>OY754345.1:14094634-15338860 GCA_963572235.1 Caenorhabditis japonica
TTGCGATGTTTTCCTGGAAAAAATGTATTAATGCAAAGAAAACCAAAATAACTCGTCAAAAATACTGAACAGTCTGTTTGGCGCAAGGCAGACATCGCATAGGTTGCGCCAAAAAATCTAACAACTCTCGTTAGACTGTTCAGTGTTTTTGCTGAGAAAAACATGGTAATTGAAATACTTACATATCCACACCCATATCCGTGAAGAAGAATGTGCTGCTCTGGAGAATCGGATAGAAGGGAAGAGTAAGAATAGCGGCGGCGACAGAGAGAAGCATCGCTTTGCGCAAATGTGGAGTCGTCACGATGTGCATAACTGAAGTTCCGTCTTCCTCTTCTTCATTAATGATGTCCTTCTGGTGTTGCTCCATCGAGTCAATGAGAAGCACTTGGTCTGGAAGTGAGCCTTGGAAGAAACGAAGCGACTTCAAGGCAGCGATCTTGTCTTTTTTGATTAGCAACAGGAACTTTGGAGTGTCAGGCATCCAGAGGATGAATGCGGTCGACAAGATTCCGGGAATGACTGGAACAAACAAAAGAACAGAGAGCGAATGGCCGAGAAGAGATTCGTGACCGAGGAGCATTCCGAGCAGGCACATCGTCGAGTATCCTGTGGAATACAATGATGACATTGTTCCACGAAGAGATGCTGGTGAAATCTCCTGAAAATAGAAAATTGAGAAATGGGGTTAACTATGAAAAAAGTGGTAGTGGATCTTTATTCCGCGTCCAAAGTTCAAAAAATTCCTGAAATCAGGAGTTTTTTGCAGTCCAAACTTAAGTTCCACAAAAAATCCCAGAAATAACAGGCAGTCACAGTTGAAACCGACGTTACCGTAGTTGCTTCGCTGCGAAACCTTCTATGTTTAAACTTGAATTTTCCCACAGTTTCTCAATTTTTTCTTTCATACGGGAAAATTCAAGTTTAAACATAGAAGGTTTCGCAGCGCAGCAACCACGGTATTATGGATTCGTGACGTAGCGAGACAGAGTGTCAAGTTATGCGTCAGCAATTGTTGGGTCTCGCCACGATTCAGCTCTTGGTGGCGAGAGGAAACAATTTTTTCATTTTGCTAGCGCAAAACTTGCAGCAACGTGTCGCTGCGTTGCGAATTCATAATAACGTCAGTTTCCACTGTGACCCCCTGTTATTTCTGGGATTTTTTGTGAAACTTTGGACTGCAAAAAACTCCTGATTTTAGGAATTTTTCGAATTTTGGACGGGGCATTATGGACCGTTCTGTAGAAAAATGGAAAATATGGTAAACTAGGAGAAAATTCGGAGAATGCTCCGGTTGGTCTGAAATTTTTGAGCTGAAAAGTCGATTTTAAGAATTTTCTGAAAAGTCGATTTTTTTTTCGAATTCAATATTAGAAACCAAACATTACTTCTTAAAATTTCAGACCAATCGGAACATTCTTAGTTTTCATCCAGTTGTTTGGCATTTTATTTCCGTTTTTCTACAGTACTCTGAATAGGTCATGTTATGCCGCGTCCAAAGTTCAAAAAATTCCAGAAATAACAGGCGGTCACAGTTGAAACCGGTGTTCCCGTAGTTGCTTCGCTGCGAGGCCTTCTATGTTTAAACATGAATTTTCACACAGTTGCTCAATTTTTATCTTTTTTGCGGGAAAATTCAAGTTCAAACACAGAAGGTCTCGCAGCGAAGGAACTACGGTAACGTCGGTTTCAACTGTCACCGCCTGTTATTTCTGGGATTTTTGTGGAACTTTGGACTGCAAAAAACTCCTGATTTCAGAAATTTTTTGAACTTTGGACGCGGCATAATATGAGAGCAATTGAACAATTAATCTGTATCATTTTAAGAATTAAATTTACCTGAAGGTAGAGAATAAGAGCTGCATCACTGAGCGGCGAAAATACGGCAGCGATGAGGCGACCGGCAATCAAAACTTCAGAGTATGGAGTAAAACTCGCTAGCATCTGCATGGCTCCAGCGATAGTCATGAAAGCGATCGACAAGGCAAACGCCACTTTGCGACCATAGTTGTCGCAAAGAAACGGACTGCACATTGCTCCGAGCACTTGAAACAGATACCAGGCCGAGTTAATTCCAGACTTGAGAAGTGAGACTTCTTCATGATCGAGAGGCCGATAGCGTTCGGTGAACGAGCTGTTGAGGTACTCGTTGAGCTTGTGCACAGCCGTATTGACAGACGTGTGCGAGAATCCGGATGGAAAGTTGGTCATGGCGGTGAGAAGGGAGCAGATGAGGAAGAGACGAACACCATTCCAGGAGAGAAGCGCGGGGTCCGAAGACATTTTGAGCTGCCGTTGGAGTGGAGAAGGGTCGCGGGGTAGTTAGTCGGTGAAGCTGTGGATGCTCCAGTAAGGGAGTGAGTGGGCGGGTCGTCGGCAGATTCTCGTTTGGGCACACTCGCCACAAACACTGCCTCGGTTAGACTATTCTTCTTCCGTGTGCTTCCGGTTTGTTCCGTTTGAGAGTTGAGCGAGCGTTGACTGCGGGAAGGGCTCTGAAAGTTGTACTATGAAAATGAGTCATAAGAAGATGTAAAAGGAGTAAAAACGTTCCGGTAAAGAATGAATGGAAGAAAAAAGAGGAAATAATAAGTTATAAGTGCATACAGCAATAATAGAATCGCAAATGAATGATGGTTGGTTGGTTGGCTGACCGACCGACTAGGCGAATGTTTGACGGTCGGGTGGTCCGATAGACATACAAGGCCACGCCCACCACGAGGTGTCTATCGCGGACAAATGCTGAGAGGACAAGGAAATATGACGGTATGTATGCATATTATCTCGCACGCAGCACGTATTCTTAGGGCAAGTGTACCCAAATCGTACCGAGAGAGGAGGAAACTTGGATGAACGCCAAGATTGTTCTCAACGAACGAGTCAATTGAACGAGAGGTATTTATGCAAAATCAAAGGAGAAACAGCGCGCGCATAATCAAAGATAACAGTTTCCGGCCTTCAAAATATAATCCGAAGTCAGTTGTTATCTTATCTGGAATAATCAGGGAGGCTATCACTATCCACAAGCATTCAATTTAAATTAAATTATGGGAGTCGAATGAATAAAAAATTAAATCTGAATAGTCATTTTCCAGGAGACGGTAACAAATGAAGGCTAAATAGAGTTTTCAGAATAGGTTACCGTAATAGAAGAAGCGCTCACTTTTAGCCCTTGAAATACTTTTCCAATAGGGGGAATCCCATTCTATTTATACAAACAAGAAGAATCACGCGAGTGATGTTATCACAATGATTGCTGCCTACACTAGGCGTAAGAATTCGTAAAATGCGCATTTGCATATTTGATCGCAGCGGAATTTCGTCATTTTTCGCCCAAACTGTCTGCGATGTCATTAGTGGCTTTAAATAGCGGGTTGAATTGGGTGTACCGGTGTCAGTCACTACAAAACACAAGTGAATATAACATTCGAGAAGCGTCTCGAGTTTTCGGCACATATCACTCAAAAAGGGAATCCCCCGACGTATTTAACGCAGCGAAAAAACCTGAATTATGCGCGGTGTAAAATTGGTCAGAGTATGAATAATTAAATATTTGATTCTTGGCCTGCAGAATGTCAACGAAAACGCCTAAAAATTCGTGAAAACTGAAATGAGACAAATGATGAAAAATGAAAAATGAAAGAGGAAAATAAAAGTTGAAGCGCGAAATTGAAAATCAAATGCATCGCGGCAAGACCTATTCAATTTAGGGTATGCGCCTTTAAAGAATACTGTAGGCTTTTTTTTTCGAGAAAAAAGCCCGCGCAGTTTAAATTTTATTTTCCAACGTTCCGTCCAACACGCCGTGCTTTGGCGCAGCGCGCAGCTTTTTTGTGAAAATTCTCCGAGAAAAATGTTTAAATTATTCTCAGTACGAAGTGCTGCAAACTCGCTCCCTTCGCACAGTGGAGGAGGCGGCCACTTTGACGACGAGAGAGTTTAGAAAATTGAGAGAGCGTGGCCGATGTTTCGCTCTGGTTTCTCTGTCTCTCACTCCAAATGCATGCAAAATTTTTTGTTCGATTAGAGCGATTTTTCAACGTTTTTTACGGAGTATATTAATGGTACGTCCAAAGTAAAAAAATAGCGCAAAAAAAGACGAAAATAGGCGTCCAAGGTAACTTTGTTTTTGCGTGTTTTTCCTCTACAGTATCCCGCCAAACCTGCACATCTTGGTGATGCGCGAAGTGAATAATTTGAATTTCAAATGTTTGTTTTGTTTAAAAACATGTTTTCAGTTGTTTTTTTTTGTTTGATCTGCAGGTTAGGCGGTTTACTGTAGAAAAAAAGAAGCAAAAACAAAGTTACTTTGGACGCCTATTTTCGTCTTTTTTTGCGCTTTTTTTTTACTTTGGACGTAGCATAAAAACCTAGATATGTAAATGTGTTCTCATTCTGCTGACGACACCAATGGATCGTGATACAAACGCTTCGAAAAGATACGATTTAAATTTGAAACAAGCCTGCTGCGCAGTCCTGCAGGACTTCGTTTACACTTTCCACTTTTTCTCATTCATTTATACGCACTCTGTTCTGCCGAGAAATTTGTCCTCTGTGGCCCACACAGATGAACTGCGGTGGATGCATATAGTGTCCGTATTGGAATCATGTAGTCCATATGGTTTATTGGACGCAATATAATATATATTCATTGATTTGTTTCATTACAATAAATAAATTATCTGTACATATACAAGTCTGTGGCATCTGGCGACTTCGTCGCTGCATTTTTCGCATTTCAGACTAATTTTTTTCTTGTAACGGCACTCGCGCAGTGTGGGCCAGCACGTTTGGTCCGATGAGATCAAGTTTAATTTGTTCGGAAGTGATGGGAACACGTGGATTCGTCGACATGCAAGGACTAGATACCTCCCTAAGTACCAGCTGATAACTGTCGAGCACGGAGGTGGATCATGCATGGTCTGGGGATGCTTTTCGGACAAGTCTAAGGGACCGCTGAGACGTATTGATGAAATCATGGATCGCTATACTCGGTATAAAACGCTGAAAACTCGCTCCAATCGAACAAAGAATTTCGCATGCATTTGGAGTGAGGTTTAGAGAAATCAGAGCAAAACATCGGCCACGGCTCTCTCAATTTTCTGCACTCTCTCGTCGCCAACGTGGCCGCGTCCATCACTGTGCGAAGGGAGCGCGTTTGCAACGCTCCGTACTGAGAATATGAATACGAAGACATTTTGGAGAACACTATGAGACCATGGGCTCATCGAAATGACAATGGCCCTAAGCACACATTCCTCCACGTTCTCAACTTTTCAAACGCCGCCGTGCTGATGTTCTGGCGTGGCCAAGTCAGTCTCCGGTCTTGAATCCGATCGGAAACATGTGGGAGGAGCTCGAACGACGTCTGAAAGGGGTCCGAGCAACCAATGCGGACCAGAAATTCGCTCAACTTGAAGCTGCTGGAAAGCGAACCCACTCTCTGAGATGGACACCCTATTGGATTCCATGCCACGTCGTTGCAAAGCAGTTATTGATGCGAAAGGCTTTGCCACAAATAATTAAATCATTTTAAGTTCAATTCTTCTATTTTTGCCAATATAAGCATTCCGGTTACAATTTCTACATTTTTTCACTTTTCGAATAAATTGATATAATTTCCGTAATTTTTAGTTTTTTGTAAAAAAAATTGTTTGAGTTTATGTATTTTACCTTCGAAAATAATGTGGGAAAGTTTCAAGATCGTACTTCAACTGTGGACCAAGTTATCCCAGAAAAACCGATTATTATTAAACTTTTGGCCAACACTGTAGTTATGAATAATAAACGCGTGATGACCTTTTTATTAGACTGGACGAATTGCTGGCATATTCCAACAGTTTTTTTTTTCAATTATTTATTTAATTGTTTTTGTCAAGATGATTAAGCATAAGCCTTTCCGTCATATTTATCTTAGCTGGGTAAATCTGCCTTCTTAAATACTTTCTCGTGAATTCATAATTATAGCTGTTTTCAGTACGAATACCTTTTTCCCATTCTGAATGTATGTATCGGTTTCGCAAACGTCCTGGTGTTTCCCGCAAAAGTGTATGAGTACCGTGGCGGAGCCTACCTCATCGCCTATCTTTTCTGGATCATTATGGTCGGATATCCGCTCGTTTATCTTGAGCTCATTATCGGCCAATACCATCGATGTTCTCCGATCGTATTCCTCAGAAGATGTGCTCCGATTTTTCGCGGATTAGGATGGATGACGGTCGTCTCCTCATTACTTATCCTCTACAATGTTCAGTATTCGGTGGCCCGTGCTCTAAAATTTGTCGTTGCTCTTACACGCACACGAAGTAACAGTATGCCGTGGGCGCGATGTGACAATCCGTGGAATACAAAGTATTGTTATCAGTTCTTCAGTGAAGAATGTGAAAATTTAAAAGAGGCTCATATAATGTATCAGGGACAGTGTGTAAAGGATTCGGAACTTGACCCAATGATGATAGTATCAGCTGAGAAACAGTACGTCGAGTAAGTTAAATAATAGGAAGAAAAAATAATGGAAAATTCAATTTGATTTCAGAAATATGATTCACAGTGCGGGAGGATCTTTAATGTCTTTTGTTAATTTCGATTGGGGCATTTTTTACGCAATTCTCCTTGTCTGGCTCTCAATCGCGTTTGTGAATAATAGAGGAAGTTTCAAGGGGAATTTTCTAGTTTATGTGAGTACAATTGTTGTTGCCCGATCTAAAAAGAGCTGCTCTATGCTTTTCAGATTCCCGCCATAGCAATATTCCTAATCTGTCCATTTCTTCTGATTCGTTCTCTTCGTTTGGACGGTGCGGGTAGTGGAATCCGTGAAATGTTTAAAATTGATTGGCCTCAACTTCTCTATTCCAAAATATGGATTGACGCCCTTTCAAATGTTATCGTTTCTCTTGGAATCGGAGCTGGAGGTCATACTGTAATCGCTTCGTTTGCTCCTTACAGGAAGCATACTTTCACTGTTAGTTGCATTTTTTTTTTCATCCCTGTAAAAATACTGTGACCCAGGTTGCCACATTAGCCGTGTTTGTTGACACCATGTTCAGTGTGATAATCGCAGGAACCCTCTTTTCGACTCTAGGCTACATCAAATTTGAGACAGGGCTCAATTCGGTTTTTGATATCCCATTCCTTCCAGACGGTTTCTAGTTTTTTTAATTCAAAATAAAAATGACTTCTAGGAATTTACCTCACTCATTCCACGTTCCCCATCTTTTTGAGACGAGTCGCGCGAAATTCATGGATGTGGACTTTTCTCTACTTTTCTATCCTTGTAATTGTTGGATGGAAGACATTGGCTGGTACCGTATTACTTACCAGAATCCTTTCTGACTATTTTATACTTTCAGTTTCCATGAAAGTCTTGACTGTCACAATTGCTGACGTGTACGGATTTTCTACTACCAGTTTTCGATATGATTTTCTTGGTGTAGTTGTCTCAATGATAATGGCAATCAGTGGAGCATTTCTTTGTTTCGAGGTACATATTTTAAAAAGCAAATTATCACAACCATTAAACATTTATTTTTCCAGTCTGGACCACTCTATCAAAATATTATAGACGACATTCAAACACTAACTTGCGGTCTTTTCTTGACGGCCCAACTTTTGATTGTGATTGAATGCTACGGCATCGATCAAATCTACCTGGACATTTATGCGTTGATGAGACCTCCAGGAAATTGGAATCGTTTTTACTGTTTGTCGATGTGGAGCTCGCGATGGAGAATGGCTCCGGCGTTCACACTTATTTATGCTTTTCTGCCATTTTTGTTGCGAACGCATTCTAATATGCACAATGATGTTGATTATGTCTATTTTTATGAAGTGGGTGATTCCAATTCTTTTTTTAAAATCAAATTTGTTGTTTTTCAGAGCCTACATGTGGTTGTGTTCTTGTTATTAGCCTTTCATATGATTTCATCCGCCAATTACTCACGTTTAAAAATGAAATATTATTTAAAAAACGTGGAAAAGGTATTTAAAGCGAAATTTCAATTTTCGAAAAGCCGTTGTCGGCCGCCAGCCTAGAAAACCGGGCGCGCTGGCCTAGGAACGTGGTCTTCTAATTTTTTTTTTGTAATGGGGTTATTCTCGAAACCAGCAAAAAAAAAGCAAAAAATAATAAAAAAAACCAGCAAAAAATTCAGCGAAAATTCGGAGAATGCTCCGATCGGTCTGAAACTTTGGGAAATCATTTAAAAAATACTTTCGGTCATTCCCTGAAAATTTCAGACCAAAATCCCGATTTTGAAATTTTTCCGAAATAAAAATCGATATTTTTTAAAATCAATATTTCGGTCTGAAATTTTCAGGGAATGTCCGAGAGTATTTTTTAAATGATCTCTCGAAGTTTCAGACCGATCGGAGAATTCTCCAAATTTTCGCTGAATTTTTTGCTGGTTTTTTCTATTTTTTGCTTTTTTTTGCTGGTTCCGAGAATAACCACATAAGATTTGGCAAAAAGTCTGGGAAATTTTTTTGTGTGATTTCGATGTAATATTCGTAATTCCCCCGCCCAATACTAATTTTAAATTAGTTTCCCCAAAATCCATCTTTCAGAAACCCTACAGCTTTCGAGCACTCTGCAGACTCCAAAAATCTCTCCGTTCTTACTCTAGAATCAGATTCCAAATGTCCGAGGAGAGAAAAAAATGGGATGATGTGAGTGTAGTTTATTTTCAATCAACTTGTAAAATTTCTTACTCGCTCTTTTTTCTAGGAACACCTACCGGAACGTGATCCAGAAGATAAACGCGGTAATTGGGAGCAGATGTATATTTTGGCTGACACTGAATTGACAGAGAAGGAAAAGAAAGAACTTATGCGCAATAATCGTGACAGTGCGTCTCACTAAAAAAATTTGGTTGCGGGGAAATGAATTGATTGTTTTTTTTTAATTATTGTTTGACAATCAACACGATTTTCTGTGAGAGATTCACCAGTAATCACTAATTTTCACGAAATGGCAAAAATGGCAAAAAACTGCGCGAAAACTCGGAAAATGCTCCGATTGACCTGAAATTTTGGGAAATAAGGGAAAAAATTCTCCCGGACATTGCCCTAAAATTTCAGACAAAAATATCGATTTTAAGCATTTTCAGAAAAAAAAAGCAATATTTCTTAAAAATCGATATTTTGGTCTGAAATTTTAGTTTTTTGCCATTTCGTTAATAACCCCATAAAGGTTGTTTTGTTTCATGTTTTAAAGTAAAGGAAAGGGGACAAATTTAAATAAATAAATAACAATGAATAAATAAATATCACAACAAAAACAAGAAAACATATTTAACAATTGAAAATACCGTAAAAGCTACAATAGAAATCAGCCTCTGATTTCAATAAGAAACCCTGACAAAATCGGGGAAAATTTTGCAAGTCTGCGGCACGGGGTTTCCTGCATTTTATAGCACTTCCTGTACAAAACTCGTGCCGCAGACTTGTTTTCCCTGCTTTTGTCAGGGCCTTCAATAATAAAGGTGCTTCTATTACAGGTTTTACGGACTGTAAATAACAAATCAAAAATCCAGTTTGTATCCCATATGATCAACAGCATCTCTTACCCATTTTGGAACTTCTTTCATCTCGTCAGTCTCTTTTCTCGGTCCAGATTCGGATTGAATCGGCCCGTAGTAGTCGGACAGGAACTGGTTTAGGAACTTTTCAACGCAGTCAAGTTGAATCGCTTGGCGGACATCTTTCATCAAATCGAGTTGGTGCTGAATGTTGTGCACGGAAACGAGGTGACATCCAACGGTTTCCTGAAACGATATTTGTGGTTTTTGAATTAGATTTTAAAGGAGGTACCAAATTTTCGGGGAATCTGCTTCGAAATGTAGTTTTGGTTGGGGGATTTACGAATATCATATCGAAATCGCACAAACTACTTTTGGTTTCTTTTCATTACTAAAATTCTTAACACGTGAAAAAATAAGAAATATAAAATTTTTTTCTTCTTCAGCTTTCTTTTTAATTTCTTTTTCATTCATTTCTTGCGTGTGCTCTGTGGCGTAGGCGGTTAAATGCTTGCCCAGTAAACGAAAGACCGGAGTTCGAGTTTTTGTGTTGGTCTCGGGCGCTCAGTTCGCTTCCGCCATGCAGTTTGGAAACAGACACACCAAGAAACTCAGTTACAGACCCAAACGGAATTTTATATATAAGGATGATTTTTACAACAAAAAAAATAGAAGGCCACGGGGAGTACACGAAGACGAGGTCTCCTAGGCCAGCGCGCCCGGTTTTCTAGGCTGGCGGCTGGCCGTGTCTTCTAGAAAATTGTATTGTCTTTAGCAATAATCGGTTTGTTTCTTCTAATATTTTCTTCATTTTTTCACAATTTTTTTTGATAAATTATTTACAAATTGATCAAAATTTCGCCAGTAAAGCTAAAATATAGGTTTTATTCATTTCGAAAAAGAAAATTTTCGGGGAAAAAAATGCTGGCCGCCGGTTTCCTAGGCCGCGACTTCGTGTACTCCCCGTGGTTTTCTATTTCACGAAATGGCAAAAAAACGGCAAAAAAATGCGCGAAAACTCGGAAAATGCTCCGATTTACCTGAAATTTTGGGAAATGAGGGAAAAAATTCTCCCGGACATTACCCCAAAATTTCAGACAAAAATATCGATTTTTAAAAAACATTGATTTTTTTTTCTGAAAATGCTTAAAATCGATATTTTTGTCTGAAATTTTGGGGTAATGTCCGGGAGAATTTTTTCCCTTATTTCCCAAAATTTCAGGTCAATCGGAGCATTTTCCATTTTTTGCCATTTCGTGAATAACCTCACAAAATTTGCCAAAAATCAAAAAAAAAAATTTTTCGATTTGAATGTTATTACACAACAACAACAACAAATATTAGTAAATCCACCATTCAACACTATATTTTAAATAATTTTCTCCAAAAAGTTGACACCTCCTTCAAACTGCACATACCTTTCCGATAACCGAATGAATGTACGCACGAGTGTAGGTCCTACAAGTGTTGCACTGACACTTTTCATCGATTGGAAGGAAGTCCTCTTTATATCGTTTCTGATTCAATTGCATCAGCCCTCCTCTCCTCACCATAGCTGTTCCAAACCGCGCAGTTCTCGTCGGGTAGACACAATCGAACATGTCGGCTCCGAGAAGAGAGCAAATGACCAAATCGACTGGGAATCCGACGCCCATAACATAACGAGGAAGATGTGGTGGAAGAGCGGCACAACACGCGGCCACAACCTTCCAGAAATGATCCTTTTCCTCTCCACCTGACAATCCGCCAATCGCAATTCCAACTTTTGCCCGTTTTGCCATCTCCTCAGCACATTCCTTTCTCAATTCCAAGTCTAATCCACCCTGGAGAATCGGAAACATTGCCTGATCGTCTCGGGTGTGAGCTTGCACACATCGATCCAACCATCTGATACTTCTGTGCATTGCTTCTTTGACGATATCTCCAGTTGTGAGCACGTGAATAACATGATCCAACTGCATCATAATGTCCGCTCCGAGAGCTTGTTGAATTTCAATCGATTTCTCCGGCGGCAAAGCCATCATCTCTGCAGTGTGTGGGCTCTCGAAATTGACTCCGTTCTCGTCGACAGTCATCAGTTTGCTCAGCGAGACCATTTGGAAACCGCCCGAGTCGGTGAGAATCGATCGGTTCCAGTTCATCATTTTGTGCAGGCCGCCCGCCGCTTTAACCCTTTCGTGTCCAGGGCGATGGCCGAGATGGTAGGTGTTGCAGAGGAGAATTCGACAGTCCATGGAGACGAGTTGTTCGGGAATTATTCCCTGACATAATAAAGTTATTAATGGGTGTTAAATATTCATAAAAATCCTGAACTTTGGGACCAAAAAAATGTATTTTTTTGTTTTCTCGGGTTTTTTTAGGGCGAAACAAAACATTTTGTGTGTGTGTTTTTTTTTTTGATAATGCGGCATAAGAAAACTTTTTTCCCCTTTTTTGTAGAGCCGCAGTGGCGCAAAAAAAAAATCAGGTTCTTGGACAAAAACTTAGTCGGTATTGTGTTTTCAATCGACTTGCGACATGAGAACGCGAGACTCCGCCCACTTATTTGTGCGCGACCACGCGAACACAGTGATATTTGAAGAGACGCAGACAGAACGGCACAAATAAGTGGGCGGAGTCTCGCGCTTTCATGTCGCAAGTCGATTGAAAACACAATATATGCTCTGAATTGACAAAAACTAAGATTTTTGACGAAGAAATACGCCTTTTTTGAATTTTTTCTTTGTTTTTCGGTAAATTTTTTTTTTAAAGAAAAAAAAATCTTTTTTTGGCAATTTTTTGAGGGCAAAAAAAACGTTTTTTTTTTCTCTCACCTCTGGTCTGAAGTTTTAGGAAATAATGTCGAGAATACTCTGTGCTCAGAGAATTTTGAACCAAAATACCGTTTTTTTTTTCTGAAAACGTTTAAAATCGATATTTCGGTCCAATTAACATGTCCGGGACCGACTATTTTTGACTTTAAATATTTCCCAAAAAATTTTCAGGCCAATCGGAGCCTTCTCCGAGTTTTTTTTAACAAATTTCTGCTATTTTGTATTTAAATAAAGATGTATTTACCTTCATAGTTCCCTGAGTTCCGACTGGCATGAAAACTGGCGTTTCCACTATCGAGTGTGGAAGGTGAAGATTTCCGCGCCGCGCGAATCCAGCTCTTGCGAGCACATCGTACTTCATCTCCGCCTGGCTCGTCGGGAGACAATCTGCCGTCATTAAAGCTGAAAACAGACAGAAATTGTGATAATATGAAGACGCGTTCAGAATTGTTTTTAATCCACGAAGTGCCAATTCGTGGCAAATACATAATGGGGTTATTCACAAAACCAAAAAAAAAAAAACTTCGGGAAAAATCGGAGAATGCTCCGATTGACCTGAAATTTTGGGAAATATTGGAAAAAATTCTCCTGTACATGCTCAAAAAATTTTGGACCAAATATCGATTTTTTTCTGAAAATTTTTAAAATCCATATTTTGGACCAAAATTTTGTGAGCGTGTACAGGAGAACTTTTTCCCATATTTCCCAAAATTTCAGGTCTATCGGAGCATTCTTTCCCGAAGTTTTTTTTTCCGTTTCCTTCCTTTTTTCCGGTTTTGTGAATAACCCCATAATATCTCGGTAAAAGTCGGCAACTTTTATGCAACACTTATGCAACTTTTATGCAAACTTTATGCAACACCAATTTTAGACTTTATACAACGGTTGCATAAAGTGTGCTTAAAAGTTGCACAAGTGCTGAACAAAAGTTGCACATTTTTTGTTCTAATTTTGTTTTTTTTTCTCTCACACTCTCTCACTCTTTCCTTCTCGCAAACGAAAATCGATCAATATATAGAAAAATACGTTTATTTTGATTGAAAAAAAAGTAATGAGGAATTAATTAACAATTAACACAAAATTAAAAATTATATATAATGGATTCGTGGCGGAGTGACAATTTTTTCACGTCTTTATTTGTAAAAATGAAGAAATGGAGAGACTTTTCGTTGCCCAGTTTCACTTTATGTTGTCATCGCTTTATGTTGTCATCGCATCATCGGCTGTTTCGACAAAATTATCGACAAAATTCGACAAAAATTTGTCGATAAAACGATAAAACGAACAGCAGGCTAGTTTCAGAAAAGACCGATAAATTGCCCAGAGAAATGCGAAATTGCTACATTTTGTCGATAAAATTGTCAAACCATCTGTTGTCGACAAAATTTTATCTAGAAAATTTCGATAAAATGTCGACAATTTTGCGATAATTCCGTCGATATCGTGTCGATACTGCACATTAATCCAATTGGTATAATGGATTCGTGGCGGAGTGACATTTCACGTGAAACTGGGAGACGACAAGTCTCTTCATTTCTTCAGTTATTTATTTTTTCGAATAAAAACGTGAAAAAACTTTCACTCCGCTACGAATCCACTATATGCATTATGTGGCGCACAAAGTAAAAAAAAGCACGCGTGAATTTGCAAAACACGCGCACAAAGTGTCGCGGGATTTGCGCGATTTTGAAGCGTCATTTTTATAAAATGATGCTATTTATGTCCCTTTAAAATTCATACGGTACATGTTATTTTTTCAGTAGATTTTTTACATATGTTGTGGAAAATTAACATTTAATGCGGGTTGAAAGATATTTTTCGATAAAGTAAATTAATTTGACCGTAATTGAAAGTTTGCGTCACGTATTGGGAAAACAAAAAAGTTGCAACGCGGTGTTTGCGTACTTTTGAAATTCAAACGGCAATCAAAGAAATAGCATGGCAAATGAAGAGAGACGTCCCCCCTTTTGTTTGAATTTTAAAAGTACGCAAACACCGCGTTGCAACTGTTTTGTTTTCACAATATTGTGAAAACAAAAAAGTTGCAACGCGGTGTTTGCGTACTTTTGAAAATTCAAATGGCAATGAGAGAAATAGTATGGGAAATGAAGAGATTTGTTCCCCTTTTCATTTGAATTTTAAAAGTACGCAAACACCGCGTTGCAATTTTTTTGTTTTCACAATAATCACTGTTTTTTCTTGACCGAAATATCAGTTTTAAAAATTTTCAGAAAAAAAAATAAATATTTTTTTTTTCAAATCGATATTTCGGTCCAAAATTTTTTGAGCATATCCAGAATTATTTGTTGCCCTTATTGATTAAAATTTCAGGTCAATCGGAGCATTTTCCGAGTTTTTCGCAGATTTTGCCGTTTTTTGCATTTCGTGCAAAACCCCATAACACAATGCTACAAAATTAGTCAGAAAAGGACAAAACAAAATCGACGAAAGTTTGAATTGCAGACAAGACGGCAAAAAAATTTAGGAAAGTTTTCAAAAAATGGGAATTTACATTGAATAAGAAAAGACAGTGGTTACATGACGCAAACCCTTCCAATTAGAACTAAATTAATTTACTTTATCGAAAAATATCTTTAAAGCAAAATGCTAAGAAAATCGACTGAAAATATAACATTTAGAGTAAAATTATTAAAGGGACAACATCTTTTTCTCTTCAAATCTTCAAAATCACGCAAATTCCGCGTCACTTTGTGCGCGTGTTTCGGAAATTTACGCGTGGTTTTTTTTTACTTTTTGCGCAAAAAAAAATTAATAAATTTATTGGCAAGCGCAAAAAGTGAACTAAAAATAAACATCTCGCGCGTCATTTTCATTCGCGCGGGAATTTTAATTGGAAATTGGTAATAGTTATGACCGGAAAATAGATAAAAAATAAGGGAGACAAGCAAAAATGGAAAGAAAAAGAATCCTTTTCGAATAATCGATAACAAAAAGTTTAAAGTTGGTATAAATGTTGCATAAATGTTGTATTTTTGGCAATTTACGCATAAAAGTTGCACAAGTGTTGCTTAAAAGTTGCGACAGCCTTAAAGTTTGCATAAAAGTTGCCGACTTTTACCGAATTCGCATAAAAGTTGCACAAATGTTGCTTAAAAGTTGCGACAGCCTTAAAGTTTGCGTAAATGTTGCCGACTTTTACCGAGTTTGCATAAAAGTTGCACAAATGTTGCTTAAAAGTTGCGACAGCCTTAAAGTTTGCATAAAAGTTGCCGACTTTTACCGAGATACCAAATTCAAAAATATCATTAGCCGGTTCAAAATTCACCTTTTTTAAAAGAAAAAAAAACAATTCGGCATGCATTTTCTTCTTTTTATTTTCATTCGCTATTTATTTCACATGAAAACCTAGGAATAACATATAGAAATCTAGAAAATATTAGCGAGGAGCAGGATTTTTAAAATATTTTACAGGGTTGGAATAAATGCAAGGGTATTTACGGGGGGCATTTGACTAATTAATTATGAAAAAAAACGTTCGTTTTGGTGGTGATTGGGGGCGGGCGGGGAGGCATGGCAAAGTATATAGCAATACATTATTATTTTCAAAAAGAACGGAGCAATTGATCTATCTATTCCTGAACGTTTGGAATTGGCACTCCGCCCGACTGATCGGCATCCAGGGCTGAAGTGGGATCACACACCTCCAGGATTGCACGTCCTTCCACTTCGGACATTGAGAGTTGCCTGAGAACAGTGGATGCCTGATCGACTGGATAGACTCTGTAGTCGGGCGCGTCGATTTGGCCACCGGCGATGAGGTTTACAAGGTTTTTGAGTTGTTCAATGCTTCCTCTGTAATATATTTTGTGGTTTTTTATGGGGTTGAAACATACCGTAAAAACTGTAATAGAACACCACCTTTAATAGAACGCCGCCTGTAATACAACGCCACCCCCAACGTCACTTCGAAAAATAGAACGCCACCCTCTAATAGAACGCCACCCTGTAATACACCACCACTCTGAAAAACTGCGGCCTATAAACATGAGCCGGTGTTCCAGTAATTTTTTTTCAACGTGGATTACTGCAATAAAGTACACAAACACCGATGTGTGCAATGAAAAATAAAGCTAGCTGATTACAGAGGGTACTACGGTATAGAACTCGCACATAATAGAACTGAAAAAAAAAATTCTTCCTCGGGTTGTTCGAGCGGTTCCGCTCCAATCCAGGCATTCGGTGCGAGTTCTATACCGTAGTAGGATGACAGTTTAGTCTCTTGAATTCGAATAACAGTACAAATTCATATTCTCGGCCCGCCATGACGGTCAAACGCGCTCCATTGAATTTAATATTTTTTGATTTTTATTTTGGTATCCAAATTACTTCATTTCACGTATAAATTCAACGTGAAATAAAATATAATGGATCCGTGGCGGAGTGACAATTTTTTCACGTTTTTATTCGAAAAAATGAAGAAATAACTGAAGAAATGAAGAGATTTTTCGTCTTTCAGTTTCACGTGAAATGTCACTCCGTCACGAATTTATTATATTACCGTTTTGAAAAAGTTGTCATCCCCGAAGCCGCGTAAACTTTGCTTTTAGGCTCCGCCTCTTCACGCGAATTTTAACCTTTTTTAAAAATTTCACGAAAAAAAAGTGAAGGAAAATAAAATTTACACGAAATTCGCGTGAAGAGGCTTAATTTTAAATTTATCGCGCTTTGGTGATGACAACTTTTTTAAAACAATAATAATTCGGAATACACAATGAAAATCACAAAGTACTAAAATCAGTGGAGCGCGTTTCACCGTCGTTGCGGGTCGACAATATTTACACTCGTTCTTTTTTTTTCAATTTTTTCTGTTGATTTTTATTTATTTTTGGTTGTTGAAAAATGAAATTTGATTTTTTTTTTCTGAAAATTCAGCTCCGAAAAATATACCGCCACCCTCTAAGAGAACACCACCTCTAATACAACGCCACCCCTAGACCCACTCCGAAAAATAGACCGCCATGGCGCTATATTACAGCTTTTACGGTAATAACAAATTGGGCTGAAACTCGGTAAATGCTCCGAGTTTCCCCCCAATTTCGGTAGAAAGATTTTTGGACCGAAATATCGATTATTTGATTCAAAATTTTCTGAGTATACTATGTCCGGTGCAGGGGTGCCGTTTTTTTTTTTGCATAGTTTTTTTGCCCCACTGATTTTTCGCATTCTTTTCAAAAAATCAAAGACTGGAAAGAAAACATTTGATTAAACACTACAGTAAACATGTGATGTTCCGCATATGCACATTTTTCGTAGTTTTCATTTTTTTTTTTCGCAAAATAATTTTTTGTGACATTTCTGGGTGTGACCAAAAAACAATTTTTTGGGATTTTTTAGTAAAACTAAATTTTATTTTGTTGATAATACGCCGTAAATACTTCCGGTCATTCCCTGAAAATTTCAGACCAAAATATCGATTTTGAAATTTTTCAGAAATAAAAATCGATATTTCGGTCTGAAATTTTCAGGGAATGTCCGAGAGTATTTTTTTAAATGATCTGTCAAACTTTCAGACCGATCGGAGCATTCTCCGAATTTTCGCTGAATTTTTTGCTGGTTTTTTCTATTTTTTGCTTTTTTTTGCTGGTTTCGAGAATAACCCCATAACGAAATTTTGGAAATTTTCTATTTAACTGGCAGAAATACGCATTTTTCGACATTTTTTTTGAATACAAATTATTATTTGTTTTTTTTTGGTAAAATTTTTGAGGACAAAAATGTTTTATGTTGGTTTTTTGACAATTTTTTTGAGGACAAACCAATTGTTTTGTTGAAATTTTTTCCCACCCCTGGTCCGGGGGTATGACCGATCCGAGAGCGAGATTTCTTCGAGCTTTTCCATAATTTTTTGCTTTTTTCTCGTTTTTTCGCCATTTTGTAAAAAACTATCATGAAATTCGCGCTTTTTCTAATGGCCCTATGCAGATGAATTTTAATTAATTTTCTGCATTAAAAAGCATTTTCCAGCATTAAACTGTAGGTTTCAACAGGAATAAACTGGTAGAAAAATTTAGATAATTTACAAATTTTTGGAAAGCTCCACTAGCGCGAATTTCATGATTCCTTGACCGGATGAAGTTAATATTGCACAAATACCAAAAACAAACTATTATTTTGCTCGCCAAATAATTTTTTAATAAAACTCCCAACTTTAATTTTCTTCCCCCATAATGGGGTTATTTACAAAACCGAAAAAAAAAGGAAGACAACGGAAAAAAAAACTTCTGGAAAAATCGGAGAATGCTCTGATTGACCTGAAATTTTGAGAAATATTGGAAAAAATTCTCCTGTACACGCTCAAAAAATTTTTGACCGAAATATCGATTTTAAAAATTTTCAAAAAAATCGATATTTTGGTCCAAAATTTTTTGAGCATGTACAGGAGAATTTTCTCCGATATTTCCCAAAATTTCAAGTCAATCGGAGCATTCTCCAATTTTTCCCGAAGTTTTTTTTTCCGGTTTTGTAAATAACTCCATAAAGGCTTAAAACTTTAAAAAAATTACCTGGTGACACCCATGATGGCAAGACGATTTTTGGCGACGTGCTTGATTGGCAACTGAACATCCAATCCGGAAAGACCTCCAACAAAAAGAACTCCACCCTCCGCAAGACATTTAAGCGAACGAGTGACAGTTCTTGGCGAAGTGACGAAATCAAAAACGACATTAACTCCAGTACGAGCCACATCCTTGGTGCGCATGATAAGATACTCCTCGAATTCCGAATCGTCCCAATGAACGACAAAATCGGCGCCATTTCGTTCGGCAAGCGAAAGACGCTCCTCTTTCGCATCCGCAACCATCAATCTGATTTTCTTGTCATTGTTGATAGCGAGGAAGTGTTTGGCGAGTTTGAGCAGCCAGAGACCGAGTCCTCCGGCACCGACAATAAGAATGTTGCAGAAGCCTTTCGATTGCGAGAACGCCTCCACGATTGGTCTGGCCTGTAGAAAATGTTTTTGATTAATAAATTAAAAAAAAAACGATTTTACCTGTAAAACAGCGGAAAGAGCCCAGGTAGCTCCGGCTGGAAGAATCGAGGCAACGTGCATCGAAAGACTCTCCGGGATTTTGACAAGGAAGTGAAGAGTCGGAACAGCAACGTAATCGGCGTATCCGTGGCTGCACATCTCGTCCGTTGGCCACACAATTACCTTGTCTCCAATGCTCAAATCATAATCGGACGGAGTGCATTCGGCACCGAATGATTCGACAATTCCAGACACTTCGTAGCCTGAAATCCACAAATTTAGGTATATGAAATATTTGTGTTCAACTCTTAAAATATATAAGTACCTGGAAACAAGCTGGTATCCTTTATTCCATTGGTGATTCTTGCTTGTTTCGTATTTGAAACTTCACGATCCGTGAGACAAACTCCTGCGTAACACACTTTAACACGGGCTCCTTTTGGCGGCACGTCAGGAATTGGCTCCTCGTCAAAAAATTTGACTTCGCGCAGATCTTTTGGCGATCCGAGCGAAATTCTGCGATTTGTTGCTGGCATTTCCTGGAATTTCAAAGTTAAACACGTTGTTCGATGTATAACGGCGCGGCCAGAAATGAAAAAAAGGTGGCCATAAATGCTGAAATTTCCCCTTTTTTCTAAATTCAACCGTGCGATTTAGAAAAAAAGAGAGGAAATTTCTGCATTTATGGCCACCTTTTTTTCATTTATGACCGCGCTATAATGTATTCGTGACGGAGTGACATTTCACGTGAAACTGGGAGACGAAAAATCTCTTAATTTCTTCAGTTATTTCTTCATTTTTTCGAATAAAAACGTGAAAAACTGTCACTACGCCACGAATCCATTATATAAAAAGCCGATCGCGTGCTTTTTTAAAAGCTTCGAAAAGAAAAAGTTGCAATAGCATTAAATCGATAAAAAAAGAAGTGTAAATAAATAATGATGAAAGAAAAGTTTGTTTTTCAGTTCAAAAGATGGCAATCGGGTTTTCTGAAAACGTGCGAATCAATGTTTTTTTTCTCGGTCGAAAAATGATAAATGCGCCAACGCACTCAAAAGACGCCAACAAACGAGCCCTGACACACGTTTTATTTTGTTTTCGGCGCAAATTTCGAAAATAACTTTGATTTTTAACAAATTGGAGCAAAGTTTGCCGATTTCGGTCGAAAAATAATACTAACCGAATCGATGAGGGAACGCATATGGAAAGAGAGACGCAGAATGCATCAGAGCCACTTCACGTGCATGGAGCGTGCGGATTTTTTTTGCTCAGAATGTTGAATACTTTTTTGAAAAACATTTGAAGCGGATAATTTTTAAGGCTTCCATTCGGACCAATTTTCGTCCGTCCGGTCCGTCCGTTCGTCCGTCCGTCCGCCGTCCGTCCGCTTCGTCCGCGGTTCGTCCGGTTCGTCCGGTTCGTCCGCGGACGGTCCGGTTCGTCCGTTTCGTCCGGTTCGTCCGGCACGCTCTATTTGGCTGGGAATATTAATTTATGGCACTCTCTTTAAAAATTCTGACATTGAAAATGTAAGCGGTTGCAAATTTATGTAGAATTAGCTTTGCAAAAACAAATTTTTTAATTTTTTTCCGAATTTTTGATAGCCGAACCAAGACATTTCTGTTGATATTTTTAAGAAAAAAGAACAAAAACAGCTTTTGAAAACAAAATATAACAGAAAGAAAAAGAAAAACTGACAAGAAAAAAAACGGACGGAGCGGACCGACCTCGGACGAACCGGACGAACCGGACGAACAGCGGACGAAATTCGTCCGCTTTTTTTTCGTCCGAATGGAAGCCTTAATAATTTTATATATTTTTGTCTCGGTTCTAAATTTTGTTCATCCAATCCAATATTACGCTTTTTTCTCGCTATGAATACGAATTTAATTAAATTTCATAAATAATTAAATAAAATTGCAACAAAAAAAAAGGTATAAAAATGTTTTTAAAATGATCAAAATCAGAAAAAAAAATGTTGAAAAAGAAAGAAAAATGCAAAGAAGGCAAATTATCATTACCTACCTTTTCTTTACCTACTTTTGTTCAGTTACCTACCTTGATCATTACCTACCATGATCTTTACCTACCATTTGCAAAAACGTTCTTTACCTACTTTATCACTACCTACCATAATCTTTACCTACCTTCATCACTACCTACCTTTATCATTACCTACCATGATCTTTACCTACCATTTGCAAAAAATTCTTTACCTACTGTATCACTACCTACCGTAATCATTACCTACCTTTATCACTACCTATTACCGTAAATACTGTATTATAAGCCCATGGGCTTCTATTTTTCAAAGGGGTCTCAAGGGTGGGCTTATATTACAGGTGGGCTTCTATTACAGGGTGGGCTTCTATTTTTCAACCCTCTTTTTTATCCACAACAAAAAAAACTTCAAAAAACCAACAACAATTTTCATAATATCAAATTCTGATTGCGAGCCAAAATAGTCAATAGCGTTGAGTTCAACGCGTTTGACTATTTTGGCGGTCTGACAATAGTCAATTTTATTTACTGAACTGTGAAAAAATTTAACATTCGCGTGAAAAAGTGAGCGCGATTTTTTGTTTTGATTATGCAACTCGACTGAAAACACAATATGGAATCAGTTAAAAAAAATAAATTTCACGCCCAGCACTGGTGGCGTTTGATGACCGCTTCCATTAACAGAAATGTTTAAAAACGGGTGAAAGTAATGCAAAATTGAACACATCGCGATGAAACGCGCACAATTCCAAGCCAATAATCAATGGGTCCCAGACTCTTTGGGCACGATTGATTTTCGATCAAACTTGCTTACGGTACCAAATTTGTGTACGGCCTCTTTGGGTACGATTGCTCTTTAGTTACGGGAACTTTTTTGTATGAAATTTGCAAATTTGGTACCCAAAGAGCAGCCGTAACTATAAAAAAACGTACCAAAAGAGCGAGGAAACCAAAGGTCCGGGACCCATTGAGTGTTGGCTACAATTTCAAGATGGGCTTTTATTAAAGGATGGGCTTCTATTACAGGGTGGGCTTCTATTTTTCAAAGGGGTCTCAAGGGTGGGCTTATATTACAGGTGGGCTTCTAATACAGGTGGGCTTATATTACAGTATTTACGGTATTCGCATATATACCGTATTTCCTCTAATATAAGCCCACCTCTAATTGAAGCGCACCTCTAATAAAGGCGCACCCTGAGAGGTGTTTCGAAAAATAGAGGCGCACCCTCTAATTGAGGCGCACTCACTTTCTGTACATTTTTCCTTTTTCGTTTTGCGGACTTCCTTCCTTTCTTTTTTTTTTTTTGGTTTTTTGCTGTTGTTCTTAAATCTTTTATGGGTCTATTCACGGAAACTAGCAAAATATACCAAAAATTCAGCGAATGCTCCGAACAGTCTGAAATTTTGACAAAAAATGTCAAAAATACTCACGGATATGTGCAAAAAATTTCGGACCGAAATATCGATTTTAAAAATTATCGACTTTTTTTTCTCAAAATTTTCAAAATCGATATGTTGGTCTGAAATTTTCTGCACATGTCCGTGAGTATTTTTGACATTTTTTGTCAAAATTTCAGACTGATCGGAACATTCTCAGAATTTTCGCTGAATTTTTTGCATATTTTGCAGGTCTCCGTGAATAGACCCAATAGTTTTCTTGCTTTTTTTTCAATACTCAAGTCAGTGAATTCGGCGATGTGTCAGATGTTGAAGAATCGCCAAAAAAATGAAGAAGAAATCGAATTCATCGTAATCACATAAGCAAAACCTATAGGATACCACAGCTTTGGACCAGTTCAGAGATAGGAAACTATTGAGGAAATTTTCGGAAACTGTTTGGATTGCAACCCGGAACAGTTCTTGAAGATCCTCCCAACAGTTGCCTACCGTTCTCTGAACAGTTCCAAGCAATAGCCGAGTAATAATACGGTCGTTTCGTTTACTAAAAAAAACAGCGTTTCCGGTGCCGCCAAGAAATTTTATGTTGACCCAAAATGTGTGCAGATACGGATTATCAATATTGAAAAAATCAATGATAAGCTGCATTTTCTTCAGAAATAAATGTTTGAAAAATAGAAGCGCACCCTCTAATTGAAGCGCACCTCTAATACATAGAAGCACATTTGGAGAAAAGGTTGAAAAATAGAAGCGCATGCGCTTAAATTAGAGGAAATACGGTAGTTAAAAAAATACCCATATATGTAAAGTTATTATGTCTTTTATGCATGCAGTACCGTGCAGTAAGATATACAATTTCACTTTTTTGACTATAACTTTTGAACAGAGAGGATTAGGATTCTGAAAATTTGCATGGACATTTTTTTTCAGACCAAAATATCGATTTTTAAGAAATATTGATTTTTTGTCTGAAAATGCTTAAAATTGATATTTTGTCTGAAATTTTGGGGTAATGTCCGGGGGAATTTTCCCCCTCAATTTCAGATCAATCGGAGCATTTTCCGAGTTTTCGCTCACTCACAGTTTTCTGCCGTTTTTTACCATTTTCTGCCATTTCGTGAATAACCCCATAAATGAAGTTCATTAACTAAAGTATGATTTTAGTTAAGTTGGCGTTCATCGGACCGATTTCAGCTGAGTTAGAACACTTTGAGTATCAAGGTCGGATGCCACTTGTATTGAAAATTAATAAAATCCGAGGAAAATCTATTAAATGTTGTTTTTTTGACGGTTTAATACAATCTTTCTTAATTTTCTTTGGTTTTGTTGACTTTCCTTAAAATTGTCATCAGTGTCAAAGTTGACTTGCCCATTGGAGCTTGATACTCAAAGTGTTCTAACTCAGCTGAAAATGGTCCGATTAACCCAAACTTAACTAAAATCATACTTTAGTTAATGAACTTCATTTAAATAACAAATGTAGAGTTCTGAAAGATCTGAAAAAAATACACATTTTTTGGGTCGAAAATTTTGACATCTTAAATGTTTGAAAAATCGGAAATTTTCAAAGTTGGTTGAATTTATTCTGGGTGCTTGACAATAACATTACAGAACATGCTCATGCAAATTTTCAGAATCCTAATCCTCTCCGTTCAAAAGTTATAGTCAAAAAAGTGAAATTGTATATCTTACTGCACGGTACTGCATGCATAAAAGACATAATAACTTTACATAAATGGCTATTTTTTAACTATATATGCGAATGATAGGTAGTGATAAAGGTAGGTAATGATTACGGTAGGTAGTGATACAGTAGGTAAAGAATTTTTTGCAAATGGTAGGTAAAGATCACGGTAGGTAATGATCAAGGTAGGTAACTGAACAAAAGTAGGTAAAGAAAAGGTAGGTAATGATAATTTGCCTGCAAAGAACCAGCAAAAAAATCGTTGCAAGACCCACAGAAATATTCAACTGCATGCGCCTTTAAAAGATACTACGGTATCCACCAACAAAAAATTAAATATTTAATTTTTTTAATGCAACAAAAACAATTTTTGTTTTATTTTAATCCGAAATTTTTGAGCATTTTAGACCCATCTCGTCTTATTTTATGAAATTTCTATGAATAACCACAATAGAATCAATATAAAAGAAGCTGAAAGTGCTGCAAATCTCGGATTGAAAAATAATATTTATCTTTCCATCGTGTGGAATGCAGCTTTCATGTGATTTCTTTTTGTTTATGGTGCGGATTCGAAGTCTCAGAAAACAATGAAAAGCGAACAAAATGCTCATCATTGAGCAGCGGTCAAGTGCTGATTTTCTCTAAAATTTCTTCTCTTCTAATTTTTTAATCCCTAAATATTTAACAATAACTTGATCTTTTATGGACCTATTGATGCAAATGAATTTTCCTCTCATTTTATTCATATACAAACTTGCATCGAAATGCATTTCCCTGCATTAACACAGTGAATCTTTTACTACGTGCCGATGCGGATCCTAGGCCATTTTGAGAAATTTTCTCCTCCATGAAAGAAATCCTGGAGCTATTTTGAAAATGAAGGCCAAAATGAAAATTCGGCCCAATAAATATTGTTCTTCGTTTAATTTACTACCTTTTAAAAAAAAAAGTTGGCTCAAATAGGTTCACTACCGGCTCTACGTAATTTGTTAAAGGTGTCTTTTCAGTTTTCTGTACTTTTCTGGAAAATAAAGACCTAAATTAAAAATCGCCTCAATAATTATTTTTCTTCATTCAATTAGCTACGTTTAAAAAAAAAAGTTGACCCGAAACGGGCTACCACCGACCCCACAAGATTTGTTTAAGGTACGGCCTAAGTTTCGCCATCAGCTAATAGAGACCTGAAACTTGTCGAATGAGCTGTTTTCAAGTTTAATTTATTTTTGCACGTTCTTTTAGATGTTTTTCCTTCGAATTGCATACCATTTGTTCGTAAAATTGCAATTTATTCACCAGGTAATTCGAAAACGAAGCCAATAGAAAATCTGTGCCAGCCTTTTGCAACTAAATCCCGCCCATTTTTTCGCTGATTGGTGGACTTTTCATCGAAGAAATTTTGGCTTGACGTAGTAAAAAATTCACTGTGATTAAAATGCAAGTTTTCATAGGAATAAAATGGTAGGCAAATGTATCTGCATAGATCCATTCTAATGGGGCATGCAATCACGGGAGGGACTCGGTTACTACTGAAGAGTTCCGAGTAGAACTGTTGGATCTCCTGCTCCATCTCGTTCTAACAAAGTGATTCTTTGGCCGCTGGTTGCGGCAAGGAATGAAGGTTTTGTATTCCTTAATATCCCTTGCGACTTTCTTCAGGCTTATCTTGTTATTTGCGGCGCGCAGTAGGGATTATTTTCTACCAGTTCCATATATTTTTCTCTATTCTCAGTACGGAGCGCTGCAAACGCGCTCCCTTCGAACAGTGATGGACGCGGCCACGTTGGCGACGAGAGACTGCGGAAAATTGAGAGAGCCGTGGCCGATGTTTTGCTCTGATTTCTCTAAACCTCACTCCAAATGCATGTGCACAGCCTCCCGCACGAGAAATGCGCACCGCTGGTCCCTAAAAAGAAGGTCTCGGCGTCTCGCACTCTCTCGCGCGTGCAGATAGAGCGCGCTTGCACCGCCTTTCCTGCAGGAATGTTCAGAATTTAAGAATGCGTCGGAAACACTGAAAACCGGAAATTCAATTGAAAAAGGAATATAAATAGACACAACAGAAAATTGCCGATTTTTTGAGATATCATAGAAGAAATAATAATTTGTCTTCATGGAAATACCTACATACAAAGATTTTTCACGAATTTCGAGTTTTTTTCGAAAAAGTCACTATTATTTTTGGAAATACTTGATAAAGACATGTCAAGAATAATATAGTAAAGTGTTTATTTATTGAAAAAGGACAAATAAAGCGGTTTTGTTTGGCAAAAGTTTCGTCTCGAACATTTATTCGAAAATCGAAAAAATTTCGTCTCGAACATTTTTTCGAAAATCGGCTCCCTTAAATTTCGTCTCGAACATTTTTTCGAAAATCGGCTCCCAGGGTTTTGTAGAGAATTTTACGGCGATCATTTTACGCTTTTGAACGAACGAATTCGTCAAAAAATGGTTTCGGTAGTTGAAAAACCAATTTCAGTTGAAAAAGTGAAAAAATGGGCAAATTTCGATGGTTTTTAATTTTTTTCTGAGGAACTAGAAGGCAAATCAAAAATCGGCTGCCGAGGAAAGTTTCTAAATTTTCTTGTGGTCATTTTGCGACCTCAACCGGCCGATTTGGTCAAGAATGGACGGAAAAAATAGGGTTTTAAGATTTCCAGTCATGGATCGGTGGGCATCTGAAGGTACGGAATTCGGCCCCTCAAGCGCTTCAATCACTGTTTTGATGGTCGATTTCCATTTGAATAGGTCCGTATTGTTCTCATACATTATTAAACACATATAAAATAGAATTTTCGGGAATATTTTATTCGATTACTGTATTTCTCGGAATTTCAACAGAGTGGGCGGAAGAAGCGTCTGATCTTCGATGAAAACTTAGTTACTCCTGGTCATAGATTGTATTCAACAAAAAATAAACATATTTAAACCAAATTTATTGATTTTTGAAAAGCAACCATCATATTTTTAGCACCTTTTAAATAATTAAATTAACAAAAAATAGTTTTCAACCGATTTTTGGTATGAATTGAATTTCCGGGTCTGATGATTTCGATTGTCCTTCTAGGTTGCTGATTTCATTATTTTGCTGCTTAGCTATCTGTAAAAATAACAATTTTGAGGTTATTTATCGTAAAATAAAGCAATTTTTTAGATATAAAACGGCTAGGATTTACGAAAGATTGAGCAAGTGTACCAAAAAATATCATTCCTTCATATTGGAACATTATTTTAGACATTAGAACAAAAAAAAGTGAAAAATAGCCGAAAAATAACGATTTTAAAGTGGCAAATTTAATGAAAAAAAGGTTTTGTTTAAAGGCGCATGCCAGTTTGCGGCGCGAGGCAGAGAGAGTGCCAGACGAAATACAAATTTGCTGGTGCTTTTCTCGTCTGGGAGGCTGTGATGTGAAATTTTTTGTTCGCTTGGAGCTAGTTTTCAGCATTTTATACCGAGTATACCAGTTCCATGGACTTTTTTCTACCCAGTTCCATGGATTTTTTAAACCAAGATTTGGCAAACTTTATACTCTTTCCTGACGGCCTTTAAGCATTTCATTGACAGGGACTTGAAACTGGAGTCCGATCTGTCCATAAAACATTGTTTGACAAAAAGTTGCCTCCGAAATTCTGTTGGTGGAGTAATTGGATGGCCGAGTAACTGCTTGATATTGAAGATCCTTGAGCATTTCGATGCGGTTCGTGTAGCCCTATTCGATGTCGGCGCTCGGCACGACTGTGGGAGTGGCGGTGATTGCGTGGGCAAGAGCCGGGTCCAATACTCGTTTTGGGGGCTTTCTCCGTTTGACCTCCTTGAATCTTGCGATGTTGTTGTTGAAGTGCAGGTTTGCACGGAGCAGACGATGATCGCTTCCGGTTGTGTTCGACGGGACGACCGAGACACCAGTGACAAACTTTCCATTAGCCAGGATGTGATCAATTTCGTGTTTGTGTAGTTGGTCGTGCCTGATTTGTGTCCATCGTCTATGTGGGGGCTTTCCGAATTGTGAGTTCATGTGCCATAGACGATTCGATTCACAAAGGGTTGCGAGTAGTTCGCCGATTTCGTTTCGCTGTTCCATTGAGTGTGGTTCAATGTACCGCTCCGTGTGTAGCCCAGCAACCAGTCGAGCGTTTAAATCATCCAGACCTAGCTTGTATCTGCTGCGACAAGCAGTGTAGGCTTCTTCCAAGCCTTCATATAAGTCAGCTAGATAATTCTTCCAGATCAGAATTGTTAACTAAAGAGTACACTTGAAAGACGGTGCAGCTCAGTCAACGATCTACTTGGAAAGTCAAGTAGGCGATCCTGTGGTCGAGAAATTTGATTTTTTTGGATATTTGTCAGGACTCCTGACTCAGGAGGCTTCATTTGACGATAAAGCCGACCCCTCCTGACACGGAAGTGGTGTTCCGTTTTCCCAAAAAAACTCCGGTCCCGTCTCGAAAGTGGGCTTTTCGAAGGTTTTCTAGATTTTATTTTGTCGTCGCGGTGTTTCACGCATCATGTCTATTTCAGCTGCTCGCTTCGTTTCCGATAGTCGTACTTGACAATTTTCGTTTCTTCTAGCAGCTCTGCGAGTCTGTCATCGGTGGAAACCGATCTGCAGTTGACCGTACACACTTTGTAGTCGTTTTTCTTATTTTTGGCCGGGTGTTCTTATTCCGTTCAGTAAGGCAGACGTTCGATACTCCGTGATTAGATCGCCTCTTTCGACATACTCTTGAACCTGTCGTAACAAGAACAGAGGCTGGATAAGGAGGACTGAGGCAGTGGTTGGTGCTGTTCTTACTCTTAGTTAGCAATTTCACCTGTTCTTCAGCGGTCTGCTAGCTTAACCGAGGAATGCGATCATGCATACAGCCTCAGAGTTCGAAAAATGGCCCAATATTCTACGCAACGGAGGGGCTTATTACATGTAGTAGCTTGTCTCTTGGTTTTTTTTTAATATACAGAAATCCTCATATTATTTATTCGTGCAATTCCTTCTCTTTCAAATTTGACCGATAACCAACTGAAATTCCAGCCGATTTCTCTTTGTTGAAAATCACAAACACTCTTTTCTCACTTTCTCCCTCTTTGACTGGCATGTTTCTTATCTTCAGACAGCCGACAACGTGACTTTCATGTTCAATAAGGTTCCAAAAGTTCAAACTAGAGTGAATTGTTAAATAATTATTTTTGATCCCTAAAAGCTTTTTTCACCAAGCTTTTAGGGGTTTGGTTCGTTCAAAAGTTTTCCCAGTCGAGTGTACACTCGGTCAATGCCAGAGCAGCCATCTCTCTAGCTTTTTCTCTCTTTTTCAAATGATTGTTTGAACTCTCTCGCCTCCGCCACGTGTGTATTTCGCGACGACCGATTGCGTTTATGTTTGTGTGAAAGCCCAATGCTTCTGTTGCACTGTACGGAAAAAAAGAAGAGAAGATAGTGGCAAACCAAACATTGGATTGAAGTATATTTCTACCAGACAAATGCGTTTCGGTCTGTGCTAACAGTCAATCTTTGGTCCGTAAATAAAAATCGCTAATAAGGTTCTCGAAAACCTTGAAAATGTCATCAAAGCACAGATTTCAGTCCGATTACCTCAAAACCAGTTGTTTCTTGCGTTGCAATTGACAGTTATTTAAGTTAGACAATAGAGATCGTTTGTTGAACCTGACATTAATTGCAATTGTCTAGGAGCAACAAAACACACTTTGGTCTCGTTTGTTGATCAAATTTTGATCAGGCCGTATAGATCAGAATTATCGATGGTGTTGGCGATATTTTATGGGCCTCTTTATGGAGAATTGCGGAAAAATACCGTACTGAAGACAACCGTTCGCCCCAAGATTTGACGTTGTTTGTTTTTGAATGGATTACGGTTACGGTCACACTAATTTCAGCTGTGTCCGTTCGTGCTGAGTTTACTCGTGGAAGAGTTTGCATCGTTGCCATTTCCAACTTCATTCCTTTGCCAACTCATGCCGTACCTGTGTCGCACCATTGGAGTCCGGAAAAGTGTCGAGCCCGTGCTAAACTTGTGCCACGCCTTAGCCGTTTTTTACCCTTGTAGGTCCCAGCTCTCACTAGCTGAGACGAGACACGGCGTGCTGGAGACTACGTTTTTGAAATTGTTTTGGAAATGAAATTTCGCATGTCATGTCTCTCAAGTCTCTCTCTAGCTTTGCACACACTTATCTAAACTTGGCAGAATGATACTATCGAGACGCAGATAAATGCGACAGGGCGCGTTTGCCTTTACGTAGTAAAAACAAGCCTGCCCCGCTGGCCGGAACTTCCCTTATTCCCACTCTCGTGCCTACCGTTACCCAATCGAAAACTGCTATCAAAACATCTCCTGATAAGAGGGGAATCCCCCGTCAACAAATCACCCGACCCGTTTTCTTCGTTTAGTACGTGCAAAATGTCGACAACGGGAGCGATTTCTTTGTCGTCGCCAAATGCCATCGTTTCGTGTAATGTCTGCGCCTCTCACCCACGTGGGTCTCTGATTTTCGAGCGGAAAAATAGTGGAGAGGGCGAAGAAGAAGAGGAAGATCAGACCATCAACCATCATTTTTTTTTTCGTCGAATCAGAGAAAGAGCGGCGACGAAAACCCTCGCATGGGAGACGAAGATGACGGCAGAGATGACGATAAATAATCAGAAGATGACGTTTGAACTTTTTCTGATTGTGAGAATCTTGAAATTTTGTATTTCATTTTATACTCGGTATAAAACGCTGAAAACTCGCTCCAAACGAACAAAAAATTTCACATGCATTTGAAGTGAGGTTTAGAGAAAACAGAGCAAAACATCGGCCACGTCTCTCTCGATTTTCTGAACTCTCTCGTCGCCAACACGGCCGCGTCCACCACTGTGCGAAGGGAGCGCGTTTGCAGCGCTCCGTACTGAGAATAAATTGTCTAAAATTTAAATTTGGCAGGAGAATAATTTAGAAAAGAAGAGAATAGCCTGAAATATTGCACGACTGACCGCTAGTTCCTCTTCAAAGTTCCAATAGAAAAAATTTCGTTAAATAAAATGTCAAAAGCTACCGTAATCCTCACAAGGGAAGCTGTTTTTGAAATTGGGCAGCTAAATTTTTTTGACGCTGTAGCCAGAGATAGGTTCTATTAGCCGGCCAAGTTTCAGAGCATATGGTTTGTGAAAAGACTTCCCTTGTCAGTAATAAACCGTTTCGGATACAATAAAATTACGAAACGGTGTTTTCGTACTTTTGAAAAGGAACAAATGTACTTTTCATTTTCTATGCTAAATCTCTTTTTTGTCTTAATTTTTAAAAGTACACAAACACCATGTCGCAATTTTTTGTTTTCACAATAATTTTTCAATCAAAAATCGTTCTCATTAGCTCCTACTCTTCGGAAAACTCAATTCCTCGTTCTTATGGGAGAGCATTGCCACCCCCAGTTCGAACCGAATCGGGGAATCCCATTCTTATCTTTTTTCTTTTCTAATCATATTGTCCCTTATCAAGCCGGTATTGCGTCTGAATGATTATCACAAATAACATGCGATTCTCCAAATATTACATCAGTTTGCCAGTGAATTTGCTCGAAATGATCGAATGATAGTGACCGATTGGTCAAGCATCAACCCACCCGAAATGTTGCAAACTCGTAAAATTTGAAACTGATAAGAAAGTGGAAGATAACCAGAAATGATAAAATTGTAAACTAGGTGAACAAAATGATACAGAATGTGGCAAACAAAACCTTTCTTGCTCTCCTTTTTGGATTCAATAAGATTGAAAATATTTAATCTTTTCATTTTTTTTATTATTTTTTTTTTGGTGAATGGTCTCCGTCTCAAAACCGGCCCAAACCAACAATTAATAATGAAGGAGAATTATGAATGGAGATGGAAGGTGGGGTACCAATAAAATATTAAAACTCAAAAAAAAATACTAAACCGAGAACGAACCAGGAAGTACTGTCAGAGTTCGACTCTAGTGAATCTAGTTTCAGAGGGTAAAACTATGAGAAGGCACTAAAGAGGGAAACACCAACGGATTCTAACTGGCTTGGAGCCATAAAATAGTTTGTGTTCGAAAAAAGAAACATAAGAGACATGATGAGATGAGATGGGGAATTACGTGAAGGTGAATCCAGCAGTTCTGTAGGTGTTGTACACCTTTTCGATCGAGTTGGCGTAGGCGGCAGTACGGATGTCAAGTCCGAGGTTGTACTTGTGAGCAGTGCGGATGATGGCCTCACCAGAGCGCTGCATGGTGTATTCGAGACCAGAGTGAACGATGTCTTTCTCGGAAGCTCCGGCAATCTTGGCGGCGAAAGCGGCGTTTGGCACAACTGGAGCTTCCTTTCCGATGGCCTTGGTGAGCGCCTCCTGGACCGAAGCTGCAAAAAGTAATGTCTTCAATAGTTCGTTTTCCTCTCAGCGCAATGAAGTTAACGGGAAGCCACTCGCGTGCACTCGCACTCAGCTTGCAAACAGACACTCACGGCGCGGCTAGCCACCGTTATCGATTAAAACGTAAGTGTAAGAGTATCGCTGGCGCAGCGTGTTGAAATGAAGGTCGTTTTCTTTAAGAAACATAACCAAAAACAAAGTATTATACGTCACAAGTCTACAGAAAATAATTCGCTCCCGCACAGTCTTATCAACCTGCCTATTTAACAGACAAACGAAACTCACCCAAAAGCATCTTGTTGGCCTCCTCATCATACTTGAAGGTGAGACGACCGTAAGAAACGTGGTTCAAGTTCTTCAACCACTCGAAGTACGAAACAGTGACTCCACCAGAGTTGACGTACATGTCTGGAATGATAAGGCAATCTCCACGGGCGAGGAGGATCTTGTCAGCGGCTGGGGTGGTTGGTCCGTTGGCGGCTTCAGCGATGATCTTAGCCTGGATACGGTGAGCATTCTCCTTGTGAATCGACTTTTCGCAAGCAGCTGGAACAAAAATGTCACACTTCTCGTACATAAGGTCAGTGAAAGGATCGAAGTTTCTGGCTCCTGGGAAGTTCTTGATGGTTCCGTTGGCGTCTTTCCAGTCCTCGAGCTCCTTCGGGTGAATTCCATCTGGGTTGTAGATGGCACAGTCGTACTCCTGGACTCCGATGACCTTGGATCCAGCACGGTGGAGGTATCTGTGGGTGTGAAGTCCGACGTTTCCGAAGCCTTGGATAATGGCGGTCTTTCCGGCGAGTCCAACTGGAAGTCCGACCAGGCTCATGTAGTCGGCGTCATTGGTGAAGACCTCGAGTCCCTTCCAGACTCCACGTCCAGTGGCGGAGACACGTCCGTGAATTCCTCCACTCACAATTGGCTTTCCGGTGATGCAAGCCGAAGCATCCTGAAACCAAGATTTCTTTACTGAAAATATTGCGTAAAATAACTCACTCTGTCCAAGTGTCCGATAGTTTGAGCATAAGTATCGGCGATCCATCCCATTTCACGTTCTCCGGTTCCCATGTCTGGGGCTGGGACATCAACTCCGGGGCCGAGGAATCCCTTCTTGGCGAACTCGATAGCGATACGGCGGGTGATCTTCTCGATTTCGTAGTCAGTGTATTGCTTCGGGTCAATCTTAACTCCTCCCTTAGCTCCTCCGAATGGCACGTCGACGACGGCGCACTTGTAGGTCATGAGGGCAGACAAAGCCTTGACCTCATCTTCGCACACATCAAGGGAATAACGGATTCCTCCCTTGGTTGGAGTTCTGTGCTCAGAGTGCTGCGAGCGCCAGGCCTCGATGACCTCGAACTCTCCGTTGTCACGGCGGATTGGGAAAGTGATGTAAAGGACCTGAAAAATGATAAACAATGACACAACAAACAAACTAGAAATTTACCTTGTTGACTGGCTTGATGGCTCCAAGGATCCCGGTGACGAGGTTCTTCTTGTCCTTTTGGCTGAGAGAGTTGGACTTGAGCTCCTCAACAAGTTTTGGGGCAATCACCTCCGCTCCCTTGTCGAAGTAGAAGTCAACCATCTTGTAGAAAGATGGGTTGACCTGCTCCTCCATTGGCTTCTGGTCGTCGAGAACCTGGGAGTGGGCATCAAGAGTGGCAGCCGAGTAGTTTCGGACCGCTACCGAGCGGGCGCCTCTGGCAAGAGTGCTCAACATTACCTGAAAATTTTTATATTAGGTGCGAGAGTTGTGATTGAAGGAAAAGAAAGCGTAATTTTGAGATAAATTTTGCAGGTTTTCTAAATGTAAAAACGGCGGGCTAAATATTTAGCGCACTTTATTTAAATTAAATTGAGAAATGCTTGGCAAAAATTAATTTAAAAAATTAAATAAAAGTTTTTGGGGCAAAAATTAAAAACCGCGCAACTTGAGAATTCTAGTCCAGCTCAATGCTAGTCCGCCAGCCGCCGGCGCCTCAATAGAGCGCGTTTGCTTAAGCTTCTCTGAGCAAAAGAGCTGCAAACTGTCTACAGGGACACCCTTGACGGTCACCGACCGATCAGCAAACTGCAAGAAACATATAACAATTCAGATAGAAAAGAGGAAGAAGAAAAAGGAGGAGGAGGAGTGAAAAGAGCGGACGGGCGGCGAGAAAAATATAGGCGAGGGGAGGGGAGAATTGGAGAGCGCGACGCCCGTTGCTCCGCCCATTTTGACGAGACACAACTTAAGTCTTGTGTCATTGATCTTCGCTCCGAGGATCTGCATAGCAACGAAATGGGCAAAGAAATGCCCTATAGAACTCATTAACGTCATTTCGTGAAGAACGAGGTCAATTTCGGTATCACAAACCTCATTCATACGAAAATAAAATTCGTTTCATCAGATGATGTGGACGTTTTTGTTTAGTTTTTGCATTGAATTATGGGAAACGTGCTTTTTTCCTACTTTTTTTCTTTTTTTTTCCTTTTGTTGGAAACAAATGGTTTTCCAGACGCTGCGAACTGATAAATAAAACTGATAAAAAATTTTTCGGAGCGACTGAATAAATAATTATATACACATGAAAAGTATAAAAAACGCTTAAAATTAAAACAAAAAATTTAATCAAACTTTGAGAAAAAACTGTGCGATGAAATTGCATTTATTATCCTTTTTTTATTTTCAGGCAGTCGTTGCTCCGCCCACTTCGAAAATCTCTAAACACACCGACCGCAGCTTTATTATTTTCTTTATGCCTCTAATTCAGTTGTCCGGGTGGCGGAGCGGCTAACGCTTTTGCTTTGCGATCATAGGATGCGGGTTCGGGTTTTGTGGTGGCCAAATTTTTTTTGCGTTGTTAAATAAATAATTTTACGTGTTGTGGCGGTTTACAATTAACAAAGATAGTGGAAAACGTTATATAGTATATATTTTGTAATCTTTTTTTTTTTTCGTTTGTAAAAAAATTATCTTTCATGTATTTACGGCCGGGCTGATTATCAAAAAAAAGAAAAAGAACAAAAATGATAACGAATTTTCCGGAATGACTAAACAAATAGATGGGACGTGAAGTTTTTGAATTTGATTGAATAAATATGGGAGTGAAATATTAAAAAAAGCCTAATCGGAACAAAATCTTGGGGAAAAAAAACGTTAAATTGCCCTATAAAACAAAACACGTACTAATTAAAAAATACCGCGTAAAAACACGTATTCAAACCAATGCCCACTCTATTCATTCCTAACTGTTTCCACAAATTTCTTTGGAAAATAAAAGTCAAAAAACATGTCTGAAGTTGATGTTGAAGTCGTTGACGAACCAAATAATGTAGAGCAGGTAATGATAATGAAAAGTGAACCTTTCTTCCCCTACAAACTAATTTTTAAGATATCCCCGTCGGATAAGACGTATTTATGGGGTCGTTTAAAAAACGCGGCGGCGTTTTCCCTTTTTCGCGATTTGCACCTGAACGAGCCAATCCACAAAAAACATCTCAGAAGTGACTACAAAGTGTACGATCTTAACAATCGGGTCATTTTCTATGTGATCAACAACACCGCAATGTCGATCACAAAAGATGCTCCGTTCTGTTTGAAAGTGATGAACAAGGATAAAAAGTATGTGGCAAAGTTTTTGAGAAACGAGCCGAAGAAGTTGCATAAACAGACGGGGCTTGCGGCTCTGTTCGGTTGCTGTTCGGACACTGAGGATAAAATGGAAGTGTTTGATGATATTGGCAATCTTCTATCCACCGCTATCCTTCATCATGATCAGTATAGAGGGATTGGAATTTCCATGAGAGATCAGAATGGGAAGTTGTTGTTAAAAGTTCGCGGGACTAGGGATCAAACTGAAGCGTTCTCAGTGTCAGGGATGGATGACCGGTTCCTCGGAGAGATCCGTCAGAAAATCATTTCCTCTGGCAATTCCACCGATAACTATAAAGGAGTTGCTTGTTGGTGTATGTTATTTGGATCCTTACGGTTGCCGAAAAATATGTATGCCCAGAAATTTCAGTCTCCCCCGATGTTCCACTCGAAATAAAAGTGCTCTTTATGGCAGCCTCATTTCTCATCGAGATCGACTACTTTTCAGAATCTAAAGGTCGCCAGGATGTTTTTAAGAATCCGGAAAATGACTGTAAATATTCATAAATTTTTATTTTTTGATTTACATAAATACCCTTTCCTTTTTCAGACCTTAATCCGATTATCAAGACCCCACCCCTTCACGAAAGAGTCCCTAAATTTAAAAAGGTTGTGGTAAAAACAAAGAAGAAGAAAAACGGGACATCAGTGGCTTCAAAAGAATCAAGAACTCAATCGGTTTCAGAGTCCAAACGAGAAACTAGTGAGCTAGGAAAAGCGCTCTCCTCCTAACTTCTTTTTTTCAGTGATGATGCCCCAGATCCATCACACGAGACATTCGGATGCAATCGGTGCAGACGATCCGTTTGCAAAAAAGGATAAGAATGAGGATTTCAAGCCGATTGAAACAGTAAAAGAGGACATTGAAGTTAACGGAATGACGCGAGAACAGTTCCGAAGTGCCGCCAAGAAAGTGATAGACTATTTGTTGAAACAGGACGAAAGTCTGAAAACGGCTCGTTGCTCTCCGGCAGTTAAACCTGGCTATCTGAAGTTATTGCTACCAGCCAAGGCGCCGATGAAGGCTGACGATATTGACGATATTCTAGATGACTATCATAAACTGATTGTTCCAGGGTTATCTCATTCCAGCCACCCGAATTTTCATTCCTTCTATCCGGCTGGAAACTCTTTTCATTGCTTGCTTGCTGATCTTCTAGGTGCTCACATTGGAGATGCTGGGTTCTACTGGACATCCAATCCAGCACTTACTGAATTAGAGGTTCTTATGATGGATTGGCTGGGTGATATGATGGCTCTTCCCAAAGAGTTTCTTTTGTCACCGGAGGGAAGTCGTGGAGGAGGTTGCATGCAGGTTAGAGTCTAACGATTCAGGGATGTTTAAAATATTTATTCTATTTTTTTAGAGATCTTGTTCGGATGCTAACTTTCTTGTGCTTGTTGCCGCTAGGACGGATAAGATAACAAGGGTCAAAAAACAAAATCCGATGCACCGATCGTCTGATATTCTTGCTCGTCTCGTTGCCTATACGTCTTCAGATGTGAGTTTTCATGAGGATTATTAAAATCGGTATTTAATGCTCATAGATCGAAGTGTCGAATATGCATATGGTGCATACATTAAACATATTTTCCCACGAATGATGCGTGATAAATCTATCGTAGACTACAAAAGACTTTCTCAGGTGCATGAAAAATTGATGCGCGCTTTGATTATGTACATTATCAGCTCTGTTGAACGAGACATAAGACGATTTCAAAAAGGCGCGAGACGTTCGCTAGTTGAACGCCTTGTGAATGGTAAACCAACAAGCGTTTTGATGAAAAATGGTTTTATCAGAGGCCATATGCCAGAAACTGGAAAACGACAGGAAAACCATTTTCCGGAAAACTAATTTCGGAAAACTATGTTTTTTGGGCAAATTATCATTACCTACCTTTTCTTTACCTACCATTGTTCAGTTACGTACTTAATCATTACCTACCATGATCTTTACCTACTAAAATCAAAAACGCTCTTTACCTACCATGACCGTTTTTGCTTAATTTGATCATATTCTTTCTCTATCTCTTTGATGTTCATGTAGGGTGATTTCAAATCCTCCCAAATCACCCCAAACCCAGCTCTTTTCGGCCATTCCCAGTTTCAAAATTAAGTAATAGAAAAAGTAGGTTAAGAACATATTATATTTTGGTAGGTAATGAACATGGTAGGTAATGATTAAGGTAGGTAACTGAACAAAGGTAGGTACAGAAAAGGTAGGTAATGATAATTTGCCTGATTTTTGTATGGTATCGTTGAGAAACGCAGAGCAACAGACAGATCTCGATGACGAAAGGATCAACCGACTTTCCAAAAAAAAATTCAAAACATTTACAGGCCCATTCATCAATCAAAAAGGCAGCCGAAGCGGCGATGGTCAGAATGCGTGTGCTGCCAACAGATAAAAGCTTCACTCTTCGCGGCGGGACCCTTCACTCGGCTATGGTGGCTGACATAGAGCAAGGACTCATTCCATTCTTTGTGGCAGCCACGTTTGGAACTTCTGGACCATGCTCTTTTGATCAGCTTCACGAGCTTGGACCAGTGTGCAGAGAACACAGAACGTGGCTCCACGTGGACGCTTCCTACGCTGGAACTGCTCTCATTTGTCCTGAAACTCGTGGGCTGATGAGAGGAATTGATTGGGCCGATTCGTTTTGTACAACTCCGAGCAAGTTGGTCATGGCTGTTTGTGATGTTAATTGTCTTTGGTATGTATTTATGCATATGTTGATTGTCATCCTGATAATACTCCTACAGGGTTCGTGATCGTTACAAGCTTCAACGCGCCTCAATCGAAACGTCTGCTGATCTACCATTCAAAGGACTTCCAACTAGCCAGCGTGTCGGAGCTCTTAAAATTTGGTTCATGCTTCGTTCGATTGGCGTCGAGAATCTCCAGAATCAAATCAGAGAGCACATTAACTTGGGACAAATTATGTCAAAGAAGCTTCAAAAGGATACGAGATTTGAAGTGTGCAACAAGGTGGTTATGGGGTTGATTTGTTTCCGAGCAAAGGCGAATAATATGTTCAACAAGGCGCTGCTATTTAGATGTAATGAGACTGGAAAGATTAGTTTGGTAAGCTTAGGATATTATTGTCTCATGAAAAACAGGTTTTTTAGGCGTCGTGCACTCTTCAGGACCGTTTCACCATCCGATTGTGTATAAACTCTCCGAGGTGTACAGAAGAAGATTTGGATGTAACTTATAAGTTGATATGTACTGAATACGAAATTTTGCGACGTAGGTGGAAAATTTTCTGGTTGAAAACGTGTGTACTGTTTCAGCATTCCAAGAGCGCATTGAGTTGATGAGCCAAGCAGAGCTCGACGATTTTATTCGTGTTCCATCGAAAGCTCACTCTTCCGCTGAAGTCTCTCGACGCTTCCCCGTTTCCAACCCACTGCACACGACAGTTTCTACAGTTGCACTTTTACATCAAGGCAATGAACATCATGGTGGGTAACAGAACATTGGAATTGTCCATTTAATTATTCTGGAGCTTGGTGTTTGCAAAATTGCTTTGCTAAATAACGGTTTTGTGATGGAAACTTTCTTTTTTTTTTTTTTTTTAGAAAATTTGAATTCTTGCCAGTTACCGTTTAGCATGCTTTTATAGTGGATTCGTGGCGGAGTGACAAATCAGAGAATTATCGGCAATTTGTCGCCTGAATCGGCAACTTGCCGAGTTCGTGCCAACATCACGCCGCGTTATGCAATTTTAGCTGCCGACTTCCTGCCAGCCGGCAAATTGCCGATCTCGGCGGCAAATTGCTTATTTCAGGCTGACTTCATGCCGATAATTCTCTGAGAATTCACGTGAAACTGGGAGACGAAAAATCTCTTCATTTCTTCAGTTATTTCTTTATTGTTTCGAATAAACACGTGAAAAATTGTCACTCCGCCACGTATCCACTATAAAAAAATTTTTATTATCAATCCCAGAAAGTTCCACCGGGGGCCTATCGGAATCTAGGCCAATGGGCGTGATACTAAACTTACAATCTTTCTATGTGCTTCTTTACTATCCCCACAAAAAACTTTATTGAACACACACCGTATTCCTGGAAAGATAAATGGTTTTCCGGATGAAGGCCCGGTAGCGTTTGCTGACTCCCCACCAATGTTCCCTGTGGCGACAAAAACTCTGCAAGCGAACAGAATTAAGCTGACAAACTGATTCAAACCAAAATACTGACAATTTTTTTCAGAAATGTCGCAAAAGTGTGAAAAACTGCCGACAAAAACTGCGTCAACACCACCTAATACGTCTTCACGCCCACCTTCTGCCGAAACTTGGTCGGAAAAATCGGAAAAGTGATCTCTGGTTTTATAAAAATAAAGATTTTTATGTATACTCTTGTTTTGATATTTAAATTTTTATGACAAGCCCGACATTCCAATCAAACTGTTTTTTAACCCTTTCCATTTGCAGACACCTTTTTGTCGTCAAGAATCCAAAAAAGAGTGAACCTGTCTGTCTGCCATGCGCATTCTCCCCAATTTTCTCTTTTAGATGTTATCGGTCCCTCCCTCTGATCGAAAAGCTGCCCGTCGGCGGACGCTTCTCCATCCGAATCGATTGCCTTTGTCCTCTTCTCCACGTCTTCTTTTCTGCCAATATGACTCGTCAGAAAAGAGCCCGAAATCGTCTTATCATATTCTTCATATTCTGTGCCTGTCTAGCCTCACTTTACATTTTGCTTCTCAAAATCAAGAGGATGATGCATTTGTCACAAATGGAGGAGAATTCGAGACACTTTGCCATCATCAACGATATTGTCCTGTATAATTCCACGTATGCAGCGTCTGCAACACCGAGCTTTATCTTTTTGATAACAAGTCAAATTAAAAATTTCTACCTTCCTATGACATGTAGCTCAAATGATGGTTACACCGAGACCACGTCGGATATAGCGTGAGTTTTTCAGTGAAGTGTTTTAAATGATTTTAAAAAGAAATAAACTTCAGAATTCAACAAATCGGCGACTCACTGATGATTGGAACTTGCTCAGTAGTAGAAGATCCACTTTACGTATCTTTGAAACTCGACGATTTTGTTATGCAGGTGCTTGTATACCTAAATATATTTTCCAATATCCTCATTGCATTTTCAGATAGATGTTCCCACTCCCATAACACCATTGAACTTGAAAAAGCTTGTTATTCAAGAGGACCACGTCATTTGCATGTCTCATCTGGTGCTCTACGAGGACGGAACCACAATACTGTCGCTTTTGAAACACTTTAAAAATTCAGCGGCCAAGATAATGATCTACGCGGCTAGCGTTAGGCAAGTCAAGTCGATTTCAACTGAATACACTCTATGTAATATCGTGAACTTTCAGTGATAGCTTGTACAAGGCACTGAAAGAATATTCAGAGAATATTGAAGTTGTTCCGTGGATGCTTCCGGACAGTAAAAAGCGTGGAGAGTTTGATAAATTAAAGCTGGATCCAAACTATGCGAAGGCTGGAATGGAAAGCAGTCTGACACATTGTTTCTTGAATTATGCACCTGTTGTGAAAAAAGTTACTCTCATTGATTTAGCAACGCTAAAGTTCAATTCAATACCCTTTAATCCAGATTATACGATTAGGTATTTAAGACTTTACAGCAAAAAATGAAATTTAATAATTTTCTTCAAGCAAAGAAGTCTCCAGCTTGGCCGGCGATAAGTGGCGGATCAGAAAGCTGGTCAACTTCCGAGTCGCCGTTAATTCTCGTGAGTATATATTTTTTGTTGTAATTTTGATGGATTTCCCGGAAGTTTGCAGAAAATGATGTCGTTCTACATGAAAAGTGTTTCGTTCGTCAAGATGCGCTAGATTGGGAAAAAGAATGCGGCGATTTGCGGAATCCGAATGCCGAAACGGTAAATTATTCTAGACATCAAAAAAAGGTGCTGCCCCAAGGCAGAACTCCCCGAAAGAGAACTGGTACGAAAGAGAACTGCGCCCGAAGCAGAACCAGCCCGAAAGAGAACCGCCCGAAGCAGAACTGGTACGAATGTGAACTGGTACAACAGAGAACTACTCGAAGCAGAACCGCCCGAGTTAGAACTGGTACGTAAAAGAACTACCACGAATGAGAACTCCCCGGTCCAGAACCGCCCGAGTTAGAACTGGCACGAAAGAGAACTGGTACAAATACGAACTGCCCAAAGCAGAACCGAAGGATTCAGTAGAGTTATAGCCTTTTTCACATATTTTTTTTTGCTCTCAATAACTGTAGTTTTATTAAAAAATTGTAAGTTTTAATTATATATGTCTTCAATAACCATGTATTTATAAATATAAAAATGCATTTATAAATGCGCGCCGCGATTGCAAATTTTGTTGCATTTTTTAGCATGAGCATTGCGATTTTAGGATGAGTAATGCAGTTTAAGGAGTGTCATTTTATTGTTTTTCCATTCGTTTAAAATCGCTAGAAGTTTAGAGAAATGTATTATGGGGTTATTCACGAAATGGCAAAAAATGGCAAAAAACGGCAAAAAACTGCGCGAAAACTGGGAAAATGCTCCGATTGATCTGAAATTTTGGGAAATGAGGGAAAAAACTCTCCCGGACATTCCCACAAAATTTCAGACCAAAATATCGATTTTAAGCATTTTCAGACAAAAAAGCAATAATTCTTAAAAATCGATATTTTGGTCTGAAATTTTGTGGGAATGTCCGGAAGAGTTTTTTCCCTCATTTCCCAAAATTTCAGATCAATCGGAGCATTTTCCGAGTTTTCGCGCAGTTTTTTGCCGTTTTTTGCCATTTTTTGCCATTTCGTGAATAACCCCATTACTCTATTGTTTATTTGCTAAAAAAGCAAGTGCGCTCCACGAAACTTATTACTGCGTCGCAAAAACCAGTCAGAGCGCTCATGAGTTGCGCCTGTGGTCTCGCCGCGAACAGTGCGTATACGGTAGTTTGTTTACATTCTTTTTTGCCTTGTTTTTTCAAAAGGAATATGTATTTTCGTTTTTTTCGTTAAAAAAACTACCGTATACGCACTGGTCGCGGCGAGACCACAGCCGCAACACACGAGCGCTCTGACTGAATTTCGCGACGCAGTATTACGAAACTTGTTAGTACTTCGTGGAGCGCACTGGCTTTCTTCGCGAATGGACAATAGTCTTAAAAAATGCATATTTAAATTTATTTTTACAAGGTGATTTGGACACAGTGTGAGTGTGGCAGTTATACATTCAGTAGGAAAGTAAAAGAGAATACATTGTAAACTTTTTGTTGCTCACTCTAATTCATCACGCTCTTGGTTCTCACACTCTCTCACCCCTATCGTTGAATGCAGTATGGAACATATGAATTTTACCATACTGTATGGTAAAATTCATCCAAATGTGTAATGGGGTTATTCACGAAATGGCAAAAAATGGCAAAAAACTGCGCGAAAACTCGAAAAATGCTCAGATTGATCTGAAATTTTGGGAAATGATGGGGAAAACTTTCCCGGACATTCCCACAAAATTTCAGACCAAAATATCGCTTTTTAAGAAATATTGATTTTTTTTTCTGAAAATGCTTAAAATCGATATTTTATTTCTGAAATTTTGGGTAATGTCCGGGAGAGTTTTTTCCTTTATTTCCCAAAATTTCAGATTAATCGGAGCATTTTCCGAGTTTTCGCGCAATTTTCTGCCGTTTTTTGCCATTTCGTGAATAACCCCATAAAGAGTACTTGTAAAAAAGTCAAAATGTAATAAACGCATTTTCTCCGGCGGAAAGTAATATGCAACTGTGGCGGTTCTGAACAGGGAAGTTCTTATTTGTACTAGTTCTGTTACGTAGCAGTTCATATTCGGGCGGTTCTCATTTGTGGTAGTTCTTTTACGTACCAGTTCATACTCGGGCGGTTCTGCTTCGAGTAGTTCTCTGTTGTACCAGTTCCCATTCGTACCAGTTCACATTCGGGCAGTTCTGCTTTGGGCAGTTCTCTTTTGTACCAGTTCTCTTTCGGGCTGGCTCTGCTTCGGGCGCAGTTCTCTTTCGTACCAGTTCTCTTTCGGGGAGTTCTGCTTTGGGGCAGCACCCAAAAAAAAAAACAATGAATAGTTAAATTATATACCGTAAATTCTCTAATAGAACGGCCGGCCTTTCTAATTTTCACTACCCTCCTAGGAGGGCCGGTCTATTTTAGGGGGCCGTTATATTATAGGGTTAGGTTTACTTTTCAATGTCTTTAAATTTGTATTAAATCTTGTGGATTTTCCATAAACACTACACAAATGTATGTCAAAACAAATTTAGAAACCGGTCAATAAGTAACAATTGGAAAAATCTAGCCAAATTATTGAAAAAAGTGTTAAATTCATTCCTATATGAGAGGGGCCGGTCTATTTTAGGGGGCCGTTCTATTATGAAAGCCGTTATATTAGAGAATTTACGCTATTTAACAAAGTCCAACCAACAGTTCTTTGCCATTAAGTCATTTTTAAGTAGAAAAGTTAGATTAAAAAGTAAAAACAATTATTGTCGGCCCGGCAAAATGGTCAAACGCGCTCCGCTGAACTCAACGCTATGCGATTTTGATTTTGGCTTCCAAATTATTTCATTTCACGTATAAATTCAACGTGAAATGAAATAATTTGGAAACCAAAATGAAATCCACGTAATACTGAGTTCAGCGGAGCGCGTTTGACCGACGTGGCGGGTCGACAATATCTAAATACAAATGAAATACAGGAAGTTAACCTCATTAAATATCTCAAGAAGCTGCAAGTAAACGCTCAATACAAAAACTAGCAAGAAATTTCTGTATTGGACGCAAAAACTCCAACGCACAAATGCACACATTTTAAACAACCAGCTTCCGTATTCTCAGAAGCTAGTTTTCTGGAAAATGAAAGTTACCGTAAAAACTGTAATATAACACCACCTTTAATAGAACGCCACCTGTAATACAACGCCACCCTCAACGCCACTTCAAAAATTAGAACGCCACCCTCTAATAGAACGCCACCCTGTAATACACCGCCACTCTAAAAAACTGCGGCCTATAAACATGAGCCGGTGTTCCAGTAATTCTTTTTCAACGTGGATTACTGTAGTCTAAAGTACACAAACACCGAGGTGTGCAATAAACGATGAAGCTAGCTGATTACAGAGGGTACTACGGTATAGAACTCGCACATAATAGAACTGCAACGGAATATAATTGCGTGGAATATTGTGTTTTCAATCGAGTTGCAGCATGAGAACGATAGGTAAAAAGACATGTTTTCTCTGCTTCTCTTCGAATCGAACTGTGTTTGCGTGGTCCCGCGAAAAAAAGTGGGCGGAGTCACGCGTTCTCATGTCGCAAGTCGATTGAAAAAACAATAAAACTGTCTGAAATGGAGCTGTACTAAAAAAAAACCAGTGCAAGTAATACAACTCAGGGACTCACAATCTACAAAAAAATTATTCTTCGGGTTGTTCGAGCGGTTCGGATTCGGTACCGCTCCAATTCAGGCATTCGGTGGGAGTTCTATACCGTAGTAGGATGACCGTGATATGTCTCTTGAATTCGAATAACAGTACAAATGCATATTCTCGGCCCGCCATGACGGTCAAACGCGCTTCATTGAATTTAGTGTTTTTTTATTTTCATTTTGGTATCCAAATCACTTCATTTCGCGTATAAATTCAACGTGAAATGAAATTTTACCGTTTTGAAAAAGTTGTCATCTTTGAAGCCGTATAAAATTTGAATTTAGGCTCCGCCTCTTCACGCGAATTTTAACCTTTTTAAAAATTTCATGAAAAAAAAGTGAAGGAAAATAAAATGTTCATGAATTTCGCGTGAAGAGGCGGAGCTTAATTTCAAAGTTAACGCGGCTTTGGTGATGACAACTTTTTTAAAACAATAATAATCCGGAATCCAAAATGAAAATCACAAAGTACGAAAATCAGTAGAGCGCGTTTCACCGTCGTTGCTGGTCGACAATATTTACATTCGTTTTTTTTTTTTTCAATTTTTCCTGTTCATTTTTGTTATTTTTGGTTGTTGAAAAATGAAATTTGATTTTTTTTTTCTAAAAATTCAGCTCCGGAAAATACACCGCCACCCTCTAATAGAACACCACCTCTAATACAACGCCATCCCTAGACCCACTTCGAAAAATAGAACGCCATGGCGCTATATTACAGTTTTTACGGTATATTGTGTTTTCAAAAGAGTTGCATCATGAAAACATGAGTCGGCTATCCCTTTTTTGTCTGCGTCTCTTCAAATACCACTGTGTTTGCTTTGTCGCGCACAAATAAGTGGGCGGGGTTTTGTATGTTCATGTTGCAACTCGATCGGAAACACAGTAAATTCCATTCATAGCGAGATATCAGTAAAACATAATCCATTTTACTTCTCATTTTTACAAAGACTTTATTTATTCAATTTTTCAGCCTTCCCGATCTACCTACATACCAAAAGTGATCCAGTTTGACAATTTGAGTATTTACGAAGACGCTTTGGGAAGGTAACTTTTCTCACTTTCCAGTTTCCAAATCTCATCACCAAGCCCGTATCTCCTTTCCCAGATGTACATCCTACAAATCAACAATTGAAGATCGTCAAAAACTGATGAAGTTCGAGTTTGAATTGGAGAATCGAGTGTCTTCAGAAGTGTGCGAGATTGAATTGATGCGCGACGACTTCAAGTGTCGGGTGGCAATGGATTACAGCAAGAAGATGTTCCGACGACGGACACGTCTTCTTATCACCCACAAAAGAGCATTTTTACGGTTTTGGGACGGTTGTCATTTGTAAATAGTTTTAATTTAATGGTTTTTTTTTTGGAGGAAATTGAACAGGCAGGCTTGAATATGTAAGTTGAAGAATCATAACGGAGTAATTATTTATCTTTTCTCGTATTTTTATACATACAACACATTTTTTATTCTTGTTTTTATTTTCCGTGTGACTCGAATAAAAAAATGAAGAATACTTAATTAGCGGTACTTAAATGCGATCCAATTTATCTGTCACAATCTATACATTTTACTAACTTTGCTTATAAAAGAAAAAGGCTAATATGTGTGTTTTTTATTTCCGAAATGCCAGGAAGTCGTTTTGCTGGAAAAGTAGCCCTTGTCATTGGCTCTTCCAGTGGAAACGGACAATCACGGCTGCTTTTTTTTAGAATATCCGGGTAGACGGTGATTTACGTCTGTGTTTGTATATTGACATGTCTGATTAAATACAATGAGAAAATTCATACTAATCACTTTATTGTTTCATGGAAACTATTAACCCGTTTTCAGATAAAAACACGATAATTTGAAAATTTGTTTTTTCTTCTTTGTTCAATGTATTTTTTCTTTCCTGGTTAGCTAAAAAGTGACATTTTTCTATCTCCTTCCTTCAAGAAGTGATCGAACTCGTGATGGGCATCTGGCCATGGCTCGCTGAAATTTTTACGGGTATTTTTATCTTCAAATAAAAAACAACCTGAAACCAATAGGTCTATTCACAGGAGAGCCAATATTGCAAAAAACTAATTTTTGTTTGCTAATTTTTGCTTTTTTGATACCCCGTGCATGACCCCATGATGAAAAACTGAACTCACTTTCTACCAGCAAATGTCAAATGGCGAATCTTTTCCACGGAATGGTCAGACTTTTCGAAAAGTGACGTCACCCAGCCAATCGCAATCATCAATACAAATCCAACTCCTGCATAGGAGTACGTGGAAATTCTAGAAATGTACAAAGTGCTCGGATCTCCATAATGAGCATTATAGTTTGGCATCATGCGAATTGTAAAGTTGGAATTTCCATCGCACCCTTCCATTGTAGTGTTTGTAGGCAGGAACAGATCATGGTATGGATCTTGGATGAAGTTCGCAATGCAGATGATCAGACAGAAAAGGTTGGAGAGGAAGAACGAAATTAGGCATGATTTGGAGCCACTCTTTGGGAAAAATAGAGCAAGGACAAATATAGCAACCATTGGACCGGACATTGCACCCATCACAGAGATGCAAATTCGGAGACTTCCGCCGAGAACTTCTGCGAGAAAGGCGAGAGCAGTAGATGTGAGACCGCAAAGGAGCACGATAAGCTGGAAAAAGAATAGTTGTTTATAAAGTACTGTCCAAAAAGATTGTGCGTTTTGCTGTTTTTGGTTCAAAATAGGTGTGTAACACAGAGTCGAGAAATTTATTACTGCCTTAAAATTGTTGGTGTTTAATCCTACAATGGGGGCTTCATTTCACCAGCTCGGAAAACGCCTGCAATTTTTACGCATATCTTGATCAGCTGCTAAAGATCTGCTTAAAATCTGTGCAACTGAGAAATCTACTATATTTAAAGTCTACGTTACAATTTCTTCAATCTTCAATGCCTGTTTAACATCTTCAACAGGGTTTAAGGTCTGCATAAAATCGGTATGTACAGTACCGTTCAAAAGGTTGGAAACTTTTGGTTTTTGGAGTATAACTTTTGAATGGAGAGGGTTATGATACTGAAAATTTGCATGAATTTGCTCGGTAATGTTTTTGACAAGCTTCAAAAACGGATTTGGTCATTTTGGAAAACTGCAGATTTTTCAAAAAATTTCAGATGCTAAAATTTTCGACCCAAAAATAATTTTTTTTCAGATTTTTCAAGACTCGAAATTAATTTTTAAAAAAAAGTTTCAAAAATAAAAGTATGATTTTAGTTGACTAAGGGTCGATCGGACCATTTTCAGCTGACTTACAGCACTTTATCACGGTACCAAGGTCCACATAGGTAAGTCAACTAAAAATTTTATTGAGAATCACCAAAACCTAATAAAATCAAATAAAATTTACTTTTTAACAGTTTTTATCTAATTTGCCCTTATTTTCTTTGATTTTGGTGATTCTCAATAAAAGTTATAGTTGACTTACCCATGTGGACCTTGATACCTTGACCTTGATAAAGTGCTGTACGTCAGCTGAAACTTGTCCGGTCGACCCATAGTCAACTAAAATCATACTTTAAGTTTTGAAGCTTCATTTTGAACGTAAATATCGGGTCCTGAAAAATCTGAAAAAAAAATTATTTTTGGGTCGAAAATTTTGGCACCTGAAATTTTTTGAAAAATCTGCAGTTTTCAGTAAGGACCAAATCCATTTTTGAAGCTTGTCAAAAATATTACGGGACAGATTCGTGCAAATTTTCAGAACCATAACCCTCTTCATTCAAAAGTTATGCCCGAAAAACCAAAAGTTTCCAACCTTTTGAACGGTACTGTAGAACTAAACTTTAATTACTGTAATCTCTTTCGTACGACTCCTTTCAAGCGTACTGTAGCTGGTAGAAGCGAGAGCCTTCCAAAATCAATGCAACTTTGTGCTTCGGCGATCTACAGTATTTTTTAAAAGACTCATACGAAAGAGTTGTGAACTAGTAAAATGCAGTCCTAAAATTGAAGGTTAAATACCAACATTTTTTAATGTGGTTCACACAGTGGTTTTTATCTTTACTTTGTGACTTACACACTCCAGTGACTCCACTCAAAGTTGCCTATTTTGAATAGAAAACAACAAAACAAGCAATTTTTCCGGTCATTACTGCACTGGGGAGTCAGCAAATGTGCCCGGTAGAACAATTGCACACGCTTACGAATAGCTTAAGATTAGTGTAAAACAAATAAGCTCTTGTACTACTTTTGGGTCTCATTCCGAATACAAACACGTTAAAAAATAGTTGGACCTCATTGTACGTTTGGGCGCACTTGTTAACTCCTGCCTTATTCCCTGAGATACTGTAGATGTGTCAATAAAAATTAACCTTGTTAAGTCTAGTTGCTCCAGTATCCGTAATCTTTCCATCCAGACTGTTTTTCAAAAAATCCTCATAAATTGCTGCAGCCATACTATTCATTCCGCTGGATAGTGTGGACAGAGTTGCGGACATAATGCAAGAGACATACAATCCAAAGAGGCCTGGCGTGGGCTCTGCAAGCAAAAATAACAATTTCAGTTTTTTCTACCCTCGCCACTCACGAAGAATATCTCTGGCAAAAATAATCGTAATATGATCACTCTTTGTAATTTCCCCAGTCTCCAACGGATTACAGTTGAAAAAGTAGGCGAGAGCAATAAATCCAACAAACGCTACAATAGAGCAGAGCACTGTGAATGGTGCCAAAGTATAAATGATAATGTCCTGAGCAGTTTTCAGTGATGGAAGACTTGCATATCTTTGAATTGCCAACTGATTCACTCCGAAGGATGCTAGCCATACTATGGTGCCGGAGAACAGATTTATCCATAAGCTGTTGTACTGGTCTATTCTCCAATCCATTCTTACCAGCTCACTAACTCTTCCACTCTCCCAAGCAATGTTCAAAACTCGTTCCAACCCGCCAACTCTGGGATGTGATAGTCCTTTGTAGATCAAAGTGAACACTCCAGTGTACATTATCACCGCTTGAAGAGAATCGGTCCACACAACTGCTTTGAGTCCACCAAGGCACGTGTATAGGGTGGTGGTGCATCCGAAGATCTGGAAACCAAAGAGCGAGTAATCCAAAATGAAATTGTGATCAATGATGTGTTTCTCCTCTCACCAGGACTAGCCACCACTTGTTGATTTGAAGCACGGGTGAGAGTGCAACCGATGGAGCATAAAGAACGACTGACATGTAGACGATTGTGAAAAGAAGAAAGAGAAGAGAGAACAGTCGTCGGATGAGAATGGAGTTGTACCTGAAAATTCAATTGTTTTGCACTTTCCATGTCAAATCAGATTCCCCGACCGATGTATAAAATACTCGTGCAAGCAGGTGCTCTTCATTTTGTGAAACACTGGCAAAAAAATGTAGCACGTGACGATGGAAGAGGAGACACCGATCACAAAGTTGAGCCAGATTTGAGCTCCTCGTTGAAACATTTCTGCCGGTACCCCGAGCATGAGAATTCCAGAAAGGAATGTGGTGAGGAGTGAGAGGGCGACTGGAAGAGGAGGCAATTGACGACCTCCCATTAGGTACTCTTCTTTTGCCGTTCGGTCGCCTCGTCGCAGGATTATGCGGCTTCTGGAAGTGGGTAATTAGAATGTGTTGTTTTTGAGTTGTCTTTTTAGGTCTTGGAAAATGACGTGAGCTTTAAATTGCAAATAAATAAAACCGAAAATAATAATTATGTTTCAATGCTCTACTATCAATTTTGTTCTATTGCTAAGCATTAGGATATCGTCTTTTTCCCTTGTATTTTGGAATGAAAAATCCAAAAAAATAATTGGGAGTTTCTTTTGGTGCTTGCTGTTTGCGTTTTTCTACAGTAATCTTGTTTTGTAAAAAGTTTGATTATTCTGTGTTTTTTTTTTAATCCAAAATTCAGTAACGACGCGAAAAACTGTACGGTTTTTATTTTGCTACGAGACCTGCGGAACATCGGAGCGTCGTAACTTAATTTTGCTCGTGAACACATAACATTCAAGTCAAAAAGCAATAATTTTCAAGCAGAGAAAAACAAGAAAATTTGAATAGTGGTGGCAAAAAATTTTGGAAAGAAAATTCCAAAAAAAAGGACCAATTTAGCAAAACGCAAAACAAAAAAAATGTCTACCGTAATCTTCCCAGATCAGTTTTTTAGCAGTTTGATTGTGAATTTTTAAAAACATTACAAACAGTTTAGAAAATTCGCTCTAATCGCCATTAATGATTTTTCTGATTTTTTAAAAATTAAGAAAGCAAAAAAATGTTCTTACAGGGTGTTTGCAGACTTTCTTCCCTACCGTAATCTTCGTAGTAAAATTTTTAATTTTCTGAGTGAGCTGAAAACCTCACTATTTTTTTTCAAAGGAAAACATGTTTAAAAAAAATTATTGGCTTGAATTCAACGGCAACCTGTGTTTGCGGACTTGTTTGTCTACCGTAACCTTGCAAGCTCAGCAATTTTCGCGTTGTGAAAATTCAAATCAGGTTTCAAAAATGCATAAACATATTTTATGCATAAATCATAAATTAGTCAGACCACGAAATAGAACTAGAAAGTAATTGAAATGAGCTGAATAGATCTGCTACGTTACAGAACTGTCTCGGCTCTACAGACTGTATTTTAGAAGTTCTATTCCGTCCAAGTTCCATTTGGTGGCACCCTCAAAAATAACAAAGGACAATAGAAAAACAAAAATAAACCTGGCTTGCATAACTACGGTGAGCAATGCTTTTCCGCAAACACCGAGCGCCAAAAACGCACCCAAAAAGATATTTTGTTAATAAGAAAGCTCACTTGATCGCATGATAAACTCCCGTACTCAACGACAATCCAATGCTGAGCCCGAAAATTGTATAGTCCAGCCAGTGAAGAGACACGTCTTTTTCTTTAGACATTGAGTCTTCTGGAAATTTGAATTGGAAAGGAAAATATAAAATGATACAATGAAACGTTGTAGTCTTTTCTCTAAACAGTAGCAAAAACGTCATAATGCGTATGTGATTGATGCCCAATGATATCGCGTGGTAAACATCGTTTTTCGAAGAAACGGAAAAAAAATAAGAACTCGTAAAAGTTCCCATTCAAAAGGTTCGAAAGGTTTGAAACTGGTGGAAAAGGTTAAAAGAAAGAAAGAAAAAAGAAAAAAAAAACAAGAAAAGGGAATAGACGAACTTTGGACCGAAAGAAATTTACTGTGATCCGCCTTTATTTTTTGCACATTACAAAAATGGAATGACAAGATTTCCAAGCCAAAAAAGTCAGGCAGACAGACAGTCAATCTTTTTGCAACAAAAAAAAAGTAAAAGGCTTGGCCACTAGAATTATATATCCGTATCTCTGTCTGTGTCTCTTCCCATCACACACTCTCTCACCAGGAGCACACACTCTGTTGAGCAGTGTAACATTTCAGTGTTAAGTGGAAGAATGAATGGAGAAGGAGGGTTTTTTGAAAATACCTTCTTTCCTTCTGCGTCTCGTCATGATGCCGTGTGGCCAAGAAAACAATCTTTTAAAAATGTTATCAAATTAGTTGTAGACTTAATTTGTTAAATATTCTTTTTTAAAGGAAGTTTAAATGAAATAAAGAACAACACAACTAATAAAATTGTCATTATCCTGAAAATCAAACATTGAAATCGGCTCGTTTTGTGCTGTTGAGATCTCCGGTCGACTGACGTCGGCCTCTGTAGAACGGCGTCTCGGCCGGCAACTGTTCGGCACTTCGGTACATTGCCGCAAGGTTCGATCGAGATCCCTGTCAAGACGAATTATTGTTCTCGTTAGTTTTATGGAGAGGGGGGGGGGGTTGATAAAATTGTGACGTGGCACGGCTATTTACCTTTTTGAAATTATTTTTGAAAGCTCACTTTCGTGGGCTATTTCTCATGTCACTGCGTTTCTATTGACAGAACGCCGCTGTGGAGACGCAGAGAAATGCGACAGGGCGCGTTTGCAATTTCGTGGGATCTAACATGTTATGCCTTGCAAGAGGAAAAAGGAGGAGTTTATAGGAATTTTTCTACTTGTTATTTTTCCAAGAAAGTTAAGTAGATATTCTCAGCACGGAGCGCTGCAAACGCGCTCCTTTCGCACAATGGTGGACGCGGCCACGTTGGCGACGAGAGAGTGCAAAAAATGAGAGAGCCGTGGCCGAAGTTTTGCTCTGATTTCTCTAAACCTCACTCCAAATGCATGCTATATTCTTTGTTCGATTGGAGCGAGTTTGCAGCGTTTTATACCGAGTATATTGCTTTAAAACCCATTTCGTTTTCCACTAACATAAAACACAGTTTTATGACGTCTGACCTTTCAGAGATCACTAGACGTTTAGATGTTCTTTTAAACTTTATGGACAGTATTGTCTTGGCGCTAACAAGGGAACCTTTTAAGTGGTACTTAGAACCGTGCAAAACCAACCATACAGTTTGAAAGAGGAGGTTTTGAAATCTATAAATCCGTTTTCAAAACCTGCTTACGAGACCTCTGAGGTGCTGAAATTTCAGTCCAAAGTTCGGCCATTTTTAACCATAGAATCCTCATTTTTACTGTACCATCTTCCCTTGGCCCCGAGTTTTCCCTTCCTCGACACACGCGTGTTATGGCCGCTTCCGCTTGCCCTTTAAAGACATGGAAGCGTGGCGCAGCGGGTAAGAGAGATGGTTGTAGCACAGGTTTTGCGCGATAGGCCTATAATAGGTTGAGGCCAAATATAGGCCTATTATAAGCTTATAATAGGCCTATCGCGGGCGGCAGCGCCTACCCTCCTGTAATAAGCTTATCGCGGACGCGGTGTGCGGCGACCGCGGTAGGCCTACTTGTAGGTCTAGCGGCGAGACGCAACATGAAAATAAAGAAGGTAAAAAATAAATATAAAAAGGAAGATAATAAGTCACAAAGCGTTTTCTGAAATTAAATGAAATAAAAAGCCACATGTGGAATGGCGTTATCCTGAAGGTAGTGCACTCTGAGACCTTTTAGTGGGGAAAGATTGAGCTGGGCCCTGACCTTTTGCAGTTGGGCAGAGTAGTATTTGGCCGTGTTAGTTTTGCCTTCGTCCAGAAGTTCCCAGTCGTCCACACCATGGACAAACTACAGACAACCCAGAGAAAAGTCAAAGGAAAAGTCCTTGTTCTCGAATTTTCCCAACCAAATGCGAATGATCATTTCATGAAGAGCCTCGTTCTTATAAACTTGCAACAGGCGGCGATTAACCTTCGGCACTTTCAAGTTGGATAGAAAAAAAGAAGATATTTTCGACCCGCCAAAATGGCCAAACGCGATCCGCTAAACTCAATACTACGTGGATTTTATTTTGGTTTCCAAATTTTTTTATTTCACGTGTAAATTCAACGTGAAATTAAACAATTTGGAAACCAAAATGAAATCCACGTAGTATTGAGTTCAGCGGAGCGCGTTTGACCGACTTGGCGGGCCAATAATAATGAAAAGTCGTAGGCGATTTCGGTCACGACTGAAATGGTCCATGGGGTTTGAGAGAGAGAAGCAGTATGGGGAAGTGGATGCTATTGTCAACAAGGTAGGGGGGGGGGGTACGACAGAATAGAAATAGGCGAAATAGAAATGCTACAAAATAGAAATGCTACAAAAAAGAACTGGAAAAAATAGAACTGAGCGAAATAGAAATGCTACGAAATAGAACGGCTACAAAATAGAAATGAGCAAAATAGAAATACTACAAAATAGAAATTTTTGGGCGATGGAGCGCGTTTGCATCATTTTCTCAATTTCTCAGTTTTTCGCCGATTTTCCTTTTTTTTTCTGAAACTGCATTGATTGTATACCTTTCTTCATTTTCGATGTTGTTAAGTGCGTAAAATATCTGAAAACTACTGAAAAACCCTATAATAATCAGAAAATTCGAAGAATAATGCAAACGCGCTCCATCGCACCGATTTCTATTTCGCTCATTTCTATTCTGTCACATTTCTATTTCGCGCTGTTCTATTTCGCTCATTTCTATTTTGTAGCCGTTCTATTTTTTCCAGTTCTTTTTTGTAGCATTTCTATTTTGTAGCATTTCTATTTCGCCTATTTCTATTCTGTCGTACCCTTAAGGTAGGTTTCTTATATACCCAGTAAATTAACCTTTTTGTTTTTGTCGGGCTCTGTCATGAGCTATTATCTGTGAAACTCACGCAACTCGCCCTTATCATCCCTTTGTTACTCAAATCCACGCGTTATTACGTCACTAATGTTTCCGTTTCAGACACAATGCTATATAGCCATAGTTTCAGTCTTCCAATATGCGCGCTCACTTGTCTGACCGTCTGCGTCTCGCACGGCCAAGCGATCTTCTCCCCATTCTCTAAGTCTTCACTCAACAACACACGGCTGAACACCACACTAGGCTACACGCAAGCACAAAGGGACCACAATCATCGAGATCATTTCTGTTTTCACGCGTTTCCGTTTTGTTACGTTTCTGATTTATTACATTTCTATTTCGTGGATTTCTATTTTCACGCAATTTTCAAAAAGTGACATTTCAATTTTGTCGAATTTCCAATCCAAAAGAACCCCCTTTCTTGCCAACCTAATATATGCGCACAAATTGAAGGAAGAATGAAAAAAGGTAAATTCTTCAATCAAATTCCCTTAAATTCAATTCATTTTAATAAGAATGCTGATTCCATGTTGCCGTTTCAATCTTGGGATCATAACATATCGCTTTTCAGACCAACGTTCAATCCTCACCAAGCAAAGTTTTTGTAATAGTTTAAAGCGAAGTATTTTCAATTTATTTTACCTCTGAACAAATTTTCAGAACCGGAACGTAATATTTCCTGTAATTTCTTTGAATAGAATACAAAATGTTCAAATTGTCCACAAAAGAAATGAGTGAGTCTGCTTCATTCTATGCCTAACGGCACGCCATTTTGTGCATTTATCTTCAGAAAATGTCATTTCCGCATGAAAAGAATATGGCAGAAAATGCAAGCACCAGATAAAAAAGAAAGGAAACGAATTTTTTTAATGGGGTTATTCACGAAATGGCAAAAAATGGCAAAAAACGGCTAAAAACTGCGCGAAAACTCGGAAAATGCTCCGGTTGACTTGAAATTTTAGGAAATGAGGGAGAAAACTCTCCCGGACATTCCCACAAAATTTCAGACCAAAATATCGATTTTAAGCATTTTCAGAAAAAAAAGCAATATTTCTTAAACATCGATATTTTGATCTGAAATTTTGTGGGAATGTCCGGGAGAGTTTTCTCCCTCATTTCCCAAAATTTCAGGTAAATCGGAGCATTTTCCGAGTTTTCGCGCAGTTTTTTGCCGTTTTTTGCCATTTTTTGCCATTTCGTGAATAACCCCATAAGTTGCGAAATGCATGATGAAATGAATGATACATTTTCAATCAAATTTAAGAAATATCTGAAGAAATTAAAATATTTTTGTCTCACAATTTATTGCGAAGTGTCACAGTGGTTAATAATTACATAACATTTTTTTCCATCGAGTTGCATCATCAAAACGTGAAATCCCGCACGATTTTTTCACGCGAATATTAAATTTTAGTGTAATTTTAATTTTCGCGTGAAAAATTGTGCGGGATTTCACGTTTTTTTATGCATCTTGATTAAAAACACAATCGAGTGGTAAAATGCAAGTGTGATCTTAAAGGCGCAGAGCATTTCAAGCTTCAATGGGTCTCGTAGCGCGCGGCGGAGAGAAGGCCGGCGAGCAAAAGTTTTCGTTTCAAATTTTTCAATTTAATATGATTTTTTTGAAATATTAACCTTTTTATCGGTGAAAATTAAAAAGAAAATCTTGAGTGTGAATTTCTCAGAGATAAGCGACCTATTGTCACCTACATCAGAATGAGCAATGAAGACGCCGAGGTCGTGAACATGCGTTTTCATTCATTTTTCTTTCAAATATGCTTCCTTTTCTTATTATTTTTGATAACGAAAATTTCTAAATTAATATATTTTGTAGAATTCTGATATAGGTTTTTTTAATCCATTGTGTAAAAAATAAGTACTTCTCCACGTTATATCCGAAAATTGTCTATAAAAATATAAATTGCTCCATTTTTGTTCAGGAATAATCGTTTGGGTTCTTCCGAATATTCTTCAAGCGATGCCAAGAACATTCTCGGCGGATTTCTTATACCAGAATAGACCAGGTCAGTTTGTTCATTAAAAGACTAGCGCGCCCAGGCGCGCTGCGAGGTTTTGGGCCGCTTCGAGGCCTCAAACCGAACCCGCGATTCGCTTTTTCTCAGGTCAACTGATGCGTGCAAATATCATTAACACTACTTTTTTTTAGATGACGTTTCGAATGCCGCAGAGAAGGCGGAGAACGCTGATTCGATTGGCACGGAAATGGAAGGAATTGAAGAACAATCTGATTGCGACTTCATTGCACATGGAGCACTCGAAGAGGATGAGGATAGTAACGGAACAAATCAGTCAGCTGACGAGGAAATTCCAGGTACCCATTTTGACTATTTTCATGTAGATTTCTTATAAATTAGAGCTAAAGCGATTCTTGAAAAGTGTACCTACGGATGTTCTTCAGTTTATTGCTTCATGTTGTTTGTCTAGGCTTTCGACGACAGGTTTTAGGGAGTTGAAATCAGGCTTCCAGAGTTTTCTGAACATTGAGTGCACATAATCAGCGTTTTGCTGGGACTCAATTGAAAGCGGTGTGGTTTTGGTTAGTGTGCGTTATCGGTAAAGATTTGACAATTTTACCGGTAAATTTTCGAATCATGTCTTAGCGGTTAAATTTTTTTCGGTAACGCACACTAGGAATGGGGGTTTTCAAAGAACGAGAAAAACCAGCAAAAATAAAAAAAACTAGCAAAAAATTCAGCGGAAATTCGGAGAATGCTTCGATCGATGTAAAACAGGGAAATCATTAAAAAATACTTTCGGTCACTCCCCAAATTATTCTGAGCACAATATCAAGTTTTGAACATTTTCCGAAATAAAAAACTCTTCCGCCATTACAAATTAAAAAAAAAATTCTGGAACCGGTTAGTGTGCGTTACCGAAAAACATTTTTTCTCGAGTGACGCGGCAACTTTCCCGCGAAATTTAAATTTCCACGTACCTCTCAACACCCCGTTTAGCGGGAAGCGGTGGGAGAACTCGGAAATCTGGAAAAGGGTGCACTTTTTCGATTACGCGGAGAAAATTCTGGAAGCCTGAAATTATGCAACTTTCTTGTTAGAAAAATTTTTTTAAGAGTTTGAAAAGCTTCATTCAAAATGTAATATTTTTTTTTACAGCTTGCCGACAAAGATGGTGGTTTTCACAGGTACACCGGTACCGACGCCGGTTCCGTGTACATTTCGCTGAATTCTAAATTGAGAGACTCGATAGATGGTAGGATTAAAAAATATATGGTTGAATTTTCTGTTCGTTTATAGAATTCGCCATCGATGGTTTCGGGCAGGAACGATCGGACGATGTAAAATCCTACGTGAGGCACGTCTCCAACAGAATTGTAACCAATCTCTGGTAAGACTCCGCAAAAAAAAATTAATAAATCAACGGATTCAGCACGAGAAAAAGGACCAGCCTCAAAAAGTCGGACGTGGCTGCGAGCCCCGAAGATGATGCTGCGAAGCTGCGAGAGGATTGCCAAAATGGATTAGAAAAGTGAGTATTCTATTTCACTTATACTATAATGGATTCGTGGCGGAGTGACAATTTTTTTCACGTTTTAATTCGAAAAAATGAAAAAATAACTGAATAAATGAAGAGATTTTTCGTCTCCCAGTTTCACGTGAAATGTCACTCCGTCACGAATACATTATATTATCCATCTCTGAGAGTTCCACCGCTCGCACACAGACCGTGCACTGCGGACTTAACCGCATTTCGTCTCGCGTCTCTCAATTTCTCACGTAGAAAATACGAATTTCGCCGTCAGCCTTTTTCTGCATGGCGTAGGTTGCGATTGGCACCCGGTGGAACTTTTTTAGATTGATAATACTACACAGAAATACGGACAACGTTGGTAAATGACCAGTTTTCAGTACGTTAAAACAATATTTAAATAAATGTTTTGCGTAATTTTCCAAGAAAGCCTGGACCCAACGTCCAGCTATATTTAAATATGTTCTAGCGCTTTCGCCATAGTGCCTATGTCTACATTTTTTAAAATTATATTCGTTTCAGTTCGTGGCTCTTCTCTCCGAGCAGCAGCGGTGCTCGTGTTGGGGTCGTATATTCCGACGATAGCGAGGATGGCGGCGGTGGTGGATTCGGAAGTGACGATGAATGACGACACCGTCAATTAAAGTGTTTTTTTTTTTCTATTTGTTGTTATTTTAAGTGTTTTTTTTTGTTTTGTCACATTTTTATTAGAAAAAAAATATTGGAATAGCAGAATTTACCAATAAATGTTATGTTTCTTTAGTGTGTAGCTTTTACAGATATGCCGGCTTAAATGTATGTACATTTGAGCCTAAAGAGCCCGTATATTGGCCTGGGATAACCTATAATAAGCCTATCCCTGAATTAGGAATAACCGCGATAAGCCAATTATAGGCTTACAATAGGCTTACTCGTAACCGCGATAAGCTTGTTATAGGCGAGAGTCAACCGCGATAAGCCTATTATAGGCCTATTATAGGCGACGAGCCGCGATAAGCCTATAATAGGCTTACTATAGGGTCCTTCGCGGGTACTTGATAGGCCTATCGCGCAACCTATTATAGGCCTATCGCGCAAAACCTGTGAGACGAGGTATTGCAAGTTCGACACCCACTATCATGTTTTATTTATTTTCTTATTGTTCAATTATCGAAAAAGTTTTCCACACTTTTATTGCCCATAATATGAACATGCAACATCTAGTAAAACTTTCAAAAAAAAATTTGAAAATTGAACAAAAAAAAAACGAAACCATGATAGTGGGGGTCGAACTAGCAACATCTCGTCTACAACCATATCTCTTCCCCGCTGCACAGGTTTTGCGCGATAGGCCTATAATAGGTTGCGCGGTAGGCCTATCGAGTACCCGCGAAGGACCCTATAGTAAGCCTATTATAGGCTTATCGCGGCCCGTCACCTATAATAAGCTTATAATAGGCTTATCGCGGTTGACTTTCGCCTATAATGAGCTTATCGCGGTCACCAATAAGCCTATTGTAAGCCATAAATAGGCCTTTCGCGGACATTCAAAACTCGTCGGTAAGCTCATTATAGGTGCTCCCAGGCCGATATATCGGCTCTTTAGGCTCAAATTTATTTGTATTCAAGGCAGTTTATTTGCAAAATTGATACAATGTTGATAAAAATGACAAATTTATTGCGAATTAAATAAAAAAAAATGCTTTAGAGGAGTTATTCACGAAACAGCAAAGAAGGCAAAAAAAAAACTTCTCCAAAACTCGGGAAGTTCTCTGATTGACCTGAAACATCGGGAAATGGAGACAAAAATACTCCTAAATATGCTCAAACAGTTTTGTACCGAAATATTGAAATTTTAGTCTGAAATTTTTGAAATCGAAATTTTATTTCAATTTTTTTGAGCATATTCAAGAGTATTTTCGCCCATATTCCCATATATTTCAAATTACTCAGAGCATTTTCTGAGTTTTCGCGCAGTTTTTTTTTTTCGCTTTTGCTCCATTTTCGCTGTTCCGTGAATATCCTCCATGATTGATGATTCGTTTCCCATTCCTCCAATCGCAATCGTCTCCATATCCGACACCGTCGCCACCATCGCTGCATATCGGGTGGAAGGCCACAAACTGAAACAAATATAATTTTAAAAAATTTGTCATATACTTACTTGTGAGGTTCGACCTCAGTTTTCGTCATATTTTGTTTAATTTTTTTTTATTTTTCTCGTTTTCTCTTCTTATTTTAATTTTTCGCACTTTTCATGATTCTCGCTCTACGAATTCTTCAGAATTAAATGAAAAAACCAAAAAAGTGCACAAATGCCAGCAGTTTTTTCCTAGAAATAAGTTACAGTAAAAACTGTATTAGAACGGCCCACAAACAACCTCCCGAAAAATAGAAGTGCCCTCTTGAATTAAAGCGTTCCTCTAATTTTAAGACCCTATCAATAAAAAGACCTCTTTAGCGAAAGTTTAAGGACCCCCTATAATAGAAAGAATCCCTCCACACACACGCACGGTCCCACGAAAAAAAAAATGAAGGGGGGCCCTTCTAATACAGTTTTTACGGTAAATAACAAAAAAATATTTTTTTTTTCAAAATAACAAAAATTAATGGGGTTATTCACGGAACCAGCAAAAAACTAGCAAAAAATTCAACGAAAACTCGGAGAATGCTCATATCGCTCTGAAAATTTGGGAAATCATTTAAAAAATACTCTCGGACATTCCTAGAAAATTTCAATATCGATTTTTGAACATTTTCTGATATAAAAATCGCTATTTTTTAAATCAATGTTTCGTTCTAAAATTTTCTGGGGATGTCTGAGAGTATTTTCAAATGATTTCTCAAAGTTTCAGATCGATTCTCCGAATTTTCGCTGAGTTTTTTTTTCTATTTCATGCTTTTTTTGCTGGTTCCGTGAATAACCCCATATTGTTCATTCGCGAAAAAAGCAAGTGCGCTCCACGAAACTTAGTACTATTGTCGGCCCGCCAAAATGGCCAAACGCGCTCTGCTCAACTCAACGCTATGCGATTTTCATTTTTGTCTCCAAATTATTTCATTTCACGTGTAAACTCAACGTGAAAAGAAATAATTTGGAAACCAAAATGAAAATCGCATAGTGTTGAGTTCAGCGGAGCGCGTTTGGCCATTTTGGCGGGCCGACAATACGTGGAATTCATTTTCATCGCCAAATTATTTCAATTCACGTGTAAATTCAACGTGAAATGAAATAATTTGGCGACGAAAATGAAATCCACGAAGTACTAATTTTCGTGGAGCCCACTTGCTTTTTTCGCGAATGGACAATAAGTAAAGTTCTTTTTTTAATGAGTGTTTTGCTCTGAACTGGCGTTTGTGTACTTTTTAATAATTTTTTTTCATTCAATTCTGAAGAAATCAAGGCAGGACATTTCCGAAAGTTATCCAATTTTTACAACACGAAATAAAAACTCACTTTAAAATCGTTGGCACGGCGTTTGACGGTGTCGGGTGGATGGCGGATGAATGGGTGGCGTCGGGCAATCTGAAATTATAAAATATTGAAGGAATAACGAGAACGGTGCGAATTTGTTTTATCGAGAAAAATCGATAAATGTTTATTTGACAAGATATTTTATTTTCAATCGACTTTTCAATTGTTTTCAATTGAAGAGTCGATTGAAAACATTAAATTTTTAAATTTTCTGACCATATTCGTAAATTTCCTCGCGAGACATCAGAAGAATTCAAAAATCAGAAAAAATTCAGCAGTCTCACGACGAAATTTACAAATAATTTCAGAAAATATATCGAAAAATTTATTTTTTGGCATTATTCGTAAATTTCCTGTAAATTCTCTCGAATTTAAAAAGGAAATTTACGGATCTCCAGATATTTGAAATCTCACGGTAAAAATCAGCATTTTTGATAAAAAAAATTGTTTTTTATAAAACAAAAAATAAGAAAATAATTCTTGTCCAACAATTTATCTCGAAATGCCAATTTTTACGAATGCGCAAAAACAGGAAAAAACAAGCACAATTTATACTTATTAAAATAAAAATAAAATATTATTTAAAAAAACGGAAAAGAGTTAAATGCGACGGCAAAAATTTAATTTAGGCCAAAAAAATGTGGTTTTTTGAAAGTCGCTGACGAGATAGTCTAGCCATAGAGCGCGTTTGCATTGACCTACAAATAGGCCTACCGCGGTCGCCGCACACCGCGTCCGCGATAAGCTTATTACAGGAGGGTAGGCGCTGCCGCCCGCGATAGGCCTATTATAAGCCTATAATAGGCCTATTTTTGGCCGCAACCTATTATAGGCCTATCGCGCAAAACCTGTGTGCGCCACACTTCCATGTCTTCAAACAGCATGGCGGAAGCAACCATAACACGCGTGTGTCGAGGAAGGGAAAACTCGGGGCCAGGGGAAGATGGTACAGTAAAAATGTGGATTCTATGGTTAAAAATTGCCGAACTTTGGACTGAAATTTCAGCACCTCAGAGGTCTCGTAAGCAGGTTTTGAAAACGGATTTATAGGTTTCAAAACCTCCTCTTTCAAACGGTATGGTTGGTTTTGCACGGTTCTAAGTACCACTTAAAAGGTTCCCTTGTAAGGCGATTAAAAAGTGTACGTTTAGTTGTTTTGACAAACAGCTGGTAACTAAGACGTTGTTTTGTTTGTCATGGGTAATCCCAGAGTAAAATGAACTTTGAAGCCTAAATAATTGGGTAATTTTTTTGTTGATAAAATGTGTTCGGAAAATCTCCTGAACCGTCTAGTTGAATATAATTTTTTAAGATTTTAAAAGAGGGGTGAATCAAAAATGATGAATTTCCGCTAAGAATATGGCGGATATATGACTACCACAGCAGTTTAAAATGGCTATTAGCCATCGAATATGACAAACAGCTATTACTGGGGAATAGCGGCACCTATTTGGAATACGGCTCAAGTTTTGCAGATATTGGCACTCTAAACGGAACTAGTCACAGAAAATGATTGTTCGAAAAAATAGTTATTAATTTACTGACTTTTTAGCTTGTACATCTTTGTTTTTCAAAGGCTGGCTATTTCTACTTTTTTTAAATGTTTGTCATATTAGAATCGGATTTAAATACTTTGGATATCTCTATCTCTATGCACCAAACGGTAACAAAATTATCAGAAAAACATTACAACACAACTTCCTCCAACTCACCACTTCAGCCATATAATCGTCCTGAATATCGTCTCCTTCACCATTCGCCTTCTTCTGACTTGTGGACGCATTCAATTCGTTCAACTTTCTGTCCAACAAATCGCTGAACAACATGTACAATGAATCAATGTTCTCGCCAGACTCCATAAACTGAAAATTGTTTGTATTTTTCTACCGTAATTTATTCTTGAAACCCACTCTCTTCAATTGAAGATCTTTCGGAGTTATCGTTTTCTGATTGGAAATTGGAATCGTGGGTGCCACTCTTCCTTCACTCTTGATTCTTTCCAATCTCTTATTTTGCAGGTTACTTTTCACTTTTGCCAGTTTGATCGCATCCTCCAATGTGATCTTTTCGTAAGCACGAACGATGGAAGAGGCATCAAAACTTTGTCTTCTTTGGTGTCTCATTAGCACTGGCTTGATTACTCGGGCATTGAACCTCTCGAAGCTGAATTAAAAACAGGTGAACTTTGGAATCAGTTTCAGTGTGGTGGCTACGAATAGTTCCTATTGAAATTGGCTACTATGTGAGCTTCTCCCCCGTAATATTTCAAATAATGGAATTATTGGGAAAAATCTACAACAATAATGTTGAAACTACTGTTATATCGGTCATATTCTCGATCCCTGAAACTTTTACCGGGAGCCCATTATAAACCTAGGCAATAAAAACCTAGACCAACCTAGGTCAAGGCTGCGTCTCGCCAAGAGAGTTCAATAGCACGTCGAAGGACTTCGAAACCTTCTTGTTGTTTTTCTATTGTTTCAGCCTTGGTTTAGGTTGGCCTAGGTTTCAATCGTCTAGATTTCCAATAGGTTGCCGGTAGAAATTGCAGGGACCGATAATAAAAATAGGTTTCATCATATTATCGTATTTAGCGTAAAAATCTGGCTAACAGGTCTATTTCCTGGCGTCAATTCACACGTCTGATATTTAGAGGTTGCTGCTTGGCGGCAGCTTCTTATTATCCGTCATTATGGTACGTCCAAAGTAAAAAAAACGCAAAAAAAGACGAAAAAAGGCGTCCAAAGTAACTTTGTTTTTGCGTCTTTTTTCTCTACAGTATCCCGTCAAACCTGCACATCTTAGCGACGCGCGAAGCAAATAATTTGAATTTCACATGTTTGTTTACATTTTTGATTGTTTGAAACATGTTTTTAGTTGTTTTTTTTTGTTTGATCTGCAGGTTCTGCGGTATACTGTAGAGAAAAAAAACGCAAAAACAAAGTTACTTTGGACGCCTTTTTTCGTCTTTTTTTGCGCTTTTTTTTTAACTTTGGACGTACCATTAAAAAAGGAAAAAAATATACCTACAAGCTGCTCTCATAAAGTAAATACGGTATACTTAATTAAATTGTCTCTAAAAAATTTTTTATGAATCCAATTAATTGATTAATTTATTTTTGATGTGCCCAAGAAATTCAAAAAATTCTGGGAATTTGAAATAGTTAATAAAAACAGCTCGAATATTTTTTAACCGTGTAAATTTGCTAGGACTCTTCAAATTAAAAATTTTGACTTAACTTTTTCCATACAATTTGAAAAGTTCCACGCATGTTTCAAAAAATTAATAAAAGGGAAATCTTACTTTTCAATAAAAGTGTAATGTCCTTTCTGTCCGGCAATATCTTCCACTCCAGACATCATATAATCCAGATACTTGTTATAAACACTTTCGACCATAGTCGGATCCCTCGTTTCCTTCTTTTTTATTTTCAAAAAGTTTACCAATGGCTTGATGGTGATTCCTTGTAGGAAAACCGTGAAATAAATGACAGCAATCGTGGCCGTCACGAACATTGGTTTAGCCGTTATGGACGCCGGAATAGATACCACAAGACCATAAGCAATAGCCCCACGGAGCCCTCCATACGACATGATGAACTGGTCAACAACCTCAAACTTTTTGGCTCGGAATCGATTCAAAATGTAGCATTGAATGACTATTCCGATGGCTCTGTACAAGAGACAGAAGAAAAGAGTTGCACCGATGAACCAGATGTCAAAGTGATGTTGTGAGGATATTGTGGAGAGACCCAAAAACATGAAGATTACAGTTTCAGATGATTGGGCGAGCATTTTGGTGAAATATTTGACGGAATTCGCAGCCGCTTGGGTGATGTTTCCTTTAATGTACTGTTTCATCAGCATTCCACAAATCGCGATTCTGGAATAGGAGTTTTGGAAAAGGTAGAAGACAAAACAATGCTTACGCAACAATTGACGAAAGCGACACCATTTCAGCAGTCAGGTAAGCCATGTAGGGTAGGAGGAATATGAAGACTGGAGCCAAGATGCGCACATCATATGTGTATCTGAAAATTCATTAAAATTAAGGGGAAAATTAAGATGAAAATGTTAAATTTAGGTTTCAACTACTAAGCTTTAATGAACATTAAGTTGAAAGTCCAAAAATCCAACAACAAAAAATTTTCATCACAGATACAGTATGCAGTGACGAAGCGGGAGTACTTGTTTTTAGAACTGTGTGGTGGTTTGTTTAGGTGATTCAGGAATACTGTTTACAAAATAGAACAACCGCATAACTGAAACCGGGAAAATAGATACTCACAAGTACAAGAGGGCTATAATAAACAGTTCTATTTCATAAAACACAGTTTCATTATGTAGAAATTCCGTTTCGCACTGTTCCAGTTTGGGTATTGCCCTATTATGCAGCAGTTCTATACCATACCGTTCTAAAAGCGGACAAGCATATTTTAATCGGCAAAAATTTGAAAAAAAAAAAGATTTTGAAACTCTATTGAAAAGTGTAACTAAAAGTTTCAGTGCATCAGGATTAACAAAACAATTAAAAAATTTTAGGGAATGCCGAAAAAATATTAAAAGTGGAGGTAAAGTTTTAGAAAATACTCTAGATCATGGAAAAATGTTGACTGAAATAATTTAATATTTCAAAAATGGTTTTCTGCTATTTTGGGAATTACTCGATTTACTTTTTTCCAACGTACCGTATTTCTTCCAATTTAAGCGCATGCCCTTCTATTTTTTTCCTTTCATCACAACTGCTGGGTACTCAGGAAATTTTTGGCTAATAGCCATTGAAAACGGCTAATAGCCACCGATTCGGGGCGTGTGCCATATGTATTTGGCACACTCCCCATATTCGATGGCTATTAGCCGTTTTCCATGGCTATTAGCCGTTTCAGTCGGCTATCATTTTCAAAAGTTTTCCATTTCAAATTTCGGTCATCTTGTGGCTGGAAAAAAATCGCAAAAGCACTGAGTAAGCGCGAATACTGTTTCCCCTAATTGTTGTAAGTAAACATTTTATAGCTGCGTTTCCAACAGACGAATTTTTTATAGATGGCGACATTACCCAATAATGGCTAATAGCCCTTTTCGACGGCTAATAGCCATATTCGACGGCTAATAGCCATAATGGCTAATAGCCAAATTCGTCGGCTAGTTGCCATTATCGCCCGCTATTAGCCTTTTCAGGCGGCTATTAGCCATTTTCAATGGCTATTAGCCACCTAGACGCCGAATCTTGCCATAACGCGCCAAAAATTTCCTGAGTATTTAGAGGTTTGCACACCAAACTTTGGTCGTCTCATGCCTGTTTTGCCGAGTTCGGTGTGCAAACCTCTAAATACCCGGCAGTTGTTATGAAATGAAACAATAGAAGGGCATGCGCTTGAATTAGAGGTAATACAGTATGTTTCTGTTTTTATTTAAAACTAACTTTGTTGTCAAACTCGCTGCAATTGCAAAAATAACTCCGATAGCTGCTCCACCCAATGCCACAACAAAGAACGACAATCCGCCAGTTGCGTAGTCTAGCACAGACAAGTTTTCAGATCCAATCAGTGCAAAACTTTTGAACATTTGGTACAACACCTAAACATCAAAAACCTTTGCTGCTTCACTCCTTAGCTGCTAGCTTACCACAGTGACACCATCATTGAAAAGTGCTTCTCCGAACACGTTAATAAAAAGGAATTCATTGACATGAATCTCTTCAAAAACTGCAATCACTGCCACTGGATCAACTGCAGAGATGAGAGCAGAGAAGACTAGAATTTCAAAAGTTGTGAATTGCATGGTGAACAAATTGTATTGAGCCATGAAAAGAAGTGAGCCACCGATGGCAAAAGTGTTCCAGATTGTTCCAATAACTGAGAAGACAAGAACCGAGTCAAAGTTCTCGAATAAAGCTCTATTTGGCATAAAGTAACCTGGAATTTGTGAGTTTAAGAGAAAAAATAAAGAACTGTGCATTACCCGCGTCAAAAATGATAGGTGGAAGAAGATAAAGAAAGAAAGTGTGAGAATCTAAAGTTGCTCCGCTCAACGACGTCTGATGAAGAATGTAGCCAAGAGCCAATCCGACAATGATAAGAAGTGAAGAATCGGGTAGGTACTTGGATAACGGTTTCATCAAGTTGAACACTTAATTTTATTTGATTCTTTGTTTTTGAGGAGCGCTTATAAAATAATGTACTCACAAATTTTCGCTAAAGAGGCAATGAGTAGCCATACTGTAATGACGTAGACATGGTGCACGTCGTCCCATTTCCACGTGAACAGCTGAAAAGTCAAAGTGTTAACAATAATTGACAGATTGAAAATAGATGGACCTCCTCAATATCATACTCATGACCCATTCGCCACTAGCCAGAATATAATTAGTCTTGGATGTAGTGATAACGAGAAGAAGAGGATGAGGATGAAAGGGATGAAGCGGCAATGAAAAGAGAAAAGAAAAAGAAAGGAAAATGACGAATGGATGCGAATGGAAATATTGTTCTTCGTGCTGTGGATGAGAAGCGAAGGAGGAGAAATAATCAAGCGATTTGAAACGAACCGGGTAGTGGAAAAGGAGCGGTGGAAGACGGAATGAATGAATATATTTCATTCATTTGATTAGCCGCCGAAATTCCAATTAATTTTATCTCGATAATTAGAAAAGGTCATGAACATATGTATTTGGCGGTGGGAAAATAGTGGTTTGAACTTGAAGGGTGTTCAAAGTGAAAAAAAAAGACCCACTGGTTTATGATGTCATGATTAAGAAGGAACTGGAATAAGCTGTTATTCTTGCAAAAGTGGTGTTTTTTGCACCCAGAAAAGTGACGAGGGGGGCACTGGTTACAGAGTTGCATGGAATTCCGACTTCCGCTCATTTTTTCGCTTCCGACTTCCGACATCCGTTTTAGAAATGTTCACTTCCATGCAACTTTAAAAAATGTAGTTTTTCACAAAATACAACTTCTGTGAAAAGTACGATTCGAGAGGACGTTCTTGACGTGAGAGCTCAGAACGTCGTTTTTTTATACACTGTTTTTGAAGCGTTTTCTGGTCTTCAGCCTCGTTGTTTCTCAATTTTTAATGGGGTTATTCTCGGAACCAGCTAAAAATTCAGCGAAAATTTGGAAAATGATCCGATCGACCTGAAACTTTGGGAAATCATTTAAAAAATACTTCCGGTCATTCACTGAAAATTTCAGACCGAAATATTGATTTTGAAAATGATCAGAAGTAAAAATCGATATTTTTTAAAATCAATATTTTGGTCTGAAATTTTCAGGGAATGACCGAAAGTATTTTTTGAAGGAATTCCCAAAGTTTCAGATCGATCGGAGCATTCTCCGAATTTTCGCTGAATTTTTTGCTAGTTTTTTTTCTATTTTTTGCTTTTTTTTGCTGGTTCCGAGAATAACCCCATAAATCATTATGATAAATGTCTTCCGTTTTAGAAAATTTCACCTCCATTCAACTCTGGCTGGTTACATTCATTTTTTCCCGCCTTAATTTCTTTTAAAATCTCAAAATGCACAGGCTAAGAATAAGGGGCTGTCTGTCAAACCGTCTGAGTTTGGAACCCCCGGTTCGAAACGAGTACAAAACATAAACGGTTGACCTAGAAACGCCAGATTTATCACAGGTAAATACGAGGGGCTGGTGACTGCTCTAGCGAAATTGTGCTCCGTTGAGCATACGCTCCGCACTCGGCGAAAAACCATCTTGGCAGAGTGCCAATTTATGCGAAATCACATTTTTCGAAATGAATTTGTAAGGCAGACAGCGTGTATTGTCTATTTGCGAAGAAAGCAAGTGCGCTCCACAAAACGTAGTACTTCGCGGATTTCATTTTCGTCACCAAACTATTTCAATTAACGTGTAAATTCAACGGGAATATAAATAATTTGGCGACGAAAATGAAATCCACGAAGTACTAAGTTTTGTGGAGCGCACTTGCTTTCTTCGCGAACGGACAATAAGCAACTAGACGCAGACAAGAGAAAGCGTTGCACGCGACGCAAACGCAGCATGTCGACTTTATCGGCCAAAAAACACCTTTTAAAATAGGCAGCAACCAGCTCCTCGTTAGGTAAAATAGCTTTAAAAATATTCGCTGTCTAAAAATAGTTGAAAAGCGGAGTAATGGGTTTTAAAAACTGATTTTGCATCAGTTCAAATTCGCAGAAGTTTGAATTCAGGCGGTAAGGATTTGGGGCAGCACTCATAAATCTTCATGGAATGAAACTTTGTGTTTATATATTTTTTTAATTCGAGAAGATATCTAATAACTTTCCCTTCTTTGTATTCACAATTTTCCCAGAGGCATGAGCCGGGTGTTAGGAAAAGCGCCCAGTAGCACGACTGCAAACGTTTCTGGTTTTTGGGCCTTATTTTCAAGCTTTTTCTGTTTTTGCGTGAGGGCGGATGCGTTCGCTGACTCCGAGATTATGCCTTTATGAATTAAGGTTGCTTAAAAACTCCGGGACCCAAAACAAATTGGTTGATTGGGTCTTGTCTAAATTACGGAATCTCCTTTCCTGGCCTGAGCGATCGTGTTCATTTCTTTCTCCCGCAATCCCTTTCTGTAACTTATAAAGAAGTGGAAAACAACAGATGACGTCAAGAACCACAAACTGTTTCAAATCAACCACCAAACAGTTTCACCGCAAACGAAAATCATGTGAACTGATTTGATTACTCATCCCCATGGTTTATTTCTTGATTTATCGGTCTTTGTTGTTGTTATCATTTTTTTTCTATCTTACTAGCCTGCTAACACACGCTTTGACCCTATTTTCTCACAGCATGTTTTTTAGCCTACAGTCAGCGAGTACAACAATAAGCAAACAAAAAATAGTGGTACGGTGTTTGCGTGTCTTTGAAACTCGAAAGGAAAATTAAAAATGTGTCTTGCTATGCTGTGTATATTCATTTTCAAAAAGTAATTGGGGATTCTAACGGAAAATATTAGTTGTGTTATTCCTGAAAGTATATTCACGGATCGTTAATACTTTCTTGAACCCCATGAACATTACAGAAGTGTAATTTTATGTCGAAAACATCCTTTACCTTTTACATTAACCGTACGGTAAATCTTCATGAATACGGCCTCTGGTCTCACAATCAGCAAGGGCCCCTCATTCTTTAAAGTGACCGCTTTCCCATGAAAAGTATCGCCCAGAATTTTGACACAGCTGAAATGAGTGTGACCGTAATCGATTAAACGAGAGAGCGAGAAAAAAAAGTGACAGCTGTTTTCATGTTTTTTTTTTCTTGTTGCTCGCTCTTTCGCTCACTCTCTCATTAAATGGGTTACGGTCACTCTCATTCAACTGTGTAAAAATTCGTGCCGAGATTCTTCGTGAGAAAGTGGCCATTGTAAAGAATGATGGACGTTTACTAGGCAAGAATAAGTTCCTTTTAATTTTTTTTTGAATTTTCAAGAGTACGCCATCAACGTGTCGCATTTTTTTGTTTTGTTTTCCCAATACCTGATAGCCCTCCTGAGCAGCTTCCTTCTCAATCATATCAGCAGTGGCATAGCAAATGAGAATGAAGACGAAGAGACGGGCAGACATTGTCTGAAAATTCTAGAGTCCAATATACGAATGAATAAAGAACGACTGATAAATATTCGGAAACGTTGTCAAAGTGCATGCCCATAATACTTGTAGGTTGGAACCGGTTTAAAAACCAAATGTCACACCTTTTTTCGGGAGGAAAAAGAGAATCACAGACCAAAACGGTCTACAGTATGGCAAAATAAGCTACGACGCTCCGATGTTCCGCAGGTCTCGAAGCGACCAACTGCACGGTGTTTATTGTAGCTTCGAGACCTGCGGAACTGAATTTCGCTTGTGAACCCAGAAAAAAATAAAAATGAAAATAAAAATAATAATAAGAGTATCCTTTAGAAGTGATCGAATGTTGAGTGGGAGAGGAAGACAGTCCAAAAGAAAAAAAAATCAGGTTTTTTTTAAACATTTGATATCACAAATCAGAGTGAATAATCACGAATTTCTCACGAGAAATGATCGTTCGGTTCGGATTATTATATTTTCGACTTTTCATCGAACCGGTTTATGGTAATTTTCATTTTTGGCAGAACAAAGGATGATAAAAACCAAAAAAGAGCGAGGGGATAGATCAGGTCGGTCACTTTCTCCCTGCAGTTGAACTGAGAGCGCGTGCTGACCGCCGAGAGTGGGCAGGGTTTTTATACGCTCTCTCACAAGTAGCCAAACACGCACGGATGGCCGAGTGGTCTAAGGCGCCAGACTCAAGCGAACAGCTTGCCTCAAGTTCGAGGTCCCTGGGTGTTCTGGTACTCGTATGGGTGCGTGGGTTCGAATCCCACTTCGTGCAGACCTTTTTGTACTTTTCATTTTCAACGTGCACAGGTGAAATGCGACACGTGCATTACAGCTCGCTGGTGACTCGCGCGCAAATGGCATGGGGGCACTGCAAGGGTGTCATCATAGACGCGTAATGAATCGATCGCATTTATTGGCGCATCATTGACGCATCGTTGGCGCGTTTCTGGCGTGTTATGCATTCATAATAGGTTAAGCTTTCGACTTCGATCGCTCTATTGTTAACGAGTAATTCTTCACTTGCGAGCTATTTCGAGTTTATTGATTAAGATATATTTATTATCAATCAAAGATATTATACACTAAAAGCTAAAGCGGAAACAAATATGCACCGGGATAATTAATGTAAAATGACCAGCAATAGTCTATCGGTCAATATTATCTGACATATATAAGAAAAATAATATAATATTTAGCAATTTTTTCTTCTGCAAATCCTCATCACTCCAATTGTTTCATCTTCGAGGATTGCGTAGAACCTTCCAGATTTCGAAATCGCTTGAACAGAACCTCTGAAATAAATATATACGAAACTATCTTTCTTGTAAATATTGCTAATTTATTTTTTTTTCCGCGATTTTTTAAATCTTTCCTGTGCTTCGTCCCTTCCCTCACAGCCCAGGTACTAAAAAAGCATGACCGTGTCAATTCAAATGAACGCGTACGGATCAGAGGCCGTATTCATGAACGTTTACCGTACGGTAAATGATTTTCCGAAAGGTAAAATAAGTTTTCAAAGTGTTCATTAGATCAATTACACTATAAATTGTCCGTAAGCGTCTTTACGGTCATTGAAAATTTTATTTAATGTCAGGAAAATCATTAACATTTTCATTTACCATGTGGTAAACGTTATATGATTTATTTTTATAAACGTTCATGAATACGGCCTCAGAGTTGCATGGTATTTCGACTACCGGCCATTTTTTCACTTCCGACTTCCGGATAAGAAAGTTTCACTATCATGAAACTCTGGTACGCATATCGTCCAGCCAAATCAATCCGCTTGGATTGGAAAACTTCTGACCGGAAGACTCCGATTCCGAAGATTCGCCAGTTCCGAAAAAATCCAGTTCGAAGTTCGAACAATTTTTTTTGTTTCTGTTCGAACAATTTTTTTTGTTTCACATTCGTTGGAATCGAAAATTGGTTGGAAATCGCACATTTTTGAAGTTTTCGACGGAATTTCCGGGCAAAAGTTGCTTTTTTTCGGAATTTTCCCCCGGAAATCAGTAGAAAAAATTTGAGCATGCGCTTATAAAATTATGGAAATTAATTTATTTTACGTACTTAATTGCTTCATACCGAATTTTGAAGTTTTTGAGCCCGCCATTTAACTATTCTACATTTCTATCAAGCCTCTACAGATGTTGAAATTATAAAATTGGAGCAAAAATCACGAAAATAGTTGCATGGCGATCAAATTGTATAGTTTCGTAAATAAAATTAACATTTTCACAACTGGAACCAAAGCCGAAACCAACTTCTTGAAAATTCTGCTCCATTTTATGGCACAGCTTCACCGAAATACATGCAGCAGCTAAATGCCTGCGATTTTTTAAACGATTGCACACAAATTTCTACATCTTTGTGCGAAAATTTTTTTCGATGGCCGGGCGCGTTTGAAATCCATTCAAATTTTTTTTAAACTTTTTGTTTTATTAATGAAACAACTCACTAACTTTTTGCCATCTTTTTCGATTCGTCTGAGATGAGCGTGTTTCTGTAAAAAATCAATATGCTTTTTAAATTTTATCATGGATTCGTAACGAAGCGACACTTGAATTCACGTTTTGTTCGAAAAAGTCAACAGTTTTCTGTCACCCAGAGTCACTCCGTCACGAATCCGCTATATTTGGCTTACCTTCTTCGATTTTCACGGTCGCAATGTTTCGCAATAGGTCTCCTGATCTGAAAAACAAAAACATTATTAAAGAATTGATAAAATATGAACAAAAATAACAAAAAATAGGAGAAAAAATAAATAAAAAAAAAGCTACCTATAGAATTAATGCAAACGTGCTCCAGTGACATGAGTGGGCCATAGATTCACTATCGAGCTATCGCAAGGCAGAGAAAATATAGATCTATCAGCGAGTCACTAGCTGATTTTTAGCTGCGGTTGGTGTATCGTGCATTCACTATAGACTTTCATTTGTAATAGATACACCGCATTTCTGCTGTGTGTCAACAACTTTGAAGTTTAATTTTTTATATTTTTGAACAGACAAGACGAATCAAAAGAACACAACGACTATTCGTCAATGTCTGGTTATGTATTGTTATTGTTAAATGTTTAGATATTAAACTTTCTTCAAAAACGTTTTTATTGAATTTTTACTCTAAAGAACTTGAGTGTTGACTTCGGGGTTCGGGTCTACAAGAGGCGAAGCCGTCGTCGTGGTCTTCTTCTTCTTGTTCTGGTTCTTCTTGTTGCGCGCCTGTTGCAGTTTCTTGTGCTTGGTAACAGCGGATTCCGTTTCAACTGCTAGTTTAACCTGTGAATCAGATTCCATGCCGATCGGAAGAATCTGAATGTGTGCAGTGCCATCTAGTCCGGCGTTCGCACCGTTTCCGGAAGCATTGTTACCCTGAAAATTGTCAGTTGTATAGAGAGTTATGGTGGTTAGGACAAACATTTTGAAGGTTGAGGGTTGTTCCGATTCTCGGACCATTTCCACCAGCCCAAAATCCACCATTGTTTCCTCCGTTATTCTGGCCGCCGAAGAATTGGTTGTACGCGTTGGTGAAGAAATTTCCCTTGCACTGGAATGGAAATCAAGATTTTTTAAAGCGAAATGTAATTTTCAGCGTACCGAAGATTGTTTGAACTCTGGTGGCAGCATAGAGGTGAAGAGGACCACGACAATCTTAAAAAGTACTTGTTGTATTTAATAAAATAAAAATTGTAAAATAAAACCTCTTTAACGTCCTCATGTAGCGAATCGATATACTCAATAATTCTAGCATGCATCTGCGCGAGAGTCTGATTCTTATCACTTCCAATCGCCTTGATATTGGTGAGCACATTTGGAAGGCTCATCACCACTGTATTGGCGTGCTCTTCAGCGCTCACTGACGCATTCACAGCTCTCTCATTGAATGCTTCGACCTCCGCTGTCAATTGGTACTTGGCCGCCCATGCATTCACGGCCGTCTCGTAGTCAGAGATGGTCATGTTGGTGACCTGTCCGGCTAGAGCCAAAAACTCGGTTTGAGCTTCTGAGGAAGCGTTGGCGAGGAATGGAATAAATGCGGACAGGATTTCAGATTGCTTTCCTGAGAATTTGGAGTTACCGCCCTTCAGGTTATTGCTGAAAATGGAAAGTTGGTGGTAGTTATTTTAATGAGGTAGCAAAAAATTAATTTTTTTTTCTGCCATTAAGTAACTTCATAAAAGTGTGAAAGGGCTTACAAAAAGTCAATTCCAGCTTGGAAAGTTTCACCGAACGACGAGTTACCAATGTTTCTGGAAATATCGTTTTTTTTCATTGAAAGGGGTTTAAGGGGAACTAACTGTTGAATCACATTGTAGTCAATGAGGCTTCCATTTCCATTTCCATTCCTGGAAATTTTTTTAAAAGATTGATGGAATTATTTTATTGTCGAAAAAAATAAAGCGGCGACCTACAGTATCCCGGAAAACCGGAAAACACGATTGTGATTTAGGCCACGCTTTGAAAAAATTAAATCTAGTGGTTTCCTTGTTTTTTTTGTTGCAAAAAGAAGTGTAGTCATAGCTCATAATTATTTGGGTTACGATAGTCGCCGCTGTATGTTTTTTTCAAAAAATAGCTTTGTGTTTTGAGTGCTACTGCGGAATGGAACTGTAACGGTATAGGAACTGTCCGGTATAGAACTATCTGAAACGGAGCTTACCGACACAGTACATATAGAACAGCTCGAAAGAATACTCCGTTGTACATGGTGGGTTGTTGAGTTCAATACCGCACAGTTGTTTTTCCCGTACAGGCAGTTCTATTCCGAACATTTCCTGTTACAGTTCTATTCCGCAAGAGCACCATAGTTTGGGAAATTAAGACAAACTTACAACAAATCAACTGCATTTTGATAATGAGTTGCGAGAGAGGAGTTGGCGAGTTGTCTGGAATAAATTTTATTGTTATGGGCAAAGCCATCCCAAGCCAAGCATACAAAGCCCCCACGATGATTCTTCATTCACCGGTCACCCATTCTCGATCCCATAAATTTTGACTTGTCGCCATTCTTTATATGGTGTCAGGGTCAAAAATTGTCTGTCGCGTTTTTTATTAATGAATGTCATAACAAATATTTAGAAACAGGGATCACATGTTTTGAAGGTGCACCGTGGATTAGAAAGAACTGGCGCGTCGGTTCACGTGATATTGTTTTTAAAATGTTTTCGAGAGCCGTACGCAGCAAATTAAACGAACAACCTCTAAATCGTACACCCCCATTTTCCTAGTATCCTTTAAATTTCCTTGCCGGTTGCAGTAGGCTCTGGAGTAAAATATCAACGAAAAAGAGCCAGGCAACACAATAACCCTCATCCCAATCATATTTTTTAAAAATATGTTAATTTGAAAAACGCTATAATTGACGCGCAAATTGAAAATGATTATTGAAATTGCATTTAACAGTCTCACAGTCAATAAAATGTCTAATGAGCATATGTAGATACATTTTACGGCCATTCTTATGCAAACCTGCATTGTAATTTATTTTCCTGCATTAAAATGTAGGTCTAGAAAGGAATAAAATGGCAGGATCTTGTGCCAAGAATTCGCTACAGCGGTTTAGCAGTTTCATAGTAGTAGGCGACCTACAGTAACATTTATCTTATTTTTTTTGTTGCGAAAAGTGGCGTGGTCATTGTTTATCCTTATTTGGGTTACGGTATATCTCCCTTGTTAACTTTTTGACAATAACCCAAAAGGTATAACCCCGCAAAAAACTTCACTAACTGTTGCCATTGATCCGTCACATTTCCATTCTTCAAATTGTCACTAAAAAATTCTGTATTTTTCCACAAGATATCATCCCCTTGCAATGCTTACAAAAATCCAATTCCACCCGCTACTGCTTGTCCAAACGACGAATTTTGAAGTCCGGTAAGCCAGTTTTTTGAAGAGTTTCCTTCTCCTTCCACTCCGGCTCCGATAGTCGCATTTGCATTCGCATTCGCATTCACATTCCCAGACACTCCACCACTGGAAATAGCTTTTTCTATGAGCCAAAACACCAAACTAACCTTAAGAATCCTTGTGCCTTCTCCAATAGGTTCAACGAGGCGACAGTGCACGCGAGAGCTCCAATAAAAATCAGAGTTCGCATAATTCGGTGAACGAGTGAAGTATAAACGAGGTAAACGTTTGGTGGAAAATGAAACAAAACAAAAAAGTTGGTAAGAGGCGGATCAAAATCGGATTTTTGGTGAGGGGCGTTTAAGCCGATTCATTGTGAATTCTGAAACAAAAAAAAAAACGATTTGTATTGTAAATATGTATTGTTTTATTTTGTTTAATTTAGATTTAGAAGAGAGGGAAGGGCGAAAAGTGTGATTTGGTCAGACGACTATTTTTTAATTCATTTTTTGTATTCAGATTAATTTGAAGGGAGGGAAGAGAGAGGAGAGAAGCTAAAGTTCACGATGAACCTTTATGTTTACCGAAATGGCGGTACGTCAATAATAGACGGTCCAGCACGAGCCAAGAGCTACCGTAAAAATTCTAATACAACGACATGCCCTTCTATTGTTTCTTTTCATCAAAACTGCCGGGTATTTGTAGATTTGCACCCCAAACTCGGAAAAACCATTTCTAACCAAGCAGACGTGAGACGACCGAAGTTTGGTGTGCAAACCAGGCTTTCTCGGAAATGAAAATTTCTCTTCCGAGTTCCGTCGGAAATTTCCGATTTTGTAATTTTCTCTTCCGATGTTCCGACGGAATTCCGAATTTTTCATTTTCATTTCCGAATTTCCGTCGGAATTCCGACTTCCGACGGAATTCCGTTTTCCGATCGGAAAAATCGGAAATGAACTTGAACAGGTCCACAAAATCTTAAATTATTCACGAAAAAGTTTAAAAAATTGAGGAAAGATACGTAGACTCGTGTTTTAAATAGGAAATTTGTGTCACGGACTTGGTCGAATTTTTTCCAAAAAAATAAATCGATTTTTCGTTCCAAATTTCGACAGAAAAACATGTTTTTTTCCAACATCGGAAACAAATTATTTCCGACGGAAACGGAATTATTTTCGGAAATCATTTTGTCTCGGAACGGAATCGGAAATTTTTTCGGAAGTAAAACTGCCTCGGAACCGGAATCGGAAATTTCCGACGTCGGAATTCCGACGGAATTCCGACTTTTCGGAAATTTCCGAGAAAGCCTGGTGCAAACCTCTAAATACTGAACAGTTGGGATGAAAAGAAACATTTGAAGGACATGCCGTTGTATTAGAGTGTTTAAGGTATGTACAATGTACCTGTCGATAAATGATGGCCAAGATCATCAATAATCACCATATTTTGGGACGCAAAACTATAGTTTTCTCCATTGAAAATAATTGAGGAAAAGAAAATCCTCAAAAATATAAATTCAAACGGCGCTCGCATTGCGCTGTGTGCAATCACTGCGCGGTCGCGGTGAGACCCGCTTGTCTACCGTATCGCCGAGCCTCTTTTTAATCCTAAAAGAGTTTCCGGAGTTTTTCTCCGCGCTTGCCTCGTTTTGCTCGGTTCGCTGGTCTACTTCGTTTTATAATTTTTCCTTTCCTTTGTAGTATGTTGTGAGAGAGAAGAACGCTCTCGCACTCGCCCGTCTTCTCGTCAATCTCTGTTGAGAAAGACGATCTCAGGTCAGCAGCTTCGCTGACGCAGTAAAAGAATCGAGTGTACTGAGCACTCGACGCGACTCAGCAAAAAAAAAACTGAGTCAAGCTTCAGATGAAGCTCATGCGTTTCATTTGGTCCAGAAAAGTAAGGAAATTTTCAGGGTTTGCATATGACGGCCTTTTTCTCCCGTCGCAACGGGTTTTTGTTAATAAATATTTTAAAAACCGAATTGTCTTGTTGTTTTCACCATTTTCCGCTAGTCTAGTCACCGGGCAGCAGCCCTACGGGTGACTACAAAAGTACCCATGCGCCTCGGGACTTTTCAGGTGTTTTTCTAAGCTTTAAAAACATGTTTTCTTAATAGTTTGTTGATAATTCTCCATGGTAACACATTTCAGATAAACACCTGCTCTTTATCTTTTTCTTAATTCCACCTACCCCTTTTCCATTATTCAAATCCCATTTCCCAAACGTCCAAAATGCCCAAACCAATTCACTTTCTCCTGATTCCTGTCCTCTTCGCCATTCAAGTGCACAACCACGTTGGATTCATAAAATTTTCCGCACCAGTGCCTACTTTTCTATCCGATTTGTCATTGAAAGCACAGTATGATTATAAAATGATACTGGAGAATGATACGATTCCATTGAAGAAGCAAAGCGGAGAGTTCAAAGCGTGGGCGACCACCTATAATGTTACGGTGAGTAAGATGAACTCCACTGGGTGCTGGCGAATGCCTTTTTTGAACAGTTTTTTTTTGCCGCCGACACCAACGCGTTGTGGTCGCGTGACAATGCTCTGCGTCTCGTTCGAAAACCGTGAATTCGCATAAATTGGCACACCGTCATGATTGTGTTAAACGGAGCACATTTTCGCAAGGGCAGTGCAGAGCACCCCGTGGAACTCAACACCTATGCATACGCGCTCCAGCGCATTATTATCGTTTCAATTTTCTTGCCGGTCACCATATGATATGCTCCAAAATTTTCTTGCCACTGCTTACTGGCAAAAAAATTGAGACGACAATACTTTTATTGTGTTATTTCATTCATTTTTTCCTATTCAGAACCAATACAAACAGTTTGACACCGATCAAAACGCTACACGGACTGATTTAAATAAGAACGTCACTCAATTGGTTTCTCAGTTATCCCGTGCCAATAATGATATCACAAAAATCCTCGAAAACAGCAGCTTGAGCATTCAAGAGCAGAAGGAGGCGATTGAGGGACTCACAGAGCAGCAAAAGGTAGTTTAAATGTATATTATGGGAATGAGTAAACGCGCTCCATCGAACAAAGCCCAAAGTTTTTGTGTTTTTGTTAAAATTTGTGTATTCAACAAAAGTTATTTATTGAAAACAACATCAAAATCTGAACAGAACTTTCGCCGATTTTTTAAACACTTTTTTAAACCCCAAAAGCCAATTTTCTATGAAATTGTATCGATTTTGGCATGAAAAAATGAAAAAGATTGCTGTAAACGCATTTTTGCGAACAAATGCGAGAAAATGTTAATTTTTTGAGCTCAGGCCCAAAAACAAAAATTTCAATCATGATTTCTAATATATGTAGCCCTATGAATTTGCTCTTGCTGAAAAAAAAAATCATTTCACGGGTAAACTAAGCCCGACCGGACACAGCTGAAATCAGTGTGACCGTAATCCGTTCAAAAAAATTATCGAGAGAGTGAGTTTACCGAAAGTGCACACAAAACCATTTAAAATCGTATAATTACTATCTCTCTCTCTCGTTAAAAAAATTTGAGCGGGTTCCGTTATCACTCATTTCAGCTGTGCCAAATCGTGCTGCAAGAGTTTGCATTTTCAAGGCCACATCTTTCAAGAAAAACTCCACAGAGCGTGTTTACTCAGCCCCACACCAGTACCAAAACTAGTTTGTTTCCCACCAGGAGATCTCCGTTCTCATGTTCATACGTCGTCTATTCGACCCTCAAGATGTCATCTCCAAGAAACTGTCATCGACCGACTAACTGTCTACGTCTCTTCACTATTCATTGATCCAAGAATAAATACATACTTAATATTGTTTGCCTGTGAGGACCATTGGTGGCCAACGTCACCTCCCTCAGCTGACACAGACTGTCTTCTTCCTTGTCCAAACCATTTTCCTTGTTTTCCTCCCCAAAGTTTGCTTCACTGACTCTGGTTACCCGCAGATTATCTGTGTTGGTCAAACCGAAATCTGTTTGTTTTGACGCGATGATTTTTTATCGTGATCTTTGAAACGACGCGTAGGTAAATTGGAATTCGATTCGCCTATCTTGTCGTGTCATGTCGTCCTTCTCAATGTCAAAACGTAATTGAGGCAAACCAAAATGATGTGACGAGTTGAATTGACCAGTCAGCCAGTCGTTTCGCATACATACATACACATCTCCTTTTCATTTGAGTTTCTTTTTCGTTCTCTTATTTCTGTGTTGAATATTTTTTTCGTAATAAAATCGATCAAGAGTCGGTATGTGACGGAGCAACCTCTTTCAAAATTTGGAGTTTTTGGTTTCGTAATTGTTTTCTGGAATGCTGTAATGTTAAAAAAATTGTTTTTAAGAAGTACGCCGTACGCCGTATACGGTATACCTAACGCTCATGGCGGGGGTATGCCTAACGCTTGTGGCGTACAGTTCTAAAAGCGACTACCCCCTCGTGGCAATCGAGTATCTTGGCACCTGCAAATACAGCTGGCTGAAATACTCTTTTTGACATTGCGTTGACCCAGCCGGCTATTTATTCGCTTGTTTTTTGTTTTGTATTCTCAGCAGCTGTGCTAATTTCTTCGAAGTTTAGAATTCAAAATGTTTGTGTGCTCGTAAATATCCTACGTTCAAAACATGTTAAAGTACCGAAAAATCTTTAAAAAACTTCACTCCAAAAGGACATAACAGGCGTTCTTTATCGTAAATCGGCATCGAGTTTTTTCAGCAAAAATGCCCTTTTTCATAACGATTTTTGCCGGTTTTCGCTGGTTTTTTTTTCAAAAAATTTATTTTCGTTCCCAGTTTCTAGAATGAAAAAAAATTCAATACAATTTTCTAATGGGGCTATTCACGAAACCAGCAAAATATGCAAAAAATGAAAAAAAAATTAGCCAACATTCGGAGAATGCTCCGATCAGTTGGAAATTTTCACGAAAATTGTCAACAATTCTGCCGAACGTGTGAAAAAAATTTCAGAGCAAAATATCGATTTTGAAAATTTTCAGAAAAGAAATCGATAATTTTTAAAATCTATATTTTGGTCAAAAAATTTTCTGCACATGTCCGTGAGTATTTTTGACACTATTTACCAAAAATTCAGACTGATCGGAGCATTCTCCGAATTTTCGCTGAATTTTTTGCATATTTTGCTGGTTTCCGTGAATAGATCCATAAGCCAAAAGGTAAAAAGATAATATTGTCGGCCCGCCAAAATAGTCAAACGCGCTCCGCTGAACTCAATACTACGTGGATTTCATTTTGGTTACCAAATTTTTTCATTTCACGTGTAAATTCAACGTGAAATAAAATAATTTGGAAACCAAAATAACAATCGCATAGCGTTAAGTTCAGCGGAGCGCGTTTGACCATTTTGGCGGGCCGACAATAACTCTTGAAAATTATTGTTAAGCCGCTATTCCGCCCTTTTAAAAAGAATTAAAGTTGTACAGAAATTGCGATTACCAGATATTCAAAAAGTACAAAGATATTAACATTATCCATCCATAAAAATCTGACGATTTGAACACGGATATCTAGGCCGAGGCTTACAAGGGAAGTCTTTTTGGGCACCGTTTGAGATCTTTATGAAACTTGGGTCATAGGTACTCCAGACCCTCCTGAATCGAAATCCGTTTTAAAAAACTGCGGGTTTTGCCTCCTTCTGGAGTTATGACGTCTTCAAGATGGAGCGAAAAAGGGTGCCACCTTTATGAGCGCTCGCGTCCCCTCTTCTCAACAGCGAGGTGGTGGCCGAGGGGGTGAGTGCGCGCTCTGTGAATCTGACGATGCATGTTCGACCCCCACGCTCTGGCTATTTTATTTTTTCTTTTTTGCTTTCATGACATCTTCAATTTTTCGAATTTTTAGGAACATTTATGGTCTCATTATTGATTTTCGAACATTTCCGGTGTGTTCAAAGACCTATCGATTGTAGATGGCTGTATTAAAAATGTATCGATGAACAAGCTATAAGTGGCATGTCATACAAGTCACATTATGAAAAAAAAAACTGACGATCTACTTCTTTAAAGACGTTTTCTTCTACTCTTTCATGCCAATCAACACATGTGTTGTTGATTTATGGAGCAGTTTGAAGGATAAAGCTGCCATCGACAGCGTGACCCCATCAACCCATTTGTGCAAAACGATGATCATACCACCCGGCTGCACGAGAAACATTCAAGTTCTGGGCGTCGGCATTTTTTATGGGTTCGAAAGGGTCATCAAGTACATTACTGGCCAAATAAAATTGTATTGCCTGCAAAATCAACCGGAAAGACGAAACATTGGAAATGCCTGTGGCGGTCTACAAATGATTTTGGTGGTCTACAGGTAGATTTTTCATCCGAAGTCGGATCCATGAGCACAGTACGTTTGGAATGTCTGGAGAAACCACATCATTCGCCCACCAAGATTTTTACCTCCAGCAGAACTTCTGTTCACCAACAACATGGATGTTGATTGTTCATCAAAAGCTAGGAACCGAACTTCTTTCATCAAATGCCTATACTGTGAATTATCTTCTCTGTATTCATAATGCTTGGCATGGAGGGGTCGAAAAAAAACATCTTTAAAAATTCGATCGTCACTTTTTTTGTCATGATATGACTTGTCTGACAGGCCACTTATAACTTGTTCATCGACACATTTTTAATATAGCCATTTACAATCGATAGGTCTTTGAACACACCGGAAATGTTCGAAAATCAGTAATGATACCATAAATGTTCCTAAATATTCGAAAAATTGAAGATGTCATGAAAGCAAAAAAGAAAAAATAAAATAACCAGAGCGTGGGGGTCGAACATGCATCGTCAGATTCACACACAGGTGGTGGGAGATAATGCCAAAACGGATCCGAAACGGATGGGACGTGGATTGGATCCATATATGATCCGATATAGATCCACGCGCCCCCGTGGAGGGAGCGTGGATTGTTTTGGCGTGGGTCGCCGTGGATCCACGCCGGCGTGGGGGAGGATGGAATATATATGGAGGGCGCGTGGATCCGTGGGAGAGTGGAAACATATCGGATCCCATATGGATCCACGTGTCCCTCGTGGAGGGCACGTGGAATTTTTTGACGTTATGGAGAATGGATCCGCGTTCATCTGAAGCAGGGCGCGTGGATGTTAGGCTCTATTAGAAGAGCAGGCAACTTGGTAATTGACCATTGTAGCCCCCCTAGCTGATATCGACCACCAAGGATCGGCTTAGCACAGGCTGACTTTGGTCCGATTTACTCAGTGGTTTGTAAAAAAACCTGGCAGTTATCCTGGTATATGAGTGAACTAGTATAATAACTAGTATAGAATTGTGTCGAAATAGAACTTGACGCGAAACCGCGTGGAATAGAACTGTTCGGAAATGAAACTGTTCCGAAATAGAACCGCGTGAAATAGAACTGTTCGGAAATAGAACTGTTCCGAAATAGAACCGCGTGAAATATAACCCAGTCAATAAATCGAAAACAGGTCACGCCACTGATTGTGAGTGGAACTTTTTCTGTTTGGCTATTTATTCAATAGTCTTCACCCAATCGTGCTAAAACGCGCTAAAACTATGTACAGTTCTATTTCACACGGTTCTATTTCGCGTCAAGTTCTATTTCACACGGTTCTATTTTGAAAAGGTTCTATTTCGAGGTAGCGCCTATTTATCAGATAGAAGCGAAAATCGACCGACATCGAAAAGCAATCCCAATTAATTGAAGCATCTAATAGAAGTGCACCATTCATAGCTCTTTCTACCATTTTTGTCGCATTCGAAATAAGGAAAAGCTTCGAATCAGAACTTTATCAAAACAGAACTGTCCCGAATCAGAACCGTTTTCTTTCCAAATGGATACGTGTCAAAAGTGTTGTATAATAATAAGCTAAATCAAATTCTCCAGTACAGAACAAGTATTTGTAATACCGTATTTACTCTATTTGTCCGGCATGCCGGCTTATTGTTTGAACCTACTGCTTGAATGCCGGCCAGTTAGAGTGAATACCACATAATTCATTTTCCACATTTGTGGCTCATAAAATCTTTTTTTTTTCTTTTCCAATTACGTTACTGATTTCACCTTTACCATAGTTCTAATTTGGAAACGTTTTGATTCGAGATAGTCGGGGGGACTACGATGGTGAGGGACTATACTTATATATGCTGGGGTGGGGGCTTATATCCCACGGCAGACATATGAAGTAAGTTTTCGTGAAATTACGTCTTAAAATAATAAAATCCACGAAAAACTGGTGTCACCACGCTACGCCCCGCCCCTTTCCCGTGCAAAACATAAGGGCCGGCGAAACCCGTGAGGTGTCGGTCCACATGGGAAGGCATACCCGCCGCCTGCGCAAGTGTTGCAAGGTATTTGGTTAGAGAATTCTGAAGGGTGGGTGGGGAGCTCTGGATGAAGGCTCCGTGGCACGGTGCCACAGAGCTCACCGGCTATTTTTGGTTGTCTGGATACATGTGCTCATTGAGCATCTTGAGTGAAATCAAAAAATGGAAAATTCAGGAAGTCTAGAAAATATCCACGTCCCATCCGTTTTTGATCCGTTTTCAGTCCACGCTCCCACGTCCGCATCCTATCCGTGGGAGCGTGGATCCTAATAGGATCAAAATCGGATACATATAAAATTCCTATAAATTCCACGTCCCATCCGTTTCGGATCCGATATGGATTTGAAGCCCTTCACCTGTGACAGAGCGCGCACTCACCCCCTCGGCCACCACCTCGCTGTTGAGAAGAGGGGACGCGAGCGCTTATAAAGGTGGCACCCTTTTTCGCTCCATCTTGAAGACGTCATAACTCCAGAAGGAGGCAAAACCCGCAGTTTTTTAAAACGGATTTCGATTCAGGAGGGTCTGGAGTACCTATGACCCAAGTTTCATAAAGATCTCAAACGGTGCCCAAAAAGACTTCCCTTGTTAGCAGTGTCTAGCCAGAATTTCACGAGTTAAAAAAAATTAACTTTTGTATTTCTTCAATTTGGTAGGAGATACTTAATTAGACCATGGCTTAGTGTTAAAAACATTTTATTATCATTCTCTGAAAGTTCTACCGGGAGCCGATCGGATCCTAGGCCATATAGAAGTAGGTGGAACTCTCAGAGATGGATAATAACCCATCAGTAAATCCTAGTTTAACCAACTACACACGCGGTTTTTGTTCTCTTTCTCGCACCCATTAAGCACCCAACCCGATTCAACCGACATCCGGTTGATTTACTGGCCAAGGGATGATCGCAGTACGTAATCCGACATAAACTCTAAACGTTTCGAAATCCCACTTGTTTTTTTTTTTCTCCTTTCTGTTTTTCCATTTCTCCATCCATCTCTTCTCTCTTCATGTCTCACGAGGCGTCTTTCGTCATAAGCGAACTCAAAAAAGAAGAGAACATTCTTTTTTGTGTAACGCTTTGGAAAAGCGAACATTTTTGAAACTTCAAAAGCCGTTTTCTTTCACGTTTTACTACTAAATCTATACGATTTTCAAAATAACGCAATTTTTTGAAGAATGTACCTCCGCACCTCAATTCTCCTCGCTGTTTGCCTTCTTTCGGTGGCTGTCGATTCGAAGCACAAGCATCATCATCAGAAGGGAAATGAGCCAGAATTCATTAAAAATCTGACCAACTCTCAACGCAGCTCGTTCTTTGGAATCTCCAAGAATCCGGGAATTTCGTTCCAACAAAAGGAGGACAAGCTGGTCAAGTGGGCAGAGGAAAATAATTTGACGGTAAGGCGAGATTAATATTAAAGTTTGAATAGGGATTAAGTTTTTTGACGTACGGTTAAACGGCTTGCTTCGCTTAAAGATCGCAAATAATTTAACAGCTATTATTGCACCATTTTTTATGGCGTGAGGGCTTCTTTTGCTTACCGTAATCTAATCAAACATACTCCGCCCACTATTTTTTAAGGCCAATACTCAATGGGTCCCGAATCTTTGGGTCTCAGACTATACGTTTTTTTATAGTTCCGACTGCTCTTTAATTACCAAATTTGCAAATTTGGACTAAAAGAGTAGTCGTAGTTAAAGAGCAATCGTACCCAAAAAGAAATTGCACAAATTTAGTATTTGAAGATCCGCCGTAACCAAAAATCAATAATCAAAAACGTACCCCAAGAGTCTGGGACCCAAAGATCCGGAACCCATTGAGTATTGGCTAGTTTTAAAGGCTAGGTTTCGCTAGGTAGCTAAATGGTTATTAGCCGTTAAAATTAATTATCATGACAGATAGCCATTACTAAAGCATATTTAGGGCCCCATCGGCCCAGGTTTAAAGCTGATTTGGCAGTAATAAGCTAAACAATTAATATTACAGTAATGGGAACCATTTTTTCTTTTTTTTTTTTTGGGCACAAAAACACTTTCCCAATTTCGTGATCACATATGTATTATTTCAGGAACAATACGCCGAGTTCTCCAAGAACCTAACCATCCACAAGGAAGAAGTTAGCAAGAACGTGTCGGCCGTCATCGACCGTCTAGCTGCCGCCAAGACCGAAGTTGATAAGATTAATTCTGACAAAAGCCTGACAAAGATCCAGAGAGAATTGAAGATCGACGAGTTGAAACAAACGTATCCACAGGAAGTGCCAACTCTTTTCTACATTGGACACTTTTTTGAAAATCCAAAAGGAAATGAGACCCGAGGGGAGAAAGAGGAGAGAAGAGGAGGAAGAAAAAATAAACATCAGTGAAACTGGAACAGTATCGGAGGAGTATTCATTGTAAATTAACTCCATTCATTCATTTTATTACTTCTAATAAATCTGTATAAATTCACTTTTTTTAAATCTTGTGGGAATGTTGCAAAGGTTAGTTAAAAATCACAAAAATGAATGTTTAAATCTTACGTCATAGCCTCGTGGGACATGGTTTTGCAAGTCTAAATTTTTTTATTCAAACGGGAGAATACGGTAGGTAAAGTGACATCTTCAAGAAGTTAATATTGTGACAGTTCAAAATGGAGTTTTAATTTTAAAACGACGCATTCATTTCCCGCCAGAAACCAATAACCAATAACATTGAATTACTTGCAAGTGAAACCGTCTTGAAACCCAAAACCAAAACCCTTCTTCAACTATTTCGATAACCACTTTTCCTCGTACCCTCCGCACAATTTCCAAAAATTTGTTACAAAATGCGCGTGTTTTGAAGGTGTGCACCGCGGGCCAATAGCAACTGCTCGATTACACCTAAACATCTCCCGATTATACTGGTTTCATTCATATTGCCCATTCACCCTCACCAGTCACCACCATTCGATCTAGTGTCAATTGAATTGACGGCATAATGACGAATCAGCATCCAAATGGATACTCGGTTAGGGATATTATCCTCAGGTACTGTATTTTGTAGAAATTGAATGGTTTGAGAAAAATTCTATTATTTTTTTTTGTCTTCAGAAATTCTCGAAACTGCGGTTTTTAGTACCCCACAACCAATTTTAACGTATTTAATTTTTTATAAAGGCATGCCCTTCTGTTTTTTAAAGATTAACCATAAAAATAATTCAGGACTATTGTAAACTTGAAACTGGTTGATCAAAAAGTGAAACCGCACTATTGTTTTTTCAATCAACTTGCGACATAAGAACGCGTGACTCCGCCCACTTTTTTTTGCGCGACCACGCAAACACAGTTCAATTCGAAGAGAAGCAGAGAAAACGAGTTTTTTTTCTGTTGTTCTCATGCTGCAACTCGATCGAAAACACAATAACTCGAATTTTATTTTTATCAGCGTCCTAGAATTTCGGGTCCGTGAGCAAAAAAGTGTCCGGGATTTTAAGTTTTGAAATCGGACTTCCATCAATAATGAGTTTTTTGAACAAAAAGTTGCGCACAAGAAAACCGGGGAATAATACGTACATTTAATTCCGTATATCCTTAACCATAATTTTTAAAGGTATGAATCGGAGGAAGAAGAATTTGTTCGTGAGTTGGAGCAAATGATGACTCCTGAAAAAGAAAATGACTCGAAACCAGAGCAAGACGATGGACCACCCATTTTATGTAACTCAATTCATTTCAGGATATTCATAATTATTTTATTTTCAGCTGTCCTCATCTCTCTAGTCGACGAAATCGGCTCCCTCCGAACCGAAAATCGTCGCCTTAAAACCCGCCTTGTCCCTCCACCACGTAACCCGAAAAATGTGGTTCAACGAATGTCCGCTATGTTTGAACACCGTGGATCTTCAATTTTTCCAAAACTTCGTCGAGCAAATCGCTCATCAGAGTCCATGGAGATTCGAAACGGAGCAAGAGAACGGCTTTCGACGCCTCCGAGAAAAGAGAATTACTCAATGACGACGTCAACTGATGTTTCATATGGAACGAATTCAAATGGAGGTGCACCACCGATTGTTCGTCCCGAAATGAGTGACAGTGATATTGATGAGCAGATATTTGATGAAGACGATCATAGAAGTAGAGACACTACAAGACGGTGTGATTCTGTGAATACACCACGTCATCAGAATGATCATTCCACTTCTGCGTGTACTTCTCCGTCTTCAGCGTCTTCGTCGAGAGATCCATCTGAAACTATGAGTACGTCCAATTTAACCGTTTTAAAACCAATTTTTTACTTTGATTTTCAGCAACCAGTCGCTCATCATTTTTGGATCTCCTTGGTCTTCGTCGTCGTTCCACTCATATCCCACAGCCCACGTATTCCTCGTCTTCCAAAAACAATTCCAATAAACAAATTGTCAAAAAAAGAAGACGAAAAATATCTGGAAATGACTCGGAATCATCTGGAATGTATGCGAACATTGAGGATCGATGTACACGAGGTGCTCAGAAACCTCCTAGACCAACCAGTTATTATCGAAGGGACGATAGTGAAGATTCGGCGGATTGTCTTCGGCAAATGAGGCAACAAAGGAAAGCGACGTCTTCGCTTAATGTGAATAGCTATGAGCCACCGCACGGTAAGTTTTGGTTTTTTTAATTGAAACAAGCTCTAGTAGATTTCTCGTGGTGATTTCTAGTTCTTGATTTTCAGAAAAAGCTTAAACTGGAAGTAGCACTTTGAAAAAGGGGTGGGATTTTACGTTTACTGATTTTACGGATTTTGAGGTACCATAAAAATTCTAAGGATTCCGTAGAATTTCATTCGTAAAATCCATACAAATTCTGGAGCTGTTTTCTTCAGTTCGGTAGGAAATATTTCTTGCTTTGTTTTTTTAGAAAGTATTTTGAAAAATACAGCAGAAGCACGGCGTGCTGGCCGGAACGTTATTGGCAATGCGCTCGGCTGAGTGTCTGCGTCTCTCCGGCAAGAGTTTGCTAAATACAAACAACAATATCCTCGCAATCTGCTTCTCTGCGTCTCCTCTTCGTATCAGTTTAACGCAAATGAGGGGCTGGTCAGCTAAGTGCAACCTACGGTAGAAAAATTCGACCAAGCTTAGGCCAGATTTTTTTTTCGGAAAAAAGGCCCGCGCAGAAGTACACTTTCAGTACAGTAGGATTTGGTCAAAATAATTTTAGAATGTGCTAAACAAATTTCTCGATGCTAAATACTGAAACTAGACTGCAAAAATCGCAAATTTAAAGTTTGAGTAGTTTATTTTCAATCTGAAGCTTTTTTTTTGGTTGTTGGCCAGTTTTCTTTCAATTTTTTTTATTACTTCGGGGTTCAGCAATTAATTTGTTTTACTGAATAGTGAAAATCAAAATGTTACACCCAGCCCTGCTTTGAAACAGACAACAAACAAAAAAAAAAAACAAATGGTTTACAAGAAAAACCTCGAAAAAAATTGCATCAGCGATTGAAATTAACCCACGAAAAATTCCAATATTAACTGTAACTTAAACGTTCCACATTACAGAAGACATGTACCGTGTGAGCCGAGAAACGCACTGGCAGCACGAAAAAGACAACTTAATGGCTGAAATTGAAGAGCTAAAAATGAGAAATCAACGGCTTGTCGAGCAATTGCGAGAAAAGAGTCAACAACAGAGCAAGTTGCAATATCAATTGCACAAAGTGGAAATGCAAGTGAACACTCTTAACCGAAGATGTGCACTTTCAGAAGCCCTGGACAGGCTGACACTTGACGAACGAATGGAAAAGAACGCCACTAATTGGCTGAAAAAGATTGAGGACAAATTGAGACATTTCGAGAACCAAATGCAAAATGCGAAATTGGAAGCGGCCACTGCTCATCAGATGGCACTGAACTCGAGTATTCACGAGAAAGATGCACATCAAAACTGCCTTGAAAAACTGGAAAATTTACAAAGAGAACATATGAGAGTAATTCATTCAAATCTTGTGGAAATTGGAGTTGACGAAATGAACATGAAGAGACGATTGGATAATTTACCCACTTATGAAGCGCTATATGCGTTTACACATTCAGTGGTGCGGAGGTTGAATGAAGCGAGATGGGCAATGATTGAAAAAGCGAACGAGGCCAGTAGAGCACAGGTAGGCAGGCATAAGAGGGAATCATGAAGTTTATGAAGTTTTCTGCAGATTGATCTGATCGTCTCGCAATCCTCTCATCTTGTGAGCTTAGCCCAGTTGGAACGTCTTCGGGTATCATTGTCCATGAGGGGAAAGCGTCAAAAGAGGCCGGTGTCTTTCCATGGTCAAGGAGCTTTTGATAGAAACGTAAGGATCTGGCAATGAATTGCACAAGAGTTGCGTCTTTAAATATGTACCATACATTTTGCTAACAGGTTCGCCAAGAACTAAACTTCTATCTGCCACTGAAACTTCAAGGAACTCGAGCCGAAAATTCCCGACGGACCATGAAAAAGAACGTCCTCATCGCCAGTGACCGAAACATAGAAGAAGAGTTTTTGAAGCTTTTCTCGTATTCAAAAGGTTTCTCTTTTTTTTTTTAACATAAATCAATAACCCATTCCAAATTTAGACTTTTCCGCCGAACTGGCAGCTGTGGCGCCAGAAAAACGAGCGACCAATCGCATCGAGACAATGATCAGAGAAATGAATGGAAATGCACGAACATCGGTGAAACGACAAACTTCGGGAGTGTCGAGTTCAAATCTTACACGAGATCGAGTTACAAGAGAGCTTCCAAGGGATCGAAGGCCGATTAGTTTGGTGGAAACGGAGGAGAGGAGAATACGAAGAAATGAGGAGACAAGGAGAAGTATAAAATTCATGAAAACCAATAGCATTGATCACGGACATCTTGCCTATGAGCCTCCACCAATTCGAACTAGTACAGTAACATCTTCCCACGATGTTTCGAATGTTCATAGTCCTCATAACACACCAGTTTTCTCCAGAAGAATCATGATTCCAGTTAAAGGAAACGCTTATGATATCGTACCAGAAGTACCCCAAAATCCTCCGCCAATACCACAAGTTGGAAGAGTTCGAAAACTGGAGCGAGCATTCTCAGCTGAAAGTCGAGATACGGTAGATTCTCTACACGATAGAGAAGGACGAAGGAGAGAGCATGTAGAGCCGGCGGCAGAGCGTCGGCCAAGCAAAATTCAAAGAACTCAACCGGTGAGCAAGTTGAAGAAACCAGCTGCACAGCTTTCTAGATTTGTGAGTTTCAGTTTCAAAACTAAACGATTTCAATTCAATTTTTTATCAGAGAACACTGGAAAACCAAGCGACCCAGCCAGCGACTCCATCAATGTTGCGTCCTAGAACACTGGATGCTTCCAGCTCGGCTCCTCGAATGGCATCACCTCCAAATTCTTCTAGAATTCCAACACCTTCCAGTCGAATGGGAAACAGAAATGGAACTGGTGGCGGAAATGAAAAACGAGGATGGTTGGAACGACTGAAAGGAATCGGAATTTTACAATAGTTTATGATGCTTGCTCTTTTATCGTCGTCGCGTGCGAAACATTCGGTTTTGTATTCTTATCAAATAAATCAACGGAAATAGCAAAACGATTCGGACAAAGTTCTCTTATCACGTATTTCGACTTTCCCCGTGAGATGGTGCCACACAAATTGGGCACTGCGTACGAGAAAATGTCTAGAAATGAAAATTGAGAAAAATTGAACTGTGATGTACCAGAAAAAGCAGTTCCTTTGGTTTAAAAACTAGGGAATAACTAAATACAAAATAAATGTCAATTTTCCATCAAAGAATGCAAAATTAAAAAATCAAAGGTTAAAAGATAAGAACCGTTAAAATATTCTCAGTACGGAGCGCTGCAGACGCGCTGCCTTCGCACAGTGATGGACGCGGCCTCGTTGGCGACGAGAGAGTGCAGAAAATTGAGAGAGCCGTGGCCGATGTTTCGCTCTGATTTCTCTAAACCTCACTCCAAATGCATGTAAAAATTTTTGTTCGTTTGGAGCGAGTTTTCAGCATTTTATACCGAGTATAGCCAATTAAAAAATAAACAACGGGTTTGCATTCTGCAAGCCACAAATAAATAGCTACAGGGTCTGGCGCGGACTGGTTCTTGCTACAGTATATGTAGAATTTGGTACCTAGCGCCAAAATTGACAAAAAATCGCATATTTTAATATTTAGCGTGGATTCTGTCTGTATCCGTGAGAGAGTGTGTTAGGAGCGTTTCAAAAAGGGAGGTTACAAACAAGGTTCAACGTGTCCCACATCTCAGCTACCATTTTTACAAAATTTTTATATGTACGAATCTTGGTTTCATCAACCTTTCTTATATAAAAAATGTTAGATTAGTCTGTGTGTTTGTTTGTGTGCCTCGCACTATCGAGTTTTGTTTTGCATTCAACAAAGCTCGATCCCGCGAAACTTCGATCGACGATCAAACATTTTTACCAATTTACCACAAGGATCACGATAACTTGTGGGAGTTAGGAAAAATGAATGATTACCATTACTAGAAAAAAAAATAATAATAAATATGTACCGCAGGCTTGTAGTTAAAATTTTTTTTTCAATTTATGTCCCCAATACCTGAATAAATGGCTTCGCGACATCTCGAAACCGGACATCTCGAAACCGGACATTTTGAAACCGCGTTAACAGGGGAGGGAGGTGAACAGTGAGTCAAAAAAATTTTTTTTTTCAGAATCAAATTAAAAAAAGAATCAAAAAAGTGCACAAACGCCAGTTCGTCGAAAAAAACTGCTTCCCGCAGCAATTTTTTTCCAAGAAATAAATTACTTTTAAGAACATTAAAAGCGAGCAAAAAATATATTCTTTTTCAAAAGGAAGAAATTGAGTAAAATCAAAATTTAAAATGATTGTGGGCCTAGGCAGATGAACTTCCCTGTCATCTTTCATGCATACCTATATTTCAACGGAGGAAAATGCAGGTTAATTAATTAAAATTCAGCTGCATAGGAATAAAATCACAGGAAATTTCATATGCATAGGGTCATAATCATTTTAAAATTTGCATAGGCTCGTAATCATTAATAAAATTGTTTTCGTTTGTGCACTTTTTGATTCAGAAAAAAACATTTTTTTTTACTTATTATTTCAATTTTCACCTCCCTCCCTTTTTAACGCGGTTTCGAGATGTCCGGTTTCGAAATGTCCGGTTTCGAGATGTCGCGGAGCCGAATAAATATGCACTGTTTTTTTTTTTAAAAATGCCTCGTGACAGTCAGACCTAGTAAGTATTGTCATATTGCCCTCATGCCACAATGATGAAATGTCGTCCTAACACTTATCTATGTACACCTTCAAAAGATTAACAAGCAGTAGCATACTCATCGTGTTTGTTAGATTATTAAAAATTGTATTAAATATTTAATTGAAAATGTGAAAATACGAGAAAAATTCAAAGATATTCTCTGGCTTTCGACGCAATTTTTTTAATTGAAACGTTTTAAAAATAATAATTTCTGCCGCTCACTTACATCAATCGGGTAATAATGCAGAATAGACTGTAGCGAATTATTAGGTTGAGTCAAATTTTTTGCATAACGGAGACAAACCGCGGATCGAATTAATTTATTGATGGGTCTTGGAATTGTTAATCAAGCAAAGGCAGTCCGTTGGTTCGAAAAGTTCAGGAATGTGGGGCTGAAATTGAGCGATTCTTCACATCTTGGACCTCCCAAGGCTATCGATGAAGACGATTTATTGGTACTGGCGAATGAGGAACCTTGTCAATCGAGTAGGTGTTTTGCGAATAAACTTGAACACTCTCAAAGCACGGTGTCGTGCTCTCCAGGATCTCGGATTCTCCTGGAATATGCCGACAGGGAGCCCACATGCTGCAGGTAAGAGCAGATATTGCAGCATCTCTTTTGTCATACAGAAGGACGACATAATGGATCTCCTTTGATCGCTGGAGAAGAGAAGTGGACTCTATGTCAACTATCATTATGGACGCCAATGGTTGAAACCCGAGGAGTTTCAATGCCAAAAGGAGAGTTAGACCCAAAGAAGGTGCTTCTGTGCATCTGGTGGAACGTGAAGGGACGGGTTCATTGGGAATTTCTTCCGACCAATACAACAGTCACATCAGACCTTTACTGCAAGCAACTGGCAACAGTGGCTGAGCAAATCAAAGGAAAATTGAAAAGAGTTTACTTCCTCCATGACAACGCCCGACCACTGTACTATCCGGACATGATCCCTACCGATGATAACTTATTCAGAACTCTGAGCCACTTCCTGAATAGACGGGAATTCCATAATGAAGTGGATCTGAAAACTAGCCTCCAGTCAATTCTTTGATAATATGTAAGTCTTCGAGCTTCTATATGTAGAAAGGGAATCGAACAGTTACTCATCCATTGGCAGTCCATAAACGATAATAATGGTTATGTTGACTGATATTCCAAAAAAAAAAAAAAGATATTTTGATTTGAACCATTTATTTTTTTTTTTGGTTTGAAATTTCATTCTTTTCGTCTTTTTCTGGAAAATTTCTAGCCTAGTTGGAATGAAACCGTGGTTCTCTCAAACACAAAAGGAATACCGTATTCGATAGAATCAATTCCAGAACCAATAAAAGTTATTGTTTTAAGAATATTTTCATTACAATAGTATTCCATAAAATAGTTTATTGTTTCCTGATTGCATACTTGAAGTACATACATATGTACAAAATAATAATCTGGCATTGTTCAAAATTAATGTGAAAAACCTAACACCAACCATTCCAACAATTTTCCCATGAAAACAATTGTTATCAAACAGTCGTCCTATAGTCCTGAAAACACTTGACGAGCACTTGTCCAGAAGAGCACGTGCTTTAAAACACATAGATCAAAAGAAAATGTAGTGGAGCTGAACAGACAAATGATAAGAGTTTCAGAAAATTATAAACAGGAAACAACATTTGTGGTCATTATTTCCAGGAAGAAAGCGTTGCAGAGAAAGTGATGGGAAGAAGGGAAGAGTACATGTAAGACAAGTTTAGTGGTCAGAAACATTGAGGAGCTGGGCAAAGGGTGGAGCAAGTGGACATTAGGAAAAGTTAGACTTTACCCGATGAAGTTAATATCAATCAGGGGGAGTTGTCGGGGAAAAGTAAGAATTGTAAAGAAAGGGGTTTTTTCGTAGGGTAATAAATTTGTATATATTTTTTCTGCTCTGTTTTTTTTTGGAATATCCGTTTTGACCATATTATACCAATTTTAGCATGCTTAAATCGTGAGTTTGGAAATTCCCCAATTTTTTTTTCGGACATATTGTTAGCCAGAGCGGGACGAAACCGGGGTAGACTAAAAATCGGATATCAGGAATAAGGAGATCAAGAATTTGGGGAAAATTTCAAAACCAGAGAAGTCTTCATCACACATGAACAACTCCAAACAACGCAAATTTTCCGATTTTGATGTTTGCGGTTTTATTTCATCATCCTAATAGTTTCAGTAGTATATTGTCCATTCGCGAAGAAAGCAAGTGCGCTCCACGAAACTTAGTACTTGTGCATTTCATTTTCGTCGCCAAATTATTTCATGTCACGTTGAATTTACACGTGACATGAAATAATTTGGCGACGAAAATGAAATCCACGGAGTACTAAGTTTCGTGGAGCGCACTTGCTTTCTTCGCGAATGGACAATACCAGTAGTTACTGGATGTTGAAATAAAAACAAACAATTTAAAAAGTCTGAAAATAAGCGCTGTCCTCTATTTCGCCGATGTTTTCCAATTTCCTGACTTCCGAATTCCTGTTTTTTCCCGATTTTGTCAGGGTCTCTAAATTTTTCACGTGTTTACAGTTAGTATGCATTTGTGTGTGGGTAAACGTGACTACGTACATTTCATTAAAATTCACGAAACATGTTTTTCACTTTTGGTTCGTCGTGAGGAGAAATGTGGTCGATGCGGGTATGTGCGCGCAAACTCATACCTCATAATTAGGACCAAAAAAGTTGGCAAATGCTTAAATCGCGATTCAGTTGCATTCCTTTAAAATGAAAAGAAACATAGAAATTACACTCTATTGCAATCCTCGACCGCCAAAAATGTTCTAGAATGATTTCGCAAGAAATTAAACTATTTTGAACAAAATCTTCCTAATTCAAAGTGTGTCTTTACCAGTTGAAATTGCTCATTGTTAAATAAATGCATTTAGCACTTTTGTCATTACTGACGCAATTTTCAGCAAATTAATTCAACAAAATTTAAGCAGATAAATGCAAAGTGTCTATTTTGAAGGAAAACAATTACAGTTACCAAGGATACTATATAAATTAGGCCTAACGTATTGCCGAGTACGTGAGATGTCGTAAAATGGGTCTCGCCACGATCGGTGTATGCATACTTGTGAAAAATTTACAGTACTTGGGATACTGTAGATTGTTTACATTTTTCGACATGCGTGAATTGGAAAAATAATGTTATTTTTTACGTGAATGAGCCTTCAAGTATAAAATATAAGTTTTAAAAAACAAAAAAATAACATGAAAAAATTAAGAAAAATTTTAATTGAAAAAGTTCGAAAACAAATATTCAAATCCACAAGTGTGCAAACACCGATCGTGTCAAGACTCATTTTACGACATCTCACGTACTCGGGAGAACGTAATAACATGTCCAAAAAATTAGAAACAAAATTCTGAAATCCGGTCTTTTTGAATACCGACGTTCCACAGAGAACCTCTTTTTGAGTCGTTTTCATCCGTTCAGTAAAAAACGCCGGATTCTAGATTTTTTCACATTTCAGTTGGAAGCGGCATAAGCGATACTACTCACGTCTCAGCAAGGATCCATTCATGAAAAAAAGTTGGCCACTTTCTCACCAGAAGTCTTGGCGATCGTGATATAATTAACTAGAGTGTGAGCAAAAAAGTGAGCAACAAAAAAGTCAAGAATAAAAATGAGCAATGGTCTTTTATTTTCTCGGACTCTCTTGTTTAATGTGTAAAAAATCGTGCCGGGACTCCTCGTAAGAAAGTTTCCAATTTTTTTGAAGAATGGACCCTGCTGAGATGAGACTAATAGAAGGTAATTGTGTTAATTCTAATTGTGAGACAATAATGTCCAATTCAGACAATAAAATCTATCAAAAAAACAAAAAACATAAAATCAAGTTGCCACTCGAGATTGTGGAAAATAAAAACAAAAGCAAATTCCTCTTCAGGTAAGGTAAGCAAGTACTATTCAGATCCAAACAATTCCTTTTTCCTTTCCTTCGCATCGGCACGCAGTCACTCTACAAGCCGTTTCTCTGCGTCTCCTCTTCTCGCACGCTCTCTTGCTCTGATCACCGCCCAGAAAACAACCAATACTCCATCACGATGAGAAATGGTGTGATAGGGCAAAGGGCCTTTCCATTGTGTAGTGTAGCTAGGCTCCGCCCACTTTTTGACATCGAACTTGACTAGATCTTGGCTCACTTATAAAAGGAGAAATGGAAGCGAACGGCATACTTACTTTCTTTTCAGTTCTACCAGTTTGTTTTCTTATTCCTTATTGTTTTATTGTGAATTTCATCCAATCGGAAATTATTTCAGAAAACAGAACAGAATGACGGTAAAAACTCGATCAAATATTGCGAAAAAGGTAGAAAAGGATAGCGAGGAGAAGCAGTTTTTGGCTGTGGATCCAGATGAAATCACAAAACTTCAAGAGGAAAGCAAAAAGGTGAGTTTTTAGAGTTCTGGAAATTAGAATTTCAACATTTTACGTGTAATGTTTTCCGGAAACAAACCGTTTTCCAGTTTTTTATACGGCCTCTGGTATTCTCAAAAACTCAGAGAAATATTATCTGGGAAGCGGTTTGGGATGGATTCGGCCTCTGAACTTGTTTGGGGTACTGTAGAAAACTTTTCAAGGCGTTTGAAAATTTTCCTAAAATTCCTATTTTCTGTACTGCAGAGTTATTAGAGTTAGAATAAAATCAAGAACTCTCCAGTAAAAAAAACATTAGAAAACCAAACTCCTACAATTCCCATTTTCAGATCCCGTACAAAATGGAAATTGTGTGGCGTAACGTGTTCCTCTTCGCGTTCCTCCACGCTGGCGCCGCTCTCGGGCTCTATCAGCTCATCTTCGAGGCTAAATGGGCTACTGTAGTTTTCAGTGAGTTTTTATCCGTTTTGATCAGCGACACCCAGTAGTCTAAACAATTTGTGTCGGGATATGAATGACATGCCGCGAAATTTATGGCGTGATTCCCATGATGACCTCACTCCCCGAAAATGTGGAAGAAAGAAAAAAAGAGAAAAAGAAAGAGAAAAGAAAAGAAAAAGAAAGATAAGAGAGAGTGTGTAGCACGTTGTGTTGACTTTTCCGTGTTCAATTCAATATCAAAAAGTTCGAGATGTTTCTGCGTGTCAAACTCGAAGAAAAAATTTTCTTCTTTTTTCAGCTTTCCTCATGTACGTCTTCGGAGGATTCGGAATCACCGCCGGTGCCCATCGACTATGGTCTCACAAATCCTACAAAGCCACCACACCAATGAGAATCTTCCTGATGCTCATGAACAACATTGCTCTCCAGAATGACGTCATCGAGTGGGCTCGTGACCACAGATGCCATCACAAGTGGACTGACACTGATGCCGATCCGCATAACACCACTCGTGGATTCTTCTTCGCTCACATGGGATGGCTGTTGGTGCGTAAGCATCCACAAGTGAAAGAGCAAGGAGCCAAGTTGGACATGTCTGATTTGACGAGCGACCCGGTGCTTGTCTTCCAGAGAAAGTACGTGTTTTACCACTTTACTTTTGACATTATTATATTCTTTTCAGACACTACTTCCCACTGGTCATTCTCTTCTGCTTTGTCCTCCCAACCATCATTCCTGTCTACTTCTGGGGAGAGACAGCTTTCATCGCCTTCTACACCGCTGGCACCTTCCGTTACTGCTTCACCCTCCACGCCACTTGGTGCATCAACTCTGCTGCTCATTAGTGAGTTTTACCTTTTATTTGACTATGTACATACATCCAACAACATCATTCTACTTTATTATTTGTTTCAGTTTCGGATACAAGCCGTACGATCAAGCCATCTCGCCAGTTGAGAATGTGCTCACCACCATTGCTGCCGTCGGAGAAGGAGGCCACAACTTTCATCACACTTTCCCACAAGACTACCGTACTTCCGAGTATTCCCTCAAGTATAACTGGACTCGTGTTCTCATCGATGCGGCTGCAGTTCTGGGACTTGTTTACGATAGAAAAACAGCTCCGGATGAGGTCATAAACAGACAAGTGGCCAGCAAGGGAAGCGAAGTGGACAGACAAAAATCGATCATGTAAAAAATCGTCTCCTTTTGTTCTTTTCACACTCATTTTCGTTCTGTTTTCTTTTTGTTTCCAAAACTTCGGGTTGTAATTCGTATTTTTCATCATCACCATCACATATTTTTCATCAAATGAAAACATATACTTACTTAAAACTTACAAAGAAGGTTATACAGGAAGAAATCACAAATCAGGTCTTATAAAAAGTTATGAGTCGATGAATTTTCCTGCTATTTTATTTTTATGCAAACCTGCATTTCAATCAAGTTTCCTGCATTAACCTGCATCTTCCTGCATTAAAATGAAGGTTTGCATAAAAATAAAATGACAAGAAAATTCAATTAGGAAACCCAAACTGGAGTAGTTTTTTGTGGAAACCTTTTTGTTCAAATAGCCCTAAACGGCGTAGTCAATGGGATTTGAATCCGGCAAAGAAGCCGGCTATCCTGCCGCAGTGAGGAACTCGGGAAAGTTGCCCTTGAACCACTGTTCAGTGGCTTTGGCACGATGAGCTGGAGCTCCGTATTGTTGGAAGACCCATGAACCGCTTCCGAAGTGATTTCTGGCCCAGGAAAGGGTATAAGCAAAGTAAAACTCCCATGAAATACCAGTAACCCCCCCCCCCCCACTGGAAAAGGCGGATATAGTCCCTTCTGTTTTTTTGAGGATTGTTTCTTTTTTTTATTAGGTTGGCAAGAAAGTTTTCGTTATGTTTTGAAAAAGTTTTTATTCAAAGAAGGAGAAATAAAATGATTAATAGTACATTCGGTTATTTGTCTTCCTAGCGAGAGGTCGCCTGTTTTTAGCCTCTCGTATAGATTTTTTAAATAGCCAACATATTCACTGTTTTTATGAAGAGAACTTTAGCGTTCTCGCCTACCGGTCCTTAAAAATGATTTAAAACCATGTCGTCTACTTCTATTTCATTGGACTCAAATGTTCTGGCGCCTGTGGAAGAAAATTGCCGGAAATTGCCATTGGAGATGTTTATCGTCTGGTTGTCAAGATGTCTAAATCTCTCGCGCAGGTAACACTGCAAAACAAGGGCTGTGACTGAAATTATCTGTAATGGACCTATTCATAGGAGAAAAAAAACAAAAAAAAACATTTTTTTCCTATTCATAGATGTAAAAAAAACGACAAACAACGTCAAATAATGGACCTATTCATAGGATTCGTTTTTTGACATTTTTTAACGTTTTTTAACGTTTTTTAACATTGTTTGACATTTTTTGACATCTATGAATAGGAAAAAAAAACAAAAACAAACAAAAAAAAACATTTTTTTTGTTTTTTTTCTTCCTATGAATAGGTCCATAACGAATGGTAAACAAGTGTTTATTGACCATAATAGACAATTGATAGTGAGGAGGCACAGAGAGTTTACAACCCCGTGGGAACGGAATTGTTTACTAGTTCATGCAAACTCCGCCCCTTTTCTGTGCCTCCTCACTATCAATGGTCTATCATGGTCAATAAACCTTGTTTACCATTCATTTTTTGACGTTGTTTGTCGTTTTTTACACCTATAAATAGGAAAAAAAAAGTTTTCTTTTTCTTCTATGAATAGGTCCATAACAGTTTGATATTGGATTCGTTTCCCTACATCTCACTTTATGTTACCTTTTAATCCCTCATACGCTTGTCCGTAGGTGGTTGTTTTCGACTCGTAGTGTGCTTTCAGGCTTGGGAGCTGTTCGTCGTAGTCTGCTGGTCGACTCTGGAACATGCATTTATGAGTGTCTTAAAAAAAGATTTTATTTTATTTTCTTTATGATTATTATTTTTTTTTTGTTTTGTTTATTACCAGTGTCTGTCCGTGGCGATTGACCATTAGGTTGTCCACTGGTCTGGGCTCTGTCCACTCTTTCACTATCTCCATGAACTGATCGTTCTCCTCGCCGAAATCCAGTGTCGCCAGTTGGTTCGCAGTGCCGAGTTGCTCTGGGAGTAGTCCTTTGTAGCGCTCCTGGGTGTAAGACGTGATCTTCGGGAATCTCCTTCTTTTCCAGTCGTCTTGGTACGGTGAAAATCCCAGGAGGCTTTCTTTGCGCGGGTATTGTGGATAATCTTGGAGGCATTCGTGTCTTAATTCGCCACGAGACGCTAACTCTTGGACCCGGCTGAAGTGTGCCTCTCTCAACTTCGTCCAATACTGTTCGAACTCTCCGGCGCTGGGAAACTGACTGCAGATTTTGAAGATTTGCTGGCGACCGAATTGGTTGCAGTTGGTGCAAGCTCGCGCTGTTCGGCACTGTCGGTGATATAATTGTCTCGAACCGCAGTTCGGGCAGAGCGTTGGCATGTTAGCAGCCATAAATCGATGTCGCTGTCCTGGCGGTAGTTCTTTCAACGGACAGTGCTCTGGTCCGTGGTTGCTGATCTCGAAGCCGAACCAGTTGTGGTGCAGAGTGGGCAGCGAGCCCCGTGACCGATGTCTGTGCGTCCTTCCGGATTTCCTCTACAGGTGTGGAAGAACGCTGATCGTATCTTGCTGTCGTCCAATAATGGTAGTCTCGCTGTCATTTCCTCGAAGTGCTGCACCGGGGATGACAGAGTGCCTTTGTGCACATACGCGAGGACACTCCCTCGGGTCATCGGGCTCTTTGGCGCTTCCCATTGATCTAGTCCTTGGATTCGCACGACGAGTTTCTCTGCTTCCGCTCTCGATAGTTTGTTGAAGAAACTGGCCGCATATTGCGCTGGCTCCGGGCGCTTCGTGCTGGACATGATGATCGTGTGAATGTGCTGCCTGTAATTACTGGCATACATCTTCGATCTGGCTACATCTCTCTGAGCGGTACTTACCAGGTGGGTCCTGCGGCGACGAATCCATCTAGAATTCTATCTACTATTGAATTCTTTGCCGCAGGTCCCCCCTTAAGTACTATTGGCGTGTCCTAGTGACACCTTGTGACGCGAGTCAGTCAACTTTTATCTTCACGTTGGTTTATTTATTTGTTTATTTTTACTTTTTTTTTTACTAAATTTTGCTTAACCGATTTGCACTCATTCTCTATTCTCTTTGTTAATGCGTTTGTTTAGGTAGCGACTCGCTCTTTTCCGACAATTGCCTAGATGTCGCTAACGCTAAACAGCGAATCGGCTTTCCCAATGAAAGCTGTTCTACAGTGCGTCCAATATTAATAGGACCCACGGTGTCCCGGCCGGGAAAAGCGCCGCTAGTAATAACTGCTGGCGCATCTCTCGTTCTCTCTTCCCCACTACCGCAGCGCAGCTATTTTTTCAACGGTAATTTGTTTCTTTTTTGATTTTCAGCAAAACTAGACCACTTTTTGGAAATCTGTCATTAAAATATATTCTTCAGGTCAAATGCTTCATTTTTATCACAAAAACCACACGATTGGTGCAGAATTGACGGAGGAGATGCATTTTTAAAAAATTAGTACAGAATTTTACTGAAAATCAATTTTCTGCAACATAATAATGCATTTTAAATGTCTCCCTTGTGCAGAATTTTCTCGCGAACATTTTAATACCACGACCAGCTCGAAACGTGCGAATTCGGTTTTTTATCGATGTTTCAACATTTTAAAATGCATCTCCTCGGTCAATTCTGCACCAATCGTGGTGTTTTTGTAATAAAAATGTAGCATTTTATCTGAAGAATATATTTTAATGACAGATTTTCAAAAAGTGGTCTAGTTTTGCTGAAAATCAAAAAAGAAACAAATTCCAGTGGCAAAAATTACTGTGCTGCGGTGGGGAGGGAGAGAGAAGAGAGTGCAGACAGTTGAAGACATTTTTTCACTTTGGCACGGTGTCCCGCACGAGAAAAGCGACGCCGGCGATCGAGAAAAGAGACGCCTCGGCGTCTCTTATCTCTCATGCGTGCAGGTGGAGCGCGATTGCATCGGAACTCGCCTGGAAAATGTGCCCCATAAAAACACTTGGAAAAAAAGAAATTGAATGGATTTTTTGAAGAAAACACAAATAAAACGGACATTAAATTGTTCAATTTAATTTTTGAGTTAGAAAACTGTACAAAAAATATTTCCATACCCCTTTAAATGGCAAGATAAAAAACACTGCAGTTCACTGTGTTATTAGGCTCTGTAGCTAAGGTATACCCGTATGCTTTGTGAATTTCTTGCCTTTTTTGTTCAATGCACTTCTACAAAATATAAAATGAACAAAAATCCCACATTCGATATCAGAAAGCCTGAATTTGAGGGCTCGGAATATGCATTTTAGTATACTGTACCCCATATTCGCCAAAATATTGTTTTTTCAAAAATCGGTCACGGATAAGTTGTTTGCATTTAGAATGCGGTTATTTTCCGCTTTTGATCAAGTCAATTGATTGAAAACTAATGAAGTTATAAATCGAGCAAGTTTTGCACTAAAACCCGAAAAAATAGGTTATTTTTTGAAAATTTCTGAAAAACAAAAGCCTGGTTCGAGGATCGACAACGGATGGAAGTTTTAAAATTTGTATGCGGTCATTTTAAGATGTCACACGAGTTCTTAGGCCTCCAACGAATTGAGTTATTAATGTTTGAATAAGTTCCAGTAGCACTAAGCGGAGTACTGTAGGCGCACAAAAACCTTCCAGGCATCGCCCATTTCTTTTGTAGCTTCGTGAATGATGAATATTGTCTTAAATAATACTTCTAAACAATGTATAATGCTATGGAGGCGATATTTTTGAAAATATAGGTCCAATCTACTTAAATCAATGGAAAGTGCATTTTAATTATTCTGGCGCATTTTTCATGCTCATACATCCAAAATGTCTTTGTAAAATGATTCTCGAACGTAATTGCAATAAGAACGTCCAAAAAATTAAAGTTTTTCTTGCTTTTAACAATTATGGAAATTAACTGTAGAGTCTAACAAGCACAGTGCGAGAGAGCGAGAGGGTGCCAGACGAAACAGAAAAATGCTGGCGCGCATCGCGTGCGGGACACCGTGCTTTGGGACACCGTGGGACCCGCTTGATTTTGGGGGTTTAGACATAACCAAAAAAGATACGAAAAATGTGTAATTACCATTCGTTTCAGCATACAAAAAACCCCAGAAACCAAATTTCCATGTGTCTAGCACTTTTTGACGCCCGTTCCACCAAAAAATCACTTTTTCAAGCGTCCAATATTAATAGGACCACCTCGGGATTTTGGTGTTTCGGTGATTTTTTTATTGGGTTTTCACCAGGAAACATGATTTGTCATGGATTTTCAATCTTACAATGACCATTCATATGATTTTTTATTGTTTTAAACTATTTTCAAGGTTGTTTGCACCATTTTTTCACTCTTCAAATCGGAATATGTCTTTCATTAAAACGCACACGGTTTATTGGAGCGAAAAAACGAAATCGATGAGAAAAATTGAATCCAGCAAACAATTATCAACAGCTGGTTTCTCCACTATTTTTAATCACTTCGAACATTCTGTTCGGCATAGTGGCAACGAGTTTCTTTGGTTCACCGACCCTGCAGCATCACATTCACGTTGCAAAGCAGTTTTGAGGTCTTGAATATTTTTTTTTTATTGTGGTCCATTTTAATAAACACGAGGAACGAAAAGCTCCCACAAATTCTCAATTGGATTGAGGCCCGGGCTGCAAGCCGACCAATCGAGCACTTTGATTCCTTTAGACGCGAACAAGTTGTTTGTGGAGTTGCTGGAGTTAATGGCAGCATTGTCTTGTTGGAATGAATGTGAGCGACGTCGGTTACGGAAGAAATGGACAAAGAAAGGGCAGACATCGCTTCCAAGCTCCGCATTAATTTCGTTGAGACTTGTCGAAGAGTTGGAAGCGGTTCGGATGACGTTTCTTTCATAACGGGAGCTAGCCTTCCTTTTCCGCCCACGGTACTCATTGTGCTTCTTCCCATAGCTAACCGGATCTGATAGGTAACGTCGAATCGAACGTCTGCTTTCCTTCACGAGGCAAGGCATTTCATGGAGTGAAAATCCATTTGACGAATCACATCCAATTCCGACTGCTCAGAAAGAGTGAGGTGACCAGCGCGACCCATGATGCGATTTTAGATAACTAACTGATATGGAAGCTCTCATTTAAGGCAAAACTTAATTCGGAAGTTAATTACTGAACCTGCACATCAAACTCTCGAAACGAAGCTTATTACGGTAGAACTAATTATCACAAACATTTGAAACAACCTAGGATCCATTTGAAGAGTGAAAACATTGGTGAAGAAGTGTAAAACAACCATGAAAATAGTTTAAAACAATATAAAATCAAATAAATAGTCATTTTCAGGCCGACAATCCATGAAAAATCATGTTTCCTGGTTGAAACCCAATGAAAAAAAATCATTGACACACCAAAATCCCGAGGTGGTCCTATTAATATTGGACGCTTGAAAAAGTTACTTTTTGGTGGTACGGGCGTCAAAAAAGTGCTAGACACATGGGAATTTGGTTTCTGGGGTTTTTTGTATGCTGAATCGAATAGTATTAGCAGATTTTTCGTAACTTATTTGGTTATGCCTAGACCCCCAAAATCAAGGGAGGTCCTATTAATATTGGACGCACTGTATGATGAAAGATGTTCTATCAACAAGAGATTCGGAAAACGATAACACACGGGCGTGACTTCGCCGGCGTGCGTGTTAACTTTCTACGCTGCGGCATTATATCTACAGTCCGTTCCATAAGTATAGCGCCCCCTCGAAGTATTCTGCCTTGGCACACCCGGGCAAAACTGCAACATGAAACTTTAAAAAACGAAGTCAGCATGAAAAACTACTTCGGAAATAACTTTTGTGCCTGAAGACATCCATGGAGCAGATTGATCTATGAAAAAATGGCTCCTGCAACCATAACATAAGTATAGCGTCCCCCTCGGAAATTTTTAAAAAATCAAGATTTATAATAAAATTAATACTTTGTTGCACGTTCATTATACGTAACCAGATCGTAAACGCGATTTGGCATACTATTAATAGGCTTTGGGATGTATTGGATGGCCTTGTTCACGAATTCATGCTCTATTTTCTTCCACTCGTCCAAAGGTCCAGTTTTCATAATATTGACAAAGTATTATTGCTTATTCTGGGCAGAAATCTTTGCACAAGCTTTCCTCGGGTGTTCTCCATAAGATTCAAAACATGTGCACACACAGAACATAGGAGAACATCGACATTTTTAGATTTAAACCAGTCCAAAGTCTAGATACTCATATGCCGCGTCCAAAGTCAAAAAAATTCCTGAAATCACGTTTTTTCTGCAGTCCAAAGTTGCAAAAAAAATCACAGAAATAACAGGTGTTTACCACTGAATTTTCGCGTGTTTCTTTATTTACAACTTTCACGCCGAAAAATTCAGTGGTAAACACCTGTTATTTCTGTGATTTTTTTTGCAACTTTGGACTGCAGAAAAAACGTGATTTCAGGAATTTTTTTGACTTTGGACGCGGCAATATGGATTGCAGCATTTTTCGCTGAAAAACAATACAATACCGGTTGAAATGACGTCAGAATGGTAATAGGTGGTTTTCGATAACTTACTCATACTCGGAAAAGATCATCCGAGTGGAGGCAAACGTTAGGTCCAACTATCCAGCAAGTGAAAATACTCCTTTTATCAGGCATAATGAACATAGGTACTGTAACAATCCGAACCGTCTCCATTTAAGCTTTTAACACCAGAAAAAATTAGCTAAGTTCCTGATTCGAGTTTTGTAGCAACTAGCTAACAACATTTACCTCATTAAAGTTTGTGGAAAAACTGAACTCAAAATCACGGACCTTGAAAGAACTCAAAATCACGGACCTTGAAAGAACTCAAAATCACGGACCTTGAAAGAACTCAAAATCACGGACCTTGAAAGAACTCAAAATCACGGACCTTGAAAGGATCGGTGAGACGTGGAGCGGGCTTCATAACTTACTGGACAGGATTTGGATCCATGTTATTGGCTCTCCAGATGCTCTGTTTGAAAGCATCGTGGTTCAGCTCTTTCATAGCAATGCAAGTCTTTATTGAGTTCGAAACATGTCGTATGATGTTTCACCTTGCCTCTTTGGCGGTGCTCCAGACTTCGTAGACTGCTTATAACGGCTCGGATTCTTAATAAAATTGTTGATTCACTTCTTAGAACATTTCGAGTGTTATATAATTACTCAAATTGACCTCCCGGCTGTTTTGCAGGCGTAAATTTGGGCTTGTTCGGCGCCAGAAAAGTGTTTTCCACGAAACATGTTTGAATTACGCACAATAGACAAAAATATGAGAACTAAAAACACATGTTATTTGAAAGGGCATAAAGCATAAAATTAAAAAAATCCAGGCACAGATTGCCTCATTATTAGGGATTTTAAGAAATTTCTGAGGGGGGCGCTAAACTTATGTTACGGTTGCAGGAGCCATTTTTTCATACATCTATCTGCTTCATGGATGTCTTCAGGTACAATATCACATAAGGGATATTTTCGGGGTAGTTTTGCATGCTGAAACCGTTTTTTATTGTCTCATGTTGCAGTTTTGCCCGGGAGTGCCAAAACAGACTACTCCGAGGGGGGCGCTATACTTATGGAACGGACAGTATGACCGTTTTGAAAGTGACGCGACCTTTAATCAACGATTTATCCCAGAATAATGTCTCTTGTTGATTTTATGCCCCTAGATTGCACGCACGGGGTGCTGGGTCTTTGCTTTTATTCGCCGGCGTTGCTCTTTTAGCTTCACTGCTCTCGCCTAAGCTTGGCGGATGCTCTTGAGATGTAGCCTTATCGAGTTTTAGAATGACGCTTATTATTATTATATAAATTTCGAGTTTAAGTGACGACATAACAAAAAAAGAATACACAGATACAGTACCGGACAAAAAGATATCATATTTTGGTTTTTGGAGTATACAGTACTGTTCAAAAGGTTGGAAACTTTTGGTTTTTGGAGTATAACTTTTGAATGGAGATGGTTATATATATATTCATTTATTCATAAGAAACTGTATGCTAAAAACCGGGAGTAATAAAACCAATAAAAAAACCGAAAAAATAGTTTGAACATTTAAAGCTAACGGAACATGAATAAGTGAAATAAAATGATCAATAGACCCGCAAGAGTCAGCGACCAAGGTTCTGAAAATTTGCATGAATCTGTCCCGTAATGTTTTTGACAAGCTCCAGAAATGGATTTGGTCATTTTTGAAATCTGCGGATTTTTCAAAAAATTTCAGATGCCAAAATTTTCGACCCAAAAAATTTTTTTTTCAGAATTTTTCAGACTCGAAATTTATTTTTAAATTGTAGTTTCAAAACTAAAAGTATGATTTTAGTTGACTATGGGTCGATCGGACAATTTTCAGCTGACTTACAGCACTTTGAATATCAGAGTCCACATGGGTAAGTCAACTATAACTTTTATTGAGGATCACCAAAACCGAAAAAATCAAATAGACTTTGCTTTTTAACAGTTTTTATCTAATGTGTCCCAATTTTCTTCGGTTTTGGTGATTCTCAATAAAAGTTATAGTTGGCTTACCCATGTGGACCCTGGTATTCAAAGTGCTGTAAGTCAGCTGAAAATTGTCCGATCGACCCATAGTCAACTAAAATCATACTTTTAGTTTTGAAACTTCAATTTAAAAATACATTTCGAGTCTGGAAAATTCTGAAAAAAAATTATTTTTGGGTCGAAAATTTTGGCATTTGAAATTTTTTGAAAAATCCGCAGTTTTCAAAAATGACTAAATCCATTTTTGGAGCTTGTCAAAAACATCACGGGACAGATTCATGCAAATTTTCAGAACCATAACCCTCTCCATTCAAAAGTTATACTCCAAAAACCAAAATATGATATCTTTTTGACCGGTACTGTATACAGTGCGCGTCATAATGATAGGACACCCCCATATTTTGTGGATTCCGAGAAAACTAAGAAGTTTGGTTAAAAACTGTTAATGCCATTCGATTCAGGATCAAAATTAATCCCCGGGTGCAAATTTGTAGAATATTACGAAAAGTTTTCGGACGGTAGCATGAAAAAGTCACTTTTTCAGCCGCGTCATAATGATAGGACACCCCACTGCACCTTGCATTGGGAGACTCGTTTCAAAAACCAGAGAAATTGGTCAATAGAGCGCGCGTGCACCGCGTCTGCGTCTTGTATCTCGGCACACTCTCTCGCTCACTTTTTTTGAAAATATGTTTTTCAGAGCATTAAAATGCATTTTAAAGTATCTTCTCGTTTCATTTTTGGAAAAATCTCTCTGTTAAAAGATAGCAAATTTTTTTTTGAGTGTTTTTAAATCATATTTTTCGAAAATTGGTCGATTCTTCCGTGCACTCTATCGATTTTTAGTTGTTCTTCTATTTTAGCAGGCATTTTTTTATCCGAAAATTCATATTTTCTATTTTTCCCTTTTAATTAATATTTATTTTGTCTGAAATTTACAGTTTTACGTGCCATTCAACGAAAACCAGCCTTTGGTTTGGCGAGAAAGCATAATTTTACAATTGCAATGCAAAACTTACGAATTGTGCGACGAGTACTTTATCCCATTTCTTTTTTTAGCTTAACTTGAAAACTGATATATCAATTATTTTTCTTATGTAAATCGCTAAAATCACATACAAATTCAATTTTTTTTCTTGTTCATTGTTGATTGAAGTGCCAAAAGGTTTTTGAAAATTAGAAATTTTTGTCGAATCCCGTATTCCAGAACGATCCTAGACTCGAAAAAAAGATTTCAACACAGAAATTCAAAACTATGGCTAAAAAATGTCGGCAAAAAAGAAAGAAAAACAAAAAATTGACAGCGTACAAGTAATTATTGACCAATTTTGATAAACTTTGTTTTAAAAACATTCTAAAATTTTTTACTTCCATTCAACAGAGCGATTTTTGAAAAAAGGGAACGAGAAAATGCTGAAAAATGCATTTTAATTATCTGTTTCAAAAAAAAGTGAGCGAGAGAGTGTGCCGAGATAAGAGACGCAGACAGACGCGGTGCAAGTGCGCTCTATTGCCCATTTCCTCTGAATTTTGAATCTAGTCTCCCGATGCAAGGTGCAGTGCACCCCCAAAAAATGGGGGCTACCTGATGATTTACTCGATATTTTGACATTCCAAGCTTCCAATTTTTAATAAAAAATATTTTTAATGATTTTTCAATCTTTTTACTCCTTTTTTCACTTCAATTTTTGAACAAAAAATCAACATTTATTGAAAAACTAGAAAAACTGGATGAAAAACAAAATATAGTAATTTGAATGGTTGTGAGGGTATAAAATTGCATATTTTAGAGAAATATCAGTATTTAGTAAATCCGCCGTTCTTTTGAATCACCTGGAAAATTCTATTTGGCATACTGTTGGAGAGGTTCTCGAAGTATGCAAGGTGCAGTGCACCCCCAAAAAATGGGGGCTACCTGATGATTTACTCGATATTTTGACATTCCAAGCTTCCAATTTTTAATAAAAAATATTTTTAATGATTTTTCAATCTTTTTACTCCTTTTTTCACTTCAATCTTCTTCTTTTTCGTTCGTTTTTGTTCGTTTTTTTCGTTTTTCAACGCATTATTCGTAAATCGCAAAAAAACTTACAGTAATCGAAAGCATTCGTGTCAAGACCATGAAAAGTTTTAAGATGAGCAATAAATCAGTAATATTAATCAATATCTTCATCGCTTATCATCACTCCGATCCAAATTTCAACTATGGGACGTGGAAAAACTCTCACGATGCCCGAAAGAGCTCAAGTTGAATTGATGGTTCAACTGAATATGTCCGTGTCATTAATGAGCGCAAGAAATCATTGCTCTCGAACTCTTGATAATTGTTATATCTCTGATCCTGCGGCATATGGAACATCAAAAAGCATTGGAAGAGCGAGAAAGTTGAAACAACGAGATGAGAGAAATGTTGCAAGAGCAGTGTCGAACACCATGAAGTCGGCAAAAGATGTTGGTGCAGAAATACAACTGAAAGTGTCCAAATCACCTATTTTTCAAACAATCCATATATCTGGAAACATCAAGCGCCAAATCATGAAGCCAATCCCTCCAACAGTACTCGTGCCTTCTTGGCTTCGAAGAAGATTAAAGTGCTCGCTTGGCCAGCGTGCTCGCCGGATCTGAATCCAATCGAAAGCGTCTGGCGCATTCTGTCGAGGTCCGTTTACAAGAACGGCAAACAGTACAACTCAATTTCCGAGTTAAAAGATGCCGTCAAGGCCGAGTGGAACAAGATTCAGCCGTCATACTTCGAGAACCTCTCCAACAGTATGCCAAATAGAATTTTCCAGGTGATTCAAAAGAACGGCGGATTTACTAAATACTGATATTTCTCTATTGTGAAAACAAAAAAATGACAACGCGGTGTTTGCGTACTTTTGAAATTCAAATGGGAATGAGAGAAATAGCATGGCAAATGAAGAGATTTGTTCCCTTTTTCATTTGAATTTTAAAAGTACGCAAACACCGCGTTGCAACTTTTTTGTTTTCACAATAAAATATGCAATTTTATACCCTCACAACCATTCAAATTACTATATTTTGTTTTTCATCCAGTTTTTCTAGTTTTTCAATAAATGTTGATTTTTTGTTCAAAAATTGAAGTGAAAAAAGGAGTAAAAAGATTGAAAAATCATTAAAAATATTTTTTATTAAAAATTGGAAGCTTGGAATGTCAAAATATCGAGTAAATCATCAGTTAGCCCCCATTTTCTGGGGGTGTCCTATCATTATGACGCGGCTGAAAAAGTGACTTTTTCATGGTACCGTCCGAAAACTTTTCGTATTCTCAGTACGGAGCGCTGCAAACGCGCTCCCTTCGCACAGTGATGGACGCGGCCGCGTTTGCGACGAGAGAGTGCAGAAAATTGAGAGAGCCGTGGCCGATGTTTTGCTCTGATTTCTCTAAACATCACTCCAAATGCATGTGAAATTTTTTGTTCGTTTGGAGCGAGTTATCAGCGTTTTATACAGAGTATAATATTCTACAAATTTTCACCCGGGGATTAATTTTGATCCTGAATCAAATGGCATTAACAGTTTTTAACCAAACTTCTTAGTTTGCTCGAAACCCTCAAAATAGGGGGGTGTCCTATCATTATGACGCGCACTGTATATTTTAAACCGCGCGTTAAATTGGCTTGCTAAATCGCAAACGCGGGTTGTTCATAAACTGCGATTCTTTGCTCGCTGAACTAGCTTCGCCTGTTCTGGCGTGGTCCTAGACTGTAAGCTCTGTTACAGTCACGCAGTATTTATAATCAACTCATGAGCTTTGCTCTGTTACGCAGTATCTAAAATCAACTCGAAACATAGTATAGAAGAAAGCAGTTTTGTAACTCTGCTCATGTGTGTGTGATTAATTAACTATTATGGTTCCAAAGGGGTTGATCAGAAGTTGATGCGTCTATGCTGCACCTGATCTCTGTGCCTATCGAGCGTGCTCTCGGCCTATGCATTGCATTTTGCGATGGTACGACATTCTTATGCCGTGCTCGCTGTTTGGATATGCCTTTGCGCTGTATCTAACTTAAGCCCTTTTTGCTCTTCGAGCTGGCTTCAGTTTTATACGCTGGCGCCTTTTTGGCCATTAACCAAATGATTATGCTAATTGACTTTGCAGGAAGGATTGCAACGTGCACCGGGGTAACTAACTAAGTATGTTAATTTTTAATCTGCATCGTTCTTTGGTGGTTCAGTTTGGTGAGGACAGTGAACAGGTAATATATCGAGTTTCAAACACTATAAGCATAATTAGAATGAATCAGAAAGCTATAGTTATTAACAATTATTTTTATAAAGAAAGCAGGAGCGGTGAGGTTAGAAATAAAACAAAAAACAATTTTCAAACAGTTAGAAATAAACAAAAAAACAAACAACAACTCAACTAACTCAAGCTTCTTAATGGGTGAGGCCACAACGGATTAGCATCAAGGGGGGGGGGGGGTGCTCTTGAACTCACGTCAGAAGTACTTTTCTTCCGTGCGTTGGCTCGTTGTGGTGTACGGTGCCGATTCGCCCATGGCTCTTCCTCGCGCTGTGCCCGTGGCCCTCTTTTGGATGGTTGTCTGAATTAAATTTATTTATTCTTTTGTTGTTTTTGTTATTTTCTCACCTTGCGACCGACTCCCAACGACGCACCACCACTCTTGGTGTCGAAAGTTGTCGATTCCGCCCACTAGCGCTGGTGCTTTGCTGCACAATGTGAACAAGTGATCCTTTCTTGGGCATTCGACGTGCGAGTCTGCTGGTTGCGAGCAGATCAAGCAAAGTCCGGCTTCGATTGCTGCTTTCTTCTTTTCCAGCGGTGGAAGCCCATCCAAGCACTATCCATTTGCGTGCGTGCCGCCGCACACCACGCAGCTCGTCTGCATTAGTTTTGGTCGCGCTGTCCCGTTCTGTAATTTTGAGTAATTAAGAAGGGAAATTTTATTTTTATTTATTTTATTTTTATGTGGAAGCTTAACTCACGTTTGACCACTCCTTCTGAACTTGTCTCTGTTCGGTGATGGCTCTGATCGCTTTCCTCGGTGCCTTCGTGCTGGCCTTTCGCAATCTCCGAATTCGCATTTTGCAGTGTGCTGAGTCTCGCTCGAACATCCTCTCTGAGGTGTTTCGTCTCTACTCTCTCTCTCTTCGGCGTCTCCATGCTGGGGCTCGGGACGACTGTCCTTTGCGCTGACGCCGTGGATCTTCTTGACGCTGCTGTCATCGACGCTGATGGTGTCGACTTCGACGTTTACGTCTTTGGAGTTGACAGCATAGTCCCGTCGTGCGCTGGCTTCTCCACTTCGTCCAGCTCCACGCGCTCCTCGCCTTCCATCGATACTTCGAGGATTTCCTCGTCGTCGTGGTCGGTGCTTGGCGCACGGCGTGCTAGACCCTACGTAAAGGAATTCGCGCCTTTTTGCATGTGTCTGTGTCTCGACAGTGGCATTCTGCCAAGTCTAGAAAAAAGTGTGCAAAAATGGAGAGACAGAGACGCGAGAATTGGCGCTCGAAATTTTGATCTAAAAAAACTTTTCTAAAACGTAGTCCCTAACACGCCGTGTGGCGTGGTGTTTGACTGCTTGGGTGGTGTCGGCTGCTTCTCTTTCTTTGCCGTTCTTCCCTTGGCTCTTGGCTCTTTTTTTCTGAAAAATAATAGAAAATTTGATTTAATTTTATAATGATCTTATTTATTATTTTATTTAAATTTTTATTCGAAATTATTTTGCCAAAAAGGCCTTTTTTGAGAAGAAAGTGATTTTAAAAAAAGAAAATACTATTATTATTTTTTGAAACAACTCACGGTATCCTTGCGATCGCTTTCGTAGTCCTTTCGTACAGAAAATTTGGAATTTTTAGGATTTAATGGTGATGAAATTTGAATGGCTCGAAATCGCGGGCGCTGACTACTGTAGCCAGTCGCTCCGAGACCCTTGTCCGGTGGGGCGCGCTTTCTGACTTTCTCGGTCTCGCTTCGATTTTTCACTCTCACTCAACCTTTTTCTGTTACAATGGATCGGTTTCGCGGATCGATAATTTTTGTGAATTTGTTTAGTTGGCAAGAAGGAAAACGAAAGATTTTTTGAAAAATTAGAATTCTGTTTTTTGTTTAATAAATAATTTACTAAATTTTGTTGTTGTTTTTAAACTTATATAGTTACTCATCTGATGCATTCGCTCAGTTTTCTATTCTTGTTGCGCGGATCGCTCGACTGAAGGAGAATTCATTCCGTATTCGGTCATTACCGACGAATTTTCGTTGCTTTCTATTTACTCTCACTCTATGTAGAAAATCCCTTACCGGGCCTTTTTGCTTCTTAGCCGAGGATATATTCAAAATATTCCGCATTCTTCGCGCTAGGCGGAAACTACATAATTTCTTATGTTGCCTGCCTCTAAGCGCAGAAAGAAGATTTTTGTTTTTATTTGCCTCGCACTGCTCGTTTTACTGGTAATTTTTTTCTGCTTTTTGCTCGCGCTAGCCCGGAACAACGTGCAATTCACGTTTTCCGTCTTAACGGAGGAGAAGTTGTACAAATCTTTCGAGGTCGCTGTTCTTTTTTTTATTTTCTTTCCGCCTCTAGACGGAAAAGATTGTACAAAAAAATATTTTTTAATTGAGCTTTGGGCAAGATTTTAGGCGAGCCGACAAAAAATAAATTGTTAAACAAAAATTTTTCATGCGCCACGCCAGGCGGGATCCCGTAAATTTACGTGTTCCGCCTCCGACCATGCGCGGTTCCTTCTGGGTTATGCCCTTTTTACCCGGCAAGCTGGTCGCTGATAAAATTCTTTTGAGTTTTGGGCCGGAGCCAGCGGAAAAAATTTTTCTCGCGCCACGCTTGGCGGGAACACGTAAATTCACGCGTTCCGCCTCTACACGTGCGCTGCTTTTGCTGGGCCGTGCCCTTTTTACCCGGCAAGCCGGTCGCTACAAAAAAAAATAATTTTTCAAACAAATACTTACGCCTCCCAGGCACAATCTCGTCCGGAAATGGTGTCCTCGCGGCCCTCGTTGAGTCCCGCTCCTCCATTCCCGGTCGATGCACCATGTCGACAATCCGAGTCGGGGGGATTGGAGCCCCTCGGACCGTCGACTTCCTGGGAGTCGCTCGTATTGCTGAAAACGGGGGTGAACGAACCTTAATATTTTTAAAGATAAGCGGTGTAAAAATAACAATAATTACGCTAATAACCGTTTATTACGTCGCACAAGAGCGATTAGTCGGCGCTGGGCCGAACACGGTCTCCCACACGGCTAATGTTCGATGGAGCGCGTTTGCAATCGGCTCTCGGGAGGATTTACGCTCGAGCTATCTTTTATTTATTTTCTACTGAAATTCTCTTATTTTTACTGATTTTTACCTATTAATCGTATTATTCTGCTTTTTCCTGCCCAAGCTTTTGTTTAGTAGCTCACTAGAAACGTATTGGTGTCAAGTTTTTCGCATATCGTTAGAAATTCGACGAGTTGATACAGTTTGAAAATTTGTGTAGGAAATTGTTAAAATTTCCAAATTTTCGAAAATCGCTGACGGAATTCCGATGAAGCCCAAGCAATTGTTCAGAATTTTATGGCGATCATTTTGATCGCTAGCTGGGCTCATAATTTTCATAAATGGCTGAGTTGATAGAATTTTAAGATCTGCGGCTGATCAGAAAATTTCTGCAAAACCTTGAAATTTTTATTTTTTTTGCATGCTATTGTGTTTTCAATCGACTTGCGACATGAGGACGCGAGACTCCGCCCACTTATTTGTGCGCGACCACGCGAACACAGTGATGTTTGAAGAGACGCAGACAGGTAGCGCACAAATAAGTGGGCGGAGTCTCGCGTCCTCATGTCGCAAGTCGATTGAAAACACAATAGTCGTAGGAAATCGCTCAGAAAGAACGCTGAAAGTAAAAACCAAGGAAGAAGGCTCCCAGCTGCATATATTTTTTTACTTTTACCCGTTTTCTCCGTATTTTTAATCTGAATGTTATCTTTTGGCATTATTCTTTAAAATACCTTGGAAAATTAAAGATTACATGACAGTGATAAGCGGGATTCCGTTTCCGCCGTTTTCCGTTTGACAATTTAATTCCAATGGTCCTCTTCCGTTTTCCTTTGAAAATAACATATTTTCCGTTCTCCATTTTGGATTTTTATAACGTTGTCCGTTTGAAAATTTGCATTCTATTCTTTAATTTTTCGAAGGGAGATCATTCCAACATTTAAGAACACAGTTAGAGAAGAATTGCTGTAGGGGTTTAGAGGAATTTTTGAGAGAGCACCGGAGAATGAAAGATTCTAGCATATCAAGTTTACAGTAAAATAGAGACTCAAAATATGATACATAAGTTAATTTAAATTTTTTAAAACAACGATAAATAAAAGTATTTTGTACAGACTCTAGGAGAATAGTATGAGACATGAGAGTAGGCGAAAATATTTCACAACCATATTCAATCAAGGGGCGGATGTATACAGTAAAACACCGGATAAAGGAATCGAGAGGGGCGTACCGCAAAACGTTGAAAATAATGTTGATTCTTTTGTGACAATTGAGAACAGTTGATTCGATGTGATTGTCCTTCTGTTTATCACCTCTTCCGACCGCTCAAGCTGTTCCTGAAAGAGAAGCGCTTCGCAAAGTACGAAGACCTCAAAATGGGCAAATTATCATTACCTACCTTTTCTTTACCTACCTTTGTTCAGTTACCTACCTTGATCATTACCTACCATGATCTTTACCTACCATTTATAAAAACGTTCTTTACCTACTGTATCACTACCTACCGTAATCATTACCTACCTTTATCACTACCTATCATTCGTATATATAGTTAAAAAATACCCATTTATGTAAAGTTTTTGTCTTTTATGCATATTTCTCGTATTTTCTGTGACAAATTCGCAATGTTTTTATCAGTGAAACCGATTTATAAGACGTACACTCCAACCCATACATTTCCTCTTCAAATCTAGGATTCTCCAGTGTTAAGAACTTTTAGATGTAGATAATTAGATAAGACAATGTGGTAAACTAGTATTCCGATTTTTTTAATTGATTGAAGTTGAGAGAAAACTGACCATAAAAATTCTCGATGAGTATGAATAACAAATGTATGGTTAATAACAAAAAACAAAACAAAACAATATTATTCTGAAAATCTGCATGAACCTCCGTGGTAAATTTCCGTAAATACGGGATTGGTTCTTTAAAAAATGGATAATCGGTAAACTATAAAAACAAGTTCTTCTTAAAAGACAAAAGTCTTTTTTTTTTTTTTCAGCGCGAAAAAAGACTTTCGTCTTTTAAGAAGAACTTGTTTTTATAGTTTACCGATTATCCATTTTTTAAAGAACCAATCACGTAGTTACGGAAATTTACCACGGAGGTACAGCAGATCTTCAGAATAATTATTTTTTGTTTTGTTTGCTGTTATAAACCATAAATTTGTTGTTCATACTCATCGAGAATTTTTATAGTCAATTTTCTCTCAACTTCAAACAAATAAAAAAATCGGAATACTAGTTTACCACATTGTCTTATCTAATTATCTACATCTAAAAGTTCTTAACACGGGAGAATCCTAGATTTGAAGAGGAAATGTATACTCCGGAGTGTACGTCTCATAAATCGGTTTCACTGATAAAAAAATTGCGAATTTGTCACAGAAAATACGAGAAATATGCATAAAAGACAAAAACTTTACATAAATGGGTATTTTTTAAACTGTATATGCGAATGATAGGTAGTGATAAAGGTAGGTAATGATTACGGTAGGTAGTGATACAGTAGGTAAAGAATTTTTTTGCAAATGGTAGGTAAAGATCACGGTAGGTAATGATAAAGGTAGGTAGTGATGAAGGTAGGTAAAGATTATGGTAGGTAGTGATAAAGTAGGTAAAGAACGTTTTTATAAATGGTAGGTAAAGATCATGGTAGGTAATGATCAGGGTAGGTAACTGAACAAAAGTAGGTAAAGAAAAGGTAGGTAATGATAATTTGCCCTCAAAATGGAAGTGTTCGACTTCTTCGACTCGCAGTCAGCCGCGTTCTGGAAGAAGGGCATCGACGACCTCCCCGAGCGATGGCTCACAGTTGTGACTAATCATGGTCAATATATTGTTGATTGATCATGCTAAGAAATAAAGTTGATAAAAAAAAATAAAATTGCGAAATTTTTCGGAAATTTTTTTTTTGCCAGCTTAATATATAGTCGGTGAATGCATCATCAGTCTCGCTCTACGGAACTTTTCAATTTTCAACAGTGTGGTTCGTCTGTTTTTATGCGAAAAATCAAATTTTAACTGCAACTCATCGTGGATACGTTATTTTTCGTTGAAAAGAAGTGTAAAACTATAATTCGAGTTAATCTTGCAAGTGCAACACTGTTTTACAGGAATTTTAGCAGTAGAGCGAGGTTGATGATGTATTCGCCGACTATAGAACATTTTATATTAGTCTGTGTGTTTGTTTGTGTGTCTCACACACGAGTTTGCACTCAACAAAGCTCGATCCCCCGATTTCTATATTAACGCTGAAACATTTTAAAAGTTAATTAACCATTTTACCACAATGGTCACGAGAAATCGAGGAGGTTAAAAAGAAATGATTGCCATTACTAGAAAAAAAAAACACACAAATAAAAATTTGACGTGATCGACGTAGTCGCCACAGGCCGCAGGCTTGTAATTAAAGAAAAGTCTGTTCATGAAATTAGGTTTAGAGTGAAAAATATCCCTCGGAACCAAGTTTTCATGATTCCATAAACTTCTATGTTCACTAAAAGTAACTTTCGACCATTCAATAAATATAGGACACCCTGGGGAAAAATAAATAATTTTTTAATGGTCTATTAAAAAAAATAGAAAACCCCTTCCAAAGACAAAAAAAGAAGATTAATAATCATCTAGTCATCTGGGGATTTCAGATGGATTAGTTTTGATAATCCCATTCTCTAATAGTATTTTGTGTGAAACGATAAACGTTCAATCGAGTTGTACTTCCCGAAAACCAAAAATCATGAAGCTGAGCTGATTGAAAAACAATTACCATAAAGTACAACACGGATGAAAATTTATCATTTTGCACGAAACACAGACAGGACGTTATACGAACATTCCTGGTACTAGGAAAAACTTTTGGAGATACTTGCATAAAATTAAAATGTACTCAATTAAAGCGTGAAAGTCCCCTAAAACGGGTAATAGCGGGATGTCTTACAGCGTTAGCTATTAACCGATGGGTATGGATATTAACCAGCGAAGATGGCTATTAGCCTTTGTGGCATCCAACAACTGTGGGAAATAACCAAGGCGTATTTGGCGCGAACACAGCAGTTATAAAGCGTTTTCCATTTAGCACACGCCCTCAATTTAATGGCTATTAGCCAAACGTTTCCTGAGTTTCTCTGAAAAATAAATACTATTTCTGAGAATGAGGTCAATGAAACTTATCCATTTGAAGAAAAGATTTCAGATGATTATATATTTCCGAATCCTATATTTTTTCTTTAAAAAATAGGGGTTTTCTCATTGTGTAAATAGTGTGTTTTCAGTCGAATTGCGACATGAAAACGCAAGTCTGCATTCACCGTTCTGTCTGCGTCTCTTCAAATATCACTGTGTTCGCGTGGTCGCGCACAAAGAAGAGGGCGGAGTTACGCGTTCTCCTGTCGCAAGTCGATTAAAAACACAATATTATCAATTAAATATTCTTGCTGGCTACAGTAAGCAATGGCGAAACTCCGCACTCCAGGTTTTTCAACTGAACGCAGTGCAAAAATGTGTATAAAACTTGCGTGTGAGCATATGGTAACCAGCAATAATATTTAGACACCAAAAAATATCTTTTATAGTGGTGTAGGGCACAGAAAATTATACAATTCGAAAGATATTTTTCCTTCTATTTAAATAAAAAAATTTTTTACAGAAGCGGCTTAACTTTTTTTGTGCACGTAAGCTCCCCGTGAACTGAACTCTTTTTTTCACCTTATCAATAAAAAACCATGGTTCAATAATGATCGCACGTTAAAAAAGCAAATTAAATATGTTATTCGGTTGTTTATAGACATTTTCGACCCAAAATTCAAATGATAATACTGATTATATTACACGTCACAAATCGGAAACGCCGTCTTGTGCCACTCGTCCGATTCAATCATCTGGCTTTCCAATCGAATATATTTAAGAGAGTTGTGAGGATGAATTTGTGGGAGACTGATTATGAGAGATCCTGAAAACCAACAGTTATCATAAATTTCACAAAGGTTTAATAATTTTTTTTTTGGAGTTACATCATCAAAACCTAAAACCCCGCTTACTTTTTCCCCGCAAACGTTAAATTTTAGTACACTTAGAATTTTTGCTTTAAAAAAAAATGACCGGAGTTCAGTTCGGTAAATAAGCTTTCATTCCCAAGTGGGTTTCTATTACAGAGTGGGTTACGGTATTTCGTGCTTCAATGGTAAATTCTGTGGCAACTCGTTAATTTATCGTTAAAACCTTTTCTTTCCACCCCCACTTTTTCTTAAAACTTTTCATCGAATTGGTCGCAGATCAACCTGCTCTTATCATAATCTCCTCTCCTGTTCCGTAACAATTTTTCACTTTTCTGATAAGCACCCGTAGATTAATTTCTTATCGCTTATCACTCCCATCATCATCATTTGATTGTCACTCACCAGGCGAGCCCTGACAGCATTTCGGTGGTCGCAGCGTTGATTGCACCAGATGAATTATTATGCAGACGAATGACATGCCCTGATAAAAATTAGGTTTTATAAAAGTTTAAATAAAAGTTAACTTACTCCTACGAAAAGCACAATCATCGGAGCCCACTCGACAATAAATGCTTCCATGGTCTGGTGGGCGAATTCGGACAGCTCCAGCTCAGTTTTCGTACGAATTTTTGCTGTAAGTTCGTACGATGTTCAGTGTGAAAAGCAGTGCGTTCAAAAAATGATTGGGGAGAAAGATGTAGATGGAATGGGAAATATGGAGAAAGAGGGAAAAAGAGGGAGGAAGAGTGGACAATGGTTCGCTTGTGTCAACGAAAACGAAAATGAAATCTGTTTGCTTTGTGGCGGATAAATAGACGGTACGGAAGGGAGTGCGGACGCGGAGGTACCGATCGACACTTTCGCGGACGGAAAAAAGTTCGCCGCGTGGTAGTCAAGTACTCGGAAATGGACAAAACGGTGAACAGCACAAAAATAGCTCATTCTTGTTAATGAGAAAATATGATTTGTGATCCTATGCTCAGTTCTTTTTTGGATTTTTTACTCAACTGCTTCAACTCCTGCATGAGTTTTTACAGTGATCCTTGGAAAATTCGTTATGCCGCGTCCAAAGTTCAAAAAATTCCTGAAATCAGGAGTTTTTTGCAGCCCAAAGTGCCACAAAAAATCCCAGAAAAAACAGGCGGTGACAGTTGAAACCGACGTTACCGTAGTTGCTTCGCTGCGAGACCTTCTGTGTTTGAACTTGAATTTTCCCGCAAAAAAAGAAAAAAGTGAGCAACTATGGGAAAATTCAAGTTTAAACGGTAACGTCGGTTTCAACTGTCACCGCCTGTTTTTTCTGGGATTTTTTGTGGAACTTTGGACGCGGCATTACCTTAAAAGAATAGAGGTTTATTTTCAAATTTAGGTGGTCAGATATAATTTATATTTTTCGCCGATTTTGGAGATGATTGTCTCTTTAAAGAGATAAATCACTAAATAGAAAAAAAATACCGATTTCTCGGGGTGCTCGCTTTTAGAAGTTTCCGGGGATAGAACTCAATTTTCCTGAACCTGTTGCTCTAAATAGTCAGTCCAAATCTTTCTTAAATATGCAACAGAATAGAAAAATCGAAAAATAAATGCAAATTCGCCCCGCAGTACAAAATTTCTGCTCCTCGCAATTGGATTCGGATACAGTTCTATACTGCACAGTTCTGAAAGCGAACAGTATCCTGAAATTTGCATTCCCCGCAAGATTAAAGTATAGGGACTTGACTTACTTGTCGTCTTATGCAAACCCTGAATTTTCCCTTACTTAGCTAAATCAAATTCAACGCATGAGCTTCATCTGAAGCTCGACTCAATTGCTGAGTCGGGTCCGAGTGCTCAGTACAGTCGATTCTTTGACTGTGTCAGCAAAGCGTCTGACCTGAGCTCGTCGTTCTTAAGGGAGATCGACGAGAAGACTGTCTAGTGCGAGTGCATTCTGCTCTCTTACAAAATAATACAAAGAGAATCATAAAAATAAAGAAAAAGTGCTTCACAATCACAGCTCAAACGAGCAGTAGACCAGCGAACAGAGAGAAAAGACGCAAGCGCGGAAGAAAACTCTTGAAATTATTGTAGCATTAAAGGGAAGCGCGGCGCTACAGTAGACAAGCGGGTCTCACCGCGGCCGCGCAGTGCTTGCACACATGGCAACGCTGGATTTGATTTTCCTCAATTGTTTTCTATAGTTTGGCGTCTCAAAATATGATTGTTGGGGAAATCAAGTCGATTATTGTTGCTCGTGGGCATCATTTATCGACACAACTTACTTTAAGAAGGAACCCAACTGCTGTAACCGGCAAGACAAAAAACGGAATATGTAGTTTCACGGGTTCCTAGACCCTACGTAAAGAAATTCGTGCCTCTTCGCATGTGTCTGTGTCTCGACAGTGGCGTTCTGCCAAGTCTAGAAAAAATTGTGCAAAAATGGAGACACAAAGACGCGAGAATTGTCGCTCAAAAATTTGATCTTAAAAAAGTTTTCTGAATCATAGTCCCGAACACGTCGTGAGTTTCACCTTATATAGCCGCCCAAAGCTAAAACACGGCTTCATCAACAAATTGATCATCCAATAAACTGGCTATGAAAGTTTCTAGGAACCTATGACTAAGGCCTTAATTATGTACGTCCTTTAATGGTGGCAGACTTTGCTCATGTTGTTTTATTCATGTTACAAGAGATAAGCCGTTTGATTTTCCGTCCAAGAAGCCATTTTGGTGCATCTTGGGTGCTCGTCGTCTCTGAGCGCTCAAATTATGTATCAAATGTTTTATCTGCGCTTCCTCTAACACACAACTTTTTGATTTTATGTGTTGTAACGGTGCAATGATATCATTTTGTAAATATTTGGAAGAATAGTTTTGCTCTTTTGGTCTGCTTTGTGATGCATCGCATGTGGGTATCAAAGTTCGCAAATATGAGAGTTGGAATACGGTCTGTATTCACTGTATTATAAAGGTATCCTGAATGACAGTACTACATATTATAGAGTCTGTACGTAATAGAACCGTCATAAATGAATCTATATTGAAAAAAACACAGCAATGCGAAATAGAACTCGAATAGAATTACCCACACTGTACAACGAAAACATTTTTCGAGCTGTTCTAGCTGTTCTATGCCAGTACAGCTCAAATTTAAAGCAGTTCTATGTATTATGCGCAGTGCTATAGCGTTACGGTTCTATACAGTGCAGGAATACGGTATGTATGATAATTAGAAATAAAAATAAATCAAAAAGTGCAATGAGACACAATTTTCATGCATTTTCTAAAAATGATAAAAAATGAGTTAGTATGAAAATTAGCTACGTTTCCGTTTTGGAAGGCAAAAAAAGACAGAGGGGAGGGAACAATGAATCGTTTTGTGAAAAAGCTATGGAAGTAAAAAAAGGAGAGAAAGACGAGCAAACAATAATATTGTTTTTGTTCCTGGTGTCCACGTTGTTTTCAAAAACATCACTATATTTAGTTGAGAGCACAACGATTTGAAATTGTTGGGATTTGGATTAGGAACAATTGAAAGCGAGTTGTGACACGCAGTACAATTTCAGATGATCGCAGTGGTTTTTTTTAAAGATAAATACATACGTAAATATCTGGTGGGCAGAACCCTTTTAAATAAATTAAAAAAAAAAAACATTTTCAGAAATTCGTACTAAACTAAAAAAAACAGAAAAAACGCATGTTAACGAGAAACAAACTTAAATTTCAGAGAAAAGTATTCAATTCCTTAAGGAGGTAAAATTTGAGCAGTACATACCGATGAACTCATTATTTAAAAGGGTAAATGTTTACCACAGACTCTTATCAGTTGACGATATGCACATTTAATTTTTTTTCTGGCCGTTAAGCGCGTTAAAAAATTGGGATGTTCACTGTAATTCAGTGATGACGCTCCAATATTCCAACAAAAAGTTGCTGCTATTATCAATTCAATATTCTTGCCGGCTACCACATGCGCCCGCGAAAGTTTTATAATAGACGCAGACATAACGAGCGACACACCCGCTCACATTTTTTGATCTACGTTCAGTTGAATTCAGTTAAAAAGACCTGATGGGGCGGAGCCTCGATTTTTCGCGCCACTGTTTACTGTAGCCGGCAAGAATATTGAATTGATAATAGATGATTGAAAATAAAAACAGTTGTTCCTTGTTAGAACTCGAAGCGTCGTTGAGCGAAAAAAATAGTAGAGGTAAAAAATGATTGGGATTAAGTTGAAACATTGTTTTATTGTGTTTTCAATCGAGTTGCGACATCAAAACGGGAAAACTCCGCTCACTTTTTTCACGAGAACATTACATTTAAGTGCATTGTGAATTTTCGAGTGAAAAATAGTGGGCGATGTTTCACGCTTTGATGTCGCAACTCGATTGGAATCACGATAATAGTACGAGTTGTCAAAATGAGTAAACAACAAGTTTTGCACAAAAAATAGAATTTTATCATATGTATTCAACCCACTTTATGCAATAAAAAAGAGCATAGAGTAGAAATGACTCATTTTAGAAAAAACACGTGCAGAGCCATATTTACAAAATGCAAAACTAGAAGAAAAAAAAACAAAGCAACATTTCAATATCCACCAAACAAACGTATTTATTTACGGCTATAAGGCTAAAGCTAAACAATTTCCTTTTGGCTTTTATGAGAAATGCATAAGACGACGTGTGATAAACAGAATACATACTGCTGCTGACTACACTCCAGTATGTGCATTTTTGGAATTTTTTTTTTGAAATTTTTGTCTCCAGGGGGGCTTCGAATTGATCATTTGAACTTGAAAGGTGCCACGATTGGTTGTAGTTATTAAAAAACAATTTTAATCTGAAAAATTATCTGTTTTCAAAGCTTTGATGTTTATAAAGTGTTCAATAAAAGCTTTCATTTTCTGAAACTTGCATGTTTATGACGTTTAAAAACTGATTACTTGCGCTTATCGCCGATTTTGTGCGAGCTATGTGCCAGTACTGGTCATTAGCCATATTCGATGGCGAACAGTCATTTTCAACGGCTAATAGCCGATACGTAGCTACACTGAGTGGTCATTGTGCACCACAGCAACAAACGCGCAGGTTTATGAGAGCTCAATGATTTGGGAGCACGTTTCCCTTCATCGTGTGAAAACTCTTTTTTTAGTTACTGACTTTGAGTGCAATTAATTTAAAATCCAAAACAACTGGCAATAGTTGCAAACAAATGCCAGACGAACTGCCCGACAAAAACCGAAGTGCAAACGTTTGCGTGCTTGTTTTTCCCAGTTTTTCAACATAAAAAAGAAAAAAACACAAAGGAGAAAAACTATCGACTAACAATTGTCACAATTTTGGAAATCCGAGAGGGAAGAAGAATCATTATGGGGTTATTCACGAAATAGAAAAAAAAACAACAAAAAATTGCGCGGAAGGTGCTCCGATTGACCTAAAATTTTGGTTGAAAAGCTCAACGTGCTGAGAAAAATTTGAACCTAAATAATTCGTGAATAGCTCCATGAGATTTAGAAAAATTCAACAATTTGTCACTTTTTCATTTTTGCTCCCACCTTATCTGAAAGTTTAATGAAAAATTGCAAAGAGAAAGAAACAATTGGTTTTTGTTATCTTTTCGATCAATTTTGTAGTTTTTGAAAATCGGAAATCATTGGCGAAAATGGGTGGTCAGTAAGTATAACAAACAACAATAACAAATAATTATTTTTGATGACTCGGAAGTTACCGTAAAACACTGTATTAGAAGGGCCCCTTAAATTGAAGGGATCCCTCTATTAGAAGGACCCTCCAAACTGCCTCACGAAAAATAGAAGTGCCCCCTTTAATTAAAGGGACACTCTAATTGAACGTCCCTTTTTAGTAGAAGGACCCCTTTAGCGAAAGTGGTGTGGCCGAAGCCAGAGAGCCCTGCGAGACACCCCACGAAAAATAGAAGCGCCGGCTTTTCTAATACAGGTTTTACGATAAGAAAAATTGGATTAAGAGAAAACTTTCTGCAAACTTAAAGGAATCGAAGCCGATCAAAAAGTTATTATCTAAAAAACAAGGGAAAAGCTTTCTTGTCGCCTATGGTTTTTCCTGCGGATTATATTGACGATGTTTGTCAAAACTTGGTTGTATTTTTGTATCAGTTTGTTAATTTTGTCTAATTTTTGAATTATAATTTGAAACAAATGGTTACAGAATGTGAAAGAGTTGTGTGAAAAAAATCAGGGCCAGTACTTGAAAGAAATGCGTAAGAAAAGTGATAAAAAGGCGGCAACAAAGTCGCCAAATGGCACTGTCTATAATTTTTAATTTTTTTATATAATTTTTTTTTCTTTTTATACGTAATATAATTAAAAAGTTAGTATAGCATCCAATGGATGATATAGACGGCATGATTCAAATACGGAAACTGTATGCATCCACCGAATTTCACCTGTGTATTAAAGAAGTCTGAAAACTGGTTTGAAAATTCACAGAATTTCAGAAAAAATATACACTTTCATTAGTCAGAAAATGGAAAGAATTGTGTTAAAATAATGCAATTTCTTTCCAAAAAAACAAAATTTGAAGACAAATTGCATAGACGTAAAAAAAACGTACGGCTTCAGTAGATGGATGATGACTTAAGCATCCTTGTTTACGATCGTTTTCAAATGTGACGACGCAAAATTCAAAATATGTATTTATGCGTGTAAAGAACTAAATTACAGCAAGGATTCTCTCTGACAATGAGAGCTGTAAAAATGCAAAAAATTAGAAAAAAAATTTTTTGCTACCGCGTGAATATCCCCGGTAGTTTGAATGCAATTTTCAAGGCACTGACCAAAAAAGAGAAGAGAACTCTGTGATTTTTTGTTCATTAATCATTGTAGATGGCTAACTTCCGCTTGCACATCAAATATTATCAATTCAATATTCTTGCCGGCTACAGTAAGCAGTGGCGCGAAACATCGAGGCTCCGCCCCATCAGGTCTTTTCAACTGAACTCAACTGAATTCAACTGAACGTAGATCAAAAAATGTGAGCGGGTGTGTCGCCGCAGACATGTGTCGCTATGTCTACGTCTATTATAAAAATTTCGCGGGCGCATATGGTAGCCGGCAAGAATATTGAATTGATAATACCGCCGAATTCGCCTCGATCGCTGATTAGACGACAAGTATGCACCAGTATTGGCTATCTGTTATATTCGATTGCAAATATCAGTTTTCAACGGACCATTGTCTTATAGCTGTATTTATCCGCCATATCCGCGCTAAAATTCCCTGAAAAATTCAATGTAACCTGATTCATTGATTTCATTGGTGAAAGAAAGCAATAGCCGAAACCCATGAGTCTGTCTGACCCGTTAGAGTTTAGAACCAACCCGTTGCAACCAACTGTAACCAGTCAGAGTTTGGTGTTGGTACTTTCAGTTTATATTTCGTATGTTTTTGTCGTAAAAATCATATCGATAATGGCAAACCATCCTGTCCCCTATACTTATTAAATACCGCAATTTTTAAAACAGCATTAATGTTTTTCAATCTGATCGGCCTGTACTTTTTTTGCTTTTCTTTTTTCTATTGGAACATTTCGTCTCAAGATGTAGATGTTCGATTTGTCTTGCGCGAATTTTGCTTGTTCCTAGACTTTCTTCTACAATTATCTCAGATAGGATCGTTCAGGAGGAAATTGTCACGAATTGAATAGCACTTATTGGTTTTATCTTTGAAGCAAAGAACAAATTCACATTGTGTTTTAGAACTTCGTCATCAGTTACGCCTTGTTCTGGTCGGGATTAATACCAGTTACACAAAATAAAGTGTACTCATTCCGTTAATTTCATCTAGGTTTATTTAGAGCAATAAGAGCAGATCACTAACAATATCCCCTATTCGCCAGTAGTGCTACTTCACGGTAAATTGACAGTCAACTGACCAAAAAAGAGGAGACAACTTTGTGATTTTTTGTTCATTAATCATTGTAGATGGCTAACTTCCGCTTGCGCACCAAATACCGCCGAATTCGCCTCGATCGCTGATTAAACGACAAGTATGCGCCAGTATTGGATGGCAAATAGAAATTTGCAACGGACCGTCGTCTTATAGCTGTATTTATCCGTCATATAAGCTCTGAAAATTCTCTGGAAAAAATTCAATTTAACCTGATTTATTGAATTCAGTGGTGAAAAAAGCAATGGAAGATGTAGATGTCTGTTTGGCCTATTAGAGTTTCGAACCAACCCGTTAGCCGGAACTGGAACCGGGACTCGAACAAACCCGTTGCAACCAACCGTAACCCGTTAGAGTTTGGATCCGAAATGACTAAAAAATTAAGCATTTTTTAAAGGGATTTAAGTTGGTACAAAACAACCATAACAAAAATTAAAAAGTCGGTCCGTTTTTTAAGTACCGAAGGTACTGCGGATCATGGCGTTCTGCATCCTCGGACGACTGATGGTGCTCCGTTCAGATCCTGACTTTATTTAAGTAAATTCCTGGCTGGGTAAATGGCCGATCAATCTTCGTAGATTTCTCTACTATCCAATTAGAGGCTGGGTGAACTCTTTTGTTTAGTTGTTGTTTTCTGTTGAATTAGATTCCAATTTATATTTTGTATGTTTTTTGTCGTAAAAATCATATCGCTAATGGCAAACAATCCTGTACCCTATACTTATTAAAGACCGCAATTTTCAAAACAACATCAATGTGTTTCAATCTGATCGGCCTGTACTTTTTTTGCTTTTCTTTTCTCTATTGGAACATTTCGTCTCAAGATGTAGATGTTCGATTTGGAAGTTGTCATGAATTGAACAGCACTTATTGGTTTTATCTTTGAAGCAAAGAACAGATTCACATTGTGTTACGCCTTGTTCTGGTCGGGATTAATACCATTTACACAAAATAAAGTGTACTCATTCCGTTCATTTCATCTAGGTTTATTTAGAGCAATAAGAGCAAATCACTAACAATATCCCCTATTCGCCAGTAGTGCTACTTCACGGTAAATTGTCAGTCAAAAACAAAAAATGCCTTTAAATATTTCTTCTGTAATTTTTTCAAAAAAAAAAAAAAACGGAAGTCTGTATTCTGCTTTCATTTTTTTTAAAACTTTTTTTTTCTCGACATATTCCGCCATAAAAGTTCACAGAATTAGTTCAGAATATTCTACCCGGAACCGTATATTATTTTATCTCACAGCGGATCTAAATATACAATCTGCCGTTTCCAATGCTTCTTTCGCCAAACCGTGTCAAACTACATGTATATAAAGATCACGATCAAGTTTCAGTTTGAAACGTTTGAAGAAACTTTTTAAAAAACCAAGCAAAATTATTAGGATAGCCCGCCAGAAAGTACTTGTTTTCATTCAATTTTGTTCAGAATTTAATGTGAGCTGATTTTTGAGCGATGCTGGCAAGTCTCTTGATTATCACAAAGGTTTAAGATAGTTAATTTCTCAAATTTTTGAGTCAAGGGCCTACGTCTTCAGAGCAACGGGCTCATCTTCGATGGATCTGCACATGTTTCCATTTGTTTTGATAACATCACGATCATTGAGCAAAGTTTCAGCTTTTGTAGATATATTATGTTTAAGTTTTATGAGCGTGTATGGGATGAAACCTAGAAATACCAATAAACGGCTTGACAAAAATCGAAAGAATTCGAATAACTTTCTGACCAGCATAATGTGTTGAAGAGACACAAAGTTATTTATTCAATCAGATTTTTACTGAATTCCACACCTGCCCCTGAAGATTTTCAAGTTTTCAAAGAAAACTGTCTCACCGTTAAAAAAGTTCAGTAGAATTCGTCTTTTTTCAAAAAAATAAAATGGAGATTTTTGATGTTCGGTTTTTTGGGATACTACGATATAGAACTCAATAACCCACCATGTACAACTGAATACTTATTCGAACTGCTCAAGCTTTCCTGGGTCACTACAGCTCCACTTCAGGCTGTTCTGTTTTGCTACAGTTTTATTTCAAAACAGTTATATTTCGCTCAACACAGAACCGCTCGAAAAACTTCAGGAATGATTTTGTTTTAAATTGTGAGGCCCTAAGTTCTATTTCGTGCAGTTGGTTTTTCAATTCAATTTCATTTCAGGCCATTCTATTCCGCGCAGTTCTATTCCGTAGCAGTTCTATTCCGTGTGAGTTCTATACCGTTTTGTGTCAATAAAAATTTGGTGTATACTGTATACGTAGGGAGCGCAAAGGGGTGGGCGGAGTCAGACGATTTTTCTCCCCAGTTCGCGCGCGCATGTTTACAGGCCTGTAAGGAGGCCCCGGATTGAAGTAGGATACTCAAAACTATCTCTTCAGATGTAATCGACCCTGCTGAATCTAATGAACAAGTTGGTTTTACATGAAAATGCATAGTTTTCTCAGAAAAAGGAGAAAACAAAAATTGAGCTTTCTTTTTTGACCCGTGTGGTCGATTTTACCGGGGCACGCGGCTAATTTTGAGCATACAGATAGTTTAAGATATGGGGAATTCATTTCTGAAATCCGTTTCTGTCCTTCTAGTTTCCGATTTTTTTTAAAGCTTGTCAAACTTCAAGGAAAAATTCTAGAAAAATTTCAGCGGCGACCCTAGTTTTTTATTTGTGGAATACAAAGATAAACCCTCTTAGAGCTCAAATACAAAAATTTAGAGCTTTTGGCCCACTCGGAGCAATTTTATGTACATTTGAATGAAGTATGTTCGCCCAAAACTTCAGTTTTTCGAGGATTTGAAGGTCGCAAGTATGGAGCACGCGGCTAATTTTTCATATACAGATTCAGCGTAAAATTTGCTACAAAACCATGTAAAAATTAATATTGTGGCTAGTTTCCGATTTTTTTTTCGTGCCGATTTCTGTGCAAAATTACCGTTTTCCGTTGAAAATGCTGATCGCGCAAGCTGCGGTGGAGGATACAGTCCCCTTCACCTCTCTTCATTTTGCGTTGTCTCTTACTCACTCTCGCTGTCTCGGTGTCTCTTTTCTCGCGTCTCGACGGCCCGCCTCATGCAAATCTGGGGAGAAAACAGTGCTACTTTGGGATGGTATAACTCGAGAAATACCGAACATTTTTTGAAAAAAATTTGACAGCGCACTCATATTGAGCCAAGAAACACATTCCAGCAACAAGTTTTCGGAAATTTTGAGTTTTGGATAACTCGTTGCGGTCCCTATGTATACGTTAAGATTACAGACTGCAATAAATGTGTTAGCGTTGTCTCCGACGATTATTACCAAAATTGTTAAACGCACTTTTGTCATTGTGTAAAATTCAATTGGCAGGGAAAGTTTTCGTTGATATCTGTCTGTAATCTTGTGAGTTTACTTGTACGTTTTAAAACGGAAACAAATTGACGCTACAGCGGAATAGAACTCTAGCCTGAAATGAAACTCAATTCAATAAAACTGCTTGAAATGGAATCAAACATCGCCAGCATGTACAGTACCGTTCAAAAGGTTGGAAACTTTTGGTTTTTAGAGTATAACTTTTGAATGAAGAGGTATGATTATGAAAATTTGCATGAATCTGCCCCGTAATGTTTTTGACAAGCTCCAAAAATGGATTTGACTATTTTTGAAAACTGCAGATTTTTCAAAATATTTCAGATGCCAAAATTTTCGACCCAAAAATAATTTTTTTTTCAAATTTTTTAGGACTCGATATTTATGTTCAAAGTGAAGTTTAAAAACTAAAAGTATGATTTTAGTTAACTATGGGTCGATCGGGCAATTTTCAGCTGACTTACAGTACTTTGAATACCAGGGTCCACATGGGTAAGTCAACTATAACTTTTATGGAGGATCACCAAAACCGAATAAAATCAAATAAACTTTGTTTTTTTAACAGTTTTTATCTAATTTGCCCGAATTTTCTTTGGTTTTTGGTGATTATTAATAAAAGTTATAGTTGACTTACCAATGTGGACCTTGATACTTGGCCTTGATAAAGTGCTATAAGTCAGCTGAAAATTGTCCGTTCGACCCATAATCAACTAAAATCATACTTTTAGTTTTAAAACTTTATTTTAAAAATAAATTTCGAGTCTTGAAAAATCTTTTTTAAAAAAATTATTTTTGGGTCGAAAATTTTGGCATTTGAAATTTTTTGAAAAATCTACAGTTTTCAAAAATGACCAAATCCATTTTTGAAGCTTGCCAAAGGCATTACAGGGCAAATTCATGCAAATTTTTTATGCCCGAAAAACGAAAAGTTTCCAACCTTTTGAACTGTACTGTATATACAACGGAATACTTTGATTTTTTTTATTATTTTTTTTTTCTGAAAATGTTTAAAATTGATATTTTTGTCTGAAATTTTGTGGGAATGCTCAGGAGAATTTTCTCCCTTATTTCCCAAAATTTCAAGTCAATCAGAGCATTTCTCGAGTTTTCGCGCAGTTTTTTGCCGTTTCGAGAATAACTTCATTATGTATTTTGAAGAATTGACCAAGGTGACTCAAATTAATTTCCAGGATTTCAGTCCCTTCCCTTTTCCGTTATTTTTCATGTTGCCAAGTGGAGTCAAATGACCAATTGATGTTTATCTCCGACCGTAAGATGAATATTTGCATCCTGAAAAGGCAAAGCTTCAGGTTTTTAATCGTCCAGAATCTAACCGATTGAAATGAGAAATTGAAATTAAATGTAAAGCGTCTTTTGTATTTATTTATTTGATTGTTCCAAAAATAAAACGAGAAACAGTGGAAACAAAAATAAGAAACGACTATAAAAGGTTCGGTATTCACCGGTGCGACATTGGAAAATATTAACAGATTGGGTTTGAGAATGTCTCGCTATTTTTGGTGCGAACTTTGTTTCGTCACGAAAAACGACGGTTTTCGGAGGAAATAGAGTTTTCTTAATGCCACGGACGCCGGTTTTCTAGGCCAGCTGCTAAACCTCGTGTACTCCTTATGATCTTCTAATTTTTTTGTGCGATTGCCATGTGATATTCGTAAATCCCCTACCCAGCACTACATTTTTATCCAGTTCCATCAAAAAAGTATCCATTCTTTAAAATTCGAAGCTTCTTCTTCTTCTTTGGGCGCGAATGTTCTCGTTCTTTTTCATTCCGATTAAAATCGCCAAAAATTGGAGTCAAATTAACGTAGGAAATTCGTCTCCGGCCAGCCATAAGATAAGCATTTGTGTACGTCCTGAAAAAGAGGCGCTTCACGTTTTTAATCGCCCAGAATCTAACCGATTGTAAAGCGAACCGAGCGAAGGGGGAAACAATAAGAAGTGTCTATGGAAGCGAGAAATTGGAAAAAAAGTGATGTTTCCATAGTTTGGTCGAATATCAAGATCACAAAATAAAAATTGGAGATGGTTGCGTAGCGACTTGATATGAAAACGTTACGTGAGGAAGACATTGCTTGGGTAGTGGAATCGACTCAGATTTAGAATCACTAGAAAAATGTTGGCAGTTTTCGCAGAAGCAGCGATGGGCACGAGGCTACCTGGAATCAGAACGTTCCCGAATCATAACTGTCCCGAATCAAAACTGTCCCTTATCAAAACCATTTCAAAAAGGGAGCCAGTAGCTCACCACTCGTTTAGTTTGTGAGCATTTATTTATTTATTTCAATGAATTACTTATTTTGCACAGAAGCATGCGGTTTTGCAAATTTTGATAATGTGTTTTCAATCGAGTAGCGACATGAAAACGCAAGTGTGCATTCACCGTTCTGTCTGCGTCTCTTCAAATATCACTGTGTTCGCGTGGTCGCGCACAAATAAGTGGGCGGAGTTTCGCGTTCTCATGTCTCAAGTCGATTGAAAACACAATATACCGATTTCGATACGTAAAAGTCGTGTAAAAGAACGGTTCCGATTTGAGACAGTTCTGATACAGTAACGTTCTGATTCGGGGTAGCCCCGTGGGCACACCTTTGATGGTTTCAGTATATTACCTTTCAAATTGAAAAGATTATAATCAAGCTTTGGCGGCCTACGATCCCTTAGTTTTCAAAAAGATTTTGTCAATTTTGATGCAAAACTTTCTAGTAGGAATTGGAAAATCGCTGCTCACATGAAATCTCCCACAGATATCTACAGAAAAACATTTTTTCATATTCTTATTCGTTTTTCATTTAACACCACAATTCATCAATATTAATCAATATTATTTATCAAAAAAGACTATTGTTAGAAAGATATGTACAAATCAAGAAATATGGAATGATGAGAGGAAAAAGAAAAGAAAAACAAGTTTTAAAGATCGGTGGCGACAATGTTGTGGCATAGAAAATCGTCGGGAGAGCATATATTCAGATGGAGAAGTTGCTCAAAGAACATTCTTACACTCAACTGATTGTTCTGAAAGTCAAATGGAAGGATACATGGTAATACATAGAAACATGTCAATAATCATGCAAAAAGAAAGAGCACTATAACAACATTGAGCAAAATAAAATTAGAGTTGAGCGGCTCACAACGAGTAGATGTTGGCGGTGAGATCGGCAAAAAGAAGGTTTTGAACGTTTGAGGAGATGTCGGCATTCTAAAAGTACGTCTACAGAACACAACCAATACAGAATCACAACAAGAAACCACAACACTATCAAGAATAACAATTTGGAAAGAATTCTCATACCTGCACATCAGTCAACAATCCCATTATTTCTCCAATTCGACACGCGTAATTGTCAATTTTCAAGCCATCGTGGTACAATATGTGAATATCATTGAAGAGTGCAAGCCTGACTGCGTCGGCCCGAGCTTCTGACTCTAGATTTCCGCGATGGTTACGGGCGGCCCAAATGTTGAGAGCCAGGATCATTATGAACTCGAACTCTTTGATAATCAACTTGTGCATTGGCTCCAAGACCATGCTACGGGCAGTTTTGAGCAGATTTTCCAAGCGGCTGAAATTTGAAAATAAAAAATTTTATTGCTTTTTTTGAAATGAGCTTAAACTTACAGTTCAATCTTTCGCACTGTTTCCTCATCCTGTCCACTGGTATTTCCCAGCCAGTGTCTTACATCTTTAGCATCAATATACGTAGTTTGAGTGCACATCAAAAGACTGTCGTACTCTGCTTTCACCGGCATATTACGATAAGTCCAATAGCAAGACTCAATCTCCCAAAGCACCGGAGAAAAAATTGCACAAATTCTCTTCTGCTCTTCAGCTCCACAGACTGCGTATTCGTTGAACGTGTTGCTCAGAAAAACGTGAAGTAGGTCTACTTGTTTTTGATATATCAAAGAAACAGTGTCGCGAGTGGCTTTGAAAAGGGGAATTCCAGTGGATCCAAAGAATTTTGAGTCGTCTTGAGTGTGTGGTAGGGAGAGCTCTACTTCGAGGCGTTGACGCGTGAATTCACTGAAAATTTTATAATTGGGGAATGTATTTTTTTAAAAACTAAAACTCACTTATAGTTAATCAAAACTCTATTAATCAGAGTAGCCTTTGTAGTATCGAGATTTGGATTTGCGATTGTTGGAATCGGCCGCAGCACTGAAAATTGCACAGGAGGCAGGGACTCGTCCATCTCTTCTCCGTATTTTCCTTCCGATCCACTGTCAGATTCTTCATCGTCGTGTTTATGCGATCGAGATGAGTTGGCTTTTACAAAATCCGGAGATTTTCGTTGTACTACAACTGAAAAAGGGATTTTTCAACGGGGCTTTCGAGGTTAATATACTAAACGATTCCAAGCGGCTTTCATGATGGAAAATTTTGCATATTGTCCATTCGCGAAGAAAGCAAGTGCGCTCCACGAAACTTAGTACTTTGTGGATTTCATTTTCGTCGCCAAATTATTTCATGTCACGTTGAATTTACACGTGACATGAAATAATTTGGCGACGAAAATGAAATCCACAAAGTACTAACAAGGGAACCTTTTAAGTGGTACTTAGAACCGTACAAAATGAACCATACAGTTTGAAAGAGGAGGTTGTGAAACCTATAATACCGTTTTCAAAACCTGCTTACGAGACCTCTGAGATGCTGAAATTCCAGTCCAAAGTTCGGCCATTTTTAACCATAGAATCCACATTTTTACTGTACCATCTTCCTCTGGCATCGCGTCTTCCCCTTCCGCGACATTCGCATGTTATAACCACTTCCGCTTGCTGCTAGAAACACGGCTGATTGGCGCAGCGGGTAACACAGGTGGTGGGAGATAATGCCAAAACGGATCCGAAACGGATGGGACGTGGAATGGATCCATATATGATCCGATATAGATCCACGCGTCCCCGTGGAGGGAGCGTGGATTGTTTTGGCGTGGGTCACCGTGGATCCACGCCGGCGTGGAATATATATGGAGGGCGCGTGGATCCGTGGGAGAATGGAAACATATCGGATCTTATATGGATCTACGTGTCCCTCGTGGAGGGCGCGTGGAATTTTTTTGACGTTATGGAGAATGAATCCGCGTTTATCTGAAGCAGGGCGCGTGGATGTCAGGCTCTATTAGAAGGGCAGGCAACTTGTAATTGACCATTGTAGCTGATATCGACCACCAAGAATCGGCTTAGCACCCCTTATGCGTTGATTTTGGTCCGATTTATTCAGTGGTTTAAAAAAAAACCTGGTAGTTATACTGGTATATGAGTGAACTAGTATAGTAACTAGTATAGAATTGTGTCGAAATAGAACTTGACGCAAAATTGAACCGCGTGGAATAGAACTGTTCCGAAATAGAACCGCGTGAAATAGAACACAGTCAATAAATCGAAAACAGGTCACGCCACTGAGTGCAACTTTTTCTGTTTGGCTTTTTATTCAATAGTCTTCACCTAATTGTGCTAAAACGCGCTAAAACGATGTATAGTTCTATTTCATACGGTTCTATTTCGAGGTAGCTCCTGTTTATCAGATAAGTCCCAACTTCTTCCTTTTTTTCTTTTCCATATCAATATCGCCTTCCGCTATATCAGAATAGCCCCCACCGGAAAAGAATAGCCCCCACCTGATAAGAATAGCCCCCGCCGTATCAGAATAGCAAAGCAAAGAGCAAAAATCGACCGACATCGAAGAGCAATCCCAATTAATTGAAGCCTCTAATAGAAGTGCACCATTCATAGCTCATTCTACCATTTTTGTCGCTTTCGAAATAAGGACAAGCTTCGAATCAGAACTTTATCAAAACAGAACTGTCCCGAATCAGAACCGTTTTCTTTCCAAATGGATACGTGTCAAAAGTGTTGTATAATAATAAGCTAAATCAAAGTCTCCAGTACAGAACAAGTATTTGTTATACCGTATTTACTCTATTTGTCCGGCATGCCGGCTTATTGTTTGAACCTCCTGCTTGGATGCCTGCCAGTTCGAGTAAATACCACATATGTAATTCATTTTCGACATTTGTCGCTCATAAAATCTTTTTTTCTTTTCCAATCATGTTGCTGATTTCACCTTTACCATAGTTCTGATTCGGAAACGTTTTGATTCGAGATAGTCGGAGGACTACGATGGTGAGGGACTATAATTGTTTATGCTGGGGTGGGGGTTTATATCCCATGGCAGGCATATGAAGTAAGGATTCGTGAAATCAGGTCTTAAAATAATAAAATGCACGAAAAACTGGTGTCACCACGCTACGCCCCGCCCCTTTCCCGTGCAAAACATAAGGGCCGTCGAAACCCGTGAGGTGTCGGTCCACAGGAGAAGGTATACCCGCCGCCAACGCTGGTGTTGCAAGGGATTGGCTTAGAGAATTCTGAATGGTGGGTGGAAGCTCTAGAGGAAGGCTCCGTGGCACGGTGCCACAGAGCTCATCGGCTATTTTTGGTTGTCTGGATACATGTGCTCATTGAGCATCTTGAGTGAAATCAATAAAAAATGGAAATTTCAGGAAGTCAAAAAATATCCGCGTCCCACCCACGTCCCATCCGTTTTTGATCCGTTTTAAGTCCACGCTCCCACGTCCGCATCCTATCCGTGGGAGCGTGGATCCTAATAGGATCAAAATCGGACACATATAAAATTCCTATAAATTCCACGTCCCATCCGTTTCGGATCCGATATGGATTTGAAGCCCTTCACCTGTGTAAGAGAGTTGGTGGTAGTCGAGGTGCTGCGGGTTCGACCCCCCACTACCGCCGTTTTTTTTAACCTGCGTGGAGCGCACTTGCTTTCTTCGCGAATGGACAATACTACTTTACAGGTTTGAACCAAACTTTGGCCGCCTCCCATCTAGTCATTGGTTTGGAAATATTTTGAAATCTAGTACGGGCTGAGGAAACGCTTCACACACTGATACAGACAGAAATCAAAGCCAAATAATACATTAAAAAAAAAGACAACTGCTGATTACAACCATTAATATACTCAATTCTTTGCCCACCTTCGATGAGCCAATACTAGAAGAACTAACAGCTTTGCAGACTTGTTCAATGATTTCTAGGAACCAGATTAGAGACAGCAACATTTGAATATTTTAACACCAAGTTTGCATAGAATAAATATGTTCCTATTGAGTTCACATGTTTCCCACATTTCTCTGTTTGCAAACGTAACAAAAACTAGTCGCTGTCCACGTGCCGCACGCATTCCTTCTCACGCTGTTTCCCTGATGCGATGCCGATCATCACGGACCGATTTGTTTTACGTGATTGTTCTCAACGCAACCATTTTAACCCTCTTTCGGCAGACACCACACATCCTCTGATATCACTCTCTCACAGGTCAATCAGCGATCATATTTTCCCCCCGAAAAGAGTGTTTCGATGAACGCACATCGTGCTGTATTGTTCTGTATCAACCTCTCCCCGACCGACTACGTCAACAGCAGCAGCGTCGATCACATCAGGCCGGTTCCAGTTTGGATGGATGGATGGATTGGAGGTCGTCGTATCAGAAGGGGAAACGAGGGTGGTGTTAGATGCTGTTTGTTTTTGTGTTTGAGACAAAGAATAGCAGAGAGTAAAGCAGAAAAAAAAGAAACTTACGGTCAGCTTGAAGACCAACGTCGAGACATCGCATCCATCTACATTTTTGGCACGTTGTCTTGCGGGAGATTGCTATAAAAATGAAATATTGTTTTTGTTACTGATCTACCCGATTGGATAGATGTTTGGTACAACAACAACAACCAACAAAAAAGACTTACTGTTCAAAGCGCAATTGTCAGTTCCGCGTCTACAAACGAACGTCTTTTTGACGGTCACACTTCGCCGGAAGAATGCGGCACATGCTCGGCAGATCTGGAAATGGAAATGATTTTTTTAGAGTGGTATTGTAGTTGATCACTAATTTAGTTTTCCCGTAAAATTAGAAACTTTCTGGCTAATAAAAAAAAAGTAAAATGAAAAGTTACATAGATTACTATAGCTAACAAGCGACCTAGTCAGCAAACAGCCTGCTTTTGCCAAGCGTCCTAATATCAAATAATCTTGATATGGGGACTCTAATGGACCTATTCAAATTAGGAAAAAATGGGCGGTTTAATAAACTAATGCACCTTTAATGGTACGTGCAAAGTAAAAAAAAGCGCGCACTTGTAAAAATGTTCACAATTTTTTTTTGCTTGTTTGGCGGTAAACAACAAAGAAAAAGACGCAAAAACAAAGTTACTTTGGACGCCTCTTTTTGTCTTTTTTTGCGTTTTTTTTTACTTTGGACGTACCATAAGGATTGGCAATAATTTTTTCATTTCCTATTGAAATCGTCATAACTCTTTATTTATAGGCACATCTGAACTGGTATTTTCCCCGCCTGATCCTATTCGCATAGGTACAAAAAATCTACAGTATGTAGGGTATTTATGAATAGAACTCTGGAATTTCTCTGTTGAGCAATGTAGCCGCTAATTACCACGGGATTTGGAAGATCAGCCCGGGGCAGCTAATGGGCAGCTGATGAGCAGCTAGTGAGCAGTTTGCCATTTTAAAATTATCCAAATTATCTAAAACTCCGAGAGAAGAAGAAACAAACTACAGAACTAGTTCATTAAAATGTTTCCTATTATGCAATTTTCAGTACGGAGCGCTGCAAACTCGCTCCCTTCGCACAGTGGAGGACGCGGCCACGCTGGCGACGAGAGAGTGCAGAAAATTGAGAAAGCGTGGCCGATGTTTCGCTCTGATTTCTCTGAATCTCACTCCAAATGCGTGCGAAGTTTATTGTTCGACTGGAGCGAGTTTTCAGAGCTTCATACCGAGTATATTACACACACCCTACCCTTTCTTATACGTTTTTTCTTACGGTATAAAAAGTTTAAAATAAACAACTTAATCTGTGATCCTTTATTATCTATGTACATATTTATCATCATCTTCAACATCTTCAGCGCCACTTCTTTCCCGAACTAGCACACATCTAGCCTTCAGAGAACATTGTCGGGTACACCGACGTATCTTTTTGTTTTATTTCGCGCTGCGCTGCGTAGCGACTCAAATTTCTCTTATTATGTACTTATTCATGGCCGCGACCGAGGAAAAGGAACAGCGCGTGTCCGACTGATAGCTTTTTATGATGTCTTTAATAATAATATTTAACTATTTGGGATAACTTGAACGTTCTGAAACTTGAATTTTTACAGCCAAAATTCGAAAAGATGAAAACTTGAAGATAATGATTCAAAGTAGCACGATGTGGGTTATTGTACCAGTTTTAGTAAATTGGAGCGTTGAAAGTAATCTGCATGGAAGACGAGGGAACAGATCATGCTAGATAAGCATTTCATACATATCTGGGGCCGTATTCATGAACCTCGATTTCCAGGCAAGGGGGTTTGTCGTCCTTTTTCGTCGGCTTTTAGAAGAAGGTCTAACAGCTCTTTGCTTTTCAATATTTCCGGGTTTGACAAAAGCCGATAAACCTCTTTACCCGGCAAACTTCGTATAACGTTTTGACCTGAATAATACCGTGATACTTTATCTCAAATTCTCAAAGTTCAACAAGGTCCCCTCCTCCCCCCACTTCTACAGATGTCTATCTGTACATCAGCAACATTTCAACACCCTCATCCCTCCTCACCCTTCCCACACTTTTGACTCACATCGATGCCGAAGTGTTGTGATCCGTCGTACTTTCTCCCGCAAACTCGGCAATGAATATAGGAGACCGTGTCTACGACGTATGGACTCGACGACGATGACGACGAGGAGGGCATCGAAAGAGGGGAAGTCGCATCGGAAAGGTGTCCGCTGTAGAAATTTAAGAGATTGCGAGGCTAAGATAAATGAGGAAGACATTCAAAAACGTGCAAGATCATTGGGGTCATCAAAATAGTGTTGCTTACATTTCTGAGTTATATGTATGTATTTTCAGTGTGAACTATTATTCTCAGTACGGAGCGCTGCAAACGCGCTCCCTTCGCACAGTGATGGACGCGGCCACGTTGGCGACGAGAGAGTGCAGAAAATTGAGAGAGCCGTGGCCGATGTTTTGCTCTGATTTCTCTAAAACTCACTTCAAATGCATGCGAAATTAATTGTTCGATTGGAGCGAGTTATCAGCATTTTATAGCGAGTATATTTATTGTGATTTTTTATTTGTTTTGTTGAATACTAAACGATAAAATTATGCAAAAATTTGAATTTTCAAAAAATGCTCCATCAATTTCTGTATTACCTTGAATTTTGCTGTCATTTCAATGCGAGGCAAAACAAATGCAGGAAAATCAAAATAACTGGTTTGCATTAAATTAAAAAGACAGGAAAATTCACGAGCAGCATTACAAAATTTTGAAAAAAAAAAGGTGACGAAAATTTCAAAAGTTCACAAAAACCAGAACTTTTCAATCAAAATAATAATTTTGCTCAAGAAAAAATGAAATCTCAATTTACTTAATTCAATTTATTTCAACCTATTGGGAAAATAACAAAAAATAGCTACATGGTGATTAATTTTTGTTAAGCCGCTTTGGCAATTGTCACACACTGTATTTTACAAAAGTTTAACCTTGTCGATATTAATAATATATTGAAAACAGCACTTAAATTTAACAGAGTCCGGGAATGCTTCAAAAAAGAGGTTTCAAAATGTTATCTCTAATTGTAAGGCAACTTCAAAAAATTAAACCCAAGAAGCTCAAAATTTTCAAAAAACTCACATCATGACGTTGTGAAAGCCGACAGAATTGTCAAAGTGTGGAAGAAATGGGCCGCTGATCATTACACGGTTGCACCAGAGATCTTATAGTTTGTGTGGCAATGAGTACTGTAATCTTCGGTTTTATAGGGAACAATGACGTAGTCGCATTGCTTTGAGAACGGCTATATTTGGACGAGGAAGAAATAGTGCATGAAAAAAGGAGACATGGGAAACAAGAGATAGACAAAAAAGAATTGACAGTTAAATATTTATCAACTTGTGTGATTTCAATGGTCGCTAGAAAAGAGGCATCGAATTATGCAAGTTTGTACACGTGAATGCATTCAAAGAGACTACGATCAGATTGTTCAAAATAGACAAAAATGGGCGAGGCGGGCGGGGGCGGAGTCTCGAGTGGGTGGGAACCAAAATGTGATGAGAATGTGAGGGTGAAGGAGGAGAAGGAGGAGCAATTGAGATCTCAGTTCACGGATCAAATATGTATGTTTGCAATTGCAAAAGAACAAGAGAATAGATCTTTAGCCTAATCACGTCATCTCAAACATTTCGTCGAATACAGTCCAGAGAAGCTGACTACAAAGTTTAGCAAGGATGTGTCCCAAAGTGGAAAAATGTCTTCAACTGTCTGCACTCTCTTCTCTCTCCCTCCCCACCGCAGCGCAGTTATTTTTTCAACTGGAATTTGTTTCTTTTTTGATTTTCAGCAAAACTAGATCACTTTTTGAAAATCTGTCATTAAAATATATTCTTCAGGTCGAATGCTTCATTTTGATTACAAAAACAACACGATTGGTTCAGAATTGACAGAGGAGGTGCATTTAAAAAAAATTAGTACAGAATTTTACTAAAAAATCAATTTTCTGCAACATAACAATGCATTTTAAATGTCTCCCTTGTGCAGAATTTTCTCGCGAACATTTCAATACCACGACCAGCTCGAAACATGCGAATTCGGTTTTTTCTCGATGTTTCAACATTTTAAAATGCATCTCCTCCGTCAATTCTGCACCAATCGTGGTGTTTTTGTAATAAAAATGAAGCATTTCATCTGAAGAATATATTTTAATGACAGATTTTCAAAAAGTGATCTAGTTTTGCTGAAAATCAAAAAAGAAACAAAATCCAGTTGAAAAATAGCTGCGCTGCGGTGGGGAGTGAGAGAGAAGAGAGTGCAGACAGTTGAAGACATTTTTCCACTTTGGGACACCGTGGTGGATAGTTAGTTTACTGTATGTACAATTACAGCTTGTATGAAAAAAAACCGTATGCATAACTCTTGTTTGTCAGACACAGAAGTCTGTCGATCTTGACCGGCAAACCAAAGGCTAGCAAACCCGACGACGTGACGAATTTGGCTAATAGCCATTTTGGCTATTAGCCGTCGAATATGGCTATTAGCCATAATGGGGTAATGTCGCCGCCTATAAAAATTTGTCTATTGGCACCACAGCTAGAGAACGTCTGCATGTAACAATTAAGGGGAACAATCTTCGCTCTTTTGCGACTTTATGTCCGAAATTTGAAATGGGAACAAATTTTGAAAATGAGAGCCGAAAGAAACGGCTAATAGCCATGGAAAACGGCTAATAGCCTTTGAATTTGAGGCGTACGCCAAAAAAATATGGCACGCGTCCCGAACCGGGGGCTAATAGCTCATTTCAATGGCTATCAGCTAAAAATTTTCTGAGAAACTCAGCAGAGCGCGTTTGACCGCCGTGACGGGCCGACAATAAAAAACAAATTTTCAAAGCGGGTTCGCAAACACAGAGTGCCGAATAAAAAATTGCAGACTATCTTTTTATAGTCTTTATTTCGAGTTGATCTATCATTTCAAAAAGTTGTCTCGATGAACTTGAAAGGAAATTTTTGGACTGTTTTAGACTGTATTGTAACACATCTTAAATTAATTACTTCGACCAACCTTGCTATCACAAATCACAAATCACAAAACTGGGCATCATGTGTGTGATCTAACACTTTCCTCTACAACCTTACACGATTGCGATCGACACCTTCCTGTCGTTCTGTTCGTTCCCTCCCGTTATCATTCGGATGCTATCAATCGGTTTTATTATCACTCTCAACCTGGGCAGACAAAAGGGAAACATTTCGTTCCCTAAAGTGTTCGCGAAATGATCAGCGAAACAACCACAGTAGACGGGTGCAATTGCTTCTCAGAAATGTGTAATCTGACCAATAGACGCTTAGGGTACTGTAGTCTCTGAAGATTTATCAACTTGAATTGATCTATATGAGAACGCAAACAAAACTGATTGTGGAAGGTGTGTGTTGTTTCGATGAATCATGAACGTGTGTGTGTTTGTGAAAGTATGTAGAACCGTTAACTAATACAGAAGAGAAATAAATTATTGGTGCAGGTTGGAAAAATATGTATGTGAATGAATGGCTGCACTAAAAACAAGATCATGCCTACGAATCACGAACGTTCAGTGATGTCAGAACCTAAATATTATCCATACCAGAAACCTCAACCGGTAGGCTTATTATGTTTCGTCTCTCAACTTTCCACATGTTTCGGCGTGCACCTTTAAACTTTCGTGGCGTCACGCCCCTTGGCCTAAGTTGGCCTATTTTTCTATGCTTTCAGGGTTAGATAAAAAACAAAAAAACACGCTCGGTAAAAATAGCTCTCATAGTTTGTGTATGCAAAAATTTGCTTCAAAATAGAGAAACCACAACAACAAACAAATATTACAAAGCGGATCACGGTGTTCTATTTCCTCGGCCGACTGGTAATGCACCGCTGTGAGCCTCACATTGTAGCAAATAAACACATTCTCCAAAATCCGTTCATGATTTTATTCAAGGTTTGAATATTTAAAAAAAAATCTGGGCTTCAAAACTTTATGAACTGATCTTTTCAAACACTTGTCAATTCTTAATTGACCGGCAAACATCGTCATCAGCAAACACGGAAACCATCAATTCAAAACATATGATTTTTGAGCAACGAAGCAACGGAGATCATGTCAAACATACTCACGTTTTAACAAGTATCAGGTCATATCCTCCTAATCCGTAGATTTACTGATTTCTGATACAAGCGACCGAGATTAGATCAGTGATCAAGTCACATAACCAAACAGATTTCAAATGTTGTAGTCCTGACAACCTATTAAAGGTGGAACAATCTGAATTGGGGTTTTTGAATTTCGAATTTTGAAGGCCTTGCAAAACCGGAGAAAAATTGCCAAAAACCTTGACATATGCCCCTGCTTTTAAAGGTCTGCGACACTGTTTTTCAGTAGTTTACATCACTTTTTCTAGAGAACTGGTGCCGCAGGAAAGGCTGTTACTGCGTCATAGCAGTTAAAGTTAGGCCACAAATGAATGCAACCCTAGTCCGCAAATTTCATCCATCTAAAAACGGACGGATCGAATAAGTAACTACTCACATAATTTTTGGCAGCTAATGGGCAGACGTTTGGGCGATAGCCCAGCCTTATTGGGCGACAGCCCAGCCTTATTGGGCGACTCGCCCGTCTTTTGGGCGAGTCGCCCTTGCCAATGCGATGCGCAGGTGAATGGGCGAGAGTTGGGCGAGCGTGGGCGAACATTTGAAGCTACGAAGACGAGCAAGGCATGGGGCGGAGGTTGGGCGAGGCTTGGGCGAGGCTTGGGCGAACATATTTCGAAATTCATTTATTGATTTTTCATTTCCTTTCACTTGCTTTGATTTTCACTGCGTTTCGTTGGTTTTTTAATAATGTTCACGATTTATAGTCAAAACTAAAAATTTGCAGATACATATTGATCTACATGTAGCTCAGCTCATTAAGATTGAAAGGATGACAATTTATGCAAATATTGGTGAGTTCTGTTTTTCTTTTCGTGTATGAAAATTTATATTATTACGTTGCGAGCAGGCTTTCTCAGAAATTAGATTTTCTCTTCCGTTGCGAAGAGCAGGCTAGCCGTGACAGTTTGTCGATTTATTGTGAAAACAAAAAAATTGCAACGCGGTGTTTTCGTAGTTTTGAAATTCAAAGGCTTCCTTTATACTTTACTATTTTTTGCATGAAGTTTGTTTCTGTTATTATTGATTATATTCTATGTATTGGGATCTAATGGGCAGAAAAGTAGGACCGCAAAATACAAATGGGTGGACGAGCGGAGAGCGAGCCGACTGCCATTGGGGCGAGTCGCCCACGGAATGGGCGAGTCGCCCACCGAATGGGCGATAGCCCCATGCAAACGGCCGCTTCGCCCACTGGCATGGGCGAAGCTGCCGTTTGCATGGGGCTATCGCCCATTTGGTTGGGCAACTAGCCCATGAATTATGTGAGGAAGGACTTCGAAACCTTCCTCACATAATTTTTGGCAGCTATTGGGCAGACGTTTGGGCGATAGCCCCATGCAAACGGCCGCTTCGCCCACTGGCATGGGCGAAGCTGCCGTTTGCATGGGGCTATCGCCCATTCGGTGTGGCAACTAGCCCAAATGACAGGCGGCTCGCCCACCGCTCGCTCATTCAGTTTCCTTCGTGGTCCTACTCTGCCAAAAACAGGCTAAACAGCGCCAAATGACATGGAGAATGGTACTAATAGTAAAATAAACATTAAAATTTGAATGGCGGGCGAATTTTAAGGATCCGAAAGAGTTTTCCGTCAACTCACGGAATTGCCGTTTGGGCGAGCCGCCCACTATTTGGGCGAGCCGCCCGGCATTTGGGCGAATCGCCCGGCATTTGACGAGTCGCTCGCCATTTGGGCGAGTCGCCCGTCATTTGGGCTAGTTGCCGCACCAAATGGGCGATCGCCCCATGCAAACGGCAGCTTCGCCCATGCCAGTGGGCGAAGCGGCTGTTTGCATGGGGCTATCGCCCATTTGGTTGGGCAACTAGCCCATGAATTATGTGAGTAAGCAAGTAAGTAAGTAACGTATCAAAAAACACGATTTTCAGTACAAAACTCATTTCTGACGCTATTCATTCAATCCCAGAAAAATTGAATATTGTTTTCAAAAAAATCAAAAACTGCATTCGGCAACGTCTCTTGATAAACATACTGAACTGATATCTTTACTTTTGTAATCTTTTGTTCACATGACGTTGACTATTCCAGAGAACAAATTGACCAATTTAGACGAGATTAATGTACTTGGTGAACAGTACATACCGTAAAACCTGTAATTGAAGTACACCTGTATTAGAAGTACACCTCTAATAGAAGTACACCCCCAAGAGGCCTTTGAAAAATAGAAGTACACCCTCTAATAGAGGTACATCATCGGGTGAATTATTTTGAAAAATTTTTTTTATTCCATTTTTCATTAGTTTGAAGAATTTTTGAATTGAAAATTATTTGAATGCCCACGACACAAGTGGTCATCGTTTAGAAAAAAAAAAATAAATAAATAAAAATAAATCGTTTAGAATAGCTGACAGACGATTATTTAGCTTATCTCAACAGTTAGAAACTGTCTAAAAAAAGACAGAATCGGGAAATTTTGAAAACTGACCGAGATGGGATTTTGAACACCCCTTCGCGAGAAGATGGTCTATGGTAAAAATGCCTTTAGCTGAGGGGGCTGACAGGGGAAAAATTACCAAAACCGGGAAAAATTTGCATGTCTGCGGCGCAGGTTTTCTAGAAGTGTTAATCCTTTCAGTACAAAAGTCGTGCCGCACGTTTGCAGTGGGCAGGGCTTCTTCCTCGGTTTTGGAAATTTTTTTCCCGGTGTTGTCTTCCCCGGTTTCGCGTTTTCCCCAGTTTTGCCTGATTCTCGAATCGTATTTTTTTTGTTATTTTTCTTCTCAAAGGCGTTTGAAAAATAGAAGTACACCCTCTAATTGAAGTACACCTGTATTAGAAGTACACTCATTTAGGGGGTTTGAAAAATAGAAGTACATGTACTTCAATTACAGGTTTTACGGTATTTTCCGCCTGCTAGTGGCTGAGTAACTGACACTGGGTTCTGAGGAGGGAGTGAGTACTCAGGGAATTTTCCGCAAGGCTACGGCAAGGGTTAGCTATTCAAGCGGCACGTTGCCGTCGAAATCGGCAAGTTGCCGATATTTGATGAAGTGGCAAGAGGACGGCAAGTAAAATGAGTTGTAGCCGCAAAGGAACGGCAAGGCGTCGGCAAGAGACTCCCGTTCAAATATGCGCAAGAGTGCGGCAAGGATATGCACGAGATCGGCAAGGGAACGTCACTGGCACGGCAAGGATAGCTTTTCAGGTGCGTCAGCAAGCGCTTTGCGCATATTTTTCATTAATTTATGTTTTATTTTTTCGATCCTACTTTCGTATTTTTTTATATTTTCGAAGTGAATGGGCACTCCGCATTATTCTCGGCTGAAATGTAAGTACCTATTGATTTATTTTACAGTATTTTATTGAAAAATTAATAATAATTTTTAGATAAGAATGCTCGTGGAATCTTCAAATCAGAGGACAATGACGAAACTCGCAACATCTTCAGAAGACGAAGACAACGATTTAGATGAAGATGTTTGTCAATTATGAAGTAAAAGGACTGATGGTGAGTTTTTTTCAAATAAAAGTTGTCATAAAAAATAAAAATTATTCTCTAAAAAATATACTTTGCCTGAAAAGACAAACGCGAACCGTTGAAAACGACTCAAATTTATCTTTTTTTGGAGTTATTCACAGAACCAGTAAAAAAGCAAAAAAAAAAGCAAAAAAAAAAATTTATAAAAAGTTTGGAGAATGCTCTGATCAGTCTGAAACTTTGAGAAATCATTTAAAAAATACTCTCGGTAATCCCCGGAAAGTTTCAGACTAGATTTAATAAAATATCGATTTTTCTTTCTGCAAATGTTCGAAAGTCAATATTTTAGTCTCAAATGTTCAGGAAATGGCCGAGAGTATTTTTTAAATTATTTGCCAAAGTTTAAGATCATTCGGAGCATTCTCCAAATTTTTGCTGAAGTTTTAGCTGCTTTTTTTTCCTATTTTTGCCGATTCTGTGAATAACCCCACTTGGAAAAAAATCAGAAAATACAGGAAAAATCGTAGTTTTTCTGTAATTTTCGTGCGTCATTGGACTGTAAAATTACGCGATTCCATGAAATGTTTTCTTTAGACTGCATATCACGTATTCGTGAGGAGTGACACTTCAAGGTAAATTTGGAGCCAAAAAATCATCTTTTTTTTCGAATAAAAACGTGAATTTGAGTGTCGTTTCTTGCGAATACAAGATAACATCAAAAAATCTTTAAAACCATTGAAAGTTATCAAAATATTTATTCGCAATCGCCGTAAATTGTTACTTTTCGCTCAACAAAACAATGATTCATTTGAACGGCGACACAGCAAAACTCGAAAATCGTGTTTTGCTTATTCTCCTACTTACTTATTTCTAGTTGTGAGTCCAAAATGTTCCGTAATTTAAAAACAGAAAACTTCTTATTCTAGTTCCCAAAACTGTCAGCGATTGTGAATAAATGTGAAACTTTAACGCTTTGAACAATTTTTAGGAAAGACACGGATGATAAAGCATAAAAACTTAAAAAACAACTCTATAAACAAATCGCTTGACATTTAAAAATAATTGCTAAATTTATTAAGTTGGTCAGTCACCAACCGTTCGCCAGTGACAGGTGCAATTTTTTATCGGAATGTTCGGAACTTCCAATTACTTCAAGGGAGTTCCCCATTAATATTATTTTTTTTTAGTAATATGACATATTTTCCTAATGACTGAACACCTAGGTTACTAGAACTTAAAGGAGTTAAGTTAAAGAAATGATTGTCGTTATTTACTAAAAATTTAAAAGGAAAATAAAAAAAATTAATTTTCAGTGTGACAAGACAAACGCCAATTCAAAAACGGATGAAGCCAAGCGAAGAAGACGATCAGCATCTGTGGAAATAGTTAACAGTGATTCTTCATTCGTTAGTAATTCAGATGTTTCAAATCCCCCCCCCCTTTCAGTTTTCTTTAGTTTCTTCAAATTTTCTAAATGCTTGCTTTTTCTTTTTAATTTTCTATTGTGGATCGGTTTTTTATTATAATAAATTTACAATAAAATTACAAGAAAATAGTTCGAATGGAAGGGAAGAGTCTACAAAATCGGCAAGCGAACGGCAAGGGTATGCCTCGTCATCGGCAACTTGCCGCGAAAAACGGCAAGGGTGCCGACTGGCATCGGCACCCTTGCCGATTTTCGGGGCAACTTGCCGATTTTCACGGCAACTTGCCGAAAATTCCCTGAGTAAACGCGCCCGGACGCACACACGCAACGAATCCAAATGAGGCCCAAAAAATAAAAAAGCGCGCGAATAGTTTCACATTATCGGAGAGAAAAACCAACGCAAAATCGTGAAAATTACGAAATCCTATCCAAAATTATTTCGCGCGCGTTGATTTTTCTCTCCGATAATGCGAAATTTTTCGCGCGATTTTTTATTTTTTTGGGCCTCATTTGGATGCGTTGCGTGAGTGCGTTCGGGCGCGTTTACTCACTCCCTCCTCATACCCCAGTGAACTGAGTTCAGTAACTATGTAATTAAGAATAAACTGTTATAATAACAGTCCAGAAATTTTTTAAAAATATTTTGAGTGTATTTTCTTTTTATCCCAAGGAAGTGCCTAGAGTCCCAAAAAAAACTTTGTTTCAAAAAAAATTTTTCGCTTTTTTTTTTTGGAAAAAAATGCCATGCAACCGGTGGACAAAAAATCGAAACAATTTTGAAAAAACAAACACTTTTTTTGAGACTAGGCCCTTAATTAGGATGAGGAGGACTAGAAAATATACTCAAAATATGTTTTAAAATTTTCTGGACTGTGTTACGGCTCCGAAAAATACACGTCAAAACTTTGCAAAAAAAATTACTAGGTCTCGGGAGCGAACCCACAGCCTCCACAGGTGAAATGCGGTAGATGCATATAGTGTCCGTATTTGAATCATATCGTGCATTTATGTCAATTAGGCTCTAGATATTTAATAAAGTTTAAAAATCAGTTCCGTTACAAGCTGAAGTTTAAAAATCAGTTCCGTTACAATAAAAAAAACTTGTAAGAAAAAGGAAAAAAGCAGGGGCAAAGCCGCCAAATGTCGCAGGCTTGTGTATATACATTCAATTTATTTATTTTAATGCAAAAAATAAATAAAAAGTTATTATATACCGTCCAATGGATCAAAAGGACTACATAATTAAAATACGGACACTATATGCATCCACCGCATTTCACCTGTGTTTTTGTATCAATGCTCTCGCCGCACCCAGTTGCGCCACCCATCGATATTTTCAGCGACCTACGTGTTGGTACACTTTTCGGCTAGTGTCGCGAAGAAGACTGTGTGAAATGTAGGATTTTTCAGGTAACGTGCTCAAAATAAATAAGAAAAGTTTGACGGCTCTTAAAAACTTTTTTGAAAACATTTTGCGGGATTTTAATATTTTAAAAAATTCACCAAAAAATCTAGTATTACCCTGATTTTTTTTCAGAATTTTCCAAAATGTACCAAAAAGTACTTTCCTAGTGAGTTCAGTAACTAAGTAATTAGGAATAAACTGTTATATATACTTCCGGGTACCTTCAATTCCTTATGAGGTTCTTTGCAGTTAAGGCGGATCAAAAGTACAATGAAGAACAAGATGAAAAGGTTAAGAAATGATGAGATCAATTTTGTGCAATACACCCTAGATGAATAGACTTGATAGGCGGGACGAATGGGCATGAAAGAGGTTGAGACATTTTCTGATTTTTGATTTTTGAACGCAACAAACAAGGTGGTTGATCTCAAGAACATTTATGTGCATGAAGAAGGAAAGAATATTCTGAAGTTAAATTAAGTATGTACAAGAATGTGTCAAATAAAGCGTGAGATACAATTCTGGCCAGAATTTGTTTAATTTATGGCAAGCTCTCTTCATACAAACTGTGACCACTGATGACCGAACGTTTATGCACAATCTTTCCCCTTTTCTTTCCCAAAACTTTGTACTCTCACGTGTATTGTTTTTTCAATCGAGTTGCGACATCAACACGTGAAACCTCGCCCACTTTTTTCACGCAAAAATTCAAAAAACATTAAAATGTATACTCGGTATAAAACGCTGATAACTCGCTCCAATCGAACAAAGAATTTCGCATGCATTTGGAGAGAGGTTCAGAGAAATCAGAGCAAAACATCGGCCACGGCTCTCTTGATTTTCTGCACACTCTCGTCGCAAACGCGGCCGCGTCCATCACTGTGCGAAGGGAGCGCGTTTGCAGCGCTCAGTACTGAGAATAATGTTCGCGTGAAAAAAAAAAGGCGGAGTCTCACGTTTCGATGTCCCCACTCGATTGAAAACACAATACTCTGACCGTAGGCCGTATTCATGAACGTTTACCACGCAGTAAATGAGAACGGTAATGCTGCGCACAAAGTAAAAAAAAGCACGCGTGATTTTGCGAAACACGCGCACAAAGTGATGCGAGATTTGCGCGATTTTGAAGCTACATTTTTACAAAAAGATGTTATGTCCCTTTAAAAATGTTACGGTATTTGTTATATTTTCAGTCGATTTTCTCAACATTTTGCGGCAAATTGACGTTTTCTGCGGTTTTAAAGATATTTTTCGATAAAGTAAATTAATTTAGCCCTAATTGAAAGGGTTTGCGTCGTGTAATCACTGTTTTTTTCTTATTTAAAGTAAATTTCCTTTGTCTAGAAACTTACCTAATTTTTTTGCCATCATGTCTGCAATTCAAATGTTCGTTTATTTTGTTTTATCCTTTTATGAATAATTTTGTAGCATTGTGTTATGGGGGTTTGCACGAAGTGGCAAAAAACTGCGCAAAACCCGGAAAATGCTCCGATTGACTTGAAATTTAGGTGAATAAGGGCAAAAAAAAATACTTCTGGATATGCTCAAAAAAATTTGAACCGAAAAATCGATTTTAAAAAAATATTGCTTTTTTAATGAAAATTTTTAAAACCGATATTTTGATCAATAAAAAAAAACATTGATTACGTGACGCAAACTCTTTCAATAGGGCTAAATTAATTTACTTTATCGAAAAATATCTTTAAAACCGCAGAAAACGTCAATTTGCCGAAAAATGGTGACAAAATCGACTGAAAAAATAACATTTACCGTAAGATTTTTAAAGGGACATAACATCTTTTTGTAAAAATGACGCTTCAAAATCGCGCAAATCTCGCATCACTTTGTGCGCGTGTTTCGCAAAATCACGCGTGTTTTTTTTACTTTGTGCGCCACATAAATGATTCCCCTCGTCGTAAATAACATTTTCAATAGCCAGTGTCATTTCTCCAGTGAACACGGCATGCTGGCACCTACCTCAGTGCAAACGCGCCCCAATCACACTAAACGTTTGATGAAACGCTGTAACACGCGTGTTAAGAGAACATTCCCTCGCGGCGTTGCCAACGCTGCTGCTGTATCAAATGTTTTTAAAATATAAGGGTTATCTGCGGAAAAAGACATGTTTTTATTTTTGTTTTCGCGGAACGTACGCAGCAAAATGAATCCGTGAAAAAATCGAATTTCATAAATTGTGACTTAAACGTAGATGCCAGCATGCCGTGGTGAACACTTCGAAAATTTAGTTTAACTCTCGGAAAATCATTTACCGTTTTCATTTACCGTACGGTAAACGTTCATGAATACGGCCTCATATTTCCTTACATATTCCTATCTATTATTTCTATTCCGTTTTTGATTTTCTTTTATATGCATATTTATACCGAGGATCTGAAATTTTCCCACAATATTTTGACGGCAGAATGTATTAGACTGCGTAGTTATAAACACCACTATTAAAAAAAAACCACATTAATGTTTTTTGTAGCTTTTAGTTTCAGTTTAGTTTATTATCTCTGAGAATCGAATTCTCAGAAAATGCAGACTTTTAAAACTAGAAAAGTTTTTAACGAGTAGCAAACACATGATAAGAAGGATATTAAAATAATTCGGATATACTTATCAGACAGCTTAGAAACAGACCAGACCAAGTCAAATTCAGATTAAATGAATATTATGGATGTTATGGGTTCACGAGAGTGCATATTTATTGCAAGTCATACTTATGACCGTTACCGTCAGAAAATCTGAATGGTCTTATGGAATCTTATGGTCCGTCCAGAAAAACAGAAAAAATGGAAACGAAAAAATAATATGTGTCAAAAAATGCTTATTTTTTCACCACTTCTGCTAGTAGTACGGCAGCACTGATTTCCCGTGTTCACAAAAAAAATTCAAAAAAAATCCAAGTAAAAAAATCATATTTGGACACCATTTTTCTTCCATGTTCACCTTTTCTACTTTTTTGGACGCACCATTATAGAAAAAAGCAAAAGCAACAGTCTTATTATACCGTAGACGTACAAATTGGAAATGCCACTCATGGCTCTAGCATTTGGTATGCACAACAGGCTTGTATTATCAAAAAAATTCTCTAATTAATTTATTCACAAAATTTGTCAGCTCCATTTCAACTCCACTTTACTTGTTTTTTTGTTTCGTTGGATTGATTATGTATGTAAGACTTGATGTGTGCCATAACTGAATTTTGGAAATATCTCACTTCCGCGACTCTTGAAATTAAATTTCTAGGAATTTTTATAGCAAAGAGCACATTCTATGTGCTCAAAGAACCACTCGACTATTTCTTAAATGGATTTGATCAGCGAGATTATCTTTCGAATCGACGTAAATGATCAGGCACAAACTACTTACTCAATTTTATTCTTAATGGCTAGACAAAGTGATGCATGCTCAGCTCTTGGTTGCTCCGATAAATTATGTAAAATTGATTAAATACATACACTTTTCTGAAAAACAAGGCATGACGGGTCTGCTTAACTGACAGGGCATAGCTCACAATTTTGCTAAAACTTCAAAGTAAATATATAAATTCAAAAAATGTGCAAATGCAACTTTTAAACCAAATCCTCTTAATGCATATCAGACTTTCTCAAATGAGCACTGAACCAAAGAGAATACATCAACATTATCAATGTTTCACATCTAAATATTCAAGTCGGCGACATTATTTCGATCCCATCCTTGAATCTATTACAAAGATCTGATGTTGGTCTCTAGGTGGATTGTTTCATTTCGACCATTTTGTTCGATTCTGATGTGAAATTAAAAAAAGGTGGCAACTATTTCGGGGAATTCTACGGGAATCACGTAAAAATCCTATATTTGGCAAAGTCAGAAGACAAAGTTGATCTAGTCGGTTTTCTAGACCCTCAGTTTCTGAGATTTCTTCGAAAAATCTCAAAATTCACTATTAAATGAAAATGTTCTTGTTTTATACACTCCACGCCATAATTATAAATACACTTCTACTCCATTTGGAGGTTCCGGGAACAAAATATGTACGCAAAAAAAATAAATGATGTCAATAAATACAAAATCGGAACAAAACCACATTCTTTTCCTTGATACCGTCATAACATCAAGCACATTAGACTTCAATACAGCTTTCCTTTAAGTACAGTACTGGCCATAAAGAATGCGACAACTAGTTTTTTGACGATAACCTCTTGGAATGTTAACTTTTTGACCCAAATTTTTTGTGAGATTTTTTCAGCACTGTCAGAAACCTTTCTGTCAAGTTGATTTTAAAATTCTGCTGAAAATTATTTTTTTATTCAATTTTTTCGAAAATTCACTAAAATTGACATTTTTGGAGATCTATACAAATAAGCTCTAGAATCACCGAAATTCAAAAACAAAAGGAAGGTAACTATAAAAAGTGATTTAATACTTGGTTGGGTATCCTTTGGCATCAATAACAGCCTGGCATCTACGTGGAATCGAATCCAGGATCGTCTGAACCACCGTCATCGAAATACTCTTCCAAGCAGCTTCGAGTTGAGCGAATTTCTGGTTGGCATTGGAGGCTCGGACTCCTTTGAGACGTCGTTCTAGCTCCTCCCACATATGTTCGATGGAATTCACCTCCGGAGACTAACTTGGCCATCCCAGGAGATCCATACGGCGACGTCGAAACCAATTGGCGACATGACCTGAAGTATGTTTCGGGTCATTATCCTGCTGAAACACCCCCGATCGGCCCAAATTTGCTCTTGCCCATGGTCGCATTGTGTTCTCCAGGATGTCTTCGTACACATATCGGTCCATGGTTCCAAAAATTATCTTCAATAAACCCATGGAAGTGTCGGAGAAACATCCCCAAACCATCACAGATCCACCTCCATGTTTTACCGTCGGACATTGGTACTGAGGAGCATATCTGGAGCCAATAGGACGTCGAATTCATTGAATACCATCAGTACCGAACATCTTGAACTTCAATTCGTCGCTCCAGATGTGATTAGCCCACTCTCGAGGTCCCCAGGACAAGTGCTGTTTAGCCCATTCAACGCGAGCTTTCCGGTTTTTTAGACTAACGAGTTGTTTTTTGACTGGTCTTCGTCCGTGCAGTCCAGCAACTTGCAGACGTCTTCTAATAGTCCTTCTCAATGGCACCGGCTTATTTGGAGACGTCACGGAAACTTGAATATCCGTAGATGTGCGTCTAGGATCTTCTCGGCACGCGCGCAAGATATTTCGATCCAAAGCTCTGGAAGTGGTTCGGGGTCTTCCTGGAGATTGACGATGAACTACACCATCCTGAATAGTCGAAATTAGTTTACAAAGCTAATTGAAACCTTACATCATCACGATTATTCTTCAAAATACGGTAAATTTGGTTGGAAGAACGGCCAAACTGAGTTGCGAGTATCTTCGGATGCGCGCCTAGTTCATGTCCACGTACGATGCTTTTTCGAACGTCCACAGTGAAAGTTTTTTTCCCAAATGGTTTAACTATGGTTGAAAAACAATAAAAAACGAATTAGAACTACTCCCAATTAATTTTCATTCAACTTTATACAAAAAACTGAAATACATGAAAAAAGTGGAAAAATGAGAAACATTTAAAAAATTAAAAAAAAAATTTTTTTTGCAGAATGATGCAGTTCGCAAGTACGCAAGTTTTCGTGAGGTTACATTGCAGATACAGTAAGAAATTCGGGTCAAAAAGTTAACTTTCCAAGAAGTTATCGTCAAAAAACCAGTTGTCGCATTCTTTATGGCCAGTACTGTATACTTTTCGGAACTGCTAAAGAGTCTAAAAACCACCTGGAAATACGAGAATTGTGGACAGAAGAGATAAAATAGCACCGGCCAATTCTGATTTTTATTTCCGTGTTATTGTTACAAAAGGAATTTTTGGTAAAATGACGAATAGACCTAAAAATGCAAAATTATTCACGAGTAAATTGGACATGGCCTAACTCAGCTTAACTAAGCGTAACCGTAATCTATTCAACAACTTTAATAAAAGAGAAAGTAAGAATTGAACAAAACATCATCCTTGGCATTGTTATTTAAACACACATAATTTATACAAACAGTCTAAAACACCGTATTTACCCTAATAGAAATGCCTGTTTTTTTTAATTCAATATTGCCGTGCAAAAATAAAGTAAAAATGAAAAGAGTTGACTTTGGGTCAAAGAAACGGAGCTTGCTTCAAAGTTTAACAACGCTTCACTTGGAGCTTTGATTTCCTCGTAACTTTTCTATCTTTTTTGCAATATTTTTTAGAGAAAACAAAATATTATAATTAGCCGCCAATGTTTCTTTCGAAATCATTAAAAAATGTGATAGAAAATGAAGAATATGACTCTAATCGAGCTGCAACAATATTTAAAAAAATGCGACATTATAAAATCTACTAATAAACTAAAACTTCAAAAACGTATTTCCACAACCACTGCCATCTTCCTAAAACTACCGTATACCTATTCACTTCCATGATATTTAAAGTTATCGCAGTTCTAAATCTACTCGGACAACGTTCACACTTCAACATTCAATCTAAACGGAATACAAAATAAGAATCCTCCGGAAAAGTTCAGGAAAAGTGAATTTATTCCGATAATTTCAACAAGAAGGAACCATTAAAAATAAAAATAAAATAAAAACCAGATTTTTTGATTTTTATGCAAAGTTGCTAATTATCCACAATACGCATGTTACCGAATTTCAAAACATGACTTGCTATTTACAACATTAAAACCCAAATGTTCATGCACCTACCACAAGAATCACTACTACAGTATCAAAAAGTCTAAAAATCAGCCGCGCCATAATTATAAGACACTCCCAAAAAAACGATGAATTTTTCAACCTTTTTACCGTATTTCCTCTAATATAGGCGCATGCGATTCTATTTTTTCATTTCTTCACAACTGCCGGGTATTTAGAGGTTTGCACACCAAACTTCGGTCGTCTCATGTCTGCTTGGTTAGAAAGTATTTTAGCGAGTTTGGTGTGCAAACCTCTAAATACGCGGCAGTTGTGAAGAAATGAAAAAATAGAAGCGCATGCGCCTATAATAGAGGAAATACGGCAAAATGTTATCTATTTTTTTGCCTCTTTTACTGTTTTTTACTGTTTTTTATTTCTTTTAAATTTATTTTCTTATTTTTTACCAATAATTGTGTCATATTTGACCACTTTCTTTCAAGTTCCCAACTTTTTCACCGTCAAATCTCCTTCAAGGATTTAGTACTTTGTAGATGAGCAGAAAAATCATGATGTGTGCAAATCTATAAATATCATAGATGCAAAGGGCCGGGCACAAAACCTAGAAAATTAGTGCCCGTGCCCGGCCCGGCCCGGCCCGTTTGTGCCCGTCTTTGTTCAATTTTAAAAAATTTTCGAATAATTTTTGCAATAAAGTAAAAAAAAAAACAACAACTTTATTAAAAATAAATCATGTTTAATTTAACAAAGTAAAAAAGTAACCACTTGACAAGGGTTTTTTTTACAAAAAATCACATTGAAATTCTCTTTTTTATGTGTACGTTTCCTCACCATATCGTTTCCAAAGAGCAATTTTCACATCTTCATTACAGAGCTTGTCTTCCTGTAAATTTATTACTGCAAAACGCAATAAATTGTTCAAAACGTACAACTTTTACTGGTTTATCACAGTTTGGAACTAAAATTTCGAGATTTTTCGCATCTGGAACGCTCAAAAAAGTCATCGGAGACATGGAAATATCGAAAAAGTAGGGAAAAAACAAAAAAATTTAAATCCAACGGTCGCTGCGCCATTGCATTCGCGTTTTTCTTTATTCGACTTTAAAAACTGCAGTATCCGTTCGCAAAAATTCAAGACGGGCCCGCCCGGGCCGGGCACGGGCTGAACATTTTAGTGCCCGGCCCGGCCCGGCCCGTGGGCGCGTCCGGCAGTTGTAATGAAATAAAACAATATAAGGTAAATGCCTTTGTATTAAAATTTTACGGTATCAGAAATCAGAATTATTTCAAAAAGCAGCCGTGAACAGCTTTAAATAATCTGTTTCGGAAATTCCGGAAAATGTGAAGAAAAACGGAAACTGAAATGGAAAAGCAAACTTAAAATTGCGCATACCAAAAAAAACGAAAACGGAAGGGCTGAAAAGCGGAAACAGAAAGGATACAAAATAATCGTGGATTAATGCTGCCGGGAAAACTCTGATATAGCCCCCCACACGACAGGAGCCCCCGCATGTTGGAATAGCACTCCCACCCATCGAAAAGCGGGGGCTATATCAGTGGGGGTGTATATCAGCCTCTAATTGAAGTACACCCTCTAATAGAGGTACATCATCGGGTTAATTATTTTGAAAAAAAGTTTTATTCCATTTTTGAAGCTTTTTTTCCGTTTTTCATAGGTTTGAAGAAATTTTGAATTGAAAATCATTTGAATGCCCGCGACACAAGTGTCTAAACACGTTCATGGAGGATTACACTTGCAACATTTTAATTGACGAGCGCAGATTTCAAAGTTTCGAGACCCTGACAAGACCGGGGAACAGCCCTCTCAGCGCAACGGAAATGGCGTCTCTCATCGGATGGTCCAAGACTTTCTGCGGATGGTCTATCGACCAAAAAATCGTTTTAGAGTAGTTGACAGAAAATTATTAAGCTTATCTCAACAGTAGAAACTGTTCAAAAAAAGACAGAATTGGGAAATTTTGAAAACCGACCGAGTTGGGATTTTGAGCACCACCTCGCGAGAAGATGGTCTATGGTAAAAATGTCTTTAGCTGAGGGGGTGACAGGGGAAAAAATTACAAAAACCGGGAAAAATTTGCATGTATGCGCCACAGCTTTTCTAGAATTGTATAACCCTTTCAGTACAAAACTCGTGCCGCAAGTTTTCAATGGGCGGGGCTTTTTCCTCTATTTTGGAAATGTTTTTTCCCGGTTTTTTCTGTCCCAGTTTTGCCTGTGTCTCCAATCCTTTTTCTTTTTTTTTCCTGAAAAGCCTTTGAAAAATAGAAGTACACCCTCTAATTGAAGTACACCCATTTAGGGGGTTTGAAAAATAGAAGTACATGCACTTTAATTAGAGGTTTTACGGTATGTAGTGCGGGTGCTTTAAGCTTTAACAATTGTATTAAAGTCTCCAAAAATAAAGAAGGGAGTGTTTATCCAAAAATCCCAAGGAATCAAAAAAAAAATTTATTTCTGAAAATGTGCAAAAATCGATAATTTGGACTGAAATTTTCTGGGAATGTTTGAGGGTATTTATTTTAATGATTTCACAGTTTCAGATCAATAAGAACATTCTCCGAACGTTCGCTGAATTTTTTCGCTGGTTTTTTCTATTATTCCTTTTTTTGCTGGTTCTGTGAATAACACCATTAGTACTCAGAGAATTATCGGCGTGAAGTCGGCCTGAAATGAGCAATTTGCCGCCGAAATCGGCAAATTGCCGCCGGGCAGGAAGTCGGCAGCTAAAAATGCATAACCCGGCGTGAAGTCGGCCTGAAATGAGCAATTTGCCGCTGAAATCGGCAAATTGCCGGCGGGCAGGAAGTCGGCAGCTAAAAATGCATGACCCGGCGTGATGCCGGCACGAACTCGGCAAGTTGCCGACTTGCCGCCCGCGGCAACTTGCCGATTCAGGCGTCAAATTGCCGACATATGGGGTATTACTGACGCATAGCAGTGCGCTGGCGCACAATTCTTGTTGCCTTTTCTTTGTACCTATTTCACGATTTTTATACCGCGTTTAATGTAATTCTATATTTTTCAACGTCGATATTAGAACTGTTCCGAAATATGATTGTTCCGAAATAGAACCGCGTGAAATAGAACCCAGTCAATAAATCGAAAACAGGTCACGCCACTGAGTGGAACTTTTTCTGTTTGGCTTTTTATTCAATAGTCTTCACCCAATTGTGCTAAAACGCGCTAAAACGATGAACAGTTCTGTTTCACACGGATCTATTTCGCGTCAAGTTCTATTTCAGCACGGTTCTATTTTGATAAGGTTCTATTTCGAGGTAGCGCCTATTTATCAGATAAGTCCCCCACTTCTTCCTTTTTTTATTTTCCATATCAATATCGCCTTCCGCTATATCAGAATTGCCCCCACCTGATAAGAATAGCCCCCGCCGTATCAGAATAGCAAAACAACAAGCGAAAATCGACTGACATCGAAGAGCAATCCCAATTAATTGAAGCCTCTAATAGAAGTGCCCCATTCATAGCTCTTTCTACCATTTTTGTCGCTTTCCGAATAAGGAAAAGCTTCGAATCAGAACTTTATCAAGACAGAACTGTCCCGAATCAGAACCGTTTTCTTTCCCAATGGATACGTGTCAAAAGTGTTGTATAATAATAAGGTAAATCAAATTTTCCAGTGCAAAAGAAGTATTTCTATTACTCTTGTCTCAGCTGATGCACATCCTTTTTCAAAAAATGGGAAAAACTCACGATTAATCTCGGCGTCTCGCCACGAATTTGCCAAATTTGAATAAATGCCACAATACGAGAGAGTGTGAGAAAGAATAAGGGTGAGCAATGTGGTCTCTTGTTTTCGCTCACTCTCTCTCTTTGAATGTGTTACGGTCGCACTTGATTCAACTGTGTTATTTTTTTCCATTTTTGGAAAAATGATGTGCATTACCTGAGACGAGAGTAATAATACCGTATTTATTCTATTTGTCCGGCATGCCGGCTTATTGTTTGAACCTCCTGCTTGGATACCGGCCAGTTAGAGTAAATACCACATAATTCATTTCCGACATTTGTGGCTCATAAAATCTTTTTTTCTTTTCCAATCATGTTGCTGATTTCACCTTTACCATAGTTCTGATTTGGAAACGTTTTGATTCGAGATAGTCGGGGGACTACGATGGTGAGGGACTATAATTATTTCTGCTGGGGTGGGGGCTTATATCTCACGGCAGGCATATGAAGTAAGTATTCGGGAAACGTCTTAATATTATAAAATCCACGAAAAACTGGTGTCACCACGCTACGCCCCGCCCCTTTCCCGTGCAAAGCATAAGGGTCGTCGAAACCCGTGAAGTGTCGGCCCACAAGAGAAGGTATACCCGCCGTCAACGCTTGGTGTTGCAAGGGACTGGCTTAAAGAATTCTGAACGGTGGGTGGGAACTCTGGAGGAAGGGTCCGTGGCACGGTGCCACAGAGCTCACCGGCTATTTTTGGTTTTCTGTATACATGGTGCTCGTTGAGCATCTTGAGTGAAATCAGTAAAAAATGGAAATTTCAGGTAGTCTAAAAAAGAGGCAAATTGCCGCGAAAATCGGCAAATTGCTGCCCCTATGCGGCAATTTGCCGCCTAAATCGGCGCGTCTGCCCACAGGAGGCGGCCAGGCCGCCGATTTCGACGGCAAATTGCCGCCGAGGGGCATATCCATAATTTTTGAAAGAGACCAATCTAGCTGATCATCAGAACCATCGTTGTCTGCTGGCTACAAATTTGGACAGATTTGATTTTTTGGGTTCATGGTCTTCTAGCCATGCACTTTTTGTTCGCTCGATCGGAATGTTCGTGCAAAAAAGAGATCTGACGAGCAAAGGTGTGTCAATTGTTGCTTTCATTGCCATCAAGATAAGAAACTCTCGCAACATTGAGAATTTTCTGAGAAATTTTTTATCCTACCGGGACTAATCCCGATGCTGAATTCCTTTAAAAAAACACAGATGATAAAAACCATTATCCAGAAACATTTGTATGCGTCTCTCACACCCATCATTGAAAAATTAACACGGCAAATTCAGTTTTTCTGAAAACGGATTTCCTATCGGTTTCCAGTTTTATGAATTCGGCCCCAAGAAAGCGTGTGGAAAAAGGTTTTTTGAGAAAGTATGTGAAAATAGTCAGATCAAGAACATGGTTCAATAGTTTCTAATCAGTCAATCTTCTGTCTTTACTTATTCTTGCATTCAATGAGGCATGATGAAGAAGAAATTAATCGTTGAGCTTCGTGATTTTTGACTTTTTTTTCAGTTGAACTCATCAACAGCGTAAAACAAACCTGATCTGACGCCTATCGGCGCCAATCAGTCTTTGGTAGCCGTCTGCGGCGGCTGTTAGGTTGGGCGTATCATTAAGGTTCACGACATTCTGGCACCTACCTCAGTGGAAACGCGCCCCAATCACACTAAACGTTTGATGAAACACTGTGACACTTTGTCTTTTTGCATGCGTATAAATTCAACGTGAAACACGGTGTGTTGAAGCGTACATTTTTTCAAAAATAATAAAAAGTACGCAAATTTTTCAAGAAATCATTTTTATGAAAAAGCTTTTATCAAACCAGCCGTTCTGCGACTGAAAAACGGGGGAGCGGTGGGGTACTACGGTATAGAACTGCTACGGAATAGAACTTCGAGGGATAGAACCGCCTGTAGTTGAGCTGTACCGACCCAGAACCGCTCGAACAACTCGAAGAATTAATTCGTTGTACATTGTGAGACCCAGAGTTCTATTTAGTGCAGTTGTTTTTTAGTACAGCTCCATTTCAGCCGGTTCTATTCCGCGCAGTTCTATTCCGTATCAGTTTTATTCCGTGTGAGTTCTATACCGTAGTACCCCCGAAATATGTGTTCCAAACAATACACTTAAAAAAAAAATTTTAAATAATTTTTCTGCTGTCTCTATTCTTCTCTTTTCAATTATTAATCACTGAAAGTTCGACTGGGACCCTATCGGAGCCTAGGCCATGCAGCGCTAGGCCAACGGGGGAATACGTATTATCTACGTGAGAACTTGAGAGACGCAAGACGATGTGCGGGAAAGTCCGCAGTGCACGGTCCGTTTGCGAGCGGTGGAACTCTCATTGATGGATAATATGATTTTGAATTCACTCCAATAATTTCTTATCAAATTTGGCGTCTTGCAAACGACGGCCACCACCCGGCAGACGTCAATAATCCGAACTGATTTTGTGACATATCCTCGCTTTCGTCATGTTGAAATTATATTTTTTAACAAGAAAACAAAGAAAAAATAGAAAAAGTTTGGAGACAAACGTTAAAATACAGGGGGTGTTCTTAGTAAAAATGTCCTTTTAATATAGGGGACCTTGTATTATAGGGTGTTCTTCTATTTTTCATTGGCAGCCTAAGACTGTCCTTTTATAATAGGGTGCTTCAATTATAGGGGTTCTTCTATTATAGGTTTTACGGTATAACGTTACAGGTTTCTGTGCATGCGCCGAAACTTACGACAATTCAAAAAACATTTTCATGGAAAAGCATGAAACAATTCTGTTAATTCAACGAAAAGTGCTTCTAATCGACTCATTAATTTTTTCTTATGCGGAAGAATACAAAAAAAAAGTATTGTGTTTTCAATCGACTTGCGACATCAAAACGTGAAACTCCGCCCACTTTTTTTCACGCAAAAATTCAAAATGCACTAAAATTTAATGTTCGCGTGAAAAAAAGTGGCGGCGGGAGTTCACGTTTTGATGCCGCAAGTCTATTGAAAACACAATAGAAAACCACGTCAATTTATTGATTAATGCGATATTTCAAAAACAGTGACCGTAACCATACAACTTTTTTTCAATGAGTAGTGCGAGGGGGCGCGTTTGCAGCGGTGCACCGTTCAACACACCGTGTGAAATGAAATAATTTGGTAACCAAAATGAAAATCACGGAGTACTAAATTCCGTGGAGCGCGTTTAACCATCGTGGCGGGTCAACAATAGAAGATTTTCGGCGGAATTCGTCGGTGCAGCACGCTAAGTGTCTTTAGTATGATACTCTTCAAGCTTGAGCGATTCCCATCAAACTTCGTTCTTCTCATGTCTCTTGAGTTTGAAAATGTTTCGCCAAGTTCGGTGCAAATCGATCCTGTAGGAGCTGGGAAAAAATTGGTTGCACTAAATCTCACACACATACTCTTGCATTCAAAACGGCTGACAAACATCAACGCTTAATAAGATAAAAAGATAAAAATTAATAACTTACTTACTTGTGATACTTGTGGGGTTCGACCCAAGTTTCACGACGATATGCTACTCAAGACCACATGGCCGCGGACGGGAAACATTTCGTGGTCAAATGACAGCTATTCACGATAGAATAATACGTTTTTTTAACCTATCTTCATGTTTTTTTTTGTGTAGAGATAAAGTAGATTAACTTTTCCCGGTAGTCTTATCTTCAATTGAATCCTCAGATTTAAAAAGTACGCTAAACTTGTGACGATAGGTCTGCCAATGCATATTTAGGTACGCCTCTATTTAGACGCATTATATCTTTTCTTTGGTAGCGCATTTATCCATGAAAGACACATTCTCTCGTTTCTTGGACCACGCTTGTACATACCGTAAAACCTCTTATAGAAGAACCCCTATAATTGAAGCACCCCTAAAATAGAAGGACAGTCCTAGGCTACCAATGAAAAATAGAAGGACACCCTATAATAGAAGGACCCCTATATTAGAAGGAAACTTTACTAAGAACACCCCCGTTTTTTAAACGTTCGTTTCCAAACTTTTTATTTTTTTTTTCTTGTTAAAAAATAAAATTTCAACATGACGAAAGCGAGGATGAAATTCGGAAACAAAAATGAAACATTCGAAATTCCGTCGAAAAATGGGAAGAGTAAATTACAAAATCAGAAATTTCCAACGGAACTCGGAAGAGAGTTTTTTATTTCCGAGAAAACCTGTACACTGTGGAATTCAAGAAAAAACGCAGTGGCACGTGTTAAAAAAACAAATGACACAAATTCAGTTCATGTGTTCGGATTATCGACATCTGCCGGGTGGTGACCGTCGTTTGAAAGACGCCAAAATTGATAAGAATTTATTGGAGTGAATTCAAAATCATAGAAAATAGAAAAATAGAGTTAGCATAAAAATGATTCAGAGGCAGTCTATTTAATGTCAAAGAACCGAAGTTTTGCAGTAAAAATATTTTTTAATGTATTGTTTGGAACATCCTGGTACTACGGTATAGAACTCGCACGGGATAGAACTGCTACGGAATAGAACTGCTACGGAATATAACCGGCTAAAATGGAACTATACAAAAAATACAACTTCACAAAATAGAACTCAAGGCCTCACAATGGACAACGAAATAATTCTTCGAGTTGTTCAAGCGGTTCTGGGCCGGTACATCTCAATTCAGGCGGTTCTACTCCGCGCAGTTCTATTCCGTGCGAATTCTATACCGTAATACTCCCACCCCCCATTTTCATTTTTCAGTCGCCGAACGGCTGGTTTGATGGAAGTTTTTTGTAAAACATGTTTCCTTTAAAAATTGTTTTTTTCCTTTATCCTGCTCCGAAAATTAGAAGGACACCCTATAATTGAAGGACACCCTATATTAGAAGGACATCATTTGAGGAGGGTTGAGAATAGAAGGACATGTCCTTCTATTACAGGTTTTACGGTATGTACTTCGAAAATGAAGCCATTGAAAAAACCGTTTCGAAATTTTGCAACTAAATCCCGCTGATTGGTGGAATTTTTCCGGAAAATTTTGTCTGGACGTAGTAAAAAATTAGTTATTCATGATTTTCAACTTTCAAACTTTTTAAACCTTTTCTCCGTGAAACATTGCTTATTTGTTACATGAATTGGTTTGAAAAATTTTGACTCGCGATACCTGAGAGACAAATCTAAAATGTTCTATATGAAAAAATTTATTTAAACAAAAAATGTTGTGGCTCAAATAGCCGAGACCCGCACCTGTGGCGTTTTGGATGAATGGAATGGATGAATGAACTGAACGTAAAAAAAGAGTAAAACAAAATAAAGCTGGGAGAAATAAATAAAAACATTTAAAAGTATGTATGTAGTCTTCTAGAGGTTACCAGTCCGAACGTAATACCTCAATTGGTCTTCTGAATTCACGACAATCAGACGTCGTCGAACGACGTGGTCGCCGCCAAGCGCGATTCGTTGTTGTTCTTCTGGAATAATAATTATTAAGAAACATTTAAATTAATTAAGGAAAAAGGAATAGAGAAAACTAGTCATGATAGGGAAACTTACCAACAACATTTGTAAAGTTTCTAGATTTTGGATTTCTTGCAAACGCGGATGGTGAAATTCCAATTTGTGAAGCAAGTTCTGGATTCGCCTCTAGAGCTTTTCTAATGTCATCTAACGACAATTCCCTTCTGGATCTATGCATGTAATCGTTATCGCATCCTTCCACTTCGTCACATGTGCTCTAAAAGTTCCCGCTAATTGCATTTTTGAAAATATATTTTTTTTTACCTTCGGACATGGAGCAAATGGACAGATTCTAACCAAACAAGAGTACTGTACTTGTCCTGTCGTTTGATATCTAAACGCTTCCACTGAAACCTTTGCTCCAAACTCTGAATTCATCGGTGGACACACCAATCCCACACCATCCGCCGGACATCCTTCCCTGATAATGAACAATGGCTCGTGTTCCCATTCGTATTTTGGATCAATTGGCTCCACTTGGCATCCTCTAACCGACACGTATTCCGGGGAAATTGGATAGTGAGGACGGAATGAGAGACTGATTTTTGTGCCGACGACGACAGCCTCAACTGGCTGTCCGTTGTGGAAGATGTCAAAGACCACAGGAATCCGCGGTTTTCCGGCAATCGTGGATCTGAAATTTGATGTTTTTATGCAGAAAGGAGTGGTAATTAAAATTTAAAGTGTGTTACCCATCAGCAGCGACAGACGATGTTGATGACGTGGACGGAGCAGGAGAGCCAACGTGGACATGAGCCGGAGCAGCGGTAACAACTCTAGTGGTTGGTGGAATTGGAGTGGTTGTTGTAGTTGTAGTTGTAGTGGAAGTTGTAGTTGTAGGCGTTGTCGTTGTCGTTGTTGGAGCAATTGTAGTTGTTGTGGTTGTGCTTGCAGTCGTGGTAGTTGATGGTGTAGTCGTGGTGGTAGTTGAAGTGGTCGGAGCAGTCGTTGTTGTAGTAGTTGTGGTTGTGGTAGTTGTGGTTGGAACTTCACTGTAAAGAACAACAAGTAGACATTTTTGAACAAAATTCTGGAATGAATGGATAGTCTGTTTCATGCAACAAAATTGACGAGCAATCATCGGGTTTTATAATATTTGGCCCGGGTTGCGGACGATGGCTATCGCGAAAGTGCGCTCTGATTAACTTGCGGGAAAAAAGTAACCGCGTCATTCCGCCACTCACTTATGGGGTTATTCATGAGAAAAAAAAACGGTTTGTTTTTGTTTTTTTTTTCCAATTCACGCGATGTCGAGAATTGTAAAAAAAAATACAGGTAGAGAAACGGGGATATATCATTGATAATGAAGAGACACAGAGACTGCCCCCTTTCTTTGAACCCCTCACCTTCTGCGTCTCTTCAATATCAATGCTATATCAGGGGGACCCCCGTTTCTCTACCTGTATTTTTTTACAATTATCGACATCGCGTGAATTGGAAAAAAAACAAAAACAAACCGTTTTTTTTTCTCGTGAATAACCCCATTAGAACTTTCAAACCCTAGCAGTTCCAAACCGCGACAAACAAAACCCGCGCGCTCTCGCGGTTTCAAATCGTCGGGTTGCGAATTGTCAGGGAGCCAAAATATTGGCAATACCCCAATTTATGCGAATTTACAATTTTAAATGAATTTCTGAGGTAGTATTATCCATTCAATATTCTTGCCGGCTACCACATGCGCCCGCGAAAGTTTTATAATAGACGCAGACATAACGAGCAAAACACCCGATCACATTTTTTGATCTACGTTGAGTTCAGTTGAATTCAGTTGAAAAGACCTGATGGGGCGGAGCCTCGATTTTTCGCGCCACTGCTTACTGTAGCCGGCAAGAATATTGATATGATATACTTGGTATAAAACGCTGATAACTCGCTTCAATCGAACAAAGAATTTCGCATGCATTCGGAGTGAGGTTTAGAGAAATCAGAGCAAAACATCGGCCACGGCTCTCTCAATTTCCTGCACTCTCTCGTCGCCAACGTGGCCGCGTCTACCACTGTGCGAAGGGAGCGCGTTTGCAGCGCTCCGTACTGAGAATAATAAACGTGTCAGCGATGAGACGGACGGAGACGAGAAACAGCGTTGCCAGGCACCGTAACCGCAGCGCGTTGGGCTTTGGCAGGAATACGGCATTGAAAAAAAAAACAGTAACCCCTGTTTATTAATTCAGGACCTTGTGCGATCGGACGTGTTTGCCGACTTCTCGCTACGCTGCAAACTCGCTCCTTTCGCACTGTGGAGGACGCGGCCACGTTGGGGACGAGAGAGTGCAGAAAAATGAGAGATCGTGGCCGATTTTTTGCTCTGATTTCTCTCAACCTAACTCCTAATGCATGTGAAATTCATTGTTCGATTGGAGCGAGTTTGCAGCGTTTTTTTTTACCGAGTATATACTCTGTAAAAAAAAGCGCTGCAAGTTCGTTCCAATCGAACAGTGAATTGCGCATGCGTTTGGAGTGAGATTCAGAGAAATCAGAGCGAAACATCAGCCGCGCTCTCTCAATTTTCTGCACTCTCTCGTCCCCAACGTGGCCGCGTCCTCCACAAAAACAGAAAAATACACAATACGTTGCAGCATTGGTAGCAAAAAAACTAAAAAAACAGTGATTGCTTTCTTTCTATTAGAACGAAAAAGGAAAAAGGAATGTGGTTATAAAACGAAAAAACTTGCATTTTTTGTGTACTTGGATGCTTCGTGGTGAACAATCGCGCTCGTGCGAAACTCGAATCTTTGGCGACAAGAATGGCGACTTTTGGGCTCGTCGCCGCCATGATTGTGCTCCTTCTGGTGGAAGTATTTGGTGTTGGAGTTGTGCTGGTAGTAGTAGTGGTAGCGGTTGTGGTAGGAGCAGTTGTAGTAGTAGTAGTAGTAGTTGGCTTCTTGGTTGTAGTGGTTGTAGTTGTGGAGGAGGAAATTGGATTTTTTGTGGTAGTAGTGACTTTTTTGGTAGTTGGAGCCCTAGTAGTAGTAGTAGTAGTCGTGGTAGATGACACCAATTTCTTGGTGGTTTTAGTAGTCGGGGCTACTTGCCTGGTCGTTGAAGCTTGTGTAGTCGTCAATGGAAGTGTAAACGTGGTTTTGAGCTTTGATTCGTCTTCCTCGTTCGCTTTAGAGATCAACTCAAACAGCGCATGCGCGGATGCTTCCATTTCTTTGTTTCTAAACACAAGTATCATACAACTGATAAATAAATTAATAATTGACATTCAAACTTAATATGTACATACATATTTCATTCTCATTACTAAAAAAAAAAGTTACCTATTATCCAAGTGAGCAAAGCTTTTTGAACTCGTGGAATCCAACGCCTTTGGATTCTTAATCGGACATCTTGCCTGGTAAGTCAAATCGTCTGGAGTGATAAAATAAAGGGGTTCAATTCCATCCGTTGAGAGAACGACCTCCAGTACCATTTCATTACCCTAAATAATATGCACAAAGTATTTTTTAAGAGACTGATTCTCACCTTGTATTTGATAGAATCTGAGCAATTTTTACTGACAGTTTGGTAAGGGAAAAAGTGATTAAAGTCGGTGGATTCTTTTGGTTCAATTCGACACGTGAAAAAGTCATAAAGGCCGTATAAAGCACCAGTGTACGGGAGACGGGATTTGACGCTCACAAGGATTCCATCTTCTTTGCATTCGTGTTTGAAGTTGAACGATTCGGATACTGAAACGAGAGAGAAACCAGTGAGAAAGTTTAAAAATGCAGATCTTCACACTACTGCTGTGCCGGGGCGGGACCAAAAAAACATGTTTTTTCGCGTTTTTTTGGGTGAGGCAAAAAAATTTCGGTTTTTGGACAAAAACTTAGTCGGTATATGCTCCAAATTTACAAAAAAAATCCCAGCTGCTGTGTATTGTCGAAGCAATAAAGCAGCGGAAAAGTCAAAGCAGGGGAAAAAATTATCATAAACCGGAGAAGCCAGACCATTGCAATTCTGCAGTACAGCTTTTGTACAGTAAAGGTTATGTAGAATGCAGGAAAATTCGTGTGGCAGGTTTGCAGGATTTTCCCCGGTTTTTGTAATTTTCTCTCCGGCTTTGTCTTTCCCGGTTTCACGCTTTCCCGAATTTTTTGAAACTATGAGTGTGGTCGTCATTGCTTATCCTTGTTGGGGTTACGGTAGGTTGCCACTTTATTTTTTCGTCAACAAAAATGGGTGCAGCCACGAATCATAACCGCCGAATAAGAACCTCTTATTAGTGACAATTCTTATTCGGTAGCTCCTTATTCACCCGGTTGTGGTCCGAGCGCAGTTCTCATTCGGGGCGTTTCTTATTCGGCTGTTTATGATTCGGGGCTGCACCCAAAAATGTTAGTTCAATATGCACCGAACATAACGCGCAAACTACTATCGGACTAAAAAAGTTTATCCCGTTATCGGAGATGCGCAAAATTACTTTTAAACTCACAATTATAGCAATTGTTCTCATAATAATCAATCCTATAATTTGGATTATTGTTCAACCGAATGGCCTCTGGTTTCGATATTTGTGAATCTTTCGACATGTGACATCCTCCGTCCGTTCGATTAAACGAAATCGATCGACACTCGAATGCAGATTCATCCAAACAATCCGAAAGACATTCCTCCAAATTTTCTTTCGTCGTCGTTTTGATCACAGACTTCTGATCCATATAACGGTCCGATAGATAGGTGTACGCGTAGTCTCCACTGCATTTTCGAGTGGCTGAAATCAAAGAATGGGTAACAGTAACTCGAGAGTTAGAGAAAATGTAAAGTTTATTTTTTGAGAGTTTTTTTTTAAATTTAAATTTCATCGGCTTCTGGCAATTCTAACAAATGATCAAAAAACACTAGGCTCCCAATTATTCATCCGAGTTTCTTTGAAAATTTTCTTCAAGCATACATGGTTTTCATGTCAAAATACTATCAAATGACATCAATAGACGTACTCAAAGAAGTGTTACAGTGGATATATGTACATCAATAATTCACCCAGCCAAGTTTCCCCAACTTACAATAAAAATCTTATCGAAACCCTAAAATTCCTAACGCGCGCCACCTATCCCGCCAAGCCTGTCGCATTCCATTGCCTGTGTATCGTAATTCTCACACATCTCTAATTTTTCTAGCTGTCTAACGTATCTTTTCGGGGTTATAATAAACCTATACAGCCCAGGAAAATAGGGGATTTGTGCTTTTTAACTCTACGAAGAACTTCGAGAAAAAACCAATAAAAAACTACCGTATCCTGCTCAGAGGTGTGGTTGAAATATTCCACTTAAAAAATCAACTATTGTGTTCAATCGAGTTGCAGAATGAGAACACGAAACCCCGCCCACTTATTCGTTCGCGGCCACGCAAACACAGTGCGTTTTGAAGAGGCGCAGACAAAAAAGGGATCTCATGTTTTCATGATGAAACTCGTTTGAAACACACAACACTTTTTTGATTTCAAAACAACTCGCGTCGCGTCATCGGTGGAGAGCATTACGTAGATTTCTTTTCCTAGACGATATTAAAAAAAAAAAACTAACAGGAAAGGCAATACTTCCAATAGAAAGTGAACCGATCGTCCGCCTCCACATAGCCGTCAACATTCTGCAGTTGATGCGGTTGAAAGACGTCGCAATGATGTGAGAATCCGTCCGGTGAAGCCTGATGATTGACAGCGGCACACTCCAACTGTTTGCCCGGACTGACCGGATCCTCGCCGAGAGAACACGCCGATTGGCATCCGGTCAATGAGAGTCTCGCCTCGGCGACCGCCTTGAAGTTCAGGCGGACACGTGGCCATCGCACGTAGAATGCGTTGCATTTGGGGACATAAGCTGGAATGGAAGAAAAATTTGTTTTTAGGGGTAGGGCGGTGGGGAAGGGAGAAGGTAAGAAGAACTAACCTTCAGATTCTTGTGATATTACCACGAGGAGAAGCAGCAACAGGAGCAGTGGATTTTTCATCTGTCTAATTGTAAATGTTTTCGTTTTCTGTTTTTTTGGGAAAGCAAGCGGAATACAAAAACGGAAAACGTACATATACATAATACGGGAGAATATGAACACACACAAGAGTGTTTTCAGGTCATTCAGCAAAAAGAAAAGAAAAAGAAATGTCGATCGGCACGAAGATGGGGAAGAAAGAGGATGAAAGTGACTGGATAAACAAAACAACAAGACAAACTGTCAACAAACATGGATAAATGTTTGATTTTTATACGTTCTTGCAAAGTTATCTAAACCCTACGAAAATGTCAACGCGCCCTGTCGCATTTCTCTGCGTCTCCATAATTGTTTTTGTAATTGTTTAGGTAAAATAGAGACACAGAGATACAGAGAAATATTTAGGCCGCAAAAATTTTATTTTCAAAAAACAATTTGCGCCCTAGGAAGCGCAGAATTAATATAAAAACGATAAGTTTTTTTTAACTTATTTGTGGACATCATTAGTGATCATTTTCAGGGGTGCGATAGGCCGCGTTTTTGACGTCCAACTCATGCTGCTGTGACGTCAAAAGTTCCGGAAAATTCTCAGACAAAAGCAGACGGCACAGCTTTCAAAAAGGCCGGGCTTTTTTTTTGGCGCTTTCGATTGGGAAAAAAAGTGTTACGAAAACCAAAAATTGGGCCCTGTATGGTCCATGACTTGACAGGCCGAGATGAGCTAAAAATGAGGCATTAATGCCTTAAAAGCGCCAAAAAAGTCAGGTCGTTTTGAAAGCTGAACCGTCTATTTTTGTCTGAGAATTTTCCAAAACTTTGGACGTCACGGCAGCATGAGTTGGGAGTCAACAAACGCGCCCTGTTGCACCTCTGAAAAGGCACAATAAGGACGTTCAAAAATATGGTAGAAACCTGTTTTTTTAATAATAATTTTGACCGCATTTATAAGCCTTTTCAGTTGTCCGGTAGGGCGCATTATCTGACTCCATTCTCATGGAAAAAAGCTCCTGTGAAGGAAAAAAAAACAGTCCACACCTTGAAAAACAACCCGAAAGAAAAAATAATTTTTCCGACTTTGGAATTTCTCGGTAGATTTGATCTTAAAACAAGAAAACACAAAAGTAGGCTAGATTTACTATTTGATAAAAGTGCAACACATTGAATTCTGTGACAAACGCTCGAGAATTGCAACCGAATAGAATGATCATCGTCGCTTTTTCTGCGCGATAGGTGAAGTGTGGCTAACCCTTATGGCATCCAGTTGACCGGAATATGTACATACATACTGCCAAATACAGGGAGATGGTAAAGAAAAAGGGAAAAAGGAAAAAGGAAAGAGGAAAAGCGAATCGGACACACTGACCGACCCCATTCATTTTCCCTTTTTTTCCACCACCACCACCACCTCATCTTTTCAAACAAGCCATGCCTGTATTATCCACGGAACGAACGGATCGGAAGCGGGCGGGCGGCTATTAGTACGTGAACTGGTAGTTTTTCAGGTGTAGCTGAACAAGAAGATTTGTGATGTGACAAAGAAGAACAGAGAACAGAGAACGAAGGTAGAGGATGACCTTCTCTTGTGTGTTTCTAAACCGACAGGGATTGGTGGGTGTCCGAGGCGAAAAATGAGAAAAACGAGAAGACCGAGAAGAAGATTATGTCACAAAACAGGAGATAGAAATGACCAAAGTCGAATGGATTCCTCTTTTTCATTCGTGCAGAGGTCAGACGTGGATTGAACAAGGCTAAACGGAAGTATTTAGATGGATGGAAGGATTTTGTTCACTTGGATTTACAAGCTGCCGTGGCTATTCCAGGGGCTTAGAGGGCAGTTCAACTGGTTATGAACTTTTTAAACTGTCTTTAAATAGATGGAAAGTCAGAGAAACACGGGGACGTGAATCGGAAGTCAGCTAACGCACCCACCCGGGCCCACAACACACAGGCGGGGGCGAGTTTTCTGACTCCTGCCTGGTTCATGTCCCTGTCTAGAAAGATGGACCTAATGCATGGAGCTGTGTTAATTTCTGCAATTTTCCGCAAATCCTAGAGATTTTGTCAATTTTAAACACTGTAGTACTGGATTGGGTCCATGGGATTCTGTTTTGCAAAAGAATCTCGCTTACAATACAGTATTTAACGTAGCTTACAGCAAAATCAAACATCAGAACAATGTCATTACGTCTTTATGCTTCGTACATGTGGTTTCAGAGTTTGTGATTTTTATTTTAAGAATAAGTACAATGAATGTCTACAAATAGAGACAATTAAAATTATAAATCATATAAAGGCACCAATATTTAAGAAAACGTTAACAGAGAAAAGCTCCCTATCTTAGAATGACCCCCAAGTTATTTACTTCTTTAGAAAATCATTCCCCACTCTGTACAGATCAAATGGAGCTGTTTTTGAGAGGAAAAATGTCAAGCAAAATCCTTGTATTCCCCACCCCTGAGGAATGTGCTTCCCTCATTAAAAGTGAGGGTTGAAAATAGCGGAACTGTTAGAAATGCAAAAAAATTATTAGGTTACAAATCGCATTTACGACATAACTATCAATAAAAAATCTACACCTAAACAATTTAAAAGTAACTACCAGATAATTTTGTACTTGATAATAACTGGGTCAATCACTCTCGAAGCAATCAAAACACGCGAAATACGAGAGAAACAAAAAAAGAGAAAACACGATGCACATAACTATCCAGCCGTCCATTTGATACATTCGGACAGGTAATTGGTTCAGTATGCTAGAGATAGAATGCGTGGATAAGCGATGGATGAGAATGGAGACTCTCTCTCTCCCCCCGCACACCCGCATTCAGACGACCTTGACACGCAACACACAAAACTTTTCGGGATGATGCCGTACAAGGAGGTGAGCGAAGCGAAAAGACACACGATATCGGACAGAATGGACGGTGACACACAAAAATGACTGGTGTCTCGTCGAAATTCACTTTTTTTCATGTTCCACGGCGTGCTAAACCCTACGTTAATGGAAACGCGCCCTATCGCATTTTCTGCGCCTAGCTAGAAAATGGTGTTCTGCCAAAAATTACGCCACATTGTGTTTGACGGAACGTTGGAAAATACAAATATAGCTGCTCAACTGCGTCAAAACTGATACGAAGAGGATACTCAGAGCAGCAGAGTGCGCGGAAATTGTTTTTACGAAGCGATACTCGCCTTACATTAGAGACACGCAGACAAGCAGCGTTCCGCTCAGCGAAGCACATTTGCAGCAACGTTGCGGGCAGCACTCCGTGTGGCGCCCGAAAATTTGCTTTTAAAAATCTTAATGTTTTTTATGTTCATATTTAAAAATAAATTTTCTTTGTAATCTAACTTATTCTGGTATTTAAGTATTTATTTATCATCAAGTTCAATAAAGGTCTACTCTGTATTTAAATATTTACATTCAAAATAAAAATTCAATTGATTATTTGCCTGCGTACTACATCGCCAATGTCTTGATGTACTTTGGCCCAAAATCAGTCGGCATTGGAGTGCTTCTAAAAATTAGTTTTTTTCTTTTCTTTAATGAGCTGCGAATGCGCTCCATTTTGCAAAGACGGTCACGTTCGCGGCAAGAGAGTGCAAAGAATTGAGAGAGCGTGGCCGATGTTTCGCTCATAGGCGCGCAAATGCACGGCCGGTCCCTTTCACGAATGGAGCGCATTTGCAGCGCCTATAACCGAGAATATACATGTTTTTAACTCACAATAACTGCTCAACTTGACGATCACGAATTCGTTTTCTCCGGATTGCCAAGAAAATGGAAATGATAATAGACACAAGGCTAGCGACGAATAGAATTGTACCAGGAACATATAACGCTGGTTCGAGGCAAATCGCTGAAATATGCGTATAAATGTACAAAATGGTTCCCCGTCGTCGTCATAAAAAACCACCCACGTGCAAAGTAACTTTGCTGTCCTGACAAGTAATTTTTATCCCCTTTCACCAAAAGTCGTTGATCCACACGGATAGAAGTGTTCTCATCGGAAACGGGTGAACGAGTGTCTCTATTGTTGTTGTTGTTGTTACAGGTCATCTGAAAATGAATATTTGTATTTACAAGTAAAAATCACCGGAAGGGCTTACCGGCGGACACTTTTTATTCTCATCGCACACAGAAATAATACACACGACATCGATTTGCTCAGAGCCATCGATTCTGAACGCGGAAAGAGAGGATTGCCATCCGGATGGTGTGAGTTTCATTGGCGACATGATTGCTGGAAGTAGAGCACATCCATCGGTAATCAAGTTTACCGACGCGGGAGGACCACTTCCGCCGACGCGATGAGCAGTACAATCCACAATTCTGAGCAATTCAGCTGACACATTTGATTTCACTGTGGCCATTAGCAATTCTCCGACAAATACGCTTTCGACGACTTGACCGTCTTTCGTGATTTCCAGTGATATTTTTTCTTTGATTTGGCTTTTCTTTGTGATCATTATTGGCGATGGGCCTCTGGAAGGACGCTATTTATTAAGAGGTTTTTTTCAAGAGTTATTGTGTTTTCAATCGACTTGCGACATGAAAACGCAAGTCTGCATTCACCGTTCTGTCTGCATCTCTTCGAATATCACTGTGTTCGCGTGGTCGCGCACAAATAAGTGGGCGGAGTTTCGTGTTCTCATGTCGCAAGTCGATTGAAAACACAATAGTTGGCAGAATTGCATTGCTCTCACTTTGAGAAAATTGACAATATTCTAAGAAATAAAGCATGTGCGCTCTATTGCTCAAATAGAGACCCTGAGCAGCAATATTTTAATTTTTTGAAAAATGTTTCTCTTAAATTCTTGAAACTTTTACGTTACGTCTAAGCAATACAGCGCTTATCTAATTGCTTAATTTGTCATTGACAATAAAAATTGAAGTTTATAAAATAAAACGACGCCCTACAGTAATCCGAAAAACCTAATTTCGCCTCTAAAATTGGTTATTGTCGGCCCGCCAAAATGGTCAAACGCGCTCCGCTGAACTCAATACTACGTGGATTTTATTTTGGTTTCCAAATTTTTTCATTTCACGTGTAAATTCAACGTGAAATAAAATAATTTGGAAATCAAAATGAAATCCACGTAGTATTGAGTTCAGCGGAGCGCGTTTGACCGACGTGGCGGGCCGATAATATCTATTTTACTTTTTTTCCTTGTTTTTGCAAAAGGGTGCGTTTTCATTGATTACTCTTATTTGGGATACGGTTAGTCGTTGATTTATTGTGTTTTCAATCGACTTGCGACATGAGGACGCGAGACTCCGCCTACTTATTTGTGCGCGACCACGCGAACACAGTGATATTTGAAGAGACGCAGACAGAACGGCACAAATAAGTGGGCGGAGTCTCGCTTTCAGGCGTCGCAAGTCGATTGAAAACACAATATTTTGTCGATAATATTACTGCGTCGCGAGGAGCAGGCAGAAACGCGTAGAAAACGTGGCAACCTCGCGTGATTCTCAACGCGACAGTGTGTCGATTTACGCTTGATATTAAAAATTTCAGTAAACTTGAAAAAGAAACGTGAATCGGCGCGTTGCTCCGGCGAGGCCCACACGATGTTTCCACGTGCTTTTGCCACGTTTCTGCCTGCTTTTCGCGACGCAGTAATAGCCGTATAACAAAAATGCGCGCAGTTGAAAATAAACATTGATTTCAAATCGGATTAAACGTTTCAAAAATAATCTAGAACACTGCCAAAACCTAGCGCAATAGATATTCGGAGCCATATTTCTGACCTCGTGTCTTTTTCCGCTAAATCAGAGCACACCTGCTCCTCGAGGAGTCCTTCCTTACCCCACAACAATCCCTTTGCTCACTCTTGATTCATCTTTCTCAGTGTACTGGCACGAAATTTGATAGAAAAGATCGTCCTTCGTTGTCACGTCATGTGGTAAAATACGGTCATTCGACATGACGACAATCGTCGACATTTCATTGTTCTGAAAACCAATAGTTGTGTTATAAGTTTTGTGCATGGTGTGCTAGACTCTAAGTAAAGGCAAGCATGCCCTATTGCATTCACCGCGCTTTTGCAGTGGTGTTCGGTCAAGATTAGAAAACGCTTACAAACAAAAAGATACGAAGAGACGCAAAAAATGGCTCTCAAAAAATTAGCTTTTATAAACGTAGTCCCGAACACGCCGGGATTGTGATCAACGAGTCTCGCTTACCAATTCGACGGCATTGCACCAAGAATTATGTTTTGGGCGGGGAATAAAAAGTGAGAAAGCTGTGGCGTTTTTGATAAACACCCGACATTGATCAAAACGCTCTGACGCGTAGACCACTCCTGTGTACTTCTGCAACATCTTTAGTTAAGAAACGGATCCAAAACTAATCTTACAGCTGCGTCAGCCAGATCGAAAGTAACATTGATTCCTTGTGAAAGACACTGAGCAGCTACCGATAATTGTGCAGGATCCACATGAGCTATTCCAGAGGATATTGGAAGTTGCATGGGCGTGGAATCCTCTAGGCCAACGAGCTCGGGATCAATTGGCAGCAACTCTGTACTTTCCGAACTTTTACTTTCAGGATTCGGGTTTGAGTTTGCTTGGGAGTTTGGTAGCGCATGAGCTCGAGATCCTGTAACAACGGATCAACTTATAAAGTAAGTATGTACAAAAAGTTACTATACATAAATATTTACTTACTAGTTGTAGAACTGGAACTGCCAGCTGCGTTTTTTGTTGTAGTTGTATCCATAAAATTGTCATTGACACTGAAAATGCTGTTTGGATCCTCTTCTGTTTCTTCGCTTGGCCTCTCAGCCGTTGTTGAGAAAGTAGATGGAACCAATGGCCGTGAGACTGTGGTAGTTGCCAAGGTAGAAGTTCTCAAAGTAGTTAATGTGATTAGTGGTCTTGTAGTTGGAGAAGAAGGCGTTGTCGTTGGAATAGGAGCTCTTGTCGTAGTGGCGGTGAAGGTTGGGTGTGTGATTGTGCTTGCAACATAAGTGTCAAACGTTTGAGAAGGTTTCGTTAGATTTTTATAGGCTGCAATTTCTGATCGAGACAGGGTAGATAGCAAGCATTGATTCGTAATGGTTGAGAAGGAAATCATCTCGCAATGAGTCGGCGATTTTATGCAAATCGACCTGAAAATTCAGATTTGGATTCACAGGCTTTTAACGTTTTTTTTTTTTAATTAACATATTGAAATTATTTCACAAGAAAAATCAGAACGATCTGGCGCAGCTGAAATCAGTTTGCTTGTGGCTTTGCTTACGGGCCAGGGCTGGGCGTAAAATTGTTTTTATGGATTTCGTAAAACGTAAAATTTACGGTTTAAAAATTTATGAAAACCGTAATTTCCTTTAAAATTTTAAATCCCCCTGTTTAGTGAACAACATAAATTGCAAAATACAGAAATGATAACAAACAACAAAAATATAGCTTTCAATTGAAAATTAGCTTCTGAAATACAAAAATTGTTAAGTTTCCGTATTTAACATCAAAAAACATGTTGAGCATTTTCTGAAATCACTTTGATCAAACTCCACTGTACTGAAAGTTCTGTCTGAGTCCCCAGAAGTTTTGGAAAAACTCAAGAATTTGTCTTTATATCAATTGGAAGAAAACAGCTCTAGAAATTTTACAGGCTTTACGGAGGAAGTTTTACGATGGCTCCAAAATCCGTAAAATCCGTAAAAAACCGTAAATTCCGTAAACGTAAAATCCCAGCCCTGTTACGGTCACCCTCATTCAGCTGTGACCGAGAGTGCTGAGGTTACACGTGAAAATATTTCAACTTTCTGAGCCAAAAGTAACGTTAACTGCAGTTTGAAAATATAGTCGCTAACACACCGTGATTACTATTTAACAAAACTATGCTAAAATAACATTTTGAAGTCCTGTATACATGCACGTTTATGTTGTTTCTGCCATGCAATCTCAATTGGTGCCGCTCACATCAGACACTGAAAATAATGAAACATCTCACCAACAATCTTGTACATTATCCACGCCCGTTCTATTCAGAAATCTGTTCGTCAGTTGCCTTCCTCTATCCGTCATTTTGTACTGAATGGCGACTTCTGGAAGAATAGTCGGAACGAGTGCAGAAGAAGATGTGGCGATGGGCGGTACGAATGGACATGATCTCTCGTAAAAGTCAAAGTTCTCATCGCTAACTGTACGCGATCCATAGGCTCTTGAAGAAGAGGCCAAAATGCAAATCCTCTCTAGCACATTGTAGTTAACTGATCTGCAGTGCTCATGGTTCACACATCGTTGCAGACACTTTTCAATGGATTGGTCTGAAAATCGATATTTTTCATTTTTGGAATAGGGCATAATGGTTACTCGAAAGTTCCAAAAGTCGGGTCGAATTCGTCAGCCGGGTGGTGATCTTTTTCTCGAACGAATACGGCCGGTTACAAGTGTTCTCATCGCTTCGCGGCACACAGAACGGTTCGAAAATGTCAAGTGTGTTGGAAGGTACAGCGGCATCGGATGTCTCATCGGCCACAAAGCATTCGTTGGAGGTGGAGTCAAACTGCAGAGATATGTATGTATGGGGGAGAATCAGCAAAATTTAGTCACATCTACTTATACTTAATCATTTTACCAAACACTTTCATGCAAAAAAAACTATATAAATAATTTTTCAAACCCATTTGCGCTAATTCTTAAATTAAGGTGTATTACCTGCACACTCTTACAAAAAAATTGATTTGCATTGATGCATGCTTGCATACAGCTGCGGATACTTTTCACTCCAAGTGATAAGCCAAAAGATGGTACATCAGCTTTTCGTGTCACGAAGAACTCGATGCGACCATTTGGGCAACGCGCTGATGCTGTAAAGGAAAATAACTTCTTTCAGCATACAATTAGAGATCTAAACTTACGATGCACGCAATTGTTTTCATAGTAATCCATTTTCACATCGCGGATTATCATAGCATCTCGTTTCGTGGAGTTGTAGAAAGAACAACGCCTAGGAAGAAAAAATACCGTATTTACTCGATTTGCCTGACATGTCCTTCTATTTGCTATTAAAAATGTCGTATAATTTGAGGCTAGGGCACTAAACTTCGTATCGTACGGTAAATGAATTTCTCGACAGAAAAGTACAATTTTAGAATGTTCACGGGGTTCATGAATATACAGTGCGTCCAACAATTTTAGGGCCCCCTCAATTTTGGGGTCCCAGACAAAACCGAAAGAGATATGAAAAATCTGTGAATGCAATTCGATTTAGAAGTAAAAATAAACTCCAGAACCAATTTTTTATAATCCTACCATGTCTCGTCCCCGCACACGACAAAAAAGTCCTATTTTTGACTATCCAAAAATTATAGGACCCCCTGAGAATTTGGGTGTGCGGATGATTTTTAGACCATATTTTCTACTTAAATTTTACCAGAAGGTTGTTGCCGGCTGTCGCCGTCAAAAACCTTCTGGGTGTGCTTGGGGATGCGCGAGTCTCCCTGAATTTTAAAAAAGTTTTACAGGAAAATTAGCAAACCACCAAAATTGAATTTATTTAAATCTAAATGTTATTTTGTTCCTATCTACCCATTTTTTAAACAATTCATTGCGTTAGAATTGTGTTACGAGCCTATTCCATGCAGGAAAAAACAGTTTTTGGTAGTTGTTTCCTGATTCATTGCACGAAACCGTACTCTAAATTTTCAAACAAAAAAACCGCGCGGAGTACACCAAGTGGCGGCTATTATTGTTTTAAAAAATTTGTCACCTGGCGAGAGGCGCGAATTCAAAAAATAGGCTCCGCCTCCTCGCTGAAATATTTTTGCAATTCTGCGCGCGCCAATTTGCAATCGCGGTGCGCGCGATTTTCTGCGTCGAATTTTTGTCCAGTGCCTTTCAATTTCTCCTGGAAACCTTTATAAAAATTGTTATTTTGAAGCGAATTTGGCAACTGTTGATTTAAAGTGAGTTTTTAATTGTTTTCGATCGATATTTGTTAATAAAGTAACGGAAATCCAGCGCATAAAATCGCGCGCACCGCGATTGCAAATTGGCGCGCGCAAAGTTGCAAAAATATTTCGGCGAGGAGGTGGAGCCTATTTTTTGAATTCGCGCCTCTCGCCAGGTGACAAATTTTTTAAAACAATAATAGTTCAGACTTCTTTCTCGTTTCCACCATTTTTCCCTGTCTCTCGCAAATTTTCCTAAAAAATTTTTTTCCAAAACCGTAGAAAAACAAAACGTAAACTGACGAAACTTTCTCGGTTTTGAATTCTCCAATTTAGTGCTTTCCCTCGGTTTTCAGAAGAGTTTCTCCTAGTATTATTCAACTGTATGGATCATTTAATGCTCGTTTGGCTTTCATTTGAAAATTCAAGATTTCCATGTCTCCCAAAAATTTGGAGCTCTGAAAGATAAGAAAAAAACACGAAATTCCTAACAAAAACTATAAAGATAAGTAAGGTATTGATCCCCGGCCTACAAAATAAATCAAGAATCACAGCCAACACAGGTGAAGGGCTTCAAATCCATATCGGATCCGAAACGGATGGGACGTGGAATTTATAGGAATTTTATATGTATCCGATTTTGATCCTATTAGGATCCACGCTCCCACGGATAGGATGCGGACGTGGGAGCGTGGACTGAAAACGGATCAAAAACGGATGGGACGTGGGTGGGACGTGGATATTTTTAGACGTCCTGAAATTTCCATTTTTTATTGAATTCACTCAAGATGCTCAATGAGCACATGTATCCAGACAACCAAAAATAGCCGGTGGGCTCTGTGGCACCGTGCCACGGAGCCTTCATCAAGAGCTCACCACCCACCCTTCAGAATTCTCTAACCCAATCCCTTGCAACACCTGCGCAGGCGGCGGGTATACCTTCCCATGTGGACCGACACCTCACGGGTTTCGACGGCCCTTATGTTTTGCACGGGAAAGGGGCGGGGCGTAGCGTGGTGACACCAGTTTTTCGTGGATCTTATTATTTTAAGACGTAATTTCACGAAAACTTACTTCATATGCCTGCCGTGGGATATAAGCCCCCACCCCAGCATATATAAGTATAGTCCCTCACCATCGTAGTCCCCCCGACTATCTCGAATCAAAACGTTTCCAAATTAGAACTATGGTAAAGGTGAAATCAGTAACGTAATTGGAAAAGAAAAAAAAGATTTTATGAGCCACAAATGTGGATAATGAATTATGTGGTATTCACTCTAACTGGCCGGCATCCAAGCAGGAGGTTCAAACAATAAGCCGGCATGTCGGACAAATAGAGTAAATACGGTATTACAAATACTTGTTCTGTACTGGAGAATTTGATTTAGCTTATTATTATACAACACTTTTGACACGTGTCCATTTGGAAAGAAAACGGTTCTGATTCGGGACAGTTCTGTTTTGATGGCGCTACCTCGAAATAGAACCTTTTCAAAATAGAACCGCGTGAAATAGAACTGTTCCGAAATAGAAATGTTCCGAAATGGAACCGGGTGAAATAGAACTGTTCGGAAATAGAACCGCGTGAAATAGAACTGTACATAGTTTTAGCGCGTTTTAGCACAATTGGGTGAAGACTATTGAATAAATAGCCAAACAGAAAAATTTCCACTCACAATCAGTGGCGTGACCTGTTTTCGATTTATTGACTGGGTTATATTTCACGCGGTTCTATTTCGGAACAGTTCTATTTCCGAACAGTTCTATTTCGGAACAGTTTCATTTCCGAACAGTTCTATTCCACGCGGTTCTGTTTCGCGTCAAGTTCTATTTCGACACAATTCTATACTAGTTATTATACTAGTTCACTCATATACCAGGATAACTGCCAGGTTTTTTTTACAAACCACTGAGTAAATTGGACCAAAATCAACCTGTGCTAAGCCGATCCTTGGTGGTCGATATCAGCTAGGGGGGCTACAATGGTCAATTACCAAGTTGCCTGCTCTTCTAATAGAGCCTGACATCCACGCGCCCTGCTTCAGATGAACGCGGATCCATTCTCCATAACGTCAAAAAATTCCACGCGCCCTCCACGAGGGACACGTGGATCCATATAAGATCCGATATGTTTCCATTCTCCCACGGATCCACGCGCCCTCCATATATATTCCACGCCGGCGTGGATCCACGGCGACCCACGCCAAAACAATCCACGCTCCCTCCACTGAGGCGCGTGGATCTATATCGGATCATATATGGATCCAATCCACGTCCCATCCGTTTCGGATCCGTTTTGGCATTATCTCCCACCACCTGTGAAAGCGCTTATCCACTTGACCACAGGCGCTCTCCAATCAATCGCCCTGGTGGAATACATGCGGACGCGACAGGTAGACTTTAAAAAAAAGAAGATTGATACGCCACACGTGTGAAATCGCGAGAAGTGGGAACCGAGAAAATTTTAAGTACATACAGTATGCTACCATTCAAACTTGTTTGATTCTGAAAAAAAACTTCGGCCGCCTCATGCCCCTTGTGTTTCAATATGCTTAGCCAAGTTTGGTGCAAATCGGTCCGTAGTAAAGATTTTCATTAACAGTTTAAACGCAAAAAAAATGTTCAGGATATTGAAAGATTATTAGTAATTGGTATCTCCGCCGTTTTTCTGGATCACCTTGATGAGGCATATAATTCGATGGGTACAACGATTCGGGGGTACAAGGGGGTACAAATGATTCGAGGGTACAAAATTAATGATTCGGGGGTAATAAATTTAGGGGTACCATACTTTTGGGGTACAACGACACGGGGGTACAACATCCCAATGATTCGGGGGTACAAACCGATTGATTCATAGGTACAAATTTGTTGATTTAGGGGTACATTTTTTTGGGGGTACAAATTGTTTAAATTATGCTAACCTGTGAAAAATGTGTCTTTTTTCTTGAAATTTTTATTTTTTTTTTCTTTGTTTTATTGCTATTTATGGCTCCGGGACATTTCTAAGCCGAGACATTTCGCAGACGGACATTTCGCAGCCGAGACATTTCGCAGCCGGACATTTCGCAGCCGAGACATTTCGCAGCCAGACATTCCGCAGCCGAGACGTTTCGCAGCCAACCTCCCCCCGTCCGGCTGCGAAATGTCTCGGCTGCGAAATGTCCCGGAGCCATAAATAGCAATAAAACAAAGAAAATAAAAATAAAAATTTCAAGAAAAAAGACACATTTTTCACAGTTTAGCATAATTTAAACAATTGGTACCCCCAAAAAAAATTGTACCCCTAAATCAAAAATTGTACCCCTAAATCAAAAAATTTGTACCTATGAATCAATCGGTTTGTACCCCCGAATCATTGGGATGTTGTACCCCCGTGTCGTTGTACCCCAAAAGTATGGTACCCCTAAATTTATTACCCCCGAATCATTAATTTTGTACCCTCGAATCATTTGTACCCCCTTGTACCCCCGAATCGTTGTACCCATCAAATTATATGCCCCTTGAGGACCCTGTTAGGCATTCTCGCCACCAACATCTTCAACTCGGTTTCTGTGATTGCATCCCATTCAGCCTTGATAGCATCCTTAAGGTCCTGGATGGTGTTGAACTGTTTTCCGTGACAATAGGCGTGACGGACAAAAAGACCACATAGATTCGCGGTGGGTTGAGATATGGGCTACAAGCTGACCATTCATTTCGAAGCAAACTAATTCCTTGTAGTGTTGCAGACGTGAATTGCGGCGTTTTCCTATTGGAAGATGTGGATGTTGTGTCGTTTGCGGAAGCTTCTGCTTCTTTCCGTAATTGATAGGATCATTGACATAACGACGAATAGCATTCCGGCTTCTTCCAAGTTGACGAGGCATCTCATGCAGCTTCAATCCCAGTTGGTGCATCACATCAACGTTGGCCTGTTCCGCGGGAGTGAGGAAAGGAGCGCGAGCCATGATCGAATGAATGATTCGCAGGCATACTTTTAGGATAATAACCAATTCAGCTTATATTTACGGTGGCTGCACTTCAAACTTTCACCACAAACGACATTACAGTAAGCATAGAAAACCCAGCTCATCACAACAACAAATCTTACATAGCCCATAAGTTCTTCAAATACCGAAGGTACTGCGGATCTCGATGTTCTGTTTAAGCGGAAGACTGCTGGTGCACCGTTCTCTCTTTGCAGATGTTTCTATTACCCAATCAGAGGCTGTGTAAAGCGAGGATGAAGGGGGGACTCGAACCTGTGATCTTCCGAACTACAGCCGTCACCATTACCAACTGAGCTGTTTGTTGAATACGCAAACATATAAATTACATGAGAAGTCTACTAAAGCTGCTCGAAAATAGTCTAAAACAATATAAACTTTGTCAAAAACGAAAAATAGCGTCAAAAAATTACCCGCACACCCAATTTCTCAGGGGGGTCCTATAATTTTTGGACAGTCGAAAATACGACTTTTTAGTCGTGTGTGGGGCGGGACATGGTAGGATCATGAAAAATTGAGCCTTTGGGTTATTTTTGATTCTAAATCGAACTGCATTCACAGATTTTTCACATCTCTTTCGGTTTTGTCTGGGACCCCAAAATCGAGGGGGTCCTAAAATTGTTGGACGCACTGTATAAACGACTCCCGAATAGTTTCAGGAATAACAAAACTATTATTTTCGGTCAATACCCTCATTTACTTTTGCAATTGCCGTACGGTAAATGTTAATGAATACGGCCTCAGGTCTCTTTGGCTAGACAGTTTTTTGACAAGTTTGTTGCATGAACCTCTAGTTAGCCGACAGTCAAGCATAAAAAAATAAGCAATAGAAGAGCATGTCGGGCAATTCGTGTAAATACGGTAGCTTGTAACTTCGCTCTTTTGCAAAAACTTACTTGGCATCATGATGGAATCCAAATGACATGCACTGAATCCTCATGCACTCCTCCATACACTCTGCCGCCACCGTAACATTGATAATTCTGATCGGAGTTCCATCAATTCGATATCCCTTCTTCACATCGAACATGTACGCCGATTCCTCACAACGCGTCGACATTTGCAAACAAACTTTCTCGTAGTAAAAAGTAGGGACGTCTTCGTTTTTCAGCGACATTGTGGCGTTTTTCTTCAAAAAAAATGTTTCACGATTCAAACAATTACAGGGCTCCGGGACATTTCGCAGCCGGACGTTTCGCAGCCGAGACATTTCGCATCCGGACATTTCGCAGCCGGACATTTCGCAGCCGAGACGTTTCGCAGCTGAGACATTTCGCAGCCGGACATTTCGCAGCCGGACGTTTCGCAGCCGAGACATTTCGCAGCCGGACATTTCGCAGCCGGACATTTCGCAGCCGAGACGTTTCGCAGCTGAGACATTTCGCAGCCGGACATTTCGCAGCCGGACGTTTCGCAGCCGAGACATTTCGCAGCCGGACATTTCGCAGCCGAGACGTTTCGCAGCTGAGACATTTCGCAGCCGGACATTTCGCAGCCGAGACGTTTCGCAGCCAACCTCCTTATATACACACTCTCTCGTTGCTTGTTTATCAATAACATGTTTACCAATTCCGCTGAGAGAGAAGTGATATTAGTGTAATTGTGTTTACCGGCTGCGAAACGTCTCAGCTGCGAAATGTCCGGCTGCGAAACGTCTCAGCTGCGAAATGTCCGGCTGCGAAATGTCTCGGCTGCGAAACGTCCGGCTGCGAAATGTCCCGGAGCCAATTACAGTACTGGCAAAAAAGAATACGCGTTTTGCTGTATTCTAACCAAAATGGACAACTTTGAGCGGGGTGACACAATGTCAGAAAATGTACTACGGATTTAACAAATGTTGTGTTTAATTTTCAAAGCCTGGGGCTGCAATAAAATTTAGTTCTAGGTTTTGAAGAGCACTTTAAAACCAGTAGTTCACTTTCTGACTTTGTGACATACACCCAAAAATAGCCTTTTTAACAGAAAACAGCGAAGTTTGCCTTCATTCTTTTCGGCAAGTACTGTAATGTTCAACAACATACATTGCTTCCTGTAGATGGGAAGAACTCGCAAACTGGGTTGCGGCCGGCTCGAAAATTGAATCCCTCGCAGGGAAAAGATTCGTCGGAGGACGGATCAAAGTTGTTTCGGCAATGAGCAGAACAAGTTACCATATCGATCTAAATACAGATTTTAAGATTTAAAAAAAAATTAAATTTATTTGGCCTCTGAAAAAAAGGATTTATTTTGATTCGTTCCAATTTTATTGTTATCAAAACATGCATTATCTCAAGAACGAGTCTACTCAAAAACCTCCGCACAATTTGAATTTGGCGCCAACTCGCCTTCCTACACTCCGACGCACACACTCTCGTGTCGACGCACAAGTCCTAAAATAATTTCCGGGCACTCTTGACACTTGAGCCTTAATAATAATGCATTTATTCATAATCATAGAGCCTTCGTCACACGTTCACTTTTTTGCGTGTTTTTAAACTTTTGGCCCCGAATCTCTTTTTTGTTGGTAAGTGTACATTTTGTATTTACATACATAAGGAATGATCAGATGAGTCCCCAGAGTTTTGAGAAGACCCTGGCTCAGTTCGTAGCTATGGTTTTTGAATGAACAAATCTGGAGTCTTTTTTTTATGGACCTATTCATAGGATAAAAAAAAATAAATAATAATTTTTTTTTCCTATTCATAGATGTCAAACAATGTCAAAAAACGAATTTTATGAATAGGTCCATTAATGTTTCCTTTCAAATTCGTTCGTTTTCTGTCACCCACTTTCTTTTTATCCTTCTATTTACAAAAGTTCAAGTTAGTGACCTCTTCAAACCCGCTAAAATGCGAAACTAAATTTTCGAGCCCTCTGTGTTAAATCCTCCAAGATGCTATCCTTGGCTTTTTTACACCATTGAAAAAAACACTCTAGTGTACTTATGTTAGCAAGAACCCACAACTTTCACGCAAACTTTGAAGTTTTGCAATTGTCACGCAAACGATCCAGGTCCAAACGATCCAAACGAATGAACGCGCAACGGGAATCTCGAAAGGTTTACACAATAATTCAGTGAAATTTCGTGAACACTGCCAACTTCATGCAACCCTTACACAGACTTTTCGCAGCTCTAGCATTGTCAGAGATGAGAAGTCACAGTATCTTTGCACTAGAGTTGTGGGTTTTTGCTGCGATTATTTCTATTCAGACTCTATCGAAACTCTTTCTAAAACAAGGATAGGAAATAGTTTTGAATTGATTTTTAGCAATTTTCAACGTATTTTCAGAGTTAGTTAAAAACTACACGGTTTGCCTGTGTACGCAGCCTCCGAAGTAAACATTGTGAAGTCTTATGCTTGAAAACTTACAGTACCGTTCAAAAGGTTGGAAACTTTTGGTTTTTGGAGTATAACTTTGAATGGAGAGGGTTATGATTCTGAAAATTCGCATGAATCTGCCCCATAATGTTTTTGACAAGCTCCAAAAATGGATTTGGTCATTTTTGAAAACTGCAGATTTTTCAAAAAATTTCAGATGCCAAAATTTTCAACCCAAACATAATTTTTTTTTTCAGTTTTTTTAGGACTCGATATTTATGTTCAAAATGAAGTTTCGAAACTAAAGGTATGATTTTAGTTGACTATGGGTTGATCGGACAATTTTCAGCTGACTTACAGCACTTTATCAAGGTCAAGGTATCAAGGTCCACATGGGTAAGTCAACTATAACTTTTATTGAGAATCACAAAAATCAAAGAAAATAAGGGAAAATTAGATAAAAAACTGTTAGAAAGCAAAGTTTATTTGATTTTATTCGGTTTCGGTGATTCTCAATAAAAGTTAAAGTTGACTTACCCATGTGGACCCTGATACTCAAAGACCTGTAAGTCAGCTGAAAATTGTCCGATCAACCCATAGTTAACTAAAATCATACTTTTAGTTTTAAAACTTTATTTTGAACATAAATATCGAGTCCTGAAAAATCTGAAAAAAAAAATTATATTTGGGTCGAAAATTTTGGCATCTGAAATTTTTTTTTAAATCTGCAGTTTTCAAAAATGACCAAATCCATTTTTGAAGCTTGTCAAAAACATTATGCGGCAGATTCATGCAAATTTTCAGAATCATAACCCTCTCCATTCAAAAGTTATACTTAAAAAACCAAAAGTTTCCAACCTTTTGAACGGTACTGTATGGTTGACAGTACTAGAACTTCTCGACTACCAGATATCGGTCTGAAACACGAACCTCACATCCTGAAAGCAGTAGCTATCAAATGAACCAAGTTTTATCTCAAAACTCCGGGAACTCGTCTGACTATTTTTTGTTATTTAGCAATCTTTTTAGACTCTTTTTGCCTTATCTGCAACTAAAGATTATAAACTGTGCCTAGCACCGAAACCTGCGTTATCTGTTTTTCCTACAATCGGCTTTATATTTTTGGCGAATTCCTGAGAAGGATTTAGCAACTCAAACCGCATTCACCTTGGCAACATACGCAGGACCATCCATTTGCCGAGTTCCAATGTGTCGAAGAAAAGTTGGCATGAAGCCATCGAAGCATTCTCCGTATGGTGTGACCTCGCCTATTTTGGCACTGGATTCTGAAAGTCAAAAAAGAATACATGGTTTAAATAAAAAGAGCAAACGACTCACCTGCGAATCCAGAAAAAGTGACAGAAAAGAATAATAAAGCCGAGTTGAGAACTTTCATTCGACACACTTTCCTCACCATCACTGATGTTGATTTCATCTATTGGGTCCTTCTTTTCGTTCCGTCAAGACCACTTTGGGACACTGACTGTACTTGAGAGAAGAGAGAAAGAAAAGGACTGGATGAAGACGAATAAGAATCAAATCTGTCACCGCTTCTTCTCCTTCTTCTTCTCCTTTGGTTTCTCCAGACAGTCGGCTTCTTCCGTGACTACTGACGACAGACTGACTCCTCTGCCCCTCCTTTTTGCAACATCCACGAAAACCAATTCAAGACCGTTTTCCGTCGTTTTGCTTCAATTGAAAAGCGATGACCAACGCCTATTATGAATGAATACAACGCATTGCTAAAGTACATATATAAAACTTGACGATTTGGAACTTTAGTGACCAAAAAAGTGGGGAATTGGGGAAGAGGATATGCAATACGGTGTCCAAACGTAATAGCCCAAATTAGCCCATTACGCAACGGCTCGTTTTCAACTTTTTTTAAACTTTTTTATGTACAGTAATTAGAATACAGTGAGTACTGTATTATAACTTTATTAGCATATGGGTTTATGTACATGAAGTGGCTTTGAATGGGATTTATTTTAAATACTCTAACAAAGATGGTGTTATTTTTTTCTAGAAGAGCAAGCTTGGGAAATCACCACTATCAAATCTATTAGCGGTGCAATTCTATTGGAGGGTTTACGGTTTATTACATGGTGGGTTTCCCCTTATAGTAGAGTATTTACGGTATGTAAAATCCGTTACGCCTACCGTATCTTTCTGCCTAATTGTAAGACATACAAATTTTGGAAAAAAAATAACGCTTTTTGGGCAATCTGCACAAAAGATAAGGTCAGATCACTTCACTTAAACTTGGTTTGCATCGACACACCAATCCTTTTTGGTAAGGGTGCAACATGGGTTTCACATTAACCCTATTACGGCAAACATTAACCAATCCAACTGTCCCAGCGTGATATCAGCGGATTCATTTTTGGTCAATTTTGCGGTTTCTACAGGATTTTTCGAAAGTTCATTCACAACAAAAGAACAAGGGTGGGTACGGTGAATTCAGAAAATCGGAAAAAGTCTGGTAAAACTACAAAAAAATGACACAAATTATATTTCAAACAAAGTTAACGGGAATAAATCAGTTCTGGCTACAGTCGCATTGATGAAAACACAAGTGGCACGGTGTTTGTTGAGAACGTTTAAAAAAATCATTATTCGCTTCAGGCTTTCCAAAATCTTGTGGTGCTTCGCACAAGCTTTCTTCTAATGGACCTATTCATAGAGGAAAAAAAACAAAGAAAAATGTTTTTTTTTTTTGTTTTTTTTTTGTCATAGATGTCAAAAAATGTCAAACAATGTTAAAAACGTTAAAAAATGTTAAAAAATGTCAAAAACGAATCCTATGAATAGGTCCATAGCAGGCTTGTGCGGAAACGGTCAGTCGGAAAAGTCGGAAACGGAATTCCGTTTCCGAAAAATTATTCGGAAAAATTCCTTTCCGACTTTCGTTTCCGAAAAAAAGTTCGGAAATTCGGAAAAAATCGGAAATACAGGGTGGGGAATAAATATGGAGCCGTGGCTTTGCGTTAGTTTTGGAGCTTGCAGAAACACAAATCGCGTCTATTGTCAATTCGTGAAGAAAGCAAGTGCGCTCCACAAAACTTAGTACTTCGTGGATTTCATTTTCGTCGCCAAATTATTTAATTTCATGTTGAATTTACACGTGAATTGAAATAAATTGGCGACCAAAATGAAATCCACGAAGTACTAAGTTTCGTGGAGCGCACTTGCTTTTTTCGCGAATGGACAATACCATATTATTTTTTAACGAATTATATTGTTTTTAACTATTTTCCAACGTTTTAGCAAATAATATGAAACTTGGGGGTAATGATGGCCGCTTCACCACCTCGGTCTGCTATCGTTGAGAGCGCGACCTGGCACGCACCTGAGGGTACTCTTCGCAGATGAGAAAATATTCACCGTGGAAGCCAATACAAATGGTCAGAACAACAGGATCATTGCTGTAGACTTGCAGTCAGCCTGTAAGAAAGGCAAATTCCTTGATAAAACGTATAATTTTTCATCCATGATGGTCTTCGAAGAAATCTGCGCAGATGGCAAGACTAAACTGGTTTTCGGGAATGAGGTAGTCAAAATCAACACGGAATACTAAATTGAGAACATTTTGGAGTCCGAAGTGCTTCCTTGGTCTCATTCCCACTTCGAAAATCGTGATTGAATCTTCCAGCAAGACGGCGCACCTGCTCCATGTGCAAAAGCCTCTCAACAGTGGTGCGAAGCCGATTTCCCTGGTTTCCTCAATGTACGGTTTCGAGTCCGGATTTGAAACCGATGGATTTCGCAGTGTGGGGATATTCAACCCAGCAAGTCGCTACAAAGAATAACGCAAATTTAAAAACCTTGAAAATCTTTTTGAAGAAGGCGTGGGACGATCTTGATGTAAACACCTGCGTGCCGTCATTGACTCGTACACGAAGAGACTCTGAGCTGTCATCGCGGCTAAAGGTTGGCGATTTGAAAACTGTTAATGCCACTTTTTTTTTTGTTGTTTAATCAACATTTTGTTAGATTTGTAGAAAACAATCTCATGTTTAAAAGATTTTACACCGTTTTGAATGCGGCTCCATATTTATTCCCCACCCTGTACTAAAGATTAAATAGTTTTTTTTTGTTTTAATTTAATCAATCATTTTATCATGAAACTAAAAGATTAGCAAATAAAACATAAGACTAATATTACTGGTTTTTTAAAGTTTTCACCTCGCAAACCACGCAAACATTAAAAATGGTTTTCGCCCTTTTTCCAAATTTCACGTGATTTTACTTTTCTAACAGTGAAAATCTAACGATTGAAATTTTGGCAAGGAAGCGGAGCCTAATTTCAAACATCAAGCGGCTTCCGAGGTGACAAATTTATCGGAACATTACAAGATGAACTCTGGAAATCAGTTATTATTGTTTAAAAAAATTGTCCCCTCCTAAACTTCAAAATTAGGCTCCGCCCCTTTCCTAAACTTCAGCCTTTTAAACTTTCAGGTGCCAGAATAAAGGACATTTTAAAAAAACATGAAATTTACGTTATGATTGGTTTTCAGGAATTATCGTTCTATTCCAGCTGCGATTGCCGGAGAGCAAAATTACTGATTTTCAACTTTTGAAGATTCGAAAAACCTGATTTCAAGTTGAACTAAACATTTACCATGTATTCATACGATGATAACATACAACATTGCTTCAAGCTTTCAAAACAATTAGGAGAAACCAAAAAATAAGCTATGCAAATGCCGAAAAAATGGAAGAACCCTCGTGATAAGTCTCGAACTTTTCAGCAATGGGCCGGTTTTTAGTCATTTTTGCCTATTTCCGAATTTCCGAGTTTTCTCGGAAATATTTCCGTCGGAAAAGCTTTTCCGAAATTTTTTTCGGAAACGTTTTCGACGGCAATCGTTTCCGAAAAATGTCGGAAATTTCGGAAATCCGGCAATGCCGATTTCCGTTTCCGCACAAGCCTGGTCCATAGGGCACTTCCCAAACAGAGAAATACACCGGGTTGAGGGAGATTCGTAGAGTACGGGACGGAGTTTACAACACCTCTGGAGGTCCGGGAGAATGTGGGTCTTCTGCAGCTTCAAGCTTGGAAGCTCTAGATAAATGTTGGTGATCATGTGAACAAATGCCATTTTTCTGACAAGGGAAGTGTTTGATTCCTCCTAATCTAGAAGTTCCCCAAATTTCAGTATAGGTGCTTTCGACTATGCTGATTCCATTTCTGCAATAAAAACCGGCTAAATGCTCACGTGAGCCAAGTTATGAGCTCCTAAACTTTTCCTATGGTTAAGCATTTTTTGCGTGAACCGAATAGTGTACTAGAACCGATACTGCCGAAAACATCGGTTGGTTGGTTCAGTGGTTCGGTTGCAGGTTTCAAGTTAAGAGTTTACGCAGATACAGATCAAAAACAGATCAAAAACGATAATTCAAAAAAATTGAAAAAAAAAATTTTGCATGTGCTCAATGGCTCAAAATGTCGCCAAATCAAAAAATTTTTTTTTATATTTTTGTCATAAATGCACTCTCAAAGCTGTTTGCAGCCGGAATATTCACTCAAAATCTGAAAAAAAGTAAATGTAACCGATTTTTTCTGACTTTTGCTGGCTGAAAAAATCACACAAAAAAATGCAAAAAAAGATTAGCATGAGCAGGAATTGAACCCGTGACCTCCCCACTTGAACCCTGCAACCGAACCACTGAACCAACCAACCGATGTTTTCTGCAGTATCGGTTCTAGTACACTATTCGGTTCACGCGAAAAATGCTTAATCATAGGAAAAGTTTAGGAGCTCATAACTCGGCTCACGTGAGCATTTAGCCGGTTTTTATTGCAAAAATGGAATCAGCATAGTCGAAAGCACCTATGCTGATATTTTGGGAAATTCTAGATTAGGAGGAATCAAACACTTCCCTTGTGAGACTCCGCTAGCAGTTGGACATGATTTTGGCACGTACCGGAATATCAGCACACTCAGTCATACTAGTTGAATGAGATGTTTAAAATGAAGATCTCGGCGAGTTCTACAACATAGGAACATAATATTGACAGTTTATTCATTCCTTTTGTCACGGGACGGCAAAATTGGCCGGGCCGGGTCGATTTACCTTTTGAGATGAGTTGTTTGCCGACCCGGATGACAAGTATGCCCCCAGTCAAATCACGAAATTGTTAAATAAAGTGAAAACTTTTGAAGAGTTTGAGATTCGACGTTTATTAAATTGTCCATGTTTTGAGAGAAAGAGAGAAAAAGAGAAAGAGAGAGAGAGAGAGAATCGATAATTAAAACACAAAATACATAGTTCCAAAATATTCAAAGCATGTAAATAGTATTTAATTTCGTAGATATGTTCATCACAATACAATAAAAGCAAAATCACGAATCATTATCCTCCACTTCGATAATAATGCCCATTCCTTTGGCCAAACTCCTAATCAATGCTTCCAGTCTCACTTGTTTCTCATACATTACATCTACATTTTCTTGCAGAGTTTGAAGACGATTACGTTGCATTTGAAGATTTGAACGCAGCTCCGATGTGAATTCCTAAAGAAGATGAATTATTAACCATTATTTGTAAAGAGTAGCTCACCGATTCATACTCATAAGCCAGATCAGCATCTGAATCACTGCTCGTATTGAGTCCGAAGCGCTTCCGGAAATTCGTCCACCACAATGCAAAACCAGTTTTGTGAAGCTTTCCGTGGGGAAAGGTGGCATATCGAGAAACTGCGTATCGTTTCATACGATGAATGAAAATATGAAAAGAGGCCTCAATCTGGAGGACCAGTTCAACTTGCATAGCCAGCCTTCTCAACTCTGCTTTCTCTTGCACTCCTTTGATATCATCAACTGCCAGACCGACAAGAAGATTCATCAAGAGAATGGTCATTATTATGCAGAAAAAGAAAAAGAGACAATAGGCAAGAGACATGTGAGCAGGACCGAACATCTTTTCTGTGTGAGATGAACTGTCGCCGTGGAAGATTCCAGTGAACTCAAACTCTCCTATCATCATTACAGTAGTCTTCAGAGGTGATAAGAAGATGGTAGAGAACTCTGGCTGCAAAAGAACAATAACTTACATATCTACATATAAATAAATCGGTTTCAATAAAAATTTCTTACCCTATTCTGTAGAATGACGTAGAAGGAAGAAGAGAAAGCAATGATAAACAGAACAAACACTGGGAAAAATCGGAAGAACGTTTTCACAATATCCACAAACATAACGACAAAAATTCCGAATCGTGGCATTTTTCTGATCATGAACAACAAGTTGATCCACCCAAAAAATATGCAAAGAGCCGCCAGCAACCATTGCCAGTTCTGTCTGACACCAGAGCTCGATGAACACTCTGAGAAATCATAGACAGTCAGAAGAGCAGTTGAATAGATGAAACAGTCTATCCAGTTCTCCCAATTTGTCAGGTATGCAAGCTTTCTCTGGTAGAGTTGGAAGAATTCAATTCCTATCTGACAGATGGCCAAAATTTGAACGATTCTTTTCCAGATGAAGTCGGGTTTTGTCGTGATCTAAAAATATAAAAACATTACTATGTATTCTGTTTTAATCGAGTTGCTATATCGAAACATGAAACCCCGTCTACTGGCGCATTTTTAAATTTCTCAAAGAAATTTCGGAAAATTGCCGAGTTGCTGCCAAGAAGCTGCCGCGGAAAGATCTGCCGGAATCCTTGGCGATTTGCATTTTCTGCCGGAAATTTTTTGAGATCACTGAAATCGTGTGTTCGAGCGCAAAACAATATGCGTAGTTTTTCATGTTTTAATGTGGCAATTCGATTTTAAAAACCTTACATACCGTATTTCCTCTGATTCAAGCGCTTGCCTTTTATTGTTTCATTTCATCACAACTACCGGGTATTTAGAGGTTTGCACGCCAAACTCGGCAAAACACTTTCTAACCAAGAAGGCATAAAACGGGCGAAGTTTGGTGTGCAAACCTATAAATACCCGGCAGTTGTGATGAAATGAAACTAGAAGGGCATGCGCTTAAATTAAAGGAAATACGATATGAATAGAAATATGTAGTTTAGAAGTTCTTCAAATATAAACTTACAATCTGTGGACACGTTTCGTTTTCCTCAAAGAATACGCTCTCGTAATACGAGTCGTCTCCATTTTTTACATTGTACGGGGCTTTGGTGTGACGAACAAATTCGGTTAGACTGATGATGAATACGAGGTAAATTGAAAGGGCTGAAAATGTTATGTTATTTAACTTTATGATGCTAATCAGGAGTAGAAAAAACCATTTGTTTTTTTTCTGAGCAACCCAATCAGAAAACCCTAAAATTTACTGAAACTAAAATAAACCCACCTGAATAATACATAACTCGACCCAATCGATTCCATTTGCATTTGAGAAGAGCCATTGAAAGAGGATGAGATAAAAGAGACAGTTTTTCAGCATTTGCCATCAACTTCAGCGGATGGTTCTTATAAATCTTATCATAGTTGGAAGAATACGCTTGTGCGTTTTTGTGAAGTTTAAATTCCTCTGTATATGGGGACTTGTATCCGATCAACTGCTCTCCCTCTCCTTCTTCATTTACAGTTCTCAACATGTACGTGTCATCGATGAATTCAAAGTTGTGAGCGATACACAACGTTAAGTCATCTTCTTCCTTGTTTCTTCTGGAAATGGAAAGATTAACCCAAAAAAGGTGCAGCCGCGAAAAACCATTGTCAAAAAATATTATTCCCCCAGATAGAACTTTACTGAATAGTTTAGGCGTTTTAGCATAATAAGCGAAACTAATGGTACGAATGCGCGCTGCACCTGAATCTGAACCGCCCGAATTACCGTAAAAACTCTATTAGAGCGTCCTGCCGTTCTATTGTTCGGAGCCTCTGCCTGGCTGCCGTTCTATTGTTTTTTCAATCGACTTGCGAGATGAGAACGCGTGACTCCGCCCACTTTTTTTCGTGCGACCACGCAAACACAGTTCGATTCGAAGAGAAGCAGAGAAAACATGTATTTTTATCTCTCGTTCTCATGCTGCAACTCGATTGAAAACACAACATGAAATAAAAATTATAAAAAGATGAAAGAAATTGATGAAAATGAGAAAGGAGTTTCTGCAGAATCTAGTGTTTATATTAAAGTAGCTCTGGAAGAAAAAGGTACCGTTAAGTTAGAGATGCCATTCTAATAATGTTTTTGCGGTAAATCTGGTATTACTCTGAACAGCCCTAATCAGAAGTGGAATCAATCCAAATTAGCGCAAAAATTCGGGAAGAAATTCAGCGCGAGGTTACGAAATCTGCCTTTTATTTATCTGTATATTGTCGGCCCACCAAAATGGTCAAACGCGCTCAGCTGAACTCAACGCTATACTATTTTCATTTTGGTTTCTAAATTATTTCATTTCACGTTGAATTTATACGTGAAATGAAATAATTCGGAGACCAAAATGAAAATGGCATAGCGTTGAGTTCAGCGGAGCGCGTTTGACTATTTTGGCGGTCCGACAATATATTTTTGAAGTTGTGTAAGTTGCTTTGCTGACCAATGAGCAAAACTATATAGTTACCACTGGGATTTCTCTGTTAATTAAGCGTTTCTGATTGTTATCAGTCCAGATTTATATCAGTTCGGATTCGGGTCAGTTCGGATTTGTGCGGTAAAGATTCGGAGAGCCACATTATATTTTCTAAAAAGCTATGTATGTCATATTCAAAAGTTCAATTTCCGGGAATCATATTTCTTCGAATTTCCATTTCGGAGAGTTCTATTTCGAAGTAGATCCAAAAAAGAAGGTGCTACCTCGGAATAGAACTGACGCGTAATAGAACTGTAGCGAAATTGAACTCGCTTTGGAATAGAACTGTAGTGAAATTGAACTGTAGCGAAATAAAACTGTTCGGAATAAAACTGATCGGAATAAAACTGTTTTGGAACAAAACTGTTCGGAATAAAACTGTAGCGTTTTGGAACTAAATTAGCAATGGAGCGCGATTGCATTGCTTGCTCATTCAAATATTGGAATTTCTCATGCGCGTGCTTTTTTCAACAGTTTTTTATTTGAGCTATTCATCAAAAATTGTTTGTTTTGTTGTTTTTTTGAATAAACTTTTATCATTTTTTTCTCGGCCCGCCTTGACGGCCAATCAATGCAATCGCGCTCCATTGCTAATTTAGTTCCAAAACGCTACAGTTTTATTCCGAACAGTTTTATTCCAAAACAGTTTTATTTTGCTACAGTTCTTTACCGAACAGTTCTATTCCGAATTGTTCTATTGCGAAGCAAGTTTTATATTGCTGCAGTTCTATTACACTTCAGTTCTATTCCGAGGTAGCACCAAAAAGAAAACTTACTCTACACACTTATCCATCACTAACGATGCCAACTCTGGAAACTTTGCAAGAAGAGTTCTAAACGGCGTTTTCCTTTTCCTGTTCACCGGCCGTTTGTGTTTATCAAGTGGAATCACATCATTTGGAATCATCAATGCTCTCCACTCATCAGTTTCGAGAAGAGCTCTAGCCACTTCTTTTTTGCCTTGCTCACAAGCAACGTCTAGCGCCGTTCTCCCTTTCTCATCTCTTTTATCAATTGTAACTCCCATTTGCAATAGGAACCTGGCTATTGTGTCGTATCCGAAAAACGCGGCCACGTGGAGCACTGTTCTGAAATAAATTCGAAACGGTTTTCATCCAATCACCCGCATCAAAACCTGGCATCACTGGGACTCTCAACTTGCGCCCCTTTTTGAACAAGTTGCTGGCACGTCTCCAGTTTTCCGTACTCGACGGAGACTTGTAATGGTGTCTGTTGGAAAGAGTTCTTTGCCTCCTTGTCGGCTCCGGCGTCGAGAAGTACTCGAGTGGTCACATCGTGTCCTGAATATTAATGTGGGTGAACGGTGACGAAATTAACTAGCTTGTTTTCTTTATTTTAGTCAGGCTCATTTCAAAAATGGGTCGAACAGGGAGCGGGCGGTTTGAATTCTACGCAACTGCAAACGGGCTCGAGCGCATTGGAATCTGGTTTTTAATTATTTAATTAATGTTTAAGTGTTTAAATTTTTTGTGTTTTTATCCATTAAGGTTAGCAACGCAAAAGGAAGGGGCGGAGTCTCTCAATTTTTATCCTGGTTTTTATTTTGAGTTTGCGCTCCAGTAGCCCGGATAACATTATAGTCATACCAAAATATTTCCATACGCATTTTTTTTCACGCAGCGTTGATTGGTGTTATTAGATTTAACTGAAAATTCCAGACGTTCTAAAAATATCTATGGAGGTTTTTTTCACAGCTTGTTTATAAGTTTTCTGATAGATTTGTATTATTTTACAAATAATTATATTTTTTATCAGATTTTCTCTTTTACAACGGTACTGCTTCTGGAAGCCTCTTGCAAGTTTTTAATTATCACAAGTTTGATGATACACATACATAGGCATGCACAGGTTCGTGAGCCAGGAGTTATTAAACGCACCCGGGCGCACAAGGACTAAAATTATAATAAAAATAAAAGAGTTTTATCTTCATTTTGTGACCTCATTTGTATGTGTTTTTGAGTTTCATTTGTGAGGTCGATCGCGTTTTGTTGATTCCCTGCTCATGGCCCTGTGATCCCAATATTAAATTATCAATAAGAATGCCGTTTTTTCCACGTTTCCCATGGTAAACACACATACACACACAATTTCCACTTGTTTTCAGATAAAACTCGACACGTTGAAGCTCTTCATCTCTCTGAATTTCATCTTTTGCGTATCCTTCATTATACACATGGCGAGCCCTAAATTTTGCCAATATTGCGCATGATTAATTGGAAGAAAGCGACGTCTTCTTCTTCCTCTTCTTCTCATTTTCCTTCTTTTCCTTCTTCTTCTTCTTCGTATGTGTATGTGTGCCATCATGTTTGCTCGCCTCTTTTCGCATATATGAAGCTGTTATCCGCGCGGGTCGCGCATGGCCACAATTTAATTGGACGCGCTTCTGCAGCACTGTCCACTTTCTCATTATCGTTGGATTTGCGAGACGAAAACGGGGAAAAGGAAAAAGAAGAAAGAGGAAACGGAAAAGGGAAAAGGAAAAGGAAAAGGGACGGGATGGGACGCCTTCCTTCTAATGAATGGATGGATGAAGGACGCGTCGCATCGCGTCGCATCAAATACATGTATGCACATGTTGATGAATTAGTCAGTCAGCTCGAGAGCAACATTATATTTTTCATGTAATCCTCACTCTCTTATAAAAATCAGACAACTTACCACGAGAATCGAGTCCCCGGTTGCCACGTGGCATTCACCGCGTGCCTTAGTTGGAACCAAAAATTGTCCACTAAAGTCACTCAGGTGGACGCCAGATGACAACAGGGACAATCGGCTAACGAAGAAAAAGGGGTAGAAGAAGCATAAGGTGGAAAAGGTAGAAGTGGTTAAATCAGACAGACCGTGAGCCTCGCCACCAAAATGAGATCAATGGGGCGGGGCGGGCGGGGCGGCCAAAAGAAGGGCGGAGATGGGCGAAACGGCCCGTCCCCTTTTGGGCAGGTGGTGGTGAAGCAGGTGGTTCGTTGTGGTGGATTACTTGCCTCATGGCGGCTCCGAATACTAGTAGAAGTAGTAGTAGTAGTAGTTGGGGCGGGGAGAGAAGAGGGCTACTAGTCAAGAGCCGCGACCGAATGCGTCGGGGAGAAGAAGCGGAGCAACGACGACGACAACAGCTTCTCTTCTTCTTTCATTCCCTTCCTTACTCTCTCTCTCTCTGCTCTGCTGAAGACGTGAAAAGAGCACAAGATCCGCGGAGGGCGTGACGCTTTGAGACAGAGCTCGCGTCGGGGCGAAAATCGATAGACGGGCGGCGCCAACGCCTTCTGGAGGTGCAGTGAAGGGACGGGAAGTGAAGAGACGAGACGCGAAGAAACGAGACGAAACGCAGAGCTCAATATTTATCAAGGCGTTGCCATGGCAGAAGGACGGCAGAAGGAAAGGCTCGAAATAAATAGATAAGCTAATATGTAATCGGCGACCAGAATCAGGGGACCGTGAAATTTGAGATGTCTACATAGATCTAGAGTCTAGACGAAAACGTACTTGTCATTCTGCTTGCATGCTTTCCAAAGATTACGGGGTGCTGACGACGGCTCCGGGACATTTCGCAGCCGGACGTTTCGCAGCCGAGACATTTCGCAGCCGGACATTTCGCAGCCGGACATTTCGCAGCCGAGACATTTCGCAGCTGAGACATTTCGCAGCCGGACATTTCGCAGCCGAGACGTTTCGCAGCCAACCTCCTTATATACACACTCTCTCATTTCTCTGACCATGCTTGTTTATCAATAACATGTTTACCAATTGTGTAGTCGACCGCTGAGAGAGAAGTGAGAAGTGTTTACCGGCTGCGAAACGTCTCGGCTGCGAAATGTCCGGCTGCGAAACGTCTCAGCTGCGAAATGTCCGGCTGCGAAATGTCTCGGCTGCGAAACGTCCGGCTGCGAAATGTCCCGGAGCCCTGACGACTGCCTTCTTTTCAGATGCTTTTGATGCAAGGCACGGCCCTACGTAATAGCAAACGCGCTCTACCACATGTCTGCGTCTCCACAGTGGCGTACTGTCAAGTTTAGATAAACGCGTGTAAAAATGGAGACGCGAGAAATGGCGCGCGAAAATTCGCCTTAAAAAAATGTCAAAAACGTAGTCCTGAACATTCCTGTGCAACGCGCAGCGGATGCGTCGCGTCACAACGCTGTCTCTTGTCTGCGTCTCGTCGCTGACATGCTTTCGCATAAATTGGCACAGTACCAAGATTTTTTCTACCCAGTTCAATGGAGCGAACTTTCGCGTGGCCAACAATCAACCCGTGTAAAGTTCAATTCGAGGTCTTCCTTGGAATTACACACTTCCGAATCCTCTCACATTATAATTCAGATTTTGTAAATAATCTAATTTCCGTCGCTCCGCTCATAACATGCATAAATATGAACATAACAAAGCCAGCCACCAACGGGGGTAAACAAACAACAACTTTGTGCCACGTCAAAATTAGTGCCCACTGCAGTGACAACAAGAATCTCATCCAATTAGCACCGGTGTTGTTTTGAGCAGCCCGCATTTCGTTTTCCATCGCGTTTAAAGCCTATAATTGTGCACACCTGACCACGGCTGATAGAGGCAAAACGAATGGATCAGAGGAGAGGAGAAAGCGATCAGGATTAGCGCGGCGGGCGACGGATAATTAAGATGGTGCGAAAGAGAGAGTGCAAGCAAACTGACTAATTTAAAGTTGATCCGAAAATGGGCAAGGCAGGTTTGAATTTCAAGGTTGGAACGTGCGCAGAGACATGATTCGGGTGTCAAAACGTCTTTGTTGCTTTATTAATTTTGGGCCTAATTGGCAAGCTTTTTCACTTGTTCAACTGGGCGCATTTGCTGACTCCCGTGAATTGATTCTACAGACATTTCATTTGGAAGATTATCTCTTTCTCTGTCTCTTTTCGGTTCAATTTCAATCGTCATCCGAGCCAGCCAGCCATCTGTGGTCACCCTTCTCATTTGTGTGCAAAAGCTTGAAAATATTGAAAAGCTGCGGCGTCTCTCCAATTAACATAATCTCTAACTCTCCCTTCCTCGGCTCGTTTCGGCTCGCGCACAATCACACGGTGCTCATTAATTTTTCAGCCTCCTCTCTCGCTCCTCCCTCTCTCTCACCTCACCGACCAATATCTCTGTCCGAATATGCAAAAGTGGGAGCGGAAAACGAAGTGGAACGAAACGAACGAATGCGAGCGAGATTGAAAAAGAAGAAGAAAAGGAAGTGAAAGAGGAAAACAGTACTGTACCATCTGTCATGAGCGCTGCCAACCCACTGTCTCTCACTCCCTCTTTTTCTTCCATCTGCACATCCAAAAATACTCTACGTCTCCTTAGAAAACACACTATTTTCCAGAGCAAATGTCCTTCTTTTCGTCGCCATCACACATGCCAATTGGGCCGATCCAATTGGCGCAAATCCCTGGCTGTCAGGACGTGGATAGATTGAAACGCGGAAAGAAGAGATTCAAAAGGCAAGGGCTAACCATAAGAAGGAAAAAAAACCGCTGATTGAAGCAAATAATGGGTAAAGTCTATGGGCCCTGATATCTTGTGTATAAAGGTGTTTATGATGGCGCGGACAGCTATTTGCCGTTAAAAATAGTTGTTATATATCTATCGATTATGGCTGATAATCATTACTGATAGGCGCAAGCTTGCAGTGGATCAGGTACGTATGTGGTTTGAGTTTTGCGGTAATAAGTTCACAAGCGGGATTTAGCCATCAAAAACGAGTAATAGGTGTACATTGCTCCCATTTGTCCTGAACTGGACGGCTAAAATCCAAAATTTTCCTGTGAATATGTTATGGACCTATTCATAGGATTCGTTTTTTGACATTTTTTAACGTTTTTTAACGTTTTTTAACATTGTTTGACATTTTTTGACATCTATGAATAGGAAAAAAAAACAAAAACAAACAAAAAGAAACATTTTTTTGTTTTTTTTCTTCCTATGAATAGGTCCATTATCTACATTTACATATGCACGCCTCCCCCGTCGTCCAATGCGCCACCAAGTTCGTCGGATAATTAAATTATTTTTTCCTCGAAAATTTACTTTTTTGAGAAAATCGAATCATTATCTGATTATTCAGGATGACACCATCATTTTAATCCAAAAACGAGGCCTTTTTGTCAGAAAATGACCGAGCCTTAGGGTTTTAAAAATGCGCCAGGTAGAAACAATTTCAGAGGGCTGAGGTGCCGTGATACCGTATTTTCTCTAATATAGGCGCATGCGCTTCTATTTTTCATTTCTTCACAACTGCCGGGTATTTAGAGGTTTGCACACCAAACTCGCCAAAATACTTTCTAACCAAGCAGGCATGAGACGACCGAAGTTTGGTGTGCAAACCTCTAAATACCCGGCAGCAGTGTGCTTCACCGATCAAAAATTCACCGATTAATGGTTTTTTCGATTAATAATCGGTGAATTAGTCGATTAATTTTCACCGGTTTTAGTCGATTAATTAGTCGATTAAAAAAATTTTAGTCGATTAATCGTCGATTAATTTAATCGCAAATTAGTCGATTAATCGCGATTAAATTAATCGACGAAACATATCGCTAAACAACACGCGATTCGTAATTTCGGAGCGTCGATATGGTTTTTTCAAATTAAAGAATTCAAATGATAGCGATCGCGGACCCGTGATTTGTCGGTACAAGAAACTATGTATAGCCGGTCGCGTTCGCCAAGAGGGCAGCTACCAAACAGCTACCTAGCAGCTATTTGGCGGCTATAAGGCGGCTATATGGCGGCTATATGGCGGCTATATGGCGGCTATATGGCGGCTATATGGCCGCTATATGGCGGCTATATGGCGGCTATATGGCGGCTATATGGCGGCTATATGGCGGCTATATGGCGGCTATATGGCGGCTATTTGGCGGCTGTGTGGCAGCTCTTTGGCAGCTGTGTGGCGGCTCTTTTGCAGCTGTGTGGCGGCTATGTGTCGGCTATAGAACTGCCCGGAATAGAACTGGCCGGAACAGAACTGGCCGGAATAGAACTGTCCGGAATAGAACTGCCCAGAATAGAACTGCCCAGAATAGAACTGCCCAGAATAGAACTGTCCGGAATAGAACTGCCCAGAATAGAACTGCCCAGAATAGAACTGTCCGGAATAGAACTGTCCGGAATAGAACTGTTCGGAATAGAACTGTCCGGAATAGAACTGCCCGGAATAGAACTGCTCGGAATAGAACTGCTCGGAATAGAACTGCCCGGAATAGAACCGGCTCTGTATCGGTACAGCTCCTTTAATCGACGATTAATCGGCGACTAATTTAGTCGATTAATTAATCGACTAAATTAATCGATTAATCGGCGACTAATTCACCGATTAATAATCGATTAAGCGACTAATTTTAGTCGATTAATCGTCGATTAATTAATCGATTAATTAGTCGGTTAATTAGTCGATTAATCGCCAAAAATTTAATCGGTGAAGCACACTGCCCGGCAGTTGTGATGAAATGAAACAATAGAAGCGCATGCGCCTATATTAGAGGAAATACGGTATGTACATTTTACTGTCAAACAATAGTGCGCAGACATGTCAGCGGGCTTATTTATAAACGGTTTGGCGATAGACTGCGTCTTCCTTGTGGAAATTAAAGCGGGTTTTTACACAAGAGAATATGGCAAACTCCGAATTGAATTTCTAACTGGTATTCCTACGTCGCGTGAAGCAGGTAGAAACATGGCAAAGCTCGTGGCAGCGTGGCGTGATTCTCGCCGCGACAGCGTGTCGATTTGCGATATTTTTATCAAACTTGCTGAAATTTTTAAATTATTCGGCCTGCTCCTCGCGACGCAGTAATGAGACAATCAGAAGCTAAAAAAACAAGAACTCGCTTACCCATTTTAGCAGCCAAGTGAAGAGCACTGTTTCCCATCTCATCCTTCATCAGAAGCAGCCTCTTATCCCAGTTTATCAACTGTCTGACTGCTCCGGTTTGCCCGGAATGAGCGGCTCGATGCAATGCAGTTTCCTCATCCTCATTCACCTGTGTAATTGTGGCTCCATACTTGTAGAGCAACTAAAACCAATCATTTCACCCGTTTGCAGACTACTAAACTAACCGTCATCATCTCCAAATAACCATTGGACGCCACAATATGCATCGGACTGTTCTGATCCCGATCCGACTTGTTCACCATCGCCTTCTTCTCCTCGTCGATGATATTGCGAAGAGTTCTCCGGTGACTTTTTGCTGTTTTCATACGCGCACTTTCAGATGATTTGTTTTTCTCTTCTTCCAAATATTGCAATACATACTCCACCGACTGGAGAGCATTGTATTTGGCTCCAATGTGTACTGGTGATCGTTCATCTTTATCGCTCACATCTAGACATGCTCCTTGCCCGATAAGATATTTAACACATTCCAAACTGTCTTGAGACACTGCCAACATCAATGGAGTCATACCGTAATCATCGGTGGCTTCTCTGTTCTCTTCTTCCAACAAATATTCCACAACTTCCAATCGATTCCTCTGTGCTGCCAGGTGGAGGGGAAGAGTCTTCTCCGAATCCAATTCATTCTTGTTTCCTCCACCCTCCACAAGCTCTTTTATAACTTCCAAATAGCCTTTTTCGGCTGCAAAGTGGATCAATTCCTTCTCCCGCACCATCCACTTTTGAGAATTCTGTCGCTCTAACTCGAGAATCTTCTTCAAAGTTTGCGGATGATTTCCTTCCACTGCCAACCGCAACGGTGTTTTTCCTTCATTGTTCACTTTATTTAGTGCTTTTATCGCTTCCAGTCGATCATTCTCCATCATCATTTCAAGATATTCCGGTTCTCCGCGAAGAGCCACAATATGGAATACAGTATTCAAACGTTGATCTCTTTTCGTAGTGTTGCTCTTTGCTTTTATCAACATTTGAATCACTTCCTGACTTCCATGAACACACGCGAGAAGGAGAGGAGTCATTTGATTCACATCTTCCGCATCCACATTCGCCTTCTTTTTAATCAATGCGTCAAGAGCGGCAATGTTGGATTTCATGGAAGCGTAGTGAAGAGGGGTTAGTAAATATTCGTTGGCCGAGTCGATGTCTCTGAAACATGTTATCTAGAGACAAGCGAACATGAATCAAGACCCGATCCTTGCCGGAAATTACTTGGCTGTAATTTTCGCAATTTTTTGAATTCAAACCTGAGGCCGTAGAGTGCTATTGCGGAATAGAACTGTAACGGTATAGCAACTATTTGGTATAGAACTGCCGAAAATTAAGCTTTACTAGCCCAGAAATACTACCGCAATTCAATTTTTCGCTATGCCAAATAGTTTCTGTGTCGTTACAGTTCTATTCCGCATTAGCTCCAAAATTATTTTTAAAAAAAAAACTGATTTTTGTATAATGGGAGTGTGAGACGTATAGAAACACATGCCGGTAAACGGTTTACCTGTCGTTAATTACCTGGAAATTTCGGAAGATAAAATTCTGATATAATTTTTGTGCTTTTCCTATTTTGGACTATTGTTTAATTCATCATTAACTTTTTGGTATAGTTTTGCAAACGTGTCAAAAAAAATCAAAATTTAAACGATAAAACTCTCTTATAATGTCGCGCAGTTGGGTACGGGTGCGCCTTTAACAAAGCTGCGTCTATATTAAGGGGTGCGCTTCAATTAGAGGGTGCGCCTCTATTTTTCAAAATTCACCTAGAGGGGCGCCTCTATTAGAGGGGCGCTTTAATTACAGGGGCGCTTCTATTACAGTGTTTACTGTATTCTGGGGTTCTGAAATTGTTACAATGCAATAAAAACACCATCACGCAATTTACAGTCAAAAAAATTGTGGGAAAATTCTCGCTGTCAGGATAAATGTGATCAATGTTATCTTTAAAAAACCGATTATTAATAAACTTTTGGTCAATATTCTGAATATAAAAATCAAAACTTACGCATTATGTTCCACCAGCGTGTTCACAATCTTTTTAGTGGTCGATATGGCCAACCGCTCGGAAGCATCCCAGTCAATCTCCTGTTTTCCATCCTTCATCGAGTAAACTATACTGACTGGCTGATATTTTGCAGCAATGTGAAGTGGAGTGTCTCCATCCCAATTCTTTGTGTTTGGAAGTGCATGCTCTTTCAGTAATAGCTTCACCGCTTCCAACCTTCCATATCGAGCAGCATAGTGAAGTGGAGTCATCCCGTCCTGATCTTGAAGGTTCACAGCATCTTTTCTTTTCTCAATGTCCGATCGGAGAGAGTCTACATTTCCTTCACGGGCGCTTTGATGAATCAAGGATCTTTGTTCCACAACGAGAAGCGTGTCCGGGTCGCCTAGACGGTAGATGGAAGGTCGACGGGAGATATCTTCTGCAAAGTTTACGGTACAAGTACAATTGTATGTGTATCAGAATCTCTCCCGCAGATTCATAAAAGCTTGGATTATGTCAGCTGAGTGAAATTTATGAATTCAAAAACCGTAAAAACTCTATTAGAACGCCATTCCGTTCTATTGTTCGGGGTCTCTGTCTAGCTGCCGTTCTATGAAATAAAAACGATAAAAAATTGGTTAAAATGAGAAAGGAGTTTCCATATAGTAGCTTTGGAAAATATGCCGTTCAGTTAGAGGTGTCGTTTCAATAGAGGTTTTCTGGTTTCTTCAAATATTGAGCATACTTTGTGATTTCTGAAGTTATTTTTTAAATCTTCGAGTTTTAAAACGAGCTTCACAAATATTTCGTTTAACAACATTTTTGGGTTACCGTATTTACTATATTAAAAGGTCATCTCTAAATAATTAAATTTCACTTCCAATATAAATGCACCCTGAATATCTCGAAGAATATAAGGGCAGTCTCCCATAGAAAACCACCATCAGTAGCGCCTCAAAAAATAGAATAACATGCCCTTATAATCGAGTAAATACGGTATATTTTAGGTTCGACATTTTTTTTGCTTCCCTAAAAAATTTTAATTGGATTAACTCAATGCAAAAAAAATATTTTTTAAAAATGTTAAAACTTTAAAAGTCGATGTTAAAAAATTTAGATTGCATTTTTTGCGGACAGTTCACAATTTTCCAGTTTTTTTTTCAAGGAAGTTGTTATCTATTTATAAACGTGTGTCTTTCCCAGCTGTCAGTCAAAAATGTGTTTTCTTCTTTCTAGTACTTTTTCTTTCTAGTACTTACGCTTTTTCAACGCAATGGCAAGGTAGGCTTTGGAAAAATTGTTTTTGCGGAAGTTTCACGGTGTGTTGGACGAAACGTTGGAAAATAAATTTAAACTACGCGGATTTTTTTCCAGAAAGAGAAGGGGAGACGCAGAGAAGCAGAGTGAGCGAAAATTGTTGTTTTGTGGAGCGCATTTGCATCAACGTTCCAGGCAGTACGCCGTGAAGTTTCGATATTTTTTGGAAAAAATATATCAAACAAGAACATATTGCTTCCTTGATTACATATTTTGTCGAAACAATTGTTGACTTCAAACAAAAAAATTACTATCTAATGACCACGAAATCCCACGGCAGCCTTATAACAGAGAAATTCTCAATAGAGCGCAAATACTCACTCTCATTAACCGTATTACTTTCCTTGTTGAGAAGAACCTCCAAATCGAGCCGCATCTCGTGGTCTCCTCCTTTTCGACTCATTTTTCTATCTTTTTCACCTATTTCCCATCAAATCTGAAACAAAGTTTATCTTTTTTGTTTAATATAAGCATGCATGTTTAACAGGGAACAGAGGAAATATTGTTTCACCTCGGACACGGAAAGAAAAAGGGAAATAAATTTAGTTGTTGTCTGGTGGTCGCTCGGTTTCCGTAGTGACCAAAATAGACATAAAAGAAAAAGAATTTTATGATTTTTAAATGAAAAAAGGTTGTCCATGGCCACTAGCTTTCCAATCGATAAACAACCAGGTATGAATGCAAATATAATAACTAAATACTACATACTCTTCTCAAAAAGGTGAGTCAACATGTGAAAAAGCGAAGAAACACAGACGATAAAAGAAGAGTTCAGTGACCTCGATGGGCAGGTTGTTGCTAAAGAGAAACCGAAAATAGGTGGTGAATCTTTTGTGAAAGCGACTGTACATAGTAAAAGAGCAAACAATAAAGAGAGAGAGAGAGAGGAAGAACAGAGTGGTATACTTGTGATAGAGCTCGAATCAAAGTGTGTTTACTTACTCTCTTTTTGTATTCCTTTTTATATATGTTCCATCCTTAACTTTTCAAGATATCAGAGATTTTCTGATTACATTTTGTCCTGTGCAATGTTTCGTTTTGTCTAACTTCTCTTCTTTTTACAATTAGTGTTGCAGAGAGCGGAGCTTTTTCCCGATTTTATCAAGGGTTCTTGGAAAAAGGGGCGGAGCAACAAAATCCCGCCGAACAGTTTTTTCATTATTGTTTAGTCGGTTTTTCTTTTGATGTGGAAATCTGAAACAAATTGAATTGAAAATTCAAACCAAATTGCATTTCGTCAAGTGTGGTGCACGGCGTGCTAGACCCTACGTAAAGGAATTCGCGCCTATTTGCATGTGCCTGTGTCTCGACAGTGGCATTCTGCCAAGTCTAGAAAAAAGTCTGCAAAAATGGAGACACAGAGACGCGAGAATTGGCGCTCGAAAATTTGATCTCAAAAGTTTTCTGAAACGTGGTCCCTAGAACGCTGTGTGGTGAGGCGCGGTTTTATCGCTCCACCCGTTTCCCGGGTTTCGCTACCCTTGCTTGATACAACTTCCTCGGCGGCTAATAGCCAAATGCGTCGGCTAGTGGCTATTATCGCCCGCTATCAGCATTTTCAGTGGCTATTATGGGGTTATTCACAAAACCGGAAAAAAGGAAGAAAACAGAAAAAAAAACTTCGGGAAAAATCGGAAAAAATCGGTGATTGACCTGAAATTTTGGGAAAAATTCTCCTGTGCATGCTCACAAAGTTTTGGATCAAAATATCGATTTTAAAATTTTTCAGAAAAAATCGATATTTTGGCCCAAAATTTTGTGAGCATGTACAAGAGAATTTTTCCCAAGATTTCCCAAAATTTTAGGTCTATCGGAGCATTCCCCGATTTTTTCGAAAGTTTTTTTTTTCGTTTTCTTGCTTTTTTTCCGGTTTTGTGAATAACCCCATGAATAACCCCATTAGAACCTAGACACCTATTCTTTGCCGCTAAAAATTTCTAGAGTTCTCAGGAAATTTTTTATCTACTAGCCACCGAATCGGGCCGGCCAAGTGCCATATGCATTTGGCGCACGTCCCGAATTCGATGGCTATCAGCCATTTTCCATGGCCATTCGCCGTTTTCCACGGCTATTCGCCACATAGCTGCCAATGCTCAAAATTGTAGAAAAAAAACCATCAAAAACGGCTAATAGCCATCGAATTCGGGACGTGTGCCAACTGCATTTGGCACACGGCCCTGCTAGCCGTTTTCAATGGCTATTAGCGAGAAAACTGCTTTCAATATTTTTGTAGGTTTTCCAAGTCACGCGAAACATTTTCAAAAATCTGAACACACACAGAAGGGATTAAAAACTTTCGATTTATTATTTTTTTAACCCATTTCTTTTAAATTTAAATTTTACATACATACATAATTATCACAAAAAATCGATCTCGTTTGGTTTCCTAACTGAGCGACACCAGATTCTCAATAATCTCCTTCAACGGCTCCGTCTCGTCCTTGTTCAAAAGTCGAAACTGATTGGCAAACAACACAAACTGTTTAAATGACGTGTTCAGATGGGGCAAAGCCTTGATGGTCTTAAAGTGACTGACGTGCGCAAAGTAGACGTGAGCGTAGATTCTGAACAGTCGTCGCATAATCGTCTGGCATCGTTCCTCAAAGTTCGCCGGGAATTGCTTTCCGATTTCAGAGGGGAAAATGTTCTCGTCGTCAATGTTCTGTTGGCAGGATGTCAGCGAAAGATCAATGTATTGAGGAGCACTTGTGTTCAGACTAAATATTTAGATTACGTTTTTAATGCCGATTCGAAAGTTTAAAAAAAAATTGCAAGAAACTGGGGATGTGCGTAACGGGATTCGGAATTCCGAAAATTACAACGATTTCGGATTGCGATCGGAATCATCCCGAAAAAATCGATACTATTTTTTATAGATAAACATTCATTTGATGGATTATTGGGCAAACAATCATTTCCCACTTTTCTTTTCCTACTTTTTATCATTTTCTACCTTTTTCAAAGCCTGGACACCGTGGTATACTGGACGAAAATGATCCGTTTCCCTTTTTTCAAACAGATTCTGGTGAGAAACGATTCTTGAACTCAGAAAACATTAATTTATTTCGATGGTTTCATTTATACTGAAATATTGTGTTTTCAATCGAGCTGCAGCATGAGAACGAGAGATAAAAAGACATGTTTTCTCTGCTTCTCATCGAATCGAACTGTGTTTGCGCGGTCGCGCGAAAAAAAGTGGGCGGAGTCACGCGTTCTCATGTCGCAAGTCGATTGAAAAAACAATAATATATTTTGACAAGGGTAGGAAATGATAAAACGTAGGAAAATAACAGTGGGAAATGATTGTTTGCCGGATCATTGACTGTCTTCATTGTTTTTTGGCACTTGGACGTTTCGAAAGTAGATATTTGGAAACATTTTCTGTATTTTTTTTGGTATTGGAGTCCCGTTTTTTGAAATAAAAGTTGAATTTATTTGAAAACTGTGTGCAATCACCGCGAAGACCAAATGCAGAAAATTTTTCGAAAGGTCTAGACCCTGACAAAACCGGAGAAAAAGCGCCGCCCATTGCAAACGTGTGGCACGCGTTTTGTACTGAAAATGTTGTAAAATTCAAGAGAAACTGTGCCGCAGACTCGCAAATTTTCCCCGGTTTCGCCAGGAAACGTCGCACTTTCGAAACGTCCGAGATCCTGCTTTTTATATTTTTCCTATCGTTATTTACGATGATGTTGGTTTTTTTTTGTTGTTGCAGTAATGGACCTATTCATAAGATTCGTTTTTTGACATTTTTACCGTTTTTTAACATTTTTTGACGTTTTTTGACATCTACGAATAGGAAAAAAAACAAAAAAAATTTTTTGTTTTTTTTATCCTATGAATAGGTCTATAAGTTTCGAACAGAAATAAAATTTCTTTCCACAAAAAATTTTTAATTTTTGAATCAAAAAACGCCGATTTTTTTTTTCGAAAATTCCAACATTTCGCACACCCCTGCCTGGCTATATTTTTTTAATCATTGCAAAAACAAATTCCATTAAAAAAGTGGCGCACAGCTGAAAATGACGTTGTTGTTTCGCAGAGAGACCTCCCATACCGTTTTTCGTTTTGTTTTTTTTTTTTTTGAATGAAAACCACCGTGAAGAATTGGTGAAAATTGTTAAACTTTTGTTGAAAATTTGAAACCCTGATAAAACCGGGAAGAAAAAATCGGGGAAAATTGTCAAAACCCGAGAAAGATGCTCCGCCTCCTTTTGCAGCTGCTGCAAGAGTTTTGTATTGAAAGGGTTGTAAAATCGGCTCTGGGACGTTTCAAAACAAGACGTTTCAAAACTGGGACGTTTCAAAACTGGGACACTTAAAAACTGGGACGATTCAAAACCTGCCACTTCAAAACTAGGACGGTTCAAAACTTTGAGTGCAATTGTGCGTCACGGTGTACGCACTAGTGACACCAGAACACACGCACATTAAATGTTTATTTTCGTGGGGGGTGGATAGCGCAGCCGGTAGTGGTGACCGCCGCCGTTCCAGAGGTGACAGGTTCGATTCCTGCCCTCACCCCCCGGGTTCACCCAGCCTCAAATTGGGTAGTAGAGAAATCTACGAAGATTGCTCGGTCATTTCCCTAGCCATGAATTGACTTAAATAACGTCTGGCTCTGAACGGTACACCACCAGTGGTCCGCGTACGCAGAAAACCGTGATCCGCAGTACCTTCGGTACTTGAAGAACGGATCGACTTTGTAATCTTTGTTGTTGTTGTTGTTGTCATTTTTTAACTCTCTTCACGCGTTTTCCTCTCGTTTCGCATTTTTTAAAAATAATTTTTTGCCGGTATTTAAATTTAGTCAAATTCGTCGAGCTCGTGCTTTGTCTTTTGTCGAGTGCTTTACCGGTAAAACGCTTTAGTAAATTTTCCGATAAATTTAACGAACCTTTACCGGTGATTTATTTTATTTAGAAAAACTTCAACCGCGTGTCTTGCATCGGCCAGGCTGAGCAACGGAATTTCACAAAACCGGTAAAAACTGCGCGAAAATTCGGAGAATGCTTAACCTGAACTTTCGGAAATTTATAGAAAAATGCTCAGAAAAATTTGAACCAAAATATTGATTTTTTCTAATACATTGTCATTTTTCTGCTTTACAGGTAAAGGTTCGTTAAATTTATCGGAAAATTTACTAAAGAATTTTGCCGGTAAAGCACTCGACAAAAGACAAAACATGAGCTCGGCGAATTTGACCAAATTTAAATACCGGCAAAAAATCATCCTTATATATAAAATTCCGTTTGGGTCTGTAACTGAGTTTCTTGGTGTGTCTGTTTCCAAACTGCATGGCGAGAGCGAACTGAGCGCCCAAGACCAACACAAAAACTCGAACTCGCGTCGTTCGCTTGCAGGGCAAGCGCATAATCGCCTGCGCCACAGGGCACACGCAAGCAATGAATGAAAAATAAATGTTAAAGAAAGTGAAGAAAAAACATTTTTAGAAATGAAAAGAAATCAAAAGTAGCTTTTGATGCGGCCAGGCTTGTTATTTTTTTAAAAAATGCGAAACGAGAGCAAAACGCGTGAAGAGAGTTAAAAAATGACAAAACGATAAAAGAAAATGAATATTACGTGAAAAGAGTTTAAAACAATGACAAAACGAAAATAAACATTTAATGTGCGTGTGTTCTGGTGTCACTAGTGCGTACACCGTGACGCACAATTGCACTCAAAGTTTTGAACCGTCCTAGTTTTGAAGTGGCAGGTTTTGAATCGTCCCAGTTTTGAAGTGTCCCAGTTTTGAAGTGTCCCAGTTTTGAAACGTCCCAGTTTTGAAACGTCTTGTTTTGAAACGTCCCAGAGCCGTAAAATCCTGGAAAAACTGCGCCGCAGACTTGCAAATTTTCCACGGTTTTGTGAGGGTTTTGTCGTCGTGTTCAGCTATGTGCGCCTGATTTTTCGGTGGAATTCGCTTTAGAACTCAATTTTCCTGAGCCTGCGCGATGCGCGATGCTTTGAGGTGTTTTTCAAGTTTTTCGGGAAAAAAAGTTATTTTTTTCCAAAATGTGCTCCGGGTCAATTAAAACAGAGGTTTTTATTGGCGGACCGCCAAAATGATCAAACGCGCTCCGCTAAACTCAACGATATGCGATTCTCGTTTTGGTTTCCAAATTATTTAATTTCGCATGGAATGGGGCTCTTTCGGAATAGAAATTCGACAAAATTGAAATGTCACGTTTTGGAAATTACGTGAAAATAGAAATCCACGTAATAGAAATGTAATAAATCAGAAATGTAACAAAATGGAAACGCGTGTAAACAGAAACGTAGCAGAGCAGAAATGTGTAGAATTGGAAGTAAAATGACAATAAAGCGCGTTTGCGAAATTTATTTTTTAAAACGACTTTTTGGATATTTTTCACGTTTTTCTCGATATCTTCCACGTATTTTTTGAATTTTTTTTTCGATTTTTTTTAATTTTTCACGTATCGAAATCGAAAAAAAAAATCGAAAAAAACGTGAAAAAAAATCGAGAAAAACGTGAAAAATATCCAAAAAGCCGTTTTAAAAAATACATTTCGCAAACGCGCTCCATTGTCATTTAACTTCCAATTCGACACATTTCTGCTCTGCTACGTTTCTGTTTTCACGCGTTTTCATTTTGTTACGTTTCTGATTTATCACAATTCTATTTCGTGGGTTTCTATTTTCACGCAATTTCCAAACGTGACATTTCAATTTTGTCCAATTTCTATTCCGAAAGAGCGCCGTTTGACCATTTTGGTGGGCCGACAATAGAAAATTTTAAATATAGATTTTACCATAACTGAGCTAAAAAGTACTTTTTTGGGAATTTTATCATGATAAATCTGCACAAAACTTTGAGTTTCGGCGCCTGTTGTAAATTTTTCCTGAATCTCTAATCCTCTTTGATATGAATAAAAAAGAAGGAAATATATTTAGCAGGTTCCGGAAAATTGAGTTTTTTCTGGCATTTTTGTGCAACTTTTAACTAGATGTAAGACTTTTTCCCCTTGGAAACTTTATAAGATTAGCTCATGAAAACGTACACAGTCTCATCGTTCGTCCACGTGTATTGTCTTCCATGCGCTGTCATTGACGGACACTTGGCGTCAGTGCATTCCGATTCGCACAACACTCCGAACACCATTCGAACTTGATTGATCAGGTCGATGACTGCAAAACCAAAATGGATGGAATGTTTTCGTGTTTTCTGGCATTTTAGGCTAAAATAGGTGCAGAGACTGGTTTTCGTTTCTTTCTTTTTTTTTTTTGAAAAAACATGATCTATTTAAGCTCTGCAGAATTTTATTTTATTTCATTTAGTGCTGAAGGGCAGAACCCCACTTATACATACACAAATAATATGGTCGATTTTTTTCCTGAAAATTTTTAAAACCGATTTTGGTCCAAAATTTTAGTGTACACGAGAATTTTTTCCAATATTTCCCAAAATTTCAGATCAATCGGAGCATTCTCCGATTTTTTTTCCGGTTTTGTGTATAGGTCTATAAGTAAAACTTGAAGCGTAGAGATGACGGTTTAACCGGGAAAGCATTGCTAGGCAGCGAGTTCCCTTCTATACCATTTTTTTCAACAAAAAACATACTATTAACTGCGAGCCACTCATTTTTGTCCTCTCCAGGTGGTAATTTCAGTGCATCTCGTAAATTACCACTTCCAAGTGTTGACACTGCCATCGAATTGTGCCACGAGGAACTAGCTTCGGCCATCTAAATTTCCATTTCCAGTATTTTATTCGTGTTTAAATAAAAATAAACAAAAGATACGGTCGCTATGCTTCAACAAAAATTCCAAGCAGAATAAAAAACAATCTTTTGGACACAGTTTATTGATCATTCGCACTGAACAAAAATCAATAAAAATAAAAATAATATTATATTTAAACAAATTGAAGGAATAAAAGTTGGAGAGGGCTGGAAAGAGAGGGGAGGTTGATGTCCATTTAGAATTTGGTGATAATCATCATAAGAGACAAAGAAAACGGAAACGAGAAATTCGGGGAGAAACAGAGAGAGAAAAAAAAGGAAAAACATAAGAATACGGGTGGAAAGAGAGGAAGGTTGGAAACGAACGCTTCGCAGCGGTTACACAGTCGAGGATCGCAACTTTTCTCACACGGGGATGACTGAAAAGATTATTGAGTTTTTTTGTGTTGTGATGGGAGAAGGAAACGAGTGCTAAAAGTGGAAGGAAAAGAAGTCGAATAGTTGTCGAGATGGTAGTAGCTGCGCACGTCAAACTCTTCCCTCCACACTAATTTACATGAACCAAAAAAGTAATCGTCCGTACCGTTTGATTTTCTGAGTCGCGCGGTTTTATCGCCTAAATTGGGTAGAGGAATAAAAAAAAAGGTAAATTATAGGGAAACAATAAAGAATAGAACACAACAATTAAATCGAGCAAGTTCTGAAAATAATGGATGAAGAGTTTGATAAAGAGTGGAGGGCAACGAGACACAAAACAACGATATTCTATATATGATGAAGAGAGAGAGAGAGAGAGATAGAGAGATGGAGAGAATTTGGAAGAGGAAGTGAGAGAAAGTATTGAAATTAATGGGGTAAGGGATAATGCGGGAGAAGGAAATAATCGAACGGAGACGAGATAAAAGGGTCAAACACGGCGGAGACGTCGCGGGATATCCTTCATCTACAGGAAATAGTCCGGCGTTCTACGGGTCACGTGAGGTTCGCCTCTTCGAGGAGCTGGGTCAAACTGCAGGAACGAGTATTTGAGATCGTCATCAAGTTCCACCATAGCTGCCTGGTTTCCACAACGGTAGCAGTAGTTTGGAGCAGAGAAAACTGTTACAACGTTGCGATCGTGACTCCAGTTATATCCCTAGAATATTAAATTTATTTTAAAGTTTAATTTGTAAATTTCAAATCCAAAGAGAAGCACAGAGCTATTGTGAAAACAAAAAAGTTGCAACGCGGTGTTTGCGTACATTTAAAATTCAAATGAAAATGGGAACAAATCTCTTCATTTCCCATGCTATTTCGTTTATTGCCGTTTGAATTTCGAAAGTACGCAAACACCGCGTTGCAACTTTTTTGTTTTCACAATAGGATCCATGAAACAGGAAAATGGGTTTGTTTGTTTCTCTGCGTCTCTCACCACCATCATACAAAATTCATACATTTTCCAGATTTCGCTTTCCGGAAAACGGATTTTCTGTCGCTTTCCAGAGGCCATATATAGGAAACTGGAAAATAAGAGGAAAACCGTTTTCCGAAACATGCTCACCTGCGTCTCTCACTCTCATCATGTTTACATTAGCGTTTTTCAAATTTCGTTTTCCGGAAAACGGTTTTCCTATCGTTTTCCAGTTTCTTGAATATGGCCTCAGAGGGCGGATCCGTGAAGCTGGAAAACGACACGAAAACCGTTTTTCGGAAAACGAAATTTGAAAATTGATGAATTTTGTGGTACACCCGCAGTTGATTTTTTTCCGATTTACTCGATGGTGGGTTATACTGACTGGGGGTCTATTCTGATAAATTAGTAGAATAGTATAGCTCCCACTAGTACAAATGGGGGGGGGGTCATTCTGGTATGGTAGGTAATGTATCAGATACGCCCCCAGCTCATACCAGTATAGCCCCCCTCGGAAAAGGTAGGAACAGCCCCCACTCCTTCCCATTATATCATAATATCCCCCCCCCAAACCAGTTGCTTCAAAAAACCAATTTAATGGACCAATTCAGCGCAGGAAAAAAAAACCGAAAACAATCGCGCCGAGACCCGGCAGTGAAAAAGGCAATGCGTCTTTAATTTTCAATGCGGTATCGGTTGAAATTAAAAGGCGCATCGAGTTATTTCATCGGCCGGTCACGACACGATAAGTTGTTTACGTCAAAAAACCTCGAATACTGTAGTTTTTTGTCTTTTTTTCCTCAATTTGGCATAGGGAAAAAAAACCACGAAAAACAGTTTTTTCCTCTGATGAATAGGTCCATTAAAAAAAAAGAAAAAATCCTCGAAAACGACAGAAAATATAGGGAGTTATACTGTACTTATACCCATGGATCCTAGTTCAGTTTAGTTTCATGGATGCGGCCTCTAGTTATAATCCAAACAAATTACCTCCATGACAAGTTGGTGAGCCCGCGAAATGAGGGTAAGCCCGTTCGAGTGATTAAACGTCTCCGAGATGTCCTGTCCGAACGTATATCCGGCTCCACGCGGAGAAATCCCCCAGCCTCCTCTGTCATCTGGATCTGACCACAAAAGATCGCACATTGGTCCCTCGTGTGGTACCTAGAAACGTGAAAAAAACGTGATAAAACCAAATTTATTATTGTAAAGTTACCTCCTGAATACGATCGAGGGCTCTGATGTGGTCAAGGGTATCAATGGAAGGTGACAGACCGCCATGAAGACAGAAGATTTGCCCATCGACAAGAGCGGTGAGTGGGAAGCAATCAAACAGGTCGGTGAAATACTTCCACACATTCGAGTTTCCGTACTTCCTCAAACACTCGTCATAGAACCCGTAGACCTGAAAATCTCAAAATTCACCAACTTTCATGCCTTTCACCCCAATATTTTCTTTGAATAAATAAATACCTGAGTAATTTGTCGCGACTCGTGATTTCCGCGCAGGAGCGTGACTCGGTCCTTGTAGCGAATCTGAAAGCAAAACGTATAATTACGCCTTCTTGTTTTCAAGAATATTATTACCTTTAGACAAACGAGAAGACTGACGGTCTCGACGGAATAGTAGCCTCTGTCAACGTAGTCTCCCATGAACAGGTAATTCGTGTCGGGACTCTTTCCTCCCATTTTGAAAAGTTCCATCAAGTCGTGAAACTGTCCGTGCACATCTCCGCACACTGTCACTGGGCACCGAACCTCTTGAACATTTGGCTCCTTCTCCAGAATTTCTTTTGCCTGAAATAGCCCATTTTTTTTCGCTATTTATTTAATACAATAAAAATTAACGAAAACTCACTTTCTCACATAGGGTTTTAACCTGATTTTCAGATAACGGTTTGCACTCGTAGAGCTGCTCGATCCATTGATCCACGTCAACAATAAGAGCTTTATCAAGCGGGTCGGCGGACGGCGCGGCAGGAGCAGCCATACTACTAAACATCATTATTCAGTTATTTCATTTGAAAAAGGCACAAAGGTGGAGAAGAGCAGAGTTTGATAAGAAAGCAGGCAGAGTAAAGGAAGAGCAAGAAGAGAAAACAAGCGGCTCATAGCAACGAAGAAAAACTAAAGAGGACGTCACTGACGCCGCCACCGCACAATCAATACTTCTCCGCGGATGAAATCCGTATAAGGATAAATGATAGGAGGGCAGCATCGGGATTAAGATTGATGTCTGCAGGAATTTGTGAGCATTTTAACCTTCTGCTTCGAGTGAATGTAATATCGGTCAGCTCCTAGGCGCAATGGTACTGTTTTTAGCGGATGCTTTAAGATTGGTAGAGGTGTTCGATAGTTTGAAGACAAAAAATGTGGATTATCAAATACGTGCTTTGGATAACATTTGCATAAATTCTTCGCTTAACTGTTTGTTCTGGAAGTCACGTTTGAGATTTTCCAAAGTAAACCAGAAGATTGTATATGAAAAAATGTACGATTCGGGAACAAAAGTTAAATTTAGGGAATGGGTGATGGAGTTATTCAAATAAATATATTCGTTCGTATTCGATACTATCGTTTCATTCCAATTGTCGGTTACAGTATGATTCCACGTGAACATTTTGCATAAATCACAAGCCTTTAAAAAAAAACGGAAACCACGTGAGGTCGCATAGTCTTTTTTGAATGCGACCAGTAAAATTGAAAAATCAAAGCGGTTCATATGGACCCATTCACGTGAATTTTTTTGCATTAAAATGTTTAAAAAGATAGTTTCCGTTGAGCTAAAATGACAGAAAAGAAGTGAATACGACTATTATTGCAGCCGGCTAGAAAAAAATTTAAACAAAATCTAGCAAAAATGGAGACTTTTGGGAAATATTGGAAAAAATTCTCCTGTACACGCTCAAAAATTTTGGACCAAAATATCGATTTTTAAAATTTTTAAAATCGACATTTTGGTCTGAAAATTTCTGGGAATGTCCAGGAGAATTTTTTCCAATATTTCCCAAAATTTCAGGTCAATCGGAGCATTCTCCGATTTTTCCCGCCATTTTTTTCCCTTTTCTTCCTTTTTTTCCGGTTTTGTGAACAGGTCCATAAGACAAAAAATGGAAGATGTACAAAATGAACTCCCATAAAAATCGACGCCGTGCCGCAGACTTGCAAAACTTTCCCTGGTTTTGTCAGGGCCTCAAAAAAATGCCAAAGAAATAGGCTCTGGGACGTTTCGAAACTTTTGCATTTTTCCGGCATACGAGTAGATTTAAGTTCCCAAAAAATAAGAACAATAGATAAAAAAGAAAAATGAAAACCAAATGCGTTTGTTTTGGTATCAATTGTCGAAAAACTATACGCAAAAAGTTTCGAAACGTCCCAAAGCCAAAAAAACGCAAATAAATTTCTGATTTCTCATTTGGAAAATAGTGTTAAAAATACTTCCAGGCATAACGAAAAAAAAAATGTGGACTGAAAATTAAAATGCTTACCTGAAACTTTGGGAAATAAGGGAAAAAATTCTCCCGGACATTCCCACAAAATTTCAGACCAAAATACCGATTTTTAAGAAATATTGCTTTTTTTTCTGAAAATGCTTAAAATCGATATTTTGGTCTGAAATTTTGTGGGAATGTCCGCGAGAGTTTTCCCCTTATTTCCCAAAATTTCAGGTAAATCGGAGCATTTTCCTAGTTTTCGCGCAGTTTTTTGCCATTTCGTGAATAACCCCAAAAATACATTTCAATAATGAAGAAATATCAGGAAAAAATGAAGATTATTTGTCTCACAATTTTTCGTGACTCCTTGCAAATACATTATATTAAAAAAGTTAACAGTCGCGTAAAAAAACAGTGTTTTATGGACCTATTCATAGGATTCGTTTTTTGACTTTTTTTTTAACATTTTCAAACGTTTTTTAACATTTTTTCCTCCTATGAATAGGTCCATTATTAAATGTGGTGATCGATTGACAATTGATATGGCTATTTAAGAAGACTTTAAACGACTGAAATTTTGAGAAAAACCAAAAGTTCATGTTCGGATAGCCGAGAAATCGGGAAAATTTTCGATTCCAGCACTTAACCACAAAAAATCATGTGCTTGAAGAATTCTGCCGCAAGACCAAAAGGATGCAATCGATAATTCGGGTGTTTGCGTTTCGACCCTCTCGGTCTCCGTTCCGATAAGAAGAGACATTACATTAGCGATTTCATAGGTGAATCAGAAACCAAAATTTAGCTTATTTAATATCAGCAGCCTCTAGTGTCAATTTAAGGTTTTATAATCAATTTTCTAGAAACTAGTTATCAGACCAGTGTAAGGAGTTGCGAAACTAAACATTTTAACGATTTTTGTACTATCTATCACAAAAGGAAAACGAATGGAATGGCGTTGAGTCACAGAATGCTTCCTGGACAATATTGATCGGATCAGTGTCGAAACGAAAGAGAAAAGAGGCATAAAATGATAGAGAACGCACGCAAGATGATGATCGAATTGTTGTTTTGTGCGGGGGGTGAAAGCGAGGACGGACAGAGAAGACGACGATGAAGAAGAAGAAGGCGAAAAAGAAGAGGGGGACCCGACAACTGGCCACTGATGGAGGATCAGACGACAGATAGAGAAGGAGCACTGCTATAACCGACCGGACGAACCAATCGTGCCGCGAGACCGACGGGCAACGAGATGGAAAAAGAAAAGATATACAGCAGAGCGACCGCAGCGCAACGGCTCGCGTCGCGGTTCACTGCGCTCTACTGAACACTCGCAGTTTGTGTCCAGTCGGGGAGACGGAGGGACAGCGAGAAGTCGCCTTCCTTTTTTCCTTCTTTCCTCTCACTAATATATGTTTTCGTCCCTCTGGTTGGTGGCGTTAACACGGCGGAGGCGACGTTGACTGGAGAAGGTGTGAAAAACGAGGAGATGACGTGCTCAGGGGGTCATCTCCGAGATAATTTTTTTGGCTTGCAATGTGCACGTTCGTAAAAAAAATATAAATAGCACATGACGTTGTTGAAACCAGATATGATTCATAGAATAGAAAAAAACAGTCATTATCTTCCTCGTGTTAAAAAAGATCAATAAGTTCTGGCGTAGCCACGAATTTCTAGAGAAAAAAAAAGAACAACAAAGCAAAAATCACATGAGTCGCACGGGACGGCCTTTTGCGCCTCGCCTCGCCCGTCTCGCCTCCGGCTACTCACAACTCGCGAATTCTTAAGAGGCACCGAAGAAGTGAGAGAAACTATTCAGATTCGCACACGAAAAATGCAACAGCAAAAATTTGAAACCGGAGGACACATCGAATGTTAAAAAACAACCTAATTTTCGAGATCTGATGAAATATATACACACTCACACTTTAACGAAACACATCTCGTCTTTTTTGGGTGTTACTCGATTTTTAACAAGAGCCTTTTTCAACGCTATCATCTCGACGACCAATTTTTTTGGAAAAATGAAAGAATGCAAATAAAAAATGACGTAAAAATAAAAATTCAAACCGCTTTAAAAAACGCGCGAAAAGAAAATGTGGCAAATTGCGTGCGGCGCAGTTCATCAAAAAACCGTGCCAGGATTGCATTTAGGCTCCGCCCATCTTCCTTTTTTTAATTTTTAATTTATTTTTTTCATTTTTTTTTGCAACTTTCCATCGTTCTTTGAATTCTTGCGTTCTGAATTAAAAAAAAAGTCACATGTGAGATTTTCTCTTGTTGAACCGTGTGATTTTTGACCCACATGATCACTATCATCTTCAGATAAACCATGCTCAAATTTCCCCTCCGGACCTTCTCCACTTCCCGTGCAGCCAAGACACTATTGGAAAGAGAACTTTACCAAGTAAATAAGTTCCACGAGATATATATACCCAGACAAGTTATTCTTTCTAGCCTTTAGGGAAACTCTGTGGTTCGTCTCATTTTGAACGATAAAAAGGTGAACACCCTGTCACTCGCTCTGATCAACGAGCTCTTTGCGGAATTAAAGGCTATCAATAAAATTGAGAAGGTAAATAAACGAGTTTAACGATATTTCAAAATATGGAGGATTTTAGGTCAGAAGTGTGGTCCTCGCTCACAATGGAAAGTCGTTTTCGGCTGGACATGAATTGACAGAGCTGGTATATACTGTAGAATTTTCTTAATTTATTATTTTTCTAATTTTAGAAAACTGAAAAAGGTAGCGATAAGCACAATGAGATTTTCGACACGTGTGGAGAAATGATGAACTTTATTCGTAACATGAAGGTGCCGATTATTGCGGAAGTAAATGGCACGGCGGCTGCTGCCGGTCTTCAGCTAGTTGCTTCCTGTGATATTGTTGTGGCTGGAAAGTCTTCGAAATTTTTGGTGCCAGGGTGAGTTTTCATCTATTTTGGTCTATTCGAATGCCACGATTCACCTGAAACTTTGGGAAATAATGTCAAAAATACTACAGGACATGCTCAGAAAATTATGAGGCGAAATAAGTAGCGATTCTAAAAAAAAACTCAGATAAAAAAGGGCATTCTCCCAATTTTTTTCGGGGTTTCTATGACTAACCCCTTTATACAAATTTTCATATGGTATCCATCACAGACAAAAAGTGGGACTATTCTGCTCCACACCTGGAATCGCTCTTGTTCGCGCCGTACCCAGAAAAGTCGCCATGGATATGCTTCTCACCGCCCAGCCGATTGATTCTGAATCTGCCCTTCGAGCCGGACTTGTTTCTCGCATTGTCGACGACGATCAAGTCAAGTTTGAAGCTTTGAAAGTCGCTGAGCAAATCGGTCAGTTCAGTCGATCGGTGACAGCGCTCGGAAAAGCTTTCTTCTACACACAAGCGGAATTGAATACTTCTGATGCTTACAGGTATTTTTTTGTGGTTTTGGCTTATAACTTATGGGTTTGTTTGCAAAAAAAAATTGTTTGCAGTTTTTTTTAGCATCAAAAATCAAAAAATAGGCCCTGAGACGTGTTGAAACCTGTCATTTAAAAAAATATTTTCCAAATTTTTTGGGGTAAATTTTGACAAATTCTTAGAATTGTCCAGTAAAAAAATTCTGCAACTGTTCTATCTTTGGCCCATTTTTGTCAATAGTGTGAACACGGCGACGAAAAATTGCACTAAAGTTTCGAAACGTCGAGACCCTGACAAAACCGGGGAAAACCACGAAACCGGGGAAGACAAAACCAGGGAAGACAAAACCGGGGAAAAAATCGGACAAAACCTGGGAAGAAGCTCCGCCCCCTTTTGCAGCTGCTGCACGATGTTTTGTACTGGAAGTATTGAAAAAGTGCGCCGCAGACTTGCAACTGGACAAAACCGGGGAAAAGTTGCAAGTCTGCGGCGCACTTTTTCAACACTTCCAGTACAAAACATCGTGCAGCAGCTGCAAAAGGGGGCGGAGCTTCTTCCCAGGTTTTGTCCGATTTTTTCCCCGGTTTTGTCTTCCCTGGTTTTGTCTTCCCCGGTTTCGTGGTTTTCCCCGGTTTTGTCAGGGTCTCGAAACGTCCCAGAACCCAAAAAAAAAGTTATTATTGTTTGCAACGGAATTTCTTAAAATTTAAATTTGGACGGGCGAAATATTTAGCGTTGCAAGCGGTGAGAATTGTTTTTATCTTTTCTGATATGCTATGAAAAAGACAAATACCGTATTTACTCTAATTGTCCGGCATGCTGGCTTATTTATTGAGCCTGTATGGGATGCCGGGAAATTAGAGGCCGCCGGCATATTTGTCAAAGTATTTTTTTAAGAAAAAAAAATCAGAAATAGGCAAAAGCTGGCGTTTGAACAGAAAAAATTGGGCTCTGGGAAGTTTCGTCTCGACGACCAATTTTTTTGGAAAAATAAAATAATGCAAATAAAAAATGACGTAAAAATAAAAATTCAAACCGCTTTAAAAAACGCGCGAAAAGAAAATTTTTGGGAATTTAAATCCACTAATATGCCCCAAAAGTTCAAAAAAAGTTTCGAAATGTCCCAGAGCCAAAAAAAACTGACTGAAAAAAAATGCCAATGGGACAAAACAAACATTTCAAAAAAAAAAAATTGAAAAACTTTTCTGAAAATGTCGGAAATCCCACCAATAATTGACAAAAAATGCTGCTGGCTAGTCTTATGTGGTTATTCACGAAACCAGCAAAAAAAGATCATTCTCCGAATTTTGGCCAATTTTTTGCAGGTTTCTTTTTTCTATTTTTTGATTTTTTTTTTCTGGTTCTGTGCATAAGCCCATCAAAAATAGGAGAAATTAGAGTGCCGGGCAATTAGAGGCTGCCGGCCTAATTTTCGAAGTCCCTATTTTCATGCCGGCCTATTAGAGGCTGTCGGAAAATTAGACTGAATACGGTAATTCCATAAAAAATTGCTTATCCTGCAGTAATTTTAAAAACAACTCGTTTAAATAGATACGGTTCACGAGTGATGGTTGGAAATCTGAAACTGAAAGACTGCCAGGAAGGAATCTCCGCCTTTATCGAGAAACGTCACGCCGATTTCGACCACTCAAACGATCTGGTTGTCGACAACAAGAAGAATAACTAAATATTTATATAGCTCAGGAACATTTTGTTTGTTTTTAATCACTGATTTCATATCGCCTGCCAACTTCCATGCTCACCTAGTTTTTGTTTTGTTTATCCATCCCTCTCAATAAACACGAGACGGCTAGTAGAGCCTCCGAAAATGCGCCCCAGCGCACACTCAATTGCCAGTCGATCAAGTGACAGCTGAGAACCTCACAGACTAAACGTTTAAGCCCGTCTGAAATTTATATCTGCAAAACAATTTTTTCTATTTAATTGCTTGTACGAATCAGAATGAGCGCCGAGGAGTCGGCTGCTGTGGTAAGAAGTTGTCTCCTTTCAGCATTTTTATAATTTTAAATAAATCATGTTTTTTTTACAGCAGGAACCTTCCGAGCCAGAAGAAGGATCATCTCGGTACGTTTATTCGGAATTTTTTTTAAAGTGGAGACGATCTTGATCCAATTTAATTTGCAGCCGCGAGCAATCACCGAGCCCATGTTTACTAAATCAATCGGACAGCATTTTTCAAGGGTGAGAAGACAATTTTTGTTCATATTTAAATATTTAGAAATTTCGGAGAAAAAAAAATTTGGATTGGCCTGAAACTGGGAAAAATACTCCCTGACATGCACAGAAAAGTTTTGGAACAAAATATCGATTTTTCTGAAAATTTTTATGGGGTTATTCACAAAACCGGAAAACAACTTCGGGAAAAAGCGGAGAATGCTCCGATTCACCTGAAATTTCGGGAAATATTGGAAAAAATTCTCCTGTTCATGCTCAAAAAATTGTGGACCAAAATATCGATTTTAAAAATTTTCAGAAAAAATCGATATTTTAGTCCACAATTTTTTGAGCATGTACAGGAGAATTTTTTCCAATATTTCCCGTAATTTCAGGTCAATCGGAGCATTCTCCGATTTTTCCCGCAATTTTTTTCCGGTTTTGTGAATAACCCAATTAATTCTGGGAGTATTTTTGACATTATTTCCCAAAGTTTCAGGCCATTCTTCGCTTTTTCGCACATTTTTTTGCTTATTAAACATTTTGGACTAAATAATTTTTTTTCGTCAAATTCTCATAAATAGTGTTGAATTTTTCAACCTTTCTCTGACTAAAATAACGAAAAAAAAACATGTATATTTCTCAGTGAAAATCAACTGTATCCGTCCCGCCGAACAGCCGCCAATCACGAGCATCAGAATCAGCAGCAAAAAACCAACTCAAGCCTGGATTTGCCTGCAAATGTGCTCCACGAATACGTGCCGCCTGGAGCTTCACAAGTGTCGTCGCGTCATTTTCACTCGGCATCCACGTCTTCTCTCGGAGAAGTTGCTGGTAAGTTTTTTGGTCATCACTTTCCGAGAAAAATTGGTTTGGATCTTTGGAAGATGATGTCACAAATGATCCCGGACTTGCTCAATTTTTAATATCGTTTTTAAATCATTCCCCAAAGTTTCAGGGAAATCGGAGCATTCACCGAGCTTAACAAATTTTTTTGTTGCTATTTTGTGAATAACTCCATTGTTGTTTTCTAAGAAAATCGGAAAACCGACACTTTCTAAATATCGATAAAACACCAAATAAGTATTTTTAGTTTTACAAAACTCCAATAAACATTTCCCTTTTCAGCCCTTTTTGGAACCCGATTCCCAAAAGAAAGTGGCGAAAAAGCTGTAAATATTTTGCCAGTGAACAGAAACCTGTCTCAACAAGTGTCCAATTTGATTGCGATCGGGAGAAAGCCAGTTACCGTTGTTCAGCGAAAAAGTTAGTTTTCAAAACCGAAAACAAAAATATAAACGCAATAATTCAGAAGCGACAAATCCTTTCGAGGAAAACCCGGCGGAACGTCCGCTGCTCGGATGGCAATCTGACAAGAAGACGATAAGAGAAAGAATTGCTCACATGTACTGCAATGAGACACTCGCAGACGTCTTTTTTGTCGTTGGTTGTGATGATTCCAGACAGCGAATTCCGGCTCACAAATTTGTTCTCTCAATTGGAAGTGTTGTTTTCGACGCCATGTTCAACGGGGGACTCACGCCCAAGAATACAGAGGAAGCACTTGAAATCGAGCTACCCGACGTGGAACCTTCTGCTTTTCTAACTCTACTGAAATTTTTGTACTCTGATGAAAAGGATATCGGACCGGAGAATGTGATGACCACTTTATACACGGCGAAGAAATATGCAGTGCCTGCAATGGAGAGGGAATGTGTTCAATTCCTCAAGCAAAATCTGGGACCAGAAAATGCATTTCTAATGCTATCTCAAGCCAAACTGTTCGATGAGCCCGAACTAAAACAACAATGTCTGGAAGTGATTGACAAAAACACACTGGACGCGATGAATGGAGAAGGATTCACTGATATCGATTTGGATACTTTATGCGAAGTTCTAACAAGAGATGGATTACGCGTACGAGAGCTTTTCTTGTTCCAGGTACGTCTATTCTAATCTCAAAGTACAGCACTTGGCGGATCCGCCAGCCTTCATAAACTCGCTCATGTCGATCGGGTGCACCTGGTATCCGTGTTGTTCGAGAAGTTTGTACGTGGTGTCCGATCCGTGATGCACTATCACATTTTTACCAATTACCACAGAGTTGCAAACGAATCGTCGAGCGTCTTTTTCGGGGACCTAAAAAAAATTGAGAAAGGTTTAAATATATTGGGTTGAAATTGGCTCGGGGACGTTTTTAAACCTGCCATTTCGAAACTTGTGTGCTTTTTTTCGGCATACTAATGGATTTAATTTCAAAAAAAATTAATTGATAAAAACGAAAAATAAAAAACCAAATGCGCGGTTGTTTTGGTGTCAATTGGCGAAAAAAGCTACGCAAAAATGCAAAAGTTTCGAAACGTCCCAGAGCCATAAAATTGGGTATAAAAATGTTTTATTCGCGCTCTACTAACTCTACCGATGCATTGTTTTGTTTCCTGCACAGCTTCGTTGTTTTCTTACTTTGAAAAGAAACGATATTATTACAAATTCCTCACGGAGTAACATTAAGCGGTAAAATTCACGAATTAGCTAAAACCAGCAAAATTTTAGAGAATGCTCCGAGTGGCCTAAAACTTTGGGAAATAGTGGCAAAAATTCTCTCGGACATTCCCAGAAAATTTAAGACCAAAATATCGATTTTAAAAATGTTCAGAAAATCGATGTTTTGGTCTGAAAATTTCTGGGAATATCCCGGAGTATTTTCGTCACAATTTCCCAAAGTTTTAGGCCAATCGGAGCATTCTCCGAATTTTCACTGAATTCTTTGCTGGTTTTAGCTATTTTTTGTAAAGGAAATAGCTTCTAAGTTTTTTGTTTTAAAAGAGATTTTCCCTAATGGACCTATTCACAAAACCGGAAAAACAAGGAAGAAAACAGCAAAAAATTCAGGGAAAATTTGGAGAATGCTCCGATTGACCTGAAAGTTTGGGAAAAATTGGAATAAATTCTCATCTACACGCTCAAAAAATTTTGGACCAAAATATCGATTTTAAAAATTTTCAGAAAAAATCGATATTTTGGTCCAAAATTTTTTGAGCGTCTACAGGAGAATTTTTTTCAATATTTCCCAAAATTTCAGGTCAATCGGAGCATTCTCCGAATTTTCCCTGAATTTCTGGCTGGTTTTAGTTATTTTTTTTGTTGCTATTTTGTGTATGCTATTTCGCGATTTTCCCTAAAAGGATTCTCAAAAACGAATTTTATACGTTAAATCCTTGTTTACGTTCTTCAAAAAAAAAATTCGGCAAAACGGAAATTTTCTGATACCGAATTTCCCAATCGCATTCAGTAGACCCTAGCTGCGAAACAAAAAAAATGCATCAGATTATCCATAGAGCGCGAATAAAACATTTTTTACCCAGAAACTAACCGGCAAGAGCTCCGTATAATTTCTAATATTGTTCTGCGAAACACTATCGAAAGCTGGCATATACGCCATGGCAAGTTCCTCATCGAGTGGACAGAAACATGTATCCACGTGGTAGAATCTAGGATCCACAAGACGAGCGGCGACAACTTTAAAACGGTCCTCCTTTGATTTTTTCAACGTTTTTCGAATATCCTCACATGCCTGAACATCGGATCTCGGACCGACTCCGCTGACCAGAACATTCATTCCTTTTCCACACCACAATGCATCTCCAGCTCCTTCATGAATGATGTCGTGATTGAAGAACGTTTCGTAGCCTAGTTTATCAAAGAATCGCTTGTAAAACACGTGCTCTCCGTATCTCTCTGGATAGGCGAAATGAGACAGATAGAATTTGTTGCCACGAAGGATTCCGGCATTGGCGCAGAAGACGATATCCGGGTAGTCACGTGCATCTTCCGATTCCATCACAATCACTTCGGCACCACACTTTTCGACCGTTTTCTTCAAAGTTTCCCATTGTTGAGTCGCTTTGTTAAAGTCGGCTTGAACTTTCTCGTCCATCCACGGGTTTATCGAATATTCGACCTATTTAAATTTATCAAATCTCGAACGATTGGGGTTTTCTTACTTTAAAATGTGTCGGTCTGCACATCATGATGCGCTTCGCCGTTCCTATCATCGATTTGTTGACGATTTTGTTCATTTTAAAATGAAACTTTTTAGAAATGATTTTACAATTTTCGTTTCAGGCAGTCATTCGCTGGGCGACCTATGAGGCGGAACGACGTGGAATGCCGCCATGCAGTGAAAGTAGAAGATCAGTGCTCTCGCGAGCAATCCAACTCATCAGGTTTCCACTTATGAAAATTGACGAATTTGCGCTTCATGTTGGTGAGTATTTTTCCGTCTTTTGAGGCATGGCATTTTTTTTATCTTACGTATCAATTTTCTTGCGCGTGACCTCAGAATTTTCACAAAAAGGTTTGCGATACCCGCAAATTTTTAACGTGAATTCAAATTCATGCAGTAATGCGGTTATGCCCGAAGTAGCAAAAAAAACTGCGTGAAAACTCGGAAAATGCTCCGATTGGCCTGAAATTTTGGAAAATAAGGCCAAAATAATTTTTGGAAAATAAGGCCAAAATAATAAATTTAAAAATTTTCAGAAAAAATCGATATTTTGGTCCAAAATTTTTTGAGCGTGTACAGGAGAATTTTTTCCAATATTTCGCAAAATTTGAGGTCAATAGGAGCATTCTCCGATTTTTCCCGCAATTTTTTCCGTTTTTTTCCGGTTTTGTGAATAGGTCCATAATCAGCAAGAAAATTACAAATTACACACCCCATCTAAAAGTCCCTGGAAAAAGTAGCCTTTTCGTTTCAGAACCGAGTCAGATTCTCACCGATCGTGAGATGAACAAGATCTTCAAATACTTGGCAGTGTCACCTCAAGATCGCCCTGTTCTCGTCTATCCAGATCGTCCTCGATGTCTCATATCCAGCACCGAATACGTGGTTTCTCGATTTCAAAGAATAGAAAATCGTTGGGGATTCTGTGGAACTTCAGATCGAATCAAGTAAAACTACTTTATTTTCTTTTCCTATTAAACATGTTTTTTTCAGATTCATGGTTGACCGTCGCATCTTTGTCGTCGGTTTTGGTCTGTACGGCGCCATATCGGGACCACACGAATACAAGACTCAAATCAAAATTATTCACTGCGGGACCAACAAAACACTAGCTGAGCATGACACGAGTTTTGTGTGCGATGGAACTTCAAGAGCGTGTAGAGTTTGCTTCAAAGAGCCAGTGGAGATTCTCCCAGGAGTTACGTACATTGCAGCCGCACTGATTAGAGTGAGTTGGAAAATTTTTGAAAGCCTATGATGGCCTATTAGAGGCTTCCAGGGAGTTATGTTAAGTACGGTTTTCTAGAAAATGGAATAACTTTTTTTTATTATAACTAAAATTTCTAGTTACCAGCCAGACTTCCTGCAAATCCTGATTTTTTTTTTTGGAATCTGTAGAGGGTACATTCCACTATAGCCCCCCGAAACATTTCATTATACCCCCCCCCCCCCCCTGGCATAAACGTTGGTAGATTTTCGAGTTTTTTCCTTCTTTTTTTAATATTTTGTCGTTCACGCTTTGAATATGCGTTTCTAAGCATTTATTGATGGCCGGGAAGTTCAGCGGCAACGCGCCGGAAGCATGTGTGACACTTTTCAAATTGGCGACCGGAGGGAGCTGGGCGGAATCTTGCTTTGCGGGTTGATTTTTTGGGATTAAAAGCCTAAAGGTGAGCATAAAAGTATAGGAAAAGGTTACAGGGAGCCGATTAAACACTCAAGGATCCTAGCAAACTTCCGCCCAGCTCCCTCCTGTCTCATTAAGCCCGCCGCCATTTCAATATAAACCCCCACCAGTGGTGGGGGGTTATAAAATTTTTTGAAATAAATGAGTATCAAACGTAAGAAACGAAACTGAGCGATGAAAATCTCATCCCTAATCAAAATCAGACGTAGGATTCAACTAGGAGAGATCTTGGACATTTCAATAAAGCACCCCACCATTTCAATAAGCCCACCCACGTGGGGTGGTATAACAAAATGGGCGTTTGGGGGTGTATAATATAATGATATGGGGGGCTATAATGAAAGATTACCAGGGAATTCAATATGACCCCCCAAAACAACGGTGGGGGGATATGTTAGAATCTAATATGCCCCCCCCCCCCCCACCGAGACATTTCATTTTATGCCCCCACTTTTATAACCCCCCACTTTTCAAGGTGGTGGGGGGGGGGGGGGGGTATTCCAACTGGTGGGTGGTCTTAAGTGGGTGGGGGGGTATAATGGAATTTTCCCTCTGTAGATTTTGATTCCGGGTTTCTTTAATTCCGGAGCAATTCCGACTTTTTTTCGTTAAATTTTCTATGCTTCTCAGAAATAAACATAATTTTTTTTATTATGTTGCAAATTCTCTGAAAATTAAATAAAATCACGAAAAAAGCAAAAATTTTAGAGAATATTGAAATATCAAGCCATATTTGCTGCCCTACTATTTCAGGTGCCCATCAATTAGAGGTGTCCTTCTAATGTAGTAAATACGGTATTTCTTAAAGTCCAGTTTAACGACTTGAATGTTTCTGCCATTGAGAAAAATCGGAAAAAAATATAGGAGAAAACATCATTTTTTGTAACTTTTTACTGCTAAAATACCATTCTAGGGCTCTTTTTTACTTTCTGCACGAAATAAGATACCGTAAATTTTCTAATAGAACGGCCGGCCGTTCTATTTTTCACTACCCTCCTAGGAGGGCCGGTCTATTTTAGGGGGCCGTTATATTATAGGGTTAGGTTTACTTTTAAATGTCTTTAAAATTGTATTAAATCTTGAGGATTTTCCATAAAAACTACACAAATGTATGACAAAACAAATTTAGAAACCGGTCAGGAAGCAACAATTGGAAAAATCTAACCAAATTATCGAAAAAAGTGTTAAACTCATTCCTATATGAGAGGGGCCGGTCTATTTTAGGGGGCCGTTCTATTAGAGAATTTACGGTATCTCACGTTCAATTTCCAGGGCCCCGACTCGTACTACGGCACGAAAGGACTCCGCCGCATCAACATGTCCGACAGCGACGTGACGTTCCAGTTCACCTATGCGGCCATGAACAACAATGGAACAAGTGTGGAAGACGGACAAATTCCGGAGATTATCTATTACACGGCCACCGAGTAATAAGAATACACTAGCATTTTCAATATAGAATATTGAATTTGTACATATCCCTTTGTATACTGTAGATTTTGTAATAAATTTTGGAAAATGAAGAAAAAAAAAGTCATGAAATTTATTGATGGAACCGAACTATTTAAACAGGGAAAATTACCTTTGGCCACTTTAATTATTTTTGTGCGAGGAAAAATTAGATGAGTTTTTCTGAAAATTCGTCATCGGTAACTTCATTTCGGTCCGTCTCCAATGTCACTCGCACTGGGCTTATTGGGGAGTGGATCTGCAACAAAAAAAAATGCTTTTTTCCAGCTATTTAATGCCGCGTCCAAAGTTCAAAAAATTCCTGAAATCAGGAGTTTTGTGCAGTCCAAAGTTCCACAAAAAAATGCCAGAAAAAACAGGCTGTGACAGTTGAAACCGACGTTACCGTAGTTCCTTCGCTGCGAGACCTTCTGTGTTTGAACTTGAATTTTCCCGCAAAAAAGGAAAAATTGAGCAGATGTGGGAAAATTCAAGTTTGAACATAGAAGGACTCGCAGCAAAGTAACTACGGTAACACCGGTTCAACTGTCACCGCCTGTTTTTTCTGGGATTTTTTGTGGAACTTTGGACTGCAAAAAACTCCTGATTTCAGGAATTTTTGGAACTTTGGACGCGGCATAATAAATTGGAAAAAATAAAAATAAAAACATACCTCGGCACGGCCATCACTTTTCACCGAAATTCTCGTGACGCCAATCGATGTGGCATTGCCATTATCATGATTCTCCTTCCCAGACAACTCCGAAATTGTAGACGTTGAAGAACGAGACGAAATCGATTGCACATCATCATCATCCTCTTCATCTTGTCTATGTGGAGCAAAATTAACTGGCTGCATCCGAACCAGACCACTAGACGTCACTGGATGAGCTTCTCCACTTTCATCGTCATCTGAGCTCTCATCAGAAGAGCAATCATCAGCGTTCGCATACATTAGGGACATTTTTTGTGGTGAGCGGGGTGGAGGAATCGGAGTTTGTTCAACTGTTTGAGCAGTGAGCCGAGGTGGTGGAGAGGTTGGGAGTGGTGGTGGGACGTCTTCTTCCTCCTCCTCTTCTTCCTCCTCGTCGGATTCCACTCTCAGCATTGTCTCTTCTGTCGTCGATCCCTTCAAACTCTCATCAGAGCCGAACTCTTTGAACTCCCGAATGTGTCGTTCTTCGCTATCCGAATTCTTCTCCGCTCGGGCTGTCGTTTTGGATGACATTCCTACAACGTTGCTTTGCTTGTCAGCTTCGGATGTTTGTTCTTCTGAAAAATGGGGTTTTTTTCGTGGGTTCTTGGTTACCAGTTTATGCTGTACTGGCAATTTGTGGGTTTTTTTGAATGGGAATTTTTTCTTAGAGCGTTTTTCATATAACGTAAATAGCCTCTAAAGGGTTGTCGAAACTGAAAATTCTGAGAGTTAGGATAATTTCTTTATGTTTTTCCTTATTTCCGCAAGAAAATAAGGCAACACTAGAAATTGTTAAAGATCTAACTACACTTCAAATCTAAAATTCAAAAATGGTCAGTGACTGCCGGTTGTCACCATCAATGTTCTAGAATCTCTTCACAGAAAAAAACAATCAAGGTTCAGAGAAAGAATTGAAGGAACAACATTTTGGACGTCTCATGGGTTTTGAAAAAGTGCACTTGATGTTCAATACCACTGGTTACGGTAATCCTTGATATCTTGCCGTATGCATGAACCTATTTCGCCGGGCAAAAGGTTTTGTCGGCTTTTGTCAGAGTCTAGTGTCATAGAACTTGGTCTGTTAGTCATCAGGCTTTGAAATGGGGTTTAAAGGTGTTTGTCGTGATTTTGGGTCTTAAAACCTAAAGTTTGGCAGCCACTGGTAGCCAGGCAAAACCCGACAAACCACTTTACCGGGCAAACGGCCTCTGCAGTGGTTTAGACAATGTCGACTTCTAGAAAATAATAGACGTTTTGAATATACTTAAAACCGAGAAATATAATTTAAATTGAACGCTGAATCCTGTTTAACACTAAAATTTAGATGATTCATTTCTACAGAAACTTTCTAATGGACCTATGCACGAAATAAAAAAGGCCATTTAAATGAATTAATTTGACATTTTTTCCCCAATACACGAAAGCAAGAAAATTAAATTAAATTTGAACGCAGAAAAACGTTCGTGTCGAAATCTCGTAAATCGACACAATTTATTAAAGGCGAACACAATTTTTCAGTGGCAATATCTCGACACGAACGTTTTTCTGCGTTCAAATTTATTCAATTTTATTGTATTTTCTTGCTTTCGTGCATTGGAAAAAATGTCAAATTAATTCATTTAAATGGCCTTTTTTATTTCGTGCATAGGTCCATAAAATCAACTATTTAGGATATTGGAATTTGCAGCCGACTATTTTTTTTAATTTTTGTATGAACAGCTAGGGAAGTTCCGGATATAGTATCTCAAGGAATTTACGCTTACAGTAGAAACAACACTATTCTAAATACGAGGATTAAAAGTTTCCAGAAAACATGAACGATTTTTTCCTTATCCGGAAGTCGGATGTAGGAAATCAGAATTCCATGTTACTCTGCTAACGGGCAACTTCCAGGTCAGTCCGAAAATGATTGGATTCAGGAATTGAAGCAGTTCAAATTGGTTCGCAGTATCTAGAATGGAAACTGAATTCGTCCCAAAATAAGTTGCTAATGGAAGAATCCAAACTTACGAAAGACACACTCAGCAGAGGTAGATTAACCGAACAAAAAAAAAACGTCCATCTCACCTTCCGAGTCCGACATCTCCGATTGCGTAGCTTCTGGCGACGATTTCTCAGCAATTGTTTCTGCAGCCCCTGTTGGAGATGGCAAAACTGTAGACGTCTCGGCGTGAGCCTCACTTCTAATAAACTCAATCACAGACATCTTCCGATCGTCACCATCACCTTCATCTTCCGACGAGCTAGAGTTTGACGGGAGATCCTTGGAAATTCCCGACCTTCCTTTCAATTTTGGCACATCAACATCACTCTCATTCGAATCGTTTCCTTTTGACAACGCCGACTTTAACTCACTTTCATTAACTTCTTGAACAACATTTGTGGAAATTGAGACGTTATCCTCTTCAACTGCTTCTGTTCGATCTTCCTCCGTCGTTTTCAGCACGTTCTCCATCAGCAAATCGTTCATATTCACACTTTGAGCGTCTTCTTCGTCGTTTGTCGGCCTTTGTGAAAATTGTGACGATTGCGTTATATTTGTGTTTTTGTGTTTTGTTTTGTTATCTTTCGGAAATTCGTCATCGACCGATGATTTGGCCGCGGAAATTACATTATTTGAATAGGCAGAAGTGTCGGCGGTGGAAATGACCGTAGCGCCTTGTTGATATGTTAGTGAGCCACCTGAAAAAGATCAAGTGATAACAAGAAGAACGTGAAAAAGGGGGATTACTTCTGATAAGTTGGACGGGCGGCTCTTTGAGATCATTGCTGCAACAACAACAGATTCTCTGAAAGAACGAGGGCGAAGAGGTGGCTGGCGGATTCGTCGACTCGTTTGTGATGGTCATGGATTCTGTAAAGTTTACTTGCTTTTATTGGAATGGGTGGCAAACTTCTTGTTTCTATTTTTTTTTTCTCTTCTTTTCAATTCCGGTTTAACCCTGAACTTTCAAGGGTGTGGGGGGAGAGGGTGCGAGCGTAAAAATCAGGAAATCGGATTAGTTGACAACAGTGTGCCTTATCGACAAAGGTTCGACAAATTTGTCGGTAAATTTGTCAAAGTTTTTCGTCGAAATTTATCGACAAAAAATCGACAAATTCGACAAATTTGTCGATAAAAAATTTTGACAAATTTGTCGAAATTTTGTCGACAAAAATTCGACAAAAAATTTCGACAAAAATTCGACAAATTTGTCGACAAAATTTCGACAAAAAATTTCGACAAATTGTCGACAAAAAATTTCGACAAATTGGCTAAATAATGCAGCGCGCAATTTCGAAGTGTTGTTGTAGAACTGCAGAAGACATCAAATTTTACAATTCTATTTCGGATAGCTGTATTCCGGGCAGTTCCTTCGGGGTGCTACGGTATAGAACTCGCACGGAGTAGAACCGCTATGGAATAGAACTCGCACGGAATAGAACTGCCACGGAATAGAACTGAACGGAATAGAACTCGTACGAAATAGAACTCGTACGAAATAGAACTCGTACGAAATAGAACTCGTATGAAATAGAACTCGTACAAAATAGAACTCGTACGAAATAGAACTCGTACGAAATAGAACTCGTACGAAATAGAACTCGTACGAAATCGAACTCGTACGAAATAGAACTGGTACGAAATAGAACTGGTACGAAATAGAACTGGTACGAAATAAAACTCGTACGAAATAGAACTCGTACGAAATAGAACTGGTATGAAATCGAACCAGATAGCTGCCAGACAGCCGCCAGATAGCTGCCAGACAGCCGCCAGATAGCTGCCAGACAGCCGCCAGATAGCTGCCAGACAGCCGCCAAATAGCTGCCAGACAGCCGCCAAATAGCTGCCAGACAGCCGCCAAATAGCTGCCAGACAGCCGCCAAATAGCTGCCAGACAGCCGCCAAATAGCTGCCAGACAGCCGCCAAATAGCTGCCAGACAGCCGCCAAATAGCTGCCAGACAGCCGCCAAATAGCTGCCAGACAGCCGCCAAATAGCTGCCAGACAGCCGCCAAATAGCTGCCAGACAGCCGCCAAATAGCTGCCAGACAGCCGCCAAATAGCTGCCAGACAGCCGCCAAATAGCTGCCAGACAGCCGCCAAATAGCTGCCAAATAGCTGCCAAATAGCTGCCAAATAGCTGCCAAATAGCTGCCAAATAGCTGCCAAATAGCTGCCAGGTAGCTGCCAAATAGCTGCCAAATAGCTGCCAGGTAGCTGCCAAATAGCTGCCAAATAGCTGCCAGGTAGCTGCCAAATAGCTGCCAAATAGCTGCCAAATAGCTGCCAGGTAGCTGCCAAATAGCTGCCAGGTAGCTGCCAAATAGCTGCCAGGTAGCTGCCAAATAGCTGCCAGGTAGCTGTCTGGTAGCTGCCATCTTGGAGAACGCAACCGGCTATACATAGTTTCTTGTACCGACAAATCACGGGTCCACGATCGCTATCATTTGCATGAGATTGGCGCGGCAACCGATGTCGACTAGCAAGAAAATATATTTTGTCGAAATTTTTTGTCGTTTTTTGTCGAAAAATTTTTGTCGATTTTTTGTCGACAAATTTGTCGAAATTTTTTGTCGTTTTTTGTCGACAAATTTATCGACAAAAACGACAAATTCGAATTTTTGTCGATAAATTTGTCGACAAAATTTTGACAAATTCGACAAATTTTTTTGTCGATAATTTGTCAAAAAGGGCATTTGTCGACAAATTTTTTTTCGATAAGGCACACTGGTTGACAAGAACCAAAGTGACAAAGTAAGGAGAAGTCAAGTGTTTTAGGAACCAAACAAAATGAGTCATTTGTTGGCATTGAGACAATAGTGTTTGTGGGGAATTCGGCTCCGCACAATTAGGGCAAGTTGCGCATGTTTTTTTTGTTGTAATGTTTTATGCTGTTTGTTTGATAATGGGTCTATTTGTAGGAAAGAAAAAAAACGACGTTTTTTCTGTATGTAAAATGTATTTAAATGTATGTAAAAAACGTCAAAACCGCATGTGAACGTGTGAATTTTAAAAACCATGAAAGATCATTAATATTGAGGAGACGCAGGCAGGAAAGGCCTTCCATGATATACTTTCCGGTCTGCGTCTCCTCACTATCAATGATCTATCATGGTGAAAACACTTGTTTACCATGTGCTTTTTGACGTTTTTCAAGGTTTTTTGACATTTGTGGGTAGGAAAAAAACGCCAAAAAGTGCTTTCTCGTATGAATAGCCTCATATGAAATGGGGTGAATGAGTGAAACATTTTTTTAAATAATGATACAAGAAAGCCAGAAAACCCGCTCAAACGCAAAAGGGCAAAGCCCCAAAAGGTTTACAGTTTTTCCATAAATTTTAATAAAATTCGTCTCAAATCGTCATCTAAAATAATTTAATAACTTTTAAAACAATATTTTCACAATTTCAATAGAAAAAATCGACAAAAATACATGAAAATCCTCTCAAAATTTTTTTGGCTTATAGCCACCAAACTCGGGACATGTTCAAAATGCATTTGGCGACCACCCCGAATTCGATGGCTATTTGCCGTTTTTCATTACTATCCGCTGAAAATTTCCTGAGCATACTCAATCTGCACCCGAGCGCGTTTACCTCTAGGCTCATACCTTGAGGACCAAAACAATCACAAAATTCAATTTAAACTTTAAAAAAAAGAAGTCATGATGACGTGATGATGGCTATAAAAAAACTCGGCAAATTGGCCAGGCCACTTCAAAATTAGCAACAATTTATTTTGCTCCAGGCAGGAGGGACAGTCTCCGTACTCATGGCGAGCATGTATACACTTGCGCTCGTAAATAATTGGAGAGCAAATAGTCTTGGCGCGGAAAAAGAAAGACACGGATCAGGAAGAAATGAGAGTGGAGAGGGAGCAAGAAGGTAGAAAGAATTTGTGGAATCTCAATTTGTTACTTTTTGAACTATACTCAAGTTACTCGATGTTTGAGGATAGGATTAAAATAACCAATTTTAATAGGGCGGTCAAAAGAAAATCAATGTAGGCGTGTCGCAGCCGCAAAAAATATCAAATTTGTGTCTCAATGTCAGGCAGGCGTTGGAACTTTAAGAAAAACTTCTGGGATCTCCGTTAAACGTACAGTACTGGCCAAAATCTGCGAATGGCAGTTTTTAACAGAAAAGTCTGAAAAATGGCCAAGCCTTACAATTAGGGTTTTGAAAAAACCACTGGAAAATCAAAAAGTTGGGATCCGGAGGAAATAGAAACAGTTATTTTTATCAATTTTTGTTTATTTACAGAATATTTATGCTTGAATGCTTAGAAAAAGTCAGGAAAATGACAAAAAAAAACCGAATGCTGTTGCGAAGTAGTCGGATTGTCTTGACCACGGGGAGTACACGATAAAGTGCACAAGAAATGCGCCAAGGGCCACAAATTTTTTAAGCGTGGGGTGCTGTGCGACTTCTTTCAAAGGAACTGTAGAAAAAAAGGGATGAGTAGCTAAAAATCTAGCACAATTTGCCCCGATTTTGTAAAATTATCGCTTCTACGATATACAGTACCTTTAAAATAAACCAAACAAAAAATTTATCAACTAGTCAAAAGTAGGCCTAGATTGGAAGGTTAAACACAAAAGTCGCATCCGTTTTGAACAGTACTGTAAGTATGCATGTATGTACTTAACCGTTTAGGTTCACAAAATGTCTATGAAGAACACCTTCCCTAATAAATATAGGTCAAGTATTTAGACTCAAAGTTTTCCTGTTCTTCTTCTTCTTCCCTTTCTTACTCTTAAGAATTCAAGCAAACAAAAAAACAACACAACAAAACACACAAAACTTACTGCTCCTCATTTTGGTTCCTATAGTTCCTATAGGCTATAGCCTAACAATAAATATATGTATCGCCTGCTTATTTAGAACGGAACCGAAGAAAAGAAAGCATGTAACTCGAGAGCCCACCAAACAAAATTATTTACACATTCACAGAAAAGGGCACAGAGACAGAGAGATAAAGAGATATGAGCCAGCCTGCGGCTCCATCTCTGTTCGTTCCCAATTATAATTGTCTTGGCGGAGAAAAAAAGAAGAAGGAAATGAAAGATAGAATTGAAAAGAGTAAACAGACACTCGAGGAAGGCGGGTGCCATGCCAACTGGTAGGAGCACGCGCCCTGTCGCAGTAATGAGAAGAAAAATAATATTTACTCTTGGTATTTATTGGCGGGGGAAGAAAATTCGAGCGACAAAAAATGTTCCCTGGCGCGTGGAAATGAAAAACCACTTTTTGGTTGGTTCACTATTCGAGAAAAAGTGAAAGGGAAAGAGGAAGAAGTTTGATAGGGAGAGAGAGAGAGAGAGCGAGGACAATGGGTGTGATTAGGGGTGGAAGCTCTAGGAGGACCATGATGGTCTTTTTGAAACCAGAAGAGATTATCGGGTTTCTTTCTTCAATTTTCCACTTTTAAATCACTTTCCCTATATCCATATTACCGTCTTCCTAAAGGGAAAAACCGTTTTCCCGAAAATATTTCTCTTCGTCCGCCTGTCATCCAACTTTTTTCAAATTTGGTTTTCCTGAATGCGGCCTCTGGTCTGTAAATTCAGCACAACCGGACTGGCAAAACTGATATGAGTGTGACCGTAATCCATGTAAACACTAAAAAACATTTAAAAAAAACAAATAAATTAAAGAAAGGGCCACCTTTTCGGGGAAAGTGGCTTGAGGAAAGTGGAAAAACACCAAAAAAATTTCTCTGATTTTTCCAAATTTTACAAAAAAAAATAGAAGACCACGAGGAGTACACGACAGCGACGTTTCCTAAGCCAGCGCTCAGTTTTCTAGGCCGGCGGCCGACCGTATCTTCTAGAAATTTGTATTGGCTTCAGCAAAAATCAGTTTTTTCTTCTATTTTTTTCATTTTTTTTTTCACTATTTTTTGTAAAATATTTAAAAATCGGCCAGAATTGCGCCAGGTAAGCAGAAATATAGGTTTGTTCATTTCAAAAAAGAAAATTTTCTGGAAAGAATTGCTGGCCGCTGGTTTCCTAGGCCGCGAATTCGTGTTCTCACCGTGGGTTTCTAATTTTTTGTTGTTGTATTGTGCTTTCAATCGACTTGCGACATGAGAACGCGAGACTCCGCCCACTTTTTTGTGCGCGACCATGCGAACACAGTGATATTTGAAGAGACGCAGACAGGTATACTCGATATAAAACGCTGATAACTCGCTCCAATCGAGCAAAGAATTTCGCATGCATTTGGAGAGAGGTTTAGAGAAATCAGAGCAAAACATCGGCCACGGCTCTCTCAATTTTCTGCACTCTCTCGCTGCCAACGAGGCCGCGTCCACCACTGTGCGAAGGGAGCGCGTTTGCAGCGCTCCGTACTGAGAATAGCGCACAAATAAGTGGGCGGAGTATCGCGTTCTCATGTCGCAAGTCGATTGAAAACACAATAAAATCATAAAAAATCAGGGAAATTTTTTGTGCGATTCTGATGTGATAGTCGTAAATCCCCACTCAATGCCATATTTTAAAACAGTTTCCCCAAAAAGTTGGTTTCTCCTTTAACGTTTAAATTTATAGAATGCATTACGGTCACACCCATTGTAGCTGTGTCCTGTAGTGCTAAATTAATGCTTGGAAGAGTTAGAATTTTCTAGGCCACAAATCTCACTATTTGAGAGGTGAAGAAGACGATTAAATACATACAAGTGGTACGCAAACACCTGGACCGGGTAAAAAAGGCCCACAGCCAAGAAACAAGCTCCGCCCCCTTCTTTTAAAAACATTTTTCATGGTTTTGCCAGGGTCTCATAAAATTGGAAGAACTTGAACATTTCTTTGTTAATTCAATGCCACAATTTTTAATTTTAGTACATCATAATTGACGACAATCCGCAAACACCGAGCAACGTGTTAGCGGGCGGTAGAAGTTCAGAGACCCTGACAAAACCGGGGAAAACTTTTCAAGCATGTGGCATTATTTTTCCTACATAGAACATGCTGTACAAAACTCGTGACGCAGACTTTAAAAATGGGCGGAGCTTGTTCCTCTGTTTTTGAAAATGTTTCCACGGTTTCGATTTTTCCAATTTTGTGTTTTTCCCCGGTTTTGTCAGGGTCTCAAAAAATTTCTTCACGGCTTGCTGCCCGGAAAGTTATTGACAACGTGCTCCGCTGAGTGTCTGCGTCTCTCCGGCGAGAGTTTTCTACGAAAACAACAATATTCTCGCACTCTGCTTGTCTGCGTCTCCTCTTCGTATCAGTTTAACGCAGAAAAGTGGCTGCGCAGCTAAATGCAGCCTACGGTAGAAAATTGAGACCACGCTTACAATTAGGCCAGATTTTTTTTTCGGGAAAAAAGCCCGCGCAGTTTAAATTTTATTTTTCAAAGTTGCGTCCCAGACGCCGTGTGGCGACCAAATTTCATTGCAGTGTGCGCTATTCTCAATTTTTAGACTTTCAAAAATAAAATTTACATTTTTCTAACATGAGACAAAGAACAAAGTTCCAATGGAAAATAAGGCAAACCCCTTCGAATCTAGAAAAAAAAGGAAAAAAAAATGTTACTTTACGTTTCAAAACTCAAAACGTGTTTTAATGGTCGTCTAATTACACGTACTAGTCTTGCTCTCCACCAAACCAAGAAATACATAATTTCCTACTATGGTTTCCTCTTATTCACACTTGGCCGAGCCAGCCCACTCGCTTTTCCAAAACCTCTGCCTCTGATTTACATACATTTCGGCATAACACCCCAGACCACAATTGTAGGTTTCTGATTGCACGAGGTTTGGGCAAATACATTTTTGTTTTAATTTTTTTTAAATACAAAATCTGGCGTGCTCGTGACAATCATGAAGTCTTTATGATAAAGAATAGGAAAAAATCATGTGAAATAAGAAAAAAAAGAAAAGAAAAGAAGGTGATGAGATGAGTTTCTATGACTACCAAAAGCAAACCAGAGAGAAGGCTTGGTATTTTTTTTACAAAAAAATGGAAAATTTGACTGGGAGTATCATGTCCACTCTTTGCTACATGAATAAAATGTTTTTCATTCTGAATAGTCATTCTCTCTTTTTTTGTTGCCCGTTTTATAAAACATAGACATGGACAGGAGTCGGAAACTGATATAAATATATTTTTTGTTGAATATATGTTTGTGCAATCATAAATATCGAATGTCTTTGCTTTATATATCTACAGTAGCTCTTTTCCTCGTTCTCTGTTTTTCCCCTTTGATTATCAGTCCATGATAAAATATGATAAACTTCCGGTGGACGCCAACGTCTTCTTAATCTGCTTTCTTTCACAGCGTTTGACGTACGTCTTCTTCAAGCTCTATGCCTTTTTTTTGCTGACGCAAAACACTACGGCGTCAAAAAAATGGCGTGAGACGGTGATGAAAAAACTTTTTGAGCACCGCAAAACTCGAACCTTGATGATCTTTGTGATATGCAACTGCGTTAACCACTCGGCCATCAAGGGAAATTTGCGGCTCGTCGCTTAGGTGTTGATAAAGGTGCGTAATTAGCTAATAAAAAAAAATGTTTCTAGCATATTTTTTACTTCAAAAATTTTTTTGTAGGTTTTTCTCCTTTGTCTGAAAAAGAAAAGGGCGTTTCCAGATTTTTCATTGTCCTACAATGAAAACCTTTTCCATCGTCTCGGTAAAAGTCGGCAACTTTTATGCAACACTTATGCAACTTTTATGCAAACTTTATGCAACACCAATTTTAGACTTTATACAACGGTTGCATAAAGTGTGCTTAAAAGTTGCACAAGTGCTGAACAAAAGTTGCACATTTTTTGTTCTAATTTTGTTTTTTTTTCTCTCACACTCTCTCACTCTTTCCTTCTCGCAAACGAAAATCGATCAATATATAGAAAAATACGTTTATTTTGATTGAAAAAAAAGTAATGAGGAATTAATTAACAATTAACACAAAATTAAAAATTATATATAATGGATTCGTGGCGGAGTGACAATTTTTTCACGTCTTTATTTGTAAAAATGAAGAAATGGAGAGACTTTTCGTTGCCCAGTTTCACGTGAAATGTCACTTCGTCACGAATCCATTATATATTGTCGGCCCGCCAAAATGGCCAAACGCGCTCCGCTGAACTCAACGCTATGCGATTTTCATTTTGGTCTCCAAATTATTTAATTTCACGTATAAATTCAACGTGAAATTAAATAATTTGGAAACCGAAATGAAAATCCCATAGCATTGAGTTCAGCGGAGCGCGTTTGACCATTTTGGCGGGCCGAAAATAATTAAAAAAAATATATATGATTGCAAATATAAAACATATAAAAAATTATAAGAAAACTATTATCGTGGCTTTTTCATTTCTGAAATGACTGTGGTATTTGAAGAAGCTTTACGTGGCAAGAAAATGGAATCGATAATAGCTAGTTTTCAGCTTGTAAAATAATCCCTGAAATATTAACCTTTCAGAATCGTTTGTTAAAAAAGGTAAACAAATCTTTCTTATATATAAAAACCCAGATCGGGATGTCTGTGCGCGTCCGCACCTGCCTTTTTGCAAGAAAATGCAGTGGGCAAAACACGAACCCGTGACATTAGGATTTGTATTCAAGAGCACTACCGACTGAGCCACAGAGGACAGAAATCCTCCAAAACAGAGTGCGTATAAATGAATGAGGAAGAGTGGAACGTGAAAAAATAGAATGTGGCGAGCAAGTCGCCAATAGGCTGCGTTAGCAGCCGCGCAGGACTGCGCAGCAGGCTTGTAATTATATAAAAATATTTAACTGTTTGCAATTTTGGTATCTTGGCAAATCTAATGGGGTTATTCATTTTGTGAAGCTTGCATTTTTGTCTTATTCATTTCATGCAGAATACGACATTTTCTGCAGAAAAATGCATACAATGTCGTTTCTGCATGAAATGAATAAGACAAGCATGCAAGTTTCACAAAATGAATAACGCCATTAGTTTTGCCAGGGTCTCCAAATTGCAAACAGCTAAATATTTTTATATAGTCATTTGTTTACCTTTTTTAACATACGTTTCTGAAAGGTTAATATTTCAGAGATTATTTTACAAGCTGAAAAGCTCCCATATGGTATCTATGTTTTACTTTTAAAAAAACACGATTATCAATCAATAGAAGCGGCTCGGGTCAAAGTCTTCTGATATTGGTAAACTTATTCGGAAGAATACGCCACAGTTTTACCATTTTCTAGAAGAGCATCGCGAAACTTTCGCACTGATTCCCAACGGAGATGTCGAACGCAATTTGAACGATCCTGTTAGAATAAATTTAATACTAGCTAATCGTTTTGAAACTTACCTTGCATGCAACCAGAATGTTTGCATCCATGTCAAAATGGTGCGTTCGCAGGTTTCGTCTAAATTAATTTCATAGGTTTTTGTAAATAATGTAAAACAAAACTCACAGAGCTTTTGCAATGGCATGCTCCACCGTTCGAATTGCTGGCTCTCTGCATCTACGACGACGTAGAATTTCGTCTCCCTTGTCCTCCGCTTCCACACATTGTAGGAATCTGAAACATAAACATATTTTCTGTATTCCTTTTTTTTTAATTCACGGGTGATTTTCTGCAATTTCACCGATCAGCAAGTCGTCCGGCAGGAAGAATCCCAACGCATCCACTCCGAAATTACCAAATTCCCGCGTGTTTTGGTGGCTCGTCGGTTCAGCCGTCTCCTCTCGGTTGAATTTCGCTTCTTCCATAGAACCGTCCATACATTGTGAAGAATTTTTACCTGAAAGTAGAAATGTTTTATTTTCATTGTGAAACTGTTTTATCTGAAATCATATTCTAATGAGTAGCTACCACTAAAATAAAATTAAGATTCTTTGAATGTATTCCTATATATTCAATGAGAGAGTGTGAGAAAGAGGGAGGGATGAATAAGAGTGAGGAATGGTCTCTTAGTTTCCCTCACTCTCTCTTGAATTTGTTACGGTCGCACTTCATTCAACTGTGTAGAAGTTTTCCAATTTTCAAAAAAAAAAGAGAACTTGCTCAGACAAGAGTAATAGCAAATTATCTGGCAGGAAAATTCGTCTATGAGAGAAACCTTTTTGTTTCATCTTAAAAAATTCATTTTAAATAGATTTTAAATTTATATTCTTACCTAATGATGCATTTGAAATATATTTGGAAGGCTTGAAAAGAAAATCTTCCAATTCCATTTGATCCAAGTGAACGATTTGATTTTGATGAAACTTGCTGGAATCTGGTAATTTATAATTGTAATTAAATGAAAAAAGGATTTTTTTCGAAATTTTTAAAGAAAAACATTTTGAAAATTCCTATCGAAGCAAATTGAAAGCAAAATAGAGTCAGGATAAGGAACAAAGTTTATGTTGTCATCGCATCATCGGCTGTTTCGACAAAATTCGACAAAAATTTGTCGATAAAACGATAAAACGAACAGCAGGCTAGTTTCAGAAAAGACCGATAAATTGCCCAGAGAAATGCGAAATTGCTACATTTTGTCGATAAAATTGTCAAACCATCTGTTGTCGACAAAATTTTATCTAGAAAATTTCGATAAAATGTCGACAATTTTGCGATAATTCCGTCGATATCGTGTCGATACTGCACATTAATTCAATTGGTATAATGGATTCGTGGCGGAGTGACATTTCACGTGAAACTGGGAGACGACAAATCTCTTCATTTCTTCAGTTATTTATTTTTTCATTTTTTCGAATAAAAACGTGAAAAAACTTTCACTCCGCTACAAATCCACTATATGCATTATGTGGCGCACAAAGTAAAAAAAAGCACGCGTGAATTTGCAAAACACGCGCACAAAGTGTCGCGGGATTTGCGCGATTTTGAAGCGTCATTTTTATAAAATGATGCTATTTATGTCCCTTTAAAATTAATACGGTACATGTTATTTTTTCAGTAGATTTTTTACACATGTTGTGGAAAATTAACATTTAATGCGGGTTGAAAGATATTTTTCGATAAAGTAAATTAATTTGACCGTAATTGAAAGTTTGCGTCACGTAATCACTGTTTTTTCTTGACCGAAATATCAGTTTTAAAAATTTTCAGAAAAAAAAATAAATATTTTTTTTTTCAAATCGATATTTCGGTCCAAAATTTTTTGAGCATATCCAGAATTATTTGTTGCCCTTATTGATTAAAATTTCAGGTCAATCGGAGCATTTTCCGAGTTTTTCGCAGATTTTGCCGTTTTTTGCATTTCGTGCAAAACCCCATAACACAATGCTACAAAATTAGTCAGAAAAGGACAAAACAAAATCGACGAAAGTTTGAATTGCAGACAAGACGGCAAAAAAATTTAGGAAAGTTTTATGGGAATTTACATTGAATAAGAAAAGACAGTGGTTACATGACGCAAACCCTTCCAATTAGGGCTAAATTAATTTACTTTATCGAAAAATATATTTAAAGCAAAATGCTAAGAAAATCGACTGAAAATATAACATTTACCGTAAAATTATTAAAGGGACAACATCTTTTTCTCTTCAAATCTTCAAAATCACGCAAATTCCGCGTCACTTTGTGCGCGTGTTTCGGAAATTTACGCGTGGTTTTTTTTTTACTTTGTGCGCAAAAAAAAATTAATAAATTTATTGGCAAGCGCAAAAAGTGAACTAAAATAAACATATCGCGCGTCATTTTCATTCGCGCGGGAATTTTAATTGGAAATTGGTAATAGTTATGACCGGAAAATCGATAAAAAATAAGGGAGACAAGCAAAAATGGAAAGAAAAAGGATCCTTTTCGAATAATCGATAACAAAAAGTTTAAAGTTGGTATAAATGTTGCATAAATGTTGTATTTTTGGCAATTTACGCATAAAAGTTGCACAAGTGTTGCTTAAAAGTTGCGACAGCCTTAAAGTTTGCATAAAAGTTGCCGACTTTTACCGAATTTGCATAAAAGTTGCACAAATGTTGCTTAAAAGTTGCGACAGCCTTAAAGTTTGCGTAAATGTTGCCGACTTTTACCGAGTTTGCATAAAAGTTGCACAAATGTTGCTTAAAAGTTGCGACAGCCTTAAAGTTTGCATAAAAGTTGCCGACTTTTACCGAGTTTGCATAAAAGTTGCACAAATGTTGCTTAAAAGTTGCGACAGCCTTAAAGTTTGCATAAAAGTTGCCGACTTTTACCGAGGTCTTTTATATACATTCACACATATTTACTCATACAAAAAAAGCGCTCGAGACGAGGCATTTTTGTGTTCTCCGCTGTCCCACTACTCGTTTTGTATCATTCTCGTTTCTATCTGACACTGATAACACTCTGATGCGCCCATGTCGCAGTGATAATTCTCTCAGGGCGCCGCCTCCGTGACGCGTCGCTGTCTCGCAGTTACTCGCTCGTTCGTTCTCCCTTTCTTTTTTAAACTACCGCGCTTTGAATTAAAGGCACATGTTGTTTTTTTCGCCGCGGTATCTCGCCACGAACGGCGCCCTCCGGCGACAAAACACATTCAAACAGGCGCCATTTTTTGATTTTGGCCGGGTTTGTTCTGGAATTTGATGATTTTTTTCCTAATTGCTTGCTTTTTTATTTTCTGAAACCCTCTTTATTCACTTTTTCTCGCTTTTTTGCCCTGTTCGCATTATTATTTTCGATTTCGTCATCCGATTTTTGCGGAAATTTCCGGAATCTGGCCCAAAAGGTTTTTTTTTGAGTGAACGGGCGGTCGGCCGAGTAATTACTTAACGTCCAACGAAATGCTCGCATAGCTTTCCAGTGTAACGTGCCAGTAGGTTTGTCTCTCTTTCTTCACTAGCACACACATTCTTATCAATATGCCCAATTCATAAATACGTATTTAAAATGTTTTTGAGCGGTCTTTTTGTGAAAGGAAAAATTAAATATTCTCAAAAAATGAATAAAATTCTGTAACTGGAAAACGACAGGAAAATCGTTTCCCGGAAAACGAAATTTGGAAAATAATGAATTTTGTATGATGTTAGGGAGAGACGCAGAGAAACAGAAAAGCCCATTTTCCGAAAAATGCCGCTTTTCTGATTCATGGATTCTGGCTCGGAAGAGATTTCATTTCAATTTAAACTCCTTCAGAGCATTTTATTTTTTATTTTTCGCCGCTTTTTTTGGCTTCCCTTCTGCATAGCCTATGAGTGTAGCGCAAGTGAGTGTGTGAGTGAATTTGCGATGCCCACTTTAGTTGTTGTCATGCGACGGGCACGGCACGCGCTCGCTCATTGGTCAGACGCAGCTAGCTATCGATTTTCCTTCACACTTCTAAACGTCGAACGGGCTGTTTCTGATGTTCTAGCGCGCTCCGCTTCGCTCCAATCTTCTTTTCTCTCATTTTTTCTTCTCTGCTTTACAGGTTACCCTCGATATACAACGCTGTCTAACTTTCTCATGTTTTTCATAACCTTTTTTTCAGAAGACTTACCAATATGACCGAGGCTGTGGAAGATTTGGTGACGCGCGCTAAGCTCTCTGAGCAAGCCGAGAGATATGACGACATGGCTGCTGCCATGAAGAAGGTATTTATACAGTTTTTAGTTTGATAATTTTTATTTATTTCAGGTCACCGAGCGGGGACAAGAACTTTCCAACGAGGAGCGAAACTTGCTTTCAGTTGCCTACAAGAACGTCGTCGGAGCCCGTCGTTCGTCGTGGAGAGTGATCTCCTCCATCGAGCAGAAGAGCGAGGGTGCCGAGAGGAAGCAGCAGCTCGCTAAGGAGTACCGAATTAAGGTATAATTGCATCATCATTGAAACTTAAGATGTCGTTCTTTGATTTATCGATCAGCTCATTCATTAGTTAGATATTTAGTATTGTACTTTACCCTGTTTTTATTGATTGTGTTTTTTGTAGGTCGAACAAGAGCTCAGCGACATTTGCCAAGATGTCCTCAAGCTCCTCGATGAGTTCCTTATTGTCAAGGCCGGTGCTGCTGAGTCCAAGGTATTCTACCTCAAGATGAAGGGAGATTACTACCGATACCTCGCCGAGGTTGGCTGTGATGATCGCACTGCAGTTGTTGAGAAGTCCCAAAAAGCTTACCAGGAGGCTCTCGATATTGCCAAGGACAAGATGCAGCCAACTCACCCAATCCGTCTCGGACTCGCTCTTAACTTCTCCGTGTTTTACTACGAGATCTTGAACACTCCGGAATCCGCTTGTCTGCTTGCCAAGCAGGTAATTATTTATATCGTGCGCTGATCCATCGCCCAGCGAAGTGTCGTATGGAACAAGCCTCTATTGTCGACCCGCCACGACGGTCCAACGCCCGCCGCTGCATTTAGTGTTTCGTTGTTTTCATTTTGGGATCCAAATTATTTCATTTCACGTTTAATTTTAAACAGGAAATGAAATAATTTGGAAGCCAAAATAAAAATCACGAAGTACGAAATTCAATGGAGCGCGGTTGACCGTCATGGCGGGCTGACAATATTTATTTTGAAAGGCTTTATGCGTACAACCGAACGACTGCCCGCCGATACTAAAATTTAAAATTGCATAAAATTTTTTATAGGCTTTCGACGACGCTATCGCTGAGCTCGATACTCTTAACGAGGACTCGTACAAGGACTCTACCCTGATAATGCAACTTCTTCGTGACAACCTCACTCTCTGGACATCTGACGTTGTGGGAGATGATCAGGAGCAAGAAGGAAACGCTGATGCCGGAAATTAAGTACGCTTTCATATTGATATATTGTCATTCTATAAAGTCACCCTTTTTTAAATATATTCACAACGAGCACACAATATGATTATATCCAAACAGATTCGAATTTCAGAGTGCTGGGCTTCATCTTCATCAAAGCCACGTCCATTCTCTTCCCACTTTCAGTTATCCATCTATATCTCCGGTAGGTTTGATGAACTTCCCGGTAAAAACCTACTGCCCTTTTCCAGGATTATCATCACCCTCACCAGTACCCCATTCAACATTGTGCAATGTTAACAGCAAGTGGTAGCGACTTTTGTACTCTATTAGATTACCCAAAATCTCTATTCTACTTCTGTTCCCGTTGTATTCTGTTGAGATCAATGCTCATTGTTCTTGAAATGTCATCCAAAATAGGTGTTATGAGCAATGGTTATTGTGTACTGTTAATCATCCCTAAATATGATCCCCTTAATTTCTCTACACTACAATCAAATATTGTAGCGCATCCTCCGTTTCGATGATAAATTTTTTTTTGATACTTACAGACAATGATATGAATAATTTATTAAATAATTAACTGATCGCGGTTTCGCAAGGAATTTTAGGTTTGTTGAGTTCTAGGTCAGCGTTCAGAACAAAATCTGCAGGCTCTGAACGAGCAAAAATGACGTAGACAGTGTTGGCGACGGTCAGTGTCAATGCGTGGATTATGAAATAGCTTGTCCATGAAAGCTCAGCTGAAATTTTCGAAACAATTGTGAAGGAAATGGCTAGTTTGTATTACCATCTGGACTTCCTGGAAGTACAAGTAGTGAGAAGAGAACCGGCTCGAGAAGAGTTGCTAGCGATTTGAACAGTTGAATGTACCCGATGACAAAATATGATAGTTGTCTGAAAGACCGGGAAGTTGCGCGGGATACATTAAAATCTGATAATATTTACCTTGATATCAAAGCGGCGCCCTTGTAGAATCCTCCACAATTAAACCCGAAAGAGGCCTGATAAAAAGTGATACAGATGACATGCAGATATGGGTACTCTTTTGGTAGCACTACGACAAGAAGGAGGAAAAAAGCGGGCACTTGTAATGAGATCGTGTTGAACAGGCGCAGTTTCGTCTTTTCCGGCAGAAACCGAATTCGGTCCGACGCCACTCCGGCAAATATTCGAACGCCAATAAAAATGTAGCCTTTCATAGAATTGAGCCACGCATTCGCCTGAACATCCAGTCCCAGATACTGATAGTACTGGGCACCGTACACCAAAAAGACAAAACTGGCGAATATGTCGGCGAATCCGGCGAACCAAACAGCCCACACGGATTTTTCTGTTAGAACTTCTCGATACGGTGTCTTCTCCGGTTTCTTCTCTTTTCGTGTGCCGTTTGCAATGTGTTGAAGCTCAGAATGCGTCATCAAATGATGATCTTCCGGCTCATCTCGATAGAAGAAAAACCACACAGTGGTAGTGATGAAAAGAATAATCGAGAGGATATAGTAGATGGGTCGCCAGCCAATGTTTGACGTCGTCTGAAAAAAATAACACTTCATGTTTTCAAAGATAAACAATTGACTCACCCATCCAGCTATCGGTAACTGAATGACCGCTCTGGCCGCAGTGAATCCACTCAACGCAGCCAGCGATATTCCGACTTCGCTGATCGGCGACCATCGTGAACACACGTATCCGACCACGCCAAAGTCGGCAGAATAGAGGATTCCTTGAAGTATCCGGAAGACGAGTGCCACGTGGTAATGAGTGTCGAGAGCCCATGGAAGAAAGGCGGTTACGACTGCGCACAAGAGACTGGCTGTCGTGAGGACGACACGAGGTCCGTATTTGTTCATCAGCGTGTTTTGTGGGTACATGCCGATGAGCGAGCCGATTGCCATCGCTGAGATCAGGCTGGATTTCTCTTCTAGTGTGTAGATGTAGATCTAGAAAATATATTTTATATTTTTAAACAAGCCTGCTGCGCAGTCCTGCGCGGCTGCTGACGCAGCCTATTGGCGACTTCGTCGCCACATTCTATTTTTTTACGTTCCACTCTTCCTCATTCATTTATACGCACTCTGTTTTGGGAAGATTTCTGTCCTCCACAGGTTTTGCGCGATAGGCCTATAATAGGTTGAGGCCAAATATAGGCCTATTATAAGCTTATAATAGGCCTATCGCGGGCGGCAGCGCCTACCCTCCTGTAATAAGCTTATCGCGGACGCGGTGTGCGGCGACCGCGGTAGGCCTACTTGTAGGTCTAGCGGCGAGACGCAACATGAAAATAAAGAAGGTAAAAAATAAATATAAAAAGGAAGATAATAAGTCACAAAGCGTTTTCTGAAATTAAATGAAATAAAAAGCCACATGTGGAATGGCGTTATCCTGAAGGTAGTGCACTCTGAGACCTTTTAGTGGGGAAAGATTGAGCTGGGCCCTGACCTTTTGCAGTTGGGCAGAGTAGTATTTGGCCGTGTTAGTTTTGCCTTCGTCCAGAAGTTCCCAGTCGTCCACACCATGGACAAACTACAGACAACCCAGAGAAAAGTCAAAGGAAAAGTCCTTGTTCTCGAATTTTCCCAACCAAATGCGAATGATCATTTCATGAAGAGCCTCGTTCTTATAAACTTGCAACAGGCGGCGATTAACCTTCGGCACTTTCAAGTTGGATAGAAAAAAAGAAGATATTTTCGACCCGCCAAAATGGCCAAACGCGATCCGCTAAACTCAATACTACGTGGATTTTATTTTGGTTTCCAAATTTTTTTATTTCACGTGTAAATTCAACGTGAAATTAAACAATTTGGAAACCAAAATGAAATCCACGTAGTATTGAGTTCAGCGGAGCGCGTTTGACCGACTTGGCGGGCCAATAATAATGAAAAGTCGTAGGCGATTTCGGTCACGACTGAAATGGTCCATGGGGTTTGAGAGAGAGAAGCAGTATGGGGAAGTGGATGCTATTGTCAACAAGGTAGGGGGGGGGGGTACGACAGAATAGAAATAGGCGAAATAGAAATGCTACAAAATAGAAATGCTACAAAAAAGAACTGGAAAAAATAGAACTGAGCGAAATAGAAATGCTACGAAATAGAACGGCTACAAAATAGAAATGAGCAAAATAGAAATACTACAAAATAGAAATTTTTGGGCGATGGAGCGCGTTTGCATCATTTTCTCAATTTCTCAGTTTTTCGCCGATTTTCCTTTTTTTTTCTGAAACTGCATTGATTGTATACCTTTCTTCATTTTCGATGTTGTTAAGTGCGTAAAATATCTGAAAACTACTGAAAAACCCTATAATAATCAGAAAATTCGAAGAATAATGCAAACGCGCTCCATCGCACCGATTTCTATTTCGCTCATTTCTATTCTGTCACATTTCTATTTCGCGCTGTTCTATTTCGCTCATTTCTATTTTGTAGCCGTTCTATTTTTTCCAGTTCTTTTTTGTAGCATTTCTATTTTGTAGCATTTCTATTTCGCCTATTTCTATTCTGTCGTACCCTTAAGGTAGGTTTCTTATATACCCAGTAAATTAACCTTTTTGTTTTTGTCGGGCTCTGTCATGAGCTATTATCTGTGAAACTCACGCAACTCGCCCTTATCATCCCTTTGTTACTCAAATCCACGCGTTATTACGTCACTAATGTTTCCGTTTCAGACACAATGCTATATAGCCATAGTTTCAGTCTTCCAATATGCGCGCTCACTTGTCTGACCGTCTGCGTCTCGCACGGCCAAGCGATCTTCTCCCCATTCTCTAAGTCTTCACTCAACAACACACGGCTGAACACCACACTAGGCTACACGCAAGCACAAAGGGACCACAATCATCGAGATCATTTCTGTTTTCACGCGTTTCCGTTTTGTTACGTTTCTGATTTATTACATTTCTATTTCGTGGATTTCTATTTTCACGCAATTTTCAAAAAGTGACATTTCAATTTTGTCGAATTTCCAATCCAAAAGAACCCCCTTTCTTGCCAACCTAATATATGCGCACAAATTGAAGGAAGAATGAAAAAAGGTAAATTCTTCAATCAAATTCCCTTAAATTCAATTCATTTTAATAAGAATGCTGATTCCATGTTGCCGTTTCAATCTTGGGATCATAACATATCGCTTTTCAGACCAACGTTCAATCCTCACCAAGCAAAGTTTTTGTAATAGTTTAAAGCGAAGTATTTTCAATTTATTTTACCTCTGAACAAATTTTCAGAACCGGAACGTAATATTTCCTGTAATTTCTTTGAATAGAATACAAAATGTTCAAATTGTCCACAAAAGAAATGAGTGAGTCTGCTTCATTCTATGCCTAACGGCACGCCATTTTGTGCATTTATCTTCAGAAAATGTCATTTCCGCATGAAAAGAATATGGCAGAAAATGCAAGCACCAGATAAAAAAGAAAGGAAACGAATTTTTTTAATGGGGTTATTCACGAAATGGCAAAAAATGGCAAAAAACGGCTAAAAACTGCGCGAAAACTCGGAAAATGCTCCGGTTGACTTGAAATTTTAGGAAATGAGGGAGAAAACTCTCCCGGACATTCCCACAAAATTTCAGACCAAAATATCGATTTTAAGCATTTTCAGAAAAAAAAGCAATATTTCTTAAACATCGATATTTTGATCTGAAATTTTGTGGGAATGTCCGGGAGAGTTTTCTCCCTCATTTCCCAAAATTTCAGGTAAATCGGAGCATTTTCCGAGTTTTCGCGCAGTTTTTTGCCGTTTTTTGCCATTTTTTGCCATTTCGTGAATAACCCCATAAGTTGCGAAATGCATGATGAAATGAATGATACATTTTCAATCAAATTTAAGAAATATCTGAAGAAATTAAAATATTTTTGTCTCACAATTTATTGCGAAGTGTCACAGTGGTTAATAATTACATAACATTTTTTTCCATCGAGTTGCATCATCAAAACGTGAAATCCCGCACGATTTTTTCACGCGAATATTAAATTTTAGTGTAATTTTAATTTTCGCGTGAAAAATTGTGCGGGATTTCACGTTTTTTTATGCATCTTGATTAAAAACACAATCGAGTGGTAAAATGCAAGTGTGATCTTAAAGGCGCAGAGCATTTCAAGCTTCAATGGGTCTCGTAGCGCGCGGCGGAGAGAAGGCCGGCGAGCAAAAGTTTTCGTTTCAAATTTTTCAATTTAATATGATTTTTTTGAAATATTAACCTTTTTATCGGTGAAAATTAAAAAGAAAATCTTGAGTGTGAATTTCTCAGAGATAAGCGACCTATTGTCACCTACATCAGAATGAGCAATGAAGACGCCGAGGTCGTGAACATGCGTTTTCATTCATTTTTCTTTCAAATATGCTTCCTTTTCTTATTATTTTTGATAACGAAAATTTCTAAATTAATATATTTTGTAGAATTCTGATATAGGTTTTTTTAATCCATTGTGTAAAAAATAAGTACTTCTCCACGTTATATCCGAAAATTGTCTATAAAAATATAAATTGCTCCATTTTTGTTCAGGAATAATCGTTTGGGTTCTTCCGAATATTCTTCAAGCGATGCCAAGAACATTCTCGGCGGATTTCTTATACCAGAATAGACCAGGTCAGTTTGTTCATTAAAAGACTAGCGCGCCCAGGCGCGCTGCGAGGTTTTGGGCCGCTTCGAGGCCTCAAACCGAACCCGCGATTCGCTTTTTCTCAGGTCAACTGATGCGTGCAAATATCATTAACACTACTTTTTTTTAGATGACGTTTCGAATGCCGCAGAGAAGGCGGAGAACGCTGATTCGATTGGCACGGAAATGGAAGGAATTGAAGAACAATCTGATTGCGACTTCATTGCACATGGAGCACTCGAAGAGGATGAGGATAGTAACGGAACAAATCAGTCAGCTGACGAGGAAATTCCAGGTACCCATTTTGACTATTTTCATGTAGATTTCTTATAAATTAGAGCTAAAGCGATTCTTGAAAAGTGTACCTACGGATGTTCTTCAGTTTATTGCTTCATGTTGTTTGTCTAGGCTTTCGACGACAGGTTTTAGGGAGTTGAAATCAGGCTTCCAGAGTTTTCTGAACATTGAGTGCACATAATCAGCGTTTTGCTGGGACTCAATTGAAAGCGGTGTGGTTTTGGTTAGTGTGCGTTATCGGTAAAGATTTGACAATTTTACCGGTAAATTTTCGAATCATGTCTTAGCGGTTAAATTTTTTTCGGTAACGCACACTAGGAATGGGGGTTTTCAAAGAACGAGAAAAACCAGCAAAAATAAAAAAAACTAGCAAAAAATTCAGCGGAAATTCGGAGAATGCTTCGATCGATGTAAAACAGGGAAATCATTAAAAAATACTTTCGGTCACTCCCCAAATTATTCTGAGCACAATATCAAGTTTTGAACATTTTCCGAAATAAAAAACTCTTCCGCCATTACAAATTAAAAAAAAAATTCTGGAACCGGTTAGTGTGCGTTACCGAAAAACATTTTTTCTCGAGTGACGCGGCAACTTTCCCGCGAAATTTAAATTTCCACGTACCTCTCAACACCCCGTTTAGCGGGAAGCGGTGGGAGAACTCGGAAATCTGGAAAAGGGTGCACTTTTTCGATTACGCGGAGAAAATTCTGGAAGCCTGAAATTATGCAACTTTCTTGTTAGAAAAATTTTTTTAAGAGTTTGAAAAGCTTCATTCAAAATGTAATATTTTTTTTTACAGCTTGCCGACAAAGATGGTGGTTTTCACAGGTACACCGGTACCGACGCCGGTTCCGTGTACATTTCGCTGAATTCTAAATTGAGAGACTCGATAGATGGTAGGATTAAAAAATATATGGTTGAATTTTCTGTTCGTTTATAGAATTCGCCATCGATGGTTTCGGGCAGGAACGATCGGACGATGTAAAATCCTACGTGAGGCACGTCTCCAACAGAATTGTAACCAATCTCTGGTAAGACTCCGCAAAAAAAAATTAATAAATCAACGGATTCAGCACGAGAAAAAGGACCAGCCTCAAAAAGTCGGACGTGGCTGCGAGCCCCGAAGATGATGCTGCGAAGCTGCGAGAGGATTGCCAAAATGGATTAGAAAAGTGAGTATTCTATTTCACTTATACTATAATGGATTCGTGGCGGAGTGACAATTTTTTTCACGTTTTAATTCGAAAAAATGAAAAAATAACTGAATAAATGAAGAGATTTTTCGTCTCCCAGTTTCACGTGAAATGTCACTCCGTCACGAATACATTATATTATCCATCTCTGAGAGTTCCACCGCTCGCACACAGACCGTGCACTGCGGACTTAACCGCATTTCGTCTCGCGTCTCTCAATTTCTCACGTAGAAAATACGAATTTCGCCGTCAGCCTTTTTCTGCATGGCGTAGGTTGCGATTGGCACCCGGTGGAACTTTTTTAGATTGATAATACTACACAGAAATACGGACAACGTTGGTAAATGACCAGTTTTCAGTACGTTAAAACAATATTTAAATAAATGTTTTGCGTAATTTTCCAAGAAAGCCTGGACCCAACGTCCAGCTATATTTAAATATGTTCTAGCGCTTTCGCCATAGTGCCTATGTCTACATTTTTTAAAATTATATTCGTTTCAGTTCGTGGCTCTTCTCTCCGAGCAGCAGCGGTGCTCGTGTTGGGGTCGTATATTCCGACGATAGCGAGGATGGCGGCGGTGGTGGATTCGGAAGTGACGATGAATGACGACACCGTCAATTAAAGTGTTTTTTTTTTTCTATTTGTTGTTATTTTAAGTGTTTTTTTTTGTTTTGTCACATTTTTATTAGAAAAAAAATATTGGAATAGCAGAATTTACCAATAAATGTTATGTTTCTTTAGTGTGTAGCTTTTACAGATATGCCGGCTTAAATGTATGTACATTTGAGCCTAAAGAGCCCGTATATTGGCCTGGGATAACCTATAATAAGCCTATCCCTGAATTAGGAATAACCGCGATAAGCCAATTATAGGCTTACAATAGGCTTACTCGTAACCGCGATAAGCTTGTTATAGGCGAGAGTCAACCGCGATAAGCCTATTATAGGCCTATTATAGGCGACGAGCCGCGATAAGCCTATAATAGGCTTACTATAGGGTCCTTCGCGGGTACTTGATAGGCCTATCGCGCAACCTATTATAGGCCTATCGCGCAAAACCTGTGTCTGTGGCTCAGTCGGTAGTGCTCTTGAATACAAATCCTAATGTCACGGGTTCGTGTTTTGCCCACTGCATTTTCTTGCAAAAAGGCAGGTGCGGACGCGCACAGACATCCCGATCTGGGTTTTTATATACACAGGTTTTGCGCGATAGGCCTATAATAGGTTGCGCGATAGGCCTATCAAGTACCCGCGAAGGACCCTATAGTAAGCCTATTATAGGCTTATCGCGGCTCGTCGCCTATAATAGGCTTATAATAGGCTTATCGCGGTTGACTTTCGCCTACAATAAGCTTATCGCGGTCACCAATAAGCCAATTGTAAGCCATAAATAGGCCTTTCGCGGTCATTCAAAAATCGTTGGTAGGCTCGTAATAGCGCTATAAAACGTCTACAGACTCCCCCTATAGGCTCAAAAGTGCTCGCACTCAAGCCATTTCTTGTAAAAGAACAAAACACTGTTAAAAATAATACAATTTATTGCAATTTAAGCGAATAAAATAAAAACAATAAAAAGAAGAAGATTGGGTATAAAATATATCGGAAAAGGAAAATAAAACATTAATTTGGGGTCTCAAAGTTTTTAAAAGTTGGCTAACACGTAGTTCGTTTTTAAATAGTTTTTGTCTCTGGGACCATGGGGACTAGCTTATCTGGAGAAAACCTATGCATAGTGATGTTTTTTCCTATTTTTCTCTAAACAAAAAATCAACTGAAGTTTGCATGATACAATTGCATATTTCCATTTTTACAGTTAATCGCGATTATTTTGCAAGTTTTTTAAAGTTCTATTACTGCGTTGCGAGTATTGTCGGCCCGCCAATCTAGTCAAAAGCTCTCCGCTGAACTCAACGCTATTGTTCATTTGTTAAAAAAGCAATTGCGCTCCACAAAACTTAGTACTTCGTGGATTTCATTTTCGTCGCCAAATTATTTCATTTCACGTGTAAATTCAACGTAAAATTTAATAATTTGGAAATCAAAATGAAAATTGCATAGCGTTGAGCTCGACGGAGCACGTTTGACCATTTTGGCGGGCCGACAATAGTGTGCGTTACTGGAAGAATTCTAAAGTAATCAAGGTATACATTTGATACGTTTTCCTATGCACGAATTGGTGTTGATAAGGCAAATTTGAACTAGCGGCTGTACATCGCCGAGCTGAATATTTTATTCGAACTTTGGTCATATTTTTTTACTTCACACAGCCTGCTACTTTTGGTGACTACTCGCCTTTTTTCTATTTTTTTTTCGACCCTTGTGGTGAAGTGCTTAAACGGTTTGAACGTTAATCGAAATTTTTGAACTGAACGTACTGTTAAAAAGAAAGGTAATTAAAACGAAACTATTGGTTGTGATCGCCAAGTTTTAGAAACATTTGAAACCTTACAAAATATAATTGTCGTCCAATGGCATCCACGTTTTGCACTGTCTCCTTTCGGTCCCTCGCCTCGATCTGAAATAAAAATTTATGATGAAAATGACCAAAAAAAAGTCATGAACCTATTCAGTGCTCGACTAAAACGGAGGAATATTAAGGGGCGATCAGCACACCTATTTTTGCAGCAACTTGCCGATTTTGGGGCAAACACTCATTTCCCACATAAATCAAATTATGAATCGTTTCTCACCAGAACCTATTAAAAAATGGGAAACGGATCATTTTCGGCCAATATACGAGTATATTTTCATTGGAAAAAGGTACGAAATGAACAAAAGTAAGAAAAGAACAGTGGGAAATGATCGTTTGCCGAATTTGGCAGCAAATTGTCGATTTTAGAAAAAAAATCGCCCGCCGGTGAACTGCGGCAAGTTGCCTCAAACTCGGCAAATTGTTGCAAAAATCGGAAGATTGCCGACAAAATCGGTGTACTGGCCACATCTCTACGGTAATTTTCCGTCGAAGTCGGCGTTCTAAACACTATCAGTGGCCATACGCACCGATTTAGGCGGCAAATTTCAAAAAATTCTATGAGAAAATGTTTTACGTGGTGCTTTAAGAAACAATTCTTACTTTCTGGAGTTTTTCAGTATAATGGATTCGTCGCGGAGTGACAATTTTTTCACGTTTTTAATCGAAAAAATGAAGAGATTTCTCGTCACCCCGTTTGACGTGAAATGTCACGTCATCACGAATACATTATAGGAAATATGGAATTCCGTGTTTTTTTTTTCTGGCGATGTCGGCCCGCCAAAATGGTCAAACGCGCTCCGCTGAACTCAATACTACGTGGATTTTATTTTGGTTTCCAAATTTTTTCATTTCACGTGTAAATTCAACGTGAAATGAAATAATTTGGAAACCAAAATGAAATCCACGTAGTATTGAGTTCAGTGGAGCGCGTTCCACCGACGTGGCGGGCCGATAATAGAAAACTTTTTCTATTCTGTAGACAACATAATACTTACATTGCATGTCCTTTCGCCGCTCCTCGTGAAGATCCATGCTCCACTCCGTGATCGCATCGTCACCTGAATAATGAACAATTTAGTGTTATTTATATGAAAGGAAGCAAAAGATTTGTGAGAAAAGATTCGCAAAAGTCCGTGCTGGCCGCCCCTCAACGGCAAATTGCCGTTGCGGGGCGACCAGCACTCCTATTTTTGCAGCGAACTGCCGATTTTAGGAAAAATCGCCCCGCCGTATTGCGGAAAGTTGTCTCAAACTCGGCAAATTGCAGCAAAAATTGGACAATTGCCGCCAAAGTCAAAGTACCGGCCACATCTCAACGGTAATTTGCCGACGAAATTAGCGTGCTGAAAACTGACAGTGGTCAGACGCGCCGATTAAGGCCGGAAATCGCCGAACATTCTCTGAGAACATCTTTTACGGGACACTTTAATGGGGTTATTCAATGGCAACAAACACCGCGAAATCTCGGAAAATGTTCCGATTGACCTGAAATTTTGGGACGCAAGGTTAAAAATAACTCCCGGAGATTCCCACGAAATTTCCGACCAATATATCGATTTTGAACATTTTCAGAAAACATTCAATATTTTTTTAAAAATCGATATTTCGGCCCAAAATTTTTTGTTAATGTCCGGGAGAATTTTTTCTTTTATTTCCCAAAATTGCAGGAAATCGGAGCATTTTCCAAGTTTTCGCGCAGTTTTTTGCCATTTCGTGAATAACCCCATAAGAAAAATGTAATACTTACATTGTATGTCCTTTCGCCGCTCTTCGCGAAAATCCATGCTCCTTGATAGCAATGTCACCTGAAAAATGAACAATTTGAATGTTATTTATATGAAATTACGCAAGATTTGTGAGAATGACGAGTGAGTGCAACAATAAACAAAACTTTTTTTTATTTAAACCCCCTGATTGGCCTACAAACGTAATTTTCGAGTTTGGGCGGCTTTAATGGCAAAGATTGACACTTTTGGTAAACAAAATTATGCTTTTTTGAAACAAAAATAAAGAAAATAGCAAAATAAATAAAGATAATTCTTGCCTCGCAATTTATCGCGAAGTGCCAATCCTTGCGCATGCGCCATAATAGGGAAAAAAACAAGAAAATTTTTGTTTATTAAAAGGTTAAAAAAACTAAAAAAAAAAAACGGAAAACAGTTGAAATGCGCCGGCAAAAAAATTAATTAGGCCAAAGAATTGTTTTTTTTTGTGAGTGCTTGCGTCTCTACCGATATAGTGTAACCATAGAGCGTGTTTGCACTGCCCTGACGTCATGCCGCTAGACCTACAAGTAGGCCTACCGCGGTCGCCGCACACCGCCTCCGCGATAAGCTTATTAAAGGAGGGTAGGCGCTGCCGCCCGCGATAGGCCTATTATAAGCTTATAATAGGCCTATATTTGGCCTCAACCTATTATAGGCCTATCGCGCAAAACCTGTGTATAAGAAAGATATCTCCGTAAAACTCGTTGTTTTGCTGCAATTATTTGGTATTTTATCTTTTAATCACACAAATATTCACCGTGTTCACGATGTCCAGGATTGGAAATGTGGGCGGAGCCTAATTTTCTGGCGCGCCAGCAAACTAGTATGGCGCACTTTCGGTTCTTGCGCATTTTTCGACTCTCGTATTTTTTTTAATTGATTTTTTTTATTTTTCTTTCAGTAAAACCTGTTTTTCTTTGTAAAATGTATGTATTGTATCTTTTAATACCATAAAATTGCCCAAACTTCAATTTTCGTAAAGATTTATCCTGCAAAAACACCAAAAAATTCACTTTTTTAGGTCCGCAATGCTAAAAACGATTATTCCGAAATGGTGGCTGAACCAAATTCGATGTTCTTAGGCTTAAAAAATTTATAAAGACCTCAGCTATAATTCCGTTGGAGCACACGTGGAAAAAAATTAACAATTTATGCTTTTTTTCCCGAAAAACATAGAAAAATGCCTCAAAATTTGAATTTCGTGCGAAGAAATCTAGTGGGGCGCGTTTGCTCGGCTCCGCCCACTTTTCAAATCCTGGACACCGTGGTAATTACTATATTTGTCCGGCATGCGGTTTGTTTTTCGAACCTACTGTTTAAACGCCGACCAATAAGACAGTTCACGGCACCCCAGCCTTGCAAAATTGTTTCTACCTGGCGCATTTTTAAAACCCTAAGGCTCGGTCATTTTCTGACAAAAATGCCTCGTTTTTGGACTAAAATGATGGTGTCATCCTGAATAATCAGATAATGATTCGAATTTCACAAAAAAGTAAATTTTCGAGTGAAAAAAATTTGAAGGCCTGGCCCGGCAGCAATTGTTTAGTTTTTTTTTCATAGTTTCTGGGCAAACATTTTCAGATTTCTTTGCTAATTACATGTTGATTTTGATTGTTGATTTGTTATTTATTAACACAGTTCTATTTATAAAAATACATATTGAACCTAAAACTCTAATTTTGGAACTTGAAAGTTTTCCCGCCGGGCCGTAGAAATTCTCGCCACGGCCCGGCCCGGCCCGTTGCAAGTATGTATAAATGAGAACTCGGTAAATGAGAACTGCGCAAATGAGAACTTCTACAAATGGCAACTCATTTGCTTTTTGATGCTAAATGCCCTCTCAAAAGGAAATGAGTTGCCATTTATAGCAGTTCATGTTTGCAGCAGTTCTCATTCCGCTAGTTCTCATTTGAGCTACCACCAGGAAAATTGAAAGTATCATTGTTGGGCTAGATGATGGTTCTTTTCCTTTACTAACCCAAAACATAAATTTAGAAAAAGAAAAAAAGCAAAATATGGCTGGTTGTGCCAATGGTCTGAATGGTCAAAATCACAACTAGGTCAGTTTTCGAAATTTCTCGTTCAGTTTTTTTTAATGAGCAATCTGCCTACATCCAGTCTCTCTAGGGCAATTTTTTGTCCTAAAGACTAACCACAGTCCATGAATAAGATATTCTTCCTATTAAAAAAAACTATTGCTTTCTTGTGATACTTGTGAAGTTCGACGGCAGTATTCATCCTGGATACTGCGCTTAAAAACTATTACAAAACCCTTGAGATGATTAGAAAATCAAGAACAGTTCTAAAAGCGAGTACCCCCAACTGTCAGGGTTTTGCGGTGGCGAAATCAATCTTTCCCCTTTAAACTCCACTCTAAGCTTTGAACTAATACATATTTACATCTGCAACCAACCAACCCTTGGCAGTTGTTCTTCTTCTCCATCAGATTATAAAAAGAAGGGTAAGATTTAGGAGGATGAGGAGGTGGACGGCCACCAACCATCCATCCATTCATCAATTCATTTTTTCTTCAAACCCGCTATTTTTGATCTTTTGACGACATAATTTCAATGGTGTAAAAAAATTCCTTAACCCGTAAAAAAATTAAATAAAACCCACATCATCCTTGCCCGCCTCGGCAGCAATCGTCGCGTTTTTCTCCATATAGACCATTGAGAATGAGAAGACGTCAACACAGTTCATGACGCTGCCGAGCTGAAGCCACGTGAGCACAAATATGATCCATCTGATGCGGTGCTTCATCGACAGATTCAGACGGAAACTGAATTAAAGCAATTAGATAATAGTGACGTACGATACAACAAAATTAAATTACCGCTTGCACCCCATATCGAGGTTTCCGAGCAGAATCGGCGACGTGTTCGTCGCTGAACTGTTCTGAAAGACACAAAAAAGTCAGTGAAGGTCAACTTGTGCATTTTTATTATTATTATTCCAATCGGTTTCTTTTTTTTGTCACCTAAGTTCTACATATTTTGTCACTTTTGTGGCCACTCGACCAGTTTTTAAGTCGATTTACTATTTTCGTTGTCCTATCATCATCACTGAAGTGTATGACAGTTATGGATGGAAAATCTGGTAAGAGATTTGATAAAAATGAGAAAGAAGGGGAACGGAAAGATGAGGAAGAAGAAGAAGAATGGTTCTTCCTGTGTTGTTTTGTTTCATGCTTCATTTCAGCACAATTGTGTTCTGCATTTCATAAAAGAAGGCACACTTGTTTGTTACGGTTGTTGACGTTTTGATTTGATTCGTTGAACTGTTAGTGATCACAGAACATCAAAGGGCACCGAGGAATTTGAAAGGGGGCGGGGTGAGGGTTCCGGGTGATTAAAAGAAAAGCTATTAGCCGTTTCCCGCTGGAACGCCAATTATGAAGAACTCAAGAAATGTTTAGCTAATATGTTCAGCGCACGTCCCGAATTCGATGGCTATTAGCCTTTTTCGATGGCTTTTCTCTTCAACTTCTTTCGCACTTTTTAATCAGGGTATTCGCAGAGGTTTTGGCGCGTATATGACGGGCATTGGCAGCTGTGGGGTTAACAGCCATGTAAAAAAGCTAATAGCCATTGAAAAAGGCTAGTAGCCATCAAATTCGGGGCGTTCGCAAAATAAAAAATGGCGAATAGCCACAGAATTCGGGGCACGCGCCAAAGGCATATGGCACACGGCCCGATTTGACGGCTATTAGCTAAACATTTCCTGAGTAGGGCCGCAGTGGTAACAAGTATTGCCACGAAGCTGCCATGTAGATAGACGCCCAGGTCGGGTCAGCCAAATCCCGTGGCAATTCGCCATTTTTCTAGGCAATTAGCGGATTCGTTGGCTATTAGCTTATGTAAACTATCTACACCAAGCCGCGCAGAGCTTGCGCTGATAAGATATGCACCAGTATCAGCTAATAGCCTACATCTACCATTTCTGCCCAAATCATTGAGAAAAAGTGCTAGTGTGCAATAGTGGGGAACTGGGAGAGCGGGCGGAGATTAAAAATAAAGAAACCTTGATCAAACCGGGGAACAAGCTCCGCCCCTTTTGCCGCTCTGCGGCACGATTTTCGCACTGAAAATTTTTTTTTATTCATGAAAAACAGGGCTGCAGAGATACAGAAGGAGCGGAGCTTGTTTCCCGATTTTTCAGGGTCTCAAAAGTTAATATAAAATGGTCTTGCGCATGGGATTAAGGGCTCAGTGAGTTTACAGTCATTTTCTGAGAAAAAAAAACTGCAAACGATGGTAACTGGCCACAGAGCTGCCAACTACTCAATTTTTTTTTCGATGGCTATTAGCTAAAAAATTTCCTGAGTAGCTGCCCCGAGTATATCTACCGTGGCAATTTGCCGTTTTGCTCGACAATTAGCGGCCTTGCTGCCGGAACTTCCCCGAGGAGCTCAGACCCAATAATAAAAGTGTGCTCCGCCTGTTAAACTTGATGGCAGAAAGCCCAGTCAGCTGAAAGCGATTTTGCAAAGGAAGTTTAAGATTTAATAATCTAAATCTCAGGGGATGATACTTTGGATCTGGATCTAAGCTCACAAAACTTCTTCAGGAAATTATTCTAATAGTCATAATCCGGAGCATTTTTCAAAATTCAATTTCCTGCTAGCTGTACTTTTCTAGTCCACCTACACTAACTACATGTAAGAAGCGGATGAGCAACGGACTAGAAGATCGAAAAATCAATGCGTTTCGCAATTTTAGAACACTGTAAATCTTGAGAAAATCGTGGAATTTTGAGCGAAAAAATCCTTATTTGGGTTACGATAGGGAGTCATTCCTTATTTTCAAAAATTTTGACTACAGATTATAGTCTATAGTTATTTTCAAAAACGCCAAATAAAATACTTGAACCCGCTAGACAATCGTAAATGTCGGACGCCAATAATAATAATTAACATGAATTATGTACATATTTGCACCTGTCGAACCCAGAAAACAATGATCTTTGCGAATAAATTTCTGAGGAACGCCTTTCCAGCCGTCCAATGCGCCAACACATTTTCAGTGGAGCGTGTTTGCATTATGCGTTCGGATTATTCATGTTGCAAACTTAATTTTAATTCAAAAACTAGGAATTTGAGTCGAAAAATGGCCGAGCCTTAAAATTAGGGGTTCAAAATTGCACTGGAAATTGGGTTGGAATCCGGAGGAAAAATACTCGATATAAGCGCTGAAAACTCGCTCCAATCGAACAATAAATTTGACATGCATTTGGAGTGAGATTCAGAGAAAAGAGAGCAAAACATCGACCAAGCTCTCTCGTGGCCGCGTTCTCCACTGTGCGAAGGGAGCGAGTTTGCAGAGCCTTATACCGAGTATAGAAAAAATTAAATATCTTTATCAGTTTTTGTTTATTTACAGAATATTTATGCTTGAAAACTTGGCAAAAATCAGAAAAAAAAAAGAAAAAAAATGTAGCGAAATCGTCGGATTGTCCACGGGGAGTACACGAAAAAAATGCAAGCGTGGGGTGCTGGGAAACAACAGGAGAAACGTTTTCCGCATACGAAAACGAAATAAGTAAATGATTAAGTAAATGTGAACGTGATAATCACTGTCATTTATATTTATCGAATCTGCTACCTGCTCAGAAGAAAAAGAGCCCAAAAGTCATCGCGACCTTTCTTCTCTCCCCCCTTCTTTCTTTTTTTTTCTTCTCCTTCCGATTTTTTAATCTTATTTTGTGGGCGCCCGTTGGGTTTGTGTGTGTAAAGTGCGCCCCAACGCGAAGACGGCTTTTTATTACTCGCCATTTTTCATATTAAACTGGCAGGTGTTATGAGATGGATAACCTACTGTAGGGCTTTTCCGAGTAACGTTGTTTGTGGCTGAATAAGCTGGGGAATGAGCCTAAAAAAAAAAAAAAAAGAAGAAAAATGAAAAAAAGCTCTCCACACATCACATAAAAGTTTACGGGGTTCTAGGAAAATCTTCAACTTTTGTTTTCTTTTTTACTATGCCAAATATTGGGAGAATTACAGAATAGCCACCCATATATTTCAAAATAGGTACCCATTTGACTCGCTATAGTATAGCCACCCACAGCCGGGTGGCTATTCTGGAATTATGGGTGGCTATTTTGAAATGATGGGTGGCTATTCTATAGCCCGTTGATGTGCACTGGTGAAGCGCCACGGGCCCGCGGCGGGCCCGCTGCGGGCCCGCCGGCGGACCGCTGACAGCTAAAAGAGTACACGCGTGGTGCACGCAGCGGGCCCGTGGCGGGCCCGCCAGCGGTTCGCTGGCTGCTACATTGCGGGGGTGACTCCAGGGCTGTCAAAACGGCCCCGCGGCCGGCTCGCGGCCAAAGGAAAGCCGGCCGGCTTTCGGCCGGCCGCGCGAGTTTAAATAGAAAAAAGCCGTGGCCGGCCGCGGCCGGCCCGAAAGCCGTGGAATACTGTAAACAATTGTGCAGTCTGCATATATCATATTTGACGACATTTCTCGCAGAATTTTTTTGTGTAATAATAGTTTTTTTTTGGCTTTTTTTCCAGCAATTATGGGGATTTTCGCAAAAAAAAACGTTTTATTTTTCTATCCACACGATGTCAAAAAATCTTCATTTTTTAAAGTTGCTTGTGTGTTTTTTGAAAACATTTTGGCATCGCGTGCATTGAAAAATAAAAAAAGATTCTTGTGAAAAGTCCTATTTATTTAATTTTATTTTATTTCACGAATTACTAATGGCGTTGTTCACGATACAAACAATTTTTGTTTTTTTTTCATTGCACGCGATACTTTGTCTACCAGTGCTTTTCAAAACATTTCTTGAAATCGCAATGATCGCATACAGTGGAAAAAAAAATGTTTCTCTCGTGAATAATTTTACTATATAAATGTATTGACTACAGTTATGAAACGATCATTCGCGAGCCCGGCAAACGTTCAAGATTGGCTGTCTTCTCTGAAGAAGAGAGATATCGATCTGATAAGGTCGAATAGTTTCGGCGGGATTACACTTGAAAAGGTTAGCAAGAGATTTTCGCAAGTTTAATGACAATATTTTTTCCAGGCTCTTACGTCGGAAAAACAGTGCGAAGGATTTCTTCGGTTGATCGTGGTCAATGAAGAAACTCAACAAAAACATCAAACCAGTTTTGTCGAATGTCCCAATTGCTGCAAGGCTCTCGTCGACAACGGTGGACATTTGAGGTGAGAAAATTTTTTTTTTTTTTTAAATAGAAAAAACCAGCAAAAAATTCAGCGAACATTCGGAGAATGCTCCGATCGGTCTGAAACTGTGAGAAATCATTTAAAAAATACTCCCAATTATTACCTGAAAATTTCAGACCGATATATTGATTTCAAAAATACCGATTTTTATTTCTGAAATGTTTCAAAATCGATATTTTGGTCTGAAGTTTTCAGGAATTGAACGGGAGTTTTTTTAATGGATTTCCCAAAGTTTCAGTTCGATCCGAGGATTCTCCGAATTTTTGCTGAATTTTTTGCTGGTTTTTTCTATTTCTTACTTTTTTGCTGGTTCTGTGAGTAACTCCATTAACTTTTTTGAACAGTCGGCATCGTGAGATTTGTAAAAAGGCGATGAATGTAATGCTGCCTACAACGACAACGAAGAAAGACGTGACGGCCGCGTTGTCAGTTTATTTTGCACAGTCTGGACGGCCGTTGAATCAAATGGAACAAGAAACTTTTCGAGGGCTTGTGGAGCACTTGTTGTGCCTCGGGTAAGTCCAATTCTATCCTTCTCAGCCTTTACCTTATGTTGCGGTTGTAAAAAAAAAAGAAAATTTCCGGCAATTAAATTATGGGGTTATTCTCGAAACCAGAAAAAAATAGAAAAAACCAGCAAAAAATTCAGCGAAAATTCGGAGAATCCTCAGATCGAACTGAAACTTTGGGAAATCCATTAAAAAAACTCCCGTTCAATTCCTGAAAATTTCAGACCAAAATATCGATTTCAAAAATACCGATTTTTATTTCTGAAAATTTTCAAAATCGAAATTTTGGTCAGAATATTTCAGGGAATGACCGGAATTACTTTTTCAATTATTTCCCAAAGTATGTGATGAAGGATGTGGGATGCAAACACGATTTTGTGTGATACACAAACAAGTACATAGACTAATCTAATGGACCTATTCAAGAGAGAAAAAAAAGAAGTTTTTTCCGATGCAGGAACGGCAAAAAATAAAAAAAAAAGGAAGAGAAAAAAGGAAGGAAATTTTTTTCTCTTCCTTTTTTTTTTCTTTTTTTGCCGTTCCTGCATCGGAAGAAACTTCTTTTTTTTTCTATCTTGAATAGGTCCATAACATTTTCTATATAACAAAGATTGTTCGCGCGGTTTGTGAAATGGGCACGCGGGAACATTACCTTTGTGCGCACATAAAAATCGGAAACTATTTTGTGTTCACGAACGAGTGGTGCTGGCGACGCTCCGACGTTCAGCAATTTTTCACTGTTTTGCAGTATTCGCTGCGAGACCGCAGTTAAAAATTTCAAAACATCGGAGCATCGTCAACACCACTCGTTTGTAAACTCATATCTTCCTTATATATAAAACTCCGTTTGGGTTTGTAACTGAGAAAGTTTTTGTTTAAAAAAACCGATAGTATTCAATCGTATTTCAGACAGAATCTGTCCGGTCGAGACGTTAAAAGCGTCGTTCCGTGTCGAACGACGGTTCGCCGAGAAATGGATAACGATCTCGATGATTTTCTCTTGAAGCTGCGTGCCATCTTACTTCCAAAACTACACGCGAAACAAGTATCTTTTCTGGCTGACTTCGGAAAATTACGGACTGATTTCTTATGCCTCAAAGCATCATATCTTGAAGAAGAAGTATCTGAATCTGGAGATATCATTTGGCGCACATATATTGTTCCAATTGGGTTTCAACCAGTTTACAGTGAATGCAAAGATGCCGACAAGGTGATTGAATTTTTAAGAAAATATCAAACATATCGAAAAGATAATATGAATTGACTCAAGCATTTTTTTATTCGAAAGTTTTCTAGAATACGGATTTCAGGTGTTCGAATGGATTTCAAATAAATTAAATCAATTCTTTGGAGAGTATGTCGACTTGAGAAATGTATTTTTGACGGCAGACGGAGGATCGAATATCCGAAAATGTGCCGAAAAGTATTTTTTAGGATGTAAGGTTTCTGAGACACACACGAAACGCTCATTTCTCAATTTGCAGACTGCAGATGTTTTGCACATGCTGCCAACATTATGGGAAAGCGGAGCCTCACACCGTATCGACATGAACATATTTCCAATGAGGAAAAGAAAATTTTAGATGAGTATAAACAGCTCCTCGAACATTCAAAAAATATTGTCTCTATTGTGAAAAGAGACAAATTAGTGAGTTCACAAAATTCTGCGGCTTAATGAAAATTGTTTCAGTTGTACAATTCGATGGGCTGCCGTCTTATTGACAGTGTCGAAACAAGATGGTTCACTGAATTCGATTGTGCCTCCTCGGTTTTCAAATCAATCGACATTCTTGTCGGCAACACTGATCAATTGCCCATAAAAGCTGCGGATTCGGTTGCTGTATTGATGACGCCGGAAAAGAGGCGTCTTTTCCGTGAATTACACCGAACGATGGAGCCTCTCCAAGAAGTTAACCTTTACTACCAGGTAATATTATCTTTTTAAAAAGCGACGTAGTCGCCAAAAAGCCATGGGCTGGTCATCTTATGGATTTATTCACGAAATAGCAAAAAAAACTGCTACACGCTCGGAAAAAGCTCCGATCGAACTGAAATTTTGGAAAATAAAGGCAAAATTACTTCTGGATATGCTATCAAAATTTCGGGCCGAAATATCGATTTTAAAAACTAATGATTTTTTTTTCGGAAATTATTTAAAATCGATATATTGGTCCCAAAATATCTGAGCATATCCAGGAATATTTTTTCTTTATTTACCGAAATTTCAGGTCGATCAGAGCATCTGACGAGTTTTCGCGCTGTTTTTTGTCATTTCGTGCATACCCCCATTATAAACTTCCAATGAAACTCATTTTAGCGAAATGGCGACACAATTAAAGATGTTATCAGTTTAACGTTATGCCTGTTAGATGAATACAGAGCGTTGTTAGCCGGCGCGTCAGAAGAGCACAAAACTCTTCTGAGATTCGCATACTCGGCCGTTCACAAGAAGACTGAAGATTTTGCTGCCGTTCATTTCGTCGCAACCTACTTGAATCCGCCTTCGAAACATTTGGTGGACTTGCAATCACGATTTGATGCGCATAGAGTAAAGAAAAAGAGTTTGATTCTTGGAAAAAATTTATTTCCAGATCGGAATAAGAGTGCTTCCAACGGTCGAACATGCTATTGAGGATTTCGACGCATTATTTCATGACGTGGTACGACCACCACCCACTTCTTCTCCTTCTCTGACCGTCGCCGACCCCACAACCATTTCCAGTTTCATTCGTAGAAGCCTTTCGCGCACACCGCCACCCGAACCGAATTTGTCTCTGTGGCAGGAAAGGAGACAATACGATTGCGATACTAGATCGATGGAGCCGACTAAGTTTTGGCCTATGGCTTCGGGTCTCTACCCTCGACTGGCTCGAATTGCTCAAAAAATTTTTGGAGCTCAAGGCAGCGAAGTCGAAGCGGAGAGGTCGTTCTCAGTTGCCAATTCCATGTACGTGCCAAATCGAAATTCTCTCGATCTAGACTTTCTTGAGAAACTAATGATTGCGAAAGAGTCGGACAAATACATATGATGAATAAATACCGTTTATATATTAATTAATTTAATCTGAACTAATTTCTTTCTTTGTTCTCACTTACTGTCTTATGCCTAATACGTCTTTCAAATGAATCAATTCCAATTTTCGTAATAAATGTTCCGTCGATATGTTCATTTTAAAAATCATTCGTAAAATCGCAGAACCAAACTATCTAATGAAAAATCCAACAAATGGCGTCAAATATTATATATACAGACTGCACAACTTTTTTGTTATCGTAACCCGCGGCTTTTCGGCCGGCCGCGGCCGGCCGCGGCTTTTTTGTTATTGAGAGCGCACGGCCGAGGCCGGCCGTAAGCCGCGGCTTTTTTTCGGCCGGCCGCGGCCAGCCGGCGTTTGGACAGCCCTGGGTGACTCCCTTTTTGTTTTTTACTTTATTTGATATTTTCTATCGAAAACTAACACTGGTGTTATTAATAAGAATGTTTATTGAAAAACAAAAAAGAAAAATTTATGCAATTATTAGATTATCAGAAATTTCGACGATGACGTTGCCAAAATAATCTCTCGTAGATCGTCCAAATCGAAGTGTCGCACATGTCTGAAAATTCAATCAAGTTTATTATGTGAGTTGGCGCTAATACGGCATCTTTGAGTTTTTAAAGACTTGATTTCCACACGTAAACCGCGTGTTTCAAGTGATTTTAAAAAGTGCACGAAAAAAGTTTCCAAAAACAGTTTAAATTCACTCTTTTTAAATTTTTTAAAATTCTTTTTAAGCCGCAGAATTTCAAATAAATCAAAAAATACCGATATTTTTTTTTGGAAAAAAAATATAAACTCCACGGACTTCTTCGAATCACTTGAAACTGTACGCGGTTTAACTGGGCTTCTAACGTTTCTATATATTTAGAAAATATTTATTTTAAAACAAAATAGTGCGTTATTTTATGTCAGTCGTATGTCATTCAGTTCCTTTCTCCAAAAGCATCTTGCCTACTTTGATCATTTACCATCTTTTTCCAATAGAATCATTTCATTTCATTAGAAAAAACAAGCCTGGCTGCATCAAAAGCTACTTTTGATCTCTTTTCATTTCTAAAAACGTTTTTCTTCACTTTCTTTTAAATTTCTCAGGAGGTGCAAAGTACCTCAAAGGATGATTAATTTCGTATTTTTGATCAACTTTCCTTCGTAGGGAAATAATCTTATAATTTGGGGAAATGACTAGAAGGTTCTCGGTGGCTTTCGCCAAAGCTGCGCAAAAAGCACCTGAATATTTTGCACCAAAACTTGGTCGCTTCAAGCCCTGTGACTTTAAAAATTTTTTGGAGAAGTTTTGTGCAAATCGGCACAAAACTGTTAATTTTTCACTACGTGTCGGTTTTGATCATGAGCCATTTTGAGAAACGTTCCTTTAATGAAAGTAATCCTGGAGCTATTTTGAAAATGAAGGCTAAGATGAAAAATCGGCTCAATAAGTAGTGTTCTTCGTTTAATTTACTACCTTTAAAAAAAAGGTTGCTCAAATCGGTGCGCCGGCAAAAAATAACGGATTTTCTCTTCCATTTTCAGTTTTGCGTACTTTTCTGGAAAATGCTCAATAATTATTTTTCTTTATTTAATTTTCTACGTTTAAAAAAAAGGGTTGACCCGAAATGGGCTGCCACCGACCGACCCCACAAGACTTAAAACTCAAACAAAAATGGGAACATTTCTCTTCATTTTTCATGCTATTTCGTTCTTCGCCGTTTGAATTTTCAAAAATACGCAAACACCGCTTTTTAATTTTTTGTTCTCAACTTATTTATTTAATATAATTTATTTTTCTTTTTTTTTCGCTAATTTCGACAAAACTAAAACTTTTCAAAACATACCAATTAGCCAGATGAATCCGATTCTTTCTACGCATCTCTACCACCTGAAAACAATAAATATCTTAACACAAAAACCCATAAAACATACATTAAAACATCCTCGTTTTGCAAGCGGATTTCAGCCTCCGCCGACCGCCAAATGTTGGCATTTCGATTCGTTTTTCCACTGAAAACCCAAAAAAATTAATTGGATATCAAAAATAATGATAAAAAACGGCAGAAATTGCGCAGAAAAACACGTAAATTCAAAGTTTTTTGAAAAAATTATTTTAAAACGATATGCCCCGCCCACTTTGCAACCTGCGGCACAAGATTTTGCAAGAATGCTGCGCGCCATTTGTTTCACGAAAACTGGGTAACACTGACTTTTTTTGTTAATATTTTTGGTGAAAATCAAAAATGAGTATAAAATCACCAAATTTAACATTGAAAAAAAAATAAATTTACACGTAATTGCTTTAAAATAGGCAGATTGAAGGTTGTTAGCCTGCGATGAACTCATTGTCAACGTCAATCTGCAGTCACCGATTGTCAACTTTCTTAAAGCGTTAATTTCAGTATTATAGAATTTCAAGCCTGCTACGCTGGCGTGCACTGGCTATTGACACAGCATTTAAGGAAACTGTTTAAAAAGCACGCGAAAAGGCGATGAAGGCTCCCTTACAATTAGCAGTTTAACAGCGTTCAAATATTTTTCTATAAAAACTATAATCGATGGAAAACACATACAACCATTGCAAGATGGCGGTATAACTACGTAATTGCTGATGGATGCTGAATTTTTAATGAAGGCTGCTACACTATTTTTAGCAGGTACTGTAAGCTTCGTTACTGAAGGTGCACTTTAATACTGTTTACAAAAAAAATAATTAATGTGAATTTTTCACAAGAAATAAATTACATTCACGTCATGTAAGAATGCATTTGCAGAGTTGGACAGCGAACGAAACTCGTAGGTGGTTGCGGACATTTGTTTTCATGTTGCAACTCGTCTGAATACCCAATAAACACTTCTCAAATTGTAACAAAACGTCTTCAACAAATATCAACAAAAAAACGAAACGTTTATGCAACTTTTCTGTAACTTATCGGCGGTCGGTCATGCCCAATTCTTACAATTAGAACAAAGACTACTAAAAAAACTTTATGCGCGATATTATTCACATAAAACCAGGAAAAACATTTATAAACCTTCTTGAGACTGTTTACCATCCTCTGCCCACCCGCTCGTCAACTGGCCGCTGGCGGGCCCGCCACGGGCCCGCAGCGGGCCCGCCAGCGCATCAGCAATGAATGTCAGCGTTTTCGATCAAAAACTCAACTAACTACTGTCCTATGCACAGTTTTACTTCGTTTAAAATAACTATAATTCATTTATAAACCCATTGGAAACAAAATTTTTTCCACCTGTCAGTCACCTACCAAATATCATAGCCGCGGCGGGCCCGCCAGCGGCCAGCGAGTGCACCGAAGCGCTGGCGGGCCCGCTGCGGGCCCGTGGCGGGCCCGTAGCGTCTGCGGAGCCGCCGCGGGCCCGCGCGCGGTTCACCAGTGTGGGTACCTATTTTAAAATATATGGGTGGCTATTCTGAAAGATTCCCTAGGAAACCAGTATAGCCACCCATTACCACTGAGTGGGTGGCTTAACTGTAATAATATATTCCAGTAAAAGCACCCATATATTTCAAAATAGCCACCCACAGAAAATCGGAAAAATCCCATTTTTCAGTTATGTGGGTGGCTATACTATATCGGGTGTACCTATATTGTAGTGGGTGGCTATACTGGAATTTTCCCCAAATATTTATAAGGATGTAAAAAATTCATTAAAAAAGAGATAGACTGGGATCGACCCCTTGAAAGTTTAAGTTTCAGCTCTAAACTTTTTTCAAAATCAAATAATGTTTGCAGGCAGACAGCTGCAAAACTTTTTAATTTACCGAAAATTAAATTTTCTCTTTCTGGTACATACGTAACGTAATGATCACTTTAACTAGACAAAAAAGTGGTGACTGAACTGAAAAGCAGACTTTCAAACGGGCTGATTTGTTTTAATCAAATGATGTGAAAAAAAGAAGCCATAACGTCGATGACGTCTTGATTGTGAGCCCACATGTGTAGTCTAGATTACCTAGACATTGTCTGCGCAAAATGGATGCATATGACCGCCAACTGGCCAATCCAATGGATACTATTGGTTGGCAGTTATTGGAAAAAAACCGAAAAAAAATGGAACACGGTGTTTGCGTACTTTGAAAATTCAAACTAAAACTAAGGAAGTAGCACAGAAAACGTAGAGAAATGTTTCGTTTTTGCATGAGTACGCAAACACCATGTAGAAATTTTTTGAAATAATTATAAGGAAATTAATTTATTGTATCCTTCTAATACTCACTTGTCAGGTAATTTTGGGCCTTAAGTCGGCATAAACTCCGCGAATCACCGATAAAATTAACACGTTGCTGATGCCAAAAATTACCTGACTAATGGAATATTTATAGCAGAGCGCGCTTGCATCGTTGTATTGTCGGCCCGCCAAAATGGTCAAACGCGCTCCGCTGAACTCAACGCTATGCGAATTTCATTTTGGTTTCCAAATTATTTCATTTCACGTTCAATTTATACACACAAAAACAACAAAAATAATTTGGAGACCAAAACGAAATTCACATAGCGTTGATTTCAGCGGAGCGCGTTTGACCATTTTGGCGGGCCGACAATAAAGTGAGTAATTTTTTTATTCTTGTTAAAAAATTTAAAACAAAAACCTCAGCTTCACACGCAAAATTTCAGACACAGACGAAAATTGGAATAGAAAAAATAGTTCTGGAATTTGCTCTTAAGCTTTTTGTCATGAAATTGACAGCAAATATTCGTATATTTTTTTCAGTTATTTCAAAGTAGTTTTTGCCAACAATTGTATCAATTTTAACACAATGTTTAGCTGACAAAAATTCTAAAAATTGAGGAAAATTCTTTAACAAAAATTAACGAAAATTGAAAAAATGATATGAGCGATTTGCTGAAATTAACTAAATTTCGCTTTGTAAAATTGATTAAAACGAAAATATTAAGCGTTTGCTAACTTGTCGCTCATGTCCATGAGCGAAAGTTTGACGGCTATTAGCCAGATAATCCCGGAATTTTTAGAATTTTTTTCCAACCAAAAAAAAGAAAAGAAACGCACCTGACCATCCGCGTAGAGCGCATCAAACTCATTGGGATTGTCCTTGTCATCACTGCTAGATGCGCTGGCGCCCGTGTCGTGAACGCCGCCAATGACAACGACGTTGCGGTTGCTGACGCGACCGTTCATTGCTTATCCTTCTTTTGTTTCTTGATCTGGCGCCACCATTTTACATGATACGTTGCAAACCGCGTGTTCAAATTTTTTTCAATATTTTTATTTCTGAAAAATTTGGATATGAATGGAAGGGAAAAGAAAAGAAAAGAAGGGAAAAAGTGTGAAGAAGGAAGGACCATTGGGACGGCGAAGAGAAAGAGAGGCGAAAAGCAAGCGGGAGAAACAAGTGTCCTATTGTCAGGAAGGGTGTGGTTCTTTTTTCTTTTTCTCTGTCTCTCTCTCTTTAGCTTCTTCTTTCTGTTTTTTTCGCAGTTTTTCTTCCTTCCGACATGATTGTCCTTTCCACTTTTCTCTCTCTCTCTCTCTCTCTCTCTCTCTCTCTCTCTCTTTCTTTCCGATTCCATTGCTTGTCATTCCATTCCATTCCCTTCCAAATTGCCCTGGTTCTGACCGAAGATGAACATGAACAAAAAAGAGTGATGCGAGAGCATATTCATTCATTAGTATGAATGCCAATGTCTATGCCATAGAAAAAGAGAAACACGACAAATGAAATTTCTTCCTATCCGCGCCAGTGAGTTTAAAAGCCCGAAGGAGACGGCGTTGGCCACGGGGTGCTGGCGATTTCCCTGGTGAAAGTGCGCACCGTTAAAAAAAAAATGCTTGGCAGTGTGTCCATTTATGAGAATTCTCATTTTTTGTAATGAATTTGAAAGCAGAAAGCGTGTAATCGAGGGAACGCAGAGGAGAGCCAGTTTGCCACGTGTCACGATAAATAAATAAAATATTTTAATTGAAAAATCATAAAACAAGTAATTATGTGTTTATAATCGGTTCATTGTTTTTTTTAAGGTAAATATTCTCAGTATGGAGTGCTGTAAACTCGCTCCCTTCACAAAGTGGACAAGGCGGCCACGTCAGCGACGAGAGATTGCAGAAAATTGAGAGAACGTGACCGATGTTTCGCTCATTAGCGAGCTTTTTTCTCTGAATCTCACTTCAGATGCATGCGCAGTTCACTGTGCGATTGGAGAAAATTTGCAGCGTTTTATGCCGAGTATATTGTGTTTTCAATCGAGTTGCAACATCAAAATGGAAAATGCACTAAAATTTAATGTTCGCGTGAAAAAAAGTGGGCGGAGTTTCACGTTTTGATGTCGCAACTCGATTGAAACACACAATATTAAAGAAATAATTCATAAACTGTAATCTACCATAAAACTTTCTTGCTAAATTTAAAGTTACGTAGTGCGCGGGGCGTGTGGATAGCGGTATAGGTATAGCGTTCAACACCTCGTGTACTAAAAAAATAAATACGGAATGGAATTTGTAACTATGCACTTGACCTCGAAAAGAACAAGGTACATTGGCCAGTGAATTGCCGAACAAAACACAAGTTTTTGCAACCTCAAAAAGGAAGAAAACTTGTGCATGAAAAGACACGGGTTGTAGCCCAGCGGATGTGGTTTATGACCGATAAATTTTGGTCCAAAAGTACAGACTTTGCCGCCGACGCCCATGCGCTGCGGTCGCGTCGCGTGACAACGCTGTCTCTCGTCTGCGTCTCGTCGTTAAGACGCTTTCTGCTCGAATAATTATTTTCGAAAAATGGGAATTCGCATTAATTGGCACTCTGCAAGATTTTTTCCGCGTGTTCAACAGAGCGAACTTTCGCGAGGGCAGTCGAGAGCACCCGTGTCATCTAGCTGCTTTTGAGCGCCATTTCTCGCGTCTCTGCGTCTCTAATTTTGCACCCGTTTAGCTAAACTTGTCAGATCGCCACTATGGAAACGCAGACAAGTGCGATAGGGCGCGTTTGTCTAATCGAGAAAATCGAAATAATACTAGTTTGAAAATTCAATTCAAAAATCTTAAAAATAATAAATGTTTTGTGGCTTAAAGGAGGTGACATGATTTTCCAGTTAACTTTACAAGAGATGCCGGCAATTTAAACTGATTTGGCGCAGATCCAAGTGTTTTTCATTTCCCAAAAAGCGCCAGACTATTGAAAAATCGTAATTTTCAAAAAAAAAAAAAATGGACCTATTCATAGGAAGAAAAAAAACAAAAAAAAAGTTTTTTTTGTTTTTTTTTTTGTTTTTTTTCCTATTCATAGATGTCAAAAAATGTCAAAAAACGAATCCTATGAATAGGTCGATAAACTAGGCGATCTCGTTCTAACGCGGGCCTTCACACCATCCTTTTTAAATATTAATAAAATTTTTGGCTAACAAATCAATGCTTGAAAAAAATCTAATTTTGGTTTCATTGCACACACACACACACAACAGAACACAATTTTGAGGATCAATGCGATCAATTTCTAAATATATTGGGAAACTCTATAGTCTATACATGTATTTTTCAATAAACAGTCAGAAAACACATTGATAAATGATTAAAAAATCAAAAATACGTAGATCTGAATGTAGCCAGTCTTGCTTATAAATATAAACGTAGATCAAAATTAGCAGAAGCGGGCGGAGGTGTGGCTAGCGGAGGAGGAAAATAAGGTTTCTTGATCTCGCAAGACAAAACGAGAAAAAAAGTGAGTTTTGCAGAATACTGACAACACACACATACACAAAATACACTGTTTATTGGTGTTGTGCACTGAGAAGATCAGCGCGAGCACGATGGAATGGATGTGGCGGTTTGTATTTGTTTTAAAATGAGCATTATCATCCAACCAAGAGGCGGCCACACACATTGGATCGCTGTGTTCTGAACGGGCAAGAGCAGAACACAAAAAAGGAATGTAACCATTGCGTTGTGCATGCCAATTTTAGAAAGTCAGACTATCCGATTTCATTTCGTTTAGCAAAATTCGTTGAGCAAAGATGAGAGTTCTTTAGGCGGTTGTGAGCCTATTTATCTCGGCGAAATGATGATGTCGCTGCGGCTTTTCGGAATACTTTGTATCTTAGGTAACGAGAAATCTGTATCTTTGTGCTCGTTTGACGTGCGCAAGCAGCCAAAACTGGTAATCAAATTTGGTTTGAGTGAGCGCATTTTGCAGTTGCAGAAAACCCATATCACTCTGATTTGTGCTGGCGCTTACTATCCATTTCAGAAAGTTCCACGGGAGCCCATTGGGCCATTGAGAAGTAGGCCAAAAGACGCGAAAAAAAAATTTGGATAAGTCCGCAGTGCACGTTTTGTGTGCGAGCGGCAGAACGCTCAGTGATGGATAATACAAAATGATAGGACACAGCTGAAATGAGTGTGACCGTAATCCATTCAAAATGTTTTACGAGTGAGTTTGACTAGACTCTTATTTTTACGCACTGTCGCATCAAAATAATAAGTTCAACTGTATAAATATTTGAGTTTAAAAATTGTTTTCAAAAGTTTTAAATTCTTGTTTTGAACCAATGCATTCTGCAATTTTATAAATATTCCAACTATTGTAGAAACTGTAATAGAAGCCGAATAAAGGAGCAATTTTCTGTGCTAATTTCTTTCAAACTTTTAGAAATAAACTTTAAAAATGGTTCCATTTCGGATTTTCCTGCAATTAAGGCGCACCAAAAAGAGTGATTTGAAAATAAAGGCGCATGCGCCTCTACTACAGGTTTTACGGTAGGTTTCCAAAAAAAAACCTAGGGAGTTTTTTGAAGTTTCGGCTACAGCGGAATCAGCTATCAGCCCAATATTGGAAGGTTATTGAATAAAATTAAAAACATCACGGCCTTTTTTTGTAAAAAAGCGGACCATAGCGGAAAGTTGATCGCATTTTTCTTAGTTATTGTGTTTTCAATCGACTTGCGACATGAGGACGCAAGACTCCGCCCACTTATTTGTGCCGTTCTGTCTGCGTCTCTTCAAATATCACTGTGTTCGCGTGGTCGCGCACAGAAAAGTGGGCGGAGTCTCGCGTTCTCATGTCGCAAATCGATTGAAAACACAATATCTGGACTCTAAAAATTGTAAAAACTTGGAAAAAACGTCGATTGGCTTGAAACTTTAGGGGTAAATGTCAAAATTATTCCCCGACATGCTAAGAATAATTTTGGACCATAATATCGATTTCGGAAAATATTGATTTTTTTTGCAAATCTTTAAAATCGATATTTCGGTCTAAAATTTTGGAGCATTCCCTGGAGAATTTTTGAAAATATTTCCCAAAGTTTCAGCCTTATCAAAGCATTGCCCAAGTTTTCCCCACAATTTGTTGCTGTTTTGTGAATATCCCTTTAACGTAGCCACAATTTCAATCTAGGTGGTTTGTCTTTGATTGACTGGTGAAATAAAATCATATGGTTGACGTGGCAGGTTTTAAAACATGTAAATATTATCTTCTAGTGCAAAGAGTTAAGCGCGCTGATCTCATATCCGTAAGCCCGGTTTTGTACCTCCGAGAGAGACGCACACTGTCGTTTGGGCTGCGACCCCTATTTTATAGGCCCAGTTTCGGTGTATTGCGTTTTTCTCTAAGCGGCCTTATTCACAAAAGACTAGGGCAGTGGTAAATGCCGTAAATTCTCTATAGAGCGACCGGCCGTTCTATTTTTCACTACCATCCTCGGAGGGCTGGTCTATTTTAGGGGGCCGTTATATTATAGGGTTAGGTTTCCTTTTCAATATCTTTAAATTTGTATTAAATCATGAGGATTTTCCATAAATATGACACAAATGTATGATAAAACAAATTTAGAAACCGGTCAATAAGTAACAATTGGAAAAATCTAACCAAATTATTGAAAAAAGTGTTAAATTCATTCCTATGTATATGAGAGGGGCCGGTCTATTTTAGGGGGCCGTTTTATTAGATAATTTACGGTATCTTGTTTTCAAATAAACATCGGAAAACTTATTGAATCTAACTATGTATTTAAGTCCAATGAAACCTGTAAAATCATAGAAAAGACGTGTTCGGGGATTTGTAAGTTTTTGAAACCAAAATTTTTTTTCACGGGCTATTTCTCGCGCCTCTGCGTCTCCATTTTTGCACGCGTTCAGCTAAACTTGGCAGAACGCCGCTGTGGAGACGCAGAGAAATGCGACCGGGCGTGTTCGCATTTTTGTGGGATCTAAACATCTTGAAATCTAAAATTACCGAATTTGTTGTCAAAGAAAAACATTTTTCTACGAAAATTAAAGACATAAGCGCTGTGAAAAAGAGTCGGCTTGCGAATTTCATACAATTTCAAGCAAAGCTTTAAGGAAAACAATGTTTCATCATGAGCCAATCGGACCACATTTGAGCACGACGAATGGCTCAACGGGGGTTCAGCAACTTTGTCATGTTGTTGGCAGAGAAATGTAAAAGTATTTAGAACAAGGAAACGATTGCGAGAGAGAGAGAGAGAGAGAGAGATGGAGCAGTGTAAAAAAGAGCAAAGACTGGACGAGAAGAGTGGATGGGGGGGGGGGCGTTATCACTTGCTCAGAGGAGCACGTTGGTGGAAGAAAGAAGAGAGTGAAGACTACATTCATATTCAAAGAAGAAGGAGAAGAAGGAAGCGGAAGAAAAAAAAGAACGAAGAAAGAAAGAAAAAAAGAAAGAAAGTGTGGAGAATGAAATAAAATGAAGTCGTCGTCGTCGTCGTCCTCGACGATGATGATGGAGACGGCAAGGAAGAGGAAGAAGAAGAAGAAGGCGAAGAAAGGGATTCCTCGTGTTGGGGCGCAGACGGATAGAAAATAACCTCTAGGCTCTCACTCTCTCTCTTTCTCTTTATTATTATTTTTCCTTTTTCTTTTTCTTACTTACATACAAACAACCTACATCGTCGTTTCTCTCTCTCTCTCTCTCTCTTCTCACTCATTCGCTCCAGTAGTCTACTTTTTGCCGGACGGCTATCTGGTGAGAGTGTGACGCTACGTGGAAGCCCAGATGACTAGTGGGGAATAGAGAAAAAGAAAAGTTTTCCTTCGACCCCATAGTTTTTGTTGTAGAAGTTGATAACAGATGAATGGAAGTAGCGAGAGAGAGAGAGAGAGAGAGAGAAGAAGATATGGGAGGTCAAAGAATTAGGGAAGAAGTTATTCGATTTGATTGATAAGTGTGAAAATGAAATGATAACAAGCAGGTTTCACCGGACAAAAGACCGCCGCAAATCTGATGGAAAAAATGTGAATGAGAGAGGTGAGAACTGAAAAAGTTGTAGTTTGGTTTTGAAAGCAACTGCAATGCTTCGAGCTTGCTATTGTCACATTAATTGGTGATTTTTTATATTGTGTTTTCGATCGAGATTCACACTACGCGGGCTTTTTTCCCAAAAAAACTCTGGTCTATTGTGTTTTCAGACGAGTTGCATCATGAAAACAGGAGTCTGCAAACACCGTTCTGTCTGCGTCTCTTCTAGTAGCATTGCGTGGGCGGGTCGAAAATTTGACATCTGAAATTTTTTTAAAAACTTGCAGTATTCAAAAATGACCAAATCCATTTTTGGAGCTTGTAAAAACATTACGGGACAGATTCATGCAAATTTTCAGAACCGTAACCCTCACCATTCAAAAGTTATACTCCAAAAACCAAAATATGATATCTTTTTTTGTCCGGTACTGTACATGTAAAACGTTAAAAATCACAAGAAACTTCCAAATTTCCACAAAAAAAAATTCGTGCTTCAGAAGGATGTTTTTCTAAATATGTTTCACTTCTGAAAAATTGCGAATTCTTTAAAAAAACATCGGAGAAACATGTAATAACTTTGCATAAATGTGTCTGATTTTTTAAACAATGCGGTATTGTTAAAGGTATTGTGTTTTCAATCGACTTGCGACATGAGAACGCGAGACTCCGCCCTCTTATTTGTGCGCTACCAGTCTGCGTCTCTTCAAATATCACTGTGTTGGCGTGGTCGCCCACAAAAAAGTGGGCGGAGTCTCGCGTTCTCATGTCGCAAGTCGATTGAAAACACAATAGGTAATGAACGTTTTTGCAGAAAACGAGACCCTGACAAAACCGGGGAAAACCACGAAACCGGGGAAGACAAAACCAGGGAAGACAAAACCGGGGAAAAAATCGGACCAAACCTGGGAAGAAGCTCCGCCCCCTTTTGCAGCTGCTGCACGATGTTTTGTACTGGAAGTGTTGAAAAAGTGCGCCGCAGGCTTGCATCTTTTCCCCGGTTTTGTCCAGTTGCAAGTCTGCGGCGCACTTTTTCAACACTTCCAGTACAAAACATCGTGTAGCAGCTGCAAAAGGGGGCGGAGCTTCTTCCCAGGTTTTGTCCGATTTTTTCCCCGGTTTTGTCTTCCCTGGTTTTGTCTTCCCCGGTTTCGTGGTTTTCCCCGGTTTTGTCAGGGTCTCCAGAAAACGGCTTTCGGACGTTTCGATAAATGTTCTGCATTTGTCGTCGCGGTGATTGCACACAATCATTTTTAAAAGCTTTTAAGGGAATTTTCAAACAAATTCAAATTTTTATTTCAAAAAACGGGAATCCAATACCAAAAAAAAACAGAACAATTTTCGAAACGTCCGCGAGGCGAAAAAACATAGAACCCTCATAGATGCCTCAAATACTTTGGGATCTGTTCAGTATTTTTATACAAAGCATGGATAAGGTCCAACCTTTTTAAAGACAACTTTGAGGGGACTGCGTAATTTACGGAGCAGCGGAGAGGTCGAAGTTTTCCTGAGGCAACCATGGAACAAGGATGGCGTCCCTCGAATGAAAATGATGAGAAATAAAAAGAGTATTATTATCATCACAGGGACCTAGAAATTGCAAAATTCCGCCGCACCAGCGATTCCGTGATTCGACGTCTGAAGGCCTGTGTTCAAGCTGGTGGCTCCAACTTCGAATATCCTTTGTAAATCTCAAACTATAGACTGTTTTCGATAGTTGAATAAAGTTGGTTTTGTAATTCTAGACCGCGTTCGAATTTAGTCGCCAAATCAAAACGTACTGCATTTGGAGTGAGGTTTAGAGAAATCAGAGCAAAGCATCGGCCACGGCTCTCTCAATTTTCTGCACTCTCTTGTCGCCAACGTGGCCGCGTCCACCACTGTGTGAAGGGAGCGCGCTTGCAGCGCTACGTATTGAGAATATTTAGATTATTACTCTCGCCTCAGTGTGCGAAATCTTCAACGAGTAAATCCACGGCGTCCCTACGACCCTACGTAAAGGAAAACGCGCCCATCGCTTTTTCTGCGTCTCTGAAATGACGTTTTGACAAGTTAGTCTAAAATGAAAATCCAGAGACGCCAGAAATGACGTCCAAAAATTCGGTTAAAGTGTTTTTCCAAAACTTAGTCCCTAACGCGATTGGACACAGATGAAGTGGTGCCACATAAAAGTGTATTATTTTTATTCGGCTTTTTTGGCAGATTTTCTTGAACGAATTACGGTCACACTCATTTCAGCTGTGTCCATATTCGCGCCGATATTCCTCCCGAGAAAGTGTTCATTTTAAAGAATGATAGACCCTTTCTGAGACTACATTTGCCTGTTTTTTATGGCAAAAAAAATTTTCAAACACAAAAAAATCATGTTCGTAGCCAATCTTTAATCTTGCGCGGTGGTTGTAAATAAAAAAATAAACAAAAAGTTTCGAATTGTTCTACTGCTTGAAACAGTACTCTACTATACTCTATTTGAAAATGAAACATGAGAAAATGAGGGGGAGTAAATGAGATCAAGTGGGTACTCGGCCGTTTGCAGAGTGAAAAGTAAATAACATTTACGATTTGTAAAACCTTTAAATAAATACTCAATGACCACATTTTCATTTTTTTCTCTTTGCAATGACTGGAATGGAATAAAAAGTTTTGTGTTGAATTCTACGTTTTAGTAAACGTGCTTCATATCTCGTTAAAGCATACAAGCTTTCTGGCGGGTTACGGTTTCGAGTAATTTGTTTCTTCCAGGCTTGGCTATATCAATAAAATTATTTTTTCAATTCGTTTTGTATATTTCGAAACGGATTCTTCTTTTTTTTATAATTCGCTTTTGTTTTACAATTAGCTATTTATGAGAAGAAAGATCAAAAGTGCGCTAGACTTTGCAATACAGTGCACATCAAACAGCTGGAAACGGAAAAAGTAAATATTGTCTGGGAAGTGAAGGAACGAGACAGATTAGGAAGGCACTATGTATCTTTTTCGGTAAACACGATATAAATATAATCAGCGTAGAACAGAAGCTCAGTGTGTGTGAGTAGCACTAGCACGCCTACTAGTCAGATTTGAAGGGAATTTGCACTTTCCAGTTTTTGTTGAAAAGTGACGGGAGTTGCTTTACCCGTCATGGAAAATCATTTCCTGAACACGCACTCGCCGCCTTGTGCAACCCTGGAATGTCCGTTGCTTATCTGGACCTAATTCAAAGCTTGAGCTTCATCTGAAGCTCGACTCGTATACTGAGTCGCGTTGAGTGCTCAGTCAGTCGGTATTTTGACTGCGTCGGCGTAGCTGCCGACCTGAGCTCGTCGATCTCCAGAGAGATCGACGAAAGGCGACGAGTGCGAGAGCATTCTGCTCTCACACAAAATAATACGAAGAAGAGGAAAATTTATAAAACAAAGGGAAACGTGCAAAATATTTTGAAAAAAAAAAGTCAGAAATTAACTTTTTATCAAAAATATACAAAAACTATAAACTGGTATACTCCTATATATCAATACCTAGAGTTCTGAAATCAACAAAATACGTTCAAATAATTATTGAAAGTTATTTAATACTTAGTAGCAAAGCCTTTCGCGTCGATGACCGCCTGGCATCTGCGTGGCATCGAGTCGAGAAGCGCATGAACGACGGACAATGGGATAGCTTTCCAAGCAGCTTCGAGTTGGGCAAATTTTTCGTTCGCATTTGAAGCTCTAACACCAGCAAGTTTCCTCTCGAATTCCTCCCACAAGTGCTCAATCGGATTCAAGTCCGGTGATTGACTTGGCCAGTCAAGAACGTCCACCCGACGACGTTGGAACCAACTTCTCCCATGCAACGACGTGTGTTTAGGGTCGTTGTCTTGTTGGAAGACGAACGCACAGCCGATATTTCTGAGTGCCCATGGTCTCATTGTGTTTTCTAGGATATCTTCGTATTGATATACGATCCATTATTCCATTTACACGCCTTAATGGTCCCATCGCCGTCTCCGAGAACCATCCCCAAACCATGCAATTTCCACCATCATACTTGACTTTTGCGATTTGGTATTTTGGGGAATACCTGGTTCCGATTGGACGTCTCACCCACTTTGTACCATCGCTTCCAAACAAATTAAATTTAGATTCATCGCTCCAGACATGTTTCGCCCATTCTTTCCGTCCTCAGTTGAGATGTGCTTTAGCCCACACAACACGAGCTTTTTGATTCTTCTTGCTAATGAACGGCCTCTTCACTGGTCTGCGCCCAAAGAGTCCATGAGCATTCAGACGTCTTCTAATAGTTCTTCTAGATGGAGCTGGCTCAATTGGACTATTTACAGCCTTGAAAATGTCGGTTGAGTTCCTTCGAGAGTCTTCTCTTGAGGAACGGACGATGTTTAGGTCTATGTTACGAGTAGTGGAAACTGGTCTGCCGGGATGGAAAAAATAAACAATTTTGGCTTTTTACATTGATCATATATCGCTTCCAAACTTTACCAACGGCTTGAACTGTTACTTGAAACTGTTGAGCCAGTTGTTTGTTTGTCATCCCATTAATGCGGCCTCGGACGATGGCTTCTTGAACATCCTTGGATAAATTTTTGTTTCCTGGTGATCTTGCCATGATTTGGAAAAGAGTGGTCAGAAGATTGATTGTTAAAATTACCTAGAACATGCTCATAGTGAAATAGGCTAATAATGAAAAAAAAAGGAAAAAATAAAAAAATAATAAATTTAAAAGTTTAAAAACAAGAATGATGCAATTTCGCAGTCCGCAATGATCCGTCACGGTGTTATGCACGTACCGTAAAAATTTCCGAGCGATCCCGCAACTTTCAATGAAGTTATACTCAAAAAACTGATTTGAAGTAGAATTATGGCCAGTACTGTATATATTTGAGGAGTTTCTTCTCCTCAGTTGTTTTCAATGAAGAAAACTATAATTTTGCTTTCCAAAATATGGTTTTTGGGGAAAGCAAGTCGATAATTGATGCTCTTGGACATCATTTATCGACATTCCTTCCAATAATTATAACTCTGAACAGAGTTGAAAAATTGCTCCTTTTACTTTTGAAACAATAGTTTTTAAATCTGCTCATTACTTCAACAAATCACATGATAGCGCTTCTTGCGCCCCTTTGACTTTATGAGGGTACGGTAGCTACGCTCGCTTTAAGAAACACTTTCAGTGCTCTGCTTCAACAAAAACATATTCTGTTACATTAAAAACTATGAAGACAGCCTAGATCGACAAAAGAAAACAAAAAAAAAATTAAATTGTGAATGCAATACAAAGAAAAATTCAATTTTTTTTTTCGAAAATACCTCAAAATTTCAGTGGGGAATATATTAGGCTGACAAAAAAGTTTCTTCTGAAAAATTTCGCAGCTTTATTTATTTTTCAACTTTATTTCCTAATCAATCAACAATATGCTGACCATGATTAGTCACAACTGTGAGCCATCGCTCGGGGAGCTCGTCGATGCCCTTCTTCCATAACGCGGCTGACTGCGAGTCGAAGAAGTTGAACACTGCCATTTTAAGGTATTCGTACTTCGCGAAGCGCTTCTCTTTCAGGAACAGATTGAGAGGCCGGAAGAGGTGATAATCAGAAGGCGCGATGTCTGGTGAGTACGGTGGATGCGGAAGCGTGTCCCAGTTCAGCTCCTGTAGTTTTGCTTGAGTGGCTTTGGCAACATGTGGGCGCGCGCTGGCATGGAGGAGGTGGACAGCGGAGCGTCTCGGGCGCTTTTCTCGAATGATTGGAGTAGGTATTAGCATTGGCCGTCCTGCCTTGCGAAAGAAACTCGTAGTACAGCATGCCTTTCGCGTCTCAGAAGCCGGAAAGCAAACATTTCTTCTCATGGAGATTGGCCTTCGCCTGCACTGGCGGCTCTTCCCCACGAAGAACCCAGACAGCGCGCTGGGTGTCGTTATTGTAGAGTACCCAGCTCTCATCCCCTGTAACAAGGTCCGCCAGAAACTGTTTCCTTTGTGGAGTGAGAAGAAGAGACTGACTGCATCTGGTAGGGAGAGAGAGCATGGGTACCCATATCGCCAGCACTCGTCGGAAACCGAGATCGTGAAGATGATTGGTGATGGTTTGGTGACTGCAGCCAAGCATGGTCTCCAGCTCTCGCGTAGTTACATTTGGCCTCTCCTTCACGGCGTCGCGTAGCAGGTCGTTGTTCAGGGCGGTAGGTCTGCCACAGCGGTCGTTGTCTTCGAAACATTTTTCTCCCGATTGAAAACGAGCGATAATAGAAAAGGTCAAAGGTGTTGAAAAATCAAAAGTGTCATTGGTCAAAAAAGTTAAAAAAAATCAAAACGTCAAAAGTGTCGTTTGTCAAAATGATCAAAAACGACACGCCGAAAACCATTTTTTCAATGGATTCTTGTCGGAGTGAAATTTTACGTGAAACTGTGAGACGAAAAATCTCATAATTTCTTCGGCTATTTTCTCATTTTTTCGAATAAAAACGTGAGATCGAGTGTCACTTCGCTACGAATCCATTGTGGCTCGGCCTCGCTCTCCTTACCTCCAATTTTTTTTGCTAATAGCCATTGAAATAAGCTATTAGCCACCGATTTTGGGACGTATGCCATATGTATTTGACGTACGATCCAAATTCGATGGCTTTTAGCCATTTTCCATCTGAGTCTCAGGAAATTTTTGGCGCGTATATGGCGAAATTCGGCATCTATGTGGCTAATAGCCACTGAAAATGGCTAATAGCCGCCGAAAAGGCTAATAGCGGTTGATAATGGAAACTAGCCGACAAATATGGCTATTAGCCATTATGGCTACGCAGCGATAGAATGTTCACATGAAACAATTAAGGAAGAAAATATTCGCGCTTACTCTGCGATTTTGCAACTTTTTCCAGACACAAGTTGTTCGAAATTTGAAATGGAAACAATTTGAAAAGTATAGCCGATGGAAACGGTGCTACCTCGGAATAGAACTGACGCGTAATAGAACTGTAGCGAAATTGAACTCGCTTTGGAATAGAACTGTAGTGAAATTGAACTGTAGCGAAATAAAACTGATCGGAATAAAACTGTTTTGGAACAAAACTGTTCGGAATAAAACTGTAGCGTTTTGGAACTAAATTAGCAATGGAGCGCGATTACATTGCTTGCTCATTCAAATATTGGAATTTCTCATGCGCGTGCTTTTTTCAACAGTTTTATATTTGAGCTATTCATCAAAAATTGTTTTTTTGTTGTTTTTTTTGAATAAACTTTTATCATTTTTTTCTCGGCCCGCCTTGACGGCCAATCAATGCAATCGCGCTCCATTGCTAATTTAGTTCCAAAACGCTACAGTTTTATTCCGAACAGTTTTATTCCAAAACAGTTTTGTTTTGCTACAGTTCTTTACCGAACAGTTCTATTCCGAATTGTTCTATTGCGAAGCAAGTTTTATATTGCTGCAGTTCTATTACACTTCAGTTCTATTCCGAGGTAGCACCATGGAAACGGCTAATAGCCATTGAAAACGGGTAATAGCCATCGAATATGGGGCGTGTGCCAAAGGCTATTAATTGTTGCATGCAAAAATTATATAGCTGCGGTGCCAATAGACAAATTATTTATAGGCGGCGAGATTACCCCATAATAGCTAATAGCCCCTTTTGGCGCCTGATAGCCATATTCGACGGCTAATAGCCATAATGGCTAATATCAAAATTCGTCAAAATTTGGTCATAATTCCCTGCTGTTAGCCTTTTTGACGGCTATTAGCCATTTCCAGTGGCTATTAGCCGTGTTTTCTGTTTATTTTGAATATATTTAGCAATTTCGACCCTTTTAACACTTTTGACTCGTGATTTTTTTGACGTACCATTTGACAAATTTATGGCAGTTTTTAAAATTCTGATCATTATTTCTATCAAAAAGAACAAATTTTGATAATTTTGACAATCATTTTTCGTCAAATGTCAAGTTTTTTCATGCACCAACACTTTCGATGCGAAACCTTAATTCACGGGTCCCTTGATTAATTACACAATAGGTAGCAATGGAGTGCCTATCCGATAAAGTTCCCGCAGACAACCTGTTTTCGGTTGGTTCGTATACTATTGTCAAAACAAGAAGCAATTTATTCTATTAAACCTCTGAACATACTTATATTTCATATTAAGAAAAAAATTAGTTGAAACGATAAGTGGGAATTGATAAGGTTGCGAGCGTGTCAGTCCTTCTTCTTTGCTTCTTCTTTAATTTCATCATTGAACGTAGGTTTAGAGAGGTGATCCGTGTACAATTGCCACAAATAGACCAACAAAGCGATAAACGCAAACCAGGTCATCCAGAGGATTATTGATATAATGAGATACCTATCAAATTACATATACTTTAGTTTATTTAAAATAAAATGGCTAACTCACCAGTCGATCGTTTCATCGTCCAACCACCTCTTCGGCTCTTCAACTTCGTGGTAATAATCTTTGGTTGTTTTGCACTCATCAAAACATGGATCCTTGCGTAGGTTTATCTGAAGACCAAAAAAAAAAGATATACCGTAAATTCTCTAATAGAACGGCCCTCATAATAGAACGGCCCCCTAAAATAGAGCGACCCCCCAAAATTGACCGGCCATTCTCATATAGGAATGAATTTAGCACTTTTTTCAATAATTTGGTTAGATTTTTCCAATTGTTACTTATTGACCGGTTTCTAAATTTGTTTTCTCATACATTTGTGTCATATTTATGGAAAATCCTCAAGATTTAATACAATTTTAAAGACATTGAAAAGTAAACCTAACCCTATAATATAACGGCCCTCTAAAATAGACCGGCCCTCCTGGGAGAATAGTGAAAAATAGAACGGCCGGCCGTTCTATTACAGAATTTACGGTAATTTGTTGTGTAAATCCTCACTTGTCCACAATAGCATCCTCTGAAAGCGATGTCGGTCACATTCATGTCATCGTATAGGGTCGACTTCAGGTCCATGTCGGTTCGAATCCACTTGTGCAGTCTGTGCAAAACTTGTGCCATCATAGCTAATGTTTCTGATGTGTTTTCTTTGAAGATGAAGTCGTCCAACCACACTAGCCTCTCGACCAACTCGTCAGCGGGAAAATAGGGTTGCAACAAATTTTTGCAACCAGTCAACTGCTGTTGGAAAGTTATTTTGTATTTAGAGATCTCTTTGATTCTGTTAGCTTGTACCGAAAGCAAGTCGTCATAGTATAACTGACGCAATTCACCGCCCTTCGCTTGAACAAAATCAGCTAAATCTTCGCTGAGTACTCTACATTCATTATGAAACAGTATATCGAAAGAAATGCGGCTCGATATTTCTGCACCCCTGCGAATTATTAATTCGTCCAGATCTAATAACTTCAAAAGGTATTCAAAACACTTTACGCCGTCGGATAAAGCATTAGAATCTTCTATAGTAAATTCCATTTCTAAAAGCATTTTAGAAACGTTGTAACTTTTGAGTTCTTTATGAAGATTTACACGTAAAATGTCGTTCATCCGCAACGCTTTTGTAAAAATACTCTGATCAAACTTCCGAAGAATGGTGGAGACATCTTGCTGTAGGTCCCTTACGTATCTTTCCATTAATTTCACGTCTTCCGAAATCTTGTTAATTTTATCACTAAAATTATCGAAAGCATTCAAGGCATTTATAAAATCTTGGTAACAATCAACTCTGTAAGTGGTTGGATCTATATTTTCTATTTTTTCGCCAATCTTTTCAAGCCACTCCGAATGAAGCGACATGTTCAATTGATTCCAATACTTGTCAAAAATATGTTTCGAGATCGAGCAAATGGGTTTGTTAGTTTCCAGATCCTTCTTCAATCGCTCGAGTGTGAAGATGTTGATTGACGACTTTTCATTCAGACCCTGTACTTCAAGAAGCTTGTTCTGACTTTTCTGCCCCAAATAAACAATGCTTTCGGCTTCTCCGAGTATTTCAAGAGTATCGCAGCTTTCAAGATATGATGCAATTGAAGCTGTAATTATAAATATATCTTTTTTTCGGGAATTGAAATGTTCAATATCTTCTTCAATCTTCTTCAATATAAGTGGCACACGGGAACAATCTTTAAGTGCGAACGAAAAATGAGAAAAGTTTGAGTTACCAACTTCCTCATGGAGACGCTTAATGTTCTCATAAGATTCCTCGTAATTGTCAAACCCTTCTTTGATTCTCCTTGATACTTCATCCACTTGTTCCACCGTAGATTTAATTTCATTGAAAATGGGAGGAAATAATTTAATAAATGCCTCGAACAGAAAATACAAATGTATGGCAGGTGACCTTCCAACAATTTTTTCCATAAAACCACTAAGATTGTCCTTGTTCACTTGTTGAATATCGGGAATTCCGTTTGGGAAAGCGGGCACCAAATTTTTCGGCGGATGACGGTTTGATATTGGATTTAATAACGTCTCGTTTATTTTCTTGATTAATTCAAATTCTGAATCCAGCTCTTTAATGACAGCCGGCAACAGCGCCGAAATTTCGGTCATATCGTATATATAAGAAGGGACCTCCACCAACAGCTCTCGATAATGACTTGCTCTGATTTCAGCAAGATTCATAACGTACCGAAAATCTTCGATAAAGTCCTCCCGGAGAACACGAGCGTCTTTGTTTTTATTTATCTCAAAAAAGTAATGAGAATAATTTCTGGCTTCGTCAACAATCGTTTGATTTATTCCGGAATCTGCGTTGAGTTTTATGAAATCCTTTGTGTTATTTAGAGCTTTCAGCGCATTGTAGAGATTGGTAATGGGCGAAGATTTATTATAAACGATTTCGGATTTTGATCTATCGTTGAGATTTTTAAATAATTCAATATATTTTTTACAGTTTTCCCACTTTTCTCGAAATCTTTTTCCTTTATATTCATCATTGGTTAATATAAAACGACGATAAATGTTGAGAAAGCCCGCTCTGCCAGATTCAAGGTTGTTCTTCTTACTTCTTAGGATGTCCCTGTATATTCTGCTAGGGCTATTTTGAGTTATTTTCTTAAAAGTTTTCAGATCCTTTTCAAAATTCGACTTCAGCAGTTGGCCAGTAATATTAAGAGGGGAGATCGTGCCTTGATGAATTTCCTTGGATATCACCAACGCATTCATCAGGCGTGAAAGAGATTGAAGATTAAAAAAGTGCAATTCGAAAACTTCCTTGTCGTTAACTGAAATAAAAATGAAACCCTGTTTAATAGTGTGAATTTGTGAAAACGTTTTTTTTAATTTCTATTTATTTAATATCCTTTTTATTATCGATTCAATTTTATTGCCGGTTTTACCTGAAAATTCTGCAAACACCACAGTGGTTTTTAAAAATGAGAAAGCTACGTGTAGTCACACGTATTCAATTTTTCATTGCACTTAGTTGAAAAACTTTTTTTTAAAGCTGTGGGGGTGTGGCCGTAGATTTTCGACGTGAAACCGACAAGATTGAATCGATAATACAATAAAAACTGTCCAAATCCTAGCGTTAGGCGCAGTTGCTCAGCTCGCCTTGACCATGCATCTCGGAAACATATTGTCAATTCAATATTTTTCCGGGTACAGTAAGCACTGGCGGGAAAAATCGAAACTCCGCCCCTTTTTTTTCACACACGCATTTAGATCGGTTCAATTCCAAAAAAAAAAATTCGCTTTTAAAAATATGCTCAGCGGAAGCCAATTCATAGATATCAATTGATACAAATGATGGTGAAAAATTATTTTCCGTGGTTAAAGCATGGTATGCAGTTGGGTTACCAAATGGACTCAAATTACAGTGATGCCGGTTCGGATCCTAGACCATTTTGAGAAATTTTCTCTTCCATGAAAGGGGCCATTTTGGAAATGAAGTCCAAAATGAAAAGTCGATTCAATAAATACGGTTCTTCGTCTAATTAACACAAAAAAAGTTGACCCGAAACGGGCTACCACCAACCTCAAGGTATGGCCTAATTTTCGACAATAGTCAAGCGATCTGCTCTGAATTTCACAGTATTTAATCAAAAATTGCAATTTCTTAACCATGTTCTTCGAAAATCCGTGCCGATCATTTGCAATTAAAACCCGCCCGATTTTTTTCGCTGATTGGTAGACTTTTCGCCAGAAAATTTTGTAGTAAAAAATTCACTGTGGACGTAGCGACCAGGCTTTCTCGGAAATAAAAATTTCTCTTCCGAGTTCCGTCGGAAATTTCCGATTTTGTAATTTTCTTTTTCATTTTCATTTCCAAATTTCCGTCGGAATTCCAAAATTGAAAATTCTCGTTCCGATTTCCGTCGGAATTCCGATTTCCGATCGGAAAAATCGGAAATGAACCTGACTAGACTCATGAAATCTTAAATTATCCACAAAAAGTTTATAAAAAAGATTGAAGAAAGATACGTAGACTCGTGTTTTAAATAGGAAGTTTGTGTCACGGAACTCAGGAAATTTTTGGCGCGTTATGGCGAGATTCGGCGTCTAGGTGGCTAATAGCCACTGAAAATGGCTAATAGCCGCCGAAAAGGCTAATAGCGGACCATAATGGCAACTAGCCGACGAATTTGGCTATTAGCCGTCGAATATGGCTATTAGCCGCCGAAAAGGGCTATTAGCCATTATGGGGTAACACCGCCTATGAAAAAATCGTTTGTTGGAAACGCAGCTATAAAATGTTTACATGCAACAATTAGTGTAAACAGTCTACGCGCTTACTCAGTGCTTTTGCGACTTTTTCCAGCCACAAGATGACCGAAATTTGAAATGGAATAATTTTGAAAATGATAGCCGACGGAAACGGCTAATAGCCATGGAAAACGGCTAATAGCCATCGAATTTGGGGAGTGTTCCAAATACATATGGCACACGCCCCGAATCGGTGGCTATTAGCCGTTTTCAATGGCTATTAGCCAAAAATTTCCTGAGAAATGGTCGAATTTTTTCCAAAAAAAAAAACGATTTTTCGTACCAAATTTCGATAGAAAAACATGTTTTTTTTTTCCGACGTCGGAAAAATATTATTTCCGATGGAAACGGAAATATTTTCGGAAGTGAAATTGCCTCGGAACCGGAATCGGAAATTTCCGACATCGGAATTCCGACGGAGTTCCGACTTTTCAGAATTTTCCGAGAAAGCCTGGTAGCGACTCGTTGCTGCAAGACCCAATAATTTCTGACGCATAACTTGACACGCTGTCTCGCTACGTCACAAATAAATAATATTATCCATCTCTGAGAATTGTACCGCTCGCACACGGACAGTGCACTGCGGACTTAATCGAATTTCGTCTTGCGTCTCTCAAGTTCCACCTAGAAAATGCGTATTTCGTTGCTGGTTCCGTTAGGATCCTGGTGGAACTTTCAGAGATTGATAATACTAACGCAAAACCGGCAAGACAAATTACCGTAAAACCTGTATTAGACTTGCCCCTCTAACCAAACGCATTAACAGTGGCAAAAGTGGCAAAAAAAAGATATTTTTCCCCTCTAATAGACTTGCACCCTCTAATAGACGTGTCTTTCTAATAAACTTGCACTCTGGCGAGGTTTTGGAACGTGAACTTGCATGCAAGTCTAATACAGGTTTTACGGTATTCTTTAAAGTTGGACTCTTTCCTATCCTACCATGTATTTTTGAAAGCCCGCTGACTGATAATTGGGTCCCAGATTATGTTCAAAAATTGACACATTTCATGAAAATACGCTACCTCCAGACTTTTTCGCATTTTCCCGGTAGAACGCGTTCATGCTACTTTGAAACCAATCTACTTGCTTCAAATCGTAAGGGTCCATTGGTTGACCATACACTCGATTCCCTTAAAAAAAAAAGAAAAATACAAATATTTGAATGGAAACTACAAACCGGGTAAGTCTCTTGGTTTTATTGACCAACCACCCAAAAGGTTCAGCAACTCTTCTTCATTAAGCTTTGTGCGACTTTGGCCCATCGTCTCCATGATATGATCGGCAAACATAAATTTCTAAAATGAAATTATGAAACGAAAGAAAACAGCGTTTGGGCTCACATTTGGATACCGCTTTCTTTCTAATTGTATTCTTTCTGAGGACTTTTCGTCAAATAGATTTTCTTCACCAAAAAACATTTCAGATATAGTTGGCCATTCTCTCAAGAACTCTGTGATACCCCACTCGGTCAACAGTTCAGAGTGTCTACTGTCAGTATCCTTGCAATAGTTCAAAAATGTTTGTATTCCTTCAGGATTTCCAACTTTCTTTCCTTTTTGAAAAAGTGACGCGAAGAGAGGGATATGAGCTTTCCTTACGAGTGCAGGATCTAGAGGAAAAATTCGCGTTTCGGGAGAACACTTCATTATCCGTTCAATCTCGTAGGCAAACTTTTCCAATATTCGTTTGTAATCCTCACCTTTCCAAGCGATTTTCTAAAAAAGCTTTCATTACATAAGCGAGGAATGGATAAAAGGGGATGCTACGGTATAGAACTTGCGCGGAATAGACCCGCCTGAAATTGAGCTGTACCGACCCAGAACCGCTCGAACAATTATTTCGTTACACATTGTGAGACCCTGAATTATATTTTGTGCAGTTGCTTTTTTAGTACAGCTTCAGGGATAATTACAGAATAGCCACCCATATATTTCAAAATAGGTACCCATTTGACTCGCTATAGTATAGCCACCAACAGTCGGCGCCGCGTGGGTGGCTATTCTGGAATTATGGGTGGCTATTCTGAAATGATGGGTGGCTATTCTATAGCTCGTTGATGTGGGTACCTATTTTGAAATATATGGGTGGCTATTCTGAAAGATTCCCTAGGAAACCAGTATAGCCACCCATTACCACTGAGTGGGTGGCTTAACTGTAATAATATATTCCAGTAAAAGCACCCATACATTTCAAAATAGCCACCCACAGAAAATCGCAAAAATCCCATTTTTCAGTTATGTGGGTGGCTATACTGGAATTTTCCCCAGTTTCATTTCAGCCGGTTCTATTCCGCGCGGTTCTATTCCGTAGAAGTTCTATTCCGTGCGAGTTCTATACAGTAGCACCCCGGATAAAATGACAGGAAAACTATTTTCCAGAAATGTTGGGAACATTCTATTAAAATCCCACGCATCATTGTAATATAGCCCCCCCCCCCCCCCCCAACATAAACGTTGGAAGAGCCTCCCTAGCTTGTGGGGGGTCTTATTGAAATCTGAAAACTTAGCTACATCGCACTAGAAGCCTGTGTTACACCTTAAAAATGGGCGACCAGAGGGAGCTGGGAGAAAGCATGCTTCGATTCAAAAAAGACCAGCTCTGATTTTTCAAGGGGGTATGTCAGAATAGCTGTTGGGGGTGGTATAATAGAGCATGGTGGGTCCTATAATAGAACATTCCCTGGGATTTGGATAAACACATCTCCTCCCACTTCATTGGGGGGGGGGGCTGTATAGAAACTGTTAAAACCCCGCACTAGTTCATGTGATATACACTCCCACTGATAAAACCCCACGCTTTTCAATGGGCGGGGGCTCCTGTCGTGTGGGAGGAAATATTGGAATTTTCTCAAAATTTTTCTCATCATACAAAAAACGGAAATTTCGCTGCTTTCACTTTTTTCCGTTTCTTGCATACTCTCTAGAATTATGCCCTACCTCACGAATTGTAGGGTCGGTGAAGTTTCGCAAATTCAGAATCTTGTACGCTTCGTGGTAGCCGTACTTGTGCAGTAGAGTGTAAAAGCCTTCTATTTCCTCCAATTGTGCGGCACTGTGCATCATAAGGTTCAGCAACACAAGAAGCAACAAGTTCGACATGTCAGCAGACTATGGCACTCTTGTCAATGACGTTTATGAAGCAATAGTGAAAAATCCACGACTTCCAGTGGAATTTGCGGTAGTTCACGGCAGTTGCAGTGAAATGTGCGATAGGTCACGTCAATATACAGTACCGGACAAAAAGATATCATATTTTTGTTTTTGGAGTATAACTTTTGAATGGAGAGGGTTATGGTTCTGAAAAAAATTTTCCCCGTAATGTTTTTGACAAGCTCCAAACATGGATTTGGTGGTTTTTTTAAACCGCAGATATTTCAAAAAATTTCAGATGCCAAAATTTTCGACCCAAAAATAAATTTTTTTTTTTCAGATTTTTCAAGACTCGAAATGTATTTTTAAAATGAAGTTTTAAAGGGGGTGCCAACTTTCTGGGGAAAGTGGCTTACAATATACTCTTGAGTGGGGGATTTACGAATATCACATCGAAATCGCACGAAAAAATTTTTCTGATTTTTGGCGAATTTTACAAAAAAAAATAGAAGACCACGGGGAGTACACGATTTGGCGCGAAATTCAAACGCCATTTTTCTTTTTCATTATTTTTCTCCGGTCATTCTCGTATTTTTTTGCATTAATCTTTGAGAAATAATGTACAGACTTTATTTCGTGCTTTAAAATAGCAAATTAATGCGTGTTGATCACAAAAGTCACGATAAAACAAATTCGGAACAAAAGTTCTCATACCTTCCATTTTTGTTCCTTTTCCTGCTCAATTCCGCATTAAATTCACTCTTTTATCTGTAAATTTTATATTTGAACAAAAAATGTTCACAAGAAATTATTTAAAACGTTGAATTGAACGACAGCCGAATATCGATTTTTCGATATTTAGTACTAAAATGTGTTTTCGCGATTATCTGTAATTTTAATAAGCGATTAGAGCATGTTTTATAGAAAATCGATGATGAAAACGAGGGAAAATGCAAGAAAAATAAATATTTCTGGTGAAAATGGATGTTTCTAGAAGCCGCGACCGCGGGTTTCCTAGGCCACGGCCACGATTTTCGTGTACTCCTCGTGGTCTTCTATTTTTTTTTTGTAAAAATCATAAAAAATCAGAGAAATTTTTTTGTGCGATTTCGATGTGATATTCGTAAATCCCCCACCCAAGAGTATATTTTAAGGAACTTTCCCCAGAAAGTTGGCACCCCCTTTAAAACTAAAAATATGCTTTTAGTTGACTATGGATCGATCGGACAGTTTTCAGCTGACTTACAGCACTTTATCAAGGTCAAGGTATCAATATCCACATGGGTAAGTCAACTATAACTTTTATTGAGAATCAAGCAAACACGGAGTAATGGCGACTGCCTTTTTTTCAAACGACTTTTTTTGGCGCGGGAACACGCGCGACGCTCTCGTCTTCTCCGTCTCGTCTTTTTTTTCGCTCGTCTTCTCCGTCTCGTCTTTTTTTTCGCTCGTCTTCTCCGTCTCGTCTCTTTTCTAAATGTTTGCATTGGCACAGTGCCCAAAATTTTTGCCGTCGAATGCGGCGCGTGCGCGTGCGCGTGTTATCAATGGAGCACGTTTGCACCAGGTCACTCGCCATTACTCCGTGAGCAAAGTTTATTTGATTTTATTCGGTTTTGGTGATTCTCAATAAAAGTTATAGTTGACTTACCCATGTGGACCCTGATACTGTAAGCGTCGAGCCCTTTCCCGGTCCGACGCTTCTCTCCTGCGCACACTGATCTGTCTCTCACCCTGCGTCTCCCTTCGTTCACCACCGACGTTCACGCACACTCGCACCGCCTGTCGTCTCGCGTCTCCACTCCGATCGTTGCACTCTCTTCATGTCGACTGCCGGACCATTGTGATCTATTCTATTATAGTTGATCTACGCCGTTCCGCTAATTATTGTATTTCTTTTCTCCGCCCCTTTTCCACTCTATAAAAGGCGAGAATCCGTTCATTTCAACGGGTTTATTTCTATTCGTTTGAGCCGACTGTCGTCGCCTCCGCCTTCCTGTTTGCTTGCCGCTTATTTTATGTTTTCCCCGCGCCTCTTTCACATTTTCCATTGTCCCCTTTTGTAGTAAAATAACTTTTTATAAATAAAGCCGTTTAGTATAAGAAGTTTTAGCGTTTAAGTTTAACACGAGTTGGCCACTCGTAACTATACTCAAAGTGATGCAAGTCAGCTGAAAACTGACCGATCAACCCATAGTCAACTAAAACATACTTTAAGTTTTGAAACTTCATTTTAAAAATGAATATCGAGTCCTGAAAAAACTGAAAAAAATTATTTTTGGGTCGAACATTTTAGCATCCGAAATTTTTTGAAAAATCAGCAGTTTTCAAAGATGACCAAATCCATTCTTGGAGCTTGTCAAAAACATTACGGGGCAGATTCATGCGAATTTTCAGGACAATAACCCTCTCCATTCAAAAGTTATACTCCAAAAACCAAAAGTTTCCAACCTTTTGAACGGTACTGTATACTCCAAAAACCAAAATATGATATATTTTTGTCCGGTACTGTATTTCGGTCTTTCATTATTAATAATGTCTTACTACCAGCAAGGATTCATCATTCTTTAAAATGTCTGTTTTGAAAATAGTAAGCTCTCCATCCCCGGGCTGGCCTTCCGAAAACACCGACCGTAATACATTTATCTAAAAAGGGAGAAAAATTACAGAGAACTTTACGCGGCGAATGCATCATCAACCTCGCTCTACAGCACTTTAATTTTAAAAAGTGTGGCGCGCCTTTTTTGAAGCGAACAATCAAATTCAAACTGCAACTCGTCGTGGGTGCCTCATTTTCCGTTGAAAAAAAAAAGTGAAACTAGAATTCGAGCTAATCTTGCAAGTGCCTCACGGTTTTACAGTAATTTTGCAGTGGAGCAAGGTTCATGATGTATTCGCCGACTATAGACCAACGCCAAAAAGCTCCGAGTGCTAGCGGTAGAACTTTCTGGAGTTTATGATATTCCTTATGTGAAAGCGGTGATTTTATATGATTATGGAACCTTGCTGTCAATGAGACGAGGGTAATAGAGGAATAAATTTGAAAATTAAAATACTAATTTTTAGATGATTGCGTCAGAATTCTACCGTTCCAAATTACCGATTCGCACGAGGTTTTAACATATTTCGTCAAATTTTTGCAATCTAATCCAGGTGGAGTTAAGAATATACTGAGGACTCAAAATCTTTCATGGATACAGACATATTTACCAGAGTTGCATGGAATTTCGAATTCTGTTTTAAAATGTTTCACTTCAACGCAACTACAGAGTGGCTAATTAGTATTTATAGGAACATGTGTCTTATGCCGCGTCCAAAGTTCAAAAAACTCCTGAAATCAGAAGGTTTTTGCAGTCCAAAGTTCCACAAAAAATCCCAGAAAAAACAGGCGGTGACAGTTGAAACCGGTGTTACCGTAGTCCCTTCGCTGCGAGACCTTCTGTGTTTGAACTTGAATTTTCCCGCAAAAAAAGAAAACATTGAGCAACTGTGGGAAAATTCAAGTTTAAACATAGAAGGTCTCGCAGCGAAGCAACTACGGTAACAGCGGTTTCAACTGTCACCGCCTGTTTTTTCTGGGATTTTTTGTGGAACTTTGGACTGCAAAAAACTCCTGATTTCAGGAGTTTTTTGAACTTTGGACGCGGCATTACTGATAGAGGGTTGATTCCTCCAAAGTGTCTCCCTGATCGTTTTGATTATTTTAGGTTTTGTCACAGTGGTTGGTCTTCCACTTATAGATCGATCCGACAATGACTGTTAATTTCGGCACTTTATGCCGTTTTGGAGATGCCGCTCACAGGTCATGCTTGTGTAGGTCAACGTGAGCCACGATGTACTGATGGGGCCACCATTTCGCAAAAACCGATCAGCTGATAATGAAACTTGGCAAAACAAATAATCATGCAATAAAAAAACAAATTTTGAAATCAATAGCGCACCGCGAATGCGCCCGCAGGTTGCGCCATGGCGACAACCTTGTAAAGGCCACCCTGTAGAAAAATGTAGATTTTCACGGAATAGAATGTATGCGAAAAAAAAAACGATTTGAGCAGACAGTCTTGGCGGGAGATGTGCTGTTTGCAAGCTCAAAACGTTTTTTGTCGACCCCAGTCACCGCTACAAAAACCCGCTTAGCATATTCCCAACCAGCTCCCTACGGTCGCCAATTTTAAAGGTGTCACACATGCTCCCGGTGCATCGCCGCTACAAAAACCAGCTAAGCATACTTCCAGATTCATATCAGTGAGGTTTTTATTTATTTATTTCCAGACGATTTCAGCCATTCACGTTGTTTATCTAGGTTCCTATAATAACTGTGAGCACTTTGACAAACATCTAGACGTTTTTATTTCTTCAAGCACTCACGTCACCATCCGCTGATATGTTCGGTCTACAATTCAATTCTCAGTGATTTTTATGATCATGTCGAAAAGCAGACAATCGAATCGCACAACATGCTGTTCAAACACAGCCAATACAATGGTTACTGTACCCTGTTTGTTACATTTCCTTTCCTTTCATGAAGTATTCTATAAAAGGTTTGCCCGAGAGCTCACTGCATGCATTTCTCGATCGGGGTTTCTTTGAACTGACAGTCAAACTCGGGAGAGCTTTTGAATTTCAGTATTCTCTCCTTTGTTTTCTTTTGCATGCATTTTCCATTTTGATTCATTTTTTTAATTTACATACATATTTATTTCAGTATTTGAACGATAGCACTGAAAAGGGCGAAACGTAGAGAGTGAAACTGAAAAATAGGCGAGTCGAGAGAGAACTCTCGATTTCTATGAAACGGTGAACCGGATTACGTGCCATGTCAAATATAAACCGTTGAATCGGTTTTCGTTTTTTGAGAGGAACGCGTCATTTTTTCTTCTTCCCACTGCGTCCTGAATGTACGGATTGTTGAACAGTGAGTGAACAATACTAAATTTGTGTTTGCTCATTTGCGGCAAGGTTAAAAATGTGAAAAGTTCGATACCTTGTCAATAATGACTTCTAAATAGTTTTGGATATTGGAATAATAACTTTGAAAAAATGATCAGGTTTCGAAATTCAGCAAATTCCGGCCTTTATCGAAACTGCAATTTTTGAACTCTATAAAATATGTATTATATTACTCTCGTCTTACAAGAAGAAAAGCTCCATCATCTTTAAAACCGGCCCTTTCCCACAAGGAATATCGGCAAGCATTTTGACACAGACACAAAGAGAAAAAAAATACAAAAAACATTGGTATCTTATTTTCTTTTCTATCACTCTCTTCAATGGATTACGGTCAAATTTATTTCAGCTGTGTCAAAATGCGTGCCGATATTCCTTGTGGGAAAGCGGCAATTTTAAAGGATTAGCCCTTGCGGAGACGAGAGAAATATAAATTGTAGGAAGTAAATTTTTAAAGTATATAAAATTAATATATCACATTAAAAACACGACATTTACGAGAAATTTGCGGAGATCATAGCTAGTCTAAAAAATGTTCTCTTCCCCATTCCCAAACCGGTGCTTCTTCTTTCATTCTTCCTGCTCTTCTGCCACCCACTTCACACCTTCTGCTCTATTCTCGTCCTTATTGACATTACATTTCCAAATGCCGACACCACCGTTTCCCATTCTTTTCATTTCCGTTCTCTTTTCCAACACAGTACTTTTTGCCTTTCGGCCTGCCTCCCTCCAACCAATTCAAACAAACACCCATTATTTTTCAGAGCCGTTCACACCTTGTCCATAACAATTCGTTTCGGAATGCCGTCAGCTAGTACCGTTTTTCTTCTCTCTTCCCTTCTTTTTCTGGATATGGCCGGTGCGTGTCACAGCTGTAAGTTCACAAATTGCCACCGATCCACATTCATTTCGCACCAAAATTATCCTTTTTTTTTCATTTTTTTTTTAAATTCTCATTTCAAATTCATACCACTCCGAAAATTATGTTATGGCATTTGTGAACTTTGGTTGACCTCAACTACTAACTGTAATTTGTAGTACATCAAACAGAACAGTGAAATTTAAAACTTGATTTTAGTCCTACCATACGCCCAATTTGTGGGCGCCCGCGCCTATTTGCTGCAACAAAAGATGGAGTGCAAAGGAGGAAAGGTCTATGACATTGATAATGTGCAGGTGAGTTTTTTTTTGCAGGCCAATTTTCGGGCGCCATTTCTAGCTTCTCTGCGTCTCCATTTTTGCAATTCCACTGTGGAGACGAAGATAATTCGATAGGGCGCGTTTTCCTTTAAGTGAGGTTTAGCAGGCCGTGGCTCGCAGAGTTTTCTCAGCTGAAACTGGGCTTATTTGCTGAAAATTTTCAAAGCCAAAAATGGGACAAAAAACCCTTTAAAGAAAAAATTATTTTGAAGCCCAAAATTAATTTAAAAACAAACCTGTAAGAATTTTCCGTCGGGCGCGTTTGCTGACTTCTATTTCATGCCCTCAATTTTTTAAACATGTTGTTTCTCTTTTTTCAACTTTTCCAAAAAAACAATCTCGCTTCACGGTGTCCAGGATTTGAAAAGCGGGCGGAGTCGAGCAAGCGCGCCCCACTGGATTTTTTCGCGCTAAATTCAAATTTTGACGCATTTTTTATGTTTTTCGGGAAAAAAAGCATAAATTCTTAATTTTTTCCCACATGTGCTCCAAAAGAATTATAGCTGAGGTCTTTAGAACTTTTTTAAGCCTAAGAACGTCGAATTTGGTTCAGCCACCATTTCGAAATATTCGTTTTGAGTTTTTCGGTGTTTTTGCAGGATAAATTTTTACGAAAATTGAAGTTTGGGCAATTTTATGGTATTAAAAGATACAATACATACATTTTACAAAGAAAAACAGGTTTTACTGAAAGAAAAATGATAAAATCAATAAAAAAATTTTGAGAGTCGCAAACTGCGCAAGCACCGAAAGTGCGCCATGTAAGTTTGCTGACGCGCCAGCAAATTAGGCTCCGCCCACATTTCAAATCCTGGACACCGTGCGCTTGAGAAATAAAATGGAAATCTTAAATGTCAGGTTTTTTTTTCATATTCTATAGAAAATTGTAAAAATGTGAATTACATGTATTTAGAACGTAAGATATTCTCCTTGTCAGTACGTAGCGCTGCCACTTCGCTTCTTCGCAAAGTGGACGAGACAGCCACGTTGGCGGCGAGAGAGTGCAGTAAATTGAGAGACCGTGACCGATGTTTTGCTCTGATTTCTCTGAATCTCACTTAAAATGCATGTGAAAGGAGCGAGTTTGCAGAGCCGTATGAATACCGACAATTTATTACCTCCTATTTTTTCAATTACATTTGCAATCATCCTCCGAAATTCCAGGACATTGAACAGTGCAAAGAAGCGTGTCGTCAATTCGACTGCGACGCCGTGAACCTCTTCCAAATCAGCGAATTCGCCTTCAAATGCGAGATTCTCAGCTACGTGACAAATCTTCAACCGGCCAACGGAGCAGCTTGTTATTACGCCTCTGATGCTCTTCAAGGAAGCTATAATGGTGGATTTGGATATAACGGAGGTTTCGGTGGATACGGAAAGAGAAGGAAGTAAAAAGCATTCTTTTATTTAAATTAAGTACCGGAGAAGAAGAAAAAAACGTAACATAAAAACAAATTTAAATTAACCATGTACATTTCCATGTATTAAATAATTATATTTACAACACAATTTTCAATAAACGTATTTGAAAAATACCAATTTTTGCAAATAGAGATCATCACAAAAAGTGAAAAAAAGAGATATTTAAATCAAATTGCACTAGGTTCGATGGTGGTCGTTGGAACCAGAGAGTGGTGATAATTTTTTGACTCTAATCGTCTTCCACGAACTTTGTTAAGAAAATGGTCTACCGAAGAGCGAATCGCTTTGATTCGAAGAGTGTAGATGAATGGATTCGATGCTAGTTTTAACATTACCTGCAATTATTGTTTGTTTTGAACTTTATAGGTTTGGAATTTAAATCTATTCAGTCTTATTATAAACTATTTAGGAGCATGAGCTATTTAGGAAAATTTCATGAAATTTAAAGAAAAAAATAAAAGCTGTCTGTGTCGCATAATGCTTATTGTTAGCTTATGTATGAATTTAAAAAAATTATGAATGTTATTTTTTTGTATTTTCATCGTCAGTCCGCATATGTAGGTCTCTCAACCGTATAAAATAGAGTTATACCGAACCTATCAGGCTCTCTATTCCTATCTATTTACCTTGATCATTAGTAATCGGGAAATTTTCTAGCTTTACTTGCTCAGTTTCATACTTTATCTTATTGTCAGACTATATCTTCAATGTTCATGTAGGGTAAGCTCTGACCATAGCAAACCACGTTTACTGTCCTTACCAAAACAAGGTAGTTAGAGAAAGTTGTGGATTTCGATAGATAAAGAACGTGGTAGGTAACAGGCTTGGTCGGAACATTTTTTCGATAAATCGGATATCCAATGATTTTATCAGGAAAATCGCATGCATTACTTGTTTTTTTCTTCATTGTTTTTGAAATTTTAGTGAGAAATTTTAGTTTACTGAGAAGAGTAGTCATCGAACGTTCCAACCATTTTCGAAAAATTTTCCCAAAAAATTTTTCGGAAAATTTATACGAAAATTTATACGTGGTTTTTGAGCGGGAGTTGATTTTTTCAAATTTCTTTTATGATTTAATTAATTAAAAAAAATTCTGCTTAAAACACTATTTTGATTCTAAAAAGACGGAGAAAAGCAAGATACCCGATTTTCAGAAATTTTTTTCCGACCAACCAAGCCTGGAAGGTAATGATATTTTGCAAACCCTAATAAATGCACTAATCACTTTTTTATAAAATATTTACTAAGCTTTACTAAATCAAACATCTACTCACCAAAATATTTACAGTGGAATTGAGAAATAGACTCATGTAAAGTCCAATGTTTTTTCGATAAATGAGCATACATCCATCTGCGCACACCATCACAAAATACAAAACGCAAAGTCCCCAAGACAATGAAAATGTGGAGACGATCAAAAGTGTGGTCCACACCAATTTCAGTTTAGAGTACACATTTGTAGATCGGGTACTGTAGCTGCGTGTCGCTCTATAACATTCATCTTTGAAATTGTTTTTTTAATGATAATCACTCACGGTTGCTTAACACCAGTGTTCATAACGAGACGTTTTTCCTTATCCGTACAATACGTTTCAAACTCCACTTTTGCTTTTAGAAGTTTTGCCAATATGCATCCATAAATGATCAGGGTGGAAATCAATGGAAGCATGAAGATCAAGAATATTGTTATCCGAAACGGGAATCTGTTGTAGAATGTGAAGCTACAGTTCTCGTGTCGTAGTCCATCGTCTTCTTTGGCGACAAACCATCCAAATACAAACATGAGAGGGACAAACCAAAGGCAAAAGACAATGTACCGTAGACGGCGTGTTGTCACCATTATCTGAAGCGACTGGATATTTTTGAAAACAAAAAGGAATGATACAAAAACCTTGTATTTTAATGGATACATTGTGCCCAAAAATTGGTTGATGGCCAGAGCAAAAAGGTGCATATCTGAAGTGAGCATTCCGGATATTCTGAACATTTCGAGAAGTGCATCCCAGCAGAGCGACGTTTTCTTGTAGCCAAAAACGACTGGCAGGTACGAGTTTACAACGAGGCCTGGAATTTTGAACTTTTTAAAACTTGTGATTCCGGCACGGTTTTATGTAGATTGATTTAATAAGCAACATATCAGGATCATGTTCGCTGAGATTCCTATTCTCTCTTACTCGACGGATTCGCACCAAACGCTTAAATCTAATAGTGTGACAAAAATTTATGCCAAAAGCGTTTGTACCGATTTCAAGCATTAGCTGCCCCGGTCAGATCTGCCGAATGTTGTGGAAATTTTCCTCGGCAATTACCCGCTTCGATGCTCATTATCTACCCGAAATTCCCTGAGCGGTTGTGTTTTAAGGGTAAAAAACGTATCCCCTCCTTTACTTATCATGTTCCTACTACCATACCGGCAAATTTTGATTTTAATCTCCTACTATAAGAAAGCCTAATGTGGTTCTTGTAGGTACTTACCACTGATGAGTAAAGTGGCTGCCCACATATCAGCAGCTGCCAGTGAAACGCATAATTTCAGATAAGGAGATATTGGGGACGAAAGCCAGGGAGAAGACAGAACAATCAGTCCATTGCCAAGAATTGCCATCTGGAAGTTGATTTTATATGATTTTGGCAGAAATAATTAATATAACTGGAATATTTCTCAAATGCTCTTAAAGTCAAATAGACATGTTTTGATTTTTTCTGATTTATAATTTGGTGTCAGATAAATCAAGCTCAATCGCGTTCAAAATGTAAAAACGCCCTGTCGCATTTCTCTGCGTCTCCACAGTGACGTTATGCCAAGTTTTAATAAATGAATGCGTAAAAACATAAAGGGGCAGAGATGCAGAGAAATGGCCTTCCACCTTCGATTTTAAAAAACTTACATTGTTAATTTACCAAAAAATTTGAAGTTTTCTTGCAAATTAGCTGTTTTCAAGGGGATTTTTTTTCAAAAAAAAAAAAAAAAAAAAACAAGTTTCTGTCATTCACTGGTTTTCAAACGAGTTGAATCATGAAAACAAGAGCCCAAATTCATCGTTTTTTTCTGCGTCTCTTTAAATAGCACTGTGATTTGGTGGTTGCGCGCAAATAAGTGGGCGGGGTTTCATTTTTTGATGATGCAGCTCGATTGAAACACAATAGAAGGGTGTTCCTAATGATCAGTGAATGGGAATTTTCTATAAATTGGCTAACGATCTGGCTATGTCTCCACCTACAAATTTGCCTTTTTTTTCGAAAACAGGCGCCTCAAAGTTTGTTTTGTCAGGTTTTGAAATATCATTACGTGAATAATTTCAATTATCGAAAATGCCGACCATTTTTAAATTTCTTGTTAAATTGCTTTTATGGGGTTATTCACGAGAAAAAAAACTGATTTTTTTCCAATTCACGCGATGTCGAGAATTGTAAAAAAAAATACAGGTAGAGAAACGAGGGTTCCCCTGTTATAGCATTGATATTGAAGAGACGCAGAAGGTGAGGAGTTCAAAGATAGGGTTGCAGTCTCTGTGTCTCTTCACTATCAATGCTATATCCCCGTTTCTCTACCTGTATTTTTTTTACAATTCTCGACATCGCGTGAATTGGAAAAAAAAAAACAAAAAAAAACCGTTTTTTTTCTCATGAATAACCCCATTAACCACAAAACCCCGTGAGCATGTTTTAAAATTATTTAGAAAACGTTAAGCCTGAAATATTTTAAGCTCTGATTCAGCATAGCTTTATTTTGGATTTCGCTCAAATTCTAGTAGGATTGAACCCCCTCAAACAACTGGATAAGCTAATAGAGATCTTTCCGGTCAACTGGTATCCATAGGGAGCTGGCGACTGCCTTTTTTTATGCGTTTTTGCTGCCGACGCCCACGCCCACGCCGACGCCTACGCGCTGCGGTCGCGTCGCGTGACAACGCTGTTTCTCAGTCTGCGTCTCATCGCATAAACGCTCTCGCATAAATTGGCACACATCCAAGATTGTGCTGTTTTTTATAAAAAGTGAATTTTTCTGAGAATTTAATCGCCTTAAAATGTGTAACGGTTTACTTTCAAAAAAGTTATGCTCAAAAAGACCTTGCGGAATATCATTATGGCTAGTACTGTATGTACATTTATGGATTTCCCTTCTAAAATACATACATACATACACACATTGGAGTTTTAAAACTGAACAAGAAAAGTTGCAAAACAAACAAACTGATGTCATCTAAATCACTTTTATATCCCAACAACCGCGCAAAACTTCTTTTAAGTTGTGTTCGTTGGTAACTTACAAGCAAAATAATGATCATCAGGGGAATCAGCCACTGATAAATGCTCTTCACTCGCTTCACATAGTCGAGCACTTCGCTGCTCACTGGCGACGATTCGGTGGTGAACATCATCGGGGTCAGCGTGTCGTTGTCGAGCAGCACGCCGAGCACTAACGGCGCTATTGTCGACGTGAACATTGGCTGGAATGGAAAGGGTTTAAAACAAAATAAATAAAAAGATATTGGAGAGAAATGAATGAATGTGTACAATGTAAACAAGAAATTCTGGAAAACTTCTGTTTTTTCGTTTTTTTCAGTTTTGCTCATCTGGATGGCTCACAAATTGGATTCAACTCCAAGAGCTTAGATTCAAGAATCTAAACAATAATTGCAATTTCAACGAAGAAGTGACGGGATGACGTGGCGAGAGGAAGGAAAGGCGCTTTTCCGGTTTTGGCGGAAAAAAAACTTGATGCAAAATTAGATGAACATAAACACGTTAGAGGTATCAGGAGATCAAAGAGAGTTTGACCAAGAGTTAAGATTTTGGGAAGGCGGAAATAATGGTTTATAAACTTTTTGATTAAAAATGATTTAATTTACGACGCTCCAATGTTCCGCAGGTCTCGCACTCGACTTTTTTTGCTGTTTTTCGCTGCGAGACCTGCGAGAACTGAGGAACGTCGGAGCGTCGTAACTGAATTCAGCTCGTGAACACATAATAAAAGAAAACAAATCGGAAGCGGAAGAAAGAAGAAATCTTTGATCAGCTCGTTTCGGCAAAAAAAAAAAACAGATGCACATTTATGTATTTATAATGATGATAAAATTCATTAAAATAATCAGAAAAATCTTTGAAAATAGTATCGTTATACTCGGCATAAAACACTGCAAACTTGCTCCAATCGAACAATGAATTTTGCATGTATTTGTAGTGAGATTCAGAGAAATCAGAGCGAATCATCGGCCACGCTCTCTCAATTTTCTGAAATCTTTCGTTGCCAACGTGGCCGCGTCCTCCACTGTGCGAAGGGAGCGAGTTTGCAGCGCTCCGTACGGAGAATAGGAACAAAAATAAAAGCAAAACTTGCAAAACAAATTCGCAAACTTGTCAAACTAAATAGTAAAAAGAAAAGTTTCAAGCGGTGCAAATTGCACATGTCACTGGGATGAGATGAGGAGCCCATCATTGTTCTTTGTGACGTGTATTGACACTCTAGAAACCTGACACTTCTTGAAAAAAAATGGCAAAGCAACGAACAATTAACAGATGATACTCCGTTTGAATTTGAAACTTTCAAGATTAAGGAGGGAGGAGATGAAGCGGAATGGTAATGTTTTCAATTTGTTATCCTCTTTGATTTAATAGATTATCCAGGATGAGAGAGGGAGGATCGAAAGCAACACCAAAAAAGTGACGAGTGGGTAGAGAACGCTCAAAAATTTGGGATGAAGCTTCCAAATTTTTAAATCCTGCTTATATTTGGTGATCTCAGGGAACTGGCAGACGTGGGTCAAAAAATGCTTTCTAAATATTCTAGACAAAAAAAAGAGGCGAGAACACACACAACACAAAGATGACTTCTTCTAGGAAGTCGTCTATATCTATTCACTGGCCAATTTGTTTTTAAGAGAAAAAATAATAAGACCATGTGAAGATGAATGAGAATGAGCTTTAAAAGGGCAACATGATGTGTTGGGAAAATATTAATTATTTCCAATTTATGGTACGAAAAATGATGGTCTCACACCAGAGACCATATGCATGAAACTCTTTTGCCCGGCGAAAGGGTTTGTCGGCCTTTGTTAGGACCTCACAAGGCTTTGCCTGTAGATCGTAGAGCTTTGAAACGTGGTCTGAAGGTGTTTTTGGTGATTTTCGGGTTTTGAAACCTAGAATTTGCCAAATATTGGCCACCATACAAAGATCAACAAACCCTTTTGCCGGGCGAAAGGGTTTGTCGGCCCCTATCAAAAGCTCATAGGGCTTTGTCTGTGAGTCGCCGAGCTTTGAAATTGGGTCTCAAGACGTTTTTTGTGGTTTTCGGGTTATCAAACCACTTTGCCCGGCAAACGAGGCTCATGCATACGGCCTCAGATTTATAATTTCAGGCAAAAAAGTGAGCTAAAAGCATAAAAATAGAGTATTTTTTACTGAACAGCAGAACTCAAATGCCCAGGGGTTGGACTTGCAAGCTTCTCTACAAACAATAGTTTAAAAAAAAACTAAGGTATTTTTATAAAGGAAGTATGCTGCCCTTCAAACGTAACCAATTCTCACCAAACTTTGACTACTTCATGTCTTTTTGGTTTGAACACGTTTCGTCAAGTTTGGTGCAAATCGGTCCAGTAGGAGCAGAGATACAGACAGGACATCAATGTTTAATGTAACCGAGACTTTCAAACATGCCTGCTGGTCACCCATCCCTCCAACTCAACTCTTTGAAATTAGAATGCACTTTGAGTAGAGTAGAGGAAATGCTCATAAAGATGTAAATTTGGTGCCCGTAGGTATGTGTATAAGCCCTTCTTTTCATCTATCTTTCTTCCCTCTTCTAAATATTCTAATGATCAATGGTTGTGCTCCTGCAAATGTAAATACATGCATGTCATCTGAATCTTCTTCTTCTTCCCTATAGTCTATAGACGCAATAAAATTCTTGAATGCATATTAATTTGATGATCTTGAATGTTCTAAAAACTGAAAACCAAAGAGATTCATTCACACCCTGGTTTATGGAAGTGCTTCTCTATCTTTTCATTTTATTTTTCTATTGCAGGGTGCTGGCGACTGTCTCAGAAAATTTTTTAGCTAATAGCCATCAAATCGAGCCGTGTGCCATATTGTGTTTTCGATCGACTTGTAAAATGAGAACGCAAAACTCCGCCCACTTATTTTTGCGCGACCACACGAACACAATGATATTTGAAGAGACGCAGACAGAACGGTGAATGCAGACTTGCGTTTTCATGGCGCAAGTCGATTGAAAAGACAATATGCTTTTGAAATTCAATGGCTATTCGCCATTTCTCATTTGGCGCATGTCCCGAATGCAATAGCTACTAGCCATTTCAATGGCTATTAGCCGTTTTTCATGCCTATTAATCACATAGCTGTCAATGTCCGTCCTATACTCACCAAAAATGCTTGGAAAATACGTAGAATCAATTGAAAATGCGAAGGAAGTTTAAGATAAAGGTCATCGAAAACAGCTAATAGCCATTGAATTTGGGACTTACGCCAAGAGCATATGGCACACGGTCAGATTCGATGCATTCTCAATGCCTATTAGCTAAAAAAAATTCCTGAGGACTTGTTATTCAAACAGTTGTTCGGGTCATACTGTAACAGAAATAATGTTAATTGCTTGTCAGAAATCGTTTAAAAATTCATTTTTTGTTTTATGATCAAATCTAGCTCGAAAATATGACCTTTTTAGGGTTTTAGCCTGAAAATTTGGCTCCGAGACATTTCGCAGCCGAGACGTGCCGAAAAATTCTTTTTGCCAATAATTTTATTTCACCGCGTTTCTTGTCTTCGACAAAGCCCACTTTCACAAGACTAATTTTAAATAAGGGATTCATTATTTTACACATTAGCACCAGTCATCAATGGTTCATTTTAGTGATTCCTATTATTCCTTCATGGCATAAAAAAGGCCCACTAGAGATAAGATGAATGTGAACTGTTTTGCACGCCTCCCCCGTTGTCCAATACGCCACCAAGTTCGTCGGACAATGAATTTATTTTTTCACTCGAAAATTTACTTTTTTGAGAAATTCGAATCATTATCTGATTTTTTAGGATGACACCATCATTTTGATCCAAAAACGAGGCCTTTTTGTCACAAAATAAACGAGCCATAGGGTTTTAAAAATGCGCCAGGTAGAAACAATTTTGGAAGGCTGGGGTGCCGTGTTTTGAGGAAAGCGGAAGGTGGAAAGCGGAAAACGGAAATAAAAATTGAAGAAAAACAACCTGTAGGCTAAAAAAACAAGTAAACACTTTTTAAAAATTGGGAATGAAAGCTCTTTGGATAGCGGAAGGAAGAGTAGAACTCTGATGTTCAGCGAAATCCAAGAATGATCCAGCAAATTATTTTCGAAATCGAAAAATATTTATTTTACAACAGGAGGAAGTGGATTTGTAGATAAATATTAATCAAATAACTTGATTCAACTCGCGATAAGTAATGAAATTATGCACATTCACGAAAATCTTATATAGCAAAGAAACTTACGAAAACACTTAATACCTCTGATAAGAGTTTCGAGTACAAAGGCTAACACTCTTGCTGTCCTCTATTCATCACTTTAGAAGATGACTGGTTGCGTCAAAGTGAAACAACTTTGACAGATTGAAGATTTGGAAAGTAAGAGAAAAACGAAGAAGATCTTTAGATCGAGAAAATAAGCAAATAAGCAAGAAGAATTAATAAGAAGCAGTTGGACTCTGAATACAAAATGCGGTGGCGGATGATTTCGTGGAATTTTGAGTAGATTGAGTGAGCTTCGGTTTGAAAAAAAAACAGAAGAATAACAAAGAGTTCGATAAAAATGTGGTGTGTTTTCAACTCTGACTGTTATGTAGGAAAAGCCTTGCCACGCCCCTATGTACTAGAAATGTGTTGAATGAATGCAAATGCTGATTGTGAGTAATTCTGAATTGTCTAATAGTAACTTCAAAACACCTGCTAATACTGATATTTAAACGGCGATCAAAGATGAAAAAGTAGACACAGTTTCACCTGTTTTTTTTTTTGAAATGAACATTCATTCAAGTTGCAAACGTTCTCACTAAATGCACGAGGTGTCAAACAATTGGCATGCTTCTCTTGATGAGCACTTTTTGTGTTCTTTTCCATTTTTTTTTTTTGCTCAGAATTGTCAAACATTTCAATCAAAGAGAGGAAGCAAAAACTGAGAGCTTGATGGGTGGAAGTGGAGTGGTATTATCTGGGATAAGGGGGGGAGGGACAGCAATGCATATTCCATTTTTTTAAGTTTAACATACATACTACAGAACGCTAGCTGCTAATTGGGCCCTGGGACGTTTCGAAACTTTAGTGCATTCATTGTTGCATCGCGGGTAGGCAGAGAGCATGCAATAGAAGAGATGCCGACTGAGAGACAGCGCTGCCACGCGACGCAGCCGCAGCGCGTGAGCGTCGGCGTCGGCGGCAAGAAAATCATTCAAAAAAACCCCCCGCCGCCAGAACCCAGCTTTGAGCCGCTATCCTATCTGCTACTAATTCTACAAAGCTCACCAATTGGTCACTACTGTAACAGAACTTTCACATGATCTTCGTGACGGATGGATCAAATTGTATAGAACAGAAACTCGAAGAAGGTCAGTTGTTTTTAATGAGGCTCTTTGATTGTTAGATAACGATTATGTGTTTCTATCGAGTTTCTGATTGGACGAGATCAAGTTTTATTTTATTTTTTTTTGCATTAGCAGTTGAAAAACAACGGATGTTTGTTTGACTCACACTCAGAGCACGTTAATCAGAGAGCAATGAAAAATTCACGGATATGTACATATTTATAAAACATGTTTTTTTTTTGCAGTTAAACGGCAAAAAGTGTTGAAAAAATAGTAAAGATTGACCTTCTTTGCAGACAACACTCAGAAAATTTTAGGCTATTAGCCGTTTTTGTGGATATCTTCTACATGCGCCGATTCCCGCCCAATGAGCACCAAGCTGTGCGGGAGTAATGGCACGGGGAGCCCACTGCATTTGCCTTAATTATGCTCCGTCCAACGAGCATGTAAGAGACGAGACGCAGATTAAGAGACAGCTTTGCCACGCGACGCAACCGCAGCGCGTGGCCTTTGGCGATTTGCCTTGTTCGATGGCTAACCGCCACTTTTGAAGGCTATTAGCTATTTTCAACTGCTAGTATTTAGCCACGCCAAGAGCAAGCCATTTATGTAATTTTTTTTTCGTTTCTTTTCATGTAATTATTAAAGATTTTGGCTCCAGTCCTTAATAAGAAAGTTTTCGAGTGCTTTGCTAATTTTTTCGGAACTTTGCAAAACATTTTATGTACATAATTAAATGCATGAATAACTCGGCAAGTTATTGAATTTAAGTTAAGTCAATTTGTTTGCAATTTAAACTCAATTAAACAAATTAGTCTGCAAGAAAAGGAAACACTCATTCTCTATCTACATATTTAAATATACATAAGTAGGAACAAAAATGAACGAAGCTAATATAAAAACACGGGTTCTCGAGATTTCTGGGTTGACCTTGGCTCTGGGAAATTATCTCCTCATATACGTAGATTTGGTAATCTCTTAAGGCCGATTTTTTCGGATAACGAAATTAGAAAAGTGCTTATTTTCGTAGGATGTATGTAGATCAATGACGCAGAAAAATACTTTATGAAAAACAGGTTTTCAGGTCATTTTTTTTTCGTTATTTCATATTCTTGGCTCTGTGTGCCTCGAAAACGCCGCATATACGCTGCGTATGCGCCAAAACCGATCCCGATTTTTCCCTTATTTTTTGGTATATTTTTGGGATAATTATAGGTGTGTGGAGACCAGGAGAGCCGTTTTTTTTTTGGTTATTTTTGTTTTTTGCATTTTTCGCACTTATTGCGAACAATTTTTTATTTTTTTTGCATAGGTTTTTTGTTTCAAAAAATTTTCGCATTTTTTTTGAAAAAAATCAAAAATTGGAAAAAAAAAACTTGGATTAAAGACTAGAGTATGGGGTTTCGAGATGTCTCGCAAACAGTTTTCGCACATTTTTCGCAATTTTCCACCTTTCTGCATGAATAAAATGGGTGAATTTGATAGTATTTTGATAAAAATGATAAAAATACGCGGTGAAAATGATCTCTGACAATGCTAGAGCTGCGTAAAGTCTGTGTAAGGGTTGCGTGAAGTTGGCACTGTAGCGAAATTTCACTGAATTATTAAGGAAACCTTGCGAGAATTTTGAAAGTTGCGTGTTCATTGTGAATGCTTTTAGTGACAGTTGCAAAACTTCAAAGTTTGAGTAAGAGTTGTGGGTTCTTGCTGAGTTAGATACAGCTGCTATCCGCCAAATAGGTACCAAAAACAAAAGTTACCGTTTTTTAATACAGTATTCTAGAAACGAGACGAAACTTATTTAGTTAGAATCGATAAAAACAATGGAAACATTTCCAATTTTTAATCACTTTTTTTTTGGCATGACTTATAAAAAAGTTCCCCTAAATGTGCACTACGATAAGGGCCATGATTAATTTAATATTTAGCCAAAATAACATTTTATGCCTTGTTGTTCTCTCCTTCTGAAACGTCATAAAAAGATGTATAAATTCTCGTGAATAACAAATTGTTTATTCTTGTTCTTATGATCTTTTTATACCAGAACCCTGTTTACCCTAGAATTTTTCCATTGCATGCAACCTTTTTGCACGCTTTTTTCTCCCCTTTTGCATAAAAAATGTATACTTGTGAAATTTAGTGCATACATTAATAACAAGAGGAGGATTGGAAGGAAATAAAAAATGAGAAGAAAAATGGGAATTTTGAACTTTAAACTTGGTAAAGCGTGACTATCTAAAAGAACCACTCGAATAGACGAATCGAGAAAAAATGAAAGAGTTTTTGTTTTGTTTTGTTTTTTTTATATTTGCTCCATTCCATTCTTCGTCAATTCCGTGCAATTTAATAATGAAATTATGGATAATTTTTGTTTTCATTGAAGAGCGGGTAATCTATATAAAGCGAAGGAAAAGGAACGAAAGTAAAAACATACTCAAAGAAATTTCGGCGCATACATACATTACTCAGGAAGTTTTTAGCTAATAGTCATCGAATCGGGCCGTGTCCCATATGCATTTGGCGCGCTAAAACTTCTCGAAAATGCCCTTATAAATAAATGCGAAAGAAGTTGAAGAGAAAAGCCATTGAAAATGGCTATTAGCTAAAAAATTTCCTGAGTACAGTTATGAGGAGATCTATAGCTATTAGCCGTTGAAAATGATTGTTAGCGATCGAATATGGCTATCGGCTCAAGACTGTGGGCAATCAGCGAGCAAGCAGGGGTATAGCCATGGAAAACGGCAAATAGTTGCCGAATACGGCGCCTATGCCACACACATTTTGCGTACGCCCGAAATTAACTGCTAATAAACAAACAATTTCCTGATTATTCTAGATTGCTATTAAATAATTATGTAGAAACCAAAAAAACAAAAACTGAAGTTTGGCAAACAGTTTCAGCAAAAATTGCCCAACAAACAAAGCTAGAAAACAAGAATTTGAGTCAAAATGCAATGCAAAAGTTGACAAGAAAGGTATTCAATCAAAGCGGAGATTATGCAGCTTGCCCTGAATGAAATCAATTAACTACGAGAATGTATGCAGAGTTGGAAGAAGAAGAAGGAAAAAAAAATGAAAATGTAGTAGAACTGAAAAGAGAGGAAAAAATGAGTCAGAAATTGTCATGAACAGGAAAGTGGGTGGAAGTGACAGGAAAAGAAGTTTCGAAACTTTTTTTGCTTATAAAAATTACTGTAGAATTGTTGTATTTTTTTTTAAGTTTAGAGAAATGTTTGTGTACTTTTAGCAGGCTTGTTTGGCTAATAGCCGTCGTGTTTGAGGTAGTGGGAAAACCGAATTGTTGGTAATTTGTCACCGATTTCAGCAATAAAGCTACCGAGCAGCTGCCACAGGCAGATCTGCCAAATCCCGTGGTCATTTGTAATTTTGCTCGACAATTAGCGGCCCCGTTATCTGCTGGAAATTTGGTGAGGAACCCGCACCGTTCCTCAATTAGGCCCCAGCAACCTGCGATTTTCAATGGCTAATAGCCATTTTCAACAGAAAAATATAAATTTCCCTACCGTATCAGTTTTAAACCTAGACAAACCTTTAAAAAACAATTTCTATATTTGGCATAAATTGGCAACCAAAAAACAAAGTGAAGCAAAGCTTTTTTGAATGAATAACCTCATCAAATGCAAAGTAAAACGTTTCCAAACACGCTACTCATAATGAAAAAGAACCTAGTTTTTGACGAAGTGATTCTCTGAAAACTGACTTTCTCATTTGTCTTTCCTGCCCATCTCGCTAGGCTCCGCCCCTAAATGCAATTTCAGTTTCAGTTATTCTTCGTTCGTAGAATTATGACAAAAAACAGCGGGAAAAACGACAAGTGCTTCTTCTTTTTCTTCTTCTTATTTTTTTAATATTTCTAATTTTCAACGTATAAAATGCGATGAATAATAAGGAATAAAGGGAATGCGAACTTTTTTTTGTACGGATTGAGATTCGTCAAAAATTTCTGGAAAATGAGCAAGCTTACAATTTGATAATTAACTAAATAACAAGGACGTGAAAAAAAACTGTCACATTTTCTGCAATGGCGTTCTGCCAAGTTTAGCTATTTAAACGCGTGCAAAACGGAGGTTTCAATAAATTTTTTCAAGACGCCATGGAAAAAAAGGGAAAGAGTCCACAAATTAATGGATGTGAATAAAATTAATAGAGAGTAAGACATTAATAATCGCAATTTCTTATTACATGGACATCACAAAGAAAACAATTTTGACAACTAACATAAGACCAAAAGACCTCTTACCAATTCGTTAAATTATTTGGACCAAATTGAGGGGAAATGAGAAATAGAATGGAATATCTGGCTCCATTTTGGAGTTACGTCACCGGACAGAATTCCCAGAATCACAATGAGACTAACATACAAATGAAAGAAGACGGACAAGTACATACATTTGTTAAAAAATAGCTATAGAGCAGTGTTCAAGTGGGAATGCAAAGCAAATTGGTGTTTGGACAGAAATGCGGTTCAACAAGCTCCGCACACAGCCGGAAAACATCTGAGAAAACAAGAAGAATGTAATTTTTAAAGTTAAGGTCAAGAGCATAGAAGAAGTCTTAAAAACAAATCATTTTACAATGAACTTTTAATTAATTTTGCTAGGTCAATAACAAACGGCTAACAGCCATTGGCCGTCATGAGAAGTCCCAGTCATCTTGTACTTTAATACACGAATATGTATTTATAAAATTGTGGATTTTTCACAAAAAAAATGTGTTTTAAATAGCGCCCTACAAATTTTAGTAGGAGCCGGAGTGAGCGCAAAGAACAAAAAATGCCCTTATTTGAATGTCTCGATCATTTTTTACCTACAGGAAGTAGCTAAAAATGATGACGAAAATGAGGGTATTCTTGTTTTTCGAGTGTCGGATGCAGTATCCCCCTCCTTCGCATATTCGTTTTACTTCTATTTTCTTTTTTTCAATGGGTGGAAACAAAAAAAGGCTTGCAAGATAATGACCACTGTGGGCAGAGCTAGCGTGTGAAATCATTCTGAAAACAACTGTAGCCTTTTTTGGTTTGCCAAACTTTGCGGCAAATATTGGGAAACCCACAGTGGTTTTTTAATTCTTTGAGAAAACGATGGTTTTAGAATGATATAGAGTGCTGGTATCAATTTTTCGTTTTTGAACACACAACTTTTTTTAAAAACTTTTTCAATCGACTTGCAAGGCTCTAAAAACAATGAAATTTAAATTAGGTTTTGATCAATTACAAAAAATATCTGAAAATATACATAATTTTTTGTGAAATTCAACAAAATGAGATCAGAAAGCATCTTCCGAGCATAGAAACCGGTTCTATATCATTTAATAATTTTTGGAAACTGGTTTGCAGCGACATTGGCGTGGTATTTGTACGCATGCCTCACATTTTCAAAACCATATCTTTGCTTCATGTTCTCCAAGGTTTCTGCATTTCAAAAGTCGTCTTTCATGTTATTTTCAGGACCACGCGGAGTTCCGTAAAAATGGTTGACAGTGCGAAGTCTGGATTAAACATTATTTAACCTGGGGCCCCAGGAGTGGTCAACGAACTTTTGGAGCAACAAAAACAAGGTCATTACGCTTGGAAATGGATACTACGAGCATTACTAAAAGCACATACTCGCCCAAACACCAAGTTCTCATTGTGAAATATGGAAATTCTGGAATTTCATCTTTTATGGACTGGGTCCGCTTTTCCAGCACTGCTCACTGTTAAAGCAATGCTATGAATGAATTTTTCCAGTATGCTGGACACCTTGGAGAACCTAGTGCAACAAGGTGCTCTCCGTCTTATTGGCACAGGAAACAGTTAAATTCAATCTAGAATGCCCAATAAGAAGTTAAAATTTGTTTTATAGATTTCCTGACAAGAAATGCGGGCTAGAACTTTGCATTTTCTTTTTTTGCTGATACTAAGCGGTTTGCATTGAATAATATCTAACAGGTTTCCATGATCAAAAGTAGATTTTTAGGAATCGTAACCATATAAATGTGAAACTCTTCAAAAAATCAATTTGCTGAATTCACAGAAAGTAATATTTTTGGAGTATTTTTTTTGTTTCGAAAACCAAAAATTGATAGCACTTTGGTCAGCGCTGAAGGTCCTACCGGGAGCTTATTGGAAACCTATGCCATAAAAACCTAGACCAATGTGGTGTCTCGCCACGAGAGCTTAAAGGTGCACGCCTAAACCCGTGTGAAATTAAGGGACGCGAGACGAGTCGCCGGTCAGTCCGCAGTTCAAGTTCCGTAGGCGACCGCTAGAACTTTCAGGGATGGAAACTATGTGCATCATTAGGGTCAGGAACAACACAAAAAAAACAGAAGATATCAGGGCAAAAAATGTAACGCTCACAATCAGTTCGCTTTCTTGGCAAAACAATCGTCGTTTCACACTTCTAAATTTTGTTTTTTTGCCATTTTGAAGTGTCATAACCTTTTTGAAAATGGAAAGACGTATGAGAAAAAATGAGAAATGGTGCATCCGGAAAAACAAGAAGATATGTTTTTTAAAGTTAAGGTCAAGAGCGTTTCCGTCATATCAGAGGATGTCAGAAAAATAAGTTCTAAAATGGACTTTTAATTAATTTTTTGCGTATTCATGTTCGATAACAAGTTTAAAATGGGAAAATTTCCAGGCTGTTTTTGTAGTTTTATGCACAAATTCAAAATTTTAGATTTTCATCAGGGCGGAGCTAGTGCAAAGCACTTCAAAAAAGAAGATTAATATGATTTCTCGTTTATTTGTTTTGCAGGTGATAAAAATTGAATTGTTAGAGTAAAAGTGAACTTTCTTTGACCATCTTCTTATAAAAGCAAGTTATGTTATCTAAAAATAAAATTCACTGAAAATGGTGACGACATATAGGGTATTCTTGTTTTTAGAGTGTCGGATGCAGTCCCCCTCCCCTTGCTATGTATATTCCTTTTTTCTTTTCTTTTCAATGGTTCGAAACAAAAAAAAGGGCTTGCTATAAAATGACCACCTGCGGCCACTGAAACTCGATTAACACCCTTTTTTGGAATAGTACGACGGAAGAATCTGGAATCTAGATCTAGAACATGCCAACTGCGGTTTAATTATCTAAATGACGATCGATTCGGAATCCCGATGTTATGAACACAAAGGGACGAATATCCGAAATTAAACGAAAAAATAATATAAAAAGGAGACCAAAAAGCAACGGAGTGGGAGAAACGATTGGAACGGAAATTTGGAATTTCCGACAAAACATAAAAAAAAGAAATCTATTTCGGGTGTGAGTGAGCCAGCAACTTCCAGTTATTATTTTCCATGTTTCATTTGACGTGTTTTCAGGAAGAGCAAAACTTCAGGGGAAGAAAATATGTTGTTATTCAGGAATCGTTTACACTTTTCTTCTTTTACCCCCCTCGAAAATATTTACATCTATGAATGGATGTAACTTCTATTTTCCTATTCATGTTTCTGGTTGCACTTATTGGACAAGAAGGGGAAAGTTTTTTATACAAGGGGGTTGGCAAAGGCGATTATCACCAGAGGAAGGCAGGGGTTGCCCTTTTCCTTAAAACGCCCTTTATCGTATAATCAACTAAAAAGATCCATTTACTGTCCGGTGGGGAATTTTCTTAAAGTTTGAGAGGGGGTGGATGAAAAAATGGAAGAATCCATTTTTCACCGTTCCAATTGTGACACCACACGGTGTGCCAAAATCCGAAAATCTTTGGCTTGTTCGCAATGGGGCGCACTTGCATTTTCAGTGCTAAAATGGTCGCTGATTTTCAACTTCAGAATATGTCATTTTTATTGATTTTTTTTTAAATTTTGCAACATATTTCTTGTTAAGAAAATTTTTATCTGCAAAATAAGCTTAAAAAAAACGTAAAAATTCGTCGACAGGGAAGCTCGTCATTAAAGTTAGTGCACCATACTTAATGGCTTATCAGCGTAGGAAAAAAAATACCCGTTTTGCATATTTTTAAAACTATGCAGAATTGTGGAAAAACCGTCAAATAACTACCATGTACAGAGTTTTTTTGAGACCCTGATGAAACCGGGGAAAACCACAACCGCAAAAAACTTCCCCGGTTTTACAGGGTCTCAGTTTTTTTGACTGAAAATAGAAAAAAACCTGGCGTTCGAACAACTCAATGTGGCTTTAAGATCGACAATTTTCCAATGAGAAGCTTCGGCGCGAAGGGTTATTTTCCTTTTTGTTTTGATGATTTTTCCTTGCGGATGAATAGGACCATAATGAAAACGCGACAGGCCTGATTAATGCTACCATAATTAAAAGAAGGTTAAAACTTGAATAATTCGTCAAAAGTTCCATAAAAACTCGTAGAAAAAAAAATTAAACTGCCATAAGAAATTGGTTACGGAACCTCGAAAGTATTGTATGAACATCATTAAAAATCAAAACTTAGGAAAGACATTTTTTGGAGCGGTTTAGAGTTATTTTACTGCTTTAAAATACAAATCGAATTGCCAGAAAACAAAGAAAAGCGTCCCTGAAAGAACCAAGAAAACACGAAAGCAAAACAAACTTTTTTCAAAAATATTCCGCGTAAAAACAAAACCAAAAAATTTTAAAGTTATCCTGGGTTGCCATTTTTTCAGGATGTTTTAGGAACTCGTTTCAAAAACGATAAATAACTTTGCATAAGAAAAAAATCAGCACAAAACGTGATCTACTGTACTTAACGTGGCCTTTAATATTGTTTGTTTTCCATCCTCCTTCCACTCGCTTTTCGGCAGTTTCAAATTCATTTTCAGGACATTGTAGGATAACTCTTGAGATCCTCGTTTAACGATTTCGTCGGTCGTGTCAAACTGCTTCCGATCATGATTCCTGTGTTGTGTCTTGTTCACATTTTCACCGGGTAACTTGTTGTTTATAGAACCACACAACACAAAAATCTCATATTCAGCACTTCTCTGTCCGTTGTGATCTTCGTTCAATGCGCAAAGAAAGCAACGAAACCGGTAAGCATGACATCGAATTCAATTCACCTTTTCTCGATAAACAAAATTTTTCAGCCCGCAACGGCCAAGCCAAAAACGTTGCCTCCAGCTGCGCCAGGCGGTCCACCGGCTCCACCAGCCGAACCGAAACCTGCGGATGCCGGAGCAAAGGTTCCTTCGAAAAAGGAGGACCCCAAATCTAAAAAGTCATCAAAATCAAAGAAAAGTGAGGGTAAAAAAGAAGGCGAAGCCGAAGGAGCTCCATCACAGGCTGCCGCTTCGACCGATGGAAAATCACCAGGAGATGCCACTGGAGACGATAAAAAGAAGGAAGAGAAAACAAATGGAAAGAAAGAAAAGGAGAAGATGGAGGACACGTTTGATGCTGTTCAACCCAAAAAACAGGATGCAGAGAGAAAGAAGGATGTAAGTTTTGTTTCCGTTAAATATTTTACGACAAATCTTCTATCGAAGAACGTTCTGAAATTGTTTGTTTCAGGGAGATAGGAAGGCGGAGAACAAGGGAGATTATAAGACGTGGAATAAGGTTATTGAGAACAGTGAATTCAACAAAACTTTGAGCGAGAAGGATGATAAGGATAAGAAGAAAAAGGACAAGGAGAAGAAGTCGGAGAAGACAGAAAAGAAGGATGACGAAAAGAAGGAGGATGAGAAGGAGGATGACAAAAAGAATGAGAAAAAGGATGAAGAGAAGAAAGATGAAGAGAAGAAAACGGATAAAAAATAAAATGGATGATAGTTGCCTCCAAATAAAACAAAATAAAAATAAATAAAAACTGTGATTTTATGAGGCTACCCCGAATCAGAACGTTCCCGAATCAGAACCGTGTCCTGAATTAGAACTGTTCGTATCAGAACTGTCCTAAATCAGAACTGTCCGGAATCAGAACTGTCCCTAGGCAGAACTGTTCGTTTCAGAACTGTCCCATATGAGAACTGTCCTGTATCAGAACTGTCCCGAATCAGAACTGTCCCGAATCAGAACTGTTCGTATCAGAACTGCCCCAAATCAGAACTATCCTGTATAAGTTTTAAATAAAATTTGTTTTATTATGAAAAAACAAAATATTAGGCCGTAAGCATGCTTATTGAATAGTTCTGATTTGGGGCAGTTCTGATACGAACAGTTCTGAATCGGGGCAGTTCTGCTTTAGGGCAGTTCTGATTCGGGACAGTTCTGCTTTGGGGCAGTTCTGATAAAGGACAGTTCTTATACAGGACAGTTCTGATTCAAACAGTTTTGATTCAGGACAGTTCTGATTTATGACAGTTCTGATACGAACAGTTCTGATTTGGGACAGTTCTGATTCGGGGTAGCCTCCCCCAAAATGTGCATTAATCTCATGGTAGTATTGAATTTTAGCCCCCATCCTTATTCAATTAAAGCCCGCCAATAGTATTGCCCCAAACCGGCCTTTACTGCAGAAAAGTTAATTTATTTTTTCGTGCAGATTTACGCACCTTGTACTGGCGGAGACTATTTTTGAACAGTTTTATTAGTTGCATATTGTGTTTTCAATCGACTTGCGACATGAAAACGCAAGTCTGCATTCACCGTTCTGTCTGCGTTTCTTCAAATATCACTGCGTTCGCGTGGTCGCGCACAAATAAGTGGGCGGAGTTTCGCGTTCTCATGTCGCAATTCGATTGAAAACACACTATGATCTTGCGTATAAAAATGAAACTGATCTTGAATAAATTGTACTTTTGAAAATTCAAACGAAAAAGAAAAAATAGACAGACCAACAGATGAAGAAACAATTTTGAATTTTCAAAAGTACGCAAACACTGTGTCGCAACTTTTTGTTTTCCAAATATTTCTACGAAATTATTATTTTTTGTTGATTGTTTGGACATCGGACTTCTTAATAAACTATATTCTTTCGGAAGCACATTACGTTGGTTGTAAAGGAAATTGAAACTTTCTGAGTTCTGATTATGAGCAATGAACAATAAGTTCTGTGAAAATGACATGAGATTGCCGGAATAAACTCTGATGAGCTTTTGTCACTAATCGAAAAAGAACAAAGAGGGTACACACGAATGAGCCAAAAATTTTACTGCTCAATCTTCTAAACATTCATTTTCATTGTTCTCTATTTTTTTTTACTGCTCGGACTCGAAAGAACACAACCGGAAACAATTTTGCAAGAAAGGCTGCCTGTCACTCAAAAGATTTCCCCAATGGTTACCAAGAATCAAGACAAAAAAAGAATAAAAAAGAGAAAGAGATTGATGGAATGATCGGGAAGCTGATATGGTGACAAAAAATTTAAAATTTATTGTCCGGACGCAGGAGCAAATGAGCTGGGCATGGTAATCGATTTCTGATAATCCGAGTATAAGACGCGTGAGATTTTTTTTTTGAATTAAAGAAAAGGGCAAAAATTGTTTATTTGTACCCGATAATTGAATAGGAAAGTACCGGTCTATGGGTGATAACTTGAACAATGGATTGGCGGATATGGATGACAACGGGATGGAAAAATACTACCTGAACGGATTTAAAACCCATAATTCACATAAAATAAATATAATGGTGGATCAGATAATTACAAAAGAGTACATAATTAATTAACTTTACACATTCACTGGAGAAAACTTTGGAGACTGGTTGCGATTTGAAATGTACTTGATGACGCAGACGCAAATAGAGGTTAATACTCCCATAAACATTCTGAAATTTTTTTTTAAATATTCTGTTTTCAATCGACTTGCTACATGAGAACGCGAGACTCCGCCCACTTATTTGTGCGCGTCCACGCGAACACAGTGATATTTGAAGAGACGCAGACAGAACGGCACAAATAAGTGGGCGGAGTCTCGCGTTCTCATGTCGCAAGTCGATTGAAAACACAATAAGCTTGTTTTTAATTATCGAAAAATTATCAAGCTCTATCGAAATTGAGGTATGCAACAGCGTTTGTGATAAATTTTTTACAGTGACATTCGACAGGAGAAAGCCAAAATACTCCCAAACGCTTAAAAAAAATTTAAAGGCTAAAATATTGAATTTGAAAAACAAATATCTTATCAAAGAGTTGGTTCAAAAAGTTTGAATGTTTTGGCACTATTACTGCGTCGCGAAAACCTCTGCTGTGACTCGGCTGTACCTCTCACTTTTTGCGGCGAGACCACAGCGCTCCGCTCTGACTGGTTTTCGCGACGCAGTAATATCTACGCTGACAAGAAAACGACACACTTAAATTTTTTTTACATTTTTTTGTAAGCGAATTTTCGCGGGCTATTTCTCTTCACCTCTCAACTTGTGGAGACGCAGACTACACTGTGGAGACGCAGAGAAATGCGCCAGGGCGCGTCTACGTTTTCATAGGCTCTAGACGGGTCAGATAAAACGAGAAAGTGTGTCTCTCTTGGAGATATGAACCCGGCCTTATACACATGAAATTTTAGAGCTTCCGAAATTCTATACTCGGTACAAAGCGCTGCAACTGAGCTCCATTAGAACAACCAAGAGACGGCCGCGTAAGCGGCGAAAGAGTGTGCAGAAAATTGAGAGAGCCGTGGCCGATGTTTTGCTCTGATTTCTCTAAACCTCACTCCAAATGCATGTGAAATGTTTTGTGCGATTGGAGCGAATTTACAGAGATTTATACCGAGTATATAACCAATCAGATTCTTCATCTCCCCAAAAGAAATAGTTAAGCTTTGAAAAAACTTACAGAGCAAAAGCAGAACAAGAAGCCACCAAATAATATCCATTTCCAGTGGACTTTAAACTCTCCGCCCATCTCAGAGCCATCGTTTTCACTTTTTGAGCTCTTTGTGAAAATGAACTTTCTGATGGGTCGAACTCTAAAACTATCAACTTTAATTTTTAAATACGACCAACTTTCCCTAACCTTTTCTAGACAAAACATTCACCGCCGTCACTTTCTTCGTCAACATTGTATCCTCAACCCATAATTCGCACGAGTATTCTCCACTATCAGAGAATTTCGTGTGGGTCAGCATGAGGATCTGATCAAAGTTTGAGAATTGAGCTCTCGATTGGAATAGAATCACTTGATGGTCCTTCTTCCAAACCATTCTCTGAACTTCTGGAATGACGTCTACATTGCAGTCGACTACCAGAGAATCTCCTTCTGCGACAGTTTGTGGTTCGGGTTCCGTGTGAAATTGGTTATCTGGATGAGATTTCAGAATTACTTTATATTGATCTGACGCCCTACCGAAAACTCTCATTTTGGCGCTAGCCTGAATCTGTCCAGCTGAATTTGTTGCGTGACACATGTACACTCCTTGATCATGCACCGTAACGTTCATAATATAGAGATGATCATCGTTTTGAGTAACATAGAGACGACGAGCTTCTGCCGCTGGAAATTGTCCTTGACCAAAAGCCCATTTGATTTCTGGACGAGGCGTCCCTTTGGCTGCGCATAAAAATTTTGCGGTTTGACCGACTAACACTGGCATGTCTGTCGGGGTGAATTCGAAGTTTGGAGCTTCATAAACCTAAAGGTATCATTTTGAAAAATTCCTTCAATGATGCCGATTTTTTCCTCAACTTACTTGCAATTTCACACGGCTCGAGAAATCTGATCCAAATCGGTTCCTCGCTACACACTGATATTCAGAGTTATCAGTTATCACTACATTGTCTAACACCAGCTCTCCAGCCGCTAACTCTCTTCCTTCCATGGTTCCATTGGCCACAGCAGTGGAGTTAATACCGATAAAAGTTGCAGAGTCGGCCACCAAAACTCTTGGTTGTCCGTTTTCCAGAACTCTCCACTCAATGCTCAACGGACCGTCACCGTACACATTGCACGTGAATCGTGCTCTTTCTCCCAGCAACGCCGTCACTTCATCTGGTTGTCGAACTATTTTGGCACGTGGCGAGTCATCAAAACACGTCAAGTTTGCAGTGTCAATAGCGACAACGTCAAGATCGGCAAGTGGCGCTGGATATGAGCACTTTGCCACTATCGTTGATTTGTCTAGTTTTAAACGGTAGATCCAGGATGCTAGCCAGGAGATTTGACAGTCACAGAGGATGGATGATGAGTTCATAACTCTGAAAGATAGTGGTATGAAAGGGACACTAAAGGGAACATTGGTCGAAAAGAACGGGTGTTGGCCTTACATTAGTCTGCACTGTTTGAATCAAAAAAAAAGAACCACAAGAACCAGAACAAGCGTAATTTAGTACTGGTACAAATCAGAACCGCGCTTGAAAGGAGTATCACAAATGACGATTTTGCATTTTAGATGCGACCGCACTAATTTGTTATTATTTTCAATTCAACTTTCTTGCCGGCCACATTATGCAGTGGCGCGAAAAATCGAAACTCCGTCCGTCAGGTTTTCTAACTGAACACAGTGCACAAATGTGTGCAGATGCGTCGTCTTGTTATTTCTGAACCTGTAACAATTTTTCCGCGAGCGCATGTGGTAGCCGGCAACAATAAAACTTGCTCAACTTGAAAATTTTACCAAAAGCTGAAATCATAAACTTGCGCTGGTTTTTTTTTCAGATTGTCGTGACAGTTCAAATTTGTACCAGATTTGATAAGATTTTTACATTCATTTTAAATTGATTGTGAGACCGCAAACACCACTACTAAAGTTTTTTTAGCACACAAAGAACAATTAACTCACAATTTCTTCAATTCTAGTGGCTCAAATGCTTCCGGATGAATGGTTGCAATTGGATTATCAGTTAAGTCCAATTCTTCCAATGCCGGAAACCTCTCAAATGCTCGTTTTGGAATCACCCGCAATTGATTGTTTGTGAATCGAAGTGATCGCAAAAATGGCATTGAAGTATTGTAAAGAACAGCTCCGTCTTCAACACAAACCGCCAGAGTGTTAGAGGATAGGTCTAGTCTGGAAATTGTTCTTTATTGCACATTCAGTTTTTTTTTTAATTATTATCGTCTCAATTCTCTTGCCAGTCATCATATGCTCTGCGCTAAGATTCACATTTTGCAGTGCGATCAGTTAAAAAATGAGGCGGGGTTTTTATCTGTAACCGGTCGGAAAATTGAGGCGATAATATCACTCACTTGTGTAAATTATCCATTCCGACTAGCGCAAACTTGTGAAGACTGTCAATCGAATTGGCCGACAAAATGAGCTCTTCAAGTTGTCTCAAAGCTCGAAATGAGCCAGATGGCAACGATTGAATTCGATTCGAATGCAAATTCAACCACTTTAATCGCGGAGTGTGGGTCCATGAACTAGTGTGGAAAGATTGTATTTGGTTGTACGAGAGGTCTCTTAAATTGATAATTAGTTAAATACGTTGAAACAACTTCTTTCAACTAACAATACTTCCAGACTCGTCAACCCGAACATCCAGCCCTCGGTTACTGATTGTACTCTGTTCGTGGACAAATTCAGACGTGTCAAACCCTCACATGCGTAAAACATGCCATCGTCCAATCGGAACACGTCGTTCTTTGCCAAACTCACATTTCGAAGTGATGGAAGTTGATTGAAAGCCAAAAATGTCACGTCTCGAATGAGATTTCGAGTGAGATCACTGAAAGTTGGAATGAGTTGATGAAAACGAACCAATTAAGTTACATAGATTCCAAATTTCGAAGCCTTGAAAATGAAAACCGTTTCAGAGAGGTAATGTGATTTCTGGAAAGTTTCAGGGACACCAACGATGTGAAAGAGAAGAAGAGATCAGATCCGATATCTGTGATCGAGTTGGACGCGAGGTCTCTGCAACATATTTTGGATTATTTTTTCCTGTTTAGGAAGGTTTGCTATGACTATCAGGCTCCGCGACATCTCGAAACCGGACATCTCGAAACCGCGACATCTCGAAACCGCGACATCTCGAAACCGGACATCTCGAAACCGGACATCTCGAAACCGGACATTTCGAAACCGGACATCTCGAAACCGGACATCTCGAAACCGCGTTAACAGGGGGAGGGTGGTTGAAAAGAGAGGTAGGAAGTAAAAAATTTTTTTTTCATAAATCAATGACTATTCAACAACAAATCAAAAAGTGCAAGATTTGAGCATCATTTCTTTGGCGGTCGCCAAAAAAAGCTTACAGTACGCAAACTGTACCTTGCATCAGAGGCAGGGGTGGGACAAAAAAAAAGTTGTTTCGGTCGTTTTTTTTTGCTTTTTTTTGGTGAAACAAAAACAATTTGTTTTGTTCATGCATGTAAGAAAAAAAAGTTTTCTTTTTAAAGCCGCGGAGGCGCAAAACAATGCCTGTATGAACAAAAACTTAGCCGGGATATGCTCTGAATTGACAAAAAATCTCTAATTTTCAACGAGAACTTTGGAAAATTTCCATTCAACTCGCAGAAATACAATTTTTTTATATTTTTTTCTTGAACAAAATTTTTTTTTTCTGTTTTTTTTTTGAGGAAAAAAATTGTTTTGATACTTTTTTTTTTTCAATTTTTTGAGGACAAACAAATTTTTTTTTGTGAAATTATTTTTTGTCCTGATCGGGAGATTGGTTTTAAAAAGCAGAGAAAATTGACAATAGAGCGCGCTTGCACCTATGTCTGCGTCTTGTGTTTCGTCACCCTCTCTCGAAACACGTTTACAGGAGAAAAAATTGTATTTCTGCGAGTTGAATGGAAATTTTCCAAAGTTTTGGTTGAAAATTAGAGATTTTTTGTCAATTCAGAGCATATCCCGGCTAAGTTTTTGTTTATACAGGCATTGTTTTGCGCCTCCGCGACTTAAAAAAAACTTTTTTTTTCTTACATGCGTGAACAAAACAAATTTTTTTGTTTCACCCAAAAAAAGCAAAAAAAAAAAAACGACCGAAAAAACTTTTTTTTTGGTCCCACCCCTGCCTCTGATGCAAGGTACAGTTTGCGTACTGTAAGCTTTTTCTGGCGGCCGCCAAAGAAATGATGCTCAAATCTTGCACTTTTTGATTTTTTGTTGAATAGTCATTGATTTATGAAAAAAAAATTTTTTACTTCCTACCTCTCTTTTCAACCACCCTCCCCTTGTTAACGCGGTTTCGAGATGTCGCGGTTTCGAGATGTCCGGTTTCGAAATGTCCGGTTTCGAGATGTCCGGTTTCGAGATGTCGCGGTTTCGAGATGTCGCGGAGCCGACTATCACGGCGTGCTATTGTGTTTTCAATCGACTTGCGACATGAGAACGCGAGACTCCGCCCACTTCTTTGTGGGCGACCACGCCAACACAGTGATATTTGAAGAGACGCAGACAGGTAGCGCACAAATAACTCAGGAAATTTTTGGCTAATAGCCATTGAAAACGGCTAATAGCCACCGATTCGGGGCGTGTGCCATATGTATTTGGCACACTCTTCATATTCGATGGCTATTAGCCGTTTTCCATGGCTATTAGCCGTTTCCGTCGGCTATCATTTTCAAAAAATTTCCATTTCAAATTTCGGTCATCTTGTGGCTGGAAAAAGTCGCAAAAGCACTGAGTAAGAGCGAAGACTATTTCCCTGATTGTTGCATGTAAACAATTTATAGCTGCGTTTCCAATTGACGAATTTTTCATAGGCGGTGGCATTACCCCATAATGGCCAATAGCCCTTTTCGGCGGCTAATAGCCATATTCGACGGCTAATAGCCATAATGGCTAATAGCCAAATTCGTCGGCTAGTTGCCATTATCGCCCGCTATTAGCCTTTTTGGCGGCTATTTGCCATTTTCACTGGCTATTAGCCACCTAGACGCCGAATCTCGCCATAACGCGCCAAAAATTTCCTGAGAAGTGGGCGGAGTCTCGCGTTCTCATGTCGCAAGTCGATTGAAAACACAATAGAAACGACAAAAGAGCAAACTCGCCCTGACGCATTTCTCTGCGTCTCGACAGTGAAAGTTTTTAAGCGAAATTCAGTTACGACTCTCCGCTGTTTCGCAGGTCTCGCATCGAAAACTACGGAACAGTGGAGCGTCGTAACTGAATTTTGTTCGTAAACCCATGAGACGCAGATACGCGAGAAATGGACCGCGGAAATTCGCTTTCAAAAAACTTATTTAAAATGTATTTACAATTAGACTATTAATTTTTATTTACACTTCTAAATAACGCATAAAAAGGTCAACAAACAAAAATATTTTTAGCCCAGTGATTTTCATGAAAAATTGCGAGAATTGGGAGAAGTTTGGGTGGTTGCAACCAGCCAACACATTGAAAAAGAAAAAGTGTGAAAAGATGAAAATGTCTCTCATTCTCTTGTGTTTTTCGCTGACTTCTCACGACCCTCGAGGGGCACTTCTGATGTGTCCTCGGTAGTATAGTGGTGAGTATCCGCGTCTGTCACATGCGAGACCCGGGTTCAATTCCCGGCCGGGGAGAATTTTTTTTTTGCAATTTTATTGTACAAAAAGAGTTTCTCGTATAAATATGCTCATTTTTCGTTTTTTATAATTTTTTGAATACAATTTTTAAAGATTATTCTCCTTGATTTTTTTCACAGTTTTGGAAAAAAATTTAAAAAAAAGAGCGATGACCTACCGTAACCCGAGAAATACGATTTACGAAGAAATAGGCCACGGCGCAAAAATTTTTAACTTCTCGTTTTTTTTTCTTGTTTTCTTGGATAATTCGATAATTTCAATCTTTTAAAACAGTTATTAAAATACTTTTAACCAAAAAAAAAAATCAAAAATGCGTTTTTCTGGTTAAAAATCTGAAGTTTTCAAATATGATTTTTTTTTTCGGGAATTGAAAACTTTCAGGTTTTTTCATCAAATTTATATTGCAATATTCGTTTTTTTGAAAGATGTTTTTAGTATTGCCACACTTTTTATCAGCAACACTTCTTTTTTATCAAAACGTTCAACAAAAAAAACTCACAACTTTTCAATTACCGCTTTTTTCAAACTCGTCGGTTTCGGCAAGTACGATATCAGATTACGTGACAAATCGACGGCGCGAATTGACGCTAATTGACTAAATTCCTCGGGTGATATTGTGGAGATTAGGTTGGATCGGCTGCAATATCGAATGTTTTTAAAATTTCAGGTAAATACTCACAGATCTAATTTCTCGAGATGATCGAGTTTTTGACTGCCATGTGGAATTCTGGACAGCCGGTTTTTTCGTAGATTTCTGAATATAAAAAAGCAGGATTAGGTATTTTGTTTTGAACGTTTTGAATAATCTGTGAACTCGTCAAAAGAAAAAAAAACATTTCCGCTAGAGCCAAAGTCACGAGAGACTTAAACTCGAAGGTGATAAGAGGAAAAAGAAAAAAAATTTATAGATTCTTTAACACTTTTTTGATGATAATATCAACTTTAAACTGTTCGCGTTTGTATGATCGCTTCAATTTTCTTGCCGGCAAAATGTCATTTCTACGAAAAATTAGTAAGAGACGCAAACATCACAAGAAGGGACACCATAGGTCATTTGCAAAAAACTGGAAAATGCCTGGAAAACCGTTTTCGAAGGGAAAACAAAGTAATGGGGTTATTCACAAAACCGCAAAAAAAGGAAGAAAACGGAAAAAAAAACTTCGGGAAAAATCGAAGAATGCTCCGATTGACCTGAAATTTTGGGAAATAATGGAAAAAATTCGATAATTTTTAAAATCGATATTTAGGTGCAAAATTTGTGATTGTGTACAGGAGAATTTTTCCCAAATTTCGGTTTTGTGAATAACCCCATAAGGAAAATTTTTGTATGATGGGGGTGAGAGACGTAGAGAAGCAAGCAACCCATTTTCTGGAAAACGTTGTTTTCCAGCTTCTTGCATATGGCCTCAGATTTAAAACCTGAAGAAGCGGGTTTTCAAATTACTGTAAACGGCAAGAAAATTGAGACAATAAGTGTTAAGTTGAACACCTTTAGCAAAAAAAAAACAACAAAAACTCACAAAACTTTCAAATTTGGAAAATTGGCAAAAACGAAGGGATCAATGTGACGAATGATATTGTTTGAGAGATCTCTGAAAGAAAACGATCATTACAAATTGGCGTCAAACTGACTGCTCACAATGTTTGCAAGAAGTAGAACCCTTTGAGACGGCTCTTGTCAATCGTTTCTATTTCGTTATCACTCAATAAAAGGACTCGAGTGTTGTTCGGAATAGACGTGGGAATGTCCGGGAGATCGAGAGACGAGCAATCGACGACATCTCCTACACAGTGACAGATGCCAATGCAGACGTTGTCGAGTGGAGCAACACGCAGGACAAGATCATAGAAAATGAGCACGAGCAAACAGTGAAGTTTCATGACGGCATTTTAGGAAGGTGTTGATAGGGAGCGAAGACGTCAAAATAGGGAGAAAGAAGGGAGGAAGAAAAAATCGGTGAAAATTAAAAAAAAAAAAAGAGGGGAGAAAGAAACGAAAAGGGTCGACCTTCTCCTTCTCTCCCTTAAGAACGCAAATAAAATACAAAATCAGTCCGTGAAAGACTGTTGAAAATCTAGAGATTTTCCTCTACCCGACTGATAATGCCGCGTGAAAGATATCGCAAATGCAAAGAGAGACGCAGCGGGGAAAAGAAACAAAACTTCAAAAAAAGGATAGTGGTGGAAAGAAAGAAAGGAATTTGGAGTCGAATTAGTTTTTATCAGACTTTATGGCTCTGTTTGTAAATTAATAGCAAGACTATAAATGATACGACAATTAAATGACCAAAGAATTGGCTAGATACAGTCTACTTTAAGATGATCAATGTATTCCCGATAGCCGGTTCGCCACGTGGGAAGTCCGTGGAGCAGTTCGCAGCTCAGGTGGGAGGGAAGAGAGTCACCACGACTTCCGGACCGCCTGAAAACAAAAGAAGTGACTCACTCTATCAATACTTACTTTTTAGTACAAACGTTTCCAGTTACCGTATTTCCTCTAATATAAGCGCACCTCTAATTGAAGCGCACCTCTAATAAAGGCGCACCCTGCGAGGTGCTTCGAAAAATAGAGGCGCACCCTCTAATTGAAGCGCACCCTCTAATAGAGGCGCACTCCCTGGCTGTTTATTTCCTTGTCTCCTTTTTGCGGACTTTCTTCTTTTTTTTTTGTTTTTTTTTTGCAATTGTTATTTAATATTTTACTTTTCTTTTCCAATGCTCAGTGACGATCGACGAGAAAAATGAACAAAGACTAGCGTAGCTGAACGTCGTCGATGTTTCAGATGCTGAAGATCCGCCAAAAAAGGAAAGAAGCAATTGCAAAAATGAATTTAGAAAATACATAGGTCGCTTCGTTTGCTAAAAAAAAAGAGCGCGTCTGGCACCGCCAAGAAAATTTATGTTGACCGAAAATGTATGCAGACATAGATTAACATTATTTAAAAAATCAATAATACGCTGAATTCTGCTTTTGATGCGTCGACGAGATGAATTATGTCAATGCTTTTCTAGAAATGATGGATTTTGGAGAAAATGACAAGAGCGATAGCGAAAAATGTTCTTTGGATCTTTTTAAAATCAATGTTTTATTAATTTGCTGTCTGATAGTTGGTTGATTCTGATTGTTGTGTTCAGAAATAAATGTTTGAAAAATAGAAGCGCACCCTCTAATTGAAGCGCACCTCTAATTGAAGCACATTTGGAGAAGAGGTTGAAAAATAGAGGCGCATGCGCTTAAATTAGAGCAAATACGGTATTTATTTTCGGCCCGCCAAAATGGTCAAACGCGCTCTGCTGAACTCAACGCTATTCGATATTCATTTTGGTTTCCAAATTATTTCATTTCACGTTGAATTTATACGTGAAATGAAATAATTTGGAGACCAAAATGAAATCCACGTAGTATTGAGTTCAGCGGAGCGCGTTTGACCGACGTGGCGGGCCGACAATACTTGTTTTACTTTTTCAGTTTCTTACTCTATCTGTCTTATTTCACGCAGGCTGAGCTCGGGTCCTAGGAAGCCACGCCTTTCTTTCTGTCCTTACCGATTGCAAAATTAAATAACTGACAGAGTAGGTAAAACCGATTTTTATTTACATATTATCAATTCAATATTCTTGCCGGCTACAGTAAGCAGTGGCGCGAAAAATCGTGGCTCCGCCCCATCAGGTCTTTTCAACTAAATTCAACTGAATTCAACTGAACGTAGATCAAAAAATGTGAGCGGGTGTGTCGCCGCAAACATGTGTCGTTATGTCTGCGTCTATTATAAAACTTTCGCGGGCGCATATGGTAACCGGCAAGAATATTGAACCGATAATAGAAAAGTACTAAAAAGGTTGCTAATGACCGATTCCTGTAAAATTATTTTCCATGTTTAAAACTCACACATAACCATTTGAACACCCAAGAAGTGAAAGCTTCTTACAGTAATGTTGACTATCAAATGTCACAGAAGCAATTATGAGGGGATTGGTGACTTCTATTGTACATGATGAGCAGCCTATAATTATTTATTTTACCACGGTTGGCTAGCTGAAGATTTGCTTGTATATACCTCCAGAAAAACAAGTGTAATTATCGATCTCTACTGTATTATTGCCAACTGTAGTCTGCAAGTACTTTCCATCGCTACACTCTAGTCTCAAGCTAGATGCTTCTTCAGGCTCGAAAAATTGGACGGAACCTTGCGGAGTAGCGATTCTGTAAGTTTAAAGCTTAACCAATAAACCAATTGAACTGTTATGGTTTTGAACAATTTGCCATATAGCCAGCCATATAGCCATAGCTAGAAACACGAAAAAGTAAGTTTGACCCGCCTCTTTGATCAGTTGAAACTTTTTTTGTGAATTTTGGGAAAAGAAGCGGAGCAGAAGTTCATTTTTGCGTGTTTAGCAAGGGGAAATTTTTTTTGTCAAAAAAATGAAGTGGCTACCTAAAGTAACCTGAAAAACACGATTACAGGCAAAAAAACGAAACCTCAACGACATTCCTCTCGGACATCCCGGGATTCTTGTGCGACATCTTTGTGCGCTTGCCGAGCGAAGAATTGAGGTGGATATCCCCAATGGGGCAACCGGATTGAATTTGGTGAGCGAGCATGAGCATTTCTTGGCACATACCACTCTATCAATACTTTCCACATCAGGAGTACTGTAGTTTGTTCCAGTACAGACTGGCGGTGAATCTAAGCGTCCTGTTGAGCTGAACATTTCCGAGTCAGGGTCTGAGCACTGAACTCGAAAGCATCCGTTGGAAGTTGGTGAGTAAATTAGAGATCTGTCAAGGATGGTAATTTTTGGATTTTCGAAACTTTATATACCCGAGAGAGCCATTACTATCACAAGAATAACCTCGCTTTGGGCACAATTTGAAATCATACTTTAGTGGATCGCAGGATGAGCAACCTAAAAATGGAGGAGCGTGCTTATGTGCTTATGACAAGAACTTACTACGAACACAAATCGCACTGGTTACCACACTTCCTTTGTACTTCCATTCTCCATTACATGCCAGAGATGTGGCGTCATCATCTATAGTCAAGACGTGAGAATTTCTGATCTTGACATGAAGAGATGAGCCGTTCGCGCACTGAACTTTTTTACAGGAAACGATTGGTGGGGTACATGTTTTTCCATATGGACATTTCATAGAGTAGTCTTCTAGTTTGCAAGGGCATGTCAAACTTCTAGGTGTTTCTTCTTCAATATCCTCAAAATCAACATTTGGAGTTTCGGATGGTATTTCGAGTACTTTTGAATCTGAATTGAGTTATTTCAATACCGTATAACAGTTTTAAGTGTGCTGCTATTTATTTCGGAACAAGAACTATTATTGTTTTAAAAAAGTTGTCACCTGGCGAGAGGCGCGAATTCAAAAAATAGGCTCCGCCTCCTCGCCAAAATATTTCTGCAATTCTGCGCGCGCCAATTTGCAATAGCGGTGCGCGCAATTTTATGCGTTGAATTTTTGTTATTTTATTAACAAATATCTATTTAAGAAAATTAAAAACTTACTTTAAATCAACAGTTGACAAAATTCGCTTCAAAATAACAAATGCACTGGACAAAAATTTTACGCAGAAAATTGCGCGCACCGCGATTGCAAATTGGCGCGCGCAGAATTGCAGAAAATTTCGGCGAGGAGGCGGAGCCTATTTTTTAAATTCGCGCCTCTCGCCAGGTGACAGTTTTTTTTAAACAATAATACGTGGAAAACTATCTTTATAGGTTGATAATTGATTAAAAAATAGGCTCAGTTTCCAACGAAATTCAAAGCGAATTGCGTAAATTTATTGCGGAAAACATAATGCTTATGGGGTTATTTGCGAAATGGCAAAAAAATGGTAAAAAACGGCAAAAAAAAAACTGGCCGAAAACTTGGAAAATGCTCCGATTGATCTGAAATTTCGGGAAATAAGGGAAAAAATTCTCCCGGACACTACCCCAAAATTTCAGACAAAAATATCGATTTTAAGCATTTTCAGAAAAAAAAAGCAAAATTTCTTAAAAATCGATATTTTGGTCTGAAATTTTGTGGGAATGTCCGGGAGAGTTTTGCCCCTCATTTCCCGAAATTTCAAATAAATCGGAGCGTTTTCCAAGTTTTCGCGCAGTTTTTTGCCGTTTTTTGCAATTTTTTGCCATTTCGTGAATTTTTCCCCATTAGACAAAGCATGTCTAAATGGTTCCCTACAAATTCCACGGGGTGTTGAGAGGTACATGAAAATTAAAATTTAAATTTCGCGGGAAAGTTGCCACGTCACTCGAGAAAAAAGAGCGCGAAATGGCGTATTCAAAACGTACTTACTGCGGCGCCGCAGCAATTTTTCATATAATTGTTTCTTATGGGTTCATATCTTTTGCATGATTCTAAATATTTAAACAACATTTCCCTATTTATTTTATGCAGAAAACGTGTTCCGCCAGCGCCTCGTTTTTGAAAATCTAAACCGTTTCAAATATGTAACAACCGCGTTTCCTCAAATCTATGTGAGCAGTGGAGCGCATTTTCACGATGTACTCTTCAACACGCCGTGAAATTCTTAGAGTCTTTTCAAGATATTTTTCGGAAGACAGTTTTTCAACAGATACCTCAAAAGTTAAAGATTACCCAAAGAAATTGAAGTCATATTCCTCGAAAACGGTCTTATTAAAAAATTCTACATTTTTGTGGGACCAACCTGTCCCTTTGCTAAAAAAACCGCAATGGATTTTAATCAGGAGAAAAGACAGACCCTGTCTGGCTAAAGACATTGCAATAATGTCCCAGCCCCCTGTACTAATTTAAAAGTACAGTAATCAATTTTACTTACCCTGCTGGAATGTGACTTCTGTTGTGGCAGTTGTCGGTTGTTCAGTGGTCGTCCACGCTTCTGTAGACGTGAACATTTCGGTGGTACTCGTCTCGAATTCGGATTCAATGGTTGTTATTTTGTCAGTGGTCATCGCTGTACTTGTGCTTTCTTGTGACGCGGTGGAAAGCTTGGTACCCTCTGTTGTAACTTCTGTAGTGCTCATTTCAGTAGGTTCCGATGTTGGCTCTTCAGTAGTCATTTCAGTGACTGGCTCACTAGCAGTTGTAGACGTCTCTATATCTCTTGTCGTGCTCATTTCAGTAGAATTGTCTTGTGTAGTTGTTTCCTGAGTAGTCGGGTCAGTAATCGGTTCGCTAGAAGTCGTAGACGTCTCCATTTCTGTGGTCGTGCTTATTTCAGTTGTCTCTTCTGTAGTCATTGTAGAAATTGGTTCTGGTGTTGTCATGTCAGTAATCGGCTCGCTTACAATTGTAGACATTTCCATTTCAGTAGTGGTTGGTGAAATTAAGGTGCTGGTCTCCATTTCAGTCGTTTCAGACGTTGGCTCTTCCGTAGTCATGTCAGTAATCTCCATTTCTGTTGTCGTGCTCATTTCAGTGGTACTTGATTCTTCCTGGCTTGTTGGCTCTTCTGTAGTCGTGTCAGTAATCGGCTCGCTAGCAGTCGTGGACGTCTCCATTTCCGTTGTCGGGCTCATTTCCGTTGTCTCTTCTGTAGTCATGATTGTGATTGGTTCTGGCGTTGTTGTAGTTGTAGTCGTGGTGGTAGTGGTGGTGGTTGTGGTAGTCGTATGCCTGTGACAAGGACTTGGACGACAGCAACGACATGGATCATAATTTTGATGCCTGCAGCCACGCATCCAATTGCATCCACAACTACGCTTGAAGCACCCACAATTCTTTGGATCCTGCCTGCCCCCTCCACATCTCCTTTTATCAATATGGCACGGACATTCTCTATGTTTAGGCTCGCATCTGGGAGTTCTTCTTCCAACTTTTTTACAAGGGCCTTCCCTTCTTTGCCCCTTACAGCCATGGGGGCCATGCCGCTCTCGCGTTTCTGATGATTCGTGAGTTTCTTCTGAAGAGGACGTCTCCGAGCTCTCATGGCTACCTTCATGACAATCACAAGCACAATGGCAACGACAACAAGCAGGAGACCGTCCGCATCCCTTGCCCCAACCGCTTCCCGCACCGCCTCCTCCACCTCCTCCCCTACCATAAACATTTATATAATTGCTAACATAATTATTATTACTATTACTATTATTGCTCCCACTGGAATCATGACCAGAATTTGAGACGTTATTTGAGTTATTGCTATTTTGATTATTGGTATTCCCGTTGTTATTCCCGTTATCATTACTATTTGTACTATTCATACTCATCGAATTCTCATTTCTATTTGAATTCGTATTGTTGTTTGTTGAGCCAGATGTCCCGTTTGAGGTGGCAGACGCCGTAATGTTAGAGGTTAAGTCGGAAGTTGAATTGGAATTTGAGTCTGAGAAAGAGATAAAAGAAGAATTTGTGTTACCTGGTGATCCTGAGCATGAGGAACATCCAGAACTACTACTACTATTGTTAGAATTAGAATTTGTGTTTGTTTTTGTGTTGTTATTAAAGTTCCAGTCTGTATTGTTACTGGAACCTGGGTTATGTTCAATAGGAGGGGAAGGGGGAGCGGTTGAAGGGATGGTGGGTATTGAGGGAGTGGGAGTTCTGAAATAATTGTTTTCAATCAGTTTTAATTTTCATCAATTTAACTTTCTTCATGGCTGTTTTCTTGAAGACCCTCACAATCAGCCAATTCTATGTTTCAAAACGCGTAGTTTTATTTTTAAAAAATTAAAAACAAAAGGTACTTTTCGCAGTATATATTGATAGTCTATAAAAATAGTGGCGATACCAGCCAGGGGTGGGACAAAAAAAAATTTTCCACAAAAAAAAAATGTTTTTTGTCCGCAAAAAAAGTACCAAAAAAAAAAAACTTTTTTTGTCCCCCAAAAAAATTACCAAAAAAAAAAATTTTTTTTTGCTCTCAAAAAAAATTACCAAAAAAAAAAATTCCAAAAAAAGTACGTATTTCTGCCAGTTAAAAATAAATTTTCCTAGTTTTTGTTGAAAATTAGAGGTTTTTGTCAATTCGGAGCATATACCGAATAAGGTTTTGCCCAAAAACCGGAACTTTTCTTCGCCTCCGTGGCTCTAAAAAATCATCCAAAAAAAAACCCGAAAAAACAAAAAAAATCGAAAAAAAATTTTTTTTGGTCCCACCCCTGATACCAGCTAATTGTTTTTAAAGAATTTCAACCGCGCAATGTAAATAGAAACTGTCGAATTTTATAACGTGTGTAACCAAAAAAAAATGGTTTTTGTTTTTCGTAGCAAAATTCGAAAACCAGCGGCCCTATTCATGCACATTTGCCGTACGGTAAATTGCTCTCAGGGCGGAAAATATTTATTCCGTTAATTCTGAAAGCCCTTTATAGTCTCATGAGCCTAGTAAAAATTCCGATAATCTAGTTTATGATCGGAATGACAGCACTAATAGAACGGCATTCAAACGAAGGCTTTGAGCAAAATAATGATATGCCGTTCTATTAAAGTTCTTACGGTATCTACATTTGAAACTACATGATTTCCCCCCCCCCCAAAGTTTTAACCTTAACTTTGATAAAAACGCTATTCGCAGAAACGAAAACTCCAAAATCCAAAAACGCCCCATAACTCACACAACAGGATCACTTGCTGGATTCGTAGTCATACAGAGCTCAGCCGATGGTAGAAAAAGAAGTAAAAGAAACATTTCTGCCGACTAGAGTGTTTTCCCGACACAACTGAGAAGATTTCCGCCAGGAGCTGTAAATGTTCTGCGCACGCATTCTTCTAATTGGATACAAGTGTGAGGATGAAAACTGGAACATTTTGTTTTTATTGTCGAAACGGACAGTTTACAATCCAAAAAGAGATCAGAAATCCTTGAAAGAGATCAATGAAACTACATTTTTGAAAGTGTACTTTCCATGTTTCAACGAGAATAGCAAATCAGAAATTTTGACAAATAATTCGAGAAATTTACATGTATTGTCGAACAATAATAAACGTGTATCAGAAAAAGGCAAACATTTGGGGTTGGTATTAAGCACAATATGCGTTCGGGGTGTTCCTTCTAGCATAAAACGAATTATTACGCTGGAACATTTTACGTATCGTGTTCCAATGCAAATTTCCTTTTTTTTTATTAAACGTTACTTTCGTTTCAACAGAAATATTAAGTCATTACTGCTTCTATTCAATTATTTTTCAATATTTAAGGTCGCTTTTAAACTGCCCAATACAGTAGTTTAATAAGTCAAAAAACTTGGTTACTTTTGTTTTGATTTCGCACTTCGATCACAATGAAAATACACTTTTCTATCTTTTAAAAGTTGAATGTTTGTAAGTCCGTGAATTAAAACGGTGGAAAATAGAGTGCTTGTCAGTCAAAACGGAAGAAATTTGAGCTAGGAAAAAACAAAAGGCTACAAAATACAAAATGCAAAACCTTTGAATGTAATTTTTTTCAAATATTTTGCCTAATTGTTGCTCTTTTTTTTCTTTGTAAAACGTAGTCAATTGTTAAGTACAATCAATTTAAATACCGTAAATTTTCTAATAGAACGACCGGCCGTTTTATTTTTCACTGTTTCTCCTCTTATTGAATAGTTGTTCTCATTTGTTTTCGTTTGCTCATCTGCACAATTGTGGGAAATCGAACAACCGATCACGATATTAAAAGTACACTTTAAATTAATTTCTTTTTTTCTCTTCTCTGTAGCACCTCAACCATGGCTAGCAGTCACATTATGATAATTCTGGTTGTACTATCTTTAACTTTTTTTAATTTCGTGTATTGGACCAAATCAAACCGCGGGTATAATTGTGAGTGATCTAAGTACTTCCATCAATTTGTGAGTGCCATTTTCAGCTGGTTTCTTGCAAATGTACAGTAATTTGACGTCTCGAACTGTTAGCGAAAGTAAATTAGATATTTCTTTGAAACAAATTCGCGCGGAACTTTATGAGAATTTGAGGATATTGGAGAATATTAATTCCAGAATGGAGAACAGTGATAAATTGTTTGAAGTGAGTTGGTTGTTTTTTTCTGTTATTGTAAAAGATATATCGTAATTATCCATTGCCCGCTTACCCTGTATATTTCAGAATATGAAAAACTTCTCAATCCGCCAAATCCCTTTACGCCAAAGAACGCTAGGACAAGTCTACAAAAACCAACAATTTGCACAACTCTACGGAGCACTGGCTCCAGAAGTGTTTTGTCCAGAAAAAGTGAGAATTGGCACAGTGGGAGATGGTGGCAAATGGGTGTGCAATCCGTGGAAAGTGCCCAAAGATTCGGTGTGAGTTAATAAGATTTTAGCCTTTTTGAAAAGTTGGGAGATATTCAGATTATTCTCTCTGGGACTCAACAATTACATTGGTTTTGAAACAGAGTGGCAAAGAGTTCTTTCAAATCGAAGTCGGCTTTTTGGGTTTGACGCTGTAAGTTTTTTTTTTTGTTTCTGGAAAGAAACAACGAATGTTTTAGGGCATCAATGAGGGGCTGTAAATGGGTTTAAACATGAGAGAAATTTGAATATTTTTTCGGAAAAACATTTTTAAAAAACATTTATGGCACGGGCAGAAATGAAAAAAAGGTGGCCATAAATGCATAAATTCCCCTTTTTTTTCTAAATTCAACTGTGCGATTTAGAAAAAGGGGGAAATTTCTGCATTTATGGCCACCTTTTTTCATTTCTGGCCGTGCCATTACAATTACCGTAAAACCTGTAATTGAAGTACACCTGTATTAGAAGTACACCTCTAATAGAAGTACACCCTCTAATTGAAGTACACCCTGTAATAGAATTACATCATCTGGTGAATTATCTTTAAAAATTCTTTATTCCGTTTTTGAAGCTTTTTTTTCTGTTTTGTTTAAAGAATTTTTGGATTGAAAAATCATTTGAATGCCCGAGACACAAATGTGAAAACACGTTCAGGGGGGCACAAAATTGCAACACTTTAATCGACGAATGCAGATTTCGAATTTTTGAGACTCTGACAAAACCGGGGAAAATTTGCATGTCTGCAGCGCAGTTTTTCTAGAATTTTACAAGCCTGGCTGCATCAAAAGCTACTTTTGATTTCCTTTCATATTTTTAAATGTTTTTATTCTTCATTTTAAATATAACTTTTTCATGCAATTTCCGCGTGTGCCCTGTGGCGCAGTCGGGTAAACGCATGCCCGGTAAGCTATAGACCGTAGTTCGAGTTTTTGTGTTGGTCTCGGGCGCTCATTTCGCACCCGCCATGCAATTTGGAAACAGACACACCAAGAAACTCAGTTACAGACCCAAACGAAATTTTGGCTCCGCGACATTTCGCAACGTGACCTTCCGAAACTGTGACAATTCGCAACTCACGTAGCTTTCGCTACTGTGACGTTTCGCAACCAGACGTTTCGCCATTCGTATAAATCGAAACTGGGACAATTCGCAACTTGTCACTTCGAAACTAGACTATTCGAAACCGCGACTTTTCACAACTTTATGTTTGGAAACTGTTAGGTTTTCTACATCATATTTTTTAGATTTTATTGTTTTTTCTCTTTTTTTTTCATGTTTCACGTGACCTCCATTTAGCAAGAATCCACTGCAAAAGACCGTGGGCAAAACCTTTTTTTGTTGTTGTTTTTTTTGTTGGCTCAAAAAATGCCGGTTTTTGGCAAATCTTAATCGGTATATTTTCCGAATTGACAGGAAACTTTAATTTGTAACGAAAAGTTAAACATTTTCCATTTAACTGGCAGAAATACGCATTTTTGAAGATTTATTATTTTTTTTTTTGACAAAGATTTTTTTTTTGGGTCTCACCCCTGAACATGAGTATCCAACACAGTTTTTCGGGATCAATTCTCTGTACCCGCAACGAAGCTTCTGGGTTCCTGTTTGACAAGGAAGAAATAGCTCATAATCCCAATCATCAGGTAAATCTAGTCCGTATCAAATCTGAGCATTTTTAAAGGTTGATCGCCGTCGCAAGCTCCAGGATATCATGGAGGGATATTGGAATCATAAAAACAATCAGAAATACACCGATTCCTCCTTCTCTACCACTAACTGGTTTAGATTATTAGAAAGCTATTCGAGCGGCAAGAAAGTATATCTAATTTACTTGTTTTTATTTTCATGATATGTTTTAACACAATTAAAAAAATAGAACTATCTTGTTGATGCAGTTTCGAAATGTCTAGTTGCGAAAAGACTAGTTACTAAATGTCTCATTCCCGAAATGTCTCAGTTTCGAAATTGCAAGTTTCGATTTATACGAGCGGCGAAACGTCTGGTTGCGAAACGTCACAGTAGCGAAAGCTACGTGAGTTGCGAATCGTCACAGTTTCGGAAGGTCACGTTGCGAAATGTCGCGGAGCCGAAATTTTATATATAAGGATGATAATTCATTCAGTAGAAAACTCGTGCCGCACGTTTGCAATGGGCGGGACTTCTTCCTCGGTTTTGGAAATGTTTTTCTCAGTTTTGTCTTTCCCGGTTTCGCGTTTTTCCCGATTTTGTCTGGGTCTCGCATTGTCTTTCTTTTTTGTTATTTTTCTTCTGAAAATAGTTCGAAAACGATTCTCTCGACCCGGCTTGAAGCCGATTCTGAAGCGGGTGATATTTTGGGAGGGTACGACAGAATAGAACTAGACGAAATAGAAATTCTACAAGATAGAACTGTAACAAAATAGAAGTAAGCGGAATAAAACTGCTACAAAATAGAACTCGTAGTGCGAATTTGCATAAAGAAAAATTGCAACAAAAAAAAAATTCAAACGCGCTCCATCGCACCACGAGTTCTTTTTTGTAAAGCAGCAAAAGAGGAGAGGCTACCCCGAATCAGAACGTTCCCGAATCAGAACCGTGTCCTGAATCAGAACTGTTCGTATCAGAACTGCCCCAAATCAGAACTATCCTGTATGAGTTTTAAATAAAATTTGTTTTGTTATACTCGGTATAAAACGCTGATAACTCGCTCCAATCGAACAAAGAATTTCGCATGCATTTGGAGTGAGGTTTAGAGAAATAAGAGCAAAACATCGGCCACCGCTCTCTCAATTTTCTGCACTCTCTCGTCGCCAACGTGGCCGCGTCCATCACTGTGCGAAGGGAGCGCGTTTGCAGCGCTCCGTACTGAGAATATGAAAAAACAACATATTAGGCCGTAAGCATGCTTATTGAATAGTTCTGATTTGGGGCAGTTCTGATACGAACAGTTCTGATACGGGACAGTTCTGATACGAACAGTTCTGAATCGGGGCAGTTCTGATTTAGGACAGTTCTGATTCGGGACAGTTCTGCTTTGGGGCAGTTCTTCTGATAAAGGACAGTTCTTATACAGGACAGTTCTGATTCGAACAGTTCTGATTCAGGGCAGTTCTGATTTATGACAGTTCTGATTTGAGACAGTTCTGATTCGGGGTAGCCTCAAAGAGGATGGTGTCAGCCGACAATGTATTATTTGTTGGAAAAATCAGGAACTTAAAATGAAAGCGAGCCAAAACGATTTACAATTTGAAAAAAAAACGACCTGATAGAGCCGGATTTTTTTGGTTTTGTTGCTTTTTTAAAATGAATTCTGTATTTCTTGATGGCAGGCCAAGCGTGAGTCTAAAAATATGTCCGGGGGTGGGATGAAAAATAGAAGTACACCCTCTAATTGAAGTACACCTGTATTAGAAGTACACCCATTTGGAGGGTTTGAAAAATAGAAGTACATGTACTTCAATTACAGGTTTTACGGTAGATTAGACGAAAAATGATCCTTTAGTCTCCACCATAACTTATTTATATAAAAATCGTTAAAAAATCTGAAAAAGGAACCTACTCAGCGCAGGAGAATACACTTGTGTTTTTATCCAATTCAGAATTTTGATATAACCACACCCAAAAAGCTACCGTACCATTAGCTTTTTTACGTAAACAACCTTTCGGGTCAAGGATTGGCGTTGGAATAATTAAATGAACTTTTAGAGATAGGTTGAATTCCTTTTGAAAATTAAAGGCGATTTATGCACATTATTTTAATGCCTGGTCTTGACCTGATAGGTTGTTTTCCTAGTAAACAACCTGCATAGGATTAAAAACACAAATAAACGGTATTTTCCCTCCCTGAATAGATCCATTAGATGGAATTTCAAATTGTCAAAAAACCAAATAAACACATTTTACCCTACCTCTATGAATTCTTTTTTTTTCTAGGACGAGCAGACAGAATCCACAAGAAAAGTATATTCTGAAATTCGTGGAGTCTCAAGGAAAGTTCTCATCTCAATGCCGAATTCCCGAAATAATCAAACCTCCACAATAGAGGATCTTGCAAATGAAGCAAATGTCACAAATGTGGAAATTCTGAAGATTGACATTGAAGGAGCGGAGAAGACGTGTCTTATTCCATTCCTTGAAAAGCTCATTGTTTGTCAAATCTATTTAGAACTTCACGGAGGAGCACAAGAGCACGTGAAGCTTCTTCGAGAACTTGCACATCTCCAATATCGCCTGTTCTCGTATGAGATTAATGGATCCGCAATGACAGCGTGTGAATACAGTTTTATTCACGAGACGTGTATTGAAAAGTACGGTGGACGGAGGATTGCTTATTTCCTTGATTATTTGAATTGAACGGGTTCATTTTAGTGTTTAATTGTATTTATTAAATGATTGTGAGCTTGGAAAATAAATAAATAAAAATTAATTTTTAATCAATTTGATGGAAAAAACTACAGATACGCAATATTTACTAGACTGCCGGCACCTCTAATTTGCCGGGAGCGTAAAAATTCAAAAATTGTAATTATCGGTCAAAAAAATCATTCACCTTTTTCATTTACCGTACGATAAATGTTCAAGAATACGACTTCTGGTTATGATTTTAAATAAGTTCATTTACTGACAAAACAGAAATTAATTAATTATTTCATAGATAAAACGTGATCTCTCTTTCTCCTTATTTCACGTGAAAAGAAATCCACGTATGACTTATTTTTTTAAAAATTTCGAACGACGGTTCGGATCAGTTCGTTATTTTTCAAAATGGTGGCATATGTTTATATCACAGTTGCATTGGCTGGCTTCCTACTGCTCAACTTTCTTGCACTTTTGAAGTATCAGAACAATCGTATCGGTAATTTTCAAACAATTGTTTCAAGCTATTTATTATCGTCTCAATTTTCTTTCCGCTTACAAATAATACTCTGATTTTTTTAAATAACTGAATGCAAGCAAAAGTCTGAATTTCCCTGAAAGCTTGAGGTTCTTGTAAATGATTTATATTAAGCAAGATCATACTGTCACCAGCTAGAAAAAATGAAACGATCTCAATATCGTATATTTCTTCTAAACTGTTTGTATTAATAACCCAAAAATTCCAGATAAAATCAATAGCGTTCTGGATACAGAGCTTTCTGGAATTCACAGTGGTCTTGATAAATATGCACATTTTTTCGAATCAAAAAAGAAAGAAAACTCACCGGTTCAAATTAAGAGTGAGAGCATTGAGGAGCTTTTCCAGGTATGGTGAATTTTGATAAATAACACTAAATTTACATTCAACAGAAAATGAAAGCATACTCAATTGAACAAGTTCCTACTAGAAAGTCCCTGCTGAGAGGCGTTACTATATTTGCAAACCTCTACGGATCTCTTGGCCCAGAAGTGTTTTGTCCAGAAAAAGTGAGAATTGGAACGATTGGCGACGGCGGAAAATGGGTGTGCAATCCGTGGAAAGTGCCCAATGATTCGGTGTGAGTTATATTAATATTGGTTTAAAAAAAACTATTAGAACGGCACATCTAATTGAACAGTATCCCTAACTGAACGGACTATTTTTCGAATCTATTACAATATACACAATAGATGCTGCGGAAACTCCTTTTTGATTTTCAGGAAATTTATTAATTTTTCTAGTTGTTCATCATATAACGGCAACCAGGCAGAGGCCCCGAGCAATAGAACGGCATGCCGGTAGTTTACTGCCATTTCCATTTTCTTGACGAATTCAGTACTACTAATAAATACGCCCTCTTAGTTTTACTGAAATCAATTGAATAAACAAAAAACTGAGTGGGTGTTATTTTGGCTCTGGGACGTTTTAAAACAAGACGTTTCAAAACTGGGACGTTTCAAAACTTTTTTGCATTTTTGCGGCGTACTAGTATATTTAAACGTCCCAGAGCCGTTATTTTATTATCGTTTCAATATTCTTGACGGCTACCATATGCGCCCGTGAAAGTTTTATAATAGACGCAGACATAACAAGACGACACACCCACTCACATTTTTGCACTGCATTCAGTTGAAAACCCTTTTTTCCTATTTTGTTTGTAATGGTACGTCCAAAGTAAAAAAAAAGCGCAAAAAAGACGAAAAAAGGCGTCCAAAGTAACTTTGTTTTTGCGTCTTTTTTCTCTACAGTATCCCGCCAAACCTGCACATCTTAGCGACGCGCGAAGCAAATAATTTGAATTTCACATGTTTGTTTACATTTTTGATTGTTTGAAACATGTTTTTAGTTGTTTTTTTTTTGTTTGATCTGCAGGTTCTGCGGTATACTGTAGAGAAAAAAGACGCAAAAACAAAGTTACTTTGGACGCCTTTTTTCGTCTTTTTTTGCGTTTTTTTTTTACTTTGGACGTACCATAATAAAGACGCGATTTTTTGCCTTTTGACTAGCATTTTTTCACTATTAAAATTTTTTGTGTAACCTGGAATGGGTAATTTATTTTCAAAAACACATTCTGTTGAGAAAAAACTATGAAAATGCGTTTTAATTAAAAAAAAATATTTTCGCGCTAACCGTAGTCTGTCAAAATCGTGTTGAGACCAGCCAACTTTTACCCCACAATTCACCGCGTTTTGTCGTTCATTCATAAATCCATAATATTATCAATTTAATATTCTTGCCGGCTACAGTATGCAGTGGCGCGAAAAATCGAAGCTCCGCCCCTCAATTTTTTTCAACTGAATTCAACTAAACAAAGAGCAATAATGTGAGTGGGTGTGTCGTCGCGTTATCTCTGCGTCTATTATAAAACTTTCGCGGGCGCGTATCGTAGCCGTCAAGAATATTGAAACGATAATAAAATAATACCCACTCAGCCAACTTTTGCCCCACAAAAACATGAATCCATAATATGATGCTCTTATACAATTTCCGGGCCTGCGTATACTGTAATCGCAAAAATGAGCACTTTTATTTAATGCCACATGTTCACGAAATTTCCAAATTAATAAAATTGCAGTCTATTCTCCCTTGGACTCAACAATATCATTAGTTTTGAAGAGGATTGGCAAAAAGTAGTATCCAATCGAAACCGCCTTTTCGGATTTGATGTCGTATGTTTTTTCCATATATTTTGAGCACTCGACTTTATTTATTTTTTGTTTACAAAATCGTGTTTCAGGACGAGCAAAACTCAAACACAAAAGAAACTTATGCAAGTATTCGAGGTGTCTCTCGGGTAGCCCGGATTTCCACTGAAACCTCACATGCCATCCACACCTCTACAATAGAGGATCTTGCGAAAGATGCGGGTGTCACAAATGTGGAAATTCTGAAGATTGACATTGAAGGAGCGGAGAAGACGTGTCTGATTCCATTCCTTGAAAAGTTCACTGTTTGTCAAATCTACTTGGAAATTCACGGACATCCAATTGAACATGCTCAGCTTCTCCAACAGATTGCACATCTCAAATACCGACTGTTTTCGTATGAAGTTAATGGATACTCAATGGAAGCGTGCGAGTACAGTTTCATCCACGAATCGTGTGTGGATAAATACGGTGCAAAACGAGTTGCTAATTACCTAGATTATAATGAATGATGATCTTTAAACATGTACTTGTTTTTTTTTGTTTTGAATAAACTATTTACTGACGTATTTTAATGAAAATTATTAACGATATCATGAAAAAAAAGAAACAACAAGAAAAAGCTATGACCCTAGAAAAATACCGATAACAACTACTAGACATTCCTCATTTTGAACAGGTCACGAATTGGAGTTCGCGAGTCTGTCGGCAGCTTTTTAATACCCAAAAGACCTTTCACTTTTGGATGACGAAGAAGTTGTGCTTGAGCCATTCCCGTAGTTGACACCACCAGCCAGTACATTGGGATACACTAAAATATCCAATATTTATAAGATTCGAATTTTTTGGCACTAGGTGTTTGCTGGTTTGCAAACATATCAAGACATTTAGAAAATGTATAAAAAATGAAAATTTGGAAAAAAAAATTTCAAAATACTCCTGGACTTGAAAAACACAGTGAATCTTTCACTACGTGCCGATTCGAATCCTAGGCCATTTTGAGAAATTTTATCTTCCATGAAAGAAATCCTGGAGCTATTTTGAAAATGAAGGCCAAAATGAAAAATCGTCTCAATAAATATTTTTCTTCGTTTAATTTACTAACTTTTAAAAAAAAGTTGGCTCAAAACGGTTCACTACCGGCTCCAGCAAATTTGTTAAAGGTGTCGCGGACTAGTAAAAAAATATCGGATTTTCTCTTCCATTTTAGTTTTTTGTACTTTTCGGGAAAATAAAGGCCAAAATTAAAAATCGGCTCAATAATTATGAGGCTACCCCGAATCAGAACGTTCCCGAATCAGAACTGTCCCGAATCAGAACTATCCTGTATAAGTTTTTAATAAAAATTGTTTTATCATGAAAAAAAACATATTAGGCCGTAAGCATGCTTATTGAATAGTTCTGATACGAACAGTTCTGAATCGGGGCAGTTCTGATTTAGGACAGTTCTGATTCGGGACAGTTCTGCTTTGGGACAGTTCTGATGCAGGACAGTTCTTATACAGGACATGGTTCTGATTCGGGACAGTTAATAAAAGAAAAATAAAATAAAATAAAAAAATAAAGCTATTCGAAAATCCGTGCCGGACTTTTGCAGATAAATCCCGTCCACTTTTTACGTTGATTGGTGGACTTTGGCCGAACAATTTTGGCTTGACGTAGTAAAAGATTCACTGTGAAAAAGCAGTCCAAATTTTTCCCCAAATTTGTTTTATTGTTAAGACAAAAAAGTAATTTTAAAAAATTTACCGCTGGAAGTTGAGACATAATCGTTACAGCGAACATTGTGAAGAAAGCCAACACGGCGTCGTACGACTTTTGTTTCCACGTCATTTTGACCACTCCTGGATAGATTTTTCGTTGTGACTGAAAAAAAACAGTTCAAGCATTTTTTTTTTTGAACCATCAAAATCCCCACATAAAGATTCAAAAATCCAAAAACGCCTACGGCGACTGGAAGAATAAAATATGGATCGGGTGACAGCATGTCTGGAATCCAAAGACCGCCAGTGACAGACGGATGGAAATCCGAATTGATAACGTTTCGAAGTGCAAACGAGGAGAAGATCCACAAGGGAACAGTGCACATTTTCAAATTCTGGATGCGTGCCGCTTGAAGTCCGTGCTCGGCGAGCATGTGAGGCACTTCTTGAAGAGCTAATTGTGTTTTTTCAGCAATTTTCGGGTCACTTGACTTGACTTCGAGCTTTGAGCCGTCAGCGGTCGGGCCCAACTGCACACGATACCGTTCGCTGACTTTCTGGAATAAATGAAAAGGGGTATTTCAATAAAGAAAAGGCGACCGAACGTTCTTTTCTATTTACTGAAAAAATAATTTTTAGGGGCTTATTCACAGAAACAGCAAAAAAAGGCTCTGGGTAGTTTCGCATTTTTGCGTATTTTTTTCCGCAAATTGACACCAAAACACGCGGGCGTTTGGTATTTATTTGTTGTTTTTATAAGTTATTTTTATTTTTTTGAGAAATTGAATCCACTAGTATGCCGCAAAAATTCAAAAAAATTTCGAAACATCCCAGATGCGAAGAAGCAGGTTTCGAAACGTCCCAGAGCCAAAAAAAAGCAAAAAATAGAAAAAAAATCAGTAAAAAATTTAGCGAAAATTCGGAAAATGCTCCGATTGATCTGAAATTGGGGGAAATAAGAGAGAAAATTCTCCCGGACATTACCCCAAAATTTCAGACAAAAATATCGATTTTAAGAATTTTCAGAAAAAAAAACAATATTTCTCAAAAATCGATTTCGGTCTGAAATTTGGGGTTAATGTCCGGGAGAATTTTTTCCTTTATTTCTCGAAATTTCAGATCAATCGGAGCATTTTCCGAATTTATGCGCACTTTTTTGTCATTTCGTGAATAACCCTATAAAAGATTTCTCAAAAAAAAAAAAGAAAAAAAAAAACAAAACGAACCTTAAGAATTCCTTGCGTAAGAAAGTTCTGCGCGTGAAGTCGATTGGCAAACAATTTCTCGGCGTAAAGATGCAAAGGAGCGGTGCCTAACCTGAGAATAATTGCAGCCGAAATAAACGCGCCCGGCCAAGAAAGCCCCAATTCGTGAAGACCCTCCATTCCGAACTGAATCGATTGTGTGATGTAGCACTCGGAGGCGTATTGGAAGGCCGGTGCGATGCTCGAGGGAAGAGAACTCATGTTACGCCGCAGTTTCACCTGAAATTTCCATTTTTCTAGGTTGTTTCAAATTTTATTGCTCACCTTATCCGTGGCTGGGGCCAAAAATGACGTTGAAGCGGAGCATGCCAGATGTCTTCCGGCTCCTATTCTGCTCAGCATAACTATAAATAAGAATCGATTTGTTCAAGATTTTTGTGCTCCTTGTGGAAGAAAAAAAGTAGATAAACTTGGAAGTTAGCCTGTTCAAAACCATCCAACTTTGGATAAATTTAAAGGGAAGATGCTGGCATTTCATTTAGATAGCACATAAATAATGAAAATAATGGAACATTTAAAAAAATGGTAGGTACAAATTGAATCATCACAGAATAAAAGTTAGGGCTGCGACAGTATCACGAAACTTTCGATTTACGAAAAAAAAAAACATGATAAAATCGCAGTCCTCTGTTCATAAAATTAATTTACAAAAAAAAAAGAACCCATCCATTAATTACCACCCAGACGTTGACCGGCTCCGCCAAACGGTCTTGCATTTGTTGGTGGTGGTGGTTGCTGGCGTGCTCCTTGTTTGGCGGATCCGCTCGGTGCCTGTGCAGAAGGTTGTCTAGCTCCTCCAGGTTGCGTGAAAAAGATAATAGCGCCTCCAATAACCAAACCGAATGGTCCGAGGAATAATAAAAGACCCAGAGAAATGAGAAGATGGGAAGGTTGAATGGTGAAGCCTGCGACAGTAAGATCGGTGAGCCCGTAGCCTCGAAGAGTTCCGTTCAATGACTCAAAAACTTGATTGAGACCTTGAAGAGGGTTTGGTCCAGGAGCTCCGCCAGTTGGAGCAGCACGTGGGGCCGGGTTTGGAGCAGAAGCTGTGCTTCCGGCAGTGTCAGACAATCTCTGCAAACAAACTTTTTATCGATTGATAAAATAACATAAAACTTTAAGTTACCTGTCCAGTTCCGGACCAAGCGACGCTAGTAGAAGCATACTTTGCCACCATCGATCGAAGACCACTTTCATCAGCACCCTGAATCGTTGCCTTTTTCTGTCCTCCGACAAACGCCATAAAAGTGGGCATCGCATTTACACCATAGCTCTGAGCGGTCCCTGAGCATTCGTCGACGTCTACTTTCAGAAAAACAGATCCTTTGTACTGATTAGCAAGATCGTCAAATACGGGAGCAATGTACTTGCACGGACCACACCTATAATTAAACAAGACGCATGTTTGTTGGAGAGGGAGTACGCTGACGTTTTCTTCTTTTTTTTTCGCACGTTATCATTGATTTTCATATTTTTGAACTTCTATATAACCATTTAAATAGAATGGTGGAATAACAATTTTTAAGTTACTGCGCTATAAAATTGCTGATAATTCGATTTTTAACTGACTTAAATCAAAGTTTAGGAATAAGCCTAAATAGAAAGTCAAGCATAACCGGGAGCGGCACACAAAAAGGCTAAAAATAATCATGGAATCAGGAATTTTTCGCTGACAAATGTTACGCAAACCAACCCATAAAAACATGCGCGCACAGTTTAATATGATTGAACCTTATTGTTAGTGGTTTTTTAGAATTTTTTAGCGCGTTAAAAAAAGTAACAAAAAAAAAGGGAAAACTCGTTTTTTTTTCTGGGAATTTTTGCGCAGATTTGGGCAAGGACTGGGATTTTTAACACGTTTACGAGTTTTAGGGATTTTTGAGGAGCCGTAAAATTCCTTTAAAACTTTGAAATTTTTCTGCTGTTTTGTAATGGGTTTATTCACAGAACCAGCGAAAAAAAAATTCAGCGAAAATTCGGAGAATATTCCGATCGGTCTGAAACTTTGGGAAATCATTAAAAAATATCGATTTTTGAACATTTTTAGAAATAAAAATCGATTTTTTTAACATCAATTTTTCGGCCTGACATTTTCTGTGAACGTCCGAGAGGATTTTTTAAATGATTTCTCAAAGTTGCAGATCGATCGGAGAATTCTGCGAATTTTCGATTATTTTTTAGGAAATAAAGAATAACGGGTCACCAAGCTTTCAGCGATTTAACTCTAAACTTTCCGGGCATTAAAGAGTAACTATTTAGATTCTAACAAAAAATAAGATGAACATGACAAAATAGTCCAAAATATTGCAAACGCGCAACAAAATAACAAACAAAAATAGTTCAACATCCACAATCTTCTAACATTTTCATCAAATAATTAAAACTCACCACGAGGCAGTGAAATCTATGAAAACAGCTTTTCCATTTGCTGCCGAGAACTTCCTCGAAAAGTCGGAATCACCATTGACAACCACAACAGGCATTATCTGAAAATGAAAGTCAAAATGAGTAAAAGTAACAATGCAAACTCCAAGCGCTCAAATTTTAAGACAGACAGAATTTGATGATTTAAAAAGGCAGAATATTGAACGATTAAATTAAAAAAAAAAACAAAAAAACAACAATTTTCCTGGAAAAACCAAAAAATTTCAGCTTCAAAAAATTTTTTCTGAAATTGGCTTGAGTACGTGGTTACATTGAATTTTACGCGCAAACTCTATGCAGAAAATTGTGCACCGTATAGATTATGCATCGTTAAAGGCAAATCGTGGCGAGACCTGCCAGCCCCTAGCGCTCCCGAATTTTCCGAATTTTCAAATTTCAAGCCTTTTCTGCGGATTTTTCTTGGTTTTTTCGTGTAGATTTGCATTTTTCTTCAAAGTTTTTAGTAGTTTGTTATACATTTTGCTAGGTAGAACCTTGCTTTGCAGTTGTTCAATGAAATTAGGTTAAAATACCCACTTTCCATTTTATCCAATTTCTGCTGTTGCTGTTGCTAAGTATTATTTTTGAAATTGAACGTTTTCAGGTAAATCATGGCTATGAAAATTCCCAAGTCTGGCTATGGCCGATTCATGAAGGAAGGAGCTCAGGTAAAATAAATATAATTTTTTTAAAACTATCCATTAATTTAATTTTTCAGCACTTCAAAGGAACTGACGAGGCGGTCCAGAGAAACATCGATGCTTGCGTCGAGCTTGCTTCCCAAATCCGTTCTGCTTACGGCCCGAATGGTACGTGAAAGTATCAAAATTTCTATTTGATAATGTTTCGAAATTTAAGGAATGAACAAGATGGTGATTAACCACATCGAAAAGCTGTTTGTTACGAATGACGCGGCCACCATTCTTAAAGAGCTTGAAATTCAGCACCCCGCTGCCAGAATCATCATTATGGCCACTGAAATGCAGGAGAAACAGGTAAGTATTAAAAATTTCAAAAATCATTGGTAATCTGACATTTAAGATTGGTGACAACACGAACACGGTTGTGATTCTTGCCGCCGCTCTTCTCGAGAATGCTGCGAACCTCATCAACATGGTTGGTCCCAAATTCTGACAATTTTTCTAAATGCCTTATATTTTCCAGGGAATGACCCCACAAGAAGTGGCCGCTGGATACGAGCAGGCTGCCGAAAAGGCCTTGGAAATCCTTCCAACTCTTGTCGTCAAGGAGGCCACCGACTTGAAGAACATTGAAGAGGTCCGCCACTACTTGCGTTCCGCCATCACATCGAAACAGTATGACAATGAGGACGTCATCGCTGATCTCGTCGCAAAGGCTTGCGTGACAACCTGCCCCGCCAACAGCTTCAATTTTAACGTGGACAACATCAGAATCTGCAAGATTATCGGATCCGGAGTGCACACTTCTAAAGTCATGAACGGTATGGTGTTCAAGAGAGGAGCCGAGGGAGAGATCAAGTCGGCAAACGACGCCAGAATCGCCGTTTACACTTGCCCATTCGATCTGACGCAAACGGAAACGAAAGGAACCGTTTTGATCGAAAACGCCGATGAGCTTGTCAACTTTTCGAAGGGAGAGGAGTCCGAGGTGGAGGATCAGGTCAAGGCTATCGCTGATAATGGCGTTAAGGTAGTTCAATTTTTATTGGAAGTTATTTATTTATTTATTTTTTAGGTGGTTGTTGCCGCTGGAAAGTTCGGAGATTTGTACCTTCACTTCCTTAACAAATACAAAATCATGGCCGTTCGATTGACTTCCAAGTTCGATCTCCGCCGTCTCTGCAGAACTGTCGGAGCTCAGCCACAGGCTAGAATCTGTGCACCAGCTGTCAACCTCCTAGGACACTGCGACACCGTCGCTGTCACTGAGATCGGAGACGAGAACGTGGTTGTTTTCGATAAGAACAGCGAGACTGGAAAGGTCGCCACTATCATTATTCGCGGATCTTCGCAATCAAGAATCGATGACGTTGAGAGAGCTGTCGATGACGCCGTCAATACCTACAAGGCTCTGACCAAGGACGGAAAATTGCTCCCAGGAGCTGGTGCCGTTGAGATCGAACTGGCCAAGGATATTGAGTCGTACGGAGCCAAGGCTCCAGGACTTGAGCAATACGCTATCAAGAAGTTTGCTCATGCTCTTGAAACTCTTCCGAAGGCGATCGCGGAGAACGCTGGAATGCCGACAACTGAGACGCTCACCAAGCTCTACGCCGAGCACGTCAATGGAAAGAAAACGATCGGAATTGACATCTGGAAACAGGAAACGATGGATGCAGTGGACAACAACATCTTTGATTTGTACGCTGGAAAGAGATTAGCCATCAAGTTGGCCACAGATGCTGCTGCTACGATTCTCAAGGTTGACCAAATCATTATGGCCAAGCAAGCCACTGGCGGACCAAAGCCAAGAGGGCCAAAACCACAAGACGAGGATGACGAAGGAATGGCGTAAATAAGTGGGAACGAGAGAATGGCTTTCAAATTTCAAAAAAAAATTATTGTTTTGCTTTTTTTTTTTGCTTTATATTCTTTATCCGTATGAGTGTGCTCCTGTGTGTATTCGATTCTCCACCGTTTTCTTTTTCATCCCATAATGATCTTTTTATTTTCTTTTAAAATTTCAGCTTTTTTGTTTCCTGTTTTTGAGAAATGGCACTCCCCTCTATTGTTTTGCTATTTTTCTGCCCATGCGTCCAATCATTTTTGAATTTTGTTTCAAGTTGTTTGCTCCGTATAAACATTTTCACCTTAACAATGACACACTTGTCGATTACTGGTCGCTCTACTAGATGTATTACTTGAGAGAAAATTGAAAAGAACATTGAAAATCCGAATTTGATGCAGAAAATGTGCGATATCGAGCGATCGAAGGAGGTTGCCGATATTTTCGCCCAGGATACCGATCACAAGGCACAGTTTGAGGCGTAAGCGACTTTTCATAATTAAAATGGCAAAAAATGCTCAAAAATTTATTTATGCTGAATTTAAAAATTTTGTATTTTATCGGGTTATTCACGAAATAGCTAAAAATCGCAGAATGCTCTGATTCGCTTGGAACTTTGGTAAATAATTGAAAAAAATACTTCCCACGGTGTCCCGGACGGGAAAAGCGCCGCTAGAGATAACTGCTGACGCATCTCTCGTTCTCTCTCCCTCCCCACCTCAGCGCAGCTATTTTTTCAACTGGAATTTGTTTCTTTTTTGATTTTCAGCAAAACTAGACCACTTTTTGAAAATCTGTAATTAAAATATATTTTTCAGATGAAATGCTTCATTTTTATTACAAAAACAACACGATTGGTGCAGAATTGTCGGAGGAGATGCATTTTAAAATAAGTGGTACAGAATTTTACTAAAAACTAAATTTTCTGCAACATAATAATGCATTTTAAATGTCTCCCTTGTGCAGAATGTTCTCCTGAACATTTTAATACCATGACCAGCTCGAAACGTGCGAACTCGGTTTTTTTCTCGGTGTTTCAAAATTTTAAAATGCATCTTCTCCGTCAATTCTGCACCAGTCGTGATGTTTTTGTAATCAAAATGAATCATTTCATCTGAAAAATATATTTTAATTACAGGATTTCAAAAAGTGGCCTAGTTTTGCTGAAAATCAAAAAAGAAACAAATTTCAGTGGAAAAAATAACTGCGCTGAGGTGGGGAGGGAGAGAGAAGAGAGTGCAGACAGTTGAAGACATTTTTCCACTTTGGGACACCGTGCTTCCAGACATTAATTTCTCCAAAAAAAAATTTTTCCCAGAATTTCAGACCAAAATATCAATTTTAAAAATTACCTTTTTTTTCTGAAAATTTAAAAAATCGGTATTTTGTTTTGAAGTTTTCTGAGAATGTTCGGGAGTTTTTTGCCATTATTTCCCAGTTTGAGGCGAATCGGAGTATTTTCCGAATTTTTTGCTATTTCGTGAATAATCCCATTAGTCAAATTATTGGTATAAATAATTCAGGATTCCCCGTTAAAGAGGTCCTAAAAATATATTTCGCCAAAAATTTTATCCGGGTGGATTTATTTTTAAAAGTTTCACAAAATCTTAATTATTTTATTGTCGGCCCGTCAAAATGATCAAACGCGCTCTGTTGAACTTGAATTTATACGTGAAAAGAAATAATTTGGAGACCAAAATGAAATTCGCATAGCGCTGAGTTCAGCAAAGCGCATTTTATCATTTTGGCGGGCCGACAATAAATAATATTTTCTAAATTCCAGGCTTGCCCAATTATGTAACAAATATCTCCCGGAAAACGCGGCTGGCAGTGTGAACGCGCAAGAAATTATAAAAATTATTGATACAGGTGAAATTGCGTGAAATTTTTTTTACCATTTCACAACGTTATCCCTTTCAGTGATCGCCCTGGAGACTGGAAGTATGGTCGTTTCCCGGCAATTCGTCTCACTTATCACGGAAAGACTCGACAACGAAGGTTTGAATACCGATTCCGTCAAAACCATTTCTGAGGGAATTCTGTCGATCATAAAGACTCGAACCATATCCTACGAAGATCAGGTTTGCATTCTCCGACTGATGCTCGCGAGTCTGTACGAGAAAGAGGGACGAATCAAAGATGCGGCACAAGCTCTGATAGGAATAAATTCGGACACGAGTCCAAAGTTCAACGGACCAGCGGCTGTGCGGGAAGGATCGAAGGCACAACTGTTCATTAGAATCACGAAATTGCTCATCGACTGCAATGAGATTGATGAGGCGGAGCAGTATGTGAATCGTACCAGTTTGATTATGGTAGACGTCTCCAAATCGGAAATTACAATTGAGCACAAAGCACTTCAAGCGAGAGTTTGTGACGCGAGACGGAGGTTCGTCGAGGCGGCGCAGAGATACTACGAGCTCAGCGCTACCGATATTTTGCCACAGAGCGATCGGAGCACAGCGCTTGGAAAAGCCATTGTATGTGTGCTTCTCGCGAAGCCAGGACCACAAAGAAGTCGTTTGCTGACGATTCTGTTCAAAGATGAGCGTGCTCCAGCCTGTCCTTCGTTCGAATTGATTGCAAAGATGTACTTGACGAAAGTGATTCATAAGGATGAGTTGGCCGAGTTTGAACAGCAACTGGCGCCACATCAGAAAGTTGACGAACACGGAGAATCCATTTTGAAGGAGGTCATTCAGGAGCATAATATCACTGCGATCAGTCAATTGTATATAAATATCAATTTTAAGACACTCGGTTCTTTGCTAGGAGTGACGCCCGAAGCTGTAAGTTTTTATTTTCTGGGTTATTCAGGTTCAGGGCTGGGATTTTACGCGTTTTTGAAAAATTTTAAACCTATTTTCTTCAGTTTGGTGGGAAAAAATATTCTCCCGGTACTACAGAAGCACATAGAATTTTTTTTCCAGTAAAGCAGAATGTATCCAAGATATTTTCTGATAAAGCTCAAGCTATTTCTCAATGTTAGAACCAAAACTAAGCCAAAAATTCGCCTATTTTTGTTGTTGGTCATTTTTATTTCAGTTTTTTTTTTCATTATTTCTTGGTTCAGTAATTTATTTTCTTTATGGGGTTATTCATGGCAAAATAAAGGAATTTTTCCGTTTTTTCCTTATTCAGGAGAGGAAAAAAACCGTGGCCTCCAGGAGTTTTTTTCCGCTCGTTTCTTAGGCCACCGCGGCCCTCCGCAGCGGGACCCATCGCCTGAAAAAAATGCACGCGCCTTTAAACTCGACGAATTTCTTCGGGATGAGACTATACACATAATATGGGGAATTGATAAAAAATGTAGTAAACAAATTATTTTAACAAAAATTTGGAAACTAATGAGTAAAAATGGAAAGAAATAGATTAAAATTAAAATTTAATGCAAAAAAATCCCGAAGAAATTCGTCGAGTTTAAAGGCGCGTGCATTTTTTTCAGGCGATGGGTCACGCTGCGGAGGGCCGCGGTGGCCTAAGAAACGAGCGGAAAAAAACTCCTGGAGGCCACGGTTTTTTTCCATTTTTTTTCCTCTCGTGAATAAGGAAAAAAACGGAACAATTCCTTTTTTTCTTGTCATGAATAACCCCATTACTGAATAGCGCAATTCAAAATTTTAGAGTTTTTACGGAATTTTGATACGTAAATTTTACGTTTTACGTGATCCGTAAAAATAAATTTTACGCCCAGCCTTGTTCAGGTTGGGTTTTTTTTCATATCACATTGAAATCGCACGAAAAAGTTTCCCGGTTTTTTAAAATGGTTTTAACAACAAAATATGGAAGACCACGGGGAGTACACGAAGTCGCGGTCTAGGAAACCGGCGGCCAGCATTTTATTTCCGAAAATTTTCTGTTCTGAAATGGGCAAAACTTACCGTAATTACTGTATTATAAGCCCATGGGCTTCTATTTTTCAAAGGGGTCTCAAGGGTGGGCTTATATTACAGGGTGGGCTTCTATTTTTCAACCCTCTTTCTTATCCACAACAAAAAAAACTTCAAAAAACCAACAACAATTTTCATAATATCAAATTCTGATTGCGAGTCAGAAGTTCTAATTCAAGAGCTTTACGACAAAATGTTCCAAATTCGGAAATCATTCAAGATGATTTTTAAAAAAACTCAACGTTTTTCTCGATGTTAACTACCAAAACTAAACCAAAATTTGCAGCATTGTTTTATTTTCGCCATTTTCATTATAATTTTTGATATTATTACTGGTTTTAGTATTGTCGGCCCGCCAAAATGGTCAAACGCGCTCCGCTGAACTCAACGCTATGCAATTTTCATTTTGGTTTCCAAATTATTTCATTTCACGTTGAATTTATACGTGAAATTAAAAAATTTTGAGACCAAAATGAAAATTGCATAGCGTTGAGTTCAACGGAGCGCGTTTGACTATTTTGGCGGTCCGACAATAATCAATTTTATTTACTGAACTGTGAAAAAATTTAACATTCGCATGAAAAAGTGAGCGGGATTTTTTGTTTTGATGATGCAACTCGACTGAAAACACAATATGGAATCAGTTAAAAAAAAATAAATTTCACGCCCAGCACTGGTGGATTTGATGACCGCTTCCATTAACAGAAATGTGTAAAAACGGGTGAAAGTAGTGCAAAATTAAACACATCGCGATGAAACGCGCATAAATCCAAGCCAATAATCTATGGGTCCCAGACTCCTTGGGCACGATTGATTTTCGATTAAGTCTGCTTACGGTACCAAATTTGTGTACGGCCTCTTTGGGTACGATTGCTCTTTAGTTACGGCAACTTTTTTGTATGAAACTTGCAAATTTGGTACCCAAAGAGCAGCCGTAACCATAAAAAAACGTACTAAAAGAGCGAGGAAACCAAATGTCCGGGACCCATTGAGTGTTGGCTACAATTTCAAGATGGGCTTTTATTAAAGGGTGGGCTTCTATTACAGGGTGGGCTTCTATTTTTCAAAGGGGTCTCAAGGGTGGGCTTATATTACAGGTGGGCTTCTAATACAGGTGGGCTTATATTACAGTATTTACGGTATATTTCCGCTTACCCCAATTTTGGTCGATTTGTAAATATTTTATCAAAAAAAATTAGTGGAAAAATGGAGAAAATACAAGAAACAAAACGATCATTGCTGAAGGCAATAACATTCTCGAAAAGTCGAGGTCGGCCGCCGGCCTAGAAAACCTCGACTTCGTGTACTCCCCGTGGTTTCTGTTTTTTTGTTGTTGTAAAATTTGGCAATTGGGACAAAAATTGCCAAAAAACAAAAAAAAAATCGATAAAAATGGCGTATTTCTGCCGGTTAAATGGAAAGTTTCTAATCGGGTTATTCTCGAAACCAGCAAAAAAAGCAAAAAATAGAAAAAACCAGCAAAAAATTCAGCGAAAATTCGGAGAATGCTCCGATTGGTCTGAAACTTTGAGAGATTATTTAAAAAATATTCTCGGGCATTCCCAGAAAATTTCATAGCGAAATATTGATAAAAATATGGGTTTTTATTTCTGAAAATTTTCAAAATCGTTATTTTGGTCTGAAATTTTCAGGAAATTACCGGGAGTATTTTTTTAAATGATTTCTCAAAGTTTCAGACCGATCGGAGCCTTCTCCGAATATTCGCTGAATTTTTTACTGGTTTTTTCTATTTTTTGCTTTTTTCGCTGGTTCCGAGAATACCGTAAAACTTGTAATTGAAGTACACCTGTATTAGAAGTACACCTCTAATAGAATTACACCCCAAGAGGCCTTTGAAAAATAGAAGTACACCCTCTAATTGAAGTACACCCTCTAATAGAGGTACATCATCTGGTGAATTATCTTTAAAAATTATTTATTCCATTTTTGAAGCTTTTTTTCTGTTTTTCATTGGTTTAAAGAATTTTTGGATTGAAAAATCATTTGAATGCCCGCGACACAAGTGTGCAAACACGTTCATGGAGGCACACAATTGCAACACTTTAATCGACGAATGCAGATTTCGAATTATTGAAACTCTGGCAAAACCGGGAAAAAGTTACCAAAACCGGGGAAAATTTGCATGTCTGCAGCGCAGTTTTTCTAGAATTTTATAATTCTTTCAGTACAAAACTCGTGCCACACGTTTGCAATGGGCGGTACTTCTTCCTCGGTTTTGGAAATGTTTTTCCCAGTTTTGTCTTCCCCGGTTTCGCGTTTTTCCCGATTTTGTCTGGGTCTCGCATTGTCTTTCTTTTTTGTTATTTTTCTTCTGAAAATAGTTCGAAAACGATTCTCTCGACTATCGTTGGAAATTGAAAGGCTTGAAGCCGATTCTGAAGCGGGCGATATTTTGGGAGGGTACGACAGAATAGAACTAGACGAAATAGAAATTCTACAAAATAGAACTTTAACAAAATAGAAGTGAGCGGAATAAAACTGCTACAAAATAGAACTCGTGGTGGGAATTTGCATAAAGAAAAATTGAAAAAAATTCAAACGCGCTCCATCGCACCACGAGTTCTTTTTTTGTAAAGCAGAAAAAGATTATGGTGTCAGCCGACAATGTATTATTTGTTGGAAAAATCAGGAACTTAAAATGAAAGCGAGTCAAAACGATTTACAATTTGAAAAAAAAACGACCTGATAGAGCCGGATATTTTTGGTTTTGTTGCTTTGTTAAAATGAATTCTGTACTTCTTGATGGCAGGCCAAGCGTGAGTCTAAACATATGTCCGCGGGTGGGATGAAAAATAGAAGTACACCCTCTAATTGAAGTACACCTGTATTAGAAGTACACCCATTTGGAGGGTTTGAAAAATAGAAGTACATGTACTTCAATTACAGGTTTTATGGTAACCCCATTAAAAATTCGAGTTTTTGTCAATTCGGAGCATATACCGACTAAGTTTTCGTTAGAAAACCGGAATTTTTTCGCCTCGGCGGCTCTACTAAAAAAAATTTTTGTTTCACTCAAAAAAAAAAACCGAAAAACTCTTCCTCAATTGTCATGAAAATCAAATTTTCAACATTCAGGCAGAAACAATGGCCGGAGACATGATATCTTCGGAGCGACTGCACGGCTACATTGATCAAACGGACGGCGTGCTCCACTTTGAAGATGTCAATTCTATGCGAATGTGGGATTCTCAGATTCTGTCAACTCTCGAACAAGTGAACAAAGTGAGCGATATGATCGTTGCTCGTCACCCAGATTTCGCCAAGTTTCTTTCCTAGGTGTCTCCTTCTTCTACCGTAGTTGTCGGTTTCGTGCGGGTTCATTTTCTTTTTTCCTTCCTCTTCTCTTTTCTTTATTTTATTTTTTCCCATTTTATTTTACAAACTTCTGTGCATCAATCAATCAATCAATCCCTTTCTCTACCAAAAAAAAGTTATTTATTTTGTGAATAAATCCGATATTGTTTACGGTTACCGAATGTCAAAACCCCCATCGTTATCCCATTATTCATTGTACAGTATCCTCCAACGGATGGGTGACTAAAAGCGAAAGCTGCCTGTTTTCATTGTGTTCAAAACACTCGAACGCCGCCGGCCGGCCTGTGTCGAGGCTAACATTAGCCTCGAAAGGGAACGAGGGCTACTGGTTGGTTACTTTTGAGGAAAGTGAGTGACAAATATCGAGAGGGAAAAATAAGTGAGTGAGTGAGTGACCGGTTCACACGGATCAGCGGATTGAGGGGGAACAGAGAGGGAGGGAGGGAGGGTGAAAGTGAATAAAGAAGGAATCAGGAAGGTGATAAAATAAAATATACGGTAGCGAAAACAAAAGGTACTAGGTCAAAAAATAGGGCTATTAGCCATTGAGCAGCAGTTGAAATTCGAAAACGGCTAATAGCCATGTAGCCGCCGAAAAATTCCTGGCAGAAAAGTATTACCCGCTGAAAACTGCGTAGCGGCTGAGGATACTGACTTAGCAAAACAGAAAAATTGTGCTTTGATTTTTTTTTGGAAACCGAGGAACAAGCCCCGCCCCATTGCAAGTCTGCGGCGCGAAAAGGGAGTACTTTAAAATTGAGAAAAATAGAGCCGCAAACTTGCAAAAGGGGCGGAGCTTATTCCCCGGTTTCATCAAGGTCTCAAAATAGCTATTAGCCAAATTCATTGAGTACATCAGGGCCTTCGAGACCCAGAAAAAACCAGGGAAAACTTCGCAAATCAGCGGCACGGTTTTCCTGCATTTTATAACATAAAAATAGTGCCGCAAACTTGAAAAAGGGGCGGAGCTTTTTTTTTCATTTTTGAAAATTTTTATCGCCGATTCCTCCAGGGTCTCAAAATGACTATCAGCCAAAGGGATTTCAAGTGGAAATTTAAATTTGAATTACCCGCCAAATTGCGTAGCGGCTGAGGATGCGGAGCTTCCAAAATTAGTCTTACTGTTAAAGCGATTTATTTTTTTCAAAAAATTGAAGCTATGATTTCAGAATTTTTGTGCATTTGCTCGTCGTGGTGTTTACAGAAAAAACAACTTTGAAAATTCAAAAAAAAAATTTTTTTTTTGAATTTTTGGGGCGGAATTTGCCTTTTCAGTTCATTTTAGAGCATTTTTGCACGGAAGGGATCGACTAGAAAATATGAAAATTATTGTCTTTAAAAAGCTACCGTATCCGCGGAGGATTCTAATTTGAAGAGCTATTTTCCTGATCAGGAAGTTATTGGCTATTATCCGTTGAATTCAGGGCATGTATCAATGAATGGGGGGGGGGGTGCTATGGTGTAGAACTTACACGGAATAGAACCGTCTGAAATGGAGCTGTACTGAAAAACCCACTGCACGAAATAGAACTCAAGACGCACAATGTACAACGAAATACTTTTTTGAGTTTTTCGAGTTGCTCGAGCAGTTCTATGTCGGTACAGCTCAATTTCAGGCGGTTCTATACCTGCATACCCCAAATTTGGCATAAGCACTGAGGTACCGCCAAACTCGCATCGATCTTCGATTAGGTGCCAAGATGGCTACCGGCTAATAGCCATGCACACAGCATATCTGCACCAAAAATTTCTTGACTAGAAAGAACTGTGCTAGGCAAATTTTCCATTTATCAGACTTTTTTTTCACTCTCGATGCCAATTTCGAAATATGAATATTCCACAGCAGTCCTCGTCCTCGCCGTCATCATCTCCGTCATCGTCATCGACATGATTGAAATGATACAATCTGCAATCTGTAAACCAGTCGCCGACACCAAGTAAGTACTCGAGAAGAACGACTTTCTCCATCCCTCTTTCTCTCTCTCTCTCTCTCTCTTTCTGACTTCGAGAAAGAAAGAGAGGGAATCGCCAAAACAACAGCGAACCAACACACAACAACACACTCGTAGATATTGCATATATATCCGCGAGAAGAAGAAAATACCAGTCCTTACATAACTTGACGTCTTTTTTTGGAAGAAGAAGAAGGATGAAGCTAGAGGAGACGTCGTCATTGGAAACATCTGAGTGGAAGAAAGAAGAAAGGGGAGAAGGAGGAGGGAAAACAGTCAGGGAGGGGGCGAGAACACTTTCGCCACTCGCCACCCCCGAAACATCATCAAGCCCGAGGAAAAGCGAGTGAGAGGACTTCTAGCGTTCGCCTGTGTTCGTCCGCCCACATCTTCTCATCGTGTTCAGAACCGCGCATCTGGAGAAAGTGAGCAGAAGAGAAGAGGTGATAAGACTGCAAATTGGAAGAAAGAAGAAGGTGCGAATGAGCTGCTCGAAGAGAGATCAAGTGAGTTCTTTTTGGTTTCTTTGGGGTCTAGAGGCGTTGATAGTTTCAGCAAGTTTCTATAAACTAATTTTCCATTCGCAATTTGTCCGTGGGTGCTACGGTATGAAACTCGCGCGGAATAGAACTGCACGAAATAGACCTCAGGGACGAAATACTTCTTCGAGTTGTTCGGGTTGTTCTGTGTGGGTACAGCTCAATTTTTTCTGTGCGAGTTCTATTCCGTAGCAGTTCCATTCTGTGCGAGTTCTATACCGTAGTACCCCCAGTTTCCAAACTGTTGCACCCCGAATTTGCAGATCTCACATGATAACATTTCCGTACCTAATTTTAAAAATAGCGTTGTCCGAAACTGTGCTTGAGCTTGTCCGCATTCCCCGATTTTTCGAATTTTTTTTCGGATTTCTTGATCCCCGATTTTGTCACATTCTCTTGGGTTTTTGGTCGGTCGGAATAAAAAGCGTTCAAACTCCAAACCAAATATCTGGTACGGTATGTACATTTTATTGTTACCCTCATTTCAGTTGGGAAACTTAAGAGCTGTGATCTGGAAAATGCAAACTCTTCCACCAGTAAACTCAGTAGGATCGGTCACAGCTTAAATGTGTGTATGCATGTGTGTGGGATCGTAATCTTAAAAAATGTAAATAAATTAAATTAAACTCAAATTTTTAAAGACAAATTTCAGCTGTGTTCGCTCGTGCTGAATTTACTCGGGGAACTCGGAAAATTTTTAGCTAATAGCTATTGAAATGGGCTATTAGCCACCAATTTGGGAACGTGTGCCGTATGTATTCAGCGTACGCCCCAAATTCGATGGCTATTAGCCGTTTGCGACATCTTGTGTCTCGAAAAGCCGCCAAATCACTGTTTCCCTTAATTTTTGCATGAAATCAATCTACATATAGCTGCGGTGCCAGCAGATTAATTTTTTATAAGTGGTGACATTTCCTCATAATGGCTAATAGCCATTTTTGGAAGAAAACAGTCATAATTAACGGCTAATAGCCATAATGACCAATAGCTAATATCTTCGGCTAGTAGCGGTTACTGCCCGCTATCAGCCCTCCCCTGCAAAAATTCGTATTGTTTATTTATTATGCTTTATCATTTTAATAATTGGTGTTCGCGTACCAAATCGGATTCGGCTACACGCATGCTACACTCTGTTTAGTTTTCCTGAGAAGCTTTTAACGCAAAAATGGAATTTTCGTCGAAAATCGTCGAAAATCCTGCAGAAATCTTGTGAAAAATACGGAACTAGGCGGAGCTTGTGTAACTTTGCTTCCGAATCCGAGCTGATCCGATTCACAATCATCAAGTGACAATTTGAACGTGTGTGTAAAAAATATAGGAAAATCCAAGTTCCTTCTTGACGGGAATTTCCTTTCGTTTCAAGTAGCCGATTTCTCTGTGCTTTTTTGGAACAGAACTGTAACTGAATAGAACTGCCTGAAATGAAGCTGTACTGACACAGAACAATGAAAACAGCTCCAAAAAGGATTAAAAGAAATGAAGAAACTGTGTTAACTCTAATTGTCCGACATGCCCTTCTATTGTTTACTATTTTTATTAACTGCCGGGGAACTTGAGGTTGATGCACCAATCAGGCATAAGACGGGTGTAGTTCTGTGCGCCAACCTCTAATTACCCGGTAGTCGAGAGGAATAGTAAGCAATAGAAGGGCATGCGAGGCAATTAGAGTAAATACGGTACTATGTACATACTGTTTCAAAATTTTTGTGTTTTTGTTGCAATTTTGATGGCGTTTTTTAAAAAAAACTATTGTGTTTTCAATCGAATTGCGACATGAAAACGCAAGTCTGCATTCACCGCTCTGTCTGCGTCTCATCAAATATCACTGTGTTCGCATGATCGCGCACAAATAAGTGGGCGGAGTTTCGCGTTCTCATGTCGCGAGTCTATTGAAAACACAATATTTCTGAATTTTTTATAATGCTAGAAATAAAACGACCTGATTGTAAGACCCAAGACACCTTCCAAAATAAAAAACGGCATGCTGTTCTAATACAGGCTATACGGTATATTTCATAACATTTCTCCGAGCAACACGTATTTCGGGAAGAATGGGGAATGAATGGTCTAATATTATGAAATCAAACAAGTTGCAACGCGGTGTTTGCGTACTTTTGGAAATTCAAATGGCAAGGAAAGAAATATATATTATGTGTTCACGAACGAGGTTTGCAAACGACGCTCCGATGTTCCGCAATTTTTCCACTGTTCCGCAGTATTCGCTGCGAGACCGCAGTGATAAACTGCGGAACATCGGAGCGTCGTTTGCAAACCTCGTTCGTGAACACATAGTAGCATGGCAAATGAAGATGAATGTTTCCATTTTCGTTTAAATTTTAAAAGTACGCAAACACCGCGTTGCAATTTTTTTGTTTTCACGATATTTTCAAAAATTTTTTAAAATCAGGCGTAAATGGACAAATCAAAAATTCCACGAATGTTTCCCTCAATTGTTTGTTCTCTCATGTTGCCACTTTTCTACCAGCTTTATCTATCATCTGACAAGTGAAACGTTTTCGTGATAAACCGATAAACAGATAGTGACAAGTAGCGATTTGGCATGATCGTCGAGAACTGGATGCATTCTTTTTCCTTTTCCCAGTTGGCGAGCCCCCTGTAATTGTTGCATTCCATTGCATTGTTCTCATAGTTCTCATTGTGTGCGAGTCATTTTTGATAATCTCTCTGTGTGACTTTCTCCACGAGTGTTTGATAGTTTCAAGAAATGCCAAAAAAGGGAAAACGAGAATGAGAATGAGAAAGCGACAGTGTGTTGTTATTGCCGACGGTTTTGTTGCTTAATGGTTTTCCATCCATCCATCCATCGCATTCGATGCAACACAATAAGTGAAACTGGTAGAATTCAAGAAAAAGAATAAGAAACCCTTCTTCTTTTCTTTTCTTTTTTTGCTTAAATTGTTTCTTCTCGCTCTTCTATTTTTGACCTTGTTGTCTTGTTGCTCGCCGCCGCCGCCGCGTCAATCTTTTCCGTTTCGTAATCTAATTCTCTTCCGTGTCTCCCTTTTCTCACGGCACCGGCTAGCACCGAAGAGCATCATCGCGAGCCGGAGAGAAAGTGAGAAAGAAAAAGAGCACATTGACGACATAAATGAAAAAAAGAAGAAAAAAGAAGCAAAAAATAGCCGCGTAGCGAGCAGAATGCTCTCTCGCCCGCTCTGCTCGTCTGAGTCTCTCCTGCGCCAGCGCTGCTCTTGCGTCAACTCTCCACAAGTGGAATACTCTCTCGTCACGCAAGCTCTCTGCGTCTCTACAGAGTGACCAGTCTGGGTGGCCGGTGATGGGCTCCGCGTATCAGTCGGTACCATTCAAACATTTTTCTCTTCTTTTTTTTGCCGAGCAAGCACGGGAAAAAATAGAATAGGAGACGAGGAGGGAAAAGGAAAAGGGCGGGCGTGAAAGGAAGGGAAGAAAGGAAGGAAAGAAAAGAAGACGAAAAAAAAAACGAAAACCAAGAATCTGATATGATAATCGTCAGCTCAAAGGCTTTAGATTATCAAAGTTTCCAGACTTGTTTTGTTGTTCTTGTTCTTGTTCTTGTTCTTGTTCTAGTTGTACCTGTTGGCCTAGATTAAATTACTGTACTCTCTTTCTATCTGACTTTCTTTTTCATACAGTTTTTTTTGAGCTGAAATTGAGAAAAGTTGTTGCAAACAGTTGTGTAGTGCCTAGGTATATCCCAGACCTTTCTGCTTCTTTTTTTGTTGTTGAAAAATTTGTTTCCGCTCAAGGTCATTTCACCTGAAACTTTGCCCTGTCTGCTAAATCCATGAAAAGGTAAAATTTTTGTATTTCACGCCCCAGAAAGATAGGCCTCAAGACAGATTTCCTATAATTTTTTTTCCAGTTTCATAGATTTGACCTCTGGTCCTTTCTCTCTATCTTATCAATTTTTTCGCTTCTTTTTGTTATTTTATGTCGGGCTCCTGGCCTGGCACCAGGCGACACCACACTTTCCCTCTCTCTCTTTCAAAAATGAAGATCACGCCGAGTTCGAAAGAGCAAAAAACCTAGAAAGTTAATGTTGTTGTTGTGGTCAGCTCCCCTTCCCCCTCTCCCACCAACCCAAAAAACGCAAGACATCACAGTTTTTTTTTGTTCCTACGTGCTTTCCCAGCGTCTATCCCCCACTCTTTCTCTCTCTCTCCCCCATTTTTTTGCACCACCCGTTTCGTATTTCTCTCCTTTTCACTCTTTCTCTTTCGTGTGTGGGGTGCGTGTGCCGGTCGGTGCCGGCGCGGGCGCGGAAAGACGTCCGCGGAGGCACAAAATGTGTGTGTGTGCGCGCGCGCACGCGGAACAACAACAACAAGTTGTAGTAGCCTAGGGGGGCGGGACCACCACCCTGGAAAAGGAGGCGAGCAACATGTTCTGGAGCTCACAAGGTGGTGGTGGTGGTGGTGCCGGGTGCCACCAACCAACCGCCGCGCATCGTCTTCAATTTCCTTTTCATTTATTTTTAAGAGTCCGTGTTTTTAAGAATCTCAGGGTGCGCCGAAATTATTTATACTTAACGTATAAAATATACGGTATACGGTATACTGTATACTGAAATTTTCAAGCCTAACTGGAAAACTCTGAAAAAGTAACCACGAAAAAAAAAGCACCAACAATTCTCCAAGCCGGTAGCAAAAGTGTGTTGCAATAATTTTGGAGCACCCTGGATTTAGAGTCACTATTATGTAACCTACTGAAAAGTTTCTAGACTTTCTAGACTTGTTTCCAGACGTGTTAAGAGTAGAAAGCTTCAAAATGTCTAGAAATAAAGAAGGAATGGGTTTGAGCAGGGTTTTTAGACGGATTTCATTTACCTGATTGTGAGCCAAAAAATACAGGTAGAATGGATTCACGGCGCGCTAGACCCTACAAAAACGGAAACGCGCTCTGTCGCATTTCTCTGCGTCTCCACAATGGCGATTGGTCAAATTTAGCTAAACGTGTACAAAAATAAAGACGCAGAGACGCAGAGACGCAGAGAAACAGCCCGCGAAAATTCGTTTCGAAAAAAAATATTTTGAAAAACGTAAATTATTAGTCCCGAATGGAACTTACAATTAGTTATTTAGTAGTAGTCTTTTCTCACTGAATTTTTGGCGTTTATTTGGCGCGTATATGGCTATTAGCCAACAAAAATAATATAAGTCATTTCTGGCGCATACTTGGCACCTGGGCGGCACCAGTTTGGCGGTAATAGGCCCTCAAACGGCTGCTAGCCATAAATGGTCGTTTAGCCGCCTAAATTTTAAATTTCAGTCATTTATTTGGCTGTTAGCCATCGAAAATTGTAGATAGCAGATTTTGGCGTATACTTGGAGCCTAGGCGGCGCGAGTTTGGCGGCAATAGGCACGGAACCAGGAACTAGCCATAGAACGGCTACTAGCCGCCCAATTTGGCACTAATGCTAAATGGCTTCTATGTGGCAATTAGCCATTGACATTGGTTTCTACACCACGCGATTTTAGCATAGGCCCCACGGCTAATAGCCGGAAATTTCCAAACACCCAAAACCCTACATTTTCCTAGCATTCATACCCTCTGGATACTGTAGATCAAGGGCTATCAGTCCCCCCAACCCATTTCCGCCTATCTGCCGCTTTCCTGCCGCGTCGAGAGCTGTGCGGACGAGACAAGACGAGAAAAAGTGGCTCCAGGTGTGACCTGGCACCGTGCGTCTGCGCTGCGCCGCCACCGCCGCTGACTGCTGACTCACTATCTCTTTCTATTTTTTTCTCTCTTTTTTCTTTCTTTTTTTTTACAACCAACCAACTCGCCACTTTTCACTACAGTTTCCTAATTTTTTTTTTCTTCCGCTTCTCGACTCGAGCCTGAACTTTTTCTTTTCACGTGCTGGTCATTTTTGAAGAGAGAGAGAGAGAGGGAGGGAGGGGGTGGGCTCCGCTTTCTTTTCCGCCATCTCTTTGTGCCCTTTTCTTATGCTTTTTTGATGCCAACGTGCCAGCCGACACCAGGCGGGGCGCCACGGAAAGAGCGTGTGAGACGAAGAGACGCAGAAGCGCGCTTGGCTTTGCGTTGCTCCGCGTTGCTCCGCACGTCGCTCCGTGACGCGTCCGTCCAGAAGCACAAAAGCCCGAAAGCAATCATACGTGTGCGTAGAAAAAAAAAATGAAAAAGAAAACAAAACAGCTCTTTGAGGTAGAAGTAAAAAAGAGAAAGAAGAGACCGAGGTGGAGGACCAGTCTCTGCTGGAACAATGCCCTTCGTGGTCACTCGCTCGCTTCGATTCGAACCAGTCTTTGATTGTTTCCTATTGTCTTATTCTTCGCTCTTCTTCGCTTCTCAATCTTCATAATTTCCAGAACCTCCCCCTCTTCCTTCTACTGTCTCCCATTGTTTTCATTTGTGACCATTTGCCTAGCACAGGTTAGCCCTACTTTCTCTTTACCATATATTTTTTTGTTGATACTTTCCTCAACTAACTCGTGAACTAGATCTATGCAGTTATCCCCCCGCTTGATCCCCGTGGTCAGTATGTAACCTGCCATGAATCTCCCCCTTTAAAAAAATAATGTTTGTTCTTGTGACCACACTCTCTCTCTCACTCTCTCTCGCTTTCACCGCCTATTATTATCGGTTGGCGTCGTTTCGTTTTGGCCGTGCGTGCCCTGACACCGAGTCTCACCGGCAAACACGCGGACGCCGCCCGCTCACGCGCGGAGAGCAAAGCGGAGAGCAAGGCGGAAGAAGAATTGAGGCGGGCGCGGGACGAGACGAGACGAGGCGCGAGCAAGAAGGAGATGGCGCGGAAAGATAAGATTACGCGGCGGTGATAACGCGGAATGTTAATGTTGACAGGGGTTGGGTTAGGTAGGGTAGGGTTCAATGAACCAAAACTCCACAAAAAACTAAACTTTGAAGCTGAGGCGTGTCCCAGCGTTTTGAGCATTTCTGAACCTGTTCACAAACATTTTTGGGCAAGCATTACATTGGATTAATGTTATCCTAAAACTAAATTGGCTCATAAAAACTTAAAATTTTTAATTGATCCCGCCACAATGACATGTTCCGGAAGTCAGCAAACGCGCCCGCTCGCACAACTGACAATTCAAATTTTCACGAATGGGACCCAAAATAAAATTCAAAAAAAACGTTTTTCTCGCTTTTAGAACTATGCAAAACAATTTGCTATTATGGATTCGTGAATGAGCGACAAAACGCGGTGAATTGTGGGGCAAAAGTTGGCTGGTCTCGCCACGATTTTGACAGACTACGGTTAGCGCGAAAAATATTTTTTATTCTTTTGTTTTTAATAAAAACGCGATTTTTTGCCTTTTTGAAACTATGAAAATGCGTTTTATATTTAAAAAAATAATAAAAAAATATATTTTCGCGCTAACCGTAGTCTGTCAAAATCGTGGTGAGACCAGCTATCTTTTGCCCCACAATTCACCCGGTTTTGTCACTCATTCACAAATCCATAATACATAAAAAACTGTAATAAGGTTGCATTGATCAGCTAACCAGGTTCTTTTTTGTCTAGATGGCGAATCCAGGAAACGGCGAAACTGACAGGAAAACCACTTGTCAGATAGGGTTCGGGTTTTGAATTTTTTTTTAAAACAGAACTTCCGGGGTTTCTTTGCGTTTCTGCGTCTCTATTTTGTAAGAATTAAACTCTAAATATGACAGAACACCACTATAGAGATACAGAGAAATGCGACAGAGCGCGTTTGCATAATTTTGTGTGAAAAAACTGCGAAAAATCACGATTTGAGCGTCGAAAAATTGTTCGCTACGTAGTGCGGTGGAGCACACGCGTAGTGCGGTGGTGCCCTTCTAATCGCCATCATACAAAAATTAAAAACTTTTTAAAATTTGTTTTCCGGAAAATTATTTTCCTAACCTCTTCATGGATTAGGCCTCACAATCAGTGTTGTAAAAAATTGCATATCATTTTTCTACTTTTGGAATGACTGGAAAGTCGGAAAAAACTGAAAACAGGCTAAGAAAGAGTTATATTAAAGAGTTAAGAGTTATTAAGAGTTAGCAAACGCGCTCCACCGCACGAAATTCTATTCCTCTCTCACGCGCGTTTGGCGCGCAACAGCCCGACGCGCTGCGGTCGCGTCGCGTGCCACCTTTATTACGTGCAAATTTTACCTCCTTTTCACCCTTTTTGGTGTGAATTTGCATATTTTGCCACGCTACCAAGAATTTTATCTCTGCGCGTCACAGCTACGACAAGATGCAAGTGTGCTCCACCGCACAAGGCAGCTGAAATTTTTTCTGATGATCAAATCGTGATTTTTCGCAGTTTTCTCACTGAAATTATGTACGTAAAAAAAATTAGAAGTATCAAATGATGCCGTTTTTTGCTAGCAATTTCATCGAGTTTTTGGGCGAGATTACATGTTTTTTGTGATTGAAATTATCGAGTTGCGCGAAATATTTCGATAGAAAGGCTAGAAAATGTTGGCATTTGATTTTTTTTTCGAAAAGCCTAATCCGCAGCACATAGACTTTGCCAAAATGCAAACACGCTCTGTCGCATTTCTCTGCGAATCTATAGTGACATTCTGTCAAGTTTAGAGCTTAATTCGCCCGAAATAGAGACGCAGAGACGCAAACAACATCGCACGAAATATCGGTTTGAAATATGCGGGTATATGGTTTGTAGCCAATGAAAAATGACGTGAGCTGTTTTTGGCGCATACTTGGCACCTAGGCGGCACGAGTTCGGCGGCAATAGGAATGTAAATAGGCTTTGATCATAAAAATCGGCTATCAGCCACATTTTTTAATGAAAAACTGTCTAAGTTTTCCAGAAATGTGCGGGAGTTTTTTTGACATTATTTCCCAAAGTTTTAGGCCAAGCGGAGCAATCACCGAATTTTCGCAGAGTATTTTGCTAAAATAACCTCATTAGAGCAACCTTTTCTCAGAAATTTTTGTCGCTATTATAGCGGGTATATGGCTGTTAGCCATCAAAAATTGATGAGAGCCCATAGTGGCGCACCAATATGGCCCGAGTTTGGCGCCAATAAGCTCGCAATTGGCGGTTAGCTATTGGCCGGAGAATTTGGCTATCAGGCTCAACTGGCTATTAGCTGTTGTAAAGGCTTTTACATGACACCCCCTGCGCTATGTTTTCACGGGGTGCTGGCCATTGCTTTTGCGAAAATATGCTCTGTTGAACACAATCTTGGCGGTGTGCCTTTTTCAAGCATCGCGCGTGTAAATGATGAGACGCAGGCTGAGATACAGCGTTGTCATGTCACGCGACGCAACCGCAGCGCGTGGTCGTCGGCGGCAAAAAAAAACGTTTGAAAAAAACACAGTCGCCAGCAACCCGTGCGCGCTTGTTTGGCGGCAATATGGGTATGCTATTGGCCGTTGAATTTGGTCATCAGGCCTAAGTGGCTATTAGCTGTTGTAAATGCTTTCACAAAGCACCCCGTGCGCTTATGTATATTTCGCGCAATGTACGGTATTTTTGACCCCACCCCGACACGAGCTTGATCTTCCGATCCACATATTTTTACAGCCGGCCTCGTAAACACGTAGTAGTAGTAGTTTTTAACATTTCCTCTCCCCCCGCTTCATAATGACGAATTTTTGCCGCGCGCGCGGAGCACGGAAAAACAATCGGGCTCGTTTGCCTCTTCCCCTCCGCACCGCTCATTTCCTCTCCGCTTTGCTTCGCAATTCGTTTTCAATCGGAACGCCCACGTCATCGCTGCCAAGAACGCATAATAACTCGGAGCGGAACAGGGCGGAACGGGACGGAACGGAATGGCGCGGCGCGGCTCGGGGTGAAAATTCTTCTCGAAAAGCAAAAATATGTAGTGTGCTAGTGAGAATAGAGAAAGAGAGGGAGCAAAAGAGTGCGATGTGCCAGTCGGTGTTTGTTTGTTGTGCGTTCCGGGCAGGACAACAGCAAAAAATTGTTCTGCCTGCGGGTGGCCGAGCGCGCGCCAAACGACGTACGCGGCCAGCACCGCGACTGGTACCAGTAGTCGGGGCACGGCAGTGAAAAACGAGAGAGAGAGCAGACTTTTTTGTGCTATGTGTGATGGTGAGCTGGAACGGGGAGAAAGAGAGAGAGAGCGAGCGAGTGACCAGTCAAGAACACAACAACAACACGATGCATGGCACACGGTGGCATCGCCGACGACGACGAAGACGAAGAGCACCCATAAACACAAACAAACAAGAAAACAAAACAAAACACGAAATAAGCAGCTAGCAACATGATCACATCACAGACAGGCACCGACACTCAGCTGACCAAGAGCTCATAGGTCAATTTGGGGCGGGCGGGTGAGCGGGCGGGCGAGTGTCAATGAGTAGTGGCTAGTTTCTAGTCTAGGTAGAGGCTGGAAGATCTTTGATAATGTTATCGAGCTACCGTATCCTTTCTTGGAGGCTTTCCTGCCGTGGCATTGCTTGGCCTGACATGGCACTAATCCTCTTGCAACAAATTCTGATTCTTATGGCCTTACCGTAAATCAAATCTAATCTGATCTAATCTTCCTGTGTCTGACTATGAGTTTAGATTTTTAAAACATTTAAAAATCTAACATGAGTCTAAATCCAAATCTACATAAATCCAGATCAAACTGCACCTACCCGCTCCGTCACGTTAGTCGAAAAAACTTGTTCTTCCTTCCTCCCTTCCTTCTCCCACTCCCCCTTTTAATTTCAACAGTCAAATCATTTTTTTTTCTTGCAGAGATTGTGCTCTCGTTAGCACAATCATGACCCTTGACTACATGCAACCACAAACCGCAATCGACGTGCCGATGAAAGAAGACGATGAGTATGACGATGAAGAGCTGATGATTGACGAAGACGAAGACCGTTTCGATGAAGACGTCGATCTGGAGAACAGCGATAGCTCATCGTCGTCTCTGGTAGCTGGATCTCCGCACGGATCGTCTTCAGGATCCAATAGCAGTCATTCTCCCTCCCTACAAGTGTCAAGTCCTTCCAGGAATAGCACGGGCTCTTCACCGAGGCAAGGATCCTCGCATCCGGAGAAGAGGCACATTTGCAATGTTTGCGGAAAAGGATTTTCGTATTTCTCGATTCTGGAGTCGCATAAAAGGTCGCACACAGGAGAGAAGCCGTACAAATGTCAGTATTGCGACAAGAAGTTTGCACAGAAAGCGACACTTCAAGTGCACGAGAGAACGCATACTGGAGTCAGACCGTAAGATAATTTTTCGAGATTTTTTTGAAATTTTGAGAGTTTGGCTTATTGTCGGCCCGCCAAAATGGTCAAACGCGCTCCGCTGAACTCAATACTACGTGGATTTTATTTTGGTTTCCAAATTTTTTCATTTCACGTGTAAATTAAACGTGAAATAAAATAATTTGGAAACCAAAATGAAATCCACGTAGTATTGAGTTCAGCGGAGCGCGTTTGACCGACGTGGCGGGCCGATAATACATTCTGGAATCTGTACTCTGAATTGTATTAATTTTCTTCCAATGTGTTAGCCAAAATGTTCGCCTCTCCTATAGTTTTTGTTGGGTAGTTCCTCTGAAACTCCTTTTTTTTCGCACTCCCGGCCAAAGTTTCAGACGGAATATCCTGAAAACTAAAGAAGACGTATGTGCAATTTTTGACAATATCATTAGGATGTTACCCCCAAATAGAACAGTCACAAAATTGAAGCAAAATAGGCAAAATTACTGGCCAATGTGTTTTTTGTTTTGTTTTTAATGTTTTTAAGAAGTTTCATATCGGCCTAGTAAGCCTGCTGAAGTACAAATCATTCACTACTGAAAAATTGGTAGTGAAATCAACGTATATGGATGAGACCCCCTCTAATAACAGATCATACAGTACTGGGCAAAAAGCACTTTTCTGAAAAAAAATTACCAACTTCGAGAGTGTGTCACAAAGTCAAGAAATGCTGCTCTACTGATTTAAGCATTGTTGTGTTCATTCTTCAAAACTATTATGTTTTCAATCTAGATGAAACATCAAGCCATGAGACTCCGCCCCCATTTTTCCTCACAAAAATGCAAAATGTGCTAAAATTTAATTTTCACGTGAAAAAAGTGGGCGGGATCTCATGTTTTGATGTAGCAACTCGGTTGAAAAGACAATAGGTTTACAAAGTACTAGTTGATAAACTTTGTACGGCTCATTTCAAAGATACTGTAGCTCGTAGTATCGACAATCCTAATGGGGTTATTCTCGAAACCAGCAAAAAAAGCAAAAAATAGAAAAAACCAGCAAAAAATTCAGCGAAAATTCGGAGAATGCTCCGATTGATCTGAAACTTTGGGAAATCATTTAAAAAATACTTCCGGTCATTCCCTGGAAATTTCAGACAAAAATATCGATTTTGAAAATTTTCAGAAATAAAAATCGATATTTTTAAAATCAATATTTCGGTCTGAAATTTTCTGGGAATGTCCGAGAGTGTTTTTTAATTGATCTGTCAAAGTTTCAGACCGATCGGAGCATTCTCCGAATTTTCGCTGAATTTTTTGCTGGTTTATTTCTATTTTTTGCTGGTTTCGAGAATAACCCCATAAAAATCGATGCAATTTGTGCAGGAATTCATAGATTTTGAGCAATTGCTCACTTTGAAGATCTACAGTACCTTTGAAAGCAGTCGTATGAAACAATTAGCAACTATTAAAATGTAGTCCTAAGTTCGAAAGATCAACAGAACGATTTTTAAATCAGTAGCACACTCCCTGGCTTTGTGGCACACATTCAAAGTTGCCTATTTTGAACCGTAAACCGCAAAATGAGCAATTTTCTGGCCAGTACTGGTTGAATCTAATCTTTAACTATGCCACTAGATTGAGCAATGTTGAAAGTAAGGTTTACCTACATTCGCAAATTTCGGTGGAATTTTGCTAAACGATGATGCCAATTTTCAGATACAAATGCCACTACTGTGAAAAAACGTTCGCACAGTACGGTACCAAGACTGTGCACGAGAAGAGCGCTCACCTGGGAATTCGAAATTACAAATGTCCAAAGTGCGATAAACTCCTCTCCTCACCATCCGCCCTGTACACGCATAAAAAGACACATGGAGATAAAACTTTCCGGGTACGAAAAGGAAAATAGTTCATTTACCGTATTTACTCTCGTTTCCCGGCATTTCTGATTATTATTTGAACCTTCCTGGCATATTACTCAGGGATCCGGGCAGCTAGTTAGCAATTTTCCCCGAATCGAGGCAAGTTGCCGAAAATTCCCTGAGAACAGGCTGCCGGGAAATTAGAGTAAATGTGGTATTTAACTTATTTTCATTTTTTTTTCTTCACTTCTTGCACACAAAATTTACCCGATTTCAGTGTGAATTCTGCCCCAAAACGTTCGCATTGAAGAACTACTTGAAACTTCATGTGAAACAAGTGCACGAGCAGAACGAGAGAAAACACGTATGCTCTTACTGTCACAAAGGATTCGCTTACGCCGGCAGTCTTCAGGTGAGAAAACGTCTACAAATCTTGCTAATTTTACAAAGCAGGTCCACGTGCGAACTCACACCGGAGAACGTCCATATGAGTGCCGCTACTGCCCGAAGGCCTTTGCGAGTCAAGGAAATCTCCAGTCCCACGAGAGAACACATACTGGAGAAAGACCGTACTCTTGTCAATTCTGCACGAGGACGTTCATTCAGGTAATTAGAACTCTTTAACAAAAATATCATCCTTATATATAAAATTCCGTTTGGGTCTGTAACTGAGTTTCTTGGTGTGTCTGTTTCCAAACTGCATGGCGAGAGCGAACTGAGCGCCCAAGACCAACACAAAAACTCGAACTCGCATCGTTCGCTTGCAGGGCAAGCGCATAACCGCCTGCGCCACAGGGCACACGCGAGAAATGAATGAAAAATAAATTTTAAAGAAAAAGAAGAAAAAACATTTTTAGAAATCAAAAGAAATCAAAAGTAGCTTTTGATGCGGCCAGGCTTGTTTAAATATTTAATTTTTAAACATTTAAAAATTACAGAAATCACAACTGACTGCTCATGAGTCAACCCATATGGCAAGCAAACAAGTCACTCCGGATTCCACAACTGACATGTTTGTATGTCCGGATGTGGATGGAAACTACGAATGCACGTATTGCCATAAAAAGTATCCGTACGCGAGTAGTCTGTATGTCCATATGAGGAAACATACTGCTGATAAACCTGCGTGAGTTTTTAAACTATATGAAGCTTCCAAGTAATGTACATATTTTGTTACAGCTACTCTTGCAATGGATGTGGCAAACAGTTCAATCAGAAGATCAGTTTGAACAATCATCACGAGCAGTGCGATATCTACAAAGCACAATTCAACCTGGAGCACATACAAATCATGAGAGCGGATAGTGTCACTCAATTTCCGTTAGTACTTATGATTGATTAGCTCTAAAATTTATAAATACCTCATTCTTTTCAGGCACAATTGTGAAGGTTGTGGTCAGACTTGTGTGCAACGGATCAGCTATCAGATCCACGTGGATCAGTGCGACGCCTACAAGAACTACCTTCTGAACTCGGCACAACTGAACAGTGACTCTGAATCGGATGGAGAAGTGAAAATTTGTCCACTTCCAAATCCTCCATTGACACTTTCGACGTCACAGATTCCACCACCAGTGAATATTTATGCGCAGCAGCGTAAGTGGTATTCAAAAAGTAATAAATAAGCTTGACGGTTTTTCAGCTCCTCCTACTTCATTAGGCTCAATTCTCGGGAACACTTCACTCACCCAACACGCATTGAACTTTAGCCTTCCACACTCGCAGAATGTGTTCAACTCGCTCAATGCTCATGCACCATTCACTCCTGTTGAGGTTTGTGTTGAAACTTTATTAAAAACAAGCCTGTGACTTTTGGCGACTACCTCGCCTATGTCAGATATTTTTTCTACTTTTTCTGCAACACCTCTTCTAGACAAAAAAATCGAAAAAATCCCGATTAATTCAACTGCCTAATTTCAGCTACCAAGTTCCTCTGACTTTGGCCCACTATCCGCTTCGAAACCGCCGGCCATCCAGCCAGACGAAGCGATCTCTGCATTCCACGCCCCTGCCCGGAAATCCACGGATATTCTGTCAAACACCCCGCTCGGTTCACTCTCATCGAGTTTCCTATCCACTCAACTCATCTTCCCACAGTTGCATTCAACGGATCTGACCTATCTGCAGAACTTGCTCTCATTGGCCAATGCCGTCAATCTTCCGTCTGCTCCACCGCAAACTCCACAATTCTTGATTCCAACTGCCGGATCTGTTGCCAATGTTGCAGTACAACCAATTGTTTGATTCGTTTCTTTTTTTTTTGTTTCGTTTTTTTTAAACTTCTTTATTTTTTTCACCCCAGATACTCAATTTCCTCTTTTTGTGTGTGTCCGGCAATTTGCCCACCGGTTCCTGTTCACCTTACACTAGTAACTACAGATACGGTATAATCGGGCCGAGAGTAGGTTTCTCGTCGTCCAACCCATCTCTTTTGCAAGTCTTTCTCCAGAATCGGAATCCGTTCGAATTCTAGCCCCCCACACCGAGCCGGTTCATCCCCCTCCCCCCATCACTCCGTATATAAACCTCGGAAACCAAATTTCCGTTCTATTTAACCACACCACCACCCGTTCTTCTTCTTCTTCTGCCAAACTGATCTCTATTTATCACAAAATCCGCTTCTACTCTTCTTTCCGTTCTTATCGATCCTTGCCCGCAATTCCTCCCCGTTCCGTTCCCTGTTATTCCGCTTGCCCGTCCTCGTCTTCTTCCTCCTCCTCCTTCAGTTCTGGTCAACACAACCTTACTTTTTTGCACCTTGTTGCAACTATTACTTCCTTTAATATCCAACTTTCTGTGCGGTTCAAAATATTCCCTCCAAATTAAATAACTTCAGTTATTTTATACAATCAAAAAATACTGAAGAACAAAGAAACACCACTTCCCCTTATTTATAGAGTTGCAAACCAAACAAAAGAAGAATTTGTTTTTATATAGAGAATCTATAAATAATTTTTACTTTGTAAATAAAGTCATCAAAACATTGAAAAGTCAAGTGGAACATATAAAAACCAATTTCATTAAATGTTGTCCATAAGACAACATTATTTGAGCATGTCCGAGAGTATCTTTGCTCTTCTATCCAAAATTTTTTGAATTTTTTAAAGAGTTTGATTTACTATTAGATCTATTGTCTGGCTGTATCATAGAAATCGTCGGGTTTTCAACACACGTCGCCTATCAGACAACGTGAGTATCAAACAGCGTTGAAACTCTTTGCAGAGTTTGCTCTCGGAATCCTTTCGGATTTTCTCGACTTGAACTCTTTTCAGAGTTTTCTCCTGGACTCTTGCGAGCCTTCTCCTTCGTTGCGCTGACTCTGTTGAGTCTTCTCCTTGGCGGTGTAGAGTGCTAAAGAGCACACGGCAGCAGAATAGGCAGAAGGGAGTTCTATAATGCCGCGTCCAAAGTTCAAAAAATTCCTGAAATCAGGAATTTTTTGCAGTCCAAAGTTCCACAAAAAATCCCAGAAAAAACAGGCGGTGACAGTTGAAACCGGTGTTACCGTAGTTCCTTCGCTGCGAGACCTGTGTTTGAACTTGAATTTTCCCGCAAAAAAGAAACAATTGAGCAACTGTGGGGAAATTCAAGTTTAAACATAGAGGGTCTCGCAGCGAAGCAACTACGGTAACGCCGGTTTCAACTGTCACCACCTGTTTTTTCTGGGATTTTTTTTGGAACTTTGGACTGCAAAAAACTCCTGATTTCAGGAACTTTTTGAACTTTGGACGCGGCATAAACTTTATTCAAATAAATAAAGTGACGGACAATGGAGCACGTGGAATTCATACCAAAACAAACACCAAGAGTAAAAAATCGTCTTTTCGAAAAAGGATGACAAATAAAAAGATGCCAAATTTGGCGGCAGAAATAAATGCGCGCCGACAGTTTTGACCAACATGTCTTTGCGCCAAAAAATAATTAATGGAACAAGATAAATAAAAATTGGATAAAACAATATATATAAAATGAATGAAAACCGGGTAAAACCCGAAAAAATCTATATCGCGCTCCATCGAGAACGCGAAGCTCTTTTTTGAATTCGGTGGTGAAAATGGGTGCTACCTCGGAATAGAACTGAAGTGTAATAGAACTGCAGCGATATAAAACTTGCTTCGCAATAGAACCGTTCGGAATAAAAATGTTCGGTCAAGAACTGTAGCAAAATAAAACTGTTCGGAATAAAACTGTAGCGTTTTGGAACTAAATTAGCAATGAAGCGCGATTGCATTGCTTGGCCGTCAAGGCAGGCCGAGAAAAAAATGATAAAAGTTTATTCAAAAAAACAACAAAACAAATAATTTTTGACGAATAGCTCAAATATAAAACTGTTGAAAAAAGCACGCGCATGAGAAATTCCAATATTTGAATGAGCAAGCAATGCAATCGCGCTCTATTGCTAATTTAGTTCCAAAACGCTACAGTTTTATTCCAAAACAGTTTTATTCCGAACAGTTTTATTTCGCTACAGTTCAATTTCACTACAGTTCTATTCCAAAGCGAGTTCAATTTCGCTACAGTTCTATTACGCGTCAGTTCTATTCCGAGGTAGCACCTGAAAATGTAATTTTGATTTTCAATTAAAATCCCCACCAATGCAAAGTGAGGGTCAGTTATTGAAGAACATGAGTCTCTTAAAAACATCCCTCCAGTTCGGAAACCAACCGCCACCCACTCAAAAAAAAACAATCTCGGAATTTTTTCACCGTGAGTTTAAAATTGTATTTCTCACGTCATAAATATTTGTTTCAAAAACTCAAAAAAACGTGAACGTGAACATGAACGTGACCTGAGCCCTACCTTGAAAAGTTCTAGAATCTGGAACAACGTGTGCCACGTGTCACTGCTGAGACAATGCCCGCTGATCAGTTTCAAGTTAATAACGAATTGAATCGGATACATAGATTCTTCCAGAACCCAGCGTTCAATGCATTCGAATAAGGTGAGCCAACCAACTTTTTAATTCTCGAATGTCCATTCGTTCCTTCAAAAAGGATTTTAAATTCTTTCAGACGATGCTCTTATCGCTCTTGTTTTTCGTGGCGTCAGTGAGCACCTTGCCAACCGTTGACGAGTTTCTCAACAAACCGGTAACTAATTCCACTTTTACAATAACTTCTATTCGTAAAATTTCAGAACGTTCTACCGGCTGCCGAAAAAGCTTATCACGCCGTCTGGCATGAAATGAATTCGTTCAACCAAAAACCCATTTTCGGACAGATTTACGTGGCTCTTCTCGAAGATCAATTCACGTTTGGAGGACATTTCGAAGACTGGAAAGCACCAAAATTCCATCACGGCAACTGGTCGTGCAGATCTTTTATGGGAACAAATGTTCACCATTTGTGTGATGACGACTACTTTTTGGTGCACCAGGATATGGTCAAGTGAGGAAAAAACATGTAGGGTAGCAAATGAAAACTTTTGGGGTTTTAGACTGCAAAAGACAGAGCTCAGATTAGAATTCAAAAACCTGGACTCTGTGTGCCCTCCAGTTCCTGGTTCGTCAATGAAATCGAAGGACCTGATCTACAGATATAAAAACCGTGTTCCGGTTATGTACAAACGGTTTGTCAATGCCTTTCACAAGCAATGCGAATTTCTCTTTTTAAGTGATAACTTCATTCGAAAATGCGTTGGAACTTATGATTCTGACACCGACATCTTCACTTGCATGCACAATACGGACAAAGACGATGGACAACATTACACAGAGAATAAACTACAGCCATTTGAAGAATCGCATTTCTTGTGGAGCGTCAACAAAGGAGAATTTGAGAAAACTGGTGGACAGGCAAGATTTTGAACGTTATTAAAAAATCTAAAATTTATTAATTTAAGATCGAGGTCTTCTGCAAACAAATGCACTACTCTTGGAAATAACCGCCTTTATATTTTTCTTTTCGCATTTTTCTCGTGTAAAAGATGAGGAAAAATAAATTTGGTTTTCTAGTACGTACAGTTTGCCACAAAACTCTACAATAGAGCAAAAATTGGCGACATTTGAATATTTTTACAATGATTAAAAATATTATAACAAAAACAACAACAAAAAAAAGAAAAAAAAACAGAATGCCAAAGAATCGCATCGCTAATTTTGACGAGATCGTAACTTTATTAAAGGCGCATACCTTGTTGTTGTGTCAAGTGTCTCGCCGCGAAACAAAATTTGAATTTCGCATAGTGGCGCGAGGGCGCCAATTTTCAATTTCACCTCGCCGATCGTCTCTCGTTTCGCATTCTTTTCCCTTGCGCACGCTGTGATTTTTCTTTTCTGTTTGATTTTAACTTTAAAATACCTCTTTTAAATACACGTTTTTGGTTTCGGTTATTAGGGCTGAATTTTAGAGAATATTGTTGAATCTCTGACGATAGATTCCGAAAATTATCGTGGCGGGATGAGATTCTTAAGCTGATTCAAAATATTCCATCAGATTCGTAAATTCTCACATGGAAATTTGCGAATCTCATCCGGCAACGATAATTATTCAAATCGGTCAGTTGAGGTCCATAAATTTTCTAAAAATACAAAATATGATACTCAGAAAATGCTCCGATTGGCCTGAAATTTTGGGAAATAGGAAAAAAATTTTCACGCAATGTGCACCAAATTTTGGACCGAAATATATATTTTTAAGAAATATTGTTTTTTTCTGAAATGTTTTAAAATCGATATTTTGGTCTGAAATTTTTTGGAAACGGAGTATTTTTCTTTATTCTCCAAAATTTCAGGTCAATCGGAGCATTTTCCGAGTTTTCGCGCAGTTTTTTGTCATTTCGTGAATATCCCCATAAAGAATTTTGTGCTGGAATGTGGCATCCCAAAATTTAGTGAAACTTGCAAATGGCGCGGCTTCTTCCTCGGTTTTCAAAAATGTTTTTTCTCCGTTTTTGCCAGAGTCAAAATTTCGATTTTCCAAAATTTCAACACAATCGGATTACTCTTCGTTTCCACATATTTCGACGTTTCTTCGACTATTTTATCCCTCATGTGTATCTTTTCAGTTTCTACCAACCAGAAAATGAGCGCTCTCACCGATGCCACCAACACAATTCAATCAGAGACGGAGAATGTCGGAAAGCCAGAGATCGTCAACGTCGAGCCAGTGAAAGCCGCTGCGGAAGTTGAGACTCCAATCGAGGAATCGACGGAGAATATTACAGCTGATGTCACAGAGACTGCTGCGCCAGCTCAGACCGCTGCTCCAGTCGAGACCAATGCTTCTACAGACGAGACGGCTAACGAAAATACTTCTGAGGTCAACCAAGAGGAATCTCCGATGGAGACCAAAGAAGTCGAAGAGACGAAGGAGGAAAAGTCGGTTTTAAAAATGGAGACAAAGCTTCATAAATGAGTTTGAATTTTAGGCAGAAAAGACTCGATGAACACATGATCGCCGGCCGGCGCTTCATGAAGACGTCCGCCTTCGACAAAGCCACCGAAGAGTTCAGCGCTGCCGCTGCTCTCAGTGGAGAGCTTTTCGACGAGTTGCACGAAGACACCTTCCCAATCTTCTACCTCTACGGACAGGCTCTTCTAGAGCTCGCTAAAGTTGAGGATGGTGTGTTGAACAACGCCTTATCGGAAATGCCGAAGCCTGTTGAGGGACAGGAGGACGTGCAAGACGATGTCGTCGAGAACACTGACGATATTCCGCGTAAGAACGGTTCCATTTATTTTAAAGGTTAAAAAAAAAATAATTTCAGAAGATGAGCGTGCCGACATCAAGCAGAAGGTGGAGGAAGCACTCGGTGTTGTCGAGGAGGAGCCTATCGCTGAAGAGGAGCAGAAGGAAGATGAAAATGTTGAAGAGGAGGAGGAGGAGAAGGTAGAGGAAGGAAAAGAAGTGGAAGAAGAGGCTAAGACGGAAGAGGAGTCCGCCAATGAAGAAAAAACGGAAGACGTCGTGATGGAGAGTGCCGAAGGAGAAGAGCAGCCGGTGGAGGAAGGAGAAGCTGAAGGTGAAGGCGAGGCCGAGGAGGACGACGAGACTATGAAGCTCGCTTGGGAGATTCTCGAGGTTTAGATTTATCAAGCCCCACATTAAAGTTTTTATTGACTTTTCCTTTCAGACCGCTCGTTTGACTTGCGAAGAGAAGATCAAGAAACTCGTTGCTGAGACCACCGTCGATCAGGACAACCTAAAAGTCTGGAAGCTTAATCAGGCCGATGTGCTTGCAACTCTTGGAGAACACGGAATCGCGGATTCTAAGCTCGACCAGGCCAAACAGGACTTGTTCCAGGCTCTCGAAATCCAGAAGGAGAGTCTTCCACAGACTTCGCGCGCCATCGCCAACACTGCCATTCTTCTCGGCAAAGTCTTCAACATGGACTCGCTTTTCGAAAAGGCCGCCGAACACTACACTGTCTCGAAGACCACCCTGGTCGCCAAGATGGATGAGTTGTCAAAGGAGTTGGAGAGCAATGCCAGCGCGGTTAAAGAGGATATTGAGGCGGAGATCAAGGAGTTGACCTCGTTGATTCCCGAAATCGATCTTCTGATCAACGACGCTGTTGCCTCACAGGAGCAGACCAACAAGCTTAAGGACTTTGCGAAAAAGGAACTTGAGGCCGCCGCCGTCGCAATCGAGAAGATGGCCGGTGTTGAGACCACTGACATCACTAGTCTTGTGCGTCGCCCAACGAAACGTCCAGCTGAGGAGAACGAATCTACCGAGGAGGTCAAGAAACGCAAGTCTGAAGACGGAAGCGCTACGATTCCGGAGACGGCAACAACTGAGACCACTGGCGAATCGGAGACAGCACCTGCACCAGTCAGCAACGAGGAATAATTCCTTTTCATCCCTTTTCCATCCTTCCAATCTCCCTTCTTGATTCTCACCTTTTTATCGTCCCAATCGACAACATTTGATCTCGTTTTAATTAACCATTTTGTATTATATCAACTTATTTATTTGTATTCGATTGGTCATCTCACTTTAAAGGGAGTTATCATCAATTTGTGCTATGCGAACATTAAATGAATATCTTTGGTTCCACAATGTCATGTTCAATTTTTGAAGAATTTTATTAATGTTTCATGGTATTCTCAGTACGGAGCGCTGCAAACGCGCTCCCTTCGCTCAGTGGTGGACGCGGCCGTGTTGGCGACGAGAGAGTTCAGAAAATCGAGAGAGCCGTGGCCGATGTTTTGCTCTGATTTCTCTAAACCTCACTCCAAATGCATGTGAAAATTTTTGTTCGTTTGGAGCGAGTTTTCAGCGCTTTATACCGAGTATATTCAGGATTGAAAATGTGGTTAAATGTATGTACGTCAGGTAGGAATGAGCGTTTCAGTAGGTCTGGATAACCGTTGTGTTGTTCCATACAATTCGTGGAGCATTCAGAAGTACAACTGTCACATCAACTTAGATGTCTGTGTAGCCATTTTGTCGGTATCGAGCCTCCATTGGTCTTCACACGGGCAAAAATGATGTTCAGTGGGAAGTAATCAATGAAATTGACGAATATCTCGAAACCAGGTTAGTTTGCGCTCCCCGAAAGTGCACCTTCCCGGGCAATAAACAGTTTCTGGGAAACCACGATGGAAATGAAGCTGAGCACTCGAGAGCGAAGAAATCTAATGGGGTTATTCTCGAAATCAGCAAAAAAAGCAAAAAATAGAAAAAACCAGCAAAACATTCAGCGAAAATTCGGAGAATGCTCCGATCGGTCTGAAACTTTGGGAAATCATTAAGAAGATACTTCCGGTCATTTTCTGAATATTTCAGACCGAAATATTGATTTTTAAAATTATCGATTTTTATTTCTGAAAATTTTCAAAATCGATATTTTGGTCTGAAATTTTCAGGGAATGACCGTATCTTCTTAATGATTTCCCAAAGTTTCAGATCAATCGAAGCATTCTCCGAATTTTCGCTGAATTTTTTGCTGGTTTTTTCTATTTTTTGCTGGTTTCAAGAATAACCCCATAAGTCAAAAATTTCAGTTTGGTTCGAAGTCAACAAAAAGAGCGAAGAATTGGCTTTAACATTTGGAGCTATGCTTCTTGGGGTATTAGGTTCACGAGTTTTTGTACAACGAAATGCCAGAACATTTCCTTTTTTTTTTTTAACAAATAATGAATGGACTGCTCGAAATGACTGGCGATTTTCTATTGGAAGCATTGCATTCCATTGTATCAATGCGGGATTCGGAGATACCGTAAATTCTCTAATAGAACCGCCGGCCGGTCTATTTTTCACTACCCTCCTAGGAGGGCCGGTCTATTTTAAGGGGCCGTTATATTATAGGGTATGGTTTACTTTTCAATGTCTTTAAATTTGTATTAAATCTTGAGGATTTTCCATAAAAACTACACAAATGTAGGACAAAACAAATCTAGAAACCGGTCAATAAGTAGCAATTGGAAAAATTTAACCTAAATATTGAAAAAAGTATTAAATTCATTCCTATATGTGAGGGGCCGGTCTATTTTAAGGAGGCCGTTCTATTTTAGGGGGCCGTTCTATTATGAGGTCCGTTCTATTAGAGAATTTACGGTATTTTCGCTACGGAAACTTCTTTTGTAAACTAATGGTGCCACTTTCTTTGGGTACCTCAGCACTTTCAATGGAGTGGAATATGAAACATTCGCAGAAGCCGCTCGAGCTGCTGGATTTTTGGAGGATGACGAAGTTTATACTAAGTCGTTGGAGGAAGCTGCCGGATTTCAATCAGCGTACCAATTTCGAGGACTTTTTGCTACTTCGTTGATTTTCGGAGAAATCAGTGACAGGAAGGCAATGTGGAAAAGGTGCAGTTGAACTGGAATTTTAAATTATAAAACATGACTTTCAGATTTATCGACGATCTATGCGAAGACTATGAACATCAGCAATGTGATCGACAGACTGCAGAAGCGATGGTATACTATGACATCTATGACAGACTAGCAGCAATGACACATGACCCAAGGGCTATCCTCGATCTAGAATATACCCGTGTTAACCTGTTTCCATGCCAGCACATCAATTACCATCAATGCGAACAAAATGATCAGGACATGAGAAGCAAGCTTACCCGGGAACAAGAAGATGTTGTAGTTTCTGAGCTAGATGCGCTGGAAAAAGGAGGCGGACAGATTTTTGTGGATGGGCCCGGGGGAAGTGGAAAAGTTTTTCTTCCTAATGGCAGATCTGTACCTTCTGTTTTCAAGTTAGCCACTATTGCAGTGCCGGAAACTCCTTCTTTCTCCAGCCTTAATCCAAGATACGCCCATGCAAATAGGCGTGCCGATGTCAACCTCATTCTCTGGGATGATGCTCCAATGTCTCCTAAATCAAGTTTGGAAGCAGTGGACCGTTTTTTCCGAGACATGACGGATATCGATCGACCATTTGGAGGAAAAGTTGTTGTGCTCGGTGGAGATTTTAGGAAGTGCCTTCCGGTCATGGACAAAGGCCGAGTCAACGAGAAAGTTGCAAATTGTATCAAGAGACATTTCAAAACCGGTCCACTTACCGTTAATACGAGGGTCTCAAATTGAGATGAAGCTTGGAAAAGCGAGCTTCTTGCTATTGGAGATGGCCAGCGCGGAGAAAATATCGCAGGAGCATTTGAAGTGCAACAGTGCTTCAAAAGCACTGAAGATCTATCTGAGGATGAATGGAGAATTGCTCATCACCAGAGCAGGCTTCGAATAGTTCTCAAATGTTTCCATTGCCACACCACGAAAAAAGGAAGCATTAGGGATTAACGACACCATTTTGGCCGATATGTCCGGAACAGCTTAAACTTACAAATCATTTGTCAAGATAAAAACGTCTGAAAACTACCTGGACCAAAGCAATCGCTTCAGTGTGGAATTTTTGAACACTTTTACATCTTCCGGAACGCCTTCACAAATTTTGCATTTCAAAGTAAGATTTTAACTTGTATTGAAACATTTTTGCCTCACAATCAGTCTGCCACTTGTGCTCCATCTCAAAGAACTTATTTTCAGTTTCGCGGTCAACTTTCTGTTGCTCTTTCACGCACCGCACCATGGTCCATGCAAGGAAGGCATCAAAATTTACTCCCCATCTTTTATCATGTATTACGTATTCCCGAGTACGTGAGATGTCGTAAAATGGGTCTTGCCACGATCGGTGTATGCATACTTGTAAACAATCTACAGTACTTGGGATACTGTAGATTGTTTACATTTTTCGACATGCTTGAATTGGAAAAATTATGTTATTTTTTACATGAATGACCCCCTAAGTATAAAATATTATTAAAAAAAAAACAAAAAAATAACATGAAAAAAATAAGAAAAATTTTAATTGAAAAAAATTCGAAAACAAATATTCAAATCGACAAGTGTGCAAACACCGATCGTGTCAAGACCCATTTTACGACATCTCACGTACTCGGGAATACGTAATATATGTAATGGGGTTTGCAGAGAAATTCTGTGATCTAATTTCTTTGATATCTTCATTTTCTGTTGTTTTTTATTATGCAGCATTTCCCAACTTCCACTCGTGTCATGCATCTCACCGATGCTAACTCACCTAGAAATCAACTTTACTGAACCTGAACTACTGATTCCCATGCACATTTTGAACTCATTCACACGACATGTTCAGCCAATGTTTCGGCAACAACAACATACATAAATGTTTGGATCATTTTTTTCTCACAAAATTTGTGGCATGAGAATCTGGAATGAATCACTCGGCTTTCTTTATGTACATTGGCGGGAACAAAAACAAGTTCATAATGAAGCAAATAAAAAGAACAGAAAGTTATTTTGATAAATTTGGATTTCAGCTGATTGGAAATAGGTAAAATTTAGGGCAAGTATCAAACAACTTTAAAATATTTTGATGATGTTTTTTCAGATTTGGTACTCGATTTTCACCTGCATCAGATTGTTAAAAGACTATTGGAAAAAAATTAGTTTTTGCAAATGTTCAGTATCGCAGTTTAAGCTTTCCACACTTATCAAAACGAAATTTTCCAATTTTGACTGATTGATATTGTGTTTCCGATCAAGTTGCTACATCAAAAAATGTAGGGTTGGCAGTGGGGAGCCCCACGCATTTCTACACTAGTGGCAGATATCCAATTTTAGAGAGAGGGACAAAACCGGTCACATTTCCTCGGTTTTTGACATTTTTCCCCGGTTTTTTCAAGCTCTCGGGCGGGGAAAAAAAGGTGTGTGCCCCCCACCCCTCTCTGAAATTGCGTGTTCGCGCTTGAACGAGTGGGCGGGGCTTCATTTTTTCACACAGCAACTCGATTCAAAACACAATATACATATATGAATTTATTTAGTAAGTGTATTTTTAATTTTACATAAGTGACGTGATCTTCAGTGATTTCTGAATTTTTTTCCGACCCCTACCTTTTCAGGCAAGTCTGGCAAAAAGTATGTAAATACTCTCCCATGCCATGACATGCTCCGCCAGTTTTTGATCTCCCAATATTTATATTTTCATTTTTTTTCTTTTTCTTGAGTTTTGGTTACTTTGAAAAGTAGGTGTGGCTGTGGGAAATTGCGTGAGAGAAACATCGAAATCACGTTTTCCATTCAGATGACTAGCGAATTCTGAAAATTTTCAGAAGATTTTCGTGACAAGAAATGCCAACAACAACAACAACAGCTGTTTCTATTGATGAAGTGGAGAAGATGTCAAGAGAAGACGTTTTGCTCGCAGCCGCCATAATTTTCTTTGTAAGTTTTTTAAAAAGGTTTGGGAATATTTATATGAGTAATCCGGCTCCGGGACATTTCGCAGCCGGACGTTTCGCAGCCGAGACATTTCGCAGCCGGACATTTCGCAGCCAAGACATTTCGCAGCTGAGACATTTCGCAGCCGGACATTTCGCAGCCGAGACGTTTCGCAGCCAACCTCCTTATATACACACTCTCCCCTTTCTCTGACCATGCTTGTTTATCAATAACATGTTTACCAATTGTGTAGTCGACCGCTGAGAGAGAAGTGATATTCGTGTAATTGTGTTTACCGGCTGCGAAACGTCTCAGCTGCGAAATGTCCGGCTGCGAAACGTCTCAGCTGCGAAATGTCCGGCTGCGAAATGTCTCGGCTGCGAAACGTCCGGCTGCGAAATGTCCCGGAGCCAGTAATCCAGTGTTCATTTAAATACGAACAATCAATCTTCTCTTAGTTTAGTTTTTAGGACAATTCTAGTAGTGTGGATTATCGAAAACGATTTTTCGATAATCGACCAATTCGTCAAATTTTTCGATAATTTTCGATAATAAAATATCGAAAATTATCGAAAATATTTTCGATAATTATCGATAATGTCGAAAATTATCGAAATTAGTTTCGATAAATTCCTCGATAATTTTAGACATTATCGATAATTATCGACAATTATCGAAAATGGAATTCATTATTTTGGCAAGGGCAGTTCTAATCCGGGCAGTTCTATTACGGACAGTTCTATTCCGCGCAGTTCTATTCCGCGCAGTTCTATTCCGGACAGTTCTATTCCGGACAGTTCTATTCCGGACAGTTCTATTCCGCGCAGTTCTATTCCGCGCAAATAGCCGCCAAATAGCCTCCAAAAAGCTTCCAAATAGCTGCCAAATAGCCTCCAAATAGCTGCCAAATAGCTGCCAAATCATGGTGATCAGGTTCCCCAGGGAGGCTATACATATTTTCAATAGCCGACACCTCACGGGTTCCGACGTTCGCTATGCTTTGCAGAAGAGAGGCGGGCCGTCTAACTGTATTATCGAAAATTTTCGATAATGTCGAAAATTATCGAGGAATTTATCGAAACTGGTTTCGATAAAATTTCGATATTTTATTATTCTCAGTACGGAGCGCTGCAAACGCGCTCCTTTCGAACAGTGATGGACGCGGCCACGTTGGCGACGAGAGAGTGCAGAAAATTGAGAGAGCCGTGGCCGATGTTTTGCTCTGATTTCTCTAAACCTCACTCCAAATGCATGTGAAATTCATTGTTCGATTGGAGCGAGTTATCAGCGTTTTATACCGAGTATATCGAAAATTATCGAAAATGTTTCGATAATACTATCGCAAATAATTTCGATAATTTTCGATATTTTTTCGACATAAAATTTTCGATAATTTTTCGATAATTCCTCGATAATTTTATCGAAAAATTTATCGAAGAATTTATCGAAACTTCTTCGATAATCCACACTGAATTCTAGAGACTCCATAATGGTTTTAGTATGCTACTTGACCGGTTCCCACAAAACTTTGACCGCCTTTGGTTTTATTAGGTTTGAAAATTTTTTAGCCAATTTTAGTGCCAGTAGTAGCTGAGAAAACGATACCAAATGCACCGATCAAAATAGATCAAAAACTTTTTTTGTTTACCCTTTCTTGCCCTTTAAATAAAGTTGCACAAGCAATGATTATAGTTTATACAACTGTCATTCATTTTTGTTGCAAAAATATACATTTATGTGAATTTGTAGGTTTCACAAATAGTTTTATATGATAATTATCCATCTCCGAAAGCACGGGGTGCTGGCGACTTTTATGCGAAGATGCGAATTCACATTTTTTTTTTCTGGCAGAGAGCGTATACGCGATGAGACGCAGGGTTGTCACGCGACGCAAACGCAGCGCGTGGCGTCGGCGGCAAAAAAGGGTTTGAAAATAGGAAGTCGCCAGCTCCTCGTGTCAGCGTTCCACCACTCGCACACGGACTGTGCACTGTTGGAAATACGTATTTCGCAGTTGGTCTAGTTCTGTATGACCTAAGTTCCGATAGGCCTCCGGTGGAACTTTTAGAGATTTATAATAACCACTTGGATCTGTTTATATAATAAAATGAAACACTTGGATCTTAAGATTAGAGAAACCCTTTAATTCAAGAGGGCAATTCTATTTTTCGGGAGGTTGTTTTGGGGCCCTTCTAATACAGTTTTTACGGTATTCCAGGTCGCATTCTTCGGCTTAATCTTCAACATTCTCGGTATGACAGTGGTCATTAAAAGCCCAGTTTTAAAAAACGCGTTCGGTTCTCTATGTCTCAGCCATACGATCGCCAACAGTGGAGTACTTTTTGTGTTTTTCATCTGGTCAGCTCCAGCCACGTACATGTGAGTTTCCTGGAAAATTAGTCTCCGGAAATGCTGACATTTTCAGACAAGTGGCACTATCAGAAGGGTTGCTAAACAAAATTTTGGGCCAATTGAACATTTTTTGTTGGGATGCGTGCGTTTATTCTCACCTCGTCATTTCTTTTAATCGATTTTTCTCTATCGCCATACCAGCTAGGGTACGGTGCAGCTTTTTGTTTAATTTTTTGTTGGTTGGATGTGTCATCTTTCAGGCCAGCTCCATCTTCTCTCGTCGCAACACCCTTACCATTATCGGAGTAGTATGGTTCATTGCGTTCTGTCATATATTTCCCTATTTTTGGTGTAAGTAATGAGACAACTCGTTAAGGTGTTTGTAGCCTGAAATCACAACGTTTTCTATGTATAGAAGAGTAAACTTTTCCCATGATTCTGTCTTTTTAGTCCTTTTTATGATATGATTAAGAGAGAAATGGAAGCAGTCGGGTGAAATCAGTCTGGCGGAAATTCGAATTTTGCACGATATAAGGGTATTTGGGGTAATTAAAATATTGTGAATTCAAGGGAGCTAATTATTTCGTGATTCGATTTGTGATAAAGTGCAGAATTTCTAAGCATAATCTGTTGAACAAAATTGATCGAGCGAAAAAATATTCCTTTCCTTACTATTAGTCAGACTAGGGTTGGCAGTGGGGAGCCCCACTATTTTTTGCGCTAGTGGCAGATATCCAATCTTAAGCACTCAGATAGTTTCCTCACTTTAAAAAATAATACTAGCACATCTGCTATTCAGATTTTTGGCGGAAATTTCACATTTCCAGAATTGCGGAGGCATGTTTTGGCGATGGGTAGGTTGGGGCGGGGAGGTGGGGAGCCTCCCCCACCTCCCCATTGCCAACCCTAAGTCAGACCCTTTTAACGACGTCAAATTAGTGTAGCTCTGCTTGGTAGCAATATCCATTTTTGCACTTTGAATTGCTAAAGAGCCCAAGAAATTACACCTTTCGCAAGAAATGACCGATATCAAATACTTTTGGCAAAACAGTGTATATTAAAAAGGCCCATCATCCATTAAAACGGCCTTTATTTCATAAGGAGTATCGGCACGAATTTTGACCCAGTTTACTGAGTGCGACCGTAACCCAGCCAACGAGAGAGTGAGGGGAAGAATGTGCAATTGTCTCTTATTTTCTCTCACTCTCTCGTTGAATGGATTACGGCCGCACTCATTCAGCTGTGCCATAGTTCGTGCCGACATTCCTCGTGGGGAAGCTTCCATTTTAAATAATGGTAGACCCATTCTGAGAAAAGAGTAATAATAGCGAGATGTGGACTACATAGGTTGAGAGGAATTTATAATGGACCTATGCAGATGAATTTTCCTGCCATTTTATTCCTATGCAAAGCTACATTTTAATACAGGAAAATTCAGGTTAATACAGGTGAATGCAGGAAAATTAATAAAAAAGAAGATTTGCATAGGAATAAAATGGCAGGAAAATTCATCTGCATAGGCCCATTATAAATTGTAATAAATATTTTCGGCCGGCCAAAATGGTCAAGCGCGCTCCGCTGAACTCAATGCTATGCGACTTTTATTTTGGTTTCCAAATTATTTCATTTCACGTTGAATTTATAAGTGAAATGAAATAATTTGGAAACCAAAATGAAAATCGCATAGCGTTGAGTTCAGCGGAGCGCGTTTGACCATTTTGGCGGGCCGACAATACATTGAACAATTAAAAAAGGCGGACATCCCGTAAAGTGCGGAACCACCGCAACGTTTTGCTTACCTATAGGATATAGTTGCCGTTTTGCACAAATAAAAGCACCAAATTTTCAGACGATCACTGTTACGTCACCTATGATCCGATTTCGTGGACATGGAACTTCGCTGATACTCCATGCGGATTCGTCATTTCCACTTACACGGATTATTACACAAGTGTTGCTATCTTTATTGCGATGAGTTCAGTGGACTTTTCCACTCTGGTTAGTTTTTAGACCTACTTAATTTTTACAACCAATCTATTTAGATTCTCCTCGTCCTTCATCGGAAACACAGCCATTTCTCTTCAAATGATGAAGCTGTGAAACGTCGAAAAGTTGAAATTCGTTTTTTCATGCAATCTTGTCTTCAAGGAGCATTGTTCTTTTATGAGATATTTAATTTCTATTATGTCAGCACTTTGAATTCAAGTCAATGGTATATATTCTTCACTGCCACGTTTGCCTGGGAGATTTGTCACTGTTTGGATGGGTAGGCTGTAGCAAACTGGGGCAATGCAAAATAAGTATATAATATACGGCTTTCAGATTCGTCGTGTTGCTGTTCCATTTTCGCCGTCGCACATTTTTTGGAGACGTTACTCCGGTGAGTGACCATGTTTCTTTACATCACGTTGCCTAACTAACCATAAGAACCCAGTGTTTTTCTCTCAGCTCGCGCCTCGCTCTCAGACTGTTTTCATTCACAACAAACCTACAGTCCATATAAGCGGACTTCCCGCCAAAACGAATACAGTACTGGCCATAAAGAATGCGACAACTAGTTTTTTGACAATAACTTCTTGGAAAGTTAACTTTTTGACCCAAATTTTTTGTGAGATTTTTTTTAGCACTATCAGAAACCTTTCTGTCGAGTTGATTTTAAAATTCTGCTGAAAATTATTTTTTTATTCAATTTTTTTCGAAAATTCATTAAAATTGACATTTTTGGAGATCTATACAAATAAGGTCTAGAATCACCGAAGGTCAAAAACAAAAGGAAGGTAACTATAAAAACTGATTTAATACTTGGTTGGGTATCCTTTGGCATCAATAACAGCTTGGCATCTACGTGGCATCAAATCCAGGAGCGTCTGAACCACCGTCATCGGGATACTCTTCCAAGCAGCTTCGAGTTGAGCGAATTTCTGGTTGGCATTGGAGGCTCGGACTCCTTTGAGACTTCGTTCTAGCTCCTCCGACATATGTTCGATGGGATTCAAGTCCGGAGACTGATTTGGCCATTCTAGGAGATCTACACGGCGACGTCGAAACCAATTGGCAACATGACCCGAAGTTTGCTTCGGGTCATTATCCTGCTGAAACACCCACGATTGGCCCAAATTTTCTTTTGCCCATGGTCGCATTGTGTTCTCCAGGATGTCTTGGTATACATATCGTCCATGGTTCCAACAATTCTCTTCAATGGACCCATGGAAGTGTCGGAGAAGCATCCCCAAACCATCACAGATCCAACTCCATGTTTTACCGTCGGACATTGGTACTGAGGAGCATATCTGGAGCCAATAGGACGTCGAATCCATTGAATACCATCAGTACCGAACAGGTTGAACTTCGATTCGTCGCTCCAGATGTGATTAGCCCACTCTCGAGGTCCCCAGGACAAGTGCTGTTTAGCCCATTAAAAGCGAGCTTTCCGGTTTTTTAGACTAACGAGTGGTTTCTGACTGGTCTTCGTCCGTGCAGTCGAGCAACTTGCAGACGTCTTCTAATAGTCCTTCTCGATAACACCGGCTCATTTGGAGACGTCACGGAAACTTGAATATCCGTAGATGTGCGTCTGGGATCTTCTCGGCACGCGCGCAAGTTATTTCGATTCATAGCTCTGGAAGTAGTTCGGGGTCTTCCTGGAGATTGATGATAAACTACACCATCCTGTATAGTCAAAATCAGTTAAGAAAGCTAATTGAAACCTTACATCATCACGGTTATTCTTCAAAATACGGTAAATTTGGCTGGAAGAACAACCAAACTGAGTTGCGAGTATCTTCGGATGCGCGCCTAGTTCATGTCCACGTACGATGCTTTTTCGAACGTCCACAGTGAAATTTTTCTTCCCAAATGGTCTGACCATGGCTGAAAAACAATAAAAAACTAATTAGAACAACTCCCAATTAATTTACATTCAACTTTATACAAAAAACTGAAATACATGAAAAAAGTGCAAAAATGAGAAAAATTTAAAAAATTAAAAAATTTTTTTTTTTGCAGAATGATGCAATTCGCAAGTACGCAAGTTTTTGTGAGGTTCCATTGCAGATACAGTAAGAAATTCGGGTCAAAAAGTTAACTTTCCAAGAAGTTATCGTCAAAAAACCAGTTGTCGCATTCTTTATGGCCAGTACTGTACATTGTGAAAGAGCGGACACGTCGACATTTCAGACAAAAGTGCGACAATCGGAGCTCACTCGATCGATCATCTCGAGACACTGACAATGCATGTATGTATGTGCATTGATGCAGGGAAGGGAAATGGGAATATGAGGCTAACGAGCTGAAGTTTCTCACAACTTCTTTTTGTGCTTTTCGAGTGACACCTCACACGAGTTTTCTGAAAGGTAAACATGTGTATTTCTTGTGAACAGTATGCAGAGAGTTTACTTGTCGTTATGCTCAACTTTTTTGTAAGTTTAAGTTTACAATTAGAGGTTTCCGGTTATTTACATTTACGTATTTCAGATAGGTTTTTTTGGATTGCTTTTCAACTTGCTCACTTTTGCCACTATCCTAAAATCCCACTATTTTCAAAATGCCTATGGAACATTGTCTATTAACCATTCTTGCCTCAACTTTTTAATTTTGTTGATCCATTTTTTATGGGTCACACCAACCACTTATATGCAAGTTTTACTGGTATTATTAGGGTTACATTCTAATTATTTTTAGGCAATCATCCGGTACAGATTCTCTGTTTGGAAAGGTTATTGGACAACTTTATATTCTATTTTGGACTTCTATGTATAGTCTATTCCCACTTGATTCATTCTTTTAATCGATTCATCACTCTAGTCTTTCCAAAATACGCTAAATCTGTATTTTGTCACAACTCTTGTTTGACTTTTATCTTATTCATCTGGCTTCTTGGACTCTGCAACGTCATTCCTCTCTTCTGGTACGATAATTGCTTTATGACTTATGATCCTACCCTCTGGATTTGGACTATGGGAACGACAAAGTGTGCAAAATCTTACAAAACATTCGTGCTTCACTATCTAAACTTTTTCGTCATTGGATTGGCTTTTGTTCTAAATGTCACAGTTTTTATTTACATCAAAACAAAAGCTATGTTTTCTAGAAAAAATGAAGATGTGAAACTGTTCATTGAGGTAAATAGATCATAGAGCAACATCGGAGAAAAAAAACAACACATTTGCATTTCTGTTATTCATTGCAGACATTCATCAAAACCTTTGCGTTTTTACTGATATTCATATTATCTACAGTATTCGAGAGCATATTTTTGGAAAGGTGGCAACGCTATGCGTTCACTTCATTAATTTGGGAGATCTATTTTGTGTTCGACAGCTTTCTAATGGTCGTTTTGCATTTCGAAAGGAAACTTCTCGTCAATCATCATGATCACCGGAATGCGTCATTTATCAATGTGGAAACCCATAAACATGGAAACCATTCGCATGATCATCATTCTCCACATAATGCTCATCCAATCAATCATCATAATCAATTTTCTAAAGTTTGCACGTACTGATATGTAATTACTGTTCAATATTTATTTTTAGTCAATTTTATTCATTGTTTGTTGTTGTAATTTAGCCAAAAAAAAGTGGTGAATCTTATATGATTTAATAAAACTAACCAGTAGGATCTCAATTTTACATAAAACATAACAAGTGGTGTCTGTAAGTGGTGTCTTGAAACGGAGTTTTCGCTATTGTTGTTCTTAAAGGCTATACCGTACGGCATAGCCGTGGTTAATCAAATAGGACTTCTCTTAGTTGTTGCTATTCATAGTAATGCACAAAATAATGACAGCTGGTAGAGCGAATATAAGCGGTTATTACTGCGTCGCGAAAACGAGGCAGAGCCGCTTGTGCGTTGCGCCGGTGGTCTCGCCGCGATCAACTCGTATACGGTAGTTTGTTTACGAAAAAAATCGAAAAAACATTTTTCTTTTGAAAAACAGAAAAACAATTCAAAAAAGAATGTAAACAAACTACCGTATACGCGTTGATCGCGGCGAGACCACAGCCGCAACGCACGAACGGATCTGCCTGGTTTTGGCGACGCAGTAATATGTATATGGCTATTAGCCATCAAATATGACAGATAGACATTATTGGCGCATATTCGGCAATTGACACGAGTTCGACGATAAGCTTTATAAATGAGCAAACATTAATTAGGTAAGCAGATATAAATACAGTACTGGCCAAAAAGAATGCGCGTTTCGCTGATTTTTGTTCGAAATGACCAACTTTTAGTGTGTGCCACAAACTCTGAAAGTGCACTACTAATTTAAAACGTTTTGTAGATCGCAGAAGCAATTATCCTAAAAAATTGTTGCAATTCCTGTACAAAAATTGTTGCGATTCCTTTACAAACTAGGTTGGAAAGTTCAACACAAAAATTTTTAAGTTAGTAATGCACTTTCAGAGTTCGTAGCATACACTCAAAGTTGGTAATTTTGAACAGAAAGCAGCAAAACGCCCATTCTTTTTGGCCAGTACTGTTGGTGGGTCAGTGGAATAGAATGAAAAATTACAAAAGGTTTTACATGCCAAGTTTACAATTTATTGTACATTAATTCTTAATTTTAAGGAAAAACCTAAACTTTGTTATTACTTCTCACTTCACTTGCTCTCGAGAAGAGTACAGTAGCTTGAGACGACTTTCGCAAAAATCTTCGCTTGAAATGAAATATCACTACTACCAATCTGGATTTACAATAATTAACATTATTTCCCATATTTATCAAGATTACCCATCCAGACAATGACAGATCTCCCAGGCGAACGTAGAATTCATGAATACGAACCACTGATTTGTATTCAAGGTGACCAAATAGTTGAACGCAAAAACTTCATAGAAAAACAAAAGGCCTTGGATACATGATTGGGTGAAAAATCGAATTTCCACACGACGTCTTCTTTTCATTTCATCGCTCGAAGTCAAGTGAGTACTTCGACGGTACAATACTAGCAATGTCTGTAACGATTCTCTTTTTAAAAAATCAAGATGTGCAAACTTACAAAAGTAGAGATATCCAAAGTGCTCATAACGACAAAAATGGCCACACTCGTGTAGTAATCAGTGTAGGTAGTGATAATATATCCACATGGAGTGTCTCCAAACACCCATGTCCAACTAGGAGGATCGTAAGCCACGTAGCAAGTGTCCCGCCAGAAGTAAGGAATGACGTGGCCAATTGCCATACTCCAAACGAATCCAATCAGGATGCAAGTGTTACGGTAGTTGAACAATTTGTTAACCTGAATAGCAAAAAAATTATGTATTGTTTTCAGAGTGATATATTTACTTTTGTAGGCATTGAAATTGTGAGAAATCGATTGAAAGAAATGGTAAGATGTGAGTAACAGCATGCATTCCAGAAGAGAATGTTAATTTGTCCAAGAACTTTTCCAAATGTGAATTCAGTGTATTTGTATTGTCTGAAATTTAAATTGGCACTCATGTTTTGTTCGGATCAGCTTTCTATGAAACATTTTTCTGTATTATGAGATTTTCTTCAAAAAGATCCAAACATATTCTGATCTCGTTGTAAATATTTTGATCAACTTTCCCACGGTTTGATTCTTTTGAAACTTGGAAATGTTTAGAGTTTGTTGATTAAATAACATAATTTTTGATTTTCTGGATTATATATTTTGTTTCGCAGATTTCGCCAAGGAATTTTTCTTCTACAAAAGTGATTCAGAAATGTTTTTAAATCAAGAAAATAAGATGAATAGACTCGATTTTTCCATTACCGTAAAAACTGCAATTGAAGTGCCCCTTAAATAGAGGCGCTTTTCTATGTGCCTATTACTTTCACTGTTCTTATTAATTTTTTTCGGCTTGAAAATTAGATGCAAGCACCTCAAATTGAAGCGTTTTTGCGATTAAGGCGTACCAACAAGGAAGGGTTGAAAATGGAGCCGCATGTGCCTCTATTACAGGTTTTACGGTATCTTGTTATGAATATTGATGTTTTTTTGAACAAATTTCTCAAAAAAGTAGTTTTTCAGATTTGCACCTTTATTTCTAAAATTTTGAATCGCCACTTACAGGATTGTTGTTGGAGTGACCCAAGAGACAAAAATAAACAATACTCCAAAGTTGGCTATTGTATGGCTGAAACATAGAGCTCCAAACGCGTTTTTCAGAATCGGATTTCGCAAAACAACAATTGCAGCGAGGATGTTGAAAATGCAACCGCTGAAGGATAACTGTAAAATAAAAATAGGGTTATAAGAGAAATAGGAAAATCAGAAAGTTACCAGGAAAATAATAATCGACGCGTAAATGTCGTCCACTTTGGTCATCTTTGACGTTTTCGAACTGAAATAATTTTTTGGAAGCTCATGCTAGAAATTCTCACGGATACGCGCTTGTCTGCTAACATCTTATCACATGTATCTTTTCTCACACCCTTCGCTACATCACTTAGACCAGTCCTAAGTGCGATTCGATTTTTTTAAGTGCAAAGAGTGAGGAAGTCAGGAAATTTAGGAAAATGACGAATAAAGAGAAGTCAATTTTATTAGATTTTGGGTGCCGTTCAAAGTAATCCCTGAAGATTATTAATTTGATTTTATATAAGACATAAAAATGTCTTAATTTTTCTACTAAGCATGGAATTTTGATATAGCTAGTAGAAGCGCGAATAGTTGATAGCCCCGCCCACTGTCTTTTTTAACTTCCAGTGACGCACGGCGTGCCAAACCCTACTCAGAGAATTATCGGCGTGAAGTCGGCCTGAAATGAGCAATTTGCCGCCGAAATCGGCAAATTGCCGCCGGGCAGGAAGTCGGCAGCTAAAAATGCATAACCCGGCGTGATGTCGGCACGAACTCGGCAAGTTGCCGACTTCCGGCCGCGGGCAGGAAGTCGGCAGCTAAAATTACATAACCCGGCGTGAAGTCGGCCTGAAATGAGCAATTTGCCGCTGAAATCGGCAAATTGCCGGCGGGCAGGAAGTCGGCAGCTAAAAATGCAAGACCCGGCGATTCAGGCGGAACCCGTGAAGTGTCGGTCCACAAGAGAAGGTATACCCGCCGTCAACGCTGGTGTTGCAAGGGACTGGGTTAAAGAATTCTGAACGGTGGGTGGGGAACTCTGGAGGAAGGCTCCGTGGCACGGTGCCACAGAGCTCACCGGCTATTTTTGGTTTTCTGTATACATGGTGCTCGTTGAGCATCTTGAGTGAAATCAGTAAAAAATGGAAATTTCAGGTAGTCTAAAAAAGCTAAAAAGCTAAAAAAAAACGGCAAATTGCCGTTAAAGGCGGCAAATTGCCGCGAAAATCGGCAAATTGCTGCCCCTATGCGGCAATTTGCCGCCGCGATCGGCAAATTGCCTCCCCTCGGCGGCAATTTGCCGCCTAAATCGGCGCGTCTGCCCACAGGAGGCGGCCAGGCCGCCGATTTCGACGGCAAATTGCCGCCGAGGGGCGGCAAATTGCCGATAATTCTCTGAGTACGTAAAGGCAAACGCGCCTTGTCGCTTTTATCTGCGTATCAACAGTGGCATTCTGCCAAGTTTAGCTAAAAGCGTACAATTACTGTAACTACTGACAAAATGTTCAAAACACAATATTCACACAAGAATATCCGGAAATAATATGTAGACTGCGTATAAAACTATGAAAAAATGTCTATTAAAGTTATCGTTTTTTGTGACTTGTAATGAAAATTCAATCAATCTTCTCGTCAGCTAATAGTTTGACTTTTATAAGGAAATGAATTTATATCATAAAAAGTTTTTCTCCATGCAATCTAATTAGTTAATCCAATATTGCAGTTTTTAAAATAACTTGTTCTATGTAAAGGCAACCCCTATTTTTTTTTAGATGTTTGGTGCTCACTCGAAAAAAATTTAATTGAATCTTTTCGGGTGTTTGTTTTATTTTTAGCTTTTTTGCGGATTCACAAGTGTGGACCTTCAGATAATAGTTTTGTGTTCAAATTGGCCTTAGTTTTATTTTTAAAAGCCTGAAATCACATTCCTCAAAAAACCGAAAAAAAAAAGGCTCCGCCCGATTCCCCCCCCCCTTTTCGTTTCTACATTTTGACGGTGTAAGAACGAAAAGACAACAATTGATGGGATGGCTTGCTTTCAGGCCTACATAGGTTAAGTGGTTGAATGGTTTTATGCAGTAGCGGTCAATAAAATACCGTAAAAACTCTAATACAACGGGATGCCATTATCTTGTTTCATTTCATCAAAACTGCCGGGTATTTATAGGTTTGCACACCAAACTCGGCGAAACACGACATTACCAAGTAGGCATGATACGACCGAAGTTTGGTGTGTGAACCTCTAAAAACCAGGTAGTTGTGATGAAAAGAAACAATAGAAGGGCATGTCGTTGTGTTAGAGTTTTGTCGCAACGCATCGATAGCGAAGCCTCGTCGGTGATGATCTTGGAGACTTTTCCGCCTGGACAACCAATAGCGGACGAGTCGGAAGATTCGATGTTCTCGGTAACGGCAGATGAATCGACAACGTCTCCAGCTCTCTTATCTTGGCGTGGTCCTCTTGACTTGCGGTTTTGGTTTGTTTTGCTTTGCTTCTTTGGTTTCTTCGTTTTCTCGCCAGTTGGCGATGACTGATCGGCATCGGCTTTCAGAACAGGATCTTCATCGGATTCTCTCGGCTTGCGGTTTTTGCAAAAACGCTAGAGCAGCTCATGACGCTATTTCGAGCCGATGACATTTTCTCCTTCCGTTCTAGTGGCATTGGAAGCCTCCGGTACGTTCTGGCCGTCGACGAAACGGGCGACGAACTCTTCCACATCGGCAAGAGTACGAAGGTAGAACTTCTCGGTGGCAGACTTGGAGATGTCGGTTTGATGAAAGAACACATCTTTCTCCTCATCGTCGCGGGAGATGGATCCGTACCGGCGGAGCACCGAGTTGGCGGTGCCAAGCCTCTCTTGCCGTTCTCTTGTCGCCTCGTACTCTCTCTACCGCGCTACGACAATCCGTTATGCCGGTTTGCCGTACTTTAGTGGCACGCCTAAGTTAGGGTCACGTGAAGAGTTTTAAGTTTATTTTTGACGTGAGTTGTCACATGTAAATTTAGTTTGTTTATTTTTAGTTTATATTTCGGCGAGCTGTTGTGTTGGCCACGTATGGTCGTCTACCTGGTGTAAATGGGATAATAAATATATTGTTTCGTAAGTCTGCTATGTCTTTTGTTTTATTTTAAAGAAATCCGTGGTGAACCTGAAAAGGTGAACCAATAACTACCGAGTAGAAGTTCACCTTACCGTTAACTCCGGATTTCCCTTTCTGCTTCTCCCCGCAGATGCTGATACACTCAACTGTCGACAGGCGTTTTTTGCACAGTTTCCCTCCGCTGTTGACTGGCGGTGTCACATCGTCGACGGTGAGGCTCTCGAGCTTCTCGAGCGCCTATTCGGCGATTTCAACAGCGGCGTTCGCGGTGTCCGACATGGTCGTTTTGTGAGAATAGTAAATGGAGTTCACTCAAACTTGGGTAATTAAACCAATTTCCTTTTTTGGAAACAAATAAGACCGACACTCGAACACACCGTTATTACATCGTTTTTCTGTTCAAATTCCAGGTAATTAGAGACAGACGAATACAGCTCGGCAAAACATTTTCTAAACAAAGAGGCATGAGACGGCAAAACTTTAGTGACTAGTCTCAAATTATCCAAAATTTGATAAATAAAACAAACAAAAATTATTCTTTTTTTTTAAGTTGTCATTTCCGAAGCCATTAAGCTCCGCCTTTTCACGCGAATTCCATGAAATTTTTATTTTCCTTCACTTTTTGTTCATGAAAATTTAAAAAGGTTGAAATTCGCGTGAAGAGCGGAGCCTAATTTTAAAGTTCACGCGGATTTGGAGGTGACAAGTTTTTTAAAACAATAATAACTTCATGCAGGGCTGCTACATACAGCCATCATCCAATTTTCGCAAAACTGAAAAACTGGCTATGATAAAGTAACGGTTTCCGTCGTGAAAATGTAACCTTTAAGTATTAGTTTTGGAATATTTTAGGGTGGCCGTATCATTATGTGTAGCACTGTAACTTGCGGTACCCTGTTTAATTGCTAGAATTCATAAACAAATTATATATTTCAAAGGTGATAATCATATAAATTAGCTGACAAAGCATAAAAGCGTATAATTAATACCAGATTTCCTATATTTTTTTCGTACTCCTCACTTCACTTGCTCTCGAGAAGACAACAGTAGCTTGTGATGATTTTCGAATGAAACTTCGTTTGAAATGGAACATCACTACAACCAATCTGGAATTTGCAACAATTAACATTTATTTCACATATTGAGCAAGCTTACCCATCGAAGCAATGGCAGAATTCCCAGGCAAATGTTGAAGTCATGAAAACGTACCACTGCTCGGTATTCAAAGTTGTTACATAGTAAAAGTTAAACACTTCGTAGAAGAATAAAACCCCTTGGATACATGATTGCGTGAAAAATCGAATTTCCACGCGACGTCTCCTTTTCACTTCATCGGTCGACGAGAGGCGTGAACTTCGTCGATACAGTACTAACAATGTCTGTAATTATTCTTCTCTTAATAGGAGCAACATGTGTAATGATTGACTTACAAAAGTAGAAATATCCAAAGAGCTCATTGCCACAAAAATGGCGACACTCGTGTAGTAATCAGTGTACGTAGTGATAATATATCCACATGGAGTGTCTCCAAACACCCATGTCCAACTAGGAGGATCGTAAGCCACGTAGCAAGTGTCTCGCCAGAAGTAAGGAATGATGTGACCAATTGCCATACTCCAAACGAATCCAATCAGCATGCAAGTGTTACGGTAGTTGAACAGTTTGCTAACCTAAATAGAAGAAATAAGTAAGTTTTCGGAGTGAATTATTTACTTTTGTAGGCATTGAAATTGTGAGAAATCGATTGAGAGAAATGGCAAGATGTGAGTAACAACATGCATTCCAGAAGAGAATGTTGATTTGTCCAAGAATTTTTCCAAATGTGTATTCAGTGTATTCGTACTGCCTGCAATCAAAAATGATGGATATAAAAGCTTTGACTTCTTGAATATCCGAACCCAATCGGTGCTCATGTGCTTTACCGTAAAAACTCTATTAAATGGCCACCCCTATTTGAATGCCACCTCTAATATAAAGCCACTGCGGTAGAAATACTTAAACTATTTTCAATTGTTTTATGAAAAAACTGCATTTTAAATTTTTTTTTCGGAGTTTTGGGTAGTGTAGAAGTGTAGAAAATAAAGTACGCGATTTCCGAGCGAACTGTTTCCAAATTGTTCGAACCTTCAAAAACTTTTGAAAAATAAATCGCTTTAAATAATAGAATGTCACGCCCTAATTAAATGCCACCGCCCGCTAAACTTTGCTCCAAACAATAGAGTACCATGGCCATATAATAGGGTTTTTGCGGTATCCTTAAAATTTCCAATTAAACGCATGTTTTTAATTTTTATCGCTGTCTGTATTAAATACGTCATCATCATTAATATATTTTAGAAATGACGTCAGTGTTCGTCTATACGTCTGTAGCCTACTGTATTTCCTTAATCAGGAACTACGTATGTAGTTGTTTATTTATTAAATTGGCTACAAGGCAACTAAAGTAACTTGATTATTGTGCTTTAATGCTCAAAAATCTGACAGAAAAGCTTCAAATTGAACGGAAAAAAATCAAGAATGAATGGTGTCTAATTTCCAAGTTTTGAAAAATGTTCAGACACATTTATAAATGAATGAATTTATTGATGAAGTAAGTAAGAAGTGGATGAAGTCAGAAATTTTGAATTTAATTAAAGTTAGGATTGTGCAATTATAACTTTTCCAGTTGAATTTTCTAGCTCTTTTGTGATTTGGGCTCAATTATTTTTCTTCTAATTATCAAATAGTTAATTAGGCCGGCTAATTTTTCATGTTTGCTAGAACTCACATGACTGTTGTTGGAGTGACCCAGGAGACAAAAATAAACAAAACTCCAAAGTTGGCTATTGTGTGGCTGAAACATAGAGCTCCAAACGCGTTTTTCAGAATCGGATTTCGCAAAACAACAATTGCAGCGATGACGTTGAAAATGCAACCGCTGAACGATAACTGTAAAGGAAAACGTGTTAAAAAAACGAAGTGAATCAGAAAGTTACCAGGAAAATAATAATCGACGCATAAATGTTGTCCATTTCAGTCATCTTTGACGTTTCAGCTGTATCATTTGCTGACATGGCTTGCTCCAACGAATAATTAAATAAACTTGGTTCAAAAAGTGGACACAAAAACCAATCGAGTTAGGGGCTATCAAGTAAGTTAGCTCCAGGTAAAATATTTCCTCAAATGGGCAGCTAAAAGATTCTCACGATCTCGAGCTTGTCTGCTATCTGCTATCATCCTATCACATGTTTTATTTCTCACACCCCTGTCCACGCCGTCAGAGTGCTAACTAACGAATGCAGGTACTTTTTGTGGGTTTAATCGAATAAAGTGCAAAGAACGATTTATTTGAATTGAAATGATTTTAAATTTGAATAAGAAAAAGAGGACAAGGAGGAGAAGGTGGAGAAGAGAAACCCGAGGAATGTATGTAATGTTAAGCGAGAGAAAAATTAGAGGTGTCTGGAGAAGGTTTTGTCATTTAGAGCTGTACATACAATGAGTTAATGACGATTAACTCGACGAGCACGAATCGGAACAGGAGTTATTGATCTGCGATGAATTCGTGACGGAGCGGCGATTTGACGAGAGAATGGATGAGGAGAGGTGGCTGCTTGGTAGGGAGTTGGAGCAACTGCTTGTGCTGAGGATTGTTTTATGTCTGTAAATTAAAGGTTATGGGATTGTTAATAATTTGACGTGTTTTAGGCGCCCAGAAATTGCACACATGCCCGCCTAGATTACGTCTTGATTTTCCATTTTTTTTCGATTGCCTAACTGCTCTTATTACACGATTCAGGTATGTCCGTCTGTTCGCTTTGAGGGATTTCACGTTTAACTATTTTTTATCTATCACTGTGCCGATAGGAGCCAGATCTGGCTTGTTTTTCCTCCAAAGCAGTGGAGTACATGGGCAATATCTATGAACGTCTAGACAAAAAGGCTATCGTTATTAAACAAGTTCATTTTTTCACTCAGAAGTTGCCTTTACCTTGAGCTACTGGGAATAAAACGCGTTCAAAGTTCTTTTCTTTGCACTCATCAACTCCCACGAAAGGAATTTTTTTCAGATTACACAAATTGAGCACACTCTTGCAGCGGTTCGGGTAAAATGGTTAGCTCAATAGAAACTTTTTTATTATTAAGTTGGTCGATAAGTTCTGCTACATTTATAATACAAATTGGAGTTTTCTAGACAAACTTGGAGTCTTGGATATAACGAAGTACTGTGGAATGAGAGTGCCCAAGTCTTTCTGCTAGACACCGCTTTCAAAGCATCGAGATTGAATCGTTCAAAGTCCCGATTATTAAAATGTTGGTACCATCTCGCTGTTGTAGTATGATAGCCTGTACCACGGCCCATTGACTTGTTGATACAACCTGTAGTAACTCGTGCGGAGGAGCCCAGGCGATGCTCATAAGGGAGAAGCAGCCCCAACTGGTCTCGAGAGATTGGGAAGGTTTCGCCGTCAGGTGGATCCATTGGATTGAGAATCGAGTGATGATTATCTCGTATCGCCCCTCTTATATACCCAAACTATGAAACATTCCAGAATCTTCTAGAAATTTCAATAGCTAGATTATTAAAGTGTAGCAGAACTTATCGGCCAACCTAATTTAATATAAAGTTAATGGAGTTTATAAAACAAATATTCGGCCAAATTTTTAAAGAAAACGTGAGAAATACATAGTCTAAACGTGTATTTCCCAGCAAAAAACTCATACCGAGAAGCGAGACTAACGGTTATTAGTCGCGTCTCAGCTGGAACTTTTTCTGGCCTAAAAAATTCGAACCATTCTACAAATAAACTGAGAACGATGGGGCCTAGCAGAAATGAGGGTGACCGTAATCCAGGTCGAGATGCTCGTTTAATGATTTTTTTCAGTCTCCCAATTCTTTGAAATTTCTTCCAATTTTTAATTTGGGGGAACACGCTTTTAGAGCTGTGCGGTTTAGAGCTCATTTTCCTGACTCAGTTATTTTATTGCTGTCTTTCCAATCATTTTAAATATATTTAGAAAGATAGGAAAAATATAACAGGCTCAGAAAAATTGAGCTCTAAACCGCACAGTTTAAAAGCGAGTACCTCCTTTAATTTCAAATCAATTTTATATAACATTTTTTGTTCAGAATTCGCAAAAACAAAAAAAAACATTTCACTTCTGCTTTAATGGTCGCTGCAGTTCCCTGTTCCTCACATTTCAATATATTTCCAATTTTAATTGAATACATACCAACACGCGGAAGTTATAATTAATGTATATACAAAAACAACCTCACCTGAAGATTCGGTGACCTCTGAAGTGGCCCCAGAAGGCAGTAGAAGAAGAAGTGTGAAGAGAAGAATCAGAAGGTTCGATGATATCGAATTTGACATTTTCATCTTCTGGAAAAGTGAAGAAGACGTGGAAAATTTTGGAAGAGGGGCTTCTATGAGTGGAAGAAACATGAAAAATTGATGAAGAGTGTGACTGGTAGGTCTACCTGCACGCGATGAGCAGGCAACATACTTTGTATGTGGAATGGTAAAAAGGGAGCAAAAGAAAAAGAAAAGAAAAGATAAATGAAATACAAATAAAACAACACAAAATGATGTAAAATAGAGTAGAAGATCAAGACTGTTGAGCAAACAGTACCTGCGGCAAGGTATTTAGAAAACAAAATGGATGATGCTTCGAAGAAAATTAAATGCGGGAGAGAAAAAGTACCGGATTTGTAGTAAAAAACAGGCCAAAGCCAAGCCAAGCCAAGCCGACAATTTAAACGAAAACGAAAAGTCCGCCCGCAAAACTTTAGCGGACACTAGCTGGATGGACAGTAATGGCTAGGTGAAGGGATAGATTCACCAAAAAAAAAACAATAATTGAAAAAAAAAACAATAAGAAGAATGAAAAGACTTGGAAACGTGTTATTATTTATGTGTTAATGGTGGGGGCCAGAAAAAAATGGGAAGAAAGGCCGAAAGGAAGGACAAATCAGCAGAACGGCAGAATTCGTAATACGGAGGCGGAGGGAGGAGGAGACAGGAGGAGTTGGCTAAAAGTTTATAACTACTTTTGGGGGAAATGAGGCAGTATTTCTGATAATTGGGCTTCAAAATTTAAACAAGTTGAACCAGAGAAATCTTTCAAAAGTCTGCGAACAGCGAAATATGGGGGAGGGGGTAGACTTTTTAATTTTTTTTCATGGAAAATTTTTCAAATTAGGTCGCATGTTCACATCATATTCTTACCTATCCCTGAAATGTTTACAATTCGCCCACATCCACGAGAGTTTACAAAAAGCCAAATTGAAATTATTGTCTTTTTTATAACATGCTTCAGAATAAATTATGTCAAAATTGATCACTTTACCCGAACATCTAGTGTTTGTGGACTTTTCTCGAAAAATCATACTGTAATCGGCAGGAAAATTGAGACGCTAATATTCCCCACGAAAGTTTAAAGGCGCACGTCTAGACACGTGGAAATTTAAGAGAGGCGAGACGATATGGGCAACCGGTAAAGCTTTAAGCGCCGAATAAAAAAACGCAAAAATGTTTCAAAAACCGAGTGCGGTAGAGCGCATTTACGTAAAGGACTGATAAACAAAAAAGTAGACCCAATGTGTTCAAAAATCAAAAAAAAAACCGGAAAATAAAATACGTGTCTGTCAAAACAAAACAATTCAATACACCACAATTTTATATGTATGATGCCATCCAAGTGTGTGAAATTTCAACCTAATTTACAACATTTTGTTTTCAAAAATAGAGAAAATTAGCTGCCAGATTAGGAAAGCTTTGGTGGCCGAAATTGCTTTCAATATCTTTGTAAATCCTGTAATAGAGATAAATTCATTTTTGATTTCTAATAACTTCGATGTATTTGAAGCCACAGACTTGTGAAGGGGCGGAGCTTGTTCCCCAGTTATTTCTGTTTTTCCTCATGTTTTTTCAAGGTCTTACTCTTTTTCGGCCACTCTCAGGGAATTTTTCGCTAATAGCCATTATTTTGAAACCTCACGAAACTGCGCAGGCTTTTTTCCAACAAAAAGCTGCATAGCCACAGCCACTCATCTGTGTTAAACTGATACGAAGAGGAGACGCAGAGAAGCAGAGTGTGCGGATATTGAGACGCAGACACTCAGCGGAGCCAATAACGTTGCGGACAGCACGCCGTGATACCCAGACAAAACCGGTGAAAAATATCAAAAACCGAGGAAGATGTTCCGCCCCTTTTTGCAACTGCTGCGCGATGTTTTGTACTGGAAGTCTTGTAAAACCCAGGAAAAACTGCATTGTAGACTTGCAATTTTTCTGGAAAACGGCTAGTCTCTCACTTCCACGTTTTGAATTTTGTTTTCCAGAAAACGGCTTTTCTATCATTTTATTGTGCCCGTCCCGAAATTCAGCCTCTGAATTCTCTAGCGGCTTCAAAGAAAGATATTTCATGACCAGGAAAATATATTTTGGTTTTTCAAAATTATCACAACAACAAAAATTGGAAATCTCCGAAACCCCTTTTCGACCAGTTTACAGTTTCTCCAAGTGTCAACCGAACCGTAACTTTAATTGCTTTCTTGCTGGCTTCAACAAACGGCAACAATTCCGTCTCGAAGAGGTCACGACAAGAAAAAAGAATAATGGAAAGAAGAAGAAGAAGAAGTTGGTCAAGTCATTACTACCAGAAAATGACACCAAGTCAAATGCAACTCGTTGCGAAAAAGAAAAGGAGGATATAATTGATGTCGGTCATATACTAGTGCTTCCAATTGAAATTGGTATTGGTGAAATCGAAAATTGAATGGAATAGGGGGGAGTGGACAATTGGAATGGAAGAAAGAGAGGAAAGGACAGTGACCTCCCGAGTAACCATCACGTTGTAAACCAAACTTTGGAGAGAAAGGTGGATTCTGATAGAAGGGGCGTAAAAACATAACAATGGGGCTTTCATTCATTCATTAATTAATTCATGCGCCCTATCGCATCACATGTCTGCGACTCTACGGTGGCATCCCGAGTGAAAAATTAGAGACACAGGAACACCGTGATTTCCATGTGCAATAACAATCCAAATTACCGCAAAAGTTCACCCGGAAGGGACGTAAGGTTTTTACGGGGCGTGTGTACACTTGAAGCGGACGGTTTGACGTGGCGGTGACAGGGTGCAAACAAATGAGAACTGTTTGACCACTGAGATCTACATACATATATTCATTCATTCATTTGGTACTTTGGATTGGATTGGATTTCCATCGCAAGTGCAATTGCAATAAGATTCCGTTACGGAATCGGAAGAGCGCGTCGAGTAAACGGAAGGAAGAAAGCTAAAGTTCGGATGAAATGAAACGGTACAGACTATTAAAAAAAGTAGATTGTTTTGGCATTGAAGTGAATGGAAAGCGAGACGATTGAACTATCGGTGTAACATTTTAGAGGAAGGAAAGTATGGTATGGGAGGAATGGAACTGATTTGAAAACTGGATGTTTTCGTGTCTAGATTCATCGTTTCCAGTTCCGAGAAGACAAATATTAAACTTTGACAAGTTTACATCTCGAAAAAACATATTCAGGCATTGAAAATGTCCCTAAATGTTTAAAAATCAAAGCTATATTTTTTTATTTGAGAAAAAAAGTGTCAATCTTTTCGGCTCATTTAAATTTCCCCAAAGAGCAAAAGATTTCAAAGGGGGGTACGACAGAATAGAAATAGGCGAAATAGAAATGCTACAAAATAGAATTGCTACAAAAAAGAACTGGAAAAAATAGAACGGCTACAGAAATGAGCGGAATAGAACAGCGCGAAATAGAAATGGGACAAAATAGAAATGGGCGAAATAGAAATCGGTGCGATGGAGAGCGTTTGCATTATTCTTCGAATTTTCCGATTATTATAGGATTTTTCAGTAATTTTCAGATATTTTACGCACTTAACAACATCGAAAATGAAGAAAGGTACAAAATCAATGCAGTTTCAGAAAAAAAATGGAAAATCGGCGAAAAACTGAGAAATTGAAAAAATAATGCAAACGCGCTCCATCGCCAAAATTTGTTCTATTTTGTAGCCGTTCTATTTCGTAGCATTTCTATTTCGCTCAGTTCTATTTTTTCCAGTTCTTTTTTGTAGCATTTCTATTTTGTAGCATTTCTATTTCGCCTATTTCTATTCTGTCGTATTCTGTTATACAGTGCTTCGAATTACGGTGGCCGGGGACTAGAAAACCACACTAACAAAAACTTCTGACTCGGACAGCCTTTGGACAACAGCTTTCGGGCATCTTTCGGGCAGCTTTTGGGCAGTTTTCGGACATCTCTCGAGCAACTTTTGAGCAGCTAATAGGCATCGATGTACCTAAATGCCGAGCTAATTGGCAAATTGCCACGGGATTCGGCAGATCTGCGTGGGACAGCTACTCGGCAGCTAGTGAGCAGCTAGTGGGCAGCTTGGGGACAAACTACTGTCATTGGGTTTTCAATCGACTTGCGACATGAGAACGCGAGACTCCGCCCACTTATTTGTGCGCGACCTTGCCAACACAGTGATATTTGAAGAGACGCAGACAGGTAGCGCACAAATAAGTGGGCGGAGTCTCGCGTTCTCATGTCGCAAGTCGATTGAAAACACAATAGCTTCTTGATAAGGTTCAGAACAAACAAATCATTCAGTGAGGGCTTTGATGGTAAACATTTTTTTTTGAATTTTTTAAAGTTTATGCATATTAAAATAGTTTTTTTACAAGTGGCTGTGGTGATTAGATGCCGATTAGCTTGTCCTAATCTACATATAAAGTTAGGTCACGGAATTTCGGGGCAAAATAAATTTAGGCCAATAAACTCATGGTGCTGTTCGCGCAAAAGCTCCCGCCGTTCAGCTCGACGGAAAAAAAAAATCTTAGCAGTGTGCCAATTATTCCAATTCAACGACGTTTTGAGGCAGAAAGCGTCTAATTGTAAGTGATGAGACGCAGACAAGAGACAGTGCCGACACGCGACGTAACCGCATCGCGTGGTATTTGGTGAGAAAATGCATTAAAAAAACGCAGCCACTAGCACCCCGTGGAGACGCAGACGAAAAACAGCATTGCCACGCAAGACAGCCACCAGTATTTCATGCCTGCGTGAGCCAGAACTTTTCTAACAAGAAATTGAGGCCCTGGCAAATCCCAAAGCTAGGCGAAAAAATCAAACCCGAGGAACAAGCTCCGCCCCTTTTTATACCACAATACAGTCCTGATTTGCAAAAGGGGTGGAGCTTGTTCCCCGTTCCTAACTTACCTGACTCCGTGTTTTCACCCGGTTTGGTGAGAATGTCTAAATAGAAAACGAATTAAAAATGTGCCACATTCTTAACGCACGGTGCGTAAATTAGCACAAACAACGAGCCTCTAAATACCGTTGTCGAGCCAAAAAAGCACCAAAAGTTCAAATTTTCACTCGAAACTGCGCGGAAATAAGAAAACTTGAATGGCAGCACAAACCCACCGAAATAATGCGAAATTCAAACAAATCGTGAGAGCACAGATGGCACAAATCGAGAACCAAAATGTAAATAAATACGTATGTTTGTGTTACTTACTCAACTCTCTTGAAGAATTGGGAAAGTTGGGGAACGCATAAGTTTCCGCAGAGTTGTTGCAGGACTAGGGTAAAAAATTTGAATATTTTGGTCTTGATCTTCGACCCGAAAAGGTTGAGAAAGAGAACTGACACAGCATGTTCGAAAATTTTAAATAAACCAACAGAAAATCCCAATTTTTTTAAAAAGTTCTATTTCGTGGCAGTTATATTCCGGTTAAGGCATGCATTCAAATAGAATTTAACATGAGAATCGGAGAATAAAGGACACTTATATTTTGAACGAAAAAGAGAAAGTGCGAGGAAACTTTTGATTTTAACTACTTTGAACAGAAAAATTAACGAAGAAAAGCGAAAAATGGGCCAAGTAATGTGTAAAGGATGGAGAATGGAGGATGGCAGATTCGATGAGAAGATCTAGCAGCGGGTGGCCCCTAATATGCAAAACAGACAGACTGGTTGGAACACAAAATGAGAAGGAAGTGGGTGGGAAAGGACAGTTCGTTCCACTCAACAGAGGGGCAAAGCAACAAATAAAAGTTGACCGGCGACATGAATGGAAACTTTGGTTGAGTAGTAATTCTCACCACTTTCCTCCCACTTTGAGTGGGGACAAGAAGAGGAGCAATAGGGAAATGAGCATCGAGTTGAGTGTTACCAAATATGAACGGTGGTAGACGGAAATTGCCGTTGGGTTAGGTACCGTAGCCCACGAGTGTCAAATTGAATTATATATGTGAATCTTTTCCTCTTTGGACGATGTTTAAAACTCAAAAAATCGCAGTGGCATTTTTATTTATTTATTTATTTTATTACGACTTTAAAGTACGTGAAATAGAAAGAAAATCATGGTATAGAACTGGAACTGGAACAAAGTATAACTGTGTCCATAAAACTCGATTTCCGGCAGATATATTTTGCCACATTTCGATTCCCTAATAGAACCTAATAATAACGTTATGCTGAACGTTCAAATCTGGCTGCGTACTTGACGGGAACTTTTTTTCCCGTTTCAAAAAACTGTATGCTCCAACACATCATGTCCCTTCGAGCATTCATTTGTCAAAAACATGTTTTGTCGAGTTTTAGAAGAATTGCAATTAAAAAAAATCCCATATGGACAGTTTTCCTATTTGGCTTCGCCCATTTGGAAATTTTCAAAGTGGTTCCGCCTCACGGAACACAAAAATTTGTTGGGCTACCTTAATGTTAAGTGTTTTCTTTTAGTTTGAACTTTGAGTTAGTTTACTAAACCCAAATCATTAAGAAAAATTGCTCTGTGCAATGGAGCAAGATTGTGTATTTTTGGAGGCAGATCAGCATACTTTAGAACACTTTAAGATTCCTTTCGTTTCGCAGTGGTGAACCAAACTTTTCGTATCTCATCGGGAGCATTTCGAGTCAAATCTCATATTATGTTTTCAATCGACTTGCGACATGAGAACGCAAAACTCCGCCCACTTATTTGTGCGCGACCACGCGAACACAGTGATATTTGAAGAGACGCAGACAGAACGGTGAATGCAGAATTGCGTTTTCATGTCGCAAGTCGATTGAAAACACAATAGTGAAAGCATTTTATATCAGCATAAATAGTTGGATCAAAGTATCTCCTATATTTTTAGCTATTTTTTGCGGCCACACTGAATAAAAATGAGTGAGAGTTACTAGTGTGGATTATCGAAAACGATTTTTCGATAATCGACCAATTCGTCAAAATTTTCGATAATTTTCGATAATAAAATATCGAAAATTATCGAAAATATTTTCGATAATTATCGATAATGTCGAAAATTATCGAAAATAGTTTCGATAAATTCCTCGATAATTTTTGACATTATCGATAATTATCGACAATTATCGAAAATGGAATTCATTATTTTGCCAAGGGCAGTTCTATTCTGGACAGTTCTATTCCGGGCAGTTCTATTCCGGACGGTTCTATTCCGGACAGTTCTATTCCGGACAGTTCTATTCTGGACAGTTCTATTCAGGGCAGTTCTATTCCGGACAGTTCTATTCCGGACAGTTCTATTCTAGTGCCAAATAGCTGCCAAATAGCCGCCAAATAGCTGCCAAATAGCCGCCAAATAGCTGCCAAATAGCTGCCAAATAGCCGCCAAATAGACGCCAAATAGCCGCCAAATAGCCGCCAAATAGCTGCCAAATAGCTGCCAAATAGCCGCCAAGTAATGGGTATCAGGTTCCCCAGGGAGGCTATACATACTTTCAGTAGCCGACACCTCACGGGTTCCGACGTTCGCAATGCTTTGCAGAAGAGAGGCGGGCCGTCTACTCGTATTATCGAAAATTTTCGATAATTATCGATAATGTCGAAAAATATCGAGGAATTTATCGAAACTGGTTTCGATAAAATTTCGATATTTTCTTATCGAAAATTATCGAGAATGTTTCGATAATTCTATCGAAAATAATTTCGATAACTTTCGATATTTTTTCGACATAAAACTTTCGATAATTTTTCGATAATTCCTCGATAATTTTATCGAAAAAATTATCGAAGAATTTATCGAAACTGCTTCGAAAATCCACACTGAGAGTTACTTTGCCTGACCTCTGCATTTCTTTTGAAATCTTGCGCTCTACGCAATATTCTTACCCGAAATCATACTGAATAGTATTCTAGACCCTACGAAAATGTAAACGCGCACTGTCGCCTTTCTCTGCGTCTCCCCAGTGTTTTTTTTGCCAATTTTAGCTGAAGGCGTACAAAAATAGAAGCACAGAGACACAGTGAAACCGCTCGCGAAAATTCCGGTCGAAAGAAAAAGTGAAAAACGTAAAATAACCCGGATCGAACCGTTTTTATGGCTATTAGCCATCAAGAAACGCTGATAGCCGTTTTTGACGTATACTTGGCTTCAAGGCGACACGAGTAGGGACCGCAAAAGGAGGGGGGCGGAGTCGCTCATTTTTTCTCTTGGGTTTGATTTTGGAACTTTGCGACTTGATTGCGCGGATACTAACGTTATATCGTTATATGTTAGAACTTTTCTATACGTATTCGGCCACAAGGAATCGATTGGTGATATCAGATTTGGCTTAAAATTAATTTTTAAAGCCAAAAATTGCAAAAAAGTGAAATCACTTTCGGAAAATAGTGATTTTCGAAAGGTTGTAGGTCGAACACGCATCATTTTTTTTGTGATTCCGGTACATTTTAATACGTAGAATTTAATTTTACAGCTTATTTTTCTCCATCTTGCTGAGAAATTTTTCTGCACGCGTTCAAACTTGCATGAAAAATTGCGGAAAATTTTCAGCGATGACCCCCATTTTTTATTTTTTAATTATGTTTAATAACTCTCTGACATTTCCTAAAACAATTTTTAGATCAATCGGATAACTTTAAAGCACAAAAAGTGAAGATAGAAAGTGACCTGTTTTCTGAAAAACATGGTTTTTTGCGGTTTTTACTATTTTCCCAGTCGAACACGCATATTTTTATTGGATAATCGTATTCTACGTTTAATTTACTATCAAATCCATTACAACGCTTTCTACAGAAAGAACTGTAAAGGGGCAGAAAATCGTGTCGAAAACTCAAAATCCCCTCTTTTTCGGAGTTTCAATATACAAACCTGCATTGTGGTGGAGTGTATTTATAGTCTAGGCATACGCGCATTTGTATACGTACTCGAGTGGGCTCCCAAAATGTGGCGTGGCGGCGCAGTGGTAGAGCGCCTGGATGGTGATTTTGATGCCGCAGGTTCGAGTTTTATCGAATTATACTTTTTTTCAGGGTTTTTTTTTCTTGAAAAATAAATATTTTTATAAAGAAAACTTTTGAAAAAAGTGAAATTTTTTTCTTAATTATTAATAAAATCCAGCAATCCATCAAAACCATTATTTTTTTTAGATTTTTCAATGGATCTCACATATTTCTTTCGTTAATGGACAGATTTACGAAAATGTTGGCAATTTCATAATTGGAAAACATTTTTTTTTATTGCTATTTACTATTTATCTGCTTAGCCGACAAAAATTACTATTTTCAACGGATTAATGCCATGAAATCTTCAGCAGGGGCCACAAGAAAAAGCGCGCCGCATGACCGCAAACAAGCTCCACCCCCACAGCCAAGAGAAAATCAGTACTTCGAAATCGCGACTTTAAACGTCTGAAACTCGAGAACTAGCGGGAATTTCGATGAGAAAATTTGGGAATGTACTAATATTGAGGCGTAGAACACGATGAAAACAATAGTTTTTCAGGATTCGCACGTTTTTCAAACTCGTTGCGGTCCCTAGACACGAGAGAGGACAATAGGCCCACAAGCAGGAACTAGCCATAGAACAGATATTGGCCGACAATTTTTTGAAATCTTGCGTTTTAAACAGTTTTCTCGCGTTAAATTATACTGCACGACCCTACAAAAATGCAAACGTACCCAATCGCATTTTCATGCGTCTCCACAGTGCCGTTCTGCCACGTTTAACTAAACGCATACAATAGAAAGAAGCAGAGACGCAAAGAAATAGTTTGCGAAAATTAGCTCTCAACAGGAAGAACGGAATTCACACGAAGTGCTGCCCGGGACGTTGGAAATTAAAGTTTAAACTTCGCGCGGCTACCTTAGGCGGCATTTAACTGCTTCGCCACTGATCTGCGTGCAAATAGGAGGCACAGAGAAGCAGATTGCGCTGATATGTCTGGTTTGTTGCCGTAGAGACACAGACAAGCAGAGGCCCTCTCAGCGGAGTGCATTACCAATAACGTTTCGGCTAGCACACCACCATTCATTTCACACAGTAAAGAGCATTTAAATGTTAAACCGAAAAATTGAAAGCCATCACAGCCTTAAAATAGTTTTGTCAAAACTTTGGGCTAACTCCAACATGTGTCAACACATTTTCTTAGATAACCAAAAAACAAAAACATCAAATTTAAGAACAAAAATAAAAGAGATGGAGCTAAAAATAAGTATCGCGCTTACCCGCGTCGCTACGCAGTAACTAAAAAAAAACAAAACTTGAACAAAAGTGAACAAATGAAAGCTTTCTCCTTTTCGATGTCATCTCATTGCAAAAAAATGAGAACCCATTACATGTTATGGGTATGAATGGCAAATGAGACGTCTTTGCGACAGCTAGCGACGCACTTTCAGGGAAACAAACATACATCCACAAAAGAACAGGAAAGAAAAGAGTTCTATTTTGGAGCTCTTCAGCGGCTTTTCCGAATGGATCCGTCCCGTGCCAAGCGGCATTGGCAATTCGATACGCGTGGAAGAAAGTGTCAATGGTTTGAATTTCGCGAAAAGTGTTTTGAAGAAAAGCAAGAAAGAAATGAAATAACAATGAGACGAATGTCATGTCCGGCACACAAAATGGTGAACTAAATACTTATACCACTAAATACTGCAAATGACATTTTTTCGCGGAATTTTCCGAGAGAAGGTTGGGAGGAGCTGAAGAGGAATCATTTATTTTGCGCTATTACACTTTTTTACGATGTGATTTCGTGATTTATGTATGGGAAATGGCCAAACTACGATGCAATTAATGGGCCAATATTAACTAGTTGATGGAAAAGGACGTCACCTAAATAGAAACAAAAACGATAGGTTCCACCGAGATTTGAACTCGGGTCGCAGGATTCAAAGTCCTGAGTGCTAACCGCTACACCATGGAACCGGCGGTGCGATGCGCCCGTCTGTTGAATCAAGTGATGAGCGCGCACAGGCAGGTTGTAACATTTGGAGGAGAACTGACTGCGGAAGAATGTTGGGGAAGACTACTGCAACCTGGATGCCAAATCTGACAAATTGAGTTACTGGTCACGCATTTTCTTCCCTTCCGAGTTGAGTTGAGTTGAGTTCACTAACGAGTTTCGTCCACACATGGGGTCCTTCCGGAGAGAAAGAGGAAAATAAACAGACAACGAGCAAATTCAAATTTCAGTTATGATTTCGTTTCATTTAATTTCATAATCCATTCGAATAAAAAATGAATTCCTTCTATTTTTCAGTTAATGACCAGAGTAAATATCTCGAGAACAAAGAAAACAGGCAAATAAATGTCACGTTGTTACACTTTTCTACAGCCAGCCTTTCGGCACGTTTTCCTGCTGTCGACCAGCGCGATAAGAGAGGAGAGAGAAGAGAGGCGCCAGTCTTTTCTACTCCTCTAGCATTTATCTTTTCCATCTCCGTTGTGGTCTAGTGGTTAGGATTTATGGCTCTCACCCATAAGGCCGGGGTTCGATTCCCCGCAACGGAATAGTTTTTTTTTTGCAATTATCTAAATTTTCTTCATCAAAAATCTTTTGGTAAAATGCAGAGGCAACGTTAAGTTGAAATATCTGAGGAGCTATGACTTTTGATTTTCGGTAATAGAAGCACGGACAAAAAAAAAACTTCGCTGATTAGCTTCCAATTCAGTGGGCAGAGTTCTTCCTAGCCGTGTTCCGCGTGAAATTTGATTCCACAACAGACGTCCTCTCGTTTTCTTAATGTCAACAAACAATGTATTGATACTTTAAAGAGCAGATATAGTGGATTCGTGGCGGAGTGACAATTTTTTTCACGTTTTTATTCGAAAAATGAAGAAATAACTGAAGAAATGAAGAGATTTTTCGTCTTCCGGTTTCACGTGAAATGTCACTCCGTCACGAATCCATTATATTTACAATCTATTAAGTGTTCACGAGAGAAATTTAGTTACGACGCTACCATGTTCCGGAGGTTGTATTTTGAATCTCTTTTACAAAATAAAAAGATCGTGAAGGAGCTGAAAATTGAATAAACCCCGTTTTCCCCTCTGTTTCCCATCCATCTAAAAAAGTTTTGCTCCGTCTAATCCCCGCTGGGGAAGGTTTCTAATTCACGTCAAAAACAATACGTCTTCCAACGGTTTTCGCGGCAAAAATAAAGAGAAATTTATGCAATCTCGTCTCGAGAATCGGTTCCATCGGGAATTGAGCAGACCTGGATGGGAAAGAAGAAGACGAACATGTCGTCTGCACACGTTTTTTCCTTTCTTTTTCTCTTTTTTTAACGCGTCATTTGTACGTGCATACCATCGTCACAATATGCATGTATACATTAAAAATTCTCATAGAATGCCGCTTCTCGCAAATGAAAACAATAGAATTCAAATTTCTCCTCACCACCGTCACCGCCACCAATTTATTTCATTCTTTATGTTTTATGTTTTATGTTCTGTTTTTCGCTTTTTCGTTGTTTCGTTTTGCATTTCGTTTCGTTTCGTTCGATCTATGTTTCGCGTGCCCATGTGTCATTTCAGAGATGACCAAATAGAAGAAATAGAACTTTGAGTTACATATATTTCACCCGAAACTATGTATATGGGTGCTCACTCGATTCTTAGACGATTTAGACGGGAGTGACCAGGAATGGAATGACGAAATTTTTAAAGATGTAAAAGTCTGTCCATAAAAATATTCCAAAGAGCGCGTGGCTCGAAAAGAACCCCAATTCCTTTTTAATGATATTCCTAGAACCGCGAGATTTTGCAATAGATGATGAGCTAGGCGGACTGGGTACTTGAAAACAACAACATATGAAGGGAATTCTGGGCTTTTTTCGGTTCAAAACGTTGTTTTTCGGTGTCTTTTCTGAAAATATGTATCTTTAATATGTTTTTGTTCAAAAAGAAAATTGGCAAGGTCCGTCCAACCTTGCCAGAGACATTTTTTTTGTTTTTAGTTTTGACCAGAAATTGCTGAAATTATTTATTATCCGTGCAATATTCTTGCCGGCTACCATATGCTCCCGCGCAACTTAAGTATCATAATAGACACAGAAATAACGAGACGACACACCCGCTCACATTTTTGCACTGCGTTCAGTTGAAAAACCTGAGGGGGCGGGGTTTCGCCACTTCTTACTGTAACCCGCAAGAATATTTAATTGATAATATGTCGGGTCTAAAATTAAAAAATTGAAGGCAAGAACTTTATCCATGCAATCCAAATTTCCATTTTTAAAACGACTTTATGGGATCATGCAAACTGCATTTTTTTTTCCGGGAAAAAACTATTCTGCATGTTCCCATTACAGTAGTGGTTATGCTGCGAGATCTCTGTGCAGTTTCATTTTTTTTTAATTTTTGTTTTGTTGGACGCGTGGAAATAGTTTATTTTAAATTTACAAGGGGATTTTTTACTGCTAGGGAATATTTTACTCACTGTAATTTATTTTTGGTTTTTATTACCTTAAAAACTATGAAGATCAACGAATTTTGGTCGTTACGATGCTTCGAAAAAAAAAATGCCAAGCAAGACTATTCGAAATGGAGAAGTTACAAAACTAGGGAATTTCAAAACTACTGTGCATTTTTGCCTCACAGTGTTTCCGCCAGTGACACTGAAACAAACACGGGTGCATTTGGTTTTATTTTTTTGGGAGTTCAAACCCACTTGTGCGAACACCGCGGCGCAAAAATACACAGAGCCATTTTTTGCAGTTACAGATTTTATGAATCATGCAAAATACAATTTTTCCTTTTTTTTGCTCGTGTTTCCCATAAGTTGAAGACTTTTTTGACAGCTTTTTAATCAGAAAGTATTACTACATTTGAGTTCCTCAAAAATAAAGAAAATTGTAGGAAGAAAATCTGACAAAACCAGGGGAATAATCACTGCCCCTTTTCAAGTTTTTATATTGTTAGTTCATCAAAGTTACAAAGTGGCGGTGCTTCATCTCCGGTTCGCCAGGTCTCTCCAATTGGGCGCTTAACGAACACCCCAACCCAAACGGTGTACATATCTGTGATAAGAAATTTGGCATTATTAATCACACTGTTAATTAACCAAAATTCAAAATTTATGCGGTCAGATCCGGCACAATACACAAAGATCAGAACATTTCTGAAAGATCACATTTTATGGTTTGCAACCTTTGCTTACTTATCCTATCCTTTCTCAAAATTTCTCACATCACATCACTTCTCTTCCCTATCGAAACTACATGCATAATTTAAGGTTTGGTTAACCCTACACCACCCCAAATTGAGGAGGTTTGGGTTGGCCTACTGCTCCTTAAAACTGAATTGCAAAAGTGGCTTGGCTCAATGGGTCAAATATCCATTCATAAAAGGCTAATTATTCGAACGTCCTGGCATAGAGGGATGGGGAATGGGTAATTAATTCGAGAGCCAGAGAAGAGAAATTTTGTCTTTCATGTGTACTAGTCCGTGCAATCTTTGAATAAATGTACGTAGTATTTATGTATTTGTTTCAAACCTATTTAAATTTATAAACATGCCAAGAATTTGTCACCCTTCTCTTCCTCTTCCTTCCTTAAATGAATTCCCGTCTAACTTTTGCTCCTGATCTTCGTCTTTCCGAATTTCTAAAAGTAATTGCTTGTTTTTCATCTCTTTTTGCCCTTTTCGACCAAATTTTTCTTCCCGTCCACTAGAAAAATTGATCGAAACTGTGTTTTTGCTTCAGTTTTTCAGCGAAATGAAAAAGAAATGAAAGAAAATAAGAGCAAACACTGAAAACACATCGGAGGGTCTTTCGAACTCTTTTGCATGCATTTTTTTGTGAATCATCACTCTCCAATCAAGCTGCATGGAATATTATGTGACGTCAAATTCATAATTGTTTGATTCCAAAAACTCTAGATTTTTTGTATTCTTTGTAGTTTGTTTTTTTGTTTTTTACTTGTTCGTTTTTTATTCAAAAAATGTGGATTTTTTGAAACTTTGTGCATTATAGCTAGGAACTGCAAAGTGTTGGGCGTGGCATGCGAACCTGAGTACTACATCGAAAACCATACATTTTAAAACGTAATCATACGTCATCTACCACTAGAAAGCAGTCGATAATATCAACTTTAACTAAAAGTCAATATTTTGAGATGAAATTTTAAAAAAAGTGAAATGGAAGTTAAAAACCGAAATTTTGAGGTCATACGGTATGACTCATACCAGATCGAGTTCACAACGTTTTATGATTGATTCATATAGTTTTTGACATGCTGAATTGATTTCTGAATAAAAATACTATTTTTACATTGCTCCTTTTAGGTTTTTTTTTTGCAGTAGAAGTTGAAAGAAATTTATGTCACAATTTTCAGCAATCACTATTTTTCCTATACTTTTTTTTTGTTTTTTATCAATATTTTGGGAGTTTGAAACTAATGCGAACACCGCAACGTAGCGATAGGCCAAAGTTTCGAAACGTCCTAGTTTTACCTCTACATCAATTTTTTCTGAACCCGCATTCGACACAGCATTTTCAAATGACTTGGAAAAACTCTTGTACTGATAAATATTTTTTTCGTCTTCTGGAAATGCGCTAGTACAGGAAGTTGCTATCAAATAATGAAGTGAATCCTGATTAGAAGCATCCTTGAATAGATACTTGTTACTTGCTTGGGTGAAAATCATGATGTGCAAAGTTGTCTCGAAGAGAAAAAAAATCGATAACTCTTTTTTGATCTTATAAGTTTCACTCAATTCACGGTTCGAGAATCACATATCAGAGATGAGAATGAAAAAAAACACAAAAATGTGTTATTTTTCTTTCACAAAACCCTAGATCATCATTTCTATTCTTTTCTTCTTTCACTTCTTATTTTTTTCTTTGCTCTCAAGATTTTCAGTCCAAAAATTAGTCTTGCTTAACATTTTGATCAAACATACTTTACTTTAGTTGCATCATCATTATTATTATTATTATTATTAGTCTATAGAATTCCCTTTGGTGTTATTTAATCCTAAATCCTGAATCATCAATTATTATTTTTTTTGTTGTCATTTGACTTTTGCAAGTTGAATCATTCAGGGCGAAAAAAAGGCGGAGTTCCAATACATTGCAAATATGTATTCCGCGGACAAATTCGAGTACGAATGGGAATTCACGGGTTGTAAAAGTCTATAATTTGTCGGTTTTTTAGTCGTTTGGTCTCTCTAACTTTAATTCTTACAATTTTGACATTTCCAAAAAAAAAGTCTAGCTCATCAGCCCTCCGATTAGTTCGTTTTCTCTCGCTCAACACGTCAGTTGATGAGAAATATTTAAGTAATAACAAATGTTTTCCTCGATTGCAATCTGTGTGGATTCTAGTTTGAAGTATGTTCACTTTTTCTCTCTTTTCAACTCGATTTTGCATATTAAAATTGTTGGCTTTTTGGACGTTCATGCTATATATTTTTCTGTATCACTTGTGAATACTCAGGAAATTTTTTGAAAACGGCTATTAGCCACCAATTCGGGGCGTGTGCCATATGTATTTGGCACACTCCCCATATTCGATGGCTATTAACCGTTTTCCATGGCTATTAGCCGTTTCAGTCGGCTATCATTTTCAAAATTTTTCCATTTCAAATTTCGGTCATCTTGTGGCTGGAAAAAGTCGCAAAAGTACCGAGTAAGCGCGAATACTGTTTCCCCTAATTGTTGCAAGTAAACATTTTATAGCTGCGTTTCCAACAGACGAATTTTTTATAGATGGCGACATTACCCAATAATGGCTAATAGCCCTTTTCGGCGGCAAATAGCCCTATTCGACGGCTAATAGCCATAATGGCTAATAGCCAAATTCGTCGGCTAGTTGCCATTATCGCCCGCTATTAGCCTTTTCAGGCGGCTATTAGCCATTTTCAGTGGCTATTAGCCACCTAGACGCCGAATCTTGCCATAACGCGCCAAAAATTTCCTGAGTAACTTTGTTTTTCTGTATCTTGTTTCCTGGATAACTCAAAAATATTTTAGCTAATAGCCATTGAAAACGGCTAACAGCTATAGAACGCGGGCCGTGTGCTATATGCGTTTGGCGCGCCTCCCGAAAACGATGGTTGTTAGTCGTTTTCAATTATTACTCTCTTAAAATTAAACTTCTTTCGAATTTTTAATTCTGAACATTCTCAGATAATTTTTAGCGCGTAAGGCAGATTTTGGGCAGTTACTGAGCAGTTTTGAGCAGCTAGTGTACAATTGCCCAAAGTCGAGAAAATTGCTGGAAATAGATTCCCCTGGTGGAGTGTTGTATGTACTATAATTTGCGGAGAAATTAAGTATTTTTTTTAGATGAGGAAGTTATCTGTCAACTTTCTGTTCATGTTTTTTTTAAGAAACTAGGTTTTTTTTTGCAAAAAACTTCACATTCAAAACACACCAGGTGCTCAAGTTATATTTACTCCCTTCTATACTGCATCTAGAAAAAGCTTCACAGTTTTTGAGCCTGTCGATTCAACTGAAAATATGAATCTTAAATTTTGGGGTAAAACTGCACGGTATAGAACTGTTTTTCACCGTTGTACACCGCCTTCTTTCTTCAGCTTCAGCTCAAAAATTTTCTTTATTTGATAGTTTGCTCAAGCCCGATAGACAAACCACACCATCTGTTTTAAAATTCGTAATTTTTCGAAAATTGGCTTGGCTCTGACTTTTCCAGATCCAATATCCGCCCAACATATTCTATAAGGGCTTCTAGACTTCCTATCAGAAATGCATCCACAAAAGACGATGCACTTCCGTTGTCTGACTAATGTAATTATTGTTTTTTTGGTCACGGCAGAGCGAATGCATGGCAACCCTAGAGATCCACCTTCTCAAACTTTATGAGAGCTTTTGGAAAATGAGAACATTGGTATTTCTTTGCTGTTGTGCACGCTCTTCTTTTCAAATTATAAAGTTGATCGTGAACTTTTTTGTTTCCTAATAACTGCCAAGGTAATGAAGGTATTAGGTTAATCGGTGTATGATGTGGTGAAGATTCATTAATAAGAATTTTGAATGCACATAGAATATAGTTTGTTTGCGCATATCATACTTTTAGTTAAAGTGTTTGTAAAAATTTTAGTTCATTTCCTCAGAATCACTTCACTGTATGTAAAATCACGTGTCACGATTATTCTGAAAATAGGTTTTCCACCAAATTTCGCCCTCGCATTTTTTGAACTCATTAAAATTCAAAATCGACTTATCATATTACTGCATCGCGAAAACCAGTCAGAGCGCTCGTGCCTTGCGGCTGTGGTCTCGCCGTGACCAGCGCGTATACGGTAGTTTGTTTACATTCTTTTTTGAATTTTTTTTTTTGCATTGTTTTCGTTTTTTCGTAAACAAACCACCGTATACGCGCTAGTCGCGGCGAGACCGCAGCAGCAAGGCACGAGCGCCCTGACTGGTTTTCGCAACGCAGTAATATCCAGAATTTATATTGTCGCGATGGCAAGAAAGTAAGTGCCTTTCACTGAAGTTAGTACTTCGGGAATGTCTTAACAATGTATTCTAATGTATACTTTCTTTTCAGCACGAGAACTATTTGCTATCGATTTTGCTATTGTTGGCCCGCCAAAATGGTCAAACGCGCTCCGCTGAACTCAACGCTTCATTTCACGTATAAGTTCAACGTGAAATGAATTAATTTGAAGACCAGAATGAAAATCGCATAGCGTTGAGTTCTGCGGAGCGCGTTTGACCATTTTGGCGGGCCGACAATATGCATTTAATCAAATTTCCGCGAAATCTACAAAGCTTTGACCAAAAATGGGCAAAATACGGAAATTTTTCACAAAATATTACGAATTTGCAATCAATTTAACAAAGAAAAAACACAAAAAAAAAGGAAAATTCGGGCAAGAAATCGAAAAAAAAACACCGAAAAAAAAACAATTATGTGACGAAAATGAAATTCACAAAGTACCAAGATCAGTGGAGCGCACTTGCTTTCGCGCCGGCTCGATAATTGTTGTTCTTGTGTCATTTTTGTGGTTTCTAATTAATGGTTTTTGTTTTGTTTTGAGATTTTCTTTGGTCTTAAAGCTCAAAAATCCCTTTATACATGTGTTCTTTATTAGAAAGGCCCCTCCTCCGTTCCAACTTCTAAAACTTTTTGTTTTCAGTTTATTCATCCCTTTCAAATTCTCTGAAACCCTGTTTCCAAGGTGACAACCGACGGACTCTATTCCCCTGTACCTTTTTGTCTGTATTGTTTTCTATGAATTTTTATTTTCCAATTCTCTAGACAAGGAATGAATAAGCGAATAAATGGAACGCTGCTTCAATCGTCGAATTCATTTTATATGTATTTAATTAATTTGGCAAATAGCGCGAGTATTATTATTGTCAATTTTAGGCTGACGGACCATCTCACACCAGTATTTTTAATGAATTTGGCAGAAAAAGCAGTTATTTTCCAAAGTCAATAGCTAGTACTTTTCCAGATCCGATATTCATTATATTGCAGCATATTGCATCTAGGCTTCTCGAATCCCTATCAAAAATTCATCCGCAGAAGGCGTGCACTTGTGTTGTTCATTTAATTGTTTTTGTGGCCCTTTCGTGTGGTTTTTCAGTGATCACTTTGTTCCCAAGCTCATTGATCTGTTTGGAAGGAATGTTAAAAATGTTACCAAATCCTCCCGCTTAAAAAATAATGTTCTTCTTTCTTTTTCTTTTTTTTTGAAAAAAAAATCCGAGAAGCTGTCAAAAACTGCTTCGAAACATCGACGACCTCTTATTCTTTTCTCTCTTGGTTCTCCTTTTTCCTTTCTTCTTTTTTTTTCCTGAATTGCTTATTTACACAATGTGTTCAGTGAACTGTTGCTCACGTTTGCTCACTGAAATTCAATTCATTCACAACGTTCAGTTACACTTTTATTTTCTGGAAATCTTGAAGTGCGAAAATTTAATTTTCAAATACCCAAGATTCCGGCGTGTGTTGTTGTTCTTCTTGTTTTTCCACTTTACTTAGGTTGCTAATTTAGGATTGGAAAATTTGCATATTCTTTTTGTTAATTCTTTAATATAAAATGTACCGTACCTTTTTTCCTCCTTCCCTTAACCAGGGGTACTACAATCTAGACATTTTGAAAGTACACACTAATACGATTGCAGTGCGACAAACTTGCCAGTTTTTGTAGCTTGCTTTTCTAGTCCTTAGTTAGTTTCTTTTGCAGCCAGTTTCACAAATTCTGTCTAAAAAGTTTTTTAATATTTGGAGCTGGTAGCCAAGGTCGTTGATTTTCTGTTTACTGGCAAGCTATTGTACTGGAAATAAAACTTAATTTTGTGAATATTTACTGCTTGAAAATTAGGAATACAATTTTGGGTTATGCTGGCTTCCAAAACTGGTAATCAAGGTAAACCAAAAACAGTATTTAAACACACTCAAAAATACATAAATCATCTAAGATCTTGACCCATGCCTCGATTAGTAGCTTCACAGGAAGTTTGTATCTAGAAGCCATTAAATGCAGGGCTTGTGCCAAATGCATTTGGCAAATGCTTCAAATTTGATGGCTATTAGCCGTTTCTGAAGGCGATTCTTTTCAAATACTCCCAATATTTAAATTCTGGACATCGTGTCCTTCGGAAAATGTCAGATAGGGGCTGCGTCCTTTAATGGTTGGTTGCAAACATTCCATTAGTCTCGGTGCCAAATATAGGCTGCAAATATGCGCCATATTCGGCGGCTATTAGCCGTTTTCAATTACCCCTAAGCTGCCTACATCCGCCATATACGCGCCAAAAAATATGTGGTTTCGTCAGACGCTCTGCAAAACTTCCCAAACGGAAAATTCGAGCTTTAAGGTCGGGCGACTTTGCTAGAAATTCCACGAAAATAGTGTCGGCACATTTGCTGAGTCATCTTGGCAGTTTTCGCTTGAAAAACCGAAGATTTTGTCATGAATGTTCTCAAATGCTGCCCTTAGTTCATATTTCTTGTCGGTTAAAGCCTTTAGAAATCCACGACTCCGGCGCGTCTACCCCAGTCTACTAACTGTCCACTAACTGCCTTCTAGCTGCCCATTAGCAGCCTGACCCTGTGCTCAGGTCATGTCACGCAAATCCCAAGAACTCTTACTGTTACAAATTTTTGAAAATAGACTGCAATAACAAGCAGTATTCTCAGAAAAATAAGACAAAGAAAATGAAAAAAAATAACCCAAGGGTCTAAGTCAGTCTACTCTGTTTTTCATGGATTAGTTAGTCCCCAGTACCAGAAATTCCTCTGTTTCTTGTCTGAAAACTGACGTTTGAAAAATTTTTAATTGAATCCTGAGCAAGAAATAAATAAAAACAAAAACTAATCAAAAATTAGCATTCCACGTAAGCGTTCTCGTCTGTTTTTGACGGATGAATCAACCACAAATGTGCATACATACACATGTATTCTGGCAGAAATGAAAAAGGAAAACACGCTTCGGTAAACTTTTGGCCATGTGATTCATCCGGCAGGAAGCTCTGACCTATTTGGTTTGAGCTAGACCACAAAAAACAACATTATGGTTTGTTTTTTTCCTGGCTTCCTGTCCAAGGGGTTCAAAGCTTCCAGTTTTTTTTTTTTCAATGCTTGAGACTGTCGTCCGCTTTTTCTATAAAGTTTGTACGTGCTGCAAAATAACCGATAAAAAACCAAATGGTGCAAAAAGCAAAGCCATGCCAGGTGACCCGACCAAAATAATTCTAAACTAGTAGTTGAAAGATCACCTGTCAAACTCACATCTCGTTCAGAATGATTTCAAGTGACCAAAAAACGATTTGCTTTGCTTTTCTGTGTAGTTTATTGATGCTTAAAACTTTTGTAAGTACATTTTTTGCATTAATTTTGCAAAACGAAAATTCAGGAGGCCAGACTACGATATAAAGAGTCGAAAAATGTGTTTAATAGATTTTAAACCCTAGATATCGGCTAGATTGCTCCATTCTTATTGATTACTGTGTGCGTTTGGCGCACGTTCCGAATTCGACGACTTATAGTCATGAAGGCTAATAGTCAAATTCGTCTACTAGTAGCCATCATTACCCTCTATTAACCGTTTCTTTGCGCCATTTTGCCCTGGTTCGGGGACCATGATCTGCCCAAAATTCCCTGACAGTTTCCTGTGTATTTACTGTCCATATATTGGAGAAGCCCTTCCATTAGAGGTGACCTTCTAATACAGCAAATACCGTACTCTTTTTGCTTTATGGCTGTTAGCCATTTCTGCAAAAAAATTAAAACAGAATCGACGATCTTCTGGAATTATTTTGATGTTCTAAATGTCTTCGTTATACACCCTGATATTTGCCGGCTATTAGCCGAAAATTCTCTGAAATAATGCAAAATTTCTTTCATTTCCTGTTCTGTTATGTTTTTTTTTTTTTTTAATTCTTTTGCCCTAAGCCTGTCCTGTCTAGAAACCACTGAAGCGTGTCATATGGGTGTCTGAACAAGAAAATTGAAAAAAAAAAAGAAAGATTTGATATGATCTTTTTGAACTGAAAATTAGGGATTTTGTCAATCCCGCCTGTTGCATTCCACCGCCTACATGCTTATCATTTTCCCACTAAAGTACTTTTTGGTACATTTTGGAAAATTCTGAAAAAAATCAGGGTATTACGGCTCCGAAAAATAGAAATCAAAATTTTGCAAAAAAAAATTTACTAGGTCTGGGAAGCGAACCCACAGCCTCCTTGTATCAGCGCTCCGAGCGCACCCAGTTGCGCCACCCATCGACATTTTCAGCGACCTGCGTGTTGGTAGACTTTTCAGCTGGTGTAGCGAAGGCGACCGTGTGGAATGTAGGATTTTACAGATAAAAATGTACTCGAAAAATATTTAAAAAGTTTGACGGCTCATAAAAACTTTTCTGGAAACATTTTGCGGATTTTTAAAATCTTAACAAATTCACCAAAAAATCTAGTATTACCCTGATTTTTTTCAGAATTTTCCAAAATGTACCAAAAAGTACTTTCCTAGTAAGTTCAATTTTTGCAGAAATTTTCCGGGTTTGCCGCCAAATTCACCGAATTTTTGAATATTAGTCTTTAAGTTCGGCGGGTAGTGGTGCATGCGCCCACTGGTGAACCGCGCGCGGGCCCGCGGCGGCTCCGCAGACGCTACGGGCCCGCCACGGGCCCGCAGCGGGCCCGCCAGCGCTTGGGTGCCCTCGCTGGCCGCTGGCGGGCCCGCGGCGGCTATGATATTTGGTAGGTGACTGAAAGGTTGAAAATTTTTTGTTTCCAATTGGTTTATAAATGAATTGTGGCTATTTTAACCCATGTAAAATTGCGCATAGGACACTAGTTAGTTGAGTTTTTGATCAAAAATTTTGACATTCATTGGTGATGCGCTGGCGGGCCCGCTGCGGGCCCGCCGCGGGTCCGCCAGCGGCCAGCTGACGATGGTAAACTTTTTGTCTCAAGAATGTTTCTAAATGTTTTTTCCTGGTTTTATGTGAATTATATCGCGCATGATGAGATATTTAGTTAACTTTGTTTAAAGAATTAGACTTGACCGACCGCGGATAAGTTGCGTAGAAGTTGCATAAACGTTTCGTTTGTTTTGATATTTGTTTACGAAATTATATTCTATTTCAAGAAATCTTTAATTTCTCCGAAAATTCAAATAAAACAGATGTAGGCAAATGTAGGCGGTATTCGAAAACCTACGAGTTTCGTTCTTTGAGAAATTGAGCGACGCAACGAAATGCGGGAAGTCTGCAATTCACGTTGCGTGATCGAGAGATTTTCTGCGTTTTCTAATTATTTTAGTTCTTCTTTAAAAAAATTTTGCTACGGCGTGTAGTATCGGCTGCTAAAGAGACCTTTATCGCCTTTTAGCCTTGTTTTTTCCAAGCCCCCTAAATGCACTATCAATAGCCAGTGGACGTCGGCGCAGCAGGCTTGGCAGCCTATAATACTGGAATTACCGATTTAATAACGATAACAATCGGTGACTGCCGATTGACGTCGAAAATGAGTTGAGCGCGGGCTAACATCGCTCAATATGCCAATTTTAAGGAGATTACATGTGATTTGTCTTTATTTGTTCTGTTGTTTTCAGTGATTTTATACTCATTTTTAATCTTCAATCAAAAATGTTCCAAAAATAACAACGGAAGCGAAAAATACTGCCCACTTATTCGTGATACAAGAGGCGCGCAGCATGGTTGCCAAATGGTGTGCCCATATTGCAAAGTGGGCGGAGCTTATTATTTTTGAATGATTTTTGTCAAAAAACTCCAATTTTGTATGTTTTGCTGGCGTTTTTTAAATAATTTTTCTTTCTTTTAAGTCTTTATTTTTTTTTGAATATGCCCGATAACTTTTTGAAATTTTTTTTGTTTCAGGTACCACTGAACAACCGGAACTCGACACCGCCGACGTCGGTAAGATTTCCTTTTTTTTTAAACTTTTTTAATGTCAAAAATTAAAAAAAAAAAGTCCTAAAGATAGGCAGCGCAATGAAAAGGGGGCGGAGCGTGCATATTCTTCTACCCATTTTGGTTTTGGATCTTTCTGAGTCTGTTACGCCAATACTACATACATAATGGCTTATATTACAACTTGTTCTTATGTAATCGACCCTAAGGAATCGATTGGTGATATCAGAATCTGCTGAAAACCCCTAATTTTGGCTGAAATTTTCAGAAAACTGAAACGGAAGTCAGAAATTTGAAATTTTCGGGTCTTTCTAGGGGGGTACACGGTACTTTTTATTTTTGATTCCGATAGTTTTTGACATGCTGAATCCAGTTTTAAAATAAAAATCGACTTTTTACTTTGCCATTTTTTGGTACAGCCCGTCAAACTTCAACAAAATTTTCAGCAAAATTTTCAGCGATGACCCCCTATTTTTATTGATGGAATTCATAAAACTAATGTCAGAGATTTCACAACAAAAGTTTCAGAGCCCTACAACCCATTTAAACTACTTTTTATAGCCCTTGAATAGGCACCGGTCATCCACTTTTCGGGTTTTTTGCGTTTTTCGGGTTGATGTAGGTCGTACACGCATGTTTTTATTTTGGAATCTGATTCTCCGTGAAAAATTACATCGATTAAAGAAATAAAAATCGAACTTTTACTTTGCCATTTTTTGATACAGATGTTCAAAGTTGAGAATTTAAGTGAAAAAGTGCCGAAATTTCTATTGCGGTTGATATTTCGCGCACACAGTGGGGTTCCGTGGGCCGCTATAAGATGTAGGCAGTCGCACCTTGCATCTTTTGCTGTCGGCATGGCGCAGTGGTAAAGCGCTTGTTTTTGAAGTTTTGTCGCCGTGGTTCGATTTTTTTCACATTTTTTTTGCGTTTTCTGGCCTGCTCCGAGTTTTTGCTGACTGGTAATCGAATATTTAAGTTATTTAAAGTAAAAAATACAAAAAATAGTTGGAAAATTGATAAAAAACTATACTTTTGTTGCGTATTTAGCAAATAAAATGAATTTCTGCCATTTCTTTGTGTGAATTAAAATTCGGCGACAATTTTCAATTATTTTTTTACAAAGTACAAACTTTTTCGAACATTAATTTCTCCGTTTAACCAATTTTCAGTGAAATAACCACGAAAATCGAATCGCTTGCGACTCTCTTAACGCGGTCGGCCTTTCGAGACGCAGAGAATCAGCGCGTTGCGATTTGGTCCCGCCCCCTCACTGGGTAGAAATTCAGTACAAATTGGAGGGGCATAAAAAGGACTGTAACTCGAAAACGAATGAATATTTTGAGCTGAAATTTTCAAAACGTACTTCGATTAAATAGTTGAATATATTTATATCGAAAATAGTGAGCAAAAAACCGTTTGAAAATTATGTTGTGGTGCCTACCTAAAGAAGAAAAAGAAATGAAATTTATGAGCGGATTTAAATAGATTATGCCCTAAATATGATTTTGAATAGATGCGGCACGCCGCTTCAAAAAATATCGATTTTTTCCTATTGAATAGGCTAAAGATTTATAAATTTTACCTATCTTTTTAACAAGAAAAATAAATAACTCGCCCAAAAAATTGCTAAAATTCAGAGAACATAAAGTTATTTTGAAATAATGTTTTAAAAACCATCGCTGAATGAATTCTAGCTCCGTTTGTACTCTTTTTTATTGATAAAACTCAATATTTCGAGCAATTGCAATTATTAGCAGAATAATGTATGAGTCATCTTTTCGCTCAACTAATTACGTAACAAATGCAAAAGTGCAGCATTTTTGGAAAAAAGCATCGTCAAATAAATTTAGGCGTGTTTTGTAACGAACAAAAACACCTATGTGACTTGTGGACCGTGATTTCGGTTGTGCTAGTTCAACATTTTATTTTTTACAATAAAAATAAAGCAAAAATATGTCTGTTGTACCTGTGTCTATGTGAGGTTTCGTGTGCGTTTTTTCAGCTACTACTGGATCGATTTGCATCAAACTTGGCGAAACATTTTTAAACCCAAGTGGAACAAGACTGCCGAAGTTTGATACAAATCGGCTAAGTTTGAAGTGTAGCATACTGAATGCACTTGGGGTCTTGGGGTCTTTTCACCGTTGCACCGGGGAAAGCCGCCGAAAATTGTCTAGTTAAAATGAAACAAAAAGATGAGTTTTGAGTAATACAGGGTGGCCGATAAGTATAGGACGTTTTGAAAGTGCTCCCATTTTTTTCAATTTGAGGATTTTTCGAGAACAACCTTTATTAAACAACAAAAAATAAGCAGAAAATTTGATTTTACAAGAGAATTTCGAAGTTGGATCCACGAGCTTTGACACAGGCTCTCAAACGTTTCTTCACCGAATTGACAGTGCGCCGCAGGTATCCGTCGTCGATCGAAGCCCATGCTACCTCGAGAGCGGCCTTCAAGTCATCGACAGTAGCAAAAACTTTTCCCGCGATCTTCCCTTCCAACATGCCCCAAACGCTGAAATCCATCGGATTGAGATCCGGGCTGGAAGCAGGCCACAAGTTCTTGTCCAGGAATCCAGGGAAATGCGCCTCCAAGACGGCCAATGTCGATCTCGAGCCATGGGACGGTGCCCAGTCTTGTTGAAGGATAAATGGACCACCAGCAAAGTGCTGAGTGACCCAGGGTAACAAATTATCCATCAACACAATCTTTTGGTACACCTCCGAGTTGATTTTCACATTTCTTTCAATGAAAACCAACGGAGTTTTACCGGTTGCCGTGATACCGGCCCAAACCATGACACTTTTCGGGAAAAGGCGGTTATGGGCAAGACGACGTTTCGGAGACATGCTGTCATCCTTTGACAATAACTGTCTCTGGTTTTGACGGTTGGGAAGAGGTTCAATAGTGAAGATCTTCTCGTCTGTCCAGATAACGTCAGAGACGCGGCGCACTTGAAAGTGCTGGAGTAATTTTCGGCATTTTTCGAGTCGCATCGCTTTCGATTTGTCCGAGAGGTACTGTCCACGACGTAGTTTGTAACTTTTGAGCTTCAAGTCGTTCTTGACAATCGATTGGACAGTAGATCGGGCAATTCCAAGCTGTGACGCCATCCTATTGAGACTCAATCCATCATTTCGAATGATCCGTTTCTTGATGATTGCACGAGTATTCCGGGTGTTGACAGAACGTGGACGTCCGCTTTTTTTTACTTCAGAAGCATCTCCTCGCTTTTTGATAGCAGCGACAACGTTTCGAACCGTCGAAGACGAAATTTGAAGGCGTCGAGCGATCTCAGCACTTCCGAGGTCTCTCTTGAACAAGAGTTCAATGGAAGGACGATGAGGAGAACTTTTCATAGCTCGGCGATATGGAGAAGTGAGAACAAATGACTGAGAAGCTTACTTATATAGTCTCTGGACTTTCGAAAAGTTTCGAAATTTTTCGAAAATATCCCTTGGCACCGTGCCAGGGAACGCTGAAAGCGAGCGTCCTATACTTATCGGCCACCCTGTATTTTTGCCTTTAATTCTGTCGAGCATTAAACAATTATATTCTTTTCTTGAATAAACTGGTCCATTTATAATTTTGAGAAACGATACTAGCGTTCTCGCGTTAGAAAAGATTGTTCCAAGCTCTGAACAATTCAGGTGTTTTTAAGGACGTTTTCTGCTGATTTAAGTTAACTAGACGATTCTCAGTGGCTATAGCTTGTGCAACAGTTAAAATACTTGAAAAAAAGGAATTGATTGTAACGGCCATGGAGCACAGACTCATGCGCCGGCAGAGAGCAAACGCACCCGACGCATAACTTAAAATTTCATACAAATAGGCCAAAAGTTAAATTATATAAAAACTGACACTATTTTGGTTTTTTTTTTTGTAAAATTTTTCACGTTTGCTGGCTCATGCCCATGTGATAGTGGTTTTCGCTCGCGTTTCCTCAAGTCAAAACGTATATTTTTAAATGTCCGTTGCAAACAATAATACATTTTTAAGTTTGAACTTCAAATGATTAAGGAAAGAAATTGAATTGAACGGAATTTGTGTCATAAAAATTAGAATGCTTTGCCTAATAAAAATTTTAAAATAAATTATAATCCTCCGGGATGCCGCACTCACCGCCGCATCTCTTACAACAACAAAATTTACTGAATTTTCAGACACGTGCCACATCTTGATGAGGACGATCGATTCTGAGATGAGCGGGACAACGACAGCGACGAATTTTGGGATAATATAAATAATTGCTGTATTGAATATTTGTTTTATTTTTTTCAATAAATGTTGATAAAAACACGAACTGTGTTAGTTTTCATGAAAAAATATCAAATAAAAAAAAAGGAAGAAGGTAGTCACCCCGCGATGTAGCAGTTAGCGAACCGCTGGCGGGCCCGCCACGGGCCCGCTGCGTGCACCACGCGTGTACTCAGGAAATTTTGTGGCTAATAGCCATTGAAAACGGCTAATAGCCACCGATTCGGGGCGTGTGCCATATGTATTTGGCACACTCCCCATATTCGATGGCTATTAGCCATTTTCCATGGCTATTAGCCGTTTCCGTCGGCTATCATTTTCAAAATTTTTCCATTTCAAATTTCGGTCATCTTGTGGCTGGAAAAAGTAGCAGAAGCACTGAGTAAGCGCGAAGACTGTTTCCCCTAATTGTTGCAAGTAAACATTTTATAGCTGCGTTTCCAACAGACAAATTTTTCATAGGCGGTGGTATTACCCCATAATGGCTAATAGCCCTTTTCGGCGGCTAATAGCCATATTCGACGGCTAATAGCCATAATGGCTAATAGCCAAATTCGTCGGCTAGTTGCCATTATCGACCGCTATTAGCCTTTTCAGGCGGCTATTAGCCATTTTCAGAGGCTATTAGCCACCTAGACGCCGAATCTTGCCATAACGCGCCAAAAATTTCCTGAGTACTCTTTTAGCTGTCAGCGGTCCGCTGGCGGGCCCGCAGCGGGCCCGCCGCGGGCCCGTGGCGCTTCACCAGTGGCCTCTATTTTCAACCGTCTCTTTTTGGTGCGCCTTAATTGCAGGAATTCTTCAATTTGAGGTGCTCGCATCTAATTTTCAAACCGAAATAGTGTCATTTTTAAAGCTTATTTCTACTATTAAAAAAAAACAATAAAAACAGTGAAAGTAATGAGCACACAAAAGTGCGCTTCTATTACAGTTTTTACGGCATTTCCCTGTTAGATGCGAACCGAACGCCCCAGTCACAAATTAGGTCTCATTCATACGCCAAAATGTTTAATAGTCATTTCCCACGGAGCATAGCCATAAATCTGCCAAATCTGCCATCCACCATGCACTAAATTAACAATTCCACATGGCCTAGCTCTCCAACCAACTTGGCCAACACCCACTGATCAATGTTTTTTTCCTAGGTAAAAGAAAACACGATATTAGGTGTCATTGAGCTAGTTTGTGTGTGTGTGTGTGTGTATGAGCATCTAAAAAGAATAACACCCACGAGAAAAAACAACACAAGTGAATGCTCACCCACACACACACACACACACACACACGTATTGTTTTTGTTGACAGAAGGCGTTCATCATTCCCACGAACCTCTTCTTTGCAATGAAATAAATCTCGTCATTTGTATTGTTCTCATTTCACTTTGTTTTATCTTTTTTATCTTTATTTATCACACTTGGATTTTCCTTTTCTTTTTTTTTTAACTTGTCCGTGCCAATTTCTGTTTCAGATTCTGTTCCACCGTTCTATATGTTTTCAAAAACAAAATCAAATTGTTCAAATTCAGGGAATCTATGAATATCCCGCTTCGCGACAATCGGCGGACGTCTCCATCTCCAGATTCACCATCCACGTGTCAGCGATCCATCAATTTGAGCATCTCGGAGAGAGAGTGCATTTGTGCCAGTTGGGAAAAGTGAGTAGCAGGGAGCTGTAGGATAGGTTTGAAACAGTTAGAGGAGTGGGGAAAAGTAAATAGTTTGGACCTAGAGTAGGAATCTAAAACTGGACCCGATAGTTTTTCAGGACCCGCCAGCTAATTTTAGTGATAAGAAATTTGAGCAGAATAACTCGACGAAAAAATCTTACAATTAGCATTGTGTCAATTCAGTTTAATTCACATTTTAAAACATGTAATCAACGAGACGCAGACGAGAGACAGCGTTGCCACGCGACGCAACCGCAGCGCGTGGGCGTTGGCGGCTCAAAGCACGGCATGCTGGACCCTACGAAAGTGCAAACGCGCCCTGGCGCACTTTTGCATTTTTCTTTGCGCCTCCATATATTTCTCTTGGAGTATTGCCAAATATCATTGGCGCCTTGCCAGATATGTTTTTTTTTTTGGATAAATATAACGTTTTTCGCATTTTAGTCCCAATTTTCGTATTTTGTTTTTCAGAATTTAAATTAGATTAAAATTAACTGTTTTTATTAAGAAAAAAACCGACTTAAAATCAATTTTCCAACAAAAAAATTTATCACATTAATCTCAAAAACAATCATTTCAAAAACATAATTTTTTAAATGAAAAACAAAAAAAAATAATAAATGAGGAAAAAAAAATAACAAAGAAAATTAAAAAAGAAACAATGAAATCTCTTACTAGGAAAGTACTTTTTGGTACATTTTGGAAAATTCTGAAAAAAATCAGGGTAATACTAGATTTTTTGGTGAATTTTTTGAGATATTAAAAATCCGCAAAATGTTTTCAGAAAAGTTTTTATGAGCCGTCAAACTTTTTTCTATTGTTCGAGCACGTTTTTACCTGTAAAATCCTACATTCCACACGAACGCCTTCAGTACACCAGCCGAAAAGTCTACCAACACGCAAGTAGCCAGAAGATGTCGATGGGTGGCGCAACTGGGTGCGCTGGGAGCAGTGATACAAGAGGCTGTGGGTTCGCTCCCCAGACATAGTAAATTTTTTTTGCAAAGTTTTGATGTGTATTTTTCGGAGCCGTAATACAGTCCAGAAATTTTTAAAAAATATTTCGAGTGTATTTTCTAGTACTCTTCGACCCAAGGAAGTGCTGGAAATCCAAAAAAAAAATATATTTTTTTTTCGTTTTCTTGGAAAAAAAATGCCATGCAATCGGTGGACAAAAATTCGAAAAAAGTTTGAAAAAAAAATTTTTTTTTTTTTGAGTTTAGGCCCTTGATTAGGGTGAGGAGGACTAGAAAATACAATTAAAATAATTTTAAAAAATTTCTGGACTGTATTACGGCTCCAAAAAATACAGATCAAAATTTTGCAAAAAAAATTTATTAGGTTTGGGGAGCGAACCCACAGCCTCCTGGTATCAGTGCTTTACAGATAAAAATGTACTCGAAAAATATTTAAAAAGTTTGACGGCTCATAAAAACTTTTCTGAAAACATTTTGCGGATTTTTAATGTTTTAAAAAATTCACCAAAAAATCTAGTATTACCCTGATTTTTTTCAGAATTTTCCAAAATGTACCAAAAAGTACTTTCCTAGTTAAATCGACACAAGTCTCTGCGGAGGAGACGCAGGGACGCGAGAGTAGAATAGCGCGCGAAAATTCGCTTTTGAAAAATATTTCAAAAACGTAGCTTCCAACACGCCGTGGCAAAGGCAGTCGCCAGCACCTCGTGACTGTGAAATATAATAAAACGCACAGTTTAAATTTTTTAACTAATTGGAAAACCAATTATAAATAAAAGTTTGAGCCAGATTTCTCAACTTTGGACTCGCCAGCACCTGCGCAAAACTTTCGATCTCGGTGACCTTGAAAAAAAATTTTTTTTTGAGGAAATAGACTTGAAAATAAGAATATTTCCAATATTTTACACACTTTCAGAAGAATCTTCCCAAATCCTAATGGGAGGAATCCTAACATAAGTGTGCGTCCGGGCGCGTGTGCTGACTCCCGGTTTATGGCCTGTGCCGTGTGTCGAGCGATATTTCCAAACTCCTTAGCTTTTGCCCAGCTTGATTAATCTCTGATTGATTGGTATTTAACCAAAAACCACATTCTTGCAACAAAAAAAACCAAACAGAATGCAGCTGAATATCGAGCAACATTTAAAACTAAAAATAGCACTATTCATTCGATTCTTTGAACCCTCAAAACTTTGGGGACCCTTTTGACTTATTTATGCTACCCAGAACCTGGTTTAATGAGTTTGAGAAAAACTGAAGGAGAAAAACAAGGAAGCCATAAATATTTTTGACTTGGATGGTCCTGGCGTAGGGAGAAAGGTGCATCAAAGTAACAATTTTGGTTTTTTGGCACTAGGGGCTGGCTACTGTATTTTTTTCAATATTTTGTTTGCCGCCGACGCCCACGCGCTGCGGTTGCGTCGCTTGGCAACGCTATCTCTCGTCTGCGTCTCGTCTCGTCGCATTGGCATACTGCCAAGATATTTCGTCGCCGATTTCTATGGAGCGCACTCTGGTGAACGTACAAAAAATGTGTGGGATCTTAGCTTTGTGCATTATGGCGAATTTTAAGAAGTCTACACGTAATGAGCCTCTCCGTGGCGTAGAAGATCAACACCTGGATCTTTTCTTCAACTCCGGCGGATTTCGTCACCCCGGCAAAGATTCAAGTGGCTAATCATTACACACTGCCTCGCTCAGGTCGGATGTAGTGTCGAATACTTCCTCCCTGCGCACATTCCTCGGTTTAGCAGGCCGTTGAAGAGTAGGCATACCCGCTACGAACAGCACCAACAACTGCCTCAGTCCTCCGCATCCGGCCTCTACTCTTGTTACGGCAGATTCAAGAGTATGTCGGAAGAGGCGATCTAATCACGGAGTATCGAACGTCTGCCACACTGGACGGAACAAGAACACCCGGCCAAAAACAAGAAGAATCGACTACAGAGTGTGTACGTTCAACTGCAGATCGGTTGCCACCGATGACCGACTTGCAGAGCTGCTAGAGGAGACAAAAACGATCAAGTACGACATTATCGGACTGTCGGAAACGAAGAGAGCAGCTGAAACACACATGATGCATCGAGACGGGACCGGAGTTTTCTTAGGAAAACGGAACACCACTTCCGTGTCAGGAGGGGTCGGCTTTATCGTCAATAGCACCCTCCTGCCGAAGATCCAAGAAATCAAATTTCTCAACCACAGGATCGCCTACTTGACTTTCCAAGTAGACCGGCGACTGAGCTGCACCGTCTTCCAAGTGTATGCTCCAGTTGCCGACTCTGATCCGGAAGAGTTAGCTGATTTCTATGAGAGCTTAGAAGAAGCCTACACTGCTTGTCGCAGTAGATACAAGCTAGTTGTGGGTGACTTCAACGCTCGAATAGGTCCTAGGCAACACACGGAACGGTTCATTGGACCACACTCAATGGAACCGCGCAACGAAAGCGGCGAACTACTCGCCACCCTTTGTGAATCGAACCGCCTATGGCACATGAACTCACAATTCGGAAAGCCATCACATAGACGCTGGACCCACATCAGTCCCAACAAGTTACACAAACATGAAATTGATCACATCCTGGCCAATGGAAAGTTTGTCACTGATGTCTCGGTCGTCCCATCGATCACAACCGGAAGCGATCATCGTCTGCTCCGTGGAAACCTGCACTTCAACACCAAGATCGCAAGATTCGAGCAGGTCAAACGGAGAAAGCCCCCGAAACGAGTATTGGACCCGGCTGTTGCTCACGCAATCACCGCCACTGCAACAATCACCCCGAGCGCTGACATCGATCTGGACTACATCAACCTCATCGCAATGCTCAAGGAACTCCAAGATCAAGCAGTCACTCAGCCATCCAATCACTCCACCAACAGACTTTCGGGAACTACTCGGCAGCTTCTCACCAAACGACGTTTTATGGACAGAACGGACCCCAACTTCAAGTCACTGTCAAACGAATGTCGAGAAGCCGTCAAGAAAGACCATGAAGAATTCGCCAAAGACCGCCTACTGCAAGCCGCACAGAACAAGAAAAGTATGAAGAAAGTCGCAAGGGACATACAAGAATACAAGACCTTCATCCCTTGCCTCAAATCCTCAACAAGCGGCACAAGAATCACTTCTCGGACCGAGATGGAGAAGGAGATCCAACAGTTCTACTCGAAACTCTTCAGAAGTAACCGAGGACCTCCCGTGATTGCATCACCCATCGGAATGGAAATTCCACCACCGTTCCTTCCAGAAGAAGTTCGCGCTGCCTTTCGCTCATTCCCGAACGGAAAAGCAGCTGGAGATGACAAAATCACTGCCGACTTCCTCAAAAGCTGTCACGACAACGTCATCTTCCTCCTAACGGACAGATTCACTAAGTACCTGCAGAGCGGGAAAGTTCCGGAAAAATGGAAAACTTCTAACACCACCCTGATCTTCAAGAAAGGGGACAAAGAAGATTTGGAGAACTATAGGCCTATCTGCCTCCTCCCCGTGCTCTACAAGGCATTCACAAAATGCGTGCTGAATAGAATACGGACCACACTCGAGGAGGCCCAACCAGTCGAGCAAGCAGGATTCCGCCGATCATTCTCTACGATCGACCACATCCACTCAATACAGCGCATACTCGAAGTTGGACGCGAGTACCAGCAACCACTCACACTTGTCTTCATAGACTTTCACAAAGCCTTCGACAGTGTTGAACCACAGGCAATCTGGGAAAGCCTGAAAAGTCAAGGCGTCCAGCCTGTCTATATTGCCCTACTACAACAGTGCTACACCAACTGCACAACCACCATCACACCATTCCACAAGAAAATCGAAATTCCGATCACAAGAGGAGTTCGCCAGGGAGATCCCATCTCGCCGAACCTCTTCTCAGCATGTCTGGAGAGCGTCTTCAACAAGATGTCATGGCAGCACCTGAGAGGAGACGAAGACGACGAGAACGACAAAGCCAATCTTTTGCCCGGAATACGAATCAATGGCCAAAATCTCACGCACTTGAGATTCGCCGACGACATCGTTCTAGTCGCCAGCAACCCCAAGGCGGCAAGCCTAATGATTCAAGAATTGGTTGAGATGTGTGGAAAAGTAGGACTCCGAATGAATACTAAAAAGACCAAAGTTATGAGAAACAAATTTGCCAGCCAAAGCCCGGTCAACGTAACGCTTAACAACGTTACTACCTGCATCGAAGAGGTCAATGAGTACGTCTACCTCGGTAGGCTACTCAACCATAACAACGAACTTTCCGAAAGAGTCAGAGTGACCCACGCAGCATTAGAAAGACGATTAGTCGGAATTTCACTATCGGAACAACGTCAGAGGAATCTGCACAGGGAAGATATCCGAGCACAATCGGAGGTCCGAGATCCCCTACTAGTCATCAAGAAAAAGAAGCTTGGATGGGCCGGACACATAATGCGAAGAAACGATGGCAGATGGACGAGGCTTGTGCAAGAATGGTATCCCGTAGGAGAGAAGCGACCCGTTGGAAGACCACGGATGAGATGGAGCGACTCCCTAAAGGAAGAAATATCATTATTTGATGGCAATCATCTCAAAACACACTGGTCAACAATCGCCAAGGACCGAATGGCTTGGAAAGCTGTGATCCGCGACCACATCAGGTGATCGAAGAACGGATCGACTAAGTAACTAAGTAAGTAAGCATTTCGCGAAGGCACTCCCCACGGGTTCGATAATTTTAAAGGCTGTGGTACGTTTCGAATCCTGTTTTTTTTTCAAAACGGAGACATTTCGAAACTTTTTTGCATTTTAGCAGCATACTAGTAGATTTATATTTTCAAAACAATTGATAAAAACCAAATGCGCTGTGTTTTTGTGTCAATTGGCGACAAAACTACGCAAATATGCAAAAAAGTTTCGAAACGTCCCAGAGCCATTTTGAACTTTAGTTGTTTTTTTTTTCTGATTTAAAACATTTTGCAATTTTATACATACTTCCAGAGCCTCCACACAATCCGACATTGGCTGCGAGCTGGTCGCCCGACTTCTCAACGACAACAGAACACGATTCCGTGCACTTTTAGGTACCTAAATACTTATTTCTTCTTCCTCCTTCCACAAAATAAGTATCCTGTTTAAGAATGCAAATCCGGAGCATATCTGGGCAGTGGAAACTACACGACAGAAGATGTAAACAATATGAAAAGAGCACGTTCAGTGGCCGACGGAGTTAACTGTTTCTTCAATAAGGTTGGTTTTGTGACCGCCGTTTTTTGTGATTTGTGTGTGATCAATATGTGGTTTATTTGTGTTTGTCTTACAGGTCATCTCAAAATTAATGGACGCAAACTATATAGAGGAAATCCAAGAGCTGTCACTGCAATTAGGGGCAATGCATTTCAGAATGAAAGTGTGGTTTCAGGCGGAAAATTGGCTTTGTGTCAAGAATTGTCTTCTTGATTCAGTTGTTTCAGCACTTTTGAAAGACACCAAAGGTACTGATTGTCACAATAATGAGCATTGAATTACTGAAAGTGGTGTGTATTTCAGGGACCTACGTGATCTGCGGCGGCCTCAAAAAGGTGCAGACTGTTGAAAAACACATCACACAAGCCTGGTTCAAATTCGTTCAGTTTATCATTCAGAACATGAAAAAGGGATTTTTAGCTGTAGGTTCACAAAACCCGATAACTTTAGTTTTCAATGTTATTATTTTTCAGGAAGCTTTGAATTCTGATTCGAACAATCAGCCGAAGACAGAATGTGCTTCACCGTGCTCTTCCAATAGCAATCATAGCGTCTGATCTCAGTTTGATTCAATTCGGGTCTCGAAAATCTTCCAAATATTTTTTTCAAATGTATTCTGATCTCTAATGTAAAAAAAACAAGCATCATCGTTTCATTCCAACTGTATAGTTTCTACCTGATAAATCTAAAAATTGCATTCATCAGTCTTGAGTGACGTCACTAAAACATTGTTGCGAAATACTTCTACGCCAACCGCCATTGATACCAAAAGATCAGCGCCAATGCATGTTCCAATTGAACCTCCGTATGAGACGCAGACACATAAACAAATGGAGACAGCGACTGGTCTGTGAGAGACGCAGCGTGCGAAACAGACTTTTCGAAATATTTTCGCAAGAGTTCAGTGTCTAATAATTCTCACAGATGATTTGAAAAGCTCCGCCCCTTTTTGAGGAGTATAAAAAATGAATTTTGGTTAGAGTGAATCAGTTTACTAAAATGACTTCTACTACAATCAACTTCAAACTTTATTTGGCTCCTGGAGCCGTCGAGAAGTTTTCCCTTGAATCCCAAGTTCGTTCATTCAATTCTTTAATTGATAGTCTCAAATTGAAACTCGGAGAACTCGGTCTCAATTTCAATGTTGTCTTCTGGAAAAACAAGAAAGGAAATCTAATTTCTCTTTCTCAAAATGCCCAGAAAATGATATTGTTATCCCGAGGACAAGACAGTATTTCTCTGTACGCTATTCCCGATTCATCTGCTGAAAACTCTTCCGATTCATCGTCCGGTGAATCTGGAGATGAGCTGATCGTCATTGATTCGGCACCAGAATCTGGCCGAGCACGTCGGCATCGTGGACGACGTGATCGGTCAAGAAGCCGTGGATTTGATCGTTCTCGCAGCCGTTCTCATTCGAGAGGAAGAAAAGATCGTTGTGGTCCATGGGCAAGATGGGGAAAACCCCACGGAAAAAGACTCGGTCATCTGGAAGATCGTCTGCTTCTTTTGGAAGCTCTACGCGCTAAAAGAGGTCCACCATGCTTTGGAAGACGTGCCAGATCTGCTTCTCCAATCAGAAGAAGGTCATTTGAATTTCCAAAAGGATTCGGTGGACCACACGGATTCGGGCGTGGTTTTCACGGTCATGGACATCATCACATGGGGCCGTTTGGAAGATTTGGAGGTCACCATCATGGATTTCCTGGATGGGATCCACGTGGCAGCTTTGGAAATTTCGGAGGACATAAAGGACATCATCATGGATTTCCTGGATGGGATCCACGTCACAGCTTTGAAAGATTCGGAGGGCATAGAGGACACCATCATGGATTCCATGGATGGGATCCACGTCGCAGTTTCAGTGGATTCGGAGGATTCGGAAAACACTAGACTCGTGATAAATTTGTGTAACCGGTTGCTTTATTTATTTTTGTATGCTTTGTTTCCTTATGTACTACATACTTATGTTAAGTGTAAATAAATATCGATTAAATATTTCAAAATGTGTTTGTATTGCTTTTTTGGGAACTAGATTTCGCGCAATTTATTTTCATTGCAGCTCCATTTCAGGTAGTTCTATTCCGCAATATCAGCAAAATTTCACTTCCGTTTGCCCATCTCTGCTTTACACAACTGAACTAGCTCTGATCGAGCTCGCCGCACGGCGTGTTGGAGGCTACGTTTTTAAATTATTTTTCAAAAGCGAATTTTCGCGCGCTACTCTACTCTCGCGTACCTGCGTCTCCTCCGCAGATTTGTGTCGATTTACGAGATTTTATTGTTTCTTTCTTACTTTTCTTTTTTATTTTTTTTGGTTTCTCATTTAACAAAAATTATGTTTTTGAAATGGTTGTTTTTGAGACTAAATAATGTGATAAATTTTTTTGTTGGAAAATTGACTTTAAGTCGGTTTTTTTCGTAAATAAAAACAGTTAATTTTAATTTAATTTAAATTCTGAAAAAAATACGAAAATTGGTACTAAAAATGCGAACAACGTTATATTTAGCAAAAAAAAAAACATATTTGGCAAGGCGCCAAAGATTTTTGGCAATACTCCAAGAGAAATATATGGAGGCGCAGAGAAACACGCACAAGTGCGCCAGGGCGCGTTTGCACTAGGGGGGTCCAGCATGCCGTGTCGCCGATTGATACGCGTTTCAAGTTGCGTCCAACTGCGTGGCATTTACGTTTTGGGAATGGAGCTAAGGAATTGAATTTTTTTATAAATCGCGTGAGTTGACGTGTCGACTCTCGATTAATTCGACAATATTTATGAAGAAATTTATTCATTCTCAATTTAATTTGGTACTGTTTCGAAATAAATCAGGTTCCAAAACACCGAAAACCAATATTTCAAAATGTTGGCCTTATCTGTATAAAAGACCACAGGGTAAACAAATGAGGCTTATCATTTTCGAATTATTTCGCTTTTTTTCTATTCAAAACACATTCATATAAACTTTCCTTTTTCCTTTTTCGCGCCAGTTCCAATTATTTTTCTTCGAAATGCAGAAAAAGACGAATTTCAGTCGAATTCCATACACGCAACCAGCGTTTTCCCATCTAGATTTGGATACTAGTTCGGATTCTGACACTACTCACTCCAATCTCTCTTCCGATGACTCTTAATCATCGAATGATACAGTGCGCGTCATAATTATAAGACACCCCCTTTTTTTGGGGGTTTCGGGGAAACTAGAAGTTTTTATAAAACGGCATGTGGTGGATCTTTTTCAGCGTCCAAAATAACCCGGAAACCCAATTTTTCATGTACCTACCACAAAAATTATGACTACAGTGTCAAAAAGTCGAAAAATCAGCCGCGTCATAATTATAAGACACCCCCAGAAAAATAATGAATTTTTCAACTTTTTTCAACCTTTTTGAACTTTTATCTATTTTTTCACCGGTTTTACTGTTTTTTATTCCTTTTTAAGTTATTTTCTTATTTTTTACCAATAATTGTGTCATATTTGACCACTTTTGTCAAGTTTCACACATTTTTGAGCTTGACTTCAGATTTCAGGTTTATTAACAGAAAAATTAACCGAAACATCAAAGAAAACAAAAAAAAAAACAGAAATTTAATAAGAAGTAGGTCCTCCAAACTTCTGCATCACTTGGCACAGTCTGTTGCTCATGCTCTGAGTAAGGCTCTCGAGGTATGATGACTGGAGCTTGTCCCACTCTTCGGTAACGGCATCCTTGAGCTCTCCTACAGTTTGAAACTGCTTTCCGTGACGATAAACTGCTCGGGCAAGAAGTCCCCAGACATTCTCTATGGAGTTAAGGTCTGGCGAGTTGGCTGGTCAAGCAAGGACTTTGGTCTTTTCCGTGGAAAACCAGTTCATTGTCGATGAGCTTTTGTGAATTGCCGCATTATCTTGTTGAAAGGTATGAGTCTTCTTGCGGTTTTCACGGTTGAAAAAGAAGACAATTCCTTCCTGGAGAGTGTCCTGGTAGTCCATGGAGTGCATCTTACAAGTCACGCATTCCAAGAAAACGAGTGTTGGAAACTCATCTCACGACACATGGCTTATCTAGATCATTGAGGATCTTTGGACGTCCAGTGGGTTTTGCTGAGCCGTGAGCCATTGTATCTCGAGCATAGTTTCTTACACATCATCGCGAACGGGTGATTCTTCTGCTCATCTGCAAAGTACTGAATCCAAGTTGAGTCATAATGTCCAGTTGAGCTTGCTCTTCTGAAGAGCGGGTAGAGGCGAGTCCCGTGATGATTGAACTGAGGTCAATGAATGTAACTCATATCCTAAACCATAATTTTAGCTGGCCTAAACGTTTTGTCACATGTTCTGCACATCTTAGAATTACTGTAGTCAATCAAAATCCTTGAAGGAGATGTGACGGTGAAAAAGTTGGAAACTTGAATAAAAGTGGTCGAATAGGACACAAGTATTGGTAAAAAATAAGAAAATAACTTAAAAAGGAATAAAAAACAGTAAAACCGGTGAAAAAATAGATAAAAGTTCAAAAAGGTTGAAAAAAGTGGAAAAATTCATTATTTTTCTGGGGGTGTCTTATAATTATGACGCGGCTGATTTTTCGACTTTTTGATACTGTAGTCGTAATTTTTGTGGTAGGTACATGAAAAATTGGGTTTCCGGGTTATTTTGGACGCTGAAAAAGATCCACCACATGCTGTTTTATAAAAACTTCTAGTTTCCCCGAAACCCCCAAAAAAAGGGGGTGTCTTATAATTATGACGCGCACTGTAGTTCTTCTGACAGGACTCTAAGAGACGAAGATAACCTTTGAAAGCTTTATTCGGCAAAACGCCATTATGTACATATTTCATAACAATTTTTCTAATGATTTTACTGTAGGGAATTTATTATCAATTTTTAAATTGTTATGGGGTTATTCTTGAAACCAGCAAAAAAAGCAAAAAATAGAAAAAACCAGCAAAAAATTCAGCGAAAATTCGGAGAATGCTTCGATTGATCTGAAACTTTGGGAAATCATTAAGAAGATACTTCCGGTCATTCCCTGAAAATTTCAGACCAAAATATCGATTTTGAAAATTTTCAGAAATAAAAATCGATAATTTTAAAAATCAATATTTCGGTCTGAAATTTTCAGAAAATGACCGGAAGTATCTTCTTAATGATTTGCCAAAGTTTCAGACCGATCGGAGTATTCTCCGAATTTTCGCTGAATTTTTTGCTGGTTTTTTCTATTTTTTGCTTTTTTTTGCTGGTTTCGAGAATAACCCCATTAATCATGTTTTTGTCAATAAAAACTTTTTCGAAATGTTTATCTGAAACTCAGATTTGTTGCACATTATGTACAAACCATTGAATATTTTTCATAAAATAAATATTATTTTAACACAGTCAATTTTGAATTATATGTATCAAAAACACTACGACACGTCTACATAATTCAAAATTTAAAAGCATGAGAGTTACTCAAGAGTTTCTAGCGCACTTTTCCGATCATATTACGACCACCCAGTGTTGCCCATATTTCGAAATTATTCAAAAATGGCACAGTTCAAAGAGTTATTGTGTTTTCGAAATGCGACATCAAATCGTGCAACTCCGCCCCTTTTTTCACGCGAACATTAAATTTTAGTGCATTTTGAATTTTTGCGTGAAAAAAAGTGGGCGAGGTTTCACGTTTTGATGTCGCAACTCGATTGAAAGCACAATAAGAGACTCAAAAATGCTGAAAATTTGAGGTGGGCAAAAAGGTGCGTTAGGAAGACAAAATATAGCGCTCTCGGACGTTGCGAAAGTTCGATGTTTCGAACGTTTTTCTGCATTTTTTCGTCGCGGCGTTTGCTCAAAATTATTCTTAAAAGCTTTTTAAGGAAAATTCCATAGAAAGCTTTAAAAAAAAGGATTTTGTGGCAACGCCGCGACTACAAAATGTAAAATAACTTTCGAAGCGTCCGAGAGCCAAATATAGAATATTAAATATAGAGAACAACTGAGCTTAACAAGTTTTGAAAAAAAATCGATTTCTGAAAATTTCAAACAATTTAATACTGTAAAAACTGTAATACAACGCCACCCCCCCCCCCCAAACGTCGCTTCGAAAAATAGAACGCCACTCTGAAAAACTGCGGCCTATAAACAGGAACCGGCGTTAAAGTAATTTTTGGCTACGCGGATTACTGTAGCCAAAATTATGCAAACACCGCAGCTGGTTGAAAGATGAAATTTAATTTTTTTTTTTTGAAAAATCCCCTAGACACTGCACCTTGCATTGGGAGACTCGCTTCAAAAACCAGAGAAATTGGTCAATAGAGCGCGCCTGCACCGCGTTTGCGTCTCGTATCTCGACACACTCTCTCGCTCACTTTTTTTGAAAATTTGTTTTTCAGAGCATTAAAATGTATTTTAAAGTATCTTTTCGTTTCATTTTTGGAAAAATCTCTCTGTTAAAAGGTAGCAAATTTTTTTTAGAGTGTTTTTAAATCAAATTTTTCGAAAATTGGTTAATTCTTCCGTGCACCCTATCGATTTTTAGTTGTTCTTCCCTTTTCGCCGGCATTTTTTTTATCCGAAAATTCATATTTTCTATTTTCCCCCTTTAATTCTTATTTATTTTGTCTGAAATTTACATTTTTACGTGCCATTCAACGAAAACCAGCCTTTGGTTTGGCGAGAGACCATAATTGTACAATTGCAATGCAAAACTTACGAAAAATTGTGCGACGAGTACTTTATCCCATTTCTTTTTTTTAGCTTAACTTGAAAACTGATATATCAATTTTTTTTTCTTATGTAAATCGCTAAAATCACATACAAATTCAATATTTTTTCTTGTTCATTGTTGATTGAAGTTCCAAAACTTTTTTGAAAATTAGAAATTTTTGTCGAATCCCGTATTCCAGAACGATCCTAGACTCGAAAAAAAGATTTCAACACAAAAATTCACTATGGCTAAAAAATGTCGGAAAAAAATAAAGAAAAACAAAAAATTGACAGCGTACAAGTAATTATTGGCCAATTTTGATAAACTTTGTTTTAAAAACATTCTAAAATTTTTTACTTCCATTCGACAGAGCGATTTTTGAAAAAAGGGAACGAGAAAATGCTGAAAAATGCATTTTAATGATCTGTTTCAAAAAAAAAGTGGGCGAGAGAGTGTGCCGAGATAAGAGACGCAGGCAGGCGCGGTGCAAGTGCGCTCTATTGCCAATTTCCTCTGAATTTTGAATCTAGTCTCCCCATGCAAGGTGCAGTGCTAGACCCACTCTAAAAATAGACCGCCACTGGGTAGTTTTGGGCGGGTAGATGGGGAGGGTAGGTGGGTAGTCACCCCACCTACCCATTCACTGGGGTATGAGGAGGGAGTGAGTAAGCGCGCCCGGACGCACACACGCAACGCATCCAAATGAGGCCCAAAAAATAAAAAATCGCGCGAAAAGTTTCGCATTATCGGAGAGAAAAATCAACGCGCGCGAAATAATTTTGGATAGGATTTCGTAATTTTCACGATTTTGCGTTGGTTTTTCTCTCCGATAATGCGAAATTTTTCGCGCTATTTTATATTTTTTGAGCCTCATTTGGATGCGTTGCGTGTGTGCGTCCGGGCGCGTTTACTCACTCCCTCCTCAGACCCCAGTGCCCATTGTAAACCTTCCAAAGTCTATTTTAAAGAAAATGGCCAAAAAAAATGTTTTTTTTTTTTTTTGCTTTTTTTGCTAACCCATGAATAAACCCATAAAGAACTTAATTTGAAACGTTTATTTATATTGATAGCCCTTTTCTCACAGCGAAAATTTTAGAGTGAGCAATAAACAATTGTTGACATGAAAAAGAAAACTATTCTCGTCGCAGATAACGAGAGAACGACCACACTCGCTGTTTTATTTTACTTTTCATTTCCTTTTACCTTTGTTTCTGCCAAAATGGATTATTTCAATCATCATTTCACTGGTTTGGAAGATCTCCAAAAGTTGCATGAAACAAACATGGTGGTATGTTGGAAGCGTTTTAGACTAATTTTTAAGAATTTTCAATTCTAGAATAGGGAAAAAGAGCACTTACAAGAAATCAAGAATCTCGAAAATGAAATCAAGAAGATGACGAGTAAAATCGATGATGTCAATAGAAAAATGTAAGTCGAACAGGGCTGCGCGAGCCATACAGTAGTTTAAAATTCGTTTGAATAGCCAGACTCAGTACGGTGGAGCGCACTTTCTAGAAACTTTCATTTACCCCAAAAATTTTCAATGTAAGGAAACGCGCCCGGACGCACGACAATCGGAAAGTGAATTGCGCATGCTTTTGGAGTGAAATTCAGAAAAATCCGAGCGAAAGATCGGCAACGGTCTCTCAATTTTCTGCACTCTCTCGTCGCCAACGGGGCCGCGTCCTCCACTGTGTGAAGGGAGCAAGTTTGCAGGGCTTTATACCGAGTATAGGATTTCGTAATTTTGACAATTTTGTTTGGTTTTTCCCGCCGATGGTGTGAAATCATTTGCGCGTTTTATTTAATTTTTGGATTTTTCATTTGACGTATAAATTCATCGTGAAATGAAATAATTTGGATACCGAAATGAAAATCACGAAGTACTAAATTTAACGACGCGCGTTTGACCGTAATGGCGGGCCGACAATACAGTGCGCGTCATAATGATAGGACACCCCCTTATTTTGAGGGTTTCGAGAAAACTAAGAAATTTGGTTAAAAACTGTTAATCCCATTCGATTCAGGATCAAAATTAACCCGCGGGTGCCAATTTGTAGAATATTATGAAAAGTTTTCGGACGGTACCATGAAAAATTCACTTTTTCGGCCGCGTCATAATGATAGGACACCCCCAGAAAATGGGGGCTACCTGACGATTTACTCGATATTTTGACATTCCAAGCTTCCAACTTTTAATAAAAAATAGTTTTAATGATTTTTTCAATCATTTTACTCCTTTTTTCTCTTCAATTTTTGAACAAAAAATCAACATTTATTAAAAAACTAGAAAAACTGGATGAAAAACAAAATATAGTAATTTGAATGGTTGTGAGGGTATAAAATTGCATATTTTGGAGAAATATCAGTATTTAGTAAATCCGCCGTTCTTTTGAATCACCTGGAAGATTCTATTTGGCATACTGTTGGAGAGGTTCTCGAAGTATGACGGCTGAATCTTGTTCCACTCGGCCTTGACGGCATCTTTCAACTCGGAAATTGAGTTGTACTGTTTGCCGTTCTTGTAAACGGACCTCGCCAGAATGCGCCAGACGCTTTCGATTGGATTCAGGTTCGGCGAGCACGCTGGCCAAGCGAGCACTTTCATCTTCTTCGAAGCCAAGAAGGCACGAGTACTGTTGAAGGGATTGGCTTCATGATTTGGCGCTTGATGTTTCCAGATATATGGATTGTTTGAAAAATAGGTGATTTGGACACTTTCAGTTGTATTTCTGCACCAACATCTTTTGCCGACTTCATGGTGTTCGACACTGCTCTTGCAACATTTCTCTCATCTCGTTGTTTCAACTTTCTCGCTCTTCCAGTGCTTTTTGATGTTCCATATGCCGCAGGATCAGAGATATAACAATTATTAAGAGTCCGATAGCAATGATTTCTTGCGCTCATTAATGACACGGACATATTCAGCTGAACCATCAAATCAACTTGAGCTCTCTCGGGCATCGTGAGAGTTTTTCCACGTCCCATAGTGGAAATTTGGATCGGAGTGATAATAAGCGATGAAGATATTGATTAATATTACTGATTTATTGCTTATCTTAAAACTTTTCATGGTCTTGACACGAATGCTTTCGATTACTGTAGGTTTTTTTGCGATTTACGAATAATGCGTTGAAAAACGAAAAAAACGAACGAAAACGAACGAAAAACAAGAAGATTGAAGTGAAAAAAGGAGTAAAAAGATTGAAAAATCATTAAAAATATTTTTTATTAAAAATTGGAAGCTGGGAATGTCAAAATATCGAGTAAATCATCAGGTAGCACCCCATTTTTTAAGGCTGAAAAAGTGACTTTTTCATGCTACCGTCCGAATACTTTTCGTAATATTCTACAAATTTGCACCCGGGGATTAATTTTGATCCTGAATCGAATGGCATTAACAGTTTTTAACCAAACTTCTTAGTTTTCTCGGAACCCACAAAATATGGGGGTGTCCTATCATTATGACGCGCACTGTACAGGAATAACTTTTCAAATATCAATTTCAAATTTCATTTCAAAAAATTTCTTTTTTCTTTTCAATTTCAAAAAATACGTCAAAAAACGTTAATTTATAATTTATGTTTCAAATGACTTTTTAATCACAAAAAATCCACCCCGAAAAACATTTGAAATCGTAACCGAGACAACATTTTATATTACGTAGTGCGCTGAAGCTCGTTTTCAACCACTTAGAATTTAACACACACACACACACCGGGTACTGAATTTAATGTTGGTTTTCGAGAGAAAAGAACTCATATTTTTACGTTAGGAAAAGTCGGATGAGAGACATAATTTCACACACAACCAAAGAAGACAATTTTTAGGCAGATCCAGAAAAAGAAGGAGAGAGACGAGTTAAAAGTGCTGAAATTGATGCACAAAAAAGAGGTTGACAAAATTAAACAAGAGATTTGCGATCTGGAAGAAGTGAGTGAACAGAAATCCAAGAAAACTATTCCATTTAATTTATCTTTAGAAATACCTGGCTGAAATTTTTGGAAAAATGGAAGTGTTGAACGATGTGAAGCACGAAATGGATTCGGGAAACTCCAATATTTCAAATGCATTGAAAGAAGAGCAACGTGTTGTTACAATAACCGAATCGATCGGTAAAATTGACAGACTTTGGTTGTTTGTTATCGAGGAAATGGACCCGTTGTTCATTGCCAAAATGGGTGAAGAGACTGGAAAGGATACAATTGATCTGGTGAAAATGGCTCTGGAAGATATGATAGCTAGAAAAGAGGAGATGAATGAGCAAGTGAGAATTTTGATTGAACAATCTAAAGGCTTTGCTGCTTCTGATAAGAAAAGGTTGTATCGAATCTTGGAGGAGATTGGGAATCCACTGGAAAGTTTGGAAGAGCTGAAGATACTTGCTGAGAATGGTGTGATTGGAGATTTGGAAAAACTTCGGATTGAAATGGACGAAATTGGAAGATGGATGGATGAGTTGAGAAATTGGAAGTTGACTCCGAAAAAGACAGTTTTGGCGGTGATGGGTAAAGAAAAACAAGCAATGTTGCAATAAACTTTTATTCGAGAAATTCATTTTTTTTTTCTTCTTTAAATAAATGCATAAATACATTAGAATTGCTTGAATTTATTTATGTATAAGCCAGCCTACTCCGCACAAGATCTCACACAACAAGATACAGAAAACGCAAGAAGAAAAAGAGCGCCACACTCAGGAAATTTTTGGCTAATAGCCATTGAAAACGGCTAATAGCCACCGATTCGGGTCGTGTGCCATATGTATTTGGCACACTCCCCATATTCGATGGCTATTAGCCGTTTTCCATGGCTATTAGCCGTTTCAGTCGGCTATCATTTTTAAAATTTTTCCATTTCAAATTTCGGACATATTGTGACCGGAAAAAGTCGCAAAAGCACTGAGTAAGCGCGAATAATGTTTCCCCTAATTGCTGCAAGTAAACATTTTATAGCTGCGTTTCCAACAGACGAATTTTTTATAGATGGCGACATTACCCAATAATGGCTCATAGCCCTTTTCGGCGGCTAATAGCCATAATGGCTAATAGCCAAGTTCGTCGGCTAGTTGCCATTATCGACCGCTATTAGCCTTTTCAGGCGGCTATTAGCCATTTACAGTGGCTATTAGCCACCTAGACGCCGAATCTTGCCATAACGCGCCAAAAATTTCCTGAGCAGTACTCTTTTTCGAAAAAAAATTATTAAAAAGCCATGCACTTCATGGGAAAATAAAATCTCACAGAACCTGTCTTTTCCTCTATCCAATTAAGTATTTAACAAAGGGGAAAAAGGAAAAATAAAATGCACTTTATTTCTGACTCGACAGACTACTGTACATTTTTTTTGCATGTAATTGAGTTAAGAATGCTCGTATATATTGGGGAAATTTCCCAAAAACGAACGGCTGCTGACCAACTGTACAAGTGAGTCCGAACATTCAAATCATTTATAAATCCAATCCGTTTTCAGACGTCACAAAGAAAAAGTGCAAAGAAATGGAGGAACGGGTAAAACTGATAGAACGAGAATATGCAGCCAGGATCAAAGTGAAGGAGAAAGAAATCGAGGAAGAAAAAAAGCGGATGACAAAAGAATTGGAGGATCGGATTCAGAAGATGAAGGCAAATTGTGCGGAAATGTTGGAGAAGAATAAGCAGGAGAATGAGAATCGACAGAAAATCGATTTGCTATTCGATGTGGTCTCCGATTGGGCTGAAATTCGACACCTTTTCTTTGGACTTGTTCAAACTGTGAGTTCCTATTATTATTACCAGAAGGTTGTTGACGGCTATCGCCGTCAAAAACCTTCTGGGTAAGCTTGGGGACGCGCGAGTCTCCCTAATTTTTCAAAGAGTTACAATGTATGCCAAAAGAAACATTGAGTAAGTACCCAAAGTTGAATCAATTAAAATCTCAATGTTTTTCTGTATGCCTGTCAATCCGTTTTTGTATATTGATTGCGTAAAAATATGTCACGAACCTATTCAGGGCAAAAAAAAAACAGTTTTTGGTGTTTTCAACCCGATGCATTGCGCAAGAGTATTTGAAATAAGAACTACCGTACTCAGATGTTTTCAAACTGAACAAAACTCTCCGTCACGAATCCATTATAAAAAATATAATGAAAATTCGTTTTTACTCATAAAGTTATTATCAATTCAATATTCTTCTTGTCTGGAATCGTTATTTCTTCCATTTTTTCTTTTCCTCTAAACCCGTAGTTAAAAGTTCGCTTGTTCTGGTTTCAACAACATTTTTTTGGGTTGAATGGATAGTTTCAAAATGAGTAACAATTAAGAATATTGTCTAAATATTGAGCAAAAAAAAATTGCAACGCGGTGTTTGCATACTTTAGAAATTCTAATGAAAATGGGAAAACATCTCTTCATTTGCCATGCTATTTCTCTCATTGCCGTTTGAATTTGAAAAGTACGCAAACACCGCATTGCAATTTTTATATTCACAATAGAGTTGGCCAATTTATCAATATCTCCTCAGTCAGAATTTTACGAAAATCGTCGCATGAGCCTACAGTAGCTTAGTAAAAATTCATTAGTAAACCTATTCTCCTGAAATTTTCGATTGTCTCAGTGCATTCCGAACGTGCATTTTGGGCAGTTTAATGCAGAACAATCAATTAAACTTTTCGTTTACGTTAAATTAAAATAACAGAAATATGTGCGAAATTTTGGTCCATAACCGCTCAGAAACGAAAACAGAGAGGAAAACAAAAACTCGAAATAAAATTCAAAAAATTGCTCAAAAATGTGATGAAACGTACCTAAATCTAATTTTGTAGGCTAAATTGACACATACTAAACAAAAACTCAGTTACAAAAAAGAAAAAACCACAGTAAAACTCGAACTTCCGACCTCCCACACGCCAGCCTAGAGTACAAACCACTTGGACACCGCGCACACAGGTAAACCGGGAAAGCTGGAAAAAAGCTGAAGGGCAGCTGAAGGACCGGGAAAAGCTGAAGGGAAGCTGATAGGCAGCTGAAAAACCGCAAAAAGCTGAAGGGAAGCTCAGGGGCAGCTGATTCCCTTCAGCTTCTCTTCAGCTTCTCTTCAGCTTCCCTTCAGCTTCTCTTCAGCTTTCCTTCAGCTTCTCTTCAGCTTCCCTTCAGCTTCTCTTCAGCTTTCCTTCAGCTTCTCTTCAGCTTCCCTTCAGCTTCTTCGCCGACATTTTTCGAAAATATTGTTTTGTTTTTTTTTATTTCTATGGTAAACATGTTCTATTTCTTAATTCTCATTGGAACTATGTTTATCGATTGTTGTTCGGAGCAACCGTTATTTTCTATGTAGTCTGTGTCAAGTGATTCGTCATCGTTTTGCCGTAAATAGCTGTTTTTACAACCAACGAACTTTTTCAGCCAACACTCATGCCAAATCCGTGCTCAGTCCCAAGCGTTTTGAAGCGCAAATCAACACCACACACATTTCTTCGACACCCTAGCCAAAGTTCTTCAAGCTAGATTTTCAATTAATGAAACATTGTGGAGCCTCTCGAAAATCGTCTCCCATATAAAATCGTCGCTCAGAAATTATATGTAAGATAGTAAATTTCAATTACTTTCAAATTGCTATTTATTTTCAGTTACAAGAGACGATCAAAACAAGGATATATCCAAGATATGTTAGAAGAATTCAAAATTCTGCTGAAAAGGTACGTTCAAATAAAAACACTAAATAAAAATACAATAATTTCAGTGGAGCCAGAGGAGCCAGTGGTCATCCCAGAGAACGACATATCGATCGAAAAAACCGTGGACGTTGTGGCTCACGAAGATACATATTATTAATGTTTTTTATTGTATACGGGACTTGTTATGGGGTTATTCACGAAATAGCAAAAAATGGCAAAAAACGGCAAAAAACTGCGCGAAAACTCCGAAAATGCTCCGATTGATCTGAAATTTTGGGAAATGAGGGAAAAAACTCTCCCGGACATTCCCACAAAATTTCACACCAAAATATCGATTTTAAGCATTTTCAGACAAAAAAGCAATAATTCTTAAAAATCGATATTTTGGTCTGAAATTTTGTGGGAATGACCTGGAGAGTTTTTTCCCTCATTTCCCAAAATTTCAGATCAATCGGAGCATTTTCCGAGTTTTCGCGCAGTTTTTTGCCGTTTTTTTCCATTTTTTGCCATTTCGTGAATAACCCCATTAATTGTAATTTTTCCAATCATTTGTAAAGAAATAAACCGTTTTCCAAAAAAAACGATCGATATTAGGGGACCGGGAGGGGAAAATATTGGGAAGTTGGGAGGAAGCTGAAGGGCAGTCGATCGGAAGCTGAAAAGAAGTCTTCCGGAAGCTCGGGATTTCGACTGCCCGATGTTCTCCTTTCAGCTTCCTGTCAGCTGCCGGAAGACTTCTTTTCGGCTTTCCCGGTTTACCTGTGCAGGTTGAACACATTTCCCTATGTGTGCAATGAGATTTCGGCCGACCCACAGTTTCCTGTCGGATTTCTTTTCGACTGTATTTAGAAAAGCAAAAAGTGCAGAAGAAAAAAAATGTGGACCGGCCGGCCTAACAGTAAAGTACCCTTCAAAATAATGATATCAAAATTTGGAAAAGACGGGCATCATCGCGGCATTCAGGAGACTCAGATTTCCAATTTTGGCTTCCCACGGACTTCTGGGGACTGCGCCAGCAGCGCGAACATACCCATACACAGACAGACAGACACACAGAAAAATTATATTAGTATACTCGGTATAAAACGCTGATAACTCGCTCCAATCGAACAAAGAATTTCACATGCATTTGGAGTGAGGTTTAGAGAAATCAGAGCAAAACATCGGCCACGGCTCTCTCAATTTTCTGCACTCTCTCGTCGCCAACGTGGCCGCTTACATCACTGTGCGAAGGGAGCGCGTTTGCAGCGCTCCGTACTGAGAATAACAAGCTTGCAGCTTGTGGCGACTAAGTCGCCTTCGTCAAATATTTATTTTTATTAATTTTTGTTTTTTTTAAATAGAAATGGTAATCATTTCTTTTCCCTTTTTCTCTCAAGTTCTCGTGACCCTTGTGGTATATGTAGTGGTTACACAGGTGATTCGCGACTTATGCATTATATGCGCAGACAAACAATTTACAAATTGTACATGAATCGCGAAGAAGAAATTCGCGATTTGAGCACAATTTGTAAATAAAGAATTGTCGACATATGGTCGGTATCCCCCAATTATCGGTAAATTATTGATAAATCGCAAACATACAATTGGCGAATCCCGAAAGAACTCTCGCAGCGAACTCTTGCTCGTCCTCAATTGAGTCCCAATTAATTTATTTCTGCCCCTAGAATGATATTTTTTTTTGCTATTTTCCTGGTTTTTTTTTGTGAAAATGCTTCAATATTTTTATAATTTTCATTCCTTCTTGCTTTTTGTCAACTTTTTCCTTCGTTAATCTTATATTTACAGACACCTCAGCAGTCATTCACAAAAAAGGCGCGCGACAACCAAGGAAAATGTGAGTTTTCAAATATAAGCAATGAAGAACCTAGGTTAAAAATGTTTTTGCTTTTGAAATGTAGAAAAAATGCTCAGTTTTTAGTTGTTTCTTTTTGTTGCTAAATTCATCGTGTTTGAATTAAAATCTGAGAAAGGCGCTGTTCTAGTTTCTTAAATTTTCTGTGTTTTAAAAGTTTTGATAAAAGACGGATGCATGGCAGAACCAGTTTTTGAAGAGTAGCGATTGCGAGAGAAAAAAAAATTTAATTTACTATTTTTCAGGGCAACGATAAGCAAGCAACTCCGAACGAGAGCTCAAGGATCAACGCAACGATCAACAAGCAACTGCGAATGTCAGCGCAAGGAGACCGATGTTTATTTAAGATAATTTGACCCACGATTAGGATAAAATTTGAAGAACGCTCCGATATGTTTTAAACTTTTCATGTCTGGCATGTTTTTTGTCCACATATACCAAAGTTACATACTGATCGTTGCATTCTCAGATATTTTTTCCTAATCTTTTTTTTTTTTTCTTGATAGTTATATGAAATTCTCTCCCCCCCCCCCTATTGTTCATTGTTTGGTATTGTTTATTCTGGTAGATGTGTTTAATTTTTTTTATATTGTTAATTCTGTAGAACTTTTCTAATTATTTTTTGGACTTGTCTTTGGGTTTATCATGTACTTTTTTTTTAATTTTGAATATAATAAACCAACATACTCTTGTTACAAAATACACATAAAATTGATAAGCTTAATAAGGAAATTAATTGTTTGATCAGAGAATTTTTACGGCAAATCATACTGAATTTGTCGGGATTTGCCATTTGTGTGCAAACAAAATTATTGTCGGCGAAAATTTCATTTCGGGAATTGCCAATTATTAGTCATTTTTTCGCGATATTCATATAATTTCCGAATAAATTGTAAATTTTCGCTAATTGCGAATTGTGCGCGAACAAAAGTAATGTTCACGCGTACCCATTTCGCAAACGCGCGAACAATTTTTGACAAATTATTTGCGTCACGCGAATCACCTGTGTAGCACGTTTGAAGGTCAATCTATAGGTCGCTGGATCGAGTTTTGTCGACTGCAAACTCGTGTGTGAGACACACAAACAAACACACAGACTAATCTAAAATTTTCTATATAAGAAAGATAGTAAAGATTGTTACTATTCATAACACGTAAGCGTTGATTTTTGTCAGCATACTGTATGTGTGAGAAATTTCGTGTTTGCAGCGTTTTCTCAAAAGGTGGCCGAAGTTTGCTTTGAATCATATGTGTGATGTCTGATTGTGAGAAGTTTAGAATAGATTTGGCGGGGAGGGGTTTACCTACATATACTGTATTCTGTTATTATGTGTTCACAAACGACTGGTGCGGACGACGCTCCGATGTTCCGCAGTTTTTCATTGCTGTCTTGAAACAAATACTGCGGAACATCGGAGCGTCGTCAGCACCAGTCGTTCCTGAACACACAATATTCTCGTTTCACGTTTTTTTTTTTGGTTTAGAAAATCGACGCTCTTGCACGAGTTAATTCAGTACAATCGGACACATCTAAAATGAGTGTGACAGTATACTCGGCGAATGCATCATCAACCTCGCTCTACGGCACTTTTCAATTTTCAACAGTGTAGTGCGCCTTTTTTAAGCGAAAAATCAAATTTTACCTGCAATTCGTCGTGAATACGTCATTTTCCGTTTAAAAAGAATTGTAAAAGCTAGAATTCGAGTTAATCTTGCAAGTGCAGCTCTATTTTACAGGAGTTTTGCAGTAGAGCGAGGTTGATGATGTATTCTCCGACTATAATCCATTCAACAATTTTCAACGACAGCGTGTGTAAAGAAAAGAGTATTGTTTTTTTCTCTTTTTGGCTTTTTCAAGACCCCACGAAAACGGAGCCCAGGACAGGAGTCTCCCACAGTTTTTTAAAATTAATTTTTTCGTTCCGTATTTCTATCTAGTGTGCGTTACCGGTAAAGATTTGACGATTTTACCGGTAAATTTTCGAATCACATTTTACCGATAAATATTCGGCAAAAGAGAAACCATTTCTAAAATTTTTTACCGGTAAATTTGGCAAATTTTGTCGATTCTTTACCGGTAAATTTTACCGATAAAAGTTTTCTGCAAAACTTTTTGTCGGTAATTTGCCGGTAAATTTACCGGTAAATTGACATTATTTATACATGAAGAAGTGGGACAGGTCACGTTACAATTCTAGTCTTGTTATCATGGTGTGTCACGCTTTAATACAGATGAAATTTTTAAAAAATGTGAAAAAGACGTGATTGTGCAAGGCCGAGGTCGCGCCACGTATCGTCTGCGTATCTTTGTTTTTCACGATGTCTTGTTTTTCTAATACGTGAACTTGACCCAACGTTAAGTTTTGCCGAAAACCATTTTACCGGTAAAATTTTCGCGAAATTACCGGTAAATTTGCCGAAAGATGCGTTTATTGTGAAAACAAAAAAGTTGCGACGCGGTGTTTGCGTACTTTGAAAATTCAAATGGCAATGAGAGAAATAGCATGGGAAATGAAGAGATTTGTTCCCATTTTCGTTTGAATTTTAAAAGTACGCAAACACCGCGTTGCAACTTTTTTGTTTTCACAATACCGGTAAAAATTTTTTCGGTAACGCACACTATTTCTATCACCGTTTTATTGATGAAAGTTTTTCATAGTTTTTTTCAAAACGTGCTCTGAACCAAAAATTAAAAAAAAAAAGATTTTACAAGAATCCACGCCCACTCCGATTTTCGAGACCTTGGCAAAAGGGCTCTCAAACGTTTCGAAAGTGCAACGTTTTGAAAAATTTTCTGTAATTCGTCATCACGGTGTTTGCACACAATCATTCTGAAAAGCTTTTTACGGAAAATTCGAGACCCTGACCAACCCGGGGAGGAAAAAACCGAGGAAGACAAAACCGGGGAAAATTTGCAAGCCTGCGGCGCAGTTTTTCCTGAATTTTACAACCCTTTCAAAACAAAACTCGTGCAGCAGTTGCAAAAAGGGGTGGAGCATCTTCCTCGGGTTTTGAAATTTTTTCCACGGTTTTGTCTTCCTCGGTTTTGCCTTCCCGGTTTTATCAGAGTCTCGAAAGTTCCATACAAAGCTTTGAAAAAAAAAAAACGATTGTGTGCAAACACCGTGACGGCAAAATGCAGAAATGTTTTTGAAATTTATACTTTCGAAACGTCCGAGGGCCGAAAAAAGCGAGGGAAGGCATGAAATCGGGAAAGTCAAACTAGGGGAAATAAAAGCGGGGAAAGTTTTAAAACCGAGGAAGAAGCTCCGCCCCTTTTGCAAGTGTGCGGCTTGAATTTTGTACAGGAATTGTTATGGAGTTATTCACAAAGTAGGCAAAAATGCAATTTTGCTATTACTGCGTCGCGAAAACCAGACCACAGACTCAAGGCACGAGCGCTCTGACTGGTATTCGCGAAGCAGTAATACCCCGTGAATAACCCAATACAGTTTAGGAAAAAAAGGTGCCGCAGACTTGCAAATTTTTCTCCGGTTTTGCCAGGCTCTTGAGATTACCGTAGCCCATGCAAAACTGGATTTTTTAAATTAATTATTGTCGACCCACCACGCCTGTCAAAAAAAAAATTTAATGCTTGGGTGTTTTTAATTTCGAAACCAAAATGAAAATCGCATAGCGTTGAGTTCAGCGAAGCGCGTTTGACCACTTTGGCGGGCCGACAATACATCATTTTATTTAAAAAGACAAAATTCTCTAAAACACTTTTATTTTCAGCAAGAAGCTATTAAATCTGAAAGCGTCAACACTGAAATCCTGTGGAAAGTGAAGACGGCTATGCTCGTGAGTCTTGTCAGTCAATTTTCCACCAATTCTTACACCAAACTTTCAGAAACGGGGGAATACAATTATTGAATTACACGAATCAATGGTTGATAAAGTATCAATAGTGTTGAGTGGAATTGAGAATCTATTGGATTTCGTAGAAATGGGAACTTCTTCCGAACAGAGAATTAACGTGTTTTTGGCGTTGAACACTATTAAGAACATGCCGTTTTGGGCATTAACTGTAAGTGAATTCGATCCAATTCAAATTTCAATATTACTTTGCCTTCAGCATCTCGAGTCAATCGGAGATTCTATCGACCGGCTCAAACCAAGTATACAAGAAGTCAGCGATCTTATCAAAAATCTGTTACTTGATCAATTGAAGCCTCGAAACTCGTCGCACAAACGACCAAATCCCGAAATACAACGGCTGGAACAACAATTTCAGCCAAGATTGCGGTCTTCGTTTATCTGAATGTATCGTACAAAAAAGTATGCAAACGAGAGAATGAATAAAGAAACAAAGAATCATGATGCAAAAATTAGACACAGAAAGAGACAAAGTACAGTAACAAGAAGAGGAATTTGGATGTGTGTGAGAGTGAGAGACGCGAAAAAAAAAAGAGGCCGTGCACTATGAACAGATATTACGTGGGATGAGGAAGAGATGAAGAAGAAGCCAGTGAACTAATGAAATGTATCACAAGATATTCGACGGCAGAGAATGAGATTATTAGTTGATTGGCCAAACAAAACAAGTAGACGTATTTATTTTTATAGGTGTTTTTAATCGAGTTGCGACATGAAAAATAGGATCAAACCAACCGTTTCGCAGTTTATGTGAAAATTTCCGCCAATAACTAAACATTTTGGAAATTTAATTTAATTTGCGGTTTCTTTTCCGGTTGGAATATCGATTTTAATGGGGTTTTGTGCATAATACGGCAAAAAAACTGCTTTTTAGGCGTTTTTCAGAGAAATTGCAAAAATTTTGTTATGGTCAAATATTCTCCAGGCAATGCTCTCAATTTTCGGACTGAAATATTGATTTTTTAAATTTCCAATTAAACATTTTTATGGCGTAATTCACAAAATAGCAACAAAAAAATGGACAAATTCTCGGAAAATACTCCGCTCGACCTGAAATTTTGGGAAATAAGGGCAAAAATACTCCAGGACATTCCCACAAAATTTCAGACCAAATTATCGATTTTAAAAATTATTGATTTTCATTTGAAAATTTTTAAAAATCGATATTTTGGTCTGAAATTTTGTGGGAATGTCTGGGAGCATTTTCCGAAAATTTGTCCAGTTTTTTGTTGCTTTTTTGTGAATTACGCCATAATAAATTTTTAATTGGAAATTTAAAAAATCAATATTTCAGTCCGAAAATTGAGAGCATTGCCTGGAGAATATTTGACCATAACAAAAATTTTGCAATTTCTCTGAAAAATGCCCAAAAAGTGAACGGCAGCGTGTGGTTGCGATTTCCAATTTTCATACCGCAACTTCAACAAAATCACCATAAAAGATTCCGTTTTTTTTTCGCCCCGAAAAATTCCTTAGAGGTTGAGACGACGATTGAGAGCATCGATATAAGCCTGATGGATCTGGGAGACAAACTCGTCGTCGGTTCGCATCAGATGGGCAATAGCGGAGATAAACTAAAGCAAAACCGTTTGAAAATTCAATTTAGTAATTTTGAATTCTTACCTGTTCTTTATTAAGTGTTGGAGTGGTGCCTCCTGATCCGACGATGAATGAAGTTTCGAGAGGCTCCAGAATCTCACCTTCGGTCACGTCCACATCTCCCTCTCCTTCCGATCCGTGCACAGATTTTGTCGAGATTGCGGCAAGAGAAATGGCGGAAGGAGAGTTTGCAAAGTCCTGCAGCAAGTGATGACGTGGCTTTGCAGTTTTCAGCAGATCCTTCTCCAATTCATCGGCTGACATTGCGGTGCCCGGCTCTTTCAGCATAGAACGAGACTGCTCCTGAACCATCAACTTCTGAAGAAGCACTGGCATAGAGTTCACTTCAGGAGTTTCCTGATTGTTCGACTTTTCCTGCGAGTGGCCAACCAGATTAGCTAGAATAGTTGGGGGCTGCGACGAAGTCTGTTGCTGCGCTGTTTTAATCATGTTCAACAAATCGATGGCTTTCGAATTGGCGGACGAAGATGGCGCTGGTTCGACGGTCGGAATTGGCGCTGAAGCCATAGCAGCAGCGGCTCCTCTCGCTTGCTCTGTGGTGCTCTTTTTCAGTTTGTCAACAAGTTTTTGGAGAAGCGCAGCAGCCCGATTGCTGTCATTGATTTGATGAAACCATAAAGCTTGGATAGTCGCCACTTCCTTGTGGAACAAAATGTAATTTCCTTCTTGGCGTATCACATGGTTTGTGGTGAGAGGCTCTATGAAGTCCGATGGATCATTACGGTTGGCAATTAGAAAGCTGCAGAGATTTTTATTTTTTAAACTAAAAGAATATGAATCGACTTACCTAAAATACGGACGATCGGCTCTCTGGTAAATAAATAGCGTTCCTTCGATGACAGACTTCACCCAGTTACTTTTGGCGGTGTCGTACTTGTATATCGCAGCGAACGGCATCTGAAAGCAAATAAGTTACAGCAAATAATACAACAACTTTGCAAACCTTGTCTAAAATCTTGCTGGCCGCTATGTCGATTTTTTGAAGCTGTGCCAGGTTTTTTGCTGCCAACTCGGCGGCCTTTTTCTTGTTTTCGCTCATGTTTCGAAAACAATGAAAATTTGAATTAATATTTTAAGAATTATGGAAAAAAGAAAAGAAATCAGTAAAAAAAACTGAGAAAAGTAAGGAAATTTGGGTTCAAATTTGAAAAAAAAAACATCGATGTCGAAAATATTTACGACAAACAAGAGGCGATCGTTAGAATGGAGTGTCGTTGTTTTTCGCTTTTCACGAAATTTTTTTTTCTTTTCATATTTTTCATTTTCTTTTCTTGATTTGTTCGCATTATTAAAATATTTCTTTATTCAATTCAATGGAAAATTTAATTTTATCAAATAAAACTACCACATCTTCTAATTATAGTCATTTGACTCTTTATTTTCAATCATTAGGATTTTCAGGGTAAATACAAAAAACAGGAGCAATGTCGATGTATAAGCTCACACCAACATTCCCTGCGGATTTCGAAGTTCACCCGAAGAAAGTCTGCTATGGTATTCCTTCCTATCACAACCCTGCTGCTGGTCAGAGAGAGGAAAATGGTGTTAGTGTGAGTGACGAGTTTTTTGTTAAAATTGTTTTTTTAACCCAACAATATTATAGGCCCACGAAGAACTTGATCCACGGAAGGCCCTTTTGGTGAAACAAAACGAGTTGATTGCGAGACTAAAAGCACAAACCGAAGAGCTCAACGAGTTGCTGATTAATTTGGGAAAATCTGCCGGAGAAAAGAAGGCCGCTCCTGAGAAGAAGAAGACGAATGTTGCCCCAGTGGCTGCGGCAGCAGAAGAAGCAGCCGGAAAAGATGGAAAGAAGGATAAAGATGCGAAGAAAGAAGCCAGGAAGGCCGCGAAGGCAGAGGCTATGAAGAAGGTGGCTTCTGGTGAAGCGCCAGCTGCAAAGGGTAAAAAGGCCGAGCAATCGAACGGATGGACCGTGGAAGACGACAGAAAAACATGGGAAGACAAGCTCTCCCTGACAGTCAATATTCCAAAAATCCTCGTTTCTTACCCTCAAGAGCACCTCGGACAAGTCTCCTTGACAGTCACACCAGCCGACCAGCAGTGGGCTTCATTTCTCTCGAAAGTCGCCGAAAAGAGACAGGTCGCGTTCACCGGAGACTTCAGCAACAACGTTAAAAATGCAAAGACTACTGTGAAAGTGACGAAAGGAAAGGAGACGAGTTTGGTTGTTGAGAAAACTACTGTTAAGACTCTTCAAACTATTTGGAAACTTCTTGGAGCTGCTCTCGGGCTCTTCTCAAGACGTCCACAGCAAGTTCTTGCGGCATCTCATCAGGCTCAATGGCTTCAAAAGGTGAGAACCGGTTTAGTGCGACGATTGTTCCTGATATTGCCAATTTGTTATCAGAATGTTTTGATGGCTAATAGCCTTATCGACGCCATATCGTTGTTTTAAGTATTTAGTGGGTTATTCACTAATCCAGCAAAAAAAGCAAAACATAGAAAAAACCAGCAAAAAATGCGAAAATTCGGAGAATGCTCCGGTTGGTCTGAAACTTCGAGAAATCATTTAAAAAATACTTCCGGTCATTCCCTGAAAATTTCAGACCAAAATATCGATTTTTATTTCTGAAAATTTTGAAAATCGATATTTTGGTTTGAAATTTTCAGGGAATGGCCGGAAGTATTTTTTAAATGATTTTCCAAAGTTTCAGATCAATCGGATCATTTTCCGAATTTTCGCTGAATTTTGTGCTGGTTTTTTCTATTTTTTACTTTTTTTGCTGGTTCCGAGAATAACCCCATTAAATTTGCACTCGGTGTTTGCGTAATGGCGTTGCGTACGAACGGATTTTTATGCTAAAATCGATAATATCGGGATAGACACTGAATAAAATTTTCTAAAAACCACAGCTTGAATTGACCCGGAGCACATTAAAAAAAAAACGAATTTTTTGTTTTTTTCCCGAAAAACATGAAAAACGCCTCAAAATTCGAATTTTGCGCAATCCAGTGGAGCGCGTTTGCCTTGGCTCTGTTCACATTTCAAATCCTGGACACCGTACTATAAAATCAATAATTTATTTAAAAAATAAAATTACCAAAAATCGGCAGAAATGTAATAATTAAAACGAATATCATCAGAAAAAAACAGAGGGCGTGACAAAAGTGGGAAAAAATTAGAACGTCTGTGAGTTTTATACAAGAACTGTTAAGAGTGCAGAAAAACTCGTGCCGCAGACTTGCAAAAAGTAGGCAGAGTTTCGTAAATCCGTATGAAAACACCGAGTGCAAATTTAAATAAAACGACGATAACCGCGGCTAAATTCCCCTTTTGAATTCTCTGTTAACCTGAATCAATTTTGTTTTCAGGCTGAAGAAGTTGTTCGCGGATCTGGAGACCTCTCATACGTCATCAGACAAGCCTGCCAGTTCTTGGCTCGTTTCGATTCGCTCAGCTCTCAGTGGGAGATTTGCGTGGCCGACGTAATCTTCAGAAGTCTTCTGAATTCGAACGACGCTCTGCCGAACAATGTGGAAATCTGGGCGAAGAGTGTTGATAAGCTTATCGCTTAAGCCAAATTTCTAGTGGGTTTCCGGCCATCCCGTTGTTGGTTTTCCTGTTTTCAGTGTTTTTTGTAATTTCATAAATTTATTTTGCATTTCATGAATTATTTTTGACAATTTTTAGTCTTTCTTTATTATTTTTTCATTATTTTCCAGGTTATTAATAAGCCTGAATATCTGTATTTTTTCTTGTTCCTTACAATTAATATTCTTGACTTTTTCTTTAGAACACCGAAAAATGCCATTCATGCACGGATCGATGCCGCTTCGGCGGACCTTCTTCTACCTCCAACAGGGAAAAGTCAAGTTCCGTGACAACGTGCACGTCTTCGCAATGGGCTTCCACCGTAATCCTGCAGAAGAGCAATCGGGAGCTCGCGATTTCGTCTACTGGCACTGGGCTCAACTCCAATATCACAATCCGAAAGTGCAGCTGGTGAAGCACGTCGATAAAGTTATTACGCCGTTTGCCAGGGCTTATTTGAGTTAGTTTTCACCCTCTTTTTTTTCGAATTGTGCTCAATTTTGAAATTCCAGACGATGGGCGTGAAGTGCTCTTCGATTTGGACGGTATGCGCAGAGAAGAAATCGAGAAGACGCTTGCGAAAACGCTGGGAAAGACGGAACTCGTCGAACGAAGAGAACGACTCGAGAGTATTGCTAAACTCAATCCGGCCGATTTTGGAAGCAAAAATGAGAGACAAGTGGGGGTTTTTTTTTAATTTTAGAGCTGGGCAAAATTAATTCGGCGGCTGAAATGCAAGCCTTTTTTATTTTTTTTATTTTAACACTATATTTATTTATTTATTTTTGTCGTGTTATTGATTGTTTACCATTCGCATTATCACTTGTTTCGATTTTTTTACTCGTCTTTTCATTTACTTCGACTACAGAATTATTGCAAAATTATATGGATGAAGGCAAATTTATTATTTCCAGAGATTCACCCCAGAAACGACACTTAATGGACGGGAAACTGCTCGAACAATTAAGGATAATGCAAGAAATCAATTAATTATGATTATTTCAAGTTATTCGCCTTGTATTCTTTGAAATGGAAATTGAAATGTGTGAATTGTTTAATCTAATAAAGTTTTATAGTATCTGTTTGATACCAAACACGGCCCACTAAAATGGGGGTACTACGGTATGGAACTCGCACGGAATAGAACTGCTACGGAATAGAACTGCGCGGAATAGAACCGGCTGGAATGGAGCTGTACTGAAAAAACCACTGCACGAAATGGACCTCAGGGACTCACAATGTACAACGAAATAATTATTCGAGTTGTTCGAGCGGTTCTGAGTCGGTACAGCTCAATTTCAGACGGTTCTATTCCGTGCGATTTCTATACCGTAGTACCCCCCCCCTAAAATGACTAACTAGGAAGGTACATTCTGGTACGTTCTGGAAAATTCTGAAAAAAAATCAGGGTCCTACTAGAATTTTGGTGAGTTTTTAAAGATCTTAAAAATCGGCAAAATGTTTCCATAAAAGCAAAATTTTGTTATTTTTTGAGCACATTTTTACCTGTGAATCCTTTTGCAAAGGTTTGACGAGTATTTTTCGAAGACATAATACAGTTCAGAAATTGTTTGAGTGTATTTTCTAGTCCTCCGCATTCCAAAGAAGTGCCTAGAGTGCCGAAAAAAAATTTCGATTTTCTGTCCACCATGACATTTTTCGTCGAAAATGCCTAAAAAAAACAATGGGATGAGGGGGACTAGAAAATACACTCAAAATATTAAAAATAATTTCTGAACTGTATTATGGCTTTAAAAAATTCTTGTCAAAACGTTGCAAAAAAGTTTATGAGGTCTGGTGAGCGAACCCACAGCCGCACCCAGTTGCGCCACCCATCAGACCAGCGTGTTAATAGGCATTTCGGGGCTCCGGGACATTTCGCAGCCGGACGTTTCGCAGCCGAGACATTTCGCAGCCGGACATTTCGCAGCTGAGACGTTTCGCAGCCGGACATTTCGCAGCTGAGACGTTTCGCAGCCGGTAAACACAATTACACTAATATCACTTCTCTCTCAGCGGAATTGGTAAACATGTTATTGATAAACAAGCATGGTCAGAGAAAGGAGAGAGTGTGTATATAAGGAGGTTGGCTGCGAAACGTCTCGGCTGCGAAATGTCCGGCTGCGAAATGTCTCAGCTGCGAAATGTCTCGGCTGCGAAATGTCCGGCTGCGAAATGTCCGGCTGCGAAACGTCTCGGCTGCGAAACGTCCGGCTGCGAAATGTCCCGGAGCCCATTTCGGCTGGCGTAGCGAAAAGGACTGTGTGGAATGTAGGGTTTCACATGTAAAAATGTGCTCGAACAATATTGTCCATTCGCGAAGAAAGCAAGTGCGCTCCACAAAACTTAGTACTACGTGGATTTCATTTTCGTCGCCAAATTATTTCATTTCACGTGTAAATTCAACGTGAAAAGAAATAATTTGGCGACGAAAATGAAATCCACGTAGTACTAAGTTTTGTGGAGCGCACTTGCTTTCTTCGCGAATGGACAATAGCAAAAGTTGACGTCTCATAAAAACTTTTCTGGAAACTCCCTGATTTTTTTTTCAGAATTTTCCAAAACGTACCAGAAAGTATCTTCGTAGTAAAATGGGGTTCTACCCAGATTTAAAACTGCCCGAAATATAACTTTCCCAAAAAGAAACAGTACCATTGCTAGCTACAAAGGAAAAAAAAACCAAAACATATTGTAAATGCATTTAAAAAATGCTTCAATTATTCAGTAAAGTCCTGTTTCGAGACGGTTCGGTTTCCGGCTAGCACAAAAAATGTTGCTAGAGCGCCCTACAGCACGCCTACCGTAATTTTTGTGTCCAAATTTTTCAGAAAGCGTGCGGTATATTATTGTGTGCGCGTGCGGTATATTATTGTGAAAACAGAAAAATTTCGACACCTTTTCGCTTTCATTTTCAAAGTACGTAAACACCGTGTCGAAAATATTTTGTATTCACAATACTGTTGTCTACGAAGTAGAACGGCAAAGTAAACTTCTACAGAATATGAATATTGCATCTCCTAAGTTATTGGCGATTAGGGTTTGGTACGGCTTCGAGGAATGTTTATTTTTGCCCAGTTCTAAACAAGTTTTCAGAAAAAGAAAATTTTTTTAATTTTCAGTGCATGTGTGAAGTGCAAGGTCAACATCCATGTACCGGACTTCTCAAGGCTCCAAAGTGTGTCACTGGAAAGTGGCGATGGAATCACAATCTGATCTAGAATTGTAAATTTCTCTCTTATTTTAGTTTTCGATTTTATTGTTTTTTATTTTTGTTGTTTATAAAATGTTTTGACGAAAAGAAGTGCAGTAATTAGACGGTTTGGATCACTTAAGATTGCATTGGAGCAAACATGCAGGAGCTCGCCTTAATCCAACAATTCGTTCTCGTGTTACCCGGCGAGGGCGCGTATTTACATAATCCTTCACTCGTCCTTATTCATCATCACAACTATACTATTAGTTGTTTTGGGAAGGCAAGGGAGCTCTTTTCGGACACGAGAGACAGGGGAGGAAACATTCTTTTTGATGCCTTCGTACCGCCCAGTTTTCTTTTTTTCTTTTTGGCGCCGTTTTTTTCTTTGCAAAGAAACGTTTCGATTTTTTTCGACATTTTTGGTTTTTTGTAAATTTTTTAACTGAAAAATTTTAATTTTTTTCATTTTACTTTTAAATAGTTTTTTTGGGTGCCTTGTTCCTGAGAATTTCCGTTTTTTCTAATTTTTTAGTTTATTATGTATTCGATTCAGTTACGACGCTCCGATATTCCGACTCAATACCTGCGAAACATTGGAGCGTCGTAACTGAATTTCACTCGTTAACAAATGATAGAGGCTCTGATACGTTTTGAAACCGGGACGTTTCGAAACTGCGAGATTTCGATAGGCTCTGGGACGTTTGCAAACAAGACGTTTCGAAACTAGGACGAAACTTTAGTTTTGACAAAATTTGGCCAAGGATAAAATATTGTCGTCTTTTTCCGGTAAATCCGGCGAATTTGTCAAAAATTTCCCGAAAATTAGCGCTAAAACTGCACTACAGTTTTGAAACGTCCCAGTTTCGAACTGGCAGGTTTCGGATCGTCCCAGTGCCAAAACGTCTTGTTTCGAAACGTTACAGAGCCTAAAAATGCACAAAAGTTTTGAAACGTCCCAATGCCGAAGTGGCAGGTTTCGAAACGTCCCAGAGCCTGAAAATGCACAAAAGTTTCAAAATCTCCCACTTTCAAAGTGGCTGTTTACGAAACGTCCCAATTTCGAAACTTGTAACGTCGGAACTAGGATGTTTCGAAACTTTTGTGCATTTTTAGGGTCTGGTACGTTTCGAAACAAGACGTTTTGACACTGGGACGCGAACAGAGAATACACACATATTTTATCCTTTTATAAACGAATAGAGCCCGAAAAGAAAAAAAAATAGCATCGCCAGATGTCTGAGTCGCTACTCAGTATTCCCAAACTCTGCACTGCGAACCCCATTCGACCGCACATAAAACTCCAGGTGTTGGTTGGACGGCTGGCGAATAATTACTAGGTTCGTTTCCATTTGAATTTCTTCTCTTCCTTCTCTCTTTTTTTTGAGGCGTGCTGTGCGTTTTCAACTCATTCGTCATTCTGTCCGCCCCTTCAGCCGCCAAAAAACGTCTTTCCACATTTATTTCACCCGTTTCATTATCGAATTACCGTTGCTTTTTGTGTCCGCTTTTAGGCTTTTAGCATTTGCCGCGTCGTGCCGTGCCGCAACGCGCCGCACGCTAGCCATTTCCTTTCCGGCTGTCTTTCATTTCCAAATAAAGAAGTGTGTGTTTTTGCCACCCTTTTTTCATTTTCGTCCTTGACCATGAAAAACTTGATAGAAAAGAAAAAAAAATCGAAGAAGACCGACCTCCACCACTTTTCTTATCATATTATCAGCTTGTTCTTCATCGTTTTCTCACCACCTGCGTCTCTCTTTCTTGACGCCTTTCAATGTTGATTCGAAGCGAAAAAAGAGGAAAAAGAAACCCATTTTATTTCTCGTCACCCATCTGTGGTCCTTGCTCGTTCCAATGTTCCAAATGGCAGTTTACATGATGAATGAATGGGCTCTTTTGAGCGGACCTTCTTCTTTTCATCCTTTCCTTCCAGTTTTTCTCCTTCATTACGTCGCCTCATTCATCGCTTTCTTTCTTTTTCGCATTGTTGTTAGTCACACACACAAATGTTTCCGACGCCTAGTGTTTCTCCTTTCATCAAAACAACATGATGAAAGGGAGAAGAAGAGAGAAAAAACTGGCAGAAATCGTACGGTTTTCTTTTTCATTTTCGTATACAAGTTTTAGCTGGTTCTTTAAATACGTTTGTATTGCCAATGGCGGTGCTATGGCGGAATTGAACTCCTTGAAATGGATCTTTACTGTCACAGAAATCTAGAAAAAATCGAAAAATTATTCCGTTATACATGGTGGGTTATTGAAATTGTTTTTAATTTCCTCTATCCATTTTTTTCAGATTTCATCGAATTCATTAAACTTGATTAATTTAAAATCGCCAATTCATTTTCAGTCGTTTTCTCTTCCGCTAGACAAGCTTTTTGAGTATTTAACAACAATTTTCGGATCGTTTTTTGAATGAAAATCCCATTTTCCTATTCATGATAAACACCGCTGATTCCGTTTTTGATTTTGAGAGATTTTCGAAACGCAATGTTTAAATTTTAACTCGCATGACACGGTTCTATTGAGAAGTAGTAGAACTGCCTAAAAAGAAGCTGTACTCACACAAAAAAGCTAGAACAACTCGAAAAATCATTCCGCTGCGCATTGTGGGTTATTAAGTTCAAGCTCCATTTCCGTCAGTTCTATTCCGAACAGTTGTATTTTGCTACAGTCGTGTTCTATTCCGCAATAGCACCACATGACATATCCGCATTTAAAATTTGAATTAAAAATATTTAAACACCCCAAAATTGATCAATATTCATAGCCCACGGTGTACAGGATTTGAAAAGTGGGCGGAGCCGAGGAAACGCGCTCCACTTGAATTTTTGCGCAAAATTCAAATTTTGAGGCATTTTTTATGTTTTTTGGGAAAAAAAGCATAAATTCCTAATTTTTCCCAAATGTGCTCCAACTGAATTATAGCTGAAATTTTTAAAGCCTAAGAACGTCGAATTTGGTTCAGCCACCATTTCTGAATAATCGTTTTTAGCATTGCGGAGCTTAAAAAGAGTTTTTTGGTGTTTTTGCAGGATTTATCTTTGCGAAAATCGAAGTTTGGCGCGCCAGCAAATTAGGCTCCGTCCACATTTCCAATCCTGGCCACCATGTAGCCTGATACACTTTTGTTCTAAAATTACAAGAAATTGTTAAAACGTACTGTAAAAACCAGTATTAGTATTATGTGTTCACGAACGACGCTCCGATGTTCCGCAATTTATCACTGCGGTCTCGCAACGAATACTGCGGAACAGTGAAATACTGCGAGACATCGGAGTGTTGTTTGTACCACTCGTTCGTAAACACATAATAAGTCCCGAGTGCCGTTCTAATACAGGTTTTACGCTATATTCTTCTGGGCACAGGACACTTTAAATTCCAACACAGGGCTATTCTTGTCAAGAAAAAAAAAATCTATTTTATCAATTTTCCAATTCAAAACGATGTATGCAAACATTTATTTACTTTGTTGACATCGATTCACCTTTAATGTTTACCTTTTTTCATTTTTTTGTTGCAGAAAATTTCCTAGGAAAAAGTGATAAAACAGTTTGTGCAAATTGTGAAACAGTCGGCCGCTCGCTGCTCCTCGGCCGCGGCCATGTAGCACAGTAGTCGATGAGACGCGGAGGAAAATGTTTTTTTATTCACCGAAAAGTGTTAAAATATTATAAATACGTAAAATGTCAATCAGGCATTCTGAAATATTTTGATTTCGATTTTTCGCAATCTTGGGTAACTTAATTGTGTTTTCAATCGACTTACTTCATTAAAAAAGTGAAACGCCGCCCACATTCTTGTGCGCGAATCCACAATCCTAGTGTAACTTGAAAATTCGTGGTCTAAAAAGGTCAGGGTTTCATGTTTTGATGTATTTAGCAGCTGGATTGAAAAAATAAACACCCCAAAAAGTCAATCCGAGACAACTTGAAACTGCATTTCAAAATGACAATGATTAATAATTGATATTTAACTATCCAATTACTCATCGTTTTCTTCTTCTTATCATCTTTTCATCACCTCCATCTCTCATTTTCTTTTCTTATTACCCGACACCACCACCGCCTCCTACTAATTATAACATTTTGTAATTAATTATAATCCCCCCACCCCGGGGGACCACTTTCAAGATCCTTCTATTTCCCTAATCCGTATCCATTCTTGACACCATCCATCCAGCCCGCTTGGGGTCAAAATGCATAATAAAAACAATAAATAAGACACTGACTGCAGGGAGTCTGTTGGAGACAGTTGTCACTTTGTGGGGGCAGCTGAGAAGTTCCAAACGTTCCTTCCTTTTCTTCTTTATTCCTTTATTCTTCCCTTCCTTCCTTCTTTTCTTTTCTTCCGCACATTCATACAAACGCACAAAATGAAGTGGTCAAGTGGGTAAGCAGCAGGAGGAGCAGCCGGTTGTGCTCAGCTCGGCTTCCGGTAAACTCATGATTAAGAGACACGCCATTGCTCATTTGTTGTGTTTGCTGTGCTGATTAGTAGGTGCTGATTACTTGAAACTACGAGGTTGTTCTATACTAGTTGGTGTGGCACTGATTTGCATTTTAGACGAATTTTCAAGTGAGCAAACGCGGCCGAACGAACGCTTACAAATGGGCCCAAAACACACATTTTTATATTAATTTTGAGGCTCATTTGAGATTGTTTGCGAGTTGTTCGACCGGGCGCATTTGCTGACTCCTTGTTCCTGTCCCTATGTGTCCGCGTGCAGTAAAAGAAAGCGGCAGGCAAGAGAATATGGCAGTTCTATTTCATCCAAAATCTATTTAATGGCACCACCGTTTCATTCCGATCAAAAAAGTTTATGAAACTTACGCCCAGTCCCTACTATCATCCTAACCTGATTTTTTAAGCGTTTTAATCCCCAGTTACTATGCAAATCTGGCTTTTCCGTTTTATTAAATCTCTCCCCTACACTAAATATTTACATGGTATCCGCCCTTAAATAACCTAATTTTCTTTTTTATTTATTTACCTATTTATGTATTTATTTATGCACACACATACATACATTCCAACAATTATGCAAGTCCCATCGAATCTCCATATTCGTCCACTTTTTCCTCCCGTCCTACATTTCTAGTCGTCCTCTGCGTCTCCTCGCAATCGCTGATCTCTTTTCAACCAAATCGAGTGAAATTGGGCAATTCGAGAAACTGTTAAAACGTTAAAACGACCGTAAAACGAGCGGAAAAAGGATGAATGGATGGATAGAGAGAAAAAGAGAGAGAATGACTGAATGAATGGATGAAGGGCGATTTGAAAAAAAGAGAGAGAAATGTCGCAACAATAGTTTTCACAAGCTCGTTTTTTTTTCTATTTTTCCCCCTATTATGACAGTGTTTTCATTCAAAGCAATAGTGTTTGCGTGCTCGGGTTTTCAGCCATATTATGAATTCCAAATGACTGTTTTCTTTTTATTTTTAGCTGACAGGATTTCGGTAGGCATCCGACCCCGAATCAAGAAGGCTTTTTTTCTAATTCATGAAACGCGGTCTGTCGTACTTTTCCTTCACCCGTTTTCAACCTATTCATGTAATCTTTGAACTGCCTTTTTCTTGTTAAATTTCCCCAAACATAAACTGCTCTCTCACGTACATACTCATTCAAATTGTCTCAATTCCAGATTCCATGCAATAAATGGTTCTCCTTCACCATCACCATCAATCCAACGCGACAACCAGCGGCAGTTTGCTCGAAAGAGCCGATTTAACTCACCCAATTCCAGAAAATGCCAGAAAATTGGCGCAGCTGGTGGAGTACGATGAGAGCAGAGTTGAACTTGGGGTAGGTTGAATTTTTGAGGGGCTACGGTATTCGGAATCAGGATTTTCCTAAAAATTATAATTATTTTAATGCAGAGCTCCAAAATTTCCAAAAAATTTTTTCTCAAAAATTAGCAGAAGCGCCTAAAAATACATATACCGTAAAAACTCTATTAGAACGGCACCTCTAATTGAACGGTATCCCTAATAGAACAGCACCCTGTCACTAGTCCCGAACAATAAAACGGCATGCCGTTCTCATAGAGTTTTTACGGTATATCACCTTTTGACTTTTTGCCTGGGCATTATTGTTTCCAGAAAAGAGATAGAAATTCGCAATGTTCTGTGAAAAGGTATCAAAATTAGTCATAAAAATGATCCCAGCAAGACAAAAATATGTAGCAGCATTGGTTTTTTCTGTATTCGAGCAATTTTTCGCTATCAAACCTGTGAAATTTAACTCTAGAATTCACCTAGCTTACGGTCTTTATTCAAATTGGATTTAATACTGGACAGTTCTTGTGTTTTCGAATGAGTTGCAGCATGAAAACATGAGTCCGCAATCACCGTTCTGTCTGCGTCTCTTCAAATAGAACTGTGTTTGCGTGGTGGCGCGCACAAAAGTGGGCGGGATTTCGTGTTATCATGCTGCAACTTGATTGAAAACACAATACGTTTTTTTTGTTTTTGTTTTATCAACTTTTCATTTCAGTCTCACTCTGTCTTCGTCCGCGAAGCTCGTCCTCCAGGCGCTCACTACGCCAAAGCTACAGTAATCTTCCTGCACGGACAAAGTTTCTCCTCCTCCACATGGACAGAAAATAACCTTCTACGAACTTTCGCTGCTCTCGGATATCGAGCCATTGCCATAGACCTTCCCGGCTCTGGACAAACTCGTGGAGCAGCTCTAGCACAGACCGCTAAACCGACGTTTTTGATGGATTTCGTGGAAACTTTGGGACTGAAACAGGTGATGGTTGTGTGTGCTTCAATGGCCTCGCAGTATGTTCTTCCATTGATGACTTCAAATAGACATGTGAGGAAAAGTGTTATAAATGGGGTAATCATGTTTTGTGTGATTTCAGCTAGCGTGCGTGGTGGCCGTGGCTCCATCAAACACACATGAGGTCGTCAATCCTGCATCGTACATTGTGCCGACGCTGGTGCTTTGGGGTAAGTGAGATGGATGGAATGGAAATTATAGTTAACGGGATAAAAACGTACGTTTGCGTACTTTTGAAATTCAAACGAAAATGGGAACAAATCTCTTCATTTCCCATGCTATTTCTTTCATTGCCGTTTGAATTTCAAAAGTACGCAAACACCGCATTGCACTTTTTTTGTTTTCACAATAGTCGGTGCATCTTCCTTTCAAAATCTATAATTTTGGTGCTACCTCGGAATAGAACTGACGCGTAATAGAACTGTAGCGAAATTGAACTCGCTTTGGAATAGAACTGTAGTGAAATTGAACTGTAGCGAAATAAAACTGTTCGGAATAAAACTGATCGGAATAAAACTGTTTTGGAATACAACTGTTCGGAATAAAACTGTAGCGTTTTGGAACTAAATTAGCAATAGAGCGCGATTGCATTCCTTGCTCATTTAAATATTGGAATTTCTCATGCGCGTGCTTTTTTCAAAAGTTTTATATTTGAGCTATTCGTCAAAAATTGTTTGTTTTGTTGTTGTTTTGAATAAACTTTTATCATTTTTTTCTCGGCCCGCCTTGACGGCCAAGCAATGCAATCGTGCTCCATTGCTAATTTAGTTCCAAAACGCTACAGTTTTATTCCGAACAGTTTTATTCCAAAACAGTTTTATTTTGCTACAGTTCTTTACCGAACAGTTCTGTTCCGAACGGTTCTATTGCGAAGCAAGTTTTATATCGCTGCAGTTCTATTACACTTCAGTTTTATTCCGAGGTAGCACCATAATTTTGGTATATTTTTCAAAGATTCTTTAAAGTCTTCCAAACTGAATTTTGAAAAACTCTGGGTACGGTGGGTTTTTAAACATTTTTTGACAATTTTGCATAGGGTTAAAAACCAAAAAAAAAGGAGTAACTTTTCAAACCAATTAATAGGATCATAAATTCATTTTAATAAGCCGAGAGCGTGAAAAAAAACCGGGGAAAAGCCAAAAAACTGGGAAAAGTGATTTTGATTTTTACAAGGAAATCATATCGTTTTTATCATTTTAATAGTGTCCGTATTATCGTTTTAATAGTCTTGCCGGCTACAGCAAGCAATGGCGTGAAAAATCGAAGCTCCGCCCCCTAAGGTTTTTAAACTGAACGCAATGCAAAAATCTGATCTTGTTTGTCTTCTTGTGATCAGGCTTTCTCGGAAATGAAAATTTATCTTCCGAGTTCTGTCGGAAATTTCCGATTTTGTAATTTTCTCTTCCGATGTTCCGACGGAATTCCGAATTTTTCATTTTCATTTCCGAATTTCCGTCGGAATTCCGACTTCCGAAGGATTTCCGATTTCCGATCGGAAAAATCGGAAATGAACCTGAATAGGCTCACACGGCGCGGCCAAATCGACGTGGCCGAGAAAATTTCAGAAACTCGGCCACCTCCTTTTTAATGCATTGCGCCGAGAGGCAACTATGAAACTTCGTTTTTTTGCTGTTTTTTTCGTGTTTTTCATTATCTTTTTGTAAATAAATGTTTAAAAAAACTGTACTTTCAGGATAACTCACAACCGAGCTCGGATTTGTTCCGCATACTTCCCTTCGCGAGTCTTCAAAAGTAGTGAGTTTTTATAAATGTTTTTCTCGAAAAAATTTTTTTTTAAGTCTCTGAGTTTTTGCCAAAACGTTCTCCAGGCAATTATCTTTCGTTTGATGCCAAATATTTGAAGCTGTATGTGTGAATTTCGAAAAAAAACCACGAAAAGTCGAAAAATGTGAATATTTTCAGACAAAAAAATTTTTTTCTCGAAAACCAATCCTTTTAATTTTCTGATTTTTTGCCACAATGTTCTCCAGGCAATTCTCTTTCGTTTGATAACAAATACTTGAAGCTGTATGTGTGAATTTCGAAGAAAAAACCACGAAAAGTCGAAAAATGTGAAAATTTTCAGACAAAAAAATTTTTTTCTCGAAAACCAATCCTTTTAAATCTCTGATTTTTTGCCACAATGTTTTCCAGGCAATTCTCCTTCTTTTGATAACAAATATTTGAAGCTGTATGTGTGAATTTCCAAACAAAAAACCACGAAAAGTCGAAAAAATGAAAATTTCAGACTAAAATTGTTTTTCTCGAAAAAAAGTCTTTTTAATTCTCTGATTTTTTGCCACAATGTTCTTTAAACATTTCTCCTTCTTTTGATATTAAATATTTAAATCTTCATGTACAGATTTTCGAGATAAACCACGAAGAGTCGAAAAATGTGAAAATTTTCAGACAAAAACCATTTTTTATCGAAAAACAGTCCTTTTAATTCTCTGATTTTTTGCCACAATGTTTTCGAGGCACTTCTCCTTCTTTTGATAACAACTACCTGAAGCTGTATGTAAGCATTTTCAAGAAAAACCACGAAAAATCGAAAAAATGTGAAAATTTTCAGAAAAAAAACTTTTTTCTCGAAAATAAGTAGGTATAGTATTCTGAAACATTCCCCCAACGTACTTCAAGTAATTATCTTGTTTTTTTTGTCAAAAATATTAGGTTTTCAAGACTTTGTCATATATTTTTTGTTTTTTGTGGCTATTTTGATACTTTTCCTCGTTTTCTTGTTGTCCAAATCTTATGTTATGATTGTATTTTATTTTTCTGTTGTTTTTTTAAACATTTTTAATGAAATAAAGCAACTAATTTCGCTGTTAAGAACTTTAAAAAGCAAAATTAAAACCAAAACGAATTGGTGATGACGCGCAATCTGCACTGTTGCGCCGCGGTGTTTGCACACCAGTTTCGCTGCCAATACTGCTGTACCATTACAAGTTTTTCCTCGGCCACGTCGCGTTGGCCGGGCCGTGGCTCATAAAATCTTAAATTATCCACAAAAAAGTTTTAAAAATTGAGGAAAGATACGTAGACTCGTGTTTTAAATCGGAAATGTGTGTCACGGACATGGTTGAATATTTTCCAACAAAAAAAAAACGATTTTTCGTACCAAATTTCGACAGAAAAACATGTTTTTTTCCGACGTCGGAAAAATATTATTTCCGGCGGAAACGGAATTATTTTTGGAAATAATTTTTTCTCGGAACGGGAAATTGAATCAATAATGAGATCCCAGTAATTATTATGGTACGTCCAAAGTAAAAAAAACCGCAAAAAAAGACGAAAAAAGGCGTCCAAAGTAACTTTGTTTTTGCGTCTTTTTTTCTCTACAGTATCCCACCAAACCTGCACATCTTAGCGACGCGCGAAGTGAATAATTTGAATTTCACATGTTTGTTTACATTTTTAATTGTTTGAAACATGTTTTTAGTTGTTTTTTTTTGTTTGATCTGCAGGTTCTGCGGTATACTGTAGAGAAAAAAGACGCAAAAACAAAGTTACTTTGGACGCCTTTTTTCGTCTTTTTTTGCGCTTTTTTTTTACTTTGGACGTACCATTATCGGTTCAATATTCTTGCCGACTACCATATGCTCCCGCGCAAGTTTTATAATAGACGCAGACATAACGAGACGAAACAACCGCTCACATGTTTGCACTGCGTTCTGTTAAATAACCTGAGGGGGCGGAGTTTCGCAACTGCTTACTGTAGCCGGCAAGAATATCGAATGGATAATATTTGAACAAAAATGGCAATTAAAAATTTTCAAAAATATGAAATCATTGTTGTCCGCAATTTCGCGTGAGATTATCAACTTTCCCCGATTTTGTCAGGTTCTCTATAAATCTATTGTGAAAACAAAAAAGTTGCAACGCGGTGTTTGCGTACTCTTGAAAATTCAAACGGCAATGAGAGAAATAGCATGGAAAATGAAGAGATTTGTTCCCATTTTCGTTTGAATTTTAAAAGTACGCAAACACCGCGTTGCAATTTTTTTGTTTTCACAATAACCGAATATCTTGACAAATGTTTCACTTTACAGTTTTTTAAAAATCCATTTCCAATAAATGTTTCCAGGCGACCGCGACACATCGCTCGGCCCGACCGCCGCCGCCAATCTCAAAAACCTGCCAATGGTGAAACTGCAAAAAGTACCAGACGCCGGTCACGCGTGCTACCTCCACAATCCAAAATGCTTTGAAAATCTGTGCATCAACTTTTTTGAGCTCATTCGCAGTTATCACTGACTCTGCCTGCCCACTTTGTTTGTAAGGTGCCATATCTCCGGTGAAAACCCGTTTTCCTTCCGCACACTCTCTCTCGATCTTTCCTTCTTTTTTCTCTTCTTTCCACACTTGAAATATGAATAAAAAAATGAATCCTTATTATTATACTCAGACGATACACTTAAAGTCAGTAATAGTAAATAATAATGAAAATGTTGGACGAAGAAGAAGAAGAAGAAGAGGAAGCATGAGGAAAGAGAATGGTGAAGAATCGAAAATTGAAAGGAAATGTCAAAAAAGAAAATAGTTTGAAGCCGCAGTTAACGCAAAAAGGTCGGATTAGAAATGAAAAATGGTACTAATATATTAGAAAAATAAAAAATAAAAGTGCGTTGAGGAAATTATGGGCGACGACCGGATGAATCACATAATAATAATAATAATCTCGTCGATTTGTAGAAGAGACGAACGGTAATTGATGAGAGATAGACTAAAATGGGGGTAGAAGAGAGAACTTTTGGCAGGCGAACAAAAGATGAATGGTGGTAAAGTAACAAATCAAAGGGCTTGAATTCTCTACTCTTGTCATAAAATGCTCGACTAGACGGCGACGAAAAATGAAAAAAAGAAGAATTAACGAATGTACTACGAAGAGTTCGGACAACTGTTAATTGGATTGAAAAAAAAAAAAAGAATGAAAACAAACGGCGAGATGGTGGCACTAAGCAAACGAAGAAAAATTGGAGGAAAACAACAGAATCTAACCGTTACATATATACATTTAAAAACGTGTAAAATCGGGGAGGAAAAACCGACAGGTTTTCGTGTAGACAGTTTCAGATCTGGAAAAGTGCATACTGGTTTTGGTTTTGATTTGATTTGGCATCTCGGCATTTAGAATCCCTCGTCCCATCCGGAGAACTCATCTGGAGGCACATCGTTATCTGGCGGGTAGTTGTCAAAGTTGGCCACGTCAGCTGGGTTCGACACCTATAAAAATTAATATTAGTGGGTTCGGTGATGACAAGATATAAAATATAGGGATTTGATGGTTTTTCAAGCAAGCTCCGCCCACTTTTCTCGAATTTCAATAAACAAAAAAACGTATGGGCTTATTTTTTTGTTTTATTTTCTCGTTTTATTGGTATAAAAACCTGTTTTTAGTGCAAAAAAAAATTATAAAAAAATCTGATCTGCATTTCATTTTCAAATCCTATTTTTTTGCATTCTTCTGTTTTTTTTTCTCTATTTTCGCTGAATTGTAATGGACTTATTCATAGGAGGAAAAAAAACAAAAAAAAAATGTTTGTTTTTTTGTTTGTTTTTGTTTTTTTTTCCTATTCATACAGTGCGTCCAACAATTTTAGGACCCCCCCCCCTCGATTTTGGGGTCCCAGATAAAACCGAAAGTGATATAAAAAATCTGTGAATGCAGTTCGATTCAGAATCAAAAATAACCCCCAGTCTCAATTTTTCATGATCCTGCCATGTCCCGTCCCCGCATACGACGAAAAAGTTATATTTTTGACTGTCCAAAAATTATAGGACCCCCTGAGAATTTGGATGCGCGGATGATTTTTTAGACCATATTTTCCCCTTAAATTTATTTTTCATAAACTTTATATCATTTTTAACTATTTCTAAAACTATTTGTCATAAACTTATCTTTTTTTTTTTTCTTTGAAGTAGGTTTTCATGGAATGGTTACACTTATGCCAATAAAACACATTAATTGTGAGAAAATCAGTTTAAACGCCAAAAAACGTTTAAAAAAAAAATCAAAGATTGTTAGTATTTGGTATCCCCGCCGAATTTCTGGATCACTTCGATCACCTTGTTAGGCATGTGGACCACCAACGTCTTCAACTCGGCTTCAGTGATTGGATCCCATTCAGCCTTGGTAGTATCCTTGAGGTCCTGGATGATGTTCAACTGTTTTCCGTGACGATAGACGTGACGGACAAGGATACCACAAAAATTCTCGGTTGATTGAGTTCTGGGCTACAAGCTGACCACTCGTTTCAAAGCTAACCAACCCCTTGTAGAGTCACTGATGTGAGTTGCGGCGTTTTCCTGTTGGAAGATGTGGGTGTTGCGTCGTTTGCGGAAGCTTCTGCTTCTTCCCGTAATTGATAGGATCAGTGACATAGCGACGAATAGCATTCCGGCTTCTTCCAAGTTACCGGGACATCTCATGTAGCTTCAATCCCAGTTGGTGCATCACATCAACTTTGGCCTGTTCCGCGGGAGTGAGGAAAGCAACGCGAGCCATGTTCGAATGAATGGTTCGCAGGCATACTTTCAGGATATGGACCAATTCCGCTTTTGTTTACGGTAGCTGAACTTCAAACTTTCAGCACAAACGACATTAAAGTAACATTAGTGAACCCAGCTTATCACAACAACACAGCTTACATAGTCGATCATTTCTTCAAATACCGAAGGCACTGCGGATCACGGTGCTCTGTGTAATCGGACGACTGCTGGTGCAACGTTATGTCTTTGCACATGTTTCTATTAACCAATTGGAGGCTGTGTAAATCGAGGATGAAGAAGAGACCCGAACCTGTGATCTTCCGCACGACAGCAGTCACCACTACCGACTGAGCTATTTGCTGAATAGGCAAACATACAAATTACATGAGAAGTCTACAAAAACAGCTCAAAAATAGTTTAAAACAATATAAATTATACAAAAAACGAAAAATATGGCCAAAAAAGTCACCCGCACACCCAAATTCTCAGGGGGTCCTATAATTATTGGACAGTCGAAAATAGGACTTTTTCGTCGTATGCGGGGACAGGACATGGCAGGATCATGAAAAATTGGGACTGGTGGTTATTTTTGATTCTGAATCGAACTGCATTCACAGATTTTTTATATCACTTTCGGTTTTGTCTGGGACCCCAAAATCGAGGGGGGTCCTGAAATTGTTGGACGCACTGTAGATGTCAAAAAATGTCAAACAATGCAAAAAACGAATCCTATGAATAGGCTCATAATCAATTTGCCTTTTTTTTTTTGAAAAATCGAGATTTAACGTGGCCACGCCCCTTTTGGCAACCCTGTCGCGCAGATTTTTCTCGTCAGTTTCTCAGTGTTTTTCGCATTTTTTGTGACAATAAAGTGGCAAAAATCATTTTTTTTTAAACTTGATTTCTGCTCCATTCTCAAAATTTGCCTGAAATTACATTTTTTAGGGTACTCATATTGTGTTTTCAATCGAGTTCCGACATCAAAACGTGAAACTCCGCCCACTTTGTTCACGCGAACATTAAATTTTAGTGCATTTTTAAATTTTGCGTGAAAAAAAGTGGGCGGGGTTTTATGGTTTGATGATGCAACTCGCTTGAAAACACAATTTCATCTGAAAAATGTCGAAAAAATTGTACGGTACTCTTGCGGTTGACTCCGCCCATTTCCCCTGAAATTTTTTTCGCGCAGAAAATGAAATTTTCTGATTTTTCGCTCCAAAAAAAAAAATGAATTTTTGAACGAAATGAATGATTTAAATAAAACAAAAAATTCAAAACGCACAATACGAATAACCCTTAAAGTAGGCGGAGCTTAAGTGAAGAGCCCAAACACCATGCACCATCATTATCAAAAATACAATATTCCATACTAACCTTTGGAAGAATTGGCGGTTTAAGTGTCCTGCTGCGTAGCCCCTCCCAATCGAATCCCATGAACCATCGGTGCTTCCGAATGTCGTTGACACCGCCGGAACCCGATCCAAGTCGCTCTCCCGGATTGTCCCTGCACAACTTCTTCACGAGAGCCGTGGCAGTCTTTCCAATACGACGATTCGGAATCTCGAGAGCGTCGACACCCTTCAGAATCAGCGTGTACGTCTTCATCGGATCGCTGGCCTGGAATGGCGGTCTTCCGAGCATCAACTCGCAAATGTAGATTCCGAGTGCCCAGTAATCGGCCGCCTGATCGTGACCCTTGTTGAGAATTATTTCGGGTGACACGTATTCTGGAGTTCCACAGAATGTCCACGTCTTTCTGCCAGATGCCAGCTTCTTCGCGAAACCGAAATCGACGAGTTTCAGATATCCAGTGTTTGCCAAAAGACAGTTCTCTGGTTTCAAATCCCTGTACACTATATTTTTTCTGTGCAGATATTCGAGGCCTTCGAGCACACAAGCCACGTAAAATCTGGCAGTGTAGTCGTCAAAGTGCCCTCGATCTCTCAACGTCGTCCAAAGCTCTCCACCAAGACACACTTCAAGAAGCATGTAGACAAACTTTTGATCACGGAACGTCTTGTACAACTTCACAATCCAATCAGTCGACGTCTCCATCATAATATTTCTCTCAGCAAAGATATGCTCCTGTTGTCTCGTATCCACAATATGCTTCTTTTTCAACGCCTTCAACGCGTACGTCTTTGATTTGTCTCCATTCACACAGACGAGCTCAACTCTTCCGAATCCTCCGACTCCGAGCGTGGCAAGTCTCTTGATGTTTTTAAGTGTGACATGTTGGAACTCTTCCCGGAAGTCATCAATCATCTTGACCGGGCTTGGTGGCTCCCGAATAACCTGTGCCAATCGTTCCTTGTCTCCATAGTCACGTTTCAGTGTCTCCAAGTCTCCGATAAGTTTTGTGAATGATTCGCGATCAAGTGTTAACACTTCTACGCCTGGTGGCTGTGCAATAATGTTGGCTGTTCGTACTTCTTCTCCGAGCAAAGCCCGTTCTCCAAAGAAGTCTCCCTGGAAAAAGATAGCGTAGATAAAAAGGTAAATATTTAAAAATTAAAGAAAAAGAATACATACCTGGTTGAGAACTCTAATTTCTCTGGGCTCTTTTTCTCCTTCAATCTGCTGCGTGACTTTTACCTGCCCAGAGTTGATGACAAAGAAGGCGTCTCCCTGTAGGAAAAGAAATTGTTATAAGAAAGGAGGGGTTGATACTCAGGAAATTTTTGGCTAATAGCCATTGAAAACGGCTAATAGCCACCGATTCGGGGCGTGTGCCATATGTATTTGGCACACTCCCCATATTCGATGGCTATTAGCCATTTTCCATGGCTATTAGCCGTTTCCGTCGGCTATCATTTTCAAAATTTTTCCATTTCAAATTTCGGTCATCTTGTGGCTGGAAAAAGTAGCAGAAGCACTGAGTAAGCGCGAAGACTGTTTCCCCTAATTGTTGCAAGTAAACATTTTATAGCTGCGTTTCCAACAGACAAATTTTTCATAGGCGGTGGTATTACCCCATAATGGCTAATAGCCTTTTTCGGCGGCTAATAGCCATATTCGACGGCTAATAGCCATAATGGCTAATAGCCAAATTCGTCGGCTAGTTGCCATTATCGACCGCTATTAGCCTTTTCAGGCGGCTATTAGCCATTTTTAGTGGCTATTAGCCATCTAGACGCCGAATCTTGCCATAACGCGCCAAAAATTTCCTGAGTATATTATGGACCCAGTCGCAAAACCGAAAAAAAAAGGAAGAAAACGGAAAAAAATTGCGGGAAAAATCGGAGAATGCTCCAATTGACCTGAAATTTTGGGAAATATTGGAAAAAAAATTCTCATGTACATGCTCAAAGAATTTTGGACCAAAATATCGATTTTAAAAATTCCCAATATTTCCCAAAATTTCAGGTCAATCGGAGCATTCTCCGATTTTTCCCGCAATTTTTTTCCGTTTTTTCTTTTTTTTTTCGGTTTTGTGTATAAGTCCATTACGTATTCCGTACATTGTGGTCTCGCCACGGACGGTGTTTGCAGACTTGTGGATTTACGCGTTTATACAAATTTGAATTTTTCCGTTTGGAAATTTTTTTGACGAATAAACTCCGTTTTTTATTATTATTTGTATTGTCGGTCCGCCAAAATGATCAAACGCGCTCCGCGGAACTCAACGCTATGCGATTTTCATTTTGGTTTCCAAATTATTTCATTTCACGTTGAATTTACACGTGAAATGAAATAATTTGGAAACCAAAATGAAAATCGAATATCGTTGAGTTCAGCGGAGCGCATTTGACTATTTTTACGGGCCGACAATACCGGTTTAAATTTTTTTTAACTCTATGGAATTTGAAAATTGTTTTCCGTAGAATTAAAACAATTTAAAACGGCACAAATAATAACAAAAAAAGCGGGATTTATTTATTCGTCGAAAAATTTCGAAACGGATTCAAAAAATTCAAAATTTCGCGTAAATCCACAAGTCCGCAAACACTGTCCGTGGCGAGACCGCAATGTACACCATTTGACGCGATATCACCATTCCAGGAATACGCAATATACATATTTGCAAAGCTTTTTCTAGAAATGTTTGATACGAGTTTCAAGTCCACTTTACGTATTCGCCACAAAGTGACACTTCGCAGTAAATAAAAACATACTTTTTTAAAAAAGTAAATGAATACTTTTTTTGGATCAAACTTTACCTCAAAGTGCCACTACGTGACGAATGGGTAATAGAAATATAATTTGGCCAAATTTTCAGACCATTTTGCACTATTCTCTGACACTTTCATGAAAAAGAATGGTGGCAAGTGGGACTTTGAGTGAGAAAATGAAAACGCGGGCAGAAAAGAGAAAGGGGATAGTAATTATATCGTAACCTGCTGACAGTCGGAAGAAGAAGAAGACGAATAAAGTGAAAATAATTAGAAATTCGCACTCACAGTTTCAATAAACTTCCGAAAGAACTCAAATTACCTTTTCGCCTTGCCTGATTATGTAGTTTCCTCCGTCGTAATAGTCTTGATCCATGACATCGGCCATCTTCGAGATTCTGTCCTCGGACAAGTTTTCGAATATTGAGACCTAGAAGAAAAAGGTTTGCTAGCTGTAGGAATAAGGAGAAACAAACCACATAGTATCGCGTCATTTTCAGGTGTACTGTACCCGTTTTCAAAAAAAAAACACTTCTAGTTTAATAATGCTTCAAAAACACGAAAAATTCTATAGAAACGATTCCATTTTTTCAGAACCGGCGGCGTAAAGTCTAGAATGAGCCGAGCAACGATGAGACATCAGCGGGAAGCAAGCACGAATTGGGAAATGAATCAGTTTGTGTGTGCGTGTGTGCTTTCTCAAAAATAATCTGGGTGGAGCCGCCGAGTGATGTGCTCAGCCAGTCTTACTGTAACAGAGCCTCCCTCATCAAGACAGACGGTTCGGCGACACTCTCGATTGTTGGCCAATCGAATTAGGGGAAACGAGGATGCTTGCTCGCTTTCGCCTCGCCTCATCATCCTCATCAGATTCATTGTGCTCGCGAGAGCTCAGCGCGCGAGGAAAGGTGGGGTGATCATCATCGGTAAATGATTGAAATCAGGAAATTGTCTGTCCGAAATAGGAACAAGGGTGCGGTGAGACTAAACAAGGATGAACCTGTTTCTGATTGTGAGACGTTTGTGTTTTGTATTGTGTTGTGTTTTGTTGTTTTTATTTTTTGGAAAGCCATGTCTTTTCAGAGCAATTTTAAATACGGTAAAAAAATAGTCGAGTTCTTCTCCGTCTAAATAGCAACAAAAAAAACCGAAGAAGAAAAAATTAAAAAATTGAGGGAATACTCAGAATTTGGAAAATATTACGTATTCCCGAGTACGTTAAATGTCGTATAATGGTTTTGGCACGATCGGTGTTTGAATACTTGTAAACAATCTACAGTACTTGGGATACTGTATTGTTTACATTTTCGACATGCGTGAATTGGAAAAAAATGTATTTTTTTTTTTACATAAATAACCCCCTAAATATAAAATAAAAGTTTTATAGGGGTTATTCTCTGAACAAGCAAAAAAAATCAAAAAATAGAAAAAACCAGCAAAAAATAAAAAAAAATTCGGAGAATGCTCCGATCGGTCTGAAACTTTGCGAGATAATCAAAAAAATAATCTCGGACATTCCCTGAAAATTTCAGACCGAAATATTGATTTTTAAAAATATCGATATATATTTCTGAAAATTTTCAAAATCAATATTTTGGTCTGAAATTTTCAGGGAATGACAGGAAGTATTTCTTAAATGATTTCCCAAAGTTTCAGATCGATCGGAGCATTCTCCGAATTTCCGCTGAATTTTTTGCTGGTTTTTTCTATTTTTTTTTTTTGCTGGTTCAGAGAATAACCCCATAAAACTTTTATTTTATATTTAGGGGGTTATTTATGTAAAAAATACATTTTTTTTTAATTCACGCATGCCGAAAAATGTTATGGACCTATTCATTTGAATTAAAATGAATTTTTATGTCATTTTAATTCAATGCATTACAACATATTAATTAATTAACCTGAATTTTCCTGAACCATTGAGTTTGAGCCTTTCTGCAAATCGTGTCGAGACATCCTGGCCAAATAAATGCATGCGCCTTTAATTTGTACTCCGAGTGGACAAGATGACGAAAAAATATGGCATAAAGTGCAGATCGGACCCTAGTTATTAAAGGCGCATGCATTTATTTGGCCAGGAGGTCTCGACACGATTTGCAGGAAGGCTCAAACTCAATGGTTCAGAAAAATTCAGATTAATTAATTAATATGTTGTAATGCATTGAATTAAAATGACATAAAAATTCATTTTAATTCAAATGAATAGGTCCATTAACATGCTACAGTATCCCAAGTACTGTAGATTGTTTACAAGTATGCATACACCGATCGTGACAATACCGATTTTACGACATCTCACGTACTCAGGAATACGTGATAAGTACAAAAATACTCTCCGTGGAAAAGTTCTATTGCGAAAAATGTGTCCAACCACAGTAATTTGGTTCCAAAATCCTAGTTTAAAGTTTGAAGAATTTTCCGTCCATTTCAAAACCTCATTTGTGTCATTTTATGTATTTACTTGTTGACGTTGTTCTTTCTAATGCCAAAAAAAGAAAACAAAAAAAGAAAAGTAAACTCGAATCATTTCGCTTCCCACCGATTCACGTGAACACCCATCTCTCGTTGACCCAACGCGTTTCTTTCAAAACTTCACAAAACAAACAGGGATGACGGTGGCGGCGCAGAGAGATAGAAAGAGGTAGCCGTTACGATCGCACCGGTCGTGTTCCCCTAATGATCTTTGCGTCAATTACCGTACCTTTGTGAGAAAGTTCATGAGTTGTGAGTGTCGTTCCATTCCGAGCCTCTGCGTGATCATTTGGAACACGGATCGGTCGAGAACCCATAGTTGAACGTCTGTCAGCGCTTGCACCGAAGCAGTTCTGGAAAAAAGAAGAGATTACAGTGATAATTACATTTTGCATCCTATGTAAAAAACTTTTTTTTTTCCCCTTGGGTTCTCAAGCCCTCACTAACTTATTCTTCTTTCTGGCAACAACCGGATCATAATGAATCTCTTCTACATAATAATCATCGACATGTTTTCTGTGTGATTTCAACGCGACCGGAGCCATCTCATCGAACTCGTAAGAGGTGGACGGTTGACCCCAAATGAGCCGACGGATCTTTTCGATGAATTTCGGATACGTTGGCGATATTTGACATGATGAGCATGTGAGCATCAGGAGCAACACTGGAATTGATGAACAGTCCAAAAAAGGAAATGCGATTCAGTGGAAAGTGGAGAAAAATGAAAATGTGGAAGATTGGGCGGAAATTCCATGAATTCCAAAGGGCAACAAAGGAGAACGGGACCGAAAACAAAATAAAAAATTGTAGCGAACAGTGAGAACAAAAACGCAGACAAGTAGAGGAGAACTGATAGTGAAACTTTTAAAATTGCTAATTAAGTGTTTCGTAAAGCTTCTAATTAGACAAATTGATTGTTTTTCAACAAAGAACAATAATATTACCGTATTTACTTTATTAGAAGGGCATTCTTTTCTATTTTCAAAAAATACGAAAAAATATTTCTTCCCTGATTTCTCGATGAAATGTGGTTGTAAAATCAAATATAATATTGTGTTTTCAATCGATTTGCAGCATGAGAACACGAAATCACTCCCACTTTTGTGCGCGCAACCACTCAAACACAGTTCTATTTGAAGAGACGCAGACAGAACGGTGATTGCGGACTCATGTTTTCCTGATGCAACTCGTTTGAAAACACAATAACGAAAAATACGAAAATTTTGGAGAAACTTTTAATTTCAAACCGATACAAAGACCTATGTTCAGTCCTTCTATTAGAGGCTGCCCTTCAATTAGAGGATCCCTTTCTAATAGAGTAAATACGGTAACATTAAATTATCATCAGTGTCAAAAATGGAAAAAATAATTGGAAAAACTCGAATTTGTTTTTTATCCTGCCAGACCTTGGTTTAACCTCAATTACTTCATTTTCGAGCGAACTTGGCTCTTCGCGATAAAATGTATCTTTTTTCTTTAATTTACGACAGAGTTGCGAAGATTTAGTCTGAAACTTTGTAAATAATGATTTTAAAAATTACTCGAAAATGCCAATTTAGAATTTTGATCCAAAACACTTTTGAGAGAATTTCGTTGTGCGTTTTTTTCTCAAACAAAGCTGTTGTTGTTGTCAAAAATATTTCAAATAAAAAGCATAACTCTAATAATGTTTCAATTTATTTGAAACATTCTTAATTTAAAAAAAATGCCAATTTCAAAAACCTTATTTACAAAGTTTCAGACTAAATCTGCGCAACTTTGTCGTAATTTAAAGAAAAAAAACCATTTCATCGCGAATAGCCACGTGAGAATGAATTCCTAGAAGAACCCAAAGGTTCGCTCGAAAATAAAGTAATTGAGTTTAAACCAAGGTCTGGCAGGGATAAAAAACAAAGAAGCTTTTCCCGCATTCAAAAGAGCCACAAAAGTGACCGAACGGGTTCCGATCAGAAATTAGAAAGCGACAAGGGTTGTACCTACAAACGAAACAGTCAGAAAAGCAAAGCATCTGGGTCAAATGAGGCGTCGTAATTCATTACACACTGAAAGGAAGAATTGAATTGTGTGGAATGACGGCGGCGGGAAAAAAAAACAACGAATTGAGCGATGTATGGAATAAAATAAAAAGCCGTGTCAAGACTTTTCAGCTTATCCGCCGATTCTCGTCATTCGGAAATGAGTGGGATAAGTAGGCTAAAATCGGAAGAGTTAAAGTCGGCTCTGGGACGTTTCGAAACTGATCATTAGCAATTTTAGCGGTAAAAGATTCGAAAACTCTGGTATCCTTGACCGAGTTTTGTCAATAGTGCAAACACGGCGACGAAAAATAGCACCAAAAGTTTCGAAATGTCCCAGAGCCTTAAAGTCGATGGAAACGAAGAAGAAGAAGTTAAAGTTAAAGCGGAAAAGAAGAAAAAGAACAAGTAGCGTCCGTCAATTTGTCGTCCGCCGTCGAATTCATTCTCGAAAAAATGGCAAAACGGAGACAAAGGGCGGAAGGACGAAGACGAAAACGAAGGCGAAAACTTCGAACAGTCGGTTCAACATTGCTAGGTACAAAACTGCTGTATGAAGATGGTGAACCGAGATAACCGGAAAGGACGACGTCAGGCAATCTCATTGAATTCGAGAAATAATCGCCGTCTCCACCACCACCACCACCACCCACAACTGGTATTCGTAGTTAGTTTCAAAGTGGAAAAGGAAAAGCAACCAATTCAGGGCCACAGACAAAATGGAAAAATTGGAAAAGCAATCGGGTGGATATAAATAGTTGATGGAACCAGTGCAAACATTTTTAGTTCACAGGGCGGTGGGGGGCAAGAGTAATTATGCAAACATTTGAAAAGCAAAAAAAAAAAAACTCTTGCACCTATCGAATAGTGCAACCGGTATTTTGTTTTATTTCCGTGGACACACCGTTTGATCTTTGACGTTCGAAATAAACAATTGGTGGAAAAGAAATGCTAGATTCTATGTTATGCTAAACTAAATGACTCTAGTTTCCTAAAGATAACAGGCATGAATTAACACTTTCATGAAGAGAGATATATGAGCCAATTCAGGGGAGGAAATAAAAACCGTGTTTTTCAGATGCTGGATCCATGATTCTGGAAAACGAGAGGAAAACCGTTTCCGGGAAAAAAAGAAATTCGGAAATTGACAAATTTTGTATGATGGTGGTGAGAGACGCAGAGAAAAAGACAAGCCCATTTTCCGGTTTCATGGATCCTAGCTCTATTGCGGAAAAGCGTCAAAAATCTACCGTACCCAAAAGTCATAACTCGTCGTGTCAAGACCGCGATGGAATAATTCGATGCGCCTTTGAATATCCGAGAAATTCCCATTTAAAATTAAAAGCGCATTACATTATTTTAACACCCGATCTTGACACGAAGGGATTTTGCCTAGTAAACAACTTGAATACGGTTAAAAAACTACAAAAAACGGTGTTTTCTTTCCAAAATATTACTCTCATCTCAGCAGCTGCTCATAAACTTTGACAGGCTCCAATTTTCTCACGAAATGTCTCGGAGCGCATTTTATGACACAGTTGAAATGCGTGCGACCATAACCCATTAAAAATGTAAACAAGTTTCATTGATTTTTAATGGGTTACGGTCGCACTCATTTCAACTGTTTCATAAAATACGCTCAGAGATATTTCGTGTGAAAATTGGCTGTTTCAAAGTTTATGAGCAGTTGCTGAGACGAGAGTAATATTTTGGAAAGGAAAAAAACTGTTTTTTTTTAGTTTTTTAATCGTAGGCAGGCTGTTTACTAGGCAAAATCCCTTCGTGTCAAGATTGGGCGTTAAAAAAATATGTAATGAGCCTTTAATTTTAAATGGAAATTTCTCCGATATTAAAGGTGCATCGAATTATTCCATTTAAGTCAAAAAACCCCTAGAGTACGAGAGTAGGTCCAGTAGCCCCAAAACCTGCAGATTGAGGGAGGACAGATCGATTCTAAAAGTGGTCAAAGCAATCACCATCTTATACTTTCAACGAAGAGGAGGAGGAGGAGGACGGTTCCAAAACATAGAAAAGAAACATCTCTATCAACCATTCACGTGTTTTTTTTCTCTTCGCGCACCGGCCCGCAAAGCGAGGCAATTAATGTGATAGTGCTACAACTAACAAATGACCATCAAAACCGTCTAAAAGAAGAAATGGTGGAAAATGGAAGGAATATGAAACCAATCAAAAAGTAAATCTACAAAATGTCTGAAACTGTAGGACCGAGACCCGATGGTCAAAAAGTTGTCGAGAAAACGAGAAAAATCAGGTTCGCGTCGTGAACGTGTGCTGCTGTCAAAACAGATTAGAAGGAAGGCGAACGAGGAAGAATTAAATTCAACTTTTGGGTGTAGACTAGGTAACTTCATCTCGGACAGACATGAAAACAACGAGTGTTATCTTTGAACGTGCGTGGTCAGACCGATAAAAAAAAACAACTGCTGGTCGCTTTTTTATTATTCCTAATCACAAGAGGCCTGTCTGACGACACAATTTATGGGACCATGTTAATGTGATCACACGAGACGGCCTGACGGGCCATCAGCGGTGAAAATGGAAAACAAAAGCAGGAAGAAAATACACAAGTTGAGGTCAATTTCATCGTAAATACAGTAAATTTTAGTAGACTAGTAATAGTTGTGGCCTAGAAATTTTTCCTTTTTATCTCAAGTGTTCCGTTTTATCGAAAATTGCGTTGCGAAAATTGTATTCCGCGTTCTCTTATCATCAACCAACACGAAAAAGAGGTTCTTAATTGAAAAGATCCTAATCAGAGATGAAACGATGCAATGCTTCGACTGGTGATAAAAAAGGTTCGGATTTTCGGAAAACTGTAAGAAAGACTCGACTACAATAAAAAAAAATTCTGAATAATATGTTTTCTTTTCAATAATTAAACATTACAATCCGACTGTGGTTATTCACGAAGCTGCAAAAATTAGGTAAAACCAGCGAAAAATTCGGAGAACTCTCTGATTGGCCTGAAACTTTGGGAAATAGTGGCAAAAATACCCCCGAACATTTCCAGAAAAAATCAGACCAAAATAGCGATTTTAAAAATTTACAGAAAAAATCATAAATTTTTTTAAAATCGATATTTTGATTTGAAATTTTCTGGGAATGTCCGGGAGGGAGTATCTTTGCCATTATTTCCCAAAGTTTCAGGCCAATCGGAGAACTTTCCAAATTTTCGCTGGTTTTAGATATTTTGTGAATAACCCCAAAACCTTTTGAAAATGTGCAGAATTTCACGTCAATTGGAACATTCTCAGCGATTTTTCCCCGGTTTTGACATTTAAATGAATAAATTAAAACAGCTGACCGCCGGAAAACAAAAAAAAGAGATACTGTAAAAAATCAAAGAAAAAAGTGAAATCGTCGAGTGATCAAACTCAACTCTTAATAAATCACTTCTTCATCATCATCATCTCTATTTTCAATTTCTCAACCCATCCCATTTCTCACATGTTTTTTTTTCTCTTTTCATCAGTTGGACTTAACCAAACCACTAATGATATCGATCAGTACACACATCAAATCAAAGTCGAGATAAGGTGAGGAAGAAAAGATTACTTTCCATCTAACCCAGTCAGTTTTTGTTTTTTTCTGTAAAGAGTAAACATGGAAAATGGGTGCATACCTGGTACAGTTGTAGAGAATGGCGAGCTCTCCCATCACTGTTCCAGCTCGCATTTTTCCGAGAAGTGCTCCTTCGCGAGACACTTGCAGCTCTCCCTCTGAAATTTACAGTTCACTATTTATTCTTCTTATTTATTTAATGATGAAAAAAAAACCAGTTCTTCTCCTTTATGCCACTTTAAGGCTTAACATACCATATTTATTTTATTAGAAAGGCATGCCCTTCTATTTTCCAGACAGATTTATTTTTTTGCTGGTGTACAATATGGTCTCGCCACGGACGGTGTTTGCAGATTTGTGGATTTACGCGTTGATACAAATTTGAATTTTTCCGTTTCGAAATTTTTCGACGAATAAATTCCGTTTTTGTGTTATTATTTGTATTGTGTTTTCAATCGACTTGCGACATGAGAACGCGAGACTCCGCCCACTTATTTGTGCGCTACCTGTCTGCGTCTCTTCAAATATCACTGTGTTCGCGTGGTCGCGCAAAAATAAGTGGGCGGAGTCTCGCGTTCTCATGTCGCAAGTCGATTGAAAACACAATACCGTTTAAAATTTTTTTTTACTCTATGGAATTTGAAAAGTTTTTTCCGGGCTAGTGTTTAATGCCGCGTCCAAAGTTCAAAAAATTCCTGAAATCAGGAGTTTTTTGCAGTCCAAAGTTCCGAAAAATTTCCCAGAAATAACAGGCGCGCACAGTTGAAACCGGCGTTATCGTAGTTGCTTCCCTGTGAGACCTTCTATGTTTTAACTTGAATTTTCCCACAGTTTCTCAATTTTTTCTTTTATATTACGTATTCCCGAGCACGTGAGATGCTGTAAAATGGGTCTCGCCACGATCTGTGTATGCATACTCGCAAACAATCTACAGTACTTGGGATACTGTAGATTGTTTACATTTTTCTACATGCGTGAATTGGAATTTTTATATGAATGACCCCTAAGTATAAAATATGAATTTTAAAAAACAAAAAAAGTAACAATAAAAATTTTAATTGAAAAAAATTCGAAAAAAAAATATTCAAATCCACAAGTTTGCAAACAGCGATCGTGTCAAGACCCATTTTACGACATCTCACGTACTCGGGAATACGTAATACGGGAAAACTAAAGTTTAAACTTAAAAGGTCCAGCGAAGCAACTACGGAAACGCCGGTTTCAACTTTTCGAACTTTGGACACGGCCGAAAAATTTCGATCAACGCGTAAATCCACAAGTCTGCAAACACCGTCCGTGATGAGACCGCAATGTACACCATTTGACGCGGCATCAACATTCCAGGAATAAGTAATAAATTCAAGAAATCGCGAAAAAAACACAACAAAAATGGAACAGTTGAAAATTCAAAGCGTTGTGTTCTGCCATTTTATTAGAGATGCCCTTCTGATAGAATAAATACGGTATTTTTTTGGAAAAAAGACAACGAAAAGCGAAAATTTCAAATTATCAAATTAAGCTATTACGTATTCACCACGGAGTGACATTTCGGTCTGGCTACGAGATTAGGTAATTGCGAAAAAATTTTTTGTAAATTTTCAGGTCCAAAATTTACCGCAAAGTGTCACTCTCTGGCAAATACGTTATAATTGGAGATTTTCGTGATTTTGAAATTGCTATTACGCATCAAAAACCTCGGTGAACGTATTCGTGAACGTTTAACCAATGAATGCTGTACCAGGAGGTGAAATAATTTTTCGGTATTTATAAAAAATACATTTACGCACCACTCGGGGTATCCAGGATGGAAACTGAGGTCGAACCTCACAAGTATCACAAGTAAGTTAGGAGTTTTACATAGGTATTGTCGGCCCGCCAAAATGGTCAAACGCGCTCCGCTGAACTCAACTCAATACGAATTTCATTTTGGCCACCAAATTATCTCATTTCACGTGTAAATTCAACGTGAAATGAAATAATTTGGAAACCAAAATGAAAATCGTATAGCGTTGAGTTCAGCGGATCGCGTTTGACCGACGTGGCGGGACGACAATAGCGTGAAAATTTTCATTTTCAGCGATATCTTCCATCTTTTTATCTTTTTTCTTTCATAGAACGGCAGCCAGAGAGAAACCCCGAACAATACGACGGTAAAACAGAAAATCCACACGAATACAGTCTTTGAATTTCCGAGTTTTTTAAAAGTAAATATCAACAAAATAAATCAAATTTTAAATTCTGTGCAGCTTTACTATTTGTTTTGTCCATTTTTCCAAAAATACCCTAGAATAATAACAAAGTGTCTGATTTCAACACACACTCACCAGCTACCACGAATAGACGATCTCCTGGCTCGCCCTCCTGAATCACCCATTGTCCGGCACGAGCTCTCATCTCGTACATGCAATTAACCAGTTCAATTATCTGCTCCTTTGCCAACTGTTTCAAGAAGTCGTTCTTCTGGACCGAGTCCCGAATCAGTTGCTTCGCGCTGAAATTCGATATGGATGTATGTGTGTGTGTGTTTATTTTCTAGAAATGCACAAATATGTTTTCTGCCTACCCGACAGTCTTGTTGTAGTGTTGAAGAGTGGCTGGCTTGTTTTCAAAATTGGTGGGCTCTGCGGAAACGGCAATCTTTTTGGCTCGCTGAGTTCCTCCATCTGCCGGGAGGACGGCCTTGTGTTGAAGATCATTTCCAAGTTGGTCGGTACGTGGTGAAGGAGATGGTGGCTGACCCGGACTGGCTGCTGATTGAGCCTTCTGCTCGAGAACTGATCGGAGTTTGTCGCATTCTCGCTGGAAATTGAGAACGTTTGTAAACAGTAATTGGTGTATTCCCACAAAACTCCAGGCGTGTACGGTTCTTTTTTCTCGGCATGAATTCTCTCATAAAAGCAAAATAGCAAAAATATACCTGAAGTGTAGTAACTTCACCCTCCAGCTCCGAGATCCGCTTTATGTGACCTTCGACGATCGACTGCTGCTGTTTCAACTGAGCATCTTTTCGTGTTATCGCCTCTTCCAATTGTGGGATTAATTTTTGCAATTCGTGCGCCTCGAATGTTCGTGATCCAACTTGCACCTGGAAATAGGAAAATAGTGAATCTAGGGTGATTTTTTGATCTCGCTTTGATTGTGCCAATTCTCGTGTTGCCCTCTTTTATTTTAATTGCTCGAATTTGGAAATCGCAGCTATTTTGATATCATCTTGATTCAAACGCCGATATTTTCCCATATTTATGTATTTGTTATGGTACGTCCAAAGTAGAAAAAAAGCGCAAAAAAAGACGAAAAGAGGCGTCCAAAGTAACTTTGTTTTTGCGTCTTTTTCTTTGTTGTTTACCGCCAAACAAGCAAAAAATTAATTGTAAACATGTTTACAAGTGCGCGCTTTTTTTTTACTTTGGACGTACCATTATCTTTTCATCACAAAGATGCCAAACAAAAAAATACCCGGGTGTGAAACTTTGGAAAATTTATTTCCTACATTGTATACGGTATGAAATCTATTAGAAGGAATAAAAAGGCAGTACATAGTGCTTTTTACTGGTTTTAAATTAAAATTGTATCCAAAAGTTTCGCGAGTTTATTCGATTTTCATCCTTTCAGCAAGAAATCAGGGGATAATTATTTTTTAATGAATTTGTCGGGTTAAAAAAAAAAATAAATCGACAAACAACCTTGAAAAATGGAAGACATATCCTTCTAATAAAGTATTTGAATACGGTATCTACTCAAAAATTACGCAGTTCTATTTTATTACAGTTTTATTATGGGGTTATTCACGAAATATCAAAAAAAAAAACTGAAACCAGCAAAACATACTCCCGGAAATTCCCAGAAAATTTCAGACAAAAATATCGATTTTAAACATTTTCAGAAAAATCGATATTTTGGTCCGAAATTTTGTGGGATCGCCCGGGAGAATTTATGCCATCAACTTTTTCGCTGGTTTCAGTTAATTTTTGTTTTTGATATTTCGTGAATACCCCCATAATAAAACTGTATTAAAACAGAACTGCGTAAATTGGATAAATACCGTATTTACTTTATTAGAAGGGCATCTCTTATATTTTCCAAGGCAGCCGATTTATTCATTTTTACCGCGAAAAAATCATTCAAGAATTTTTTTTGCTGGTTTTAGCTATTTTTTGCTATTTCATGAATAACCCCATAACGGGGCAGTTCTATAACGTTATTTTTTTTTTAACAATCCTAAAAATAGCCCCAATCGTTCTCTGACTCGAAAAGTTCGAAAAGTTAATTCTGCCTGATAAATAGAGCGAGTGGCACACTAAACCACAAATAAAATAAACGCAAAACACAAGCGACTAGTGCAAAACAAATTGATAGAATCTCCTTCTTTGCGAATACTTTTTCGTTCGAAATGACCGATCAAAAACCAAAAAGATACTCTTCTTTTCCACTTCTTTAACCATCTTTCCTTTTCATTCAAAACGATTGATTTCGAGGTTGGAAAGGACTGTATGGCGGAAGAAAGAAAGAAGAAAAGAAGAAAGAGAGAAGAGTTGCTTCCTTGTGGATACAAAAAAATGAGAAAAAATTGCCAGAAAACCACCGATCAAAACATGTTTGTCTGTTTTTCCACCAATAAAAATTCTGGCCGAGTCCTGTCAACGCAAAAAGTAAAGCAAAACAACGCTGCGAAGAGAGAAGCGCCAAAACTCACAAGAAACGTTGGCGAATCGTCGGACATGGAGTCCATGTGGCTCCGACCTGAATACATTTGCTGACAGTACAAAAGTGTTCCAGGCTAGACGACGAGGCTGTCGCGCTTTTCGCGGGTCGTCTGAGAGTGCGTAGTTCAGCGAGTGTTGCTACACCAGGCTCCGCCTACTTTGTGTCTTCCTCCTTTTCCCGTCTTCACAGTTAATTGATGTGAAGAAGAAGAAGAAGAAGAAAAAAGTAGGAAAAGAAGAGAAAAATGAAGAGAGTGACGACTTCTCACTGGTCAGAAGAGCACAGACACATACACACTCACACTCACGCAACAAGTATTTTTGACGGCGAAAAAGAGAAAAACGAAAGGAAAAAGCAAAGAGAGGCAGAGTGAAAAGGCAGAGAGAAGAAAAACAGAACTCAATGGTCCTCCACATCGTATGTTTGTTATCTCGTCTTCCTACTCTTTTTTTTTTCTTCCTCTTTTCCGCCCGTTTGTCCTCTTTTCTTTCTCTGTCTGCGGCTATCGCACACTGGGCGCCGCCATTCTCATAATCGCTCACAGACATTGTCTGAACCAACCAAACTAAATCAAGACCAACGTGGAATAAGCAGAGTTGGAAAGAGAAGAGAAATAGGTGCAGAGAGCGCCCGTTTCCCCCTTTTTTTGTCGCGATCACGCGCTTTTTCGCAGGTTGGGTCGGCATCGGTCAAAACGCAATACAATACAATGCAACGAAAAGAGAAAAGAGTACTGTGTCTGTGACGTGCCACAGTGATAGAAAAATGGAAGTGGGTTGTTTTTTTTTTTGAACACAATGCACATAAATATATTTTGCGCTCGCCAGAAATTCAATTTTCGAAATGGCAGGGTTAGCTCGTTTTGCTCTATTGATTCAATGACTTGGCGCGAAGCAATGCAAAGTTGAGTTGCATTTGCCGCCGCAGCCTCGAGACAAAAAGCGGGGTGCTGGCGAAAGTGCGCTCCGTTGAAAAAATTTTGGCAGTGTACCCATTTATGTGAATTCGCATTTTTTTTTTTGAAATGAATTTTGAAGAAGAAAGCGTGTAATCGACGAGACGCAGAGGAGAGCCAACTTTTCCAAGTTTCACGACATCAGCACGTTGAATTTTGACGTGAAAATAATTATTACATTTTTTTTGTTTTTTTCCTATTTATAGATGTCAAAAAACGTCAAACAATGTTAAAAATGTTTAAAAATGTCAAAAAACGAATCCCATAAATAGGTCCATTAAAAAAGGAAGTCGTCAGCACTCAGTGGAGCCGGGAGTCAGCAAATGCGCCCGGTCGCACACCTGAGAATTCTCTCACGTGAGGACCAAAATTAATGTAAAAAAAGTTTGTTTTTATATTAAATTTGGGTTTCGTTTGTAAGCATTTTCAGTTGTGCGAACGGGCGCGTTTGCTGAATAACGGCTCATGCCACTGCGATTCTTGATTTGTCTCTGGCTTGCGGTGACAAGTGCAAAATTGCATTTCTACGCGCCGCATATCTCGTTCTCTCTCCCTCAAAACTAGACCACTTTTTGAAAATCTGTAAATAAATGTTTTGTTTTTATTACAAAAACACCACGATTGGCACGGCGTGTTGGACGGAATGTTGGAAAATAAAATTTAAACTGCGCGGGCTTTTTTCTCGAAAAAAAAATTCTCGCCTAGGCGTGGTCGCATTTAGCTGCGCAGACACTCATCTGCGTTAAACAGATACGAAGAGGAGACGCAGACAAGCAGAGTGCGAGGATACTGTTGTTTTTGTAGCAAACTCTCGCCGGAGAGACGCAGACACTCAGCGGAGCGTTTTGCCAATAACGTTCAGGCCGGCACGCCGTGGATTGGTGCAGATTTGACGAAGGAGATGCATTTCAAAAAATTAGTACAAAACTTTAGTTTGCTGAAAATCAAAAAAGAAACAATTTCCAGTTGAAAAAATAACTGCGCTGCAGTGGTGAGGGAAAGAACGAGATATGTGCCAGCAGTTATTTTTAGATGCGCTTTTCCCGTCCGGGACACCGTGTGCCTTGTGAAGAATAGTTTACAGTTGAAATAGGGAGGACGTGCAAATTTCCGAGGTCGAACCTCCCAGTAAAATTACATTTCTACGTCACCGTGACGCGCAAATATGTACATTGTTTTCAAAACATTCGATGCCATCGCATTGGTTGCCCGCCGCCTTTCAGAATTTCGTTTTTTTTTCAGCCTAGACTAAACAGATCCCGAAAAAAAATCAACTCATAACTTCCGACATCTCATAGAAACTAAAAACTAGGTAAATCAGCTCATTGAATATTACGTGGGGCCTTGAATCACGCCACCCTAATTATACGTCATTCTACGTTTTCCCATCGTGAGAAGACGCATCACCCCACTTAGAGCCTTGTTTTTCAGCAGCAAAAAAGCATCACGAGTAGCCGTAAAAATGCTAATTTTGGGACGGATTGCGCTGTGAAATGAAATCTTTTTCGTCTTCATTTGCGAAAAGAGCACATTTCATCTCCCCTTCTTTTTGTGACGGATAATGAGCGATACATACAATTAAATGCGCAGAAGCATCAACAATGCCGGGAATTCGAAAACGAGCGGGCCTTTTTCTAAAAAAAAAGAAAAGGGAAAACCCTAAATGTTTCTGAATGGAAAGATGTGATGATATGATGAAAAAATACAGATAGAAGATAGGATATCTCTTGCGAATGACGAGAAAATTAATATTTTGAAACCAAAAAATGAATTGAAATTTTCTCGACATTCGACTTCGTACCCGTAACGCGTTTTTTTTCTTCAAATTAATACATAAGCTGAGATGAGTGGGACCGTAATTTATTAAACACATTTTAACGCTAGTGAACGAAAGAATGAGCCCCCCCCCCCCAAAAAAAAAAAGAAAAAACTCATACTTTCTTTCTCGTTAAATTTTTTAATGGATTACGGTAACACTCATTTCAGCAGTGCCTGATCGTGCTGATTTTACCGATAAAATGGTTTGGATTTTCTAGGCCGAAAAGCGTGTCAGTTGAGACGAGAGTAATAACCAGAACGTGATCAAACGACTAACTGTTGAGATGAAATGAGAATGACCATTCATGACATATTTTCGTCAAAATTTAACTGTAATTGATCACGCGGAATACTGTTCAAGAGAGTAAAATCAAGGTAGGCAAATTTAAAAACATACTGATTTAATGGACCTGTTCATTTGAATTAAAATGAATTTTCATGTAATTCAAAACAACATATTGATTAATTAGCCTGAATTTTTCTGCGCCATTGAGTTTGAGCCTTTCTGCAAATTAAACCGTGTCGAGACCTATTGGCCAAATAAATGCATTCGCCTTTAAGGCGTGTACTCCGATTGGACAAGATGTTATCCATTTTAGTATTTTCGAACTGAACTCATGTTTCATTTTGTTCACTCGGAGTACACATATGTATTATTTTTTCATACGCGAAACTCCGCCCACTTATTTGTGCGCGACCACGCGACCACAATGATATTTCAAGAGACGCAGACAGAACGGTGAATGCAGACTTGCGTTCTTATGTCGCAAGTCGTTTGAAAACACAATACATTAAAATGACATAAAAATTAATTTTAATTCCTATGAATAGGTCCATAAAAATTAAAAGTGTAAATTAATTTTTTTGCTACAAGTATCGTCACAGATAAATCAATTCTGAACACCTGATAGCCGTAAAGAGGATATTCAGTTAATATGATTTTATGCTCGAAATTTGTTGATCTTTTCGCTTACCATAGTGCAGTTAAGCATGATTTTCCCGAGAAACTGACTTTTCTGTTGAAAAATTGTTTTTCAATGGCAAAATATCAGACCACAGGAAAAAATAAAAACAAGCGCAAAATCTCTCAAATCTACAGTACATTTTAAAGCAAAAAAGAAGACCATGTCCCCTATATCTTACCTCGACAATTCGCAACGCCTTCAATGGATTAAACTTCCAGCACATTCCTCAGGCTGACGATCTTTCGTTCGATGACCTGCTGCACCCAGAAAGCGTCAACAAGAAGAGTGGGAGCGAAATAAAAAAGTGACAATGATATGGCCGGACGACGAGAATTATGATATATAAAAGACTGTGAGAGGAGAGTGGGCGAATACAGGCACGACGCCTGCGAGGAAAGGTCGTGAAGAAGAAGAAGAAGAAGGCGACGTCGTGGTCGCAAGTGACCTATCATGTACGTCGTCATACGGCGAAAATGATAAGCTGTTCTGAGCCGACATTTTTCTATTGCTCACTGGATGGACTATGATGTTTAGATAAATGTGGCTGAGAAAAAAGGAAGAAATTCGGCACGTTTCAAAACCGTTTTAACTTTAAATGTTCCGGAGCCACAAATTCAGGAATCTGGATCATTTTCTATGTTAAGCTAGGATTGGAATGTGATGGATGGATGGATGGATGCTCATAAAATTACATATTTAGCTTCTTTTTTTTTTTAGAATCATCTAGACTCCCTAGAGATGTGAAGACGCCGACTAATTCAGAAATAAAGATTGTAGTTTCAATTTTCTAGGAAGAAGGGTTTTATACCGGACAAAAAAGTTGCAGGCGAAGGACATCAAGATAAGAGAGAACTTTCAAAGAAAAATAGACGGGTTCCACTCGACCAGTGTTCAATCGTTCCAACTTGTTATGTTCAAATTTTCCCCCAATTTCCAGTCGCCACTCCTTCCTTCTTTCTCCGGCCGAACCGGTGCGAAAGATTGTGGGTGACGGTGAGACGTTGCTTTTTCTTTTCTTTTCAATTTGTGTGTGCGTGTGCCTGCGAAGCCAAGCTCTCCAGGAGCCAAAAACACGTCGATTGCATGAGACAGCAGCTGCCTTCTTCAGCTTTCAGCCCAGTCCTACCGTTCCTTATTAGAAGCGAAGGCAAGCCGCGTGCTTTTCTTTCTTTCTCTCCTTACACGCTCATAGTTAGTTCTCTGGAATTCTCCGCCAAAGTAATGATTCGATTGTCTTGTTGACACATGCATGCAAAAAAAAAAAACAATTCAATACAGAGTGCGGGTGGCGGAACACCCAGATTCGGGAGAAGAATACAAAACACGAAATATGGACGGGGACTCTAGACAACTAAATTGAATGAAGAGAAAAGGAGAAGAAGGAATAGTCAGTCTCGTATCAATCAACTGTCAATTTCAGAGTAGAAAAAGTCACCTATTAGGCACAACAATTAATTGACAAGGTTTCACGAAAATGGTCAAACGCGCCCCGCTAAACTTTTCACGTATGTATAAGTTCAACGCGAAATTAAAAAATTCGGAAACCAAAATGAAAATCGCATATCGTTGAGTTCAGTGAGCGTTTGGCCATTTTAGCGGCTCAACAATACTTCTGGATGAAGTTTAAAAAAAACTTCCTAGATTTGAGCTAAATAAGGGCTCTGCGACGATTCCAAACTAGGACTATTCGAAACTGGGGCGTTTTGAAACTAGGACGTTTCGAAACGTTGGTCCAATTTTTCGTCGCGGTGTTTGCGCTAGTACCTGCAACTTACAGAAAAAAATTTTTAGGGAATTTTTAGCGGTGAATTTTGAGAAATTCTTCAAAATTACCGGTAAAAGATTCGACAACTCATGTATCCTTGACCGCACTTTGGGTTCTCGGACATTTTGAAAGTGCGACGTTTCAAAAAATTTTCTGCATTTTGTCGTCGCGGTGTTTGCACACAATCTTTTTTTTCAAAGCTTAGAATTGTCTTTAAAAAGCTTTTAAAAATTATTGTGTGCAAACACCGCGACGACAAAATGCAGAAACATTTTCGAAACGCCCACTTCTGAAACGTCCCAGAGCCTAAAATTCGGCCAAGGACAAATGAGTTTTCGAATTTTTTACCGGCAAATTCGAAGAATTTATCCAGATTTATCGCTAAAAATTCTGGTAAATTTGGCTCTGGGACGTTTCGAAATTTTAGTGCAATTTTGGGGGCAAATTTTCCAAATTTACCGGTAAATGATTCGACAACTATTTCATCGTTGGCCGAATTTTGTCAATAGTGAGAACACCGCGACGAAAAATTGCACTAAAGTTTCGAAACGTCCTAGTTTTGCAACGCCACAGAGCAGTAAATTTATTCGACAATTGTTTCATTCTTGTCCTACTAGTGTGAACACCATGACGAAAAAGTGCACTAGTTTCGAAACGTCTCCTAGCCGAAAAAGAAAAAAAGAAAAGCTTCCCAGACTCACGCTAAAAAAGAGTTCCAGCCTCCGAAATTTAATAAATTCAGAAATCTAGATAACGAAGAAAAACAAGTGACTCGCTGACAGTGAACTCGTGACAAAACAGAAACTTTGGCATGCAACTTCTTCGTTTTAAGGGGTAGAAGATGGGAAGAAAAGAAGAAAGGAGCGACATTGTCACGGCCGATAACTCAATATGACGTTCCTATTGAGGGTCTTAACCTGTTTACGGCCTTTTTAGAGACGTTTTCGTTATTCAAAAAAGAAGAAAAAACACCTAAACATTGCGTGCGGTCGCGCCTTGCCTCTGGAGCAGCGCATACATCAGTGGACGCCTATCTTTTGTTCTTCCCGTTATCGTCCTTTTTCATCAATTTTTCTTTATAGAGGAGAAAGAACGAACGAAAAAAAATAACTGGAAAGCAAATAAAATCCTATTAGTGCCCCCGTCACAGTGCAGTGCAACAATAGGTTTATTGGAGCACGAAAATGGGAGAAAACTCACGTAGATCTTTGGCACTTGCTGATACATGGTAGCGACACAGTTTTTTTGGGGTTTCAGTGAAAGCGTCTTGTCTACAGCTCATAAAAACCAAATGAATGGCAGAGAAGTGATTTGAGGTCACCGCCCAGACAAATGTCTTGTTTTCCAATGTCAAGAACATGACGGACATGATCGACCCCCCAAGCCGAGAGCACAACGAGAGCAGTTGTTATTGGCTTTTTGCAGCTCACAAATGGGGTTAATCAGTGGTAGCAAAAAAAAAGCAAAAAATGGGGCCGCGTGTTTTCTCGTCCCCAAATCGTGATTTCGGGTTGATTTACGCGCGAATTTTTTTTTTCGAAATTTTAACGCGTTTATAAGTTTTCCAATATAATTTCAGTTTTTATGTATGTACTTTTGAATTGGATAATCGAAAGGATATTTTTTTTTTCGAGAAAAGTGTCGTTTATGAGAAGCTTCAACGGTTTTTACCGGAATTATTCCTTTTCAAGGAGGTGCCAACTTTTTGGGGAAATTTTACGAATATCACATCGAAATATTGTTGGCCCGCCAAAATGATCAAACGCGCTCCGCTGGTCTCCAAATTATTTCATTTCACGTGTAAATTCAACGTGAAATGAAATAATTTGGAAACCAAAATGAAATCCACGTAGTATTGAGTTCAGCGGGGCGCGTTTGATCATTTTGGCGGGTCGACAATAGCCAAAAAAAATTTCTCTGCTTTTTTACGATTTTTACAACAAAAAAATAGAAGATCACGGGGAGTACACGAAGTCGTCGCGGCCTAGGAAACCGGTGGCCAGCATATTTTTCCGAAAAATTTTCTTTTTGAATTGACAAAACCTATATTTCCTTATTTCCTGACGCAATATTGGCCGATTTGTAAATAATTTATCAAAAAAATAAAGCCGGCCTAGAAAACCGGGAGCGCTGGCCTAGGAAACCTCGTCCTCGTGTACTCCCCGTGGTCTTCTATTTTTTTTTGTTGTAAAAATTGGCAAAGTCAGGGCACGGTGTCCAGGATTTGAAAAGTGGGCGGGGCCGAGCAAACGCGCTCCACTGGATTATTTCGCGCGAAATTCAAATTTTGACGCATTTTTTATGTTTTTCGGGAAAAAAAAGCATAAATTCTCAATTTTTTCCCAAATGTGCTCCAACGGAATTATAGCTGAGGTCTTTAGAAATTTTTTAAGCCTAAAAACGTCGAATTTGGTTCAGCCACCATTTCGGAATAATCGTTTTTAGCATTGCGGACCTAAAAAAGTGAGTTTTTGGTGTTTTTGCAGGATAAATCTTTACGAAAATCGAAGTTTGGGTAATTTTATGGTATTAAAAGATACAATACATACATTTTACAAAGAAAAACAGGTTTTACTGAAAGAAAAATAATAAAATCAATTTTTTAAAAATGCGAGTCGAAAAATGCGCAAGCACCGAAAGTGCGCCATGCTAATTTGCTAACGCGCCAGCAAATTAGGCTCCGCCCACATTTCCAATCCTGGACACCGTGCAGGGAATTTTTTTGTGCGATTTTGATGTGATATTCGTAAATCCGGCACTCAATACTATATTTTAAAACAATTTCCCCAAAAAGTTAGAAAATTCTTTAATTTCCGTTTTTCGTTTGCTATTTATGTTTGCTAAAACAATAATTTATTATTTTTCATATTTATTAACCAATTAATCCATTAAAGTTATATATTTCTGATGGTTACCCAGTTTTTTAAGTGCTTTGACTTAAATTTCTGCTAAAATAATACACCCTCCTCTGCGAACTGTTTGCAGCGCTCCGTACAATTAAACGTAGGCGACTAACCTGTTGCGAGCCGATGAATTGGTCCGACGGTTTGCGAAGTTTTGAGAAGAATCCGCGGATGCCGCCGCCGCCGCCACTGCTTCCGCCTCCGGCTGCACTGTTGCCGCTTGACGGACGGCTCACCGAGCTCATCTTGTGTATACTGTCCTCGAGGTTGACGACGGCAACGTCCCCAAATCAACGAGACGCGGTTTCGTCTGCAAATTTGGCAATTTTATTACTTTGTTGTTTCTTTTTTTGCGGGAATGAGCGATAACGAGTAACGAAGTGCAAATAGCGATAAAATCAAGGTGACAAATTTAGAAGAGAAAAAAATCAAAGAAAAAAAAAACAAGACAAGTCTTTCTTCCAAAGTTGAGCTGATTAGTGAGTTCTGATCCTTCCTGAAATTTAAAAAAAAATCAGGTTTATGGTCAAGAAACACTGCAATTCATGTACCCATTCAACTCTGAATCGCATTGTCGAATTGACGCATGTCCTCCGCACGCAGCACATGTTTCAGGTCTGCAAATTGACAACGGAAATTGAACATTTGTGTGAGGACGGACGGCTAGAGAGGATGGGAACAAAAAAAAAAGAAAAAGAAAAGAGCAAAACTCACATGAAAGGCGTTTTTTGCGATTTGGTCCGAGCAACTCAATGAGCTTCTGCGCGAAGACCTTCACATTTTGCTCACAGTTGTTATACTTTCGAATGATTTCTCGAAAGTGCGGAACTTCTTCGGGTCGCAGGCATGTCAGAACCTGTAAATTTTTATATTTAGTTTGGTTTTTTCTTGATTTATTCGTTTGAATTTTTGAGAAAAGAGAAACCGAGAACTGTATAATTCTGTAAGTATTCATAGAAGTGTCCAAAATTACCAAATACAGGCCTGATATTTTGGAAAAATTTCTAACAGGGAAAATACCGTTTTTCGTAGTTTTTTCCCAATGCAGGTTGTTTGCCAAGAAAAAAAACCCACCGCGTCGAAACCCGGCGTTAAAAATGTTATGCGCTTTTAATTTTAAATGAGGAATTCGGCTGCAGCTTAAAAACGGATTGAATTATTTCATCGGTCGGGATCGACACGACTATGTGATTACGTCAACAATTCTCCGGTTACTGTAGTAGCGAATTAAATTTTCCATCTCAATATTTCAGTCCAAAACTTTTTGTGTAAGTTTGGGAGTATTTATTTATTTTTTCCTCAACTTTTCAGAGGAAATTTCTTTAATTTTCATTGAAAAGGATCTGAATGAAAAAAAAACGTTTTTTTTTTTTCGTCAGCATTTTGTCAAAACTTTTTTCTAATTACTCGTTCAGAAACAAATAATTTTTAAGAATTAAAAAAAATTTTTAGAATACGGTAAATTAATTTAAAAAATGGGTATTTATGAGCATTTAAAACTGTTTTAATTTCTATTGTCGGCCCGCCGAAATGGTCAAACGCGCTTCGCTGAACTCAACGCTATGCTATTTTCATTTTGGTCTCCAAATTATTTCATTTCACGTATAAATTCAACGTGAAATGAAATAATTTGGAAACCAAAATGAATATCGCATAGCGTTGAGTTCAGCGAAGCGCGTTTGACCATTTTGGCGGGCCGACAATAGCCAATCATGCATTTTTTTTTTTAAAGTTTGAATAAAAGAAACAAGAGTTAGTCAAGACGAGACGTTTCGCGTTATCGGTGGAGCGCGTTATAGATGTCTGCGTTCCGACAATAAAGAAAATTCGTTTTTTTACACTGAAATGAATTAAGAGTGACTTAAAAGAGACTTCAAAAATTAACATGAAATTGTTTTGTTTTTATTGGGAAAACAAAAATTGCGACACGGTGTTTGTGTACTTTTGAAAATGAAAACATTTTTTTCATTTTTGTTTGAAATTTCAAAAGTACGTAAAAACCGTGTCGCAATTTTTTTGTTTTCCAAATGCAGGCATCCATCCCCCGATCAAACGATCTGCGCATCAGCCGTAGCCTATAAATGGTGAGAAAATTGCAACTTGGTGGCCAAAAAATGTATTACGTAAATAAATAGTTGATCAATTCAAAACTGTGTACACTACGAGACGATTTAATCTTTCGGTGGTAACGGAAAAAAAAAACGTTTTCGAGAATTCGTTTCGCATTCAAAACATGATAATCGGACGGAAAAATAGACGGCGTCGGCAAAAGAGTATCGCCGTAGGCAATGCTCACGTCGATGACCAACCACAATGACTACTTTTGGTTTTCGTTTTCACCGTCTCGCACGAATGAGCCGAGGAGCACAAAATTTCCTTTCGCGCCCTCCCTCTCCTTCCAGAAAATGAAGCAAAGAAGGACGGAGAGAAGGAGCAACAACCGCTTCATCGCCTCCGTCTTCATAGTTTGGTGTGATCAATAAATAAATTGAGCTGCTTCATCGTATTTATTTTCTTCCTCACTACTATTTTTCACATCATTCTCACTTTTCTGAGCTTTAGTGTGATTAGTAAATCAGCTTGAGAACGACTAAAATGAGCAAAGAGTGAAAGGAAACGAAAAACAAGACGAAGAAGGGTGAGCAAATGAAATTGGATTCGGTTCGGCGCTTTCGCATGCAATGTAAGAGTTATTTTAGCCTTTTAGGACAAACGAGGATTTCTAATCCCTCAGGCAGAAGTTTCTCTTATTTGCCACGTAGGCCTGATCATATTAGCAGCCAAGGAGGAAACAAAAGAAAACGAAAACTCGGGCTCACGAGAGCCAAGAAAAGTTTCGTTTTTTTTCTGCAAATTAGGCTTCTTCCGGTGTAGTGGAAACAGCGTGGAGCAACAAAAATATGACGAGACGAAAAGGAAAGAGATGCGGATACGGATACGCAGCTGTGATTAGTTGCAGACACGAAAACGGAAAGAGTGTCGTGAGTCAAACCGAACAAGAAGACGAAGAAGAAGAAGACGTCAGAGAAGAAAATATTCAAATGTGTTGTGCAGGGTAGAAAATAAGCGCTCTAATTGCGAGCATCGTAACGAAGAGGAGCGCAATTTGCATGACGGAAAACAAGATATGGATGCGGAAGTAATCACAGGTGAAATCCGGTGGATGCATATAGTGCCCGTATTTGAATCATATCGTCTATATGATCCATTGGACGTTATTTATATAATAACTTTTTATTTATTGTTCGCAACAGAACTATTCATTTGAATTAAAATGAATTATTATAACATTTTAATTCAATTCAAAACAATATATTAACTAATTAACCTGAACCATTCAGTTTGAGCCTTTCTGCAAATCAAATCGTGTCAAGACCTCCTAGCCAAATAAATGCATGCGCCTTTAAGGCGTGTACTCCGAGCGGACAAGATGATAAATGAGTTCAGTTCGAAAATTCTAAGATGGATAACATCTTGTCCAAACGGAGTACACACCTCAAAGGTGCATGCATTTATTTGGTCAGAAGGTCTCGACACAATTTGATTTGCAGAAAGGCTCCAACTCAATGGCGCAGGAAAATTCAGTTTAATGAATTAATATGTTGGTTTGCATTGAATTAAAATGACATGAAAATTCATTTTAATTCAAATAAATAGGTCTATAACTTTTTTTCTAGTAACGGAACTGATTTTTGTACACGAACTCTCTCAAATTTTGTGACCTATTGTGTTTTTAATCGAGTTGCGACATCGGAACGCGAGACTCCGCCCACTTTTTTGTGCATAGTTTTTTGCAGAATCGTGCACTACTTTTTTTTGTTCGTTTATTTTCTTCCAATATCCGCGAATTTCAGTTGTTAAATAGAAAAAAATTAAACGTTTCTAACAAAAATATTTAAATAGCAAAGAAAAATGGCAACTATTGTTAATATTTCGCGGATATGTATGTATGATATTATTATCAATTCAATATTCTTGCCGGCTACCATAGGCGCCCGCGAAAGTTTTATAATAGACGCAGACATAACGACACATGTCTGCGGCGACACACCCGCTCACATTTTTTGATCTACCATCAGTTGAATTCAGTTGAATTAAGTTGAAAAGACCTGATGGGGCGGAGCCTCGATGTTTCGCGCCACTGCTTACTGTAGCCGGCAAGAATATTGAATTGATAATATCAATCTCTGAAATTTCCACCGTGACCCTATCGGAACCTAGGCCATGCAGTGCTAGGCCAACGGCGAATTTCGCATTTTCTACGTGGGAACTTGAGAGACGCGAGACGAAATGCGGGAAAGTCCGCAGTGCACTGTTCGTGCGCGAGCGGTGGAACTCTCAGGGATGGATAATAATCAAACGACGCGGATGTATTATACATCTAAAGTCTAATTTGCATAAATGCCTGATATGATTCAAATACGGACACTATGTGCATCCACCGCATTTCACCTGTGATATTGCAACGCAACACCGCCAGAAATTTTGATAAGCGATCAGGATTTATTTTTCTTCTGTTTCTCAGGAATGGAATTATTCTGCCGATTAGTCTCGGAATATGCAAAGTATTTAGGAAAGAGTATTACTAATCCTTCCATCTTTTCTGAACTTTGTCTAATCGTTGCTCTCTTGGGGAGGCCCTAGTGCGACATCGAAATGATGTGACTGGCAACCAAGTTTTTGTTTACCTTTGTGACTATCTATTTCTGCCTGAACCTCGACAAAAATTTTCTCTCTTTCAACGCTCAGCTCAGCGTTTAGCGTTCAGTGTCAATCAAGACGAACAAATGTTCCATTGCTACAGTAAGAAAGGGACCAGCTGACTTGTGTGTCTTGATGCTTCTCGGCACCGAAATTAATGAATTATGGGCAGGAGCGAAGGAAGCAAATACCCCAAGTTTCGATAAATGGAGGGGCTGAGTTGGGTCGAAAATGGGTGAGAAACGAGGTAAACAAAAAAGAGAAAAAAAAAGAGAGAAGGCGGGAGCGGAGCGCCGAGAGAGGGGCTCGATTAGTGGCAAGGCAGTTAGAGGGATTACGCGAAGAGAGCACGAGAATCGGAGACTCAGACATCGGAAGTTGACCGTCGGATGAATAAGGCGGTGTCGAGAGATGAGGTAGTGCTGCTGCAAGACGGCCAGAAATTGAGATGATGAATGAGGCGCGGAAGACGAAAAAGAAAAAAATAAAGGAGCAGAGTGCTTCAGTTGATATCATGTATGCAATTTGTTCCCAAGACCACCCAGTGGATGCTTTTGAGATTCGTTGCGAACGCTGTTCGGAGGGGAAGTTGATGCGCGGATATGAGGAACGTGACAAATAACAGAAGAATGGAACGTTTTTTTTTCCGAAAGAAATGATTTTTGGTCTCTTCTTGTTTTTTCAACCGACTTTTTCGGAATTCAAAACTCAAAAACAAGTCAGAACTCGTTTTGAATAAGAGAAAGTGTTGAGAGAAATAGAGAAGGTGGCAAAATGAGCTCCGAAAACACTAATTATCGTTTTAAAATTCCCCTTCCCACACCAGTATGCGGATTACCGAAGGGCGGATCCATTAAACTGGAAAACGGCAGGAAAACCATTTTCCGGAAAATGAAATTAGAAAGTAGTGAGAGAGACAGAGAAAAAGACAAGCCCATTTTTCGGAAAACGCCGTTTTCTTGTTTCATGGATCCTTGCTCAGATTCTGAATCAAACACAACTATCGGTTCTTGAGAACAAAACCGAGATCGAACAATGACAAGAAAACCAATTTCAGAAATATTTCTCTGCGCCTCGCACCCTCATGTAAAAATCAGCGTTTTCCAGTTTTTTGCATATGGACTCTGATCCATAAATGAAGTTGAAAAATTGGAAAATAAGCGATTTGAAAAAACATACGTGGCTCGTTTTTTGGCCGATTAAATATCGGTAAACAGAGAAAATGATCGTGCGTTCAACAGGTAATTGAGTGTATCGAATTCAATCTCGTCAAACGTCAGTTAGAATTAATGGACCTATTCATTTGAATTAAAATGAATTTTTATGTCACATTTATTCAATGCATTACAACATATTAATTAATTAATCTGAATTTTCCTGAACCATTGAGTTTGAGTTTTCCTGCAAATCGCGCCTAGTCATCCTGGTCAAATAAGTTGATCTATTAACAAATAAATGCATGCGCCTTTAAACATTTACTCCGAGTACACAAAAATGATGACAAAAGATGCATTTTTTGACCGGGATGGATAGGCGCCATTCGCAGAAAAACTCAAACTCAATGGTTCAGGAAAATTCAGATTAATTAATTATTATGTTGTAATGCATTGAATAAATGTGACATAAAAATTCATGTTAATTCAAATGAATAGGTCCATAAGAGATGAATTAGACGCGTAAGTTGGAAAATAAAAGTTTTCAAAATGTGATAAACTCGCCTCGTTAATCGCTTTGCTGAAATCTGACGACTGGCGGCTATCATCGGTGAGCGGAGTGTCGAGATTCGCGCGTGGAGAGGACCTGAAAACAAACCGAGTTTATTAAAGAACACATCATTTTTCACTGCGTCATTCGACTTATTTTTTCCTACCATGATTTTTGAACGTACAGAGTTAAAAATAAATAAATTTTAGAAAATTCTAAATTTCATAAAAAATAGTTTCCTGGTATTGTGTTTTCAATCAACTTGCGACATGAGAACGCAAAACTCCGCCCACTTATTTGTGCGCGACCACGCGAACACAGTGATGTTCGAAGAGACGCAGACAGGTAGCGCACAAATAAGTGGGCGGAGTCTCGCGTTCTCATGTCGCAAGTCGATTGAAAACACAATATGGTGATACCGCGTCGAATAGTGTACATTGCGGTCTCACCACGGACGGTGTTTGCAGATTTGTGGATTTACGCGCAAATTCGAAATTTTTCGTTTAGAAAATTTATAACTTTTTTTTTTTATTATTTGTGCCGTTTAAAATTTTTTTTGAACTCTATGAAATTTGAATTTTTCAGGACTAGTGTTTAAATTTTTTATTGCATGTAGAAATAAAAATGTTAAGAACTAATCCAGAAAAATTTTCAATTTCCATATTGTGGGCCCGCCAAAATGGTCAAACGCGCTCCGCTGAACTCAACGCTATGCGATTTTCATTTTTGTCGTCAAATTATTTCATTTCACACGGTGTCCAGGATTTGAAATGTGGGCGGAGCCGAGCAAACGCGCCCCACTGGATTTTTTCGCGCGAAATTCAAATTTTGAGGCGTTTTTCATGTTTTTCGGGAAAAAAAGCAAAAATTCTTAATTTTTTTCCACATGTGCTCCAACGGAATTATAGCTGAGGGCTTTAGAAATTTTTTAAGCCTAAGAACGTCGAATTTGGTTCAGCCACCATTTCGAAATATTCGTTTTGAGTTTTTTGGTGTTTTTGCAGGATAAATCTTTACGAAAATCGAAGTTTGGGCAATTTTATGGTATTAAAAGATACAATACATACATCTTACAAAGAAAAACAGGTTTTACTGAAAGAAAAACAATAAAATCAATTTTAAAAAATGCGAGAGTCGCAAAATGCGCAAGCACCGAAAGTGCGCCTTGGAAGTTTGCTGACGCGCCAGCAATTTAGGCTCCGCCCACATTTCAAATCCTGGACACCGTGTTTCACGTTGAATTTACACGTGAAATTAAATAATTTGGAGACAAAAATGAAAATCGCATAGCGTTGAGTTCAGCGGAGCGCGTTTGACCATTTTGGCCGACCGAAAAATACTTAAAATGGCACAAATAATAACAAAAAAAAAGGAATTTATAAATTTTCGAAACGGAAAAATTCAAATTTGCGCGTAAATCCACAAGTCTGCAAACACCGTCCATGGCGAGACCGCAATGTACACCAATTGAAACGGTATCACAATTCCAGGAACACGTAATATTTACCAAAAATAGAAAAACAAATAAAACTTACGCTTCAAGCGAAGATAACGATTTGGAGTTAACTGAAAAAAAAAAAACATTTTTTTGTTAAATCCCGAGGGCAAATAAAATATAACAGATAAAAAAGAGATGATCAGGTGGAAGAAAAAGCTTCAAGCAAGCTCGAAAAATAAACTAATTTTGTTTTTCAGAGAGACTTTTGAAATTCCAGTGGGAATGACGTGAATAAGTTCAAAACACTTGTAGCCCCACTTGCCTGGGGCTACGGTTTGCGCAGAAGGCTGCTAACCCGAAAGTTACAAAAATAGGGTATTTCAAAGAAGTTTCTTTCTAAGAACTTCCAACGACTACGACACTTTGAGACGGATCACTATTGCCAGACCATTATCACGCACAGTCGTGGCATGTGACAATGGACTCTAAAAAAGAAAAAGAAGAAGAAAAATTAAGGGGAACAGAAAAGAGAAAGTAGACAAAAACTAGCCTGCGCCCATCTCCCATCTGACTACACGACCTCCCTTTCATATAAACATTGATTTTGAAAATGTCGACGACTTGCATTCAAAACAACATGTTATTGCAGGTGGTGTATTATTGCACGAGAATTCATTTTCTATTGATAGTTCTTTATTTACGTACAGTCGGCAGAACGCCAAGGTATACGAGTTTCGTAGCTCTAAAACGGAGAAACTTCATGAATGTTCAAATAGTCCAGCTTCAGACAGCTGCTTTCCATAAATGTCTAGGTGTTTTTTGAAAAGAATTTCGTAAAGTTTTTAATGTTTTATGGAAGAGATAGGCGATAAAAATGTTATTTCTATTGTGCTTCGAATTTGAAATATGAATAAAAGTACATTAAATTCAGGTTAAGTCGCTTCTTGTAGCCTCTGAAAAACTAATGGGGTTATTCTTGAAACCAGCAAAAAAAGAAAAAACCAGCAAAAAATTCAGCGAAAATTCGGAGAATGCTTCGATTGATCTGAAACTTTGGGAAATCATTAAGAAGATACTTCCGGTCATTCCCTGAAAATTTCAGACCAAAATATCGATTTTGAAAATTTTCAGAAATAAAAATCGATAATTTTAAAAATCAATATTTCGGTCTGAAATTTTCAGGGAATGACCGGAAGTATCTTCTTAATGATTTCCCAAAGTTTCAGACCGATCGGAGCATTCTCCGAATTTTCGCTGAATTTTTTGCTGGTTTTTTCTATTTTTTGCTTTTTTTGCTGGTTTCGAGAATAACCCCATAAATATATCAATCTAATGGGGTTATGCAAGAAATGGCAAAAAACTCGGAAAATGCTCTAATTGACCAGAAATTCTGGGAAATAAGGGCTGAAATACTCCTGGATATACTCAGAAATTTTTGGATCAAAATATCCATTTTAAAAAATATTGATTTGTTTTTCTGAAAATGTTTAAAATCGATATTTCGGTCCGAAATTTGCTGAGCATATCCAGGAGTATTTTAGCCCTTATTTTCCAACATTTAAGCCGATCGGAGCATTTTCCGCGTTATCGCGCAGTTTTTGCCGTATTTTGTTGTTTTTTGTTATTTCGTGCACCCCATAAGCTGTGAACATTTTGCGGGGCGCCTCCGCCCCAAACCGAGACAAATAACTGATTACCAAAAAGTAACCTGAACGTCCAAAAAAAAAGCAATAGAGCGCGATAACCAAGTTTTCGAAGCTAAAATAAACTACTCAACATGGATAATTCTTGTTTATAATTTAATTGGTTTTACCAATGTTGTAAAACTAAAAAGAACGAACAACCAAGAAGAAAAACGCTAAAATTAAGTATCCGAAAACTGACTGAAAAAAATAATAATTACAATTTACAAAGGTTCTTCAAAACGAACGTCAAAATCCTTCTCTCTTGCACATGAATAACCCCAAAACTAAGAAACGGGTAGAAATGAAACAACACGACGAAAGAGTGTGTACCGTGTGGAGGAAGCGATAGAAAAAGAGAACCCGCGTCGGAGAAGAAACACCCCACTTGTCAGTTTATGTGTGTGATGATAGTCTAGTCATTTGCAAGATTTGCGAGAAAAGAGGCGAGCGTCAGTTTCGTTTTCAGTACTAAACGGGAGGGCCGAATGTTTTGGTCTAGTAGACCGATCCCCTACTCTATTTTCTTCGTCTTCTTCTCCTTCTTCTGTTCACGCATTCATTTGAAAAAAAAGGAAAAAAGGAGACGCGTCAGATTCACTCACGAGAAGCCGTCTGTAGTTGTTGTTCGGCGAAGCGGGCGAACTTTGCATTCAGCTCTTCGGATAGTTTTTCTGCAGTCTTCTGAAATAAGAAATGAAAATAGTAGTCGGTCGAGAGTAGACAACAAATTTTGTTTTTGTTTTCTTGTGAGAAAACAGCCTTTCAGAAAAAGGTGTGTCCAATACCTCATCAGGAAGTGCCAACACTAGTAGATCCCTATAATTCTGATTAGCTTGATATGGAGCAATATTGAATGTGAACAGAACAAGACCATCCTCGGAGAGCGAGCCACATGAGAAAATGAGCGGGATGGACACTTCGAAACAGCAATTCTTCTGCAAAAACCATTCACTTACATATTCTGGCAAAAAAAAACGACAAAGGGGGTGGGGGACAGATTATCCGTTTTATGGCTATTCAGAGAGAAACAGAGAAAAATGGAACACTTTTTAGATCAAAACACGAAAGAAAAGTGAAAACTGGCAAGCAGTGAACCCATTGTTGCGTGGTAAATATTTATAAATAAATGATGCACGTAAATACATATGTATTTAACAAACAATTGCAGATTCTACTGCTGGGAACCTCGAAGCCATCGCTTTGGAGCCGAGAGAAATGAAAAACGGAAAAAAAGTTAGACTAGCAAGAGTAATAAAACAGAATGACCGCATAAAAATTGAAAAATGCGGGGCAATTGGTCGGTTGCCTCGTTTTTTAATTGCATCGCTCCAAAATTGTTTTTATGAACGTTTTTGCAAAAATTGTTCTAACTCTAACGAGAGGCAGTTGTACCTTTGGTCAGCACAAAACTGAGGAAAAAAAATTTCAAAAACCTAGGAAACTTTTGCAAGTCTGCGGCACAGTTTTTCCTACATTGTATAACACTTCCAGTATTACTGCGTCGCGAGAACCAGTCCGAGCGCTCGTGTCTGGCGGATGTGGTCTCGCCGCGACAAGTGCGTATACGTAGGGACCGCAACGTGTTTGACAAAAGTCCAAATTTTGACGAACTGGCGATTGGAATATGTTCCAACACTTGATAAAAATACGTTCCCAAATTTTTTCCGAAAAAAATTCAGTATGAGCCGAGTTACAGCCATTTTTGTGCGCTCCTCATTACTACTGATTTTCTCACAGCGAGTTGCCGCGGCGCGAAAAGGTGGGCGGGGTTTTCGCTGCATTCTTTCGGCGCACTTTGATTCCCACTCTATTTGCTCGGCTTCAAAGGGTGAATAATGTTGCGAAAAAGATCTAAAATGAGAAGAATGGGAAAACATATCGTTCTTATATTTAATTATCACTTAATTATCATAAATTTGTCGATTTAAAGTGTAAGAAATCGATTTCTAGAGGCTTTGAAAAAAATATGAGATTTTCACGATGGAAGTTTATTATTTTGCTAAATTGGGCTTATCTTTTTTGTAAATATCACTTTTTAATTGTTCTCAATACTTTTTGTCACTTTATTCTCAACTTTCAGACAAAATTTATGTAAATACAGGAAATTTCACCTTTTTCTTTCAATTTGAAGAAAAAATGAAAGAAATAAACGTAAATTTGTTCTAAAAATACGCAAAATAACATCCAATGAACAAAAAAACCATTTTACAATGAGAATTCATCATTAAACTTCGAAAAATTCCTGCGCAAAAAATTTTCAAACTGCACAAAAATCGAACCCGGGCCAAAATGTTTGCAAAGCATCCGCTCTAACCACTACACCACGCACCGCCTTCCCAACTGAACTCCTTTAGTCGTACACTACGCAGCAGTCTATCAAACTGTTTTGTCATGTTTTTAACAAGATTTTTTCACAAATTTCCATAAAAACTACTTTTGAAATGATACAAAACCGAATAAAAAAGTATGTTTGCAAATAGCGATTTTCGATTTTTTTTGAGTATCGATGCCAAATTTTGCGTAGAATTCGATGGTAATGAGAACTCCTGCGCTACGGCCTTGCGTAATACCGAAAAGGCGGAAAAACTACCAAATTTGTTGAGACTTGGGCTTTTGGATGAGAAAAAAACTAACTTAGAATCGCAGAAAGCGTCTGAAATTTTTATTAAAAACATAAAATGAAGTGTATTATGCAATTAAATAATAAAAAACATAGGTCATCGCTGAAATATTTTCACAAAATTTTGTGCTACTTTGACTGAAAATTTCAGAATGTTTGCAAGTACGAATTTTTGATTTTTTTTTTTTAAACGATTCAGCGTGTCAAGATCTATCGATATCATTCATAAAAACGTGCGCTACGGACCTGCGTAACACCATATTTTCCGTTTTTCTCGAATAGCTTCGAAAATTCCGACCGTTTCCCGTATTTTTCTCAAAAACTGAATTATTTGAAGAAAAATGAATATTACCATTGTGTTCTACGCAGTCGATTACATAAGAACATATAAAATTTTTATCGGTCCAATAGCCAGGAGCCGCAGTACAGGACGGTAAAGGTGGCGAAGCGAATCTAGTGAGAAAAATTTCACTCGCCCCGCCCACCCGCGTTGCGGTCTCTACGTATACGGTAGTTTTTTTTACGAAAAAAACGAAAACAATGCAAAAACAGAAAAAAAATTCAAAAAAGAACGTAAAAAACTACCGTATACGCGCTGATCGCGGCGAGACCACAGCCGCAAGACACGAGCGCTCTGACTGGTTTTCGCGACGCAGTAATAATAAACTCATGCCGCACGCTTGCAATGGGCGGGGCTTCTTCCTTCATTTAAACAATTTTTTTCCCGGTTTTGTCAAGGTTTCGAGAAAAACCACGAAACTGAGGAAGACAAAGCCTACAGGGGCCTAAACCGGGAGTCAGCAAACGCGCCCGGACGCAGAGGGGCAAGTTGCGAAATAATTTTTTTTCCTCATTTTACAAACCCCAATAGTTTAAAAACCACCATACTTGACAAATTTCGGTCCGGCCCTCTTCGGCCCTAGGGCCGGGCCGACCGAGGAAAAATTTTTTTCCGGCCACATTTTACATTTCAACTCAAATTAATTTTTTGAATTAATCAACTATTTTTCACCAGAAGTTTCAATGGCAATCTGAAATATCACAAAAAACTGATATTTACAGCGAAAACGAACATATTTTATTCAAATTACCTCGCATTTTTTCTCATTTCTTCGATCTTTTTTTTCTCTTTTTCATTGAATTTTTTTTAACTTCTCCTAATTCTGCACCCAAATTAAAAAAATTCATATAGTCGGCCCGCCAAAATGATCAAACGCGCTCCACTGAACTCAACGCTATGCCATTTTCATTTTGGTTTCCAAATTATTTAATTTCACGTACAAAATCAACGTGAAATGAAATAATTTGGAAACCAAAATGAAAATCGCATAATGTTGAGTTCAGCAGAGCGCATTTGGCCAATTTTGGCGAGCCGACAACAGAATTCCTACAAAAAAACACGCGCACAGCTGGAAGTTATGGTCTCATAGAGCCTCTAGAGGTAGCGTACCACGACTTTCTATATTCAAACCCTCCAAATAATACATTCTAAGATGAAAAACCCTGCTATTTTCAAGCAAACTTTGTTGGTAAACTATAACTGTCTTTTCTTTATTTCTTTCTCTTAAAATTAATGCAAAAATCTCAGTTAATTTGACAATTTTCGCGGGGCGGGCCGGGCCGGCCCGGCCCGTGCCAAGTATGAAAACCACTAAATAATTTTCGGTCACTTAAATAAATACAATTAGAATTAGCGAGAAGAAATCAATTAAACAGTGATTCTTGTCATGAAAAAAAGTATAAAAAAAGATCAAGTGGTGCAGTTTCACCGCATTGAAACAGATTAACTCGTTGTTTGAACTCGTTTAAAATACATAGTTCCCAGTAAAAGTTCATTTGATTAAACCCAGAAAAAGAAGAACGCACCGATTTCCTCTCAATCACTTGAATTTTGCTGGTGAGCACACGGAGAACGTACGATTTGAAATCCACCTCATCACACGCTACAGTTTTTATCACTTTGTTTACCTGAAATTTCACATTTTCCCACGATCACGAACTTAATGAGAATATGTCACTCACTTGAGCGCGATCATAAATTCGCAAAAAGTCGGTTCTGCCAAAGTCATCCAGCCCGGCATAGTTTTCGTTTGGAATGACACCGATGAACTGAAAATGGAAAAACAAAAAAATAAAGAAAAAGATACCTAAAAACAGAAAAAAAAAACAAAATGGAGACATACATTGACGGCGAACTCTGATGTCGAAGGTTCTTCCATAGTCTGGCACGCGAGTAGAAGTAGGAAAGAAAGAAAGAAAGGTCGACGAGAGAGAGAAAACGGGAGAAATAGAAGGACAGAAATTGAACAGAAGGACAAATATTTGGACGATGCGCGGTCTTTTTTTGCCTTGGAGAAGCAAGAGAGCAGCAATTTGTTGTACTTTTTCAGTCTAGACGTGGGAAAACCGTCTGGTAAAAAAAAAAGTAATCGATAAGAATGGCTCTCTTATCATTTTTGATTTGTTTGTAGGTTTCGAATGATTACAAAAAAAAGAATGAGTCGCGAAAAAAACGTGTAGAAACGCCCAATCGAATTGATGGAAAGTGTACAAGGAAGTGGAGAAGTGGAAAAATGTGTAATTTAACAGTATTATACATTTCAGGTTAAAAAATAACAGCAAAATGCAGCATTTTTCAGCGTAATGCGACGAAAACGGACGGAAAATGGGAAATGAATTTCAAAGGATTACTGTAATCCAGAAAGTACACATTCCACGACGCAATATTGCAGATTTTTACCGTACATACGAAAACTTGAGAGAAATAGGGAAAACAAATGAGTGCCATTTCTATTTAAAAAAAACAAAAATCAATAAAAATAAATATTTGAAGAAGGCGACTTAGTCGCCACAAGCTGCAGGCTTGTGGTATAATATACTTTTAGCGACTTTCACAAAAACATGAAACCACGCCATCACCCCCATTTTCAGACAACATTTATATTTGAGTGCATTTTGCATTTTTGGGGTAGTCCATTCGCCCACCTTTTCGTTGCTACATTTCGGCGCTTTTCCCATTTTTCGTAGGGCCTCGCGAATTCGCCTCAATACCCGCAAAAGCGGTAATTTTCGGAAAATCATACTCAATATTTCCTGTGAACTCTAAAATCAAAAAAAAAACAAGAGCACGGTGAAAAAAATTTAAAAGTATTCATTTGGAAGAGGGGGAATAGGTTAATTCTCTATTTCACAGACACATCAAATGGGTTATTTACAAAATAAACTTAAATATTAATGACAAGTTAATTCTTCTTGCCGAAGCCGATGGCCGACTTGAATGAAGCTAGTGAATCGCGACGTTTCTTTGTGGATTTCATGCTTCTCACGTTCTCCTCATTCCCCGACGGCGAGTGCACATCGGTCATCTCGGTGGCGTACGCAGACTTCAGATGCGGTCTGACCTTTTCATTGCGCGCTGTTAGAACGCCAACGCGATCTTTGCTGGTTCCGGCGGGAGTGAACGGTTCTTTGAAGGTTCCGATTGAGCTCGACGACATCATTGTCAGTGTGTCAGAGCGGAGAGATGAGCGGGCCGTCGAGGCGCGGTCGAACGTTTCGTCGTTAAGCGAGCAGATTGATTGTCTTGGCTGAAATGAGCATTGTAAATTAACGTATTGGGACGTGAAACTAACTATACTACCCACATCCGACCGATATCCAACAATACTTCCTTGAGTCCTCCTCTCGCTGTCCAAATCAACAGAGAACGCGACTGATTTTCGAGGAGTTGCCGCAATCATTGCGTTCATTTGCTCTTCAGTGCTCTCCGGAACGACATGGTACACTTCACTGGCTAGACTGTCGATGCTTTGTCGATTATTGAGCATATTGTTTTCAGAAATGTTCGCATAATAGCCTGAAATATCTTACATATATGTAGAACATTTCAGATTGGGATGAAACAGAGATGGCAATTTACATTTACAATTAGTTTTTACTGAATTTACGGGGGGTTCGATGAAAGCGATTTTTTACGATTGACCGTAAAATTCTATCATGAAAATCCTTAAAAAGTTGTTTTCTCTAATTTCCATTTTCCATGCAAATTAGCGAGATTTTCGCTGTTTTGAAGACAAAATTTTGGTTTTCTGGTAAATTTCGTTGACTTCTCCATGAAGCGCGTGAGAACAGCGGAAATGATATCTAGAAAATTTTACTCATGGAAATCAAAAAAGTTGCTTTTACAGTAGCGGACAAAAATATATTATATTTATGTTTTTGAAAACTGCAGATAAAAAAAATTTCAGATCCCAAAATTTTCGACCCAAAAAATAATTTTAAAAAAGATTTTTCAGGACTTGATCTCTCTTATATAGAACATTTTGATCTTTTTGTCCGGCACTATACATATTAATGCAGAAAAGTGCAGGAAATTAATTAAAATGCAGGTTTGCATAGGAATAAAATGACAGAAAAATTATTCTGCATAGGCCCATAAGTGAAAAAAACCAGGTTTTCTTGAAAAAATGTGTTTAAAACTGCGTTAACTCACTTATTTTAGCTTCCAAAAAAGCGTTCGTCTCTTTTTCATTGACGACTTCGGCTTGCAGCTCTTCCTTCTCCTTTGTTATTCGTTCGAGTGCTTCATTCTTCTGACTGATTTCTTTCAGTTTCTCTTCAAAAGCTTCTTTCGAGAATTTCAGACTCTCCTCCAATTTTTCCATCTCGCTCTTCCTCGCTGCCAACTCTCCTTCCACAATTGACAGTTTTTCACTGTTTCGACTGTTCATTTCGTCGCGGATCGATTGTTCTGCGCGCAACGCATTTGAAAAATTGGCAATTAGGTTTTTATCAATCTTAGATGCCACTTCTTTCGACTCCACCTCCAATTCCAGATTCTCGATTCGGCGTTTTGCAGTTTCCAGACAAGTTCTGATCGAGTGATATCCTTCAGTTTGTTCGTGGCTCGACTTTTCATTGTTCAACGCTTTTTCGTTAAGCTCGTTAAACAAAACTTGAAGGCTCTTCTTTTCGTTTCGCTCATCGTCCAACTCTTTCTGCAATCGAACGTTCGTCTCATCAACCATCAGCATTCTTTCTGCATGCACCTCTTGCATTCGCTTCACTACCACCTGCTGTTCGTCTTTGAACTCTCTGAGTTGCCTCTGCGCATTGTCTGCATCTGTATTTTTGCGAGCAGCGACGAAATCAGCATCTTCCAGCGCTCGTGTCAGTCGTTCGTTTTCCACGAGAAGACTAGATTTCATGATTTCGAGTGCTAGAATCTGCTCAGTCACGTTCTCCTTCTCGATGACCACAGCTGTCAATTGCTCGGTAAGAGTCTGCTCCTTTTGGGACCATGCACTGAATTCTTCTTCATTGGAATTTCTGAGATCTCTCATCTGCTTCATACAGACGTCGCGACCGTGAGATACTTCCTCGAGTTTTGCAGCGAGTTGATCTTTTTCGATTTCCATCTCTTCCAAGTGTCTGTGTTTGGTTTTGACGAGAGTCCGAGCTTCGTCAAGTTGCTGGACCATTGCATCGAATTGAGCTTGCTTTGCTTCGAGTTCAGCTTTCAGTTGATCAACAAGACGTTCCGCGTTTTCAGCGCTTTCGCGGTTTCCAGCTGCGTCTCCTTTCAACTCGCTGTTCCTGAAATTAATTTATAAGAAATAAGTTGAAGTCCTAACAACGACTATTTAAAAAAAAAAACCTACCTAAGCTTGAGCTCTCTGTTGTTGGCCAACAGCGAACCATTCTCCGCGTCCAGATCCTCGAGAGATAGTTGCAATTCGTTGATTTTCTTCTTCGCAGTCTTCAATTCCCGTTCGCTTCTCAGAAATCTCATTGTTGGAGAATCTACAGCGTCCGCTATCGGACTACGATGACTTCTAGCACTGCTAGCCGCTGTACGGAATCGACGTGCGGTCGCCGTCGGTGTTGAAAATCCACTTGGATCGAACATGTTACGTTTCGGGGTGCTCAGATTTTCGAGAATATCCGATTCTTCCGACCGCAGACACGTCCACCAATTGTCAGCAGAGTCCTCCGTGTAGAGCTTGTCAAGATATGCGAACATTTCGAGAAGCGGTACGCTATTGAACCCGGTTTTCTCAGCAAGCGTCTCGAGCACTTGGGTGATCATCGTAGAGTGATCTCTCCTCAGATATTCCAGATAGAGAGCGTAGAATTTGCAAATTTCGAACAAATCTCCTCTGGCCGCCTTCTCGGTGTCTAGCGCTATTGCGAGCTCTCCGTTGACGTGTCGAATTTTTCTATACAGAATTTCGTAGAATATCTCACTCGATTCAAATGTTTTTCTGTCGAATTGTCTGCAAAATCAATTATAGTTATATTTACACAAATTTAGAATAAAAAAGAAGCAACTCACAGCATATGAGCAATCATAGATCCCTGTTTTCGCCACAAATCGGTAAGTGTCGAGATTGTCTCGTGGGGTGGCGAGTAGTTTGCAGCAAAATAGTTTGTCAACTGAATGAACGAGTTGACAATTTTACTGTCAGCGACGATCATTCTTCTGAAAAAGGTTATTTTAATTCGGGAAAAAAAAGAAAATTTCACACAAAAATAGATATTTTCGCTGGTAAATACCGAATGCCGCGTCCAAAGTTAAAAAACATTCCTAAAATCAGGAGTTTTTTGCAGTTCAAAGTTCCGAAAAAATCCCAGAAAAAACAGGCGGTGACAGTTGAAACCGGTGTTACCGTAGTTGCTTCGCTGCGAAACGTTCTAAGTTTAAACTTGAATTTTCCCGCTAAAAAGAAAAAATTGAGCAACTGTGGGAAAATTCGGTGATACATCGGAATTCTATTCGAATAGAACTGCAGCGAAATAGAACTCGCTTCGCAATAGAACCGTTCGGAATATAATTGTTCGGTAAAGAACTGTAGCAAAATAAAACTGTAGCGTTTTGGAACTAAATTAGCAATGGAGCATGATTGCATTACTTGGCCGTCAAGGCGGGCCGAGAAAAAAAATGATAAAATTTTATCTAAAAAAAAAAAAACAAACAATTTTTGATGAATAGCTCAAATATAGAACTGTTGAAAAAAGCACGCGCATGAGAAATTCCAATATTTGAATGAGCAAGCAATGCAATCGCGCTCCATTGCTAATTTAGTTCCAAAACGCTACAGTTTTGTTCCGAAACATTTCTATTCCAAAACAGTTTTATTCCGATCAGTTCTATTCCGAACAGTTTTATTTCGCTACAGTTCAATTTCGCTTCAGTTCCATTCCGAGGTAGCACCGAAAATTCAAGTTTAAACATAGAAGGTATCGCAGCGAAGCAAATACGGTAACACCGGTTTCAACTGTCACCTTTTTTGAACTTTGGACGCGGCATAAGGAAAAAGGTGACGTGAGCATGGCTCATTACGACGGAAGAAAACCCCTCGAATGACCCATGATCCCGCCTTTTATACCGCTGGAAAAGGGGCGGAGAATAACGAGTTCATTTATTGCCGGATCGGCGTAGGTCAACTATTGTGTGTCCGATGGAGCGTCCTTGCTGCTGGCCTCGTGGCCTCGATGGAGCGTCCTTGCTGCTGGCCTCGAGAGAGAGAGAGAGGAGTGCACAGTGAATCTTTCACTACGTGCCGATTCGGATCCTAGGCCATTTTGAGACATTTTCAGTTGGCTCAAATCGGTGCACTACCGGCTCCAGCAAATTTGTTAAAGGTGTCGCGGACGAGCAAAAAAATATGGGGTTTTCTCTTTCATTTTCAGTTTTCTGTACTTTTCTGGAAAACAAAAGCCTAAATTAAAAATCGGCTCTATAATTATTTTTCTTCATTTAGTTATTGTGTTTTCAGTCGACTTGCGACATGAGAACACGAGACTCCGCCCACTTTTTTTGTGGGCGACCACGCCAACACAGTGATATTTGAAGAGACGCAGACAGGTAGCGCACAAATAAGTGGGCGGAGTCTCGCGTTCTCATGTCGCAAGTCGATTGAAAACACAATAGCGTTTAAAAAAAAAGTTGATCCGAAACGGTCTGCCACCGACCCGACAAGATTTGTTTAAGGTATGGCCTAAGTTTCGCCATTAGCTAATAGAGACCTGAAACTTGTCTCATGAGCTGTTTTCAACTATAATTTAATTTTGCACGTTATTTTAGATGTTTTTCCTCTAATATTCACACCATTTATTCGCAAAATTGCAATTTCTTCACCAGGTAATTCGAAAACGAAGCCATTAGAAAAAATATCGACTTTTCGCCAAAGAAATTTTGGCTTGACGTAGTGAAAGATTCACTGGAGTGGGCGCGGAGACGCGTAGGCAAGAGAGAGCCTGGGATGAGGTGTCGGGCCGAGTAGGAGCTCGACGCCTACAATATAATACCGTAATCCGTTGAACGCGAAAAATGTATTTAAAAAATTTCGAATGAATATTTCCTTGAGTTTCAACTTGCACAAACAATCTGATAATCATACAAATAAAAAAGGGATTTCGGCCAAAATAAAAAAAAATTAGTTGATATAATGGATTCGTGGCGGAGTGACATTTAACGTGAAACTGGGAGGCGAAAAATCTATTAATTTCTTCATTTTTTCGAATAAAAACGTGAAAAAATTGTCACTCCGCCACGAATCCATTATATATATTGTCGGCCCGCCAAAACGGTCAAACGCGCTCCGCTGAACTCAACGGTATGAAATTTCTGTGCGACGGAATTTGACACCTCCAAATGCTCGTCTAGTGGAGCGCACTTGCATACCTCCTCGCGTCGCGCGCCGCTCATATATCAACGCCCATTGCGGGCACTGAGAATGTGTGCAGCGGTGGCCTAGTGGTGAGAGCTTGACACAGGTAGAGCGCGTTCAGCTTATTATAGGTTGCGCGCAAGGCCTATCGAGTACACGCGAAGGGCAGCGAAGTAAGCCTGTAAAAGGCTTATCGCGGCTCGACGCCTGTAATTGGCCTAGAATAAGCTTATCGCGGGTGATTTTTGCTTACAATTTGCTTATCGCGGTCATTAGAAAGTCATTTTAAAGCTTATAATAGGCTTTTCGCGTCTATTGCAAGTTCGAACGTGGGCTTACCGCGACATATTAGAACTGAAATATGCTCTTAAAATACTTCAAATCAACCATTTATTTAAATATCAATTTATTTACAAATCATTAAAATAATACATGAATACAATTTCACAAGAGAAAAAATAAAAATAAAACATGTAAAATAACAAGAGCATCAGAGAAAAATAAGACGGTTAGGGAAAATTTTGGGCTCCGCGACATTTCGCAACGTGACCTTCCGAAACTGTGACGATTCGCAACTCACGTAACTTTCGCTACTGTGACGTTTCGCAACCAGACGTTTCGCCGCTCGTATAAATCGAAACTGGGACAATTCGCTACTTGTCACTTCGAAACTAGACTATTCGAAACCGCGACTTTTCACAACTTTATGTTTGGAAACTGTAAGGTTTTCTTACATCATATTATTTAGATTTTGTTATTTTGTCTCGTTTTTTTATGTTTCACGTGACTTCCGTTTAGCAAAAATCCACTGCGAAAGACAACAAATTCCCAGATCATGAGTATCCAACACAGCTTTTCGGGATCAATTCTATGTATCCGCAACGAAGCTTCAGTGTTCCTGTTTGACAAGGAAACAATTGATCATAACCCCTATCATCAGGTAAATCTAGTCCGTACCAAATCTGAGCATTTTTTAAAGGTTAATCATCGTCGCAAGCTCCAGGATATCATGAAGGATATTAAAATCATTAATGCAATCACAAATACACCGATTCCTCCTCCTCTACCACTAACTGGTTTAGATCATTTGAAAGTGAATCTAGCGGCAAGAAAGTATATCTAATTTACTTGTTTTTATTTTCATGATAAGTTTTAACAAAATTAAAAAAAATAGAACTATCTTGTTGATGCAGTTTCGAAATGTCTAGTTGCGAAAAGGCTAGTTACTAAATGTCTCATTCCCGAAATGTCGCAGTTTCGAAATTGCAAGTTTCGATTTATACGAGCGTCGAAACGTCTGGTTGCGAAACGTCACAGTAGCGAAAGCTACGTGAGTTGCGAATCGTCACAGTTTCGGAAGGTCACGTTGCGAAATGTCGCGGAGCCAAATTTTGGCTGCCTGGAGAATGTTTTACATTTAAAAAAACATTCGAATTTTCAAACCCAGATAACATTTTGCTATCAAGTATTTACAAAAAGCTATACCTGAGTTCACGTTTTTTTCGAAACTGTCATTCCGTCACGAATCCATAATGGGGTTTCTCACGAAATGGCAAAAAACTGCGCGAAAACTGGGGAAATATTCCGATTGACCTGAAATTTTGGGAAATAAGGGGAACCATTCTCCCGGACATTCTCACAAAATTTTGGACCGAAAAATCGATTTTTAAAAAATATTGCTATTTTCTGAAATTTTTAAAAAATATATTTTGGTCTGAAATTTTGTGAGAGTGTCCGGGAGTATTTTTTCCTTTATTTCCCAAAATTTCACATCAATCGGAACATTTTCCGAGTTTTTGCACAGGTTTTTCCTTTTTTCGCCATTTCGTTAATAACCCCATTATGTAATGAATTCGTGGCGGAGTTCCCGTGAAACTGGGAGACGGAAAATATCTCAATTTCTTTGGGCATTTTATTATTTTTTTCGACGAATACAATATATAATGGATTCTTGGCGGAGTGACAATTTTTTCACCTATTGTCGGCCCGCCAAAATGGTCAAACGCGCTCCGCTGAACTCAACGCTATGCGATTTTCATTTTGGTCTCCAAATTATTTTAATTCACGTTGATATTACACGTGAAATGAAATAATTTGGAGACCAAAATGAAAATCGCACATCATTGAGTTCAGCGGAGCGCGTTTGACCAATTTGGCGGGCCGACAATATTTATTCAAAAAAAATGAAGAAATCAAGAGATTCTTCGTCTCCCAGTTTCACGTGAAATGTCACTCCTTCCTTCACGAATCCATTATAGTGAACATTTTTTGTCAATTTAAAAATACAATTGATTTGCTCCAGGCAGCCGGTTTAAAAAAGAAAAAAAAACAACTTATAATTTCGCTCGTGTCCAAGTGGCCATTCCCTTGTGGCCATCGTTCGGATGTGCTCCAGTGCTCCAGACTGTCGTCAGGCGCATGCACAACCTGAAAATTATAGTTATTAATTGAGTTGCTGAACCTTTAAAGAAAACTTCAATCGAGAAGCAACAAGCACGATTTTTTCAATATTTATTGTTTGATCACTACCTTGAACGGAATTACTATGCGGTTTTGAAGTTATCATATCATCAAAAACGCGCGGAGACAAAAATTTCGGGATTGGAATTAGAATAATTAATTTTTTTATTCACGTGTGGCAATGATTCTTCCCTAAAAATTTCCTAATAGCTCACAAAATATAATTTTCGGCAATTCGCTCTTGATGATTAATGGGATGGATGAGTTTCATAAACTTGCTCAAAAGACACGTGTATTTCCTCGTGAGACCTCGAAAGAATTTACAAATCCCACGAGAAAATTCATGAATCTCACGATTAAATTTACGAATATTGCAAAAAAAAAAAATCACGAATCTTTTTTGCCGATGTCAATGTGTAGCCCTTTTGCCGAAAACTCTCTTTTTTTCTACTTTAACTAAAAACTCACATTCTACAGCGTCGGGTAGTCGGGCAGCGTCGGCTGAGCAGGTGGCGTCGGGCAGTCTGAAAGTAAAAATTAATTTTCGAAGGAAAAAACGGCACGATACCTATTAGTGAGGGCCACCCAAAAAAGTGTTTCATATTTTTTGTCGTTCTCGATTTGAATATACCTTTGAAACAATTTTTTGAGTCCCTCCCCCCCTCACAAAATGGCACGAATGTGCTTTTCGAAAAAATCGATAAATGCCGATTAAAAAAATGTGTGTGATTTAAATCGAGTTGCATCAACAAAAAATTAAACATCGTCCATTTTTTTACACGCAAATTTTAAATTTTAGTGTATTTCGAATTTCTGCATGAAAAAATGGACACTGTTTAAGTTTTTGATGATGGAAATCGATTGAAATCACATCATATTAATTTGAAGATAATAATTTGCAAAAAAATAAACTAAAAACAGTAAAAGTACTTCAAAAAAGCGACTGAGTAAGGCAAAAAGGCCCAAAAAAAATAGGCAGCTCAAAAATGTCTCTGCGTATTATCAATTCAATATTCTTGCCGGCTACCATAGGCGCCCGCGAAAGTTTTATAATAGACGCAGACATAACGACACATGTCTGCGGCGACACACCCGCTCACATTTTTTGATCTACGTTCAGTTGAATTCAGTTGAATTCAGTTGAAAAGACCTGATGGGGCGGAGCCTCGATGTTTCGCGCCACTGCTTACTGTAGCCGGCAAGAATATTGAATTGATAATACGCTGCGTCTCGTCTCGTAGCCGTCGAGCGCGCTTGCATCATACAGCCGGCGTGGCGGCGCCTCTTGTAATAGGCCTAACGCGGTCGCCGCACACACCGCGTGCGCGATAGGTCTGTTGCAGGAGGGTAGCCGCTGCCACCTGCGATATACTTATTTTAAGCCCAAAACAGGCCTATATTTGGCTTACACCTATTATAAGTTGGACGCGCTTTACCTGTGGAGGACGCCAATCTGGAGGTTGTGGGTTCGATCCCCCTCCGCGGTTTTTATTTTTTTAAATTATTTTGTATCTGCTCATACTAAATCTTATGGATTTTTGTTTCGAATACCACAAAAAATTACATTTGCGTGTTGGAGTAGAACGTTGAAAACAAAATTAAAATTTCCTTTTTTTTTTTTCGAACTACTTTAAATTCGTTAGTTTTATTTAAATCCTTCGGCAAGTAACTTTTATCCAGAAAGTTCAGCGGCAAAACACCGGAAGCATGCGTGAAACCTTGAAAATGGGCGACCGGAGGGAGCTGGGCGGAAGCTTGCTTTGAATCTGTGGTTCAAAACAAAAAACAAAAAAAAAGTGCACCAATAGGTATTGAACCCAGGCCTCCAGATCGGCGATCGAAAATGTAGACCACTAGACCATCACAGTACACATTCTTAGTGCCCGCGATGGGCGTTTATATGATCGGCGCCAAAGGAGAAGGTATGCAAGTGCGCTCCACTAGACGAGCATTTGGAGGTGTCAAATTCCGCCACTGTTGAAATTTCCATTTTGGTCTCCAAATTATTTCATTTCACGTGTAAATTCAACGTGAAATAAAATAATTTGGAAACCAAAATAAAAGCCACGTAGTACAGAGTTCAGCGAAGCGCGTTTGACCAACGTGGCGGGACGACAATAGATTTTTCACGATTTTTCGAACCGGCAACATATTTAAACTCGAGTAATCTTTTATAAATCACAAAAAAAATTGAATTGGCATCTGAGAAACAAGTATGAAATTAAAGCCGGAAAGAGAAAAGATTTGAAAAGAATCCATCTTTCTTTCTGCCGTCTTCTGAAAATGTCGACACGTCGTTCGTCTCTTCAATCGACGTTACTCCATCGGTATCACCAAAACACGGGACTTCATTGTTCTTCACAAAGCGCACGTTGCGATCATTCAAATCAGAGTCATCGTCACTTATTAAATCTTCGATGACTGCCGAAGCTTCCGTATCTGACAGTAATTTTTTTAAATCAACATTAAAATCATTTAAAACTAACCATTTCCCGATACGTATCCATCCACAATGTTTAACTTCGCAAGGAATTTCGGTTTGTTGATTGCGATCAACCTTCTTTTCTCTCTTCTCTTGCGAATCGTCTCCCGATGTTTCGCGTGTTGGTCTTCCAAAAGTTTTTCTTCGTGTGGTGTCAGCTCCATTTGATCTTGTTTATTTTTTGGATCCATCGATTTTAAAAACTGTCTAACATCCTCATTCAAAAGTTTCGAAGAATTAGCGATTCCAGCTGCACTGCGTTCCGATTCCTTTTTGAAAAGATGCGATTTCATCTGCTGAATGTACATTCTACGAGTTTTCAGCGCTTTTTTACTACATCTTTTCTCCACCGCGGCAATTATACTGTTACGTTCTTCATCGGAGAGCTCCAATTCAGAAGGATTTCCGTCCGAATCGTTCATCATTAAATCCCATTCAGAAAACGGAATATCGTCTTCCAAAACACCTTTGTTACGATGTAAAACAGCCTTCTCGCGTCGCGCACACGTTAAAACCTCCTTAATTTGGTAGGGCTCAGCCATAGAGCACAGAATATCACGACTCCATCTCGGATGGGTGTCACATTTTCCCTCTCCATTTCTCTCCTTCTTCAACAGCTTCCATTGATTTTCGTATTGACGAATCTGCTCGTCGCTGTCATACGGATCGACTATCGCATTTTTGAGCAGTTGTTCGAGTTTTGTTTGCGCATTCATTGGAGTATCAACGGGAGCCAACAAGTCAGGAGAATCGACGTCTGGGTGAAGAACTCGAATCTCATTTCCAACGCGGATGGAAGTGAGGTCTGGAACACGTGTTGATTGAGAACTTTGAAAATCATGCAAAGAACAAACAAACCTAGCATTACTTCGTCTTCAACGGCAGTCATATCGCAATGTATGCAAATACTGAATTGTGAATTGTGCCCACGAAGAACTTCATATTCCAGTTGGCCCAAATGAGCTGGGAAATCTTACGTGGAATAATAATCAGATTAAACGAAGAGGTCACGCAATCTCGCCATAAACAGCTCGCGAATTCACTGGAGCGTCAAAAAATACAGACAGTGAACATTTCAAATTCGCGCCATTCTCACCTCTCGCTTTGTTAGTGCTGTCGATATGAAAGAAATAGCATGAGAAATGAGGAGAAATGCTCCCATTTTCGTTTGAATTCAGAAAGTACGCAAACACCGCGTTGCTATTTTTTGTTTTCACAATACTGTTGTAACACCCTCCAGAACCAATTTTTCAGATCTCTGAATAAGAAAAACGATAGAAATTGTTGCGCTATTGTAGAATACGGGGAATTTATTATTTTTATTTATCAAATAATCGTTAATTTCTCTAAAAATTTCCACTTATTGTGTTTTCAATCGACTTGCGACTTGAGAACGCGAGACTCCGCCCATTTGAAGCTTTTTTCCGTTTTTCATTGCTCAGCGATTTTTTCTGAGGACTCACGCTCAGGAAATTTTTGGCGCGTTATGGTGAGAGTCGGCATCTAGGTGGCTAATAGCCAATGAAAATGGCTAATAGCCACAGAAAAGGCTAATAGCGGGCGATAATGGCAACTAGCCGACGAATTTGGCTATTAGCCATTATGGCTATTAGCCGTCGAATATGGCTATTAGCCGCCGAAAAGGGCTATTAGACATTATGGGGTAATACCACCGCTTATAAAAAATTCGTCTGTTGGCAGCGCAACTATATAATGTTTACATGCAACAATTATAGGAAACAACTACGTGCTATTATGGATTCGTGAATGAGCGATAAAACCGGGTGAATTGTGGGGCAAAAGATGGCTGGTCTCACCACGATTTTGACAGACTACGGTTAGCGCGAAAATATTTTTTTTCATTCTTTTTTTTTAATTAAAACTCATTTTCATAGTTTTTTCTCAACAAAATGTGTTTTTGAAACGAAATTACCCATTCCAGGTTACACAAAAAATTTTAATAGTGAAAAAATGCTAGTCAAAAGGCAAAAAATCGCGTTTTTATTAAAAACAAAAGAAGAAAAAATATTTTTCGCGCTAACCGTAGTCGGTCAAAATCGTGGTGAGACCAGCCAACTTTTGCCCCACAATTCACCGCGTTTTATCGCTCATTCACGAATCCATAATGGTACGTCCAAAGTAAAAAAAAAGCGCAAAAAAAGACGAAAAGAGGCGTCCAAAGTAACTTTGTTTTTGCGTCTTTTTTTCTTTGTTGTTTACCGCCAAACGAAGTTGTAAACATGTTTACAATTAATTTTTTGCTTGTTTGGCGGTAAACAACAAAGAAAAAAAGACGCAAAAACAAAGTTACTTTGGACGCCTCTTTTCGTCTTTTTTTGCGCTTTTTTCTTACTTTGGACGTACCATAATAACTCAGCGATTTTGCTTCTTTTTCCAGACACAAAATGTCGGAAACTTGAAATGGAAAAAATTTGAAAATGAGAACCGACGGAAACGGCTAATAGCCATTGAATATGGGGCGTGTGCCAAATACATATTGCACACGCCCCAAATCGATGGCTATTAGCCGTTTTCAATGGTTATTAGCCAAAAATTTCCTGAGCGCTTGTCCCGCGGAGTCCTCAGAAAAAACCTCTTTATTTGCACACTCTCTCGCTAATATGAGAACACACCGACCCCTCATAGTACTGGTGAAGCGCCACGGGCCCGCGGCGGGCCCGCTGCGGGCCCGCCAGCGGACCGCTGACAGCTAAAAGAGTACACGCGTGGTGCACGCAGCGGGCCCGTGGCGGGCCCGCCAGCGGCTCGCTAGCTGCTACATCGCGGGGGTGATTCCCTTCTTGCTTTTTTCTTTATTTTATATTTTCTAATCAAAACAAACACTGTTTCTAGTTTTATCGATCTTTATTGAAAAAATAAAAAAAATTAATACAAAAATTGTTTTTATTATCACAATATTCGTCGCTTTCGTTGTCCCACTCATCTAATCGCCGACCATCCACATCCACATCCCATTGTTGCACGTATCTGAAAATTCAGTAAATTTTGCTGTGTAAGAAATGCGGCGGTTAGTGCGGCATCCCGGAGGATGATAATTTATTTCTAAATTTTTACTAGGCAAAGCGATCTAATTGGAATGAGACAAATTCTGTTCAATTCTATTTTTTTCTTAATCATTTGAAATTCAAAATTTAAAAATATATAATTATTTGCAACGGACATTGAAAAATATACGTTTTGGCTCGAGGAAACGCAAGCAAAAATCACTATCACAGGGGCATGAGCCGGGAGCCATCAAACGTGAGAATTCTTACAAATATAGCCCAAATAGTGTTAGTTTTTATGTCATTTAATTTTGGGCCTTCTTTGTATGAATATTCAGTTATGCGTAGTAGTAGTAGTAGTTGTGCAACAACTATGCCTCTCCTTTATTTGCTCAACTTGGGGCTCCGCCGGGGTCGAATTGTGTTGTTGCCAGGCCTAGCGCTCTGGCTACTCCAATAGGATCCTTCCATAGTTTCGATTTTTGTAGTGGTTTTGTTGGGAAGCACCTTAGTAAATGGCACAGGTCGCCCTCATGCTTTCCGCATTTGATGCACGGTGAAATCGCCCTGTTTTCGACCTTGGCTTTGTAGTCTTCCAGCATTAATGACCTCTGAGATCTGAGCCTAGCCAGCTCCACACGTGTACTTCTCGGCATTTTCTCCTCATCTTGGCTCACTTGCGGGGGAGTTGTCCCTAGCGTAGGGTGTATCTGACGGATGCCCAGATACCTTTTGACGAAGACGGTGTGGTTCCTTTTCTGGATCGACTTTGTGTCACCTCTCTGCCTTCTCCACTCATCCTCTTTTGACCTTGTAGCCTCCAGTGGTGGTGTGCGGGGCCTGTTTCCGCTGCTGCGTTCGGCCGGTCTTCTGGTATGTAGGTCTTTTGCCGGGTGGCCAGGGGTTCTCATCGCCGATATGGCAAATTGCTCGCTGCCCAGCTCGAGCTCTTCTTTTAGTGGCATCATCTTAGTCTCGTAGTACACGAGCTCCTTGGGTGTGTCCTTCGTGAGTCCGCAGCATGCCTTTAGACCTCCAATGTATTGCCTTTCCAACTTGGCCATTTGCGTGTCCGACATCAGTTGGTGCCACGCTGGTCCGGCGTACGTCGCTAGTGGCTTGATTATGGCTTTGAAAGTCTTCAGCATCGTTTCTTTACTCGATCCCCAGGAAGCTCCCGACAGTGCTCGCAAGATATTGTTGGATTTTGCCAGCCTTTCGCTCACTTTTGCCACTTGTCCATTCATTTTCATCATTGTATCAAACTCCACTCCAAGCAATCTGGTTCGGTTTTGCATCGGGATCGGCGTGCCGTCCCATGTTAGTCCGGGGTCGAAGTTGAATTCTTTGGTGTCTGCTGTGAAGATCGTGACACTTGATTTGCCTGCCGAAATGTCCAGGTGCCGTTCGTCAAACCATGTCTTCATGAGGTCCAGCGCATTTTGCGATGTATCCGCCGCCTTTTGCAAGATCGGATCTTGTACCAGAATCGTCGTGTCGTCGGCATATCCAATAATTTCTGCTCCTGGGATGGTTGGCACTTCTCTTATGTAGAAGTTGAAGAGGGCTGGTGACAGGACCGCGCCTTGGGGTACTCCGCCTCTCAGTGTGCGCCACTTCGATTTTTCCTCACCGAATTGGGTCCGGATCTTCCTCTTGTAGAGATAATTACCGAGCCATCTGGTGATGGCTTTGTCCTGGATTGCACCGTCCAATTCACATAGCAGTCGTGCTATGGAGACCGTATCGAAAGCCGCTTTGAGATCGAGACAGGTCATGATCGTCCTGTTTGCCGGTTTCGGCATATTCAGACCTCCCACAATGCGGTTTGTGACTTCGATGATCGCCGTTGTCGTCGAGTGAGCCTTCTTAAACGCATGCTGTGACGTTGGCGACTGAATCTCCGGCTTTATCCTCTCCAGGATGACCCTTTCCAGAACTTTTGCTACTGGCGACAGTAGTGATACTGGCCTGTAGCTTTTGATCTCCGTCAGGTCCTTGCCAGGTTTTGGTAGCATGAACACGTTGGCCTTTTTCCATGAGTCCGGGATTTTGTTTTCCGAGATCGTGGCGTTGAAGAGTTCAGCTAGCGCGTGGATACCGTTCTCGGGGAGATTTTTGAGGTGAATGTGGCAGAGCCCATCTGGTCCCATTGCTCTTGATGACTTTCCATTTGTGATCGCTAACTTCACTTCGGCGTGGGTGATCATGGTGGCCATTGTGGTTTTCGATTTGACCAGGTTCCTCTTCGCCCTTCTCCACGCCATTTTCTCATCTTTGTTTTCCCTTCCTTCGCCGACTGTTACCAGATTCTTTGCCATGGCATTAGCAATGGCTTTCGCATTCGTCGTGGTCGTTCCGTTTGGTAAATTGACAGGTCCTGCGCTTCTTGCCTTCGGTTTGAGACCTTTGAGCAGGCTCCATAGGCAGTTGCTGTCGGTTTTACGCTTGATCTCCATGTCTTCCACCTTGCTTAGCCATCTTTCTTTCCTGAGCTCTCTCCTGGATTTTTCAATCTCGTCGTTGATTTCGGCAATCTTTCCATCTAGGGGGTTCAGCTTTTGAATCTCGTCTCTCTTTTTCAGCAGGTCATCTACTTCCTTCGTGTCACCTTGACACTCACGTGTCGGGACAAAACGACCGCTTGGGATATGTTTTCCGGCTGCTTCGAGAATGGCCTTGGAGATCAACTTTTCCAGCGAGTAGGCATCTCTGGGTCCCACGTAGCTCCTGATCCTCGTCTCGACGTCGGTTTTGAAACCCTTCCAGTCGGCTTTTCGGTAATTTGCAATTACGCGTTTTGGCTTTTCTCGTTTCGGGATCTCCGAGTCCATGGCAATGATGATGGGGAGGTGGTCAGTGTTGACTACTCCGCAAGTATGCCAGGTTGCACGTGAGGCTATGTCCGCGGTGGCCATTGTGATGTCCGGGGAGCTGAGAATTCCGGTGGCGGCTCTGGTGAAGGTGTTTTCGTTGAGAATCACGTGGTTGCCGCGCGAATCCAGCTCATCCTCGATCATCGACCCTCTCTCGTCTGTTTTGTGGCTGTGCCACGCGTTGGAGTGAGCGTTCCAATCACCTGTTAAGATGTGCTTACGGTCTTCCATGTCGAGAATTTGTAGGACTTCTTCGCGGACTTCCGCTGTTGGCGAGTCTGATGAGCGCGGTGGGAAGTAGACGTTGGTAATCAGCAGGTCACCAATCTTGATAGATAGGGTCTCGGCCGCTTTCTTCATCGTGGATCGAATGATCGTGAAGTCCCAGTCTTGCCTGACCATTGTGCACACTCCTCCTCCGTGTTTGTTCCTCGAGGCCATAGCAGTCTTGAAGCCAATTGGAGTGTATCCCGCGTGTGTGGTATCGATCTTCGTTTCCTGGAGGCATACAACGTCCGGCTTCTCCTTGCTGATGATAGCACCGAGCTCGCTGTTTCTTCTGGCCCAGCCATTTACGTTCCATGTCAGAATCTTCACACGTTTGATTGTGTATTGAGCGCGTCGTTGTGGGATTGGCCTGAGTCTGCACGTCCCTTTGCTGGTCTTTGGTCTTGCTAGTGGTGTGGCGGTGGCGGTTAGTGACTTGGTCGCATTTCGTGCAAGTGTGTGTTTGTTTCGTTTTAATGTACACGTTCAGATCTTTTATATTAGTGCACCGCAGGTGAGTCCAATTTGTACATTTGATGCATTGTACAGAGTTTGTGCCGACATTCTTGTGGCATTCGGTGCATGGGTAAGTTGGCCTCGGTCCTGGATTTCTTTCGACATCATTTGACAGCGTGATGAGGATGGCCTGCAGCCATATGGGTAGGTACCGCAACGTGTTTCTAAAACATAAGAGTTTCGCCAAACTGTCGACAAAAATAGATTCCAGTTGTGCATATTAGCATGTTCCCAAATTTTCGTTTCAAAATGTTCAGTAATTCTCGAGTTTTAGCTCTTCAAAGTTGGCCTCCCGAAGTACTGATTTTCTCCTCGCTGGAGGGGGCGGGGCAGAGTGTGCGGGCGCGCGGCACTGAACCCCGGCAACAAAATTGTGGTGCAAGACGACTAACCGTTCGGCCACACACGCGTGTCTTGCTGCGCGCCCAAGTTTGATCATAAAGACGAGTCCCCGCTGGATCGCCCGCCTCCCTTTAAAATTTCTATTCTGACACGTTTAAGTATGAAAAAAGTACTTTCAGGTCCAAAAAATCAACCTTTTCAGATATCGCCGACATAGTTATTTTAGATTGTTTTACATCATTCAATAGCAAATTTTCTGTAGAATCGAATGAGAATAGTAACTCGCGTGACAGAGACCTCCATAATAGAGAAAAAAGCAAAAAACTTGATTTTTTTTGAAACCACTTTCATACTTTTTGGGCAAAAAGTGTTTCAAAATGTCTCAAATAATTTAAAAATTTGTACACCCAATCTCGAAAGCCTTTTTCATCGATTTCAACAATAAAAAAATAAGGTCATCGCTGAAAATTTTGAGATATTTTTCCTTGTACTTTGGAGACGTCCAGAAGGCGTGCCGTTGTAGATAGAGGCGATCTGATGCAAAAATCGAATTCCCCGTATAAAAATCTATCAGAAATATAAAAACAAGCCGTGACAGAGACCTACATAGATATTTTTAGAACGTTTTTCTGGTCGTCGTTTCAGTTTTTTGAAAATTTCGTCTGAAAATTAAAATTTTCAGTAAAATCTGATATCACCAATCAATTCTGGGTGCAAAATTACATATGAAAACATGTTGGTATGGATAATTATGTTCATATTATTCGGGCTACTGGAGCGCAAACTCTCAAAATAAAAGCGAGGAGAAAAAATTGAAAGGCTCCGCCCCCTCCTTTTGCGGTGCCTACATATGGGTCTTGCGCTCCATGGTAGTACTTGACCCAGCAGTACTACCTTAATCGAAAAAATGGATTGACGAAGCCCTCCGTTGATAACAAAATAACGGAGCAGCAGTAGTCGTTGATTGTAGCAGGGAATTGCTCCCCCATTTGGGGGAATCCCATGGCCGTCGAAAACGGTCCCTGCAGTTCCATGAGTTCAGTTATGCGTCGGCGCGTCTGCTCTCTGCCGGCTCATGATTCTGTGCTCCATGACCGTTAAAATCAATTCCTGTTTTCGAGTATATTCACTGATTATAAATGGACTCGTTTATTCATGAAAAGAATATATTTTTTTTTTTTCAATGCTTGACAACATTTAATGCTGACATATTACTCAAAACTCATATTTTTTATTGTTACTAGAAAATTTTCGGTGGATTTCTCCGGTGGAACGGTAAAAACACCCCAATTGCCTTCACTGTGCTACACTTAAAACTTAACCGATTTGTGCCAAACATCGGCAGCCTTGTGTCACTTGGGTTTAAAAATGTTTCGCCAAGTCTGATGCAAATCGGTCCAATAGGCGCTGAGAAAACGCTTCACACACACGAAATCTCACACGGACACAGATACAACAGACACGAATAAAACCTTTGTTTTTAATTTACTCTTATTGTAAAAAATACAATTTTGAACAAGCCCAATTGAAATCATGGTGTCAAATAGTTGTTTTTTCGTAACAAAGACGCCTTAATTTATTTGACAATTCATTTTTTTTCTTTTTTTTTCCAAAAATTCTGCACTTTTGCATTGTTGAACAAAACAATTGCAAAACTTTCTATTAGATATTTAAAGTTTTATCAATAAAAAATGGTAAAAACGGCGCTAGAGTTCATTCAGCGATGGTTTTTTAAAACTTTATTCCAAAATTTTTTTATGTTTTCTTGATTTTAGCAATTTTACTTGTGCGAGTTACTCCTTTTTTAAGTCAAAAAGATAGGTAAACCTTTAACCTACTCAATAGGAAAAAATCTATATTTTTCGAAGCGGCGTGCCGCATCCATTCAAAATCATTTTTAGGGCATAACCTATTTATATTCGCTCGTAAATTTCATTTCTTTTCTTTCTTTAGGACTTTTTTTTTTTAATTTTTAACAGTAAAAAGGAAAAAAAAAAGAAAATCTTACCAACGTCGGGGGTGTCGAGTTTCCATTGTCCTGTTGGCACCTGAAAAAAAATTTATTGGGCATATGTGAGCAAAATTAATTAAGAATTAAAAGAAATAAAAATGCTAAAAAACGGCAATAAAACATAGAAAATTGAAGATTTTTTGAAAAAAATCATTAAAAAATTTTGAGCTCCGCCCACTTTGCAACCTGGGCACAAGATTTGGCAACTATGCTGCGCGCCTCTTGTATCACGAATAACTGGACAGTATTTTTCGCTTCCGCACGGTGTCCAGGATTTGAAATGTGGGCGGAGCCTAATTTGCTGGCGCGTCAGCAAACTTCCATGGCGCACTTTCGGTGCTTGCGCATTTTTCGACTCTCGCATTTTTTTAATTGATTTTTTTGTTTTTCTTTCAGTAAAACCTGTTTTTCTTTGTAAAATGTATGTATTGTATCTTTTAATGCCATAAAATTGTACAAACTTCGATTTTCGTAAAGATTTATCCTGCAAAAACACCAAAAAACTCAAAACGAATATTTCGAAATGGTGGCTGAACCAAATTCGACGTTCTTAGGCTTAAAAAATTTCTAAAGACCTCAGCTATAATTCCGTTGGAGCACATGTGGGAAAAAAATTAAGAATTTATGTTTTTTTCCCGAAAAACATTAAAAATGCCTCAAAATTTGAATTTCGCGCGAAAAAATCCAGTGGGGCGCGTTTGCTCGGCTCCGCCCACATTTCAAATCCTGGACACCGTGCTTCCGTTGTTATTTTTGAAATATTTCTGATTAAAGACCAAAAATGAGTATAAAATCACTGAAACGAACAGAAAAAAAAAAGAAAAATCACACGTGATCGCCTTAAAATTGGCATATTGAGCGATGTTAGCCTACGCTCAACTCATTTTCGACGTCAATCCGCTGTCACCAATTGTCATCGTTATTAAAGCGGTAATAGCAGTATTATAGGATGTCAAGCCTGCTGCGCCAACGTGAACTGGCTATTGATAGTGCATTTAGAGGGCTTGGAAAAAACAAGGCTCGCTAAAATGCGATAAAGGTCCTTTTAGCATTCGATACTACACGGTTTTTAAAAGAACTATGATAATTTTTTAATAGAACTGTAATAATTAGAAAACGCAGAAAATTGTGAAAATCTACGTAATTGCTAATTGAGGCGTAAATTAAAGGCTGCTGAACTATTGTTTGTAGATACTGTAAAATTTGTTACTGAAAGTGCACTTCTATTAGAGCAAATACTTTGTTTATAAATGCGAATCATTCACAAGACATACATTTAATTCACGTCATGTAAGAATGTGCGGAATAGTAAAGGGAGGATGGAGACTCCCCTATTCACGCCATACTTGTGCGATAGGATGTATTGATAACACGGTGTCTTCGCAGAGAACCATTTATTGGAGAAAAGGAAACTTTGGAAAAACCTTTTCTACCCCTTGTGGTGTGCTACAACTTTGCATGTAGCACTGGGGCATCTCTGTTTATAGATAAAAAAGAAGAACGGAAAGGAAATATTAAAATATAAAATCCAACGTATTCGCCGAATGAAGCTCTTGTAGTAGTGTCGTGCAATGGAGCTGCGTGAAGAAAACGAAGGAAAACAAGAAGAAAAAAGTCTCTGAAAGGACGGTTTATGTTGTGGCTCGGAAGCCTATAGTTTTGTGGTCTTGCGACCTATCAGTACCGTGTTTCGAGACGACGACTGGCCTGGGGCCATGTCGAGTCGACACGTTAATTATTTTAGGCCCGCTTTCGCGGGCGCGGTAGATTCTCAAAGTCCAGCAGGGCACGGCTGCTACAGCAGGCGCGGACGTGGCCGCGACGCTGTAGGAGCGGCCGCCGGCCGCCGCAGGAGCGACGAGAGAGTGCGCGAGACAGCGAGAGGGTTTTTATTGATTATTGTATTTTGTACTGTATTTCACTCTAACTGTCTCGATTTGGTGATTTGGTGAGTATTTATTATTGTTTTGTGTTGTAAAAATAGGTGATAGACTATAATTAGTTGAAAAGAGTCGTGGAATAATTATTAGCTAATTTATTCCGCGACACTCCCCCCGGCAAAAAGAAGAACCCTTCTATTCATCCGGTTATAGTCTATCGGCTGTTTCGCTTTTCGTGGAATTTGCTCCCTAGTGTGGGAACTGCTTTTGTTTCGTTCTTGGTTCTGAATTGTTGTTCCTGTGTCAGAATTTTGTAGTTGTCGTTTGATTGAGTGGTCTTCACGCGGTGATTTGTCCGCTTTTTGATGTTAACGTAAACCGACCTGATTTTTCTATCTGCGGATTGCTCTAGTTCAGCTATTTCGGATATAGATAATTTGTGTCTAGCCATTTTTTAGTGTGGATTAAGACCAATTTGCCTGTTAAGGCTTTATTGATGTGTACAGTGGTTATGTCGCTTTTGTTTTGGATTACTTGAAAGGAAGTCCGTGAATACTGTGTATTCTAAATATTCCAAAGTTTTAGAAATAGTTTGTTGAGCCCGTTTTAATATTCTCTTGTAAGCTTTTGTGCTTGACCTTCTGTAGTCATTTCTTGTATGGCATTACTATTGTCGGGTATGGTTAAACATACATTCAGAATGAGAAAATTTATCGGTCTCTATGCTATTGGATATTCTGGATTTGCTGAATTTTTAGTTATTGGTCGGCTGTGAAAGTTGCGTCAACATCAATAATTACTTGTTCACTTTTAATTCTTTTAATTCTGGCGCATTGCCACACATAATACTTTTGGGTACTTTTCGTCTGTCGAAATATTGTTTCATAGCTTTTAGGTACGTTATTGTAGAGTTTTCTGAGACTAATTTGACTCTAGCGTTCGTATAAAGTATCGATCTGAAATAGTCTAGACCGACATGAGAAATGGTGATGCTGGAATAGTTCTACGTATCGGAAGTAGTTTGGAGTGTAGATATTTGAACGAGTGCCCTGTTGGTTTTTTAGCACCTATAGCATTGTTGTATCATTTTTCTGATAACTTTACCTAATTTTGGAGTCCAGTATTTTTGAAGAACTGCTCCAACTATGTTGTTAGGTACCAGATGGGCGTTTTCTTTGTGGATGTCGCATACAATTAAATCGGCGAATGTATGGTTTTTTACGAGATATATTGGATATTCGCTTTCAGAAGGTAGTCTAAAGTTTGAAAACCTCTAAACTTTTTGGTGCAAAGCTTCCTCGTATCTTTTGGTCTTGATAGTGATTTGATATTGTATATTCTCGAATCACTTTTCTTTGTTTTGGTCTGGAATTCCGTATTGTTTATTTATTTTTGTTTTTCGGATTTTTCTATCAATTGTAGTTTAATGATAGTGTGCGTGTTACACTTTCTGTCTGGAAATTCGTTAACGTAAAACCATTGCCATAGTGATTGTCAGTTTTTCGAATGACCTGGCGGCTTGGTATCGCACAATGGATTTAGGGTCTTCATTTGTAGGCGACACTGTTAACACTGTCGATTTTTTTTTTAAATCCTTTTGGTTTTTCTTGTTTCTTTCATACCAGCTTTTTTTCCGATGAGTTTTCTGAACTCTGTCGTGTAGCTAATGGTATTTTCGTTTCGGGTAGCTTCAGAATTTCCGGAACATCTTTCCAAAGTTTATTGTTTGAAATTTTTTGATTGTTAACTCTCGTGGGACAATTTCTGATGAGGTTTGATCAGTTTGGCATTGGTGGAATATTGGTTTCAAATTATTTTGTTTTAGCATTATCGTTTTCTCGCGTGATTTGGAGGCTGTTTAAAAAATTTTTTTTTGAGTTTTGTTGTGGTATTGTGAAACCCAATAAAGGAGTCTGAAAACTTCTTTGGTAGATTATGTTTCGAACGCGTGCTCTGGTCTGTTATTGGAATAGATATCATTGTTGATTTAGGTTTAATTTTGGATTTTCAGTATTATCACTTTCATTATTGATTTTGTTGTTAAATTAAAATCGTGGTTGTAAAGTTGTTGCAACGTGCTTCTTAGATATATTGCGGAATATGAACAGTTGCACTTGTATAGTCTGAAACAAACCTGCATTTTATTGTACAGTTTCACTATTGAAAGGTAGGATACTGTATTTATTAAGTGTCCAGTGAGGTTCATCCTCATGTTGTGGACTATGATTTAGGTAGAAGTATAGATTTCTTAAAGTTCTTGTTTTGTCACTACGTTGTAAGCATATCGGATTTTTCTGATCTTGTTATCGATTTTTTGTATGTTAAGATTCAAATTCATCAGTATTGTTTTTGATTTTGATGTGTCTAATCATTTTTTGTGCTTATCTCTTTTGGTATAGTTTTTCGTTGTTGTTCATTATTGCTTCGGATTGCTTGTCAGCGGTTCACTGACCGTTTCAATTTACTAGATGTGGTTGACCTGAAATGGGACGGCTACGTTTCGTCTTTTTGTACAGTAGTTTTGAGAGAATTTCACGAGTATAGAATAATGGATAGAGATGTTTGTGATCACCTGGCCTTGGTGTCACCAAAGACAAAAAAAAAATTTCGCTTGTAAAGTATCTCGTTCAGACAGCACTTAGCAGGGCTTATGCAAAATTGCCTGTCTGTGCTCTGAGCCTTGAGAATTTTAGTCGAAGTTTTGTTTTAGTCCGTTTTCTCATGCAGATAACGATTTTTGCTCGATTCTGAGAATAGTTTTGTTCTACCGTGATTGTTTTGTCATAGTTTCTCTCTATTGTTTGGTTGTTGTGGGTTTGAAAGATTCCGTGCACTGAAATCTTTATTTTTGTTAAGTTCCGGTTTTTGAGCTCAGTTAGGGTAATTTTTAAAGGCTGCGATTGTCCTCCCTTAGTGTTTAGTTTGGTAGGGTAGTTTTTAAAGGCTGCGATTGTCCTCCCTCAGTGTTTAGTTTGGTAGGGTAGTTTTTAAAGGCTGCGAATGTCCTCCCTCATAGTGTTTAGTATGGTAGGGTAGTTTTTAAAGGCTGCGATTGTCCTCCCTTATAGTGTTTAGTATGGTAGGGTAGTGTTTAAAGGCTGCGATTGTCCTCCCTTATAGTGTTTAGTATGGTAGGGTAGTTTTTAAAGGCTGCGAATGTCCTCCCTTAAGTGTTTAGTAAAAAAAATTTCGTTTTGCCACTATCGTTTTTGTTGTGCAATTGTCTTTGCAATTGTTTTGTCGAGTATTTGTCAGATTTGTGGCTTTTTGTCGTTGAAAGTTGTTTTCGTGGTTCAGTGGTTCAGTGGTGTGGTTTTTGTTAAACCATTTAGATTTTTATTTATCGAGTAGTGAACTCTACAACTATTGTTTTGTATCGAATAAATAATTTATTTCGTTTACTTCTCGTTGTATTAGCTGTTGAACAAAACGTTCTATTGAATATTGGTTGTTTCTCATGGAAATGTTTGGACCTAAAAAATAATGCATCGTTAGGAGAATAATATTTATTGTAGTTCTGGTGGTAACCGGAATAGAGCACGCTGATGGTTGATCAGCGATCTGTATTTTTGGCTCTGATCTTGACGTTTTGTTGCCTTCTTGGTTGTTGTCGGCTCTTTTGCTTTATTGGTACCATCACGACACATTTTTTTTTGACGTGAGTCTGGATTTTCTTTTTGTCGACTAGTTTGTTTTGTTTTTGGGTTTAGATCACTACTCGTCAATCGGGTTATTTTCTCGCATATTATTTTTGAAAATTCAAAAATTTATCGCGTCTTTCGCGTCCGCCTGCCACTCTCTACCAGCCCGACTGGCGATACGGCCGCAAAAGGAGTTGAAACGGGAATTTTCAGCACGTGAAAAAAAAATTCAGTGCTGATTTTTTAGATGCGGGGTTGTTTTGAATTTTTCTTTGTGCCCCGATGGCTATTGTATTGCAAATTTTTTGTTTCGCTGGCGCCTGCCACTCACCCCTAACGAATGGGTTACGCCGGCAAAATTTTCGGATTGTTTACCATTTAGTATTGGTTTTGGGTGTCGTCTCGAATTTTGAGTCCTATCGCGTGTATTGTTCCATCTTGGGTTCGCAATATCGATAAATTTGCTAATTTGCTTCGAAAATTATAGTATTGTCCAAACCAGCCGCCACATACCACCAACAAGCTGCTTCACGACGCCAAACCAGCTGTGCCACACCGCCAACCCAGCTAGCCGAGACGCCACGAATCCGCTCCACGACGCCAAACGAGCCAGCCGACCTGCCACGAATCTGCTCCATGACATCGCACAGCCAACCGAGCCGCCAAGAATCTGCTCCATGACGCCAATCAGCTAACCAATCTTCCCCGAATCCGTGCCATGACGTCGAACCAGCCAACCGAGCCGCCAACAGTGCCGATCACATCCGGAAGCGCGTCTCAGCAGTCTTGTGTGGGTGTGGTAAGATTTTTATTGGAATTGTGTCGAATTTATAGCAAAAAAAATCGATTTGCACCCGGTTGATGCACCATGTGCGGAATAGTAAAGGGAGGATGGAGACTCCCCTATTCACGCCATACTTGTGCGATAGGATGTATTGATAACACGGTGTCTTCGCAGAGAACCATTTATTGGAGAAAAGGAAACTTTGGAAAAACCTTTTCTACCCCTTGTGGTGTGCTACAACTTTGCATGTAGCACTGGGGCATCTCTGTTTATAGATAAAAAAGAAGAACGGAAAGGAAATATTAAAATATAAAATCCAACGTATTCGCCGAATGAAGCTCTTGTAGTAGTGTCGTGCAATGGAGCTGCGTGAAGAAAACGAAGGAAAACAAGAAGAAAAAAGTCTCTGAAAGGACGGTTTATGTTGTGGCTCGGAAGCCTATAGTTTTGTGGTCTTGCGACCTATCAGTACCGTGTTTCGAGACGACGACTGGCCTGGGGCCATGTCGAGTCGACACGTTAATTATTTTAGGCCCGCTTTCGCGGGCGCGGTAGATTCTCAAAGTCCAGCAGGGCACGGCTGCTACAGCAGGCGCGGACGTGGCCGCGACGCTGTAGGAGCGGCCGCCGGCCGCCGCAGGAGCGACGAGAGAGTGCGCGAGACAGCGAGAGGGTTTTTATTGATTATTGTATTTTGTACTGTATTTCACTCTAACTGTCTCGATTTGGTGATTTGGTGAGTATTTATTATTGTTTTGTGTTGTAAAAATAGGTGATAGACTATAATTAGTTGAAAAGAGTCGTGGAATAATTATTAGCTAATTTATTCCGCGACAAAGAATGCATTTGCAGAGTTGAACAAAGAACGACACTCGAACGTTTTCGAATATCGCCTACTATTGGCTACATCTGTTTTATTTGAATTTTCGTATAAATTAAACACTTCTCAAATTAGAGTAACATTTCTTCAACAAGTACGAAAACCAACAAAACGTTTATGCAACTTTTCCGCAACTTATCCGCGGTCGGTCATGTCCAATTCTTCAAACAAAGTCTACTGAAAAAGCTTTGTGAGCGAAATTATTCCCATAAAACTAGGAAAAAACATTGATAAATCTTCTTGAGACTGTTTACCATCCTCCGCCCATCCGCTCGTCAGCTAACCGCTGGCGGGCCCGCCAGCGCTTTGAAAATGAATGCCAGTATTTTCGATCAAAAACTCAACTAACTAATGTTCTATGCGCAATTTTACATGGTTTAAAATAACTATAATTCATTTATAAACCCATTGGAAACAAAAATTTTTCAACCTGTCAGTCACCTACCAAATATCATAGCCGCCGCGGGCCCGCCAGCGGCCAGCGAGAGCACCCAAGCGCTGGCGGGCCCGCTGCGGGCCCGTGGCGGGCCCGTAGCGTCTGCGGAGCCGCCGCGGGCCCGCGCGCGGTTCACCAGTGAGAGGCCTCGGAAAATTCGACCTCACCGATGCCTTGGAAAGATAAAACATGAACTCAGAATATCTCCTCAAAAACTTTGAGTATCTATTCATAATTTTTATACGAAGCACAGGTAAGGTCGAACCCTTTTTTAAAATAACTTTGAAAGGTCTGCGTTTTTTCCGGAGCAGCGGAGAGGTCGAAATTTTTCTGAGGCCTCCGCGGGACAAGCGTGAGTCCTCAGAAAAAAAAACGTTGAGATGGTTTAAAGAATTTTTGAATTGAAAATCATTTGAATGTCCGCGACACAAGTGTCCAACACGTTCATGGAGGAATACGCTTGCAGCATTTTAATTGACAAGCGCAGATTTCATATTTTCGAGAGCCTGACAAAACCGGGGAACAGCCCCCTCGGCGCAATGGAAATGGCGTCTCCCAGTGGATGGTCCAAGACTCTATCGACCACAGACGATTATTAAGCTTAACTCAACAGCTAGAACCTACCGTAAAAACTCTAATAGAACGGCATGCCCTTCTATTTTTTCATATAATCACAACTGCCGCGTATTTAGTAGTTTGCACACCAAACTTCGGTCGTCTCATGCCTGCTTGGTCAGAAAGTGTTTAGCCGATTTTGGAGTCCAAACCTCTGAATACCCGACAGTTACGATTAAATGAAACAAAAGAAGGGCATGCCGTTCTATTAGTTTCAACGTTACCGTATTTCCTCTAATATAGGCGCATGCGCTTCTATTGTTTAATTTCTTCACAACTGCCGGGTATTTAGAGGTTTGCACACCAAACTCGCCAAAACACTTTCTAACCAAGCAAGCATGAGACGACCGAAGATTGGTGTGCAAACCTCTGAATACCCGGCAGTTATGATTAAATGAAACAAAAGAAGGGCATGCCGTTCTATTAGTTTTTACGGTATTTAAAAAAAAAGACAGAATTGGGAAATTTTGAAAACTGACCGAGTTGGGATTTTGAGCACCACCTCGCGAGAAAATGGTCTGGTAAAAATGCCGTTAGCTGACAGGGGGAAAAATTACGGTTTCGCGTCTTTTCCCGGTTTTGTCTGGGTCTCGAATCGTCTTTTTTTGTTATTTTTTTTCTGAAAGGCCTTTGAAAAGTATAAGTACACTCTTTAATTGAAGTAAACCTGTATTAGAAGTACCCCCTTTAAGGGGTTTGAAAAATAGAAGTACATGTACTTCAATTACAGGTTTTACGGTACTCGACTTGCATTTTATGATCCAATATTTGCCTGAAATACTGAATTTCGAAATTTCGTTTAAAAGTGTGTGTATTTCTATGGTTTTTTTTTGAGAATAATGATATATATCACGGTCTGGTCGAAACATTATCATATTAAATACTGCGTCGCCAAAACCAGGCAGAGCCGCTCGGGCGTTGCGGCCTTGGTCTCGCCGCGACCAGCGGGTGTACGATGATTTGTTTACAAAAAAAAAAAACAAAAAAACAATGCAAAAAATAATGTAAACAAACTACCGTATAAGCGCTGGTCGCAGCGAGACCACAGCCGCAACGCACGAAGGGCTCTGCCTGGTTTTAGCGACGCAGTAATAACACCAATTAGAGCAAAGTACGGATTACGGTAACTTTTGGCTGATCAGTTTCTGGTTTAGATAAATCTCTCGTTGGAAAAAAAAATAAATTTGATGGTCCCGATGGATCTCGTTATTATTTCCAAGAGTGTGTCGATTTAGATTTTAATTTTTTTTTAGAGTTATGATGGTGAAAATTTGTTTTCCAAACAATATTCTCATTCATTTAAACTACAAAATTCTATATGTGAAAATCAGAAGGATTTTAATACAAAACACAATTCTCCCATTATCTGTCTGCGTATTTTTCAAAAGATTAAACAGAAGCAACAAGATTTTTTTCTCGGAAATCTGCTATTCCGAATAAAATTCTGCCAGGTTTTCGCGACGCACTGTGATTGCGTTGTCGCGCGCAAAAAAGAGGAGTGTAACGCATAGGAATAGAATCTTCTTGCGATACACTCCGTCCAATAATGATAGGACCTCCCTTGATTTTTGACGTTCTAGCTAAACTAAGAAAGTTATAAAAAATCTGTGAATGCCATTCGATTCAGAATCCAAAATAACCCCAGGGCCCAATTTTTCATGATTCTACCATGTTCCGTCCCCGCACACTACTAAAAAGTCACTTTTTCGACCGTCCAATAATGATAGGACCACCTGAGATTTTGAGTGGGTTGGTGATTTTTTCGAGCGGTTTTCACTAAAATAAGTTTTATTTTTATGTTTTATCTGTTTTTAACTATTTTTCATCTTATTTTGTTCACTATTATAGAGTTTCGACAGTAATTTAGTATCATGTGTAACGCAACTTTTTGAATGAGATCAATTCAAAGAGTTCCAAACCCTTGATTTCGGTGAGCTGTGTACCGTAAGCAGGATCGTGAAAGAAGTCTGACAATTCTAAAGTAAAATATAGTCTTCAAAGTGCCCTTCCAAGTTAGTCATTTGTTTATTATCTCATCAAGGCCGAGCTCCACTCCACACTGTTGCTGAGCAAGCACAGAGTTTCGTGATGCACCAACTGGGATCTTCTCTTCATATGATTTCTAGTTATGTTGTGTCGAACAATCGTTCCACTTCTTGTGATTGCATTGTGCACTGTCTGCTTACAAACAGAAAGATTGAGCTCCGCACGAATGTCGTTGAGGCTCTTTGGAGAATTGGAGACGACCCGAATGATGTTCCGTTCATCGCGGGAGGTGACTTTTCTTGGTCTTCCAGTAGATTTTTTCTTGCCGTAGTAGAGGGGATTGTTCAAATAAGAGCGGATATCGCTTCGAGTCTTTATCACATAACGAGAAATCATATGAAGAGAAGATCCCAGTTGGTGCATCACGGAAATATGTACTTGCTCAGCAACAGTGTGGAGTGGAGCTCGGCCCATGATGAGATAATAAACAAAAGACTAACTTGGAAGGGCACTTTTAAGACAATATTTTATTTTAGGATTTTTCATTACGGTACCTGCACATCAGACTTCTTCCATGATCCTGATAAAGATACACAGCTCCCCCCAAATCAAGGATTTGGAACCCTTTGAACTGATCTCATTCAAAAAGTTGCGTTACACATGACACTAAGTTTTTGTCGAAACTCCATAATAGTGAACAAAAAAAGATGGGAAATATTGTGTTTTCAATCGACTTGTGACATGATAACGCGAGACTCCGCCCACTTATTTGTGCGCTACCTGTCTGCGTCTCTTCAAATATCACTGTGTTCGCGTGGTCGCGCACAAAAAAAGTGGGCGGAGTCTCGCGTTCTCATGTCGCAAGTCGATTGAAAACACAATAGTTAAAAACAGATAAAACATGAAAATAAAAACTTATTTAAGTAAAAACCGCTCGAAAATATCACCGACCCACTCAAAATCTCAGGTGGTCCTATCATTATTGGACGGTCGAAAAAGTGACTTTTTAGTAGTGTGCGGGGACGGAACATGGTAGAATCATGAAAAATTGGGCCCTGGGGTTATTTTGGATTCTGAATCGAATGGCATTCACAGATTTTTTTATAACTTTCTTAGTTTAGCCAGAACGTCAAAAATCAAGGGGGGTCCTATCATTATTGGACGGAGTGTAGAGCTGCTTTAACATAGAAATTCTTGAAATTTTTATTGTCGGTCCGCCAAAATGGTCAAACGCGCTCCGCTGAACACAGTACTACGTGGATTTCATTTTGGTCTCCAAATTATTTCAGTGCACGTGTAAATTTAACGTTAAATGAAATTATTTGGAAACCAAAATGAAATCCACGTAGTACTGAGTTCAGCGGAGCGCGTTTGATCATTTTGGCGGGTCGACAATAGGCAATTGTCTTTTTTTCGCATTTTTCATACGGGCCTGTTTTACTAATTGAAAATGCAAAGGCAGTTCACCAACACCACTCAATTTATGAAAAAGTCATATGATTTTTTTAAATTTCAATTTGATGTGTTCTTCAAAACTGAATTAGACTGATGGCGAATTCAGACCGATTCATCTTTAAAAATACTATTTTTTGAAGGTGTAGATCGATTCATTTTCATTTTTGAGATCAAATCACAAATACATGCTTACAATAAGATATAGAATGGATGAGAAAAAAAATATATATAACGAGGGCTCGCAGAATTGTGTCAAATGAGAGTATGTGTATGTTCACTTTTGTCTTTTTTTTAAATTTTAGTGTGTCTTTTCTCAACAACAACAACAACAAATAGGTAATTTTTTCTTTTCTTTTGATTATTTCGATTTGAAAGGCTCGGAGCAATCATTGTCTTGGAAGAAGGGATTATATACAAACACAACAATGCATGTGGGAAGAAAAATGAACAGGGATTTGAGAGTTCATCACAGAGCGCTGAGAATGAGTAGGGTTTGCGGGGAATGGATAGGGGGTGAAGGGTGGGAAAATGAGAAGCTGTCAGGCATGGAATACTGGGGTAGGTTGCGGCTGCGGTTGTTGTTGCTGTTGAGCTTGTTTGTTTAGACGGTTTGAATTGGAAGAAAGGCGAAGCATCTGTAGTTGGCGAATTGCAGCTGCTGCGTTGTAGGCCTAAAATAAGAGAGATGTTTAGTTAGACTTGCTTGAAAGCCATATAATAATTTACGTACCTTCTTCCAATTCCTTTTAGCCAAACTTTTCTTGAGATGCACGGCGACTGTTCCGTGAATGTCATGGGTGTACGCAGTGTTTCCGCTAATCCTGTAAACATCTTTGTATTATTTTTTCTTTTCTTTTCAAATTTCTCTTTAATTACCATGGGTGCGCCAGAGCGTGCTGACAGGTGAACCTTTGTTCCGGATCACAGCACATCAGATGCGAGATGAAGTCTTTGGCTAAAATGAGAAACGTTACGTCTTTAGTCTTTAGGCTTGAGATCTAACTCTACACTATGTCAGTGCTAAATTACTTACCAGAGTCGGATATCTGATCCCAGTACGGCGCGTCGAACTCGTACTCTCCTTTTATGATCTGTGCAAAGAGGTTTGCATCACTTTCGTCGTAGAAAGGGGGATATCTAAAGCCGAAAATATACACTTCAAAAAGTCGAGAAAAGGGTCGTCCTACCCGCAGAGCAGAATATAGGCAATGACTCCAATTGACCACACGTCCACAGCTTTTCCGTATGGTTTCTGCTGGAGAACTTCTGGTGCCACATAGCCTGGCGTTCCACACGCCGTTGCCATCACTCCAGAGTCTTCTGTTTTTGAAAGTCCAAAATCAGAAATCATTATCTTCGAGTCTTCGTCTTGGTTGTAGTATAACAAGTTCTCGGGCTTTAAATCCCTGTGAACCACTCCGTTGTCATGCATGAATGAAACGGCTTCGAGCACCTAAAAATAGAGCCAAAGTTTCATCATGTCTTCACTCTGTCGAACCAACCTGTCTGATGAGATTAGAAGCATCCTGTTCAGTGTAAGATCCTTTTGCGACGATTCGATCGAATAGCTCTCCACCTGTGACTAGCTCCATTACTAGGTAGACGTACTGTTTTTCGTCGTATGTGTCAAACAATTGCACAATATTTGGATGTCGGAGTCTGGAAAAAGGCAAAGGAAGTTCGTTGCTAAAAATATGTGCATATTTTTTCCTTGAACGCTAATGTGGTTGTTCATGAGAATAAAAATGACATTTTTTGTTATTCTCATGAATAACTTCATAAACACGTACATATGCACATATATGTATTCGCAACAAAAGTTATAATTGTGTAGTTTATGCTTTGTAGTGATTGTGGCTCTTGCGTGCTAGAACTTCCCCATAAGAGTATCGTCTTTCAGTAGTTGCTCTTTTGGAACGAGATCGGAAGAAAACCGAGAAGAAGCCGTTTATCCCTCTTCCCTTGTACTATTTTCTCATCATTTTTTCCTGCATTCTTTGTTTTCTATCACGAGAATGCTAAAAGTAGAGCTTGGATGACATCATTATCGCTCTTTTATAGTCATGAGTTGAAAGCGGATACTTTTTGCTGCCGGTCACCTCCTTGTCCCTCTTTTTCTTCAAGAAAAAAAGAGTCAAAAATAGGAGCAGAGTCACTGCTCGGGAAGCAGTTTTTAGAATGACTTCGTCTATACAACAACGTCTTGTGGAAAGTGAAAAGAGTGAGACTTACTTTCGCAGCACTTTGATCTCGTTCTCCAACGACTCCTCTTTGCCCTTTAGCGCTTTCTTGTCAATGCATTTGACGGCGTACATCTGACCCGGTTCACATTTTGACTCGGTTAGGAAGACCTGGAAAATATGGAAAATTTTATTTTTCAAGAGACTGGAAAATAACAAATATTTATGTAGACTAGCGGATGATTGTACTTTACTTGTTAGAAGAATTTCTCTGCCTAGAATCCCTATTTTCAGAATGAAATAGATGAAGGAAGACTCCAAAATGTCAAAAATAGAATGAAAGTTCTCAAACTATGTATGTAGTGGGAAATTTATGAAAATTGTGTCAAAAATGTTTTCGAGAACGCTGGTGGAAAAATATTGAGTTTGGAATATTTTCAAACTCAATTATTCTGTTTTTCGAGCTTGTTGAAGAGCACTTTCTGCGACGAATGTGGAGACACCATGAAGCAAATTATATCGTAACCATCACAAAAAATTTAATATTCTCGCTTTAATCCAATCTTATTGCAATCAAAACTCAGTCACGCCGCGCCACCGTCTACTCAAGGCCCCTAAGCACAATTTGAATTTGGCGCCTACACGCTTGCATACACTCCGACGCAAAAAAACGCTCTTGTCGACGCACAAATCCTAAAATAATTTGCGTCCACGTCGATCTTTCAACCCTGTTTCATCTCTTATGTTTTTTTTTTTAACCTTTGATCCCAATCTATGTTTTTGTTTTCTTTATTGTAATTTTGCACATATATTTAGCAAGCATGTCGGTCTTTTATTGCCTTATCTGAAGGTTAACTCGATAAATGGGGCCAATAATTCATCAGTAAATATAATAAACGATGCGTAGCACCGAAATCTGTATTTTTTGTGTTTCTGAAAATCGGGGAACTCGACACTATTTTCGACAAATTTTAGTCGGTCGGAGAATTTTCTAGTAGCTAAATATTTTTGGCATTTCTAAGGATATCCGGATTAAAGAACTCAAACTCTTTCGAAGCGGGAGTTAAATGTTGCTTTAAAAATCAACTAAAAATTTGTTCGACAGCCAAGAAAACACTGCATGCTGACCGGAACGTTATTGGCAAGGCGCTCCGCTGAGTGGGTAGACTGCTTGTCTGCGTCTCTTTGGCAAAAGCCACTGGCATGCTGACACACTCTGCTTCTCTGCATCTCAACTTCGTATTAGTTTAACGCAGATGAGTAGCTGTGCAGCTAAATATGGTAGAAAAAGAATTTTTTTCGGGGAAAACCCCGCGCAGTTTAAATTTTATTTTCCAATGTTCCGTCCAACACGTCGTGTGCAAAGACTGTATTTTTTCATTATTCTTTGAGTGTTTTTCTTTTTATTATTATTTTTTTTGCAGTTTTTTCATCCAAATTTTGTATACATAATCGCGTTCTAAATTGATTTCAGCTTTCTTTCCTTCCAAAACCATTAGAGAGAAACATCTAGAAGTGCCACGTGGCCCTCCCCACAATCCACCCAGAATCTCTGCTCTTCCGGACATCAAAAACCCTCGTCTCCCTCATTTTCTTCACTCGACTAACCGCTTGTCGATAGATTCCATTCCAAGCCTCCCACATATACATATGACGGCGTGGTCGTGGTCACGAATCCAATTCAATCCGCGGGTAAAAAAGGAGTGACTAACTAGCATTGATGTGAATAGTATTTGTGCGATCAGAGATCAAGATTTAGGGCATATCACACATGTGGATTTTTTGTCAGTTTTCTTATCCCTATGACGCACGATGACTACTTTTGTATGCAACAATAAAGGAGGCAAATGGCATTTTTTGTCGCTCCAATTTCGTCGTTAAAGAAACCTCTCTCTATCTTCTTGCCGATAAATGAGAGTATCGTCCCTAGGGGCACAAAGAGAGGAGGAAAAAAAAACGGAAAAAGGATTTTCGATTAACTGACCAAAGAGAAACGGATTTTTCGCTTTGCTCCGATTCTAGACGCACTAGGAGACCAGAGATTGGCAAACCGAAACTTTCGTGCATTTTTTATCCCCTCTCTTCATCCATTTACCACCCGCACGTGAGCCAGCCCCACTCCGGATGCACCAAATTATGATGATGATGTCATCGAGCCATCGAGTTGAGTGGTAGTGAGAAGGCGGACAACACAAAATGAGGTGCAACGTCATCAAAATGCGCCATTCAGAAGAAAAGGAGAAGTCAGAAGACGTTGTGTGACGTTTAACTGCGTGGTATGTGACATAGCCAGCTGTCATAATTAAATCAGATCAGAATAATGGGAGTGAAGCCGTGTGAAACGTGGTGGTTTGGCAGTTAGAACTGAAACAAATTGCAGCTGCCAGTTCGCTGGAAGCTAATTTTGTGCAATGGGATTGGAAATCGAGTAAATGCCCCCGGAGAGAGCAATTTGCACGCAAAAGGGCGCTGATTAGTTTATTTACGGAAAGGATATTTTTTCTATGGCTTTCTGGATGATTACAAAGTGCAAGAATCGCAGAACACAATAAAAGAATATAGAATGTTCTCGGCTGCATTCGCCGGTGCAACCAACAGCGGAAATACCCTAATGTAAGTGCTATCAGTATTCTGCCCTTTAAAGCTTGACCGATTCACACCAAACTTGGTCCGTCTCATGCCCCTGGGCTTGAGTAGTGCAAATCGGCCTAGTATGAGCACATACTGACAAACATCAGTGCTTAATAATAGTAAAGACAAAATAATATTGACCACTGTCGGTCAACTTTCACATACAGTAACGGACAAAAAAACTGCAGATTTTCAGCTGACTTACATCACTTTGCATATCAGGGTCCACATGGGTAAGTCAACTATAACTTTTATTGAGAATCACCAAAACCAAGGAAAATAATGGCAAATTAGATAAAAACTGTTAAAAAACAAAGTTTATTTGATTTTATTCGGTTTTGGGGATCCTCAATAAAAGATGTAGTTGACTTACCCATGTGGACCCTGATATTCAAAGTGCTGTAAGTCAGCTTAAAATTGTTCGATCGACTAATAGTTAACTAAAATCATACTTTTAGTTTTGACACTTCATTTTAAAAATAATTTTCGGGTCTTGAAAAATCTGAAAAAAAAATTATTTTTGGGTCGAAAATTTTGGCATCTGAAATTTTTTGAAAAATCTGCGGTTTTCAAAAATGACCAAATCCATTTTTGAAGCTTGTCAAAAACCTTACTGGACAGATTCATTCAAATTTTCAGAACCATAACCCTCTCCATTCAAAAGTTATACCCCAAAAACCAAAATATGAGCTCTTTTTGTCCGGTACTGTACATACAAGGAAATAATCTTCTGTGACTCACATCAGTCATCCACTTTTGTTTATCAAATTTGAGGATGATGATCGAATTAAAATTCAACGAGCAAATTCCGCTACACCGTCATAAAGCAAAAGGAACTCTTGTGTGATTTCTGACGAAATTCCTGTCTGCTAATCTCTTTTCGCTCCCACGGATTTCGACGGCTCTTTTTTTAAATAATTTTAACACGAGCGCCGCCACCACGTGTTCCTAACTATAAAGACGTCTCATCGAATATCCGGTGTTTTCTACTCGACTATTCTGCTCTTTTCGCTTCGATCAGCTCTTCTCATTTAATCCGCTTCGTCCATCTCCCATCTCCCATCTCACTATCTTTCCTCCAGATGGGATTAAGTCGGGTTTCAGGCGACGAGAGGCTCACTCTCTGGATGTAAAGAAGAGGAGAAAACGAGAGAAAGGGCTATAAAGTGGTTTCGAAATAACAAAAATCCATATGAGGTGGTGCTGACTGACAGAAGAGAATGAGGGTGAAAAAAATAGAGTGTTGCTAGGCGAGGCACTTTGACATGTCTCACTCTCTCTCTATCTTGCTCTCGGGCTCTCGGACTCTCGGACGGATCCATCGGGTTACACATTGTGATAAGAATAGAAACATTGGGAGGAGATAATTGAGAGAAAGAAGATGGAAATGAGTGACAACCAACCCCGAATCTTTTAATAGCTCAACGCAATTATCTAGACTCACCTTTGAGAATGCTCCAGTGCCGAGCACATCACGAAACTCGTACTTGTCCCGAATAGTCGCATTGGACGCGGGAGCCGTGCCTTCCCGTCGCTTGAAAAGGGGCATCGTCCTCAGTTTCGACGAGCCGGGGAGGAGGAGGAGGAGGAGAAGCAGTGAGTGAACCGAAAAAACACTAAGAAGTGGCTCGTTCGAAGCTGTCGGGAATAGAAGGAGAAGAAGAAGAAGAGGAGAAAGGAGAAGGCAGAAGAGAGGAGTAGAGGGAGATGGAGATGGAGAGCGAAGCGTGGAGCACGACTCCGCCCCTGCTGCTCTTTTCCCTCCACTCTCTTCAGACGCTTCTCTCTTTTTTCCTCCTTCTACACCACTAACGTTTCGTTGCGTTTCGTTTCGTTTCGTTTCGTTTCGCTTCCAATTGCAATTACTTGCCACCGCTTCTTCTTCTTCTTCTTCTTCTTCTACTACTACATCTTCTTCATTTTCTCCATCATTTTTTTTCTCGTAGTCTAGTGCCAAAGAACAGAAGAATGTTGGACCGACCGACCCACGTTGCCAATTATCTGGAAGAAAGAAAGAAAGAAAGAAAGAAAGGAAAAAAAGAAGGAAAGTAGAAGAAGTCGCGTTCTCTCAAAAAGTAGCGAGGAGGGAAAGCAGCTGATTCACATCGCGAAGAATCAGAGATCGACGCTGGCGTACTTGATGCACTCGAGGGCAGCCGTCCGTAAAGATGCGGCAGAATCACAGGAGACGCAGAAAGTGACAAGAAGACGTCAAGGAGGCGATTCCATTTCTGCAGAAGGAATGTGAATGATAACTGTGACATGCTAAATGATAGAGTGGCATTTCTATTCCGGCTAGCTCTGACTATGATAAGCTGAACCACGTCAAATGCAACATGGCTTATCCCCTTTTATCATTTTCGACTCCTTATCCGCATTGACGTCAAATCTGGCGCAAAGTACAGGCTATGAATGTCTACATGGGAAATTTCAGAAGTGGAACGTATAATTTTTTGAAAAGAATTTTTTTATTCCATCTTCATTTTCATCTCGATCATTAATCAACACGCGACGCGACACGACACTTCTTCCTCTCTTGCAATATCTCGACTCCGCCCACTCCTGTCCTAGCATTTTCACTTTTTAGAAAAGGTTCAATGGATGGAGTTGATGGAAAATAAACTAGGTACATATTTTTTGTACTCGTCATGGATGAATAAATACAAAAAGAAGAGGATTAAATAAATATAAATTATTTTCTTTCATTTTTGTTGGGAAGGAATGAATGACAAAGTGATTGGAGGAAAAGGATCTGGAAAATAGATTTTAAAAAGTTTATTAAATAAAGTACATCGTATTTTGAATCAAAATCAGCTTTAATTAAAGAGCATGCATCTACAACAAAAGTGCCTTTACAAGGGAGTTGCATATGGCCAGGCTTCTAGAATTTTATATAAACCGGGTGACACATACTTTGAAAGTGCAACCTAGAACTCTCACAAAAGAAACTCCATACTTCGAACTACATATGTGTCACACAGGTGTAATGAAATCCTGACTCCCTTGTTAATGAAGAAGAATGATTGTGGCATCTGGAATAAAGAAATGGCGGTAAAAACGGCTCTGGGACGTTTGGAAACCTGCCATTTCGAAACTAGGACGTTTCGAAACTTTTGTGAATTTTTTTGGCACACTAGTGGATTTAAGATCCGAAAAAATGAAAATAATTGATAAAAAACAAAAAATAAAAACCAAATTCGCGTGTGTTTTGGTGTCAATTGGCGGAAAGCGCTACGCAAAATGCAAAAAAGTTTCGAAACGTCCCTGTTTCAAAATGGGAGGTTTCGAAACGTCACAGAGCCGTAAAAACGAGTAAAAATGCACGTCGGCCAAGAATTCCAAAACTTGTGCAATTGAGCGTAATTGCTAGTACGCTTATGGAATTTAAATCGTCGACCGCTTCTTTGAAATTATTCTGGAAATTATTCAGGTCGTTTTCTTACAAAGATGCCTCTTTTGGTTTAGAAAATTGATCACAAATTTGCAGTTTTTTGGTCAGGGTTTTCTTCAATTTAAGAGCATGCTTATAATCACCAATATCACCATACATAAATGGAAGAACAACTAAAACAGAACCGAACTCACACAAGGGCATGAGCCGGCAGTCAGAAAACGCGCCCGATCGCACAACTGTAACAGCTTTAAAATAAGGCAAAAATTAATATAAAAACAAACACGTCAAATATCAATTTTGAGCCCAATTTTTTAATCACTTGAAAATGCTTAAAAATTAGGCGGAAAATTGATATGAAGCGTATCTTTCGACCGTATTTTGGACCTTTGAACCCAAATTTTTAAGCAATTGCATGTGTGCGGCAGGGCGTGTGCTGTGAGCTTCTCGTTTCAAATATGACGCAGTGGCGCCCTATTGATCAATTTAGACCACTAACTGAGAAAACGAGAAAAAATGGACGGAAATTTCCGAATTCGCATGCAGCAAGGTATTCCAGGATGCTAGGGTGTAAAAATGGAGTACAAAAATGTTTCGATATTCCCCAAACAATTGTTCCTTCACAAAGTGATTTGAAGAGTTTCTAGACAATGCACTTTTATCCCTGCCCGCCATGTGTAATGTATCAGTGATCCACAGTCCACCGTTATGGTTACACTTGCCCGTTCTTCCTCCTTTCTCCCCAACACTTCCCCGTTTTTTTTGTTGCTTGGTTTCAGAAAAATGTCGGTGGCTTTCGCCCCCACCGCCTCCTTCTCCTCCTCGCCCCCTCGAAAGTGCCAAGAGGTTACTGTCATCTCTTTCTCTCCCTCCTGTCTCTCTTTTCGTTGCCGTTGTATGGTTGGTGTCTTGCGCAAAACGATATGCGCAACACACGGAGGGGCGCGCGGTTCCGCGTCCGCGACCACGCACCTTCATATATAACCGTCATCCGGTCTCTCGAAGCCCCGCCCATACCGCAAGAAGCGTCGAACGCAAGTGATCGGCTTTTTCAAGTGCATCACACACACACACCTCTTCTTGTCCTGCTTCACTTTCGACGTCGTCGTCGGCTGGAAAACCACCGACCAGGTCTTCGTGTATAACTCCGCCTTTTGACACCCACATTTTGATACTATATATATAACAATCCAACTCCATTCATTCACATCCCAAACTACTGTTTAGCGCTCGCTTTCTGTCTTATCGTTTCTTATCAATTGGCGCGATGCTTGTTTTTCTTTCAATCAGAAGATCAAATTGATTTCAGGGTATGGAGGATCCACGAGAGAAAGCTTACAAGGCTGTCACCTACTCGGCAGTCACCTTCTCATTCCTCGCTATTCTCTCAGGTAATTAAAGTTATTCAATGGTTTTAAATTGAGTCGGGAATTATCAACTCGTTGCTAGTCTTCCAGGGGTTCTGTAATAGCTTGTTGCCCTCCAAAACCGACGCGCTGCGGTTGCGTTGCTTAGCGACGCTACCTCTCGTCTGCGTCTCTTCGCTTACAAGCTTCCTGCCTTATGCCTGTCGCGTATGCTCAATGGAGCGCACTTTTGCGAGGACAGTGACTTTACAATGGAGCGTTTTTTTAGCGTGAAGAATATTCGCCATCCCGTACATTTTACCGTGAAAAAACAGTATGAAAGTTCCATAACCCCGACAAATTTGATGAAAATTACCTTTAGAAATCAAAAAAAAATGTGTATTGTCACTAGAGCGCATTTTCAATTTTGGTAACACGACGATAAAATGCAAAAAAAAAAAAAAAAAACACTTTTTATGGGGTTATTAAGGGGTGGAAAAATAGGCAAAAATGAATTGGTTACTTCATTCCCTGAGTTGGAAAAAAGTTTTAAAAAATTATTATTTTTTCTATTTTTTTATACTCGGTATAAAACGCTGAAAACTCGCTCCAATCAAACAAAGAATTTTGCATGCATTTGGAGTGAGGTTTAGAGAAATCAGAGAAAAACATCGGCCACGACTCTCTCAATTTTCGGCACTCTCTCGTCGCCAACGTGGCAGCGTCCACCACTGTGCAAAGTGAGCGGGTTTGCAGCACTCCGTACTAAGAATAAAGCAAAAATAGTTTTTTGCCACCCTGAATAATCCCATTAAAGCTAACGTACAAATAGACACCAAAAAAAGCCTACATCCCAAAACAGCAACAAAAAACCAAATACCCCAATTTCCTCATTTCAGTATGCATCTCCATGCCGATTGTCTATAATTTCGTCGATTCGATCCACCAGCAAACGAAAAGAGACATGACATTCTGCAAAGTGAGTTTTTTCTTTCTTTATTTCTCCCCTATTCATCATCCACTTTCACGCTTCTTCTCCGTTTTTTGTCCCCTCACCTATGTTCCAGCGGTGTGACCGCCGCCCGTGAGATGATGAAGACCGGTTTGCCACCCGGCGCATTTCCCACGCAGATAAATACATAAATCATAACAATTATTATTAAAACACATGCATAAAAAAACATTGATATTACAGTCGACTGCCAGAGACATCATGTCCGAAATCAGCCACAAGAAGCCGATTGCTGCGGCGATCGCCGGAAACTTGACCACCATCCGCAACAAGCGTCAAGCAGTCGGTTGCGCCGGATGCTGTAAACCAGGACATCCAGGACGACCAGGACTTCCAGGAAGAAATGGAAAGCCAGGAGTTCCAGGAGCCCCAGGAAGACCAGGAACCCCAGGAAGACCACCAATTGTCTGCGAGGAGCAAGACGTGCCACCATGCAACCCATGCCCACCAGGATCTCCAGGACCACAAGGACCACCAGGAACCAGCGGACAGCCAGGAAGACCTGGAAATCCAGGACGACCAGGATCGCCAGGAACTCCAGGACCAGTGGGACCGAATGGAGCTCCAGGAGAGTCAGGAGCCGCTGGAAATGATGGAGAGAAGGGAGAGCCAGGACGACCGGCTCAGTCGACACCATCCACTCCAGGAGAGCCAGGAAATCCAGGAGACGCGGGAGCCACCGGAGCACCAGGAGACGATGGATCTCCAGGAAGAGATGGACAGCCAGGACAGTCTGGACCACCAGGACCACCAGGACCACCAGGAAATGTTGGACCAGCTGGATCGCCAGGAAAGCCAGGACAGCCAGGACTTCCAGGACCACAAGGAGAGAGAGGTGAGATCATTTAAATAATTCATTAATTTTATTATTTTTTCTCACGCTAAAATCTTTACAGGAATCTGCCCCAAGTACTGCGCTCTGGATGGAGGAGTGTTCTTCGAGGATGGAACCCGACGATAGACGTGATCGTTTCAACGTCCATCTTCTATTTTATTTCACTTTCTTCTTCTTCTTCTTCTCTTCCTAGTCTCTTGCCACATCACCACCAGTTCGCACCATACACGTTTGTAGGCGCCGTGTCAAAACTCGCCTCCGCCGTCCGTCTCCACGTACCATCTGCGCCGCCGAAATCCGGGTTCGGGTGATATTATTAATCTATTACCGCCTTTGTCTGTACTATAATTTGTGCCTATAAAAATTGAAATTCTGGTATGGTCCTTGCTCAGCTACTACAATCGCCGTTTTGGTTCTTAATCGCACACATCAATCATTGTCTTTTTTCCGGGGCTCAAAAACAAAAGAAAACAAAAAAAGCACCGGGCCCTCCACAAAGCGTAATCTCATAATATATTTCGAGACTCTCCCTCTCTCCGTCTACACCCCTCCAAGTTGTGCACTCTCTCCTCTGGTGCATTCTGGATGCGTCGGAAAGCGACGTCGCAACGTTTGCCGAGACGCTTTTCGAAAAGGGTATAACATTTCGACTTTACGAGATTATACTTCTCTCTTCTTTTATTTCTTTCCGCTCGCCCAGTCGATTATCTTCTGTCTTTTTTTGTGTGGTGCGTAAGGCTTTTAATCGTATGGAAAGCGTTATAAATTGATTGTTAGGCGAAGCTTTGAAGGTTCGACATGAAGAAATTTCGCTCTATCGCGCAATTATTGACTGGCGACTAAATTACATGGTGTAAATAAAACTTAAACTGTGCGGGCCTTTTTTCCAAATAAAAAACATTCTGGCCTTTAGCTGCATAGCCTTAACTGCGTTTACTTTGCATAGCCTTAACTGCGTTTTTTCTCGCCGAAGAGACGCAGACAAGCAGAGTTCCTTTCAGTCGAGCGCATTTGCATCAACGTTTTGGGCAGCGCGTCGTGAAATATGCCTTTTTTTTTGCTATATCACCGAGTTTTTGGCAGAAATACAGAAATTTTTGATGAAAAATACCGATATGCGCGTAAGATTCGGTGTAAATGAAGTTTTTCCCATAATGCTTTAACTTCGTGATACGAAGCCGCGAAAACGTTTGGAATTGAATTTTTTCGAAAATCGTAGTCTTCAGCACAATGTGGGAATTCCCGGGCACCAATATATCTGCGAATTTTTAAGTGAAAAATTAGACAATTTTGAGCATAACAAGCCTTTCCATTTAAAAATTGAAGTAAAAACATAAATTGGTTTAATTTTCCGTACAAAAAAACGCTAAAATACTGCTGAAAAATTAAAATATAAAACCGTAATTTATATTAATCACCATAGCACTTGTTTATTGTGTTTTCAATCGACTTGCGACATGAGAACGCGAAACTCCGCCCACTTGTTTGTGACCACGCGAAACTCCGCCCACTTGTTTGTGACCACGCGAACAAAGTGATATTTGAAGATACGCAGACATAACAGTGAATGCAGACTTGCGTTTTCATATGGCAAGTCGATTGAAAACACAATAGCACTTGTTTACTAATTTTGGTATACGTAGTGTGCTGGAGCACGTTTGCTGAAACGTGGCCTTAAACATACCGTGGGATAATCAGAAATATTCGTTTTTGCAACCAACATAATACACGTTTGAGCGAGAAATTGAGTATACTTTTGTTATAGTGGAAATTAAATAATTTTTCTGAAAAAAATAATTAAAAATTTAAATTTTTATTCGAAAATATTTTTGATGGGTTGGCCTGGCTTCATTGAGCGATAGAGCGCATTTGCCTCATTTGGAAGAGTCTCTGGAGACCAATCTTTTTTTTTAATTTGAAAAGGTATCAAAACGAGAAACTCATTAAAAAGTGCTATGCAGAGTTTGGATATGCCGAAAAATTGCCTCGGGCTAAAGACAAAAAATAAATAAAGCCAGATTCCCGCAACATAAAAAAGTGCATTACTTAGCGAGTAAAAAGAGATTAGAAAAGATTTAGAATGGGATTATTCAATAAAAATTTAGGAGAGATTTTTTTTTGATATTTCAATGTTTCCATAATTTTTCAAAAATGGGAAAAAATAAATCCTTGATGAGTGCATACATAAAGCGTTCATTTTATCATTTTATCATAATCTGAAAAAATGGCTCTGGTGCTCCCAGGAGGATTTAATTTGCTCTTTCCCTTTTTATCTTTTTAGGATTAACCTTGAGACATCGTTTAAAGAGCAAAGAAGCCAAGTTGAAGACCAATTCCCCACCCCAAACTTTTAATATGTTTCGAAGCCCTATGTTTTTTCCACGCCGATAAGATGCGTCAGACTTTTGTACTTTGAGAATTACATTGTCGCAAATTCAGATTTCTTCCTGCAAATTCAATTTTGCCATCTTCAGCTCTCTTCCATTTATTTTCATTCCACTTCTCGCGCCACTTCTCGCCACAACAATCTACGCCACTCCATCACCACCACCACCTACTTACTTACTTACTTCCATTCTACATTTTTGTTGCTCCTCCAAACTTTGCCCTCCCTTCCTTCAGTCCCATGACACCACGTCTTCTGAAGGCGTTCTCTCTGTGCATTCAGAATTGATTCTCCGCGTCTACGTCTCTCTCTCTCTATCTAAACTCGTCCACTTCCTTGGTTGTATTGGATGGAGAAAGAGGGGAGCCGTATACGCACATGCACACACACACACACACGCTTTCTTCGTTTCACACCCACCACAACAAGTCCATTTCATGAATAGTTGACATTGTTTTGTTTCTCTTCTTTTTCTTTTTATGCTTTTTTTGTTACGAAAATGATATCATCCCGTTCTCCAGGGATCTGACCGAAATGAATGTTCATTACTTCTTGCTCTTTCCTTGTTTAATTCTTCGTTTCGTTTCGTCTCCTTTCCACCGAAAATTGCTCAATTTTCGGAGCTCTTGCTCCCAGGAGAATCGCGCCGACTCCTTGACATCCCATATTTTAGGAACCACTTCTTTTGTTTTTTGGAGTCTTCTAAAACAGAAAAAGAAAAAGAAAATAGGAAACCACTTCATCTAGTCTATTTTCTCGTTTCAGAATGAATTTCTTCAAACGAAAATTCTCATTTTCGGAGGACGAGGGTGAGGCGGCGGCAATGGACGACGTCAGCGGTCCGCCGAGCTCTTTTTCGTTTCAGTCGATTGCCAATAAAGTGTCAAACACTATCAGGTTTGTTTGTTTGTTTTTTGAACATTTTTTTCAACGCACAGAGGCATGAGGCGGCTATGAGGAAACGCGCCCGGACGCACAACCGCGAGCAAAAAATGTGGTTTAAAAATAAAACCAAATGAGGTTTAAAAATAAAAAAATGGTCCGCGATTAATATCACACTTTGGAGAGAAAAACCAACCAAAATCGTGATAATTCCTATAAACTATTCACAATTATTTTTTTAACTTTTGGGCCTCATTTGGACGCCTTGCGGTTGTGCCTCCGGGCGCAATTTCTCACACCTGTTTTAAAATATATCGGGTTACAAAATCTTCAATGGGTCAAAGAGATATTCAAGGCAATTCGTTCTTTCTTTCTGTCTTTTGCGCGGTGTGTTGAAGCGCATATTTTTTCAAAAATAATTAAAATGTCTAAAATTGCCGCTATACACAAGTTCAATTTAAAAAGTTATAGGCCTGTGTGCAAGCGTCGCATTTGACGACCATATGCAGACAAGAAATTTCATCACTCAGTGGCGCGATTATTGTGTTTTCAAACAATTTGCATCATGAAAACCTGAGTCGGCCATCCCTTTTTTGTCTGCGTCTCTTCAAATTGCACTGTGTTGGCGTGGTCGCGAACAAATAAGTGGGCGGGGTTTCGTGTGTTTATGTTGCAACTCGATTGAAAACACTATACATACATGCTGGAACACAATAAATAAATTTAAATGGTTTATATAAATGGAGAAAAATATGGTTACTTTTTAATTTTATTTTCACAAAAAATGGAAAAAAAAAATTGACGAATGGCACATAAAGTAAAGTCCAACTGAAAAAATTGAAAATCCCGCCGAAAATGAACCCGGGAAAATCTTGTTTACTCCATCGAAATTTTAAGTTCGATGGGGCGCGATGGCAGTTACGTACGCGCCAATAGGCCGTTCTTTCGTTCCTTTTAAATGCTTCCACGGGGTGCTGGCGACTGTTTTTTTTAAATGCCATTGCTTGCACGCTCTTTGCCTAAAATTTTCATTTCGAAAAACGTCAATTTGCATAAATTGGCACACCACCAAGTTTGTGTTTAATGGAGCACATTTTCGCAAGGGCAGTGGCCAGCACCCCGTGTGCTTCTAAATATTTTTAGTTTGGTGTTTGCTTGAAAATCTGCTGACAAACAAAGCAGAAAATGAGGTACTAAACGCGTAACGTGATGAAAAATGAGAAATCGTGAGAGAAAAATGCCATAGAAACAAGAAACACGAAACAATGTGACGTTTATTTATTCAAGTCAGATTGCAAATTCACAGTAGTATTTTTCTGTTTCTACCCGTTTCAAGAACAAGATGCTCCCTGTTCTATAAAATGCAAAAACACCATCCTAAACAACAAACGTTAATGTCTTGTTTCGTGGAATATCCTTCTCCAAAATAATACCATAACATTAGTGCACCGGCTCAAAATTCCCTAGCCACCACTTAATCATGAACAACAAACGTGTTTTTCGGTTACTTTCTGCTGGATTTTAGTGTACATGCAAATGGCTTGAACAACCTTAAAATAATCAAAGTTCGATTTTTGCCTTTCTGAAGTTTTTATGACGACTAATTTTGCGGGTTCGGGACTATTTACGTTAAAACCTTCTTTTAAACGAATTTTTGCGGTTATTTCTCGCTTGTCTGCGTCTCTATTTTCGCATGCGTTTAGCTAAACTTGACAGAACTCCACTGTGGAGACGCAGACCAATGCGACAGGGCGCGTTATCATTTTCGTAGGTTCTAGAACGCCGAGTCAAGATAAGATGCAGAAAGTATTTTCGGCACCAATTTTCCTGCCGATTTAACTACAACTTTCATTTTATAAACTTCAATCAATGTATATTTCAGCGCTCCAACTTCACCTGCCAAGTCCCGTGAATCACTTGCAGCTGCCCTTGAGCGGTCCCTGAATCACGATAGGTAAGTAAGTACATGAATACTCACATAAATCGCATTAAATTATGTTGTTTTTGGCTGGTGTTTGAATCCTATTTGACAATTGGTAGACGCACTTTTGGTAGGCTCTTGGCTTCCCCATTGCCAACCCTAGGCGGCTCGCTCTCCACAATAATGTCCCCAGGGAATTTTGTACCGCTAATTGCTGAGCAAAATGATAAATTGCCACGGGATTCGGAAGAGCTGTCGGGGGCAGCTCGGCGGCAATTTGCCCTGCGAAATTCACTCTGGCGTTCCAATTTTTCCTGCCGATTACACTGAACAGAGCAGCAAAAAAATTAATACCACTTAATTGTCTACGTAACCAAAATATCTACATTCTCTACAATACCCCTTTTTTCAGAAGTCGCGGAGAACCAGTGATGAAAGACGCCAAAGTGCTCCTTGTCATCGACTCGCACCACGTTGATTGGAGCAAATACTTTCGAAATCAAACGGAATTCCCGATCCGAGTGGAGCAAGGGGATATTAATGAAATTGACGTGATGTGCACCGAGAAAACGTGCACTGTGGAGCTGAATCAGCCAGGAAAAGACGTGAGAATGTTCACGCCATCTGCTGTTTTTATGGGAGCAGGAGCGACAAGGTGTGCTCAAATGAAAACGATCACAAGGGCGTTTATTGCTGCACATGTTCCGTTTTTGAATTCACATACTTCTTCTGTGGCGTTTTTGGATAAGAATAATTTGAAGAAGCAGTTGAAGAAGATTACTCTTTCGGATGGAGCGTCAATACCAATGCTCCCCATTGTTCACTATCCACATTTTCATAAATTTGTAAGTTGGATTTGTTAGAATATTCCATTTAGTGCATGTATTGAAAATTTGAAGATGAGGGATTCGCTCTCTGTTGCTCACGTTAGGGCTTTCAGCAGGATGTTAGAGTTTTTAAATTTGTAGTCTTGTCAGAGGCGCGGAAAAATTAGTAATTAAATTAGACTGCACCTCTTTGCTAGAACTTCATACTATTAAAGTTTTATCACAAAATGGACCCGCGACTTTTCGGGAAAGAGGTTGAACCGATTTTTCAATATCCGGGATTGATTTGGCCAATCTTCAGAGATGAGCTGAATTCCGCCTTCCCAACTTCGAGCCATTTTAAGTTTTAGCGATAGAGCGCGATTGCCTCACAGGGACATGAGCCGGGGGTCAGCAAACGCGCCCAGACGCACAAAGAGAATTCTCGACAAAGGTTTTGCATTTTTTTTTCCAGAGTTTTTAATGCAATTTGGAGCAAATCGTCATGTAAAACTTAAAGTTTTTAATAAAATTGTTATCACATTTTCAGAAGCAAAAGCCTACAAAAATGTATACAACGAAATCGCCAATCCTATATTAAGGGTTCTTAAATTTGCGTCCGGACGCGTTTGTTGCCTTCCAACTCATGCCCCTTCGTTTGTATTTGTATTTGTATTTATTACGTTTGAAATCGAAACGTGAAGTGAAAAAAGAAAAAAAAACATCGAGAATAAAATAAAGACGGGATATTTGAAATAAGGGGAAAAATGTAAAAAGTAGCCCGATTTTTAATATAAAAACTCAAATATCACACTGTAATCTCTCTCTTTCAGCATCAAAATCAATCGGGTACATATCCACTTGTAGTTTCGGTGAATGAAGGATTCCAAGGAATCGGAAAAATAAAAGTGAACAATCACGAAGAGCTTTGCGACGTAGAAGGAATGTTGCAGATCATGTCCAAAGGGGACACTGAGGTATTAAAACGCCAAATATTCTAAATATTCCCAACTCTTAATTTTTCAGGTGGAAGTGCAACCATATGTAGACGCCAAATACGATCTTCACGTGCAAAAAGTGGGGCACGAGTACAAGACATTTATACGGAGAGGGATATGCAAACACTGGAAGAGCAATGTTGGATCGAGTGTTCTGGAACAGATTCAGACTAATGAACGACACAAAAAGTACTTGAAAGCAATAACAGATCATGTCGGACCGATGCAAATCTGCTCCATTGACATTTTGGTTTCAAAGGAAGGAAGGGAGTTTGTGCATGATGTGAATGATGTTATGGGTTAGTTCGAAAGATTAAAATGATTGGAATTTTACTTATTTATTTCAGCGTACTTTGGAGAGTCTGCAGAAGACGACAGAAGAGCTGCAAGTTTACTTCTTCGAGCATTGATGGCTCCCCGAATTGTCACATCACCTGTCACCACTGAAAACGGTGTTTCACACCCTCATATACCCTCCGAAGCACCATCCACTTCTACAAATGGACATCACCATGGTCCAAGGCGTCTTCCCCCTCAACCGACAACTTCTCAACACTTGCCACGTGTCGGAAACGATGACAAAATCGAAACGCATCATCACAAAGGTAACTACGCTCCGCCCCCACCGATTCCACGTGCCGCTTCAAGAGAATCGATTTCATATGTGGACGATACAATGGGACAACTGAAGAGGACGTTTGCTGGGTTTTTTGGGGAATGAGATGGAACTTATTTGAAAAACTGAACTACACGGTTTTATTTATTTATTTTTTGCTGTTGAAAATCAACCATTTTCTTTCACTTAACAACGCTATGCCATTTCAAGAAAAGATACGCCGAGAGGATTTAAATTATGTATTTATTGCTATTAAATTCAATAAAGCTTGACTGAATGCTCAATTTAAAAAATGGTTTATTTCATTTCAATGTACACAGATTATTATTATTATTATTGTTCAAACTTTCGGCCCGAGCAGATCTGTCGAATGTCGTGGCAATTTGCCATTTTGCTCGGCAAAGCTGCCAGAACTTTCTTGAGTTCTTGTGAAGTCTGGGCTCTTCAAAAGTATATGGTAACCGGCAAGAAAATTGAAACTCAACTAAAATTACATAAGGTGACAGAAGAAAATACAATGAGCACAAAAATAAAATAGTTCCGTTATGTTCTTCGTAGTCCAAATCTCCAAGGAAATGGATTTTTGCCTGATCCTTCAAAGTTAGAAAAATCAGAATCCGAATCAGAATCAGAAGAAGAAGAAGAAGAAGAAGAAGAAGATGACGACGACGCTGAGGATGAGGATGAGTATGATGAACTGGATGACGATGATGACGTCACAGAAGAACTGTCATCGTCATCTGAAATGCTTAGAGCAGAAGACAAATTAGAATCAGAATCAGAAGACGACATGGAAGACATTTAGAGAATGAAAATTTCTCACAAAATCAGTTTTTTTATAGTAGAAACATTCGAAAATTTTCGAAAATTGTATGTATGCATTTCGAAATTCAGAATGAATGATGATGCTATTAAATGTTTATTTAGGTATTTACTCTTCTCTCTTCGCTCATTTTTTACTGATAAAGTGCTTTTTGTTTCGAAACACTAACATAGAAATCACAAATTTTATCACTGATATGTATGTTATTTAAAATGCAATCTTTACCTATCAAAAATTAAAAAAAAATCTAAATACACACAGAAAGACAATTGGTACACGTATCGTAAAGGAATGGATAAACTACTAAAAAATGCCAAAATCTAAATCTTAGATTCTTCGAATTCCCTGCTATCCACAGACGATTTTTCATCACAATCTTCCGGATATTCACGAACAACCATGTACAGAACGGCGGCAATTCCGGACGTGTACACGAAAAGAATGTAAACGGCGATAAGGCTGAAAATTGGGATGAAGGGTTTGAAGATGTGTGGCAATGAAACACGTACCCAGTCATGATGTAGAATAAGAGAGCATGTTTTTGAGCAAACCCCAGATAGAGAAATGAGAATATAGAAAGTGCAACAATGGCGGCAACAATTTGTCGAGTGCTCAGTGGAACAGCACGGTAAGCTGCTACTGAAAATATAAAAATTGAGGTGTGTAAATGCTCAGATATTTAAACACTTTTGGCAGCGATGTTGAGAGGGCATACAACTTCATTCCTTGAAAATTGGTTCGTTGAAAATATTATCTTTTTAATTTTCTTGCTGACTACCGTAAGCAATGCAGCGAACATTTGAAACCCCGACCAACTTGAAGCAACACAAAAACATGAGATGTGTCTTCTCGCGATGTCTGCACCTCTTTTAAATTTTGCCCGGAAGCAGATGGTAAATAACCGGCAAGAAAATTGAAACGCTTATATTGTGTTTTCAATCGACTTGCGACATGAGAACGCGAGACTCCGCCCACTTATTTGGGCGCGACCACGCGAACACAGTGATATTTGAAGAGACGCAGACAGGTAGCGCACAAATAAGTGGGCGGAGTCTCGCGTTCTCATGTCCCAAGTCGATTGAAAACAAAATATAGTCGGCGAACCTCGCTCCACTGCAAAATTACTGTAAAACCGTGACGCACGTGCAAAATTAACTCGGATTCTGGTTGTCTTCTTTTTTTAACGGAAAATGACGTAGCCAAGACTAGTTGCAGCTTTAATTCAATTTTTCGCTTCAAAAAAGCGTATCACACTTTTAAAGCTTAAAAGTGCCGTAGAGCGAGGTTGATGATGCATTCGCCGAGTATAAGTTAGAAAGTAAGATGGCTATTGTCGGCCCGCCAAAATGGCCAAACGCGCTTCACTGAACTCAACGCTATGCGATTTTCATTTTGGTCTCCAAATTATTTCATTTCACGTTGAATTTATACGTGAAATGAAATAATTTGGAAACCAAAATTAAAATCGCATAGCGTTGAGTTCAGCGGAGCGCGTTTGACCATTTTGGCGGGCAATAGAAATCCCAAGGCAATGTAAAACACCAAGATGCGCAGACAACAAAATAAAACACGACCAGAAATCTAAATTTAAGCAATTTTTTCGGCATTTTTCATGCTTTTTGAGTTTTCAATAAACTTTCTATCGACAATTTTAAGGGTTTTCTCGACAAACAAAAATTATCGAAAATCAACTTTAGAATTTTCTTACAATTAGTAAAGTTTTCCTGAACTAGAATTACAATTACCGAAGTTTTCTTGCACCGAAATATTAGCGGAGCGTAGAATTTGATTTTTCTTGCTATTATTGTACTATTTTGTTTTCTGCGCGTCATTACTTTTTCCATGTCTCATTTTTAAACAGTTTAACTTTTGAAATGCTTATTTCCTTTCGAAACAAGTCAACATGTTTACCATTATCGGTGGAGCGCGGAACAATTCCTAATCCTCGGCATTAAAACCGTCGCACGGCGTTCTAGACCCACGGTGATTCTTTTACTACCGGCCACGCATTTCTAGTCCCCCGCTCGCAAGTAATTCCCCTATCCCCCTCGCACTCTCTCACTCTCTCATCACATGGAGTGGGCGGAGTTACCTCCCCTTTTTGCAAAATGCTGCAAAAAAATTTGCGGAAATGAGTTCGGCCACCACGGAAAACCAGTTTCATTTGAAATTGTACGTATAAAAACGAACGAATTCCGGTTTAAAATATGCGCCCTAATGAGAGCTAGTAACGTGACAGACAACTTTTTGATCAGACGTCATTTACAAAATCGCGACAGGAAAAACCGAATCGGGGGACTAGAAATGCGTGGCCGGCAGTTAAAGAATCGCCTTGTATTTGAAATTGTACTTAAAAAATTAGACCGATTCCGGTTTTAAATATGCGCCATAATGAGAGGAAGTAACGTGAAAAAAAACTTCTCGATCCGAAGTCATTTAGAAAATCGCGACAGAAAAAACAAATCGGTGGACGAGAATAATGTGCTCGGTAGTAAAAGAATCACCGTGAGACCCTACACTAACACTAACTAACATAAGGCAAACGCGCTCTATCGCATATCTGCGTCTCCGCAGTGGCGTTCTGCCAATTGGTTCTATAGGGAATATAAATGTAGCAAAATAGAACTGTTTGGAATATAACTGGGGATTCTATTTCGTTAAACTTATATTCCGCAATATCACCCGTGCCATCGAAAGATTTTTAAAAAGTCGCTTAAAAATCAACAAAAATAGTTCTCAACCTTATTTGAAAAGCAAATAGAACACATACTTTTCAGACGATTTTCGCAACCACTGTCACCAGTTCTAACAAAAATCTAACAAAGCAGAGACTTACAATTTTGCTTAATTCCGTGGGATTCCACATTGTAGACCTTGGCAGCAGACATTTCAAAGCGAAGAAGGAATGTCGAGACGGTCAGGTGAAAAGATCTGATCTCATTATCCGAGTTTCGTCGCTATCCTGTTAACGCCGTCACAATAAGTGGATGCGGGTGATTCTGGATGAGAATACGAATGGCAGAAGAGGAAAAAAGGAGGAAGAGGGAGAGGGGATGGAATTCAACCGGATTGTCGGGCTGCACGTCTCCGCCACCCGCAAACTCTCTCGTCGGCCCGAAACCATTTTATCTGCTTGTATACACCGCATACAAGCCGCTTTTTGAGAGATTGGTGAGGATGAGTGAGAGAGTGTGAGAAGTGGAGAGACGTAGACAAGCTAACATTGATTTGATGTCCTCACGGGAGGTTTCAGATGAACGCCATAAAATGTGAAGGGAAAATTGGTGCGGCGTGTGGAAACTGTCACCGGAATAGGTGATTCAGAATTAGGGTAACAAAAGGGCTATTCATGCCAAGAAATAATGAGTTTGAAAAAGAGTAATGTGAAAAAAAGAGGTGTTGTCCCACAAATCAGGTACACGCGCTTTACCGTAAAAGAAAATTTTCTTCTGCCAAAAATGACTGTTTTGAACGTTTTTTTCTCGTAATTTTTTTTAGAAATATTATTGAAAATCTGAAATAAACAGTTTTTAGTTCCAATTCGAAGAACTTTGAGTGGAATTTCATTGGTTTAAAACAGGGGTGAGACCAAAAAAAATTAGTTTTCGATTTTTTTTGTTATTTCGGGTTTTTTTTTGGATGAGACAAAAATTTTTTTTATTTTTTTTCGATGGCAAGAGTGAGACAAAAAAATTTTTTTTAGAGCCACGGAGGCAAAAAAAAGTTTCGGTTTTTGGGCAAAAACTTATTCGGTATATGCTCCGAATTGACAAAAACCTCTAATTTTCAACAAAAACTTGGAAAATTTCTATTTAACTGGCAGAAATACGTGCTTTTTTTGAAATATTTTTGGTGAATTTTTAGAGGACAAAATTTTTTTTTTGTTTTTTTGTTAATTTTTTTAAGAGCAAAAAAATTTTTTTTTTCCAATTTTTTTGGGGGACAAAAAAGTTTTTTTTTTTGGTAACTTTTTTTGGAGACAAAAAAAAGTTTTTTTTTGTTTTTGGTAATTTTTTTGAGGACTAAAATTTTTTTTTTGTGGAAACTTTTTTTTTGTTCCACTCCTGGTCTAGAAGTCAAAAAAATTTATTACAACATGTTAAGGAAAAATCACCTTAAAGGGGGTGCCAACTTTTTGGGGAAAGTGGCTTAAAATATACTCTTGGGTGGGGGATTTACAAATATCACATTGAAATCGCACAAAAAAATTTCTCTGATTTTTTATGATTTTTACAACAAAAAATAGAAGACCACGAGGAGTACACGAAAATCGTGGCCGTGGCCTAGGAAACCCACGGCCGCGGCTTTTAGAAAGATCCATTTTCACGAGAAATATTTATTTTTCGTGTAATTTCCCTCGTTTTTATCATCGATTTTCGATAAATCATGCTCTAATCGCTTATTAAAATTTTAGATAATCGCGAAAACACATTTTAGTCATGAATATCCAAATTTCAGGCAACTGGTCTTCTATTTTTATTTGTAAAATTTGCCAAAAATCAGAAAAAAATTTTCGTGCGATTTCGATGTGATATTCGTAAATCCCCCACCCAAGAGTATATTTTAAGCCACTTTCCCTTTAGACGTGAAATGAAATAATTTGGAAACCAAAATGAAAATCGCATAGCGTTGAGTTTAGCGGAGCGCGTTTGACCATTTTGGCGGGCCGACAATAACGTCAATTACAAAAACAACATTACAAAGCCCAATTCGGGGCTCGAACTAGCGACAACCAGATTAAGAGGAGGGGCTTTAAAAAAATATATTGTAACGTCAATGCATGAAAAAAAACCACCAACACGAAAAAAGCGGTAGTTTGAAGGTAAGGTAAAGTACACATGCATAACCAGTTTCATTCACTTAAAAACCATCCCATTATGCACTACTCTAGCATGGAAAAATAAAAGAAATAACGGAAGTGTATCCTTGGCATGATTACCTCATCCAAAGCCAGACACGGGCGTCTTTTGAACGAGAAGCCGTCGTCGCAAAGGAAAATAATCAAAGCCAAAGACGGAGATAGAGAGAGAGAATAGCTGTACCGCCTTCTTATTGTTCTTTCTTCCTTTTCTTTGAGGAAACTTGTTTCTCGAGTGACTCAATTCCCCTCTTTTATTCTATGTATTCGGCAGAAGATTTCTCGAGATACCTCAATTGAGAACCGAAAACCGTTCCACTTCTTTGTATAGCTGGCATAAGGCAGAACTAGAAGTATTATAATTCTAATTCTAATTCTCATTCCATTTCTCTCATCTCAGAAAAGGTGTCAAAATACGAGTGAGTGACGCCGTCAAAAATCATGCGGATACAGCCGATGTGAAGCGGTGATATCTCGGGGACAAAAAAAGAAAGGAAAAGACCGGTTCGATCGGCAAAACGACCGAATTTTTGTCGTCGTGTTCTTTGGAAACCGCGAATCCAGGAGGATAGAAGAAGCAGACAAGCGGAGCGACCGCAATCGCCGCCGGCGCCAAAAAAGAGAAAGAAAACGGAAAATGAAAATGAAAAACGAGCGATGCGGTTTGCGGAATGAACGATAATCGGTTGTCGCTCGGATGACAACATTTGTGGGACGACGACATGCGTAATGAGCGACGATGGGGTCAAACACAAAGAAACATTGTCTCAGCGGGAGGAAGGAAGGAAGAAAGGAAGAAGCTTTGGATGTTTGAACTGATATCGCATCGTTGGCTGTGGAGAAAGTGGTGCGTTACAGATTGAAAAAAAACGTGTAGAAAAATGAGAACGCGTTACATGAATTTACGATGTATTTGTGAAGCAGTTTTTCACGAATAAGAGAGATATGTGCCGGAGATAAATATTAGGAAGACGGAGCAATACAGTAAGCAAAGCACATCTATTGTCGGCCCGCCAAAATGGTCAAACGCGCTCCGCTGAACTCAACGCTATGCGATTTTCATTTCGCTTTCCAAATTATTTCATTTCACGTAAATTAAACGTGAAATTAAATAATATGGAAACCAAAATGAAAATCGCATAGCATTGAGTTCAGCGGAGCGCATTTGACTATTTTGGCGGGCCGACAATATATATTTTTGAAAACCCGTAAAAATACGTAAATGGAAAAATGAAAACAAAAACAACCTAAAACAGTAAAACCATTAAATTTAAATGACCATGTATTTTTAACGAAAAAGAAAACACATGTTTCCTAATCTTTAAAAGATGTTCTAAAAGTTCTAGAAATTTCAGAAATCAAAGAATAATATATTCTGCGAAAAGAAAAGTCGACAAAAATAAGAAGATTATAGGGACGATGGGCGAAAAGATTGGAAAAAGAAAACATAGTTTTCACTTTCAATGTACACATTTGAATTTCAGAATGGTTATGGTAAATATTTAAATTTGGCCTGCAAATTACTGCTTTATTAACTTGATTTGAAACCAGACATGGAGCAAAACCCGGACCATTCCTTTCAGTTACCAAGTTATTTACACTAATAAAAATAACTCTACAAGATAACTTTGAGATTTAACTTTGTTTGCAATCTTAACTGTTTTCATAGTCGAGCCGCAGAAATTGCATATGTGCTCCAACGCTTTTCCGGGAAATAGCGTTTCAAAAATTAATAAAGAGCAGTTAGACAAACGAGACTTTGGGAAAACAATAATACGCAGTAGGCTTTCCACGTCGGGCGTTTTTCGCCCGCCCGACCCGCCCTAGCGAAGGGCCGTCCGAAGCCTGGGCGAATAAAAAAACCCGCGTGAAATGTTATTTTTTTAATAAAAAAAAAGAAAGAAAATAAATTAAATTGTTTCAAAAAAAATTTAGTTTATTAATCGATATAAAATGCAAAAAAAAAAGAACTAGGAGTATTCGATTAAAAATAAATACGAGATCATCAACTTCTATACTAGAACCGGGTCAGAAATAATTAATATTTTTACAACAATATGGTGTCTAAAACTTACGACTTGCCCGATTTATAATAATAAAGTATCAGCACGCTTCTCAACATTCGAGCGAAGAGTTTCACCGCACGGCATCATAAAATCGTCTAATTCCATGCGTGGATCACTGAAAAGCCAAATATGTTTGCGATTTGTGTTGGAAAGGCTTAAACTCACGCAGCTTTAAGAACAAAAGCTCTGAAATTCCCGCTTTCCACGTGATTGAACTGATCATATAGATCACTGATCATTTGACCATATTCGACACCCTAAACACACTTTTGACAGCTGAACTCACAAAAAAACAATAAAAAACATGTTGAACATCATTGAAAATAAATAAATAAATTCGAAAATTGAATTACGTGCCATGCATCGTGGTGGCCTATCGTAACACCGTTACGTGAATTCGCGGACAGGGCGAAGCGGGCGGGCGTAGGGCGCCCGACCTCCGGACGGGTGTAGGGTGTTTTCGGGCGGCCCGCCCGAGATGGAAAGCTTAATACGCAGACATGATTTCTGCAGAGCGCGTGTGTGCGCGCCGAAAATAAATTATTTTCTTGTCAATTTTTAATCAATGAAATTTCATGAGATTACTGCGTGCAGCCTCCTCAATGAATGAAACCTGGAATATAAGCGTTTCCGGGAAAATTCTGATAAGCACGATATAAAATTATTAAAATTGGAATTGCATTCAATTACCACAAACTCTCGAAGGCTCATTTTTTTGTCCTAATGTAAATAATTTTCTTGCAAAAAAGACAAAGACAAACAGACGGATACACGAAATATGACACAAATAAACTCAAACTTAAATGTTCATTAATAAAAAAACTGTTCAATAAGGTTGGTTTCCTTGCATATCCGTGCTCATCGGAAGACAAGGAGTAGGTGGCGTAGAGCTCAGCAATGGTGTTCCAGGCGTTGAACCAGGAGAAGTGGAAGCATTCGCAGTGACAGGTGTGATAGGGAATGGTGGCGGAGCTCGAGCTTCGTAATATATCTGCAACGCATTCGAGTGCACCGTCATTGTCTTACGTTTGTCCGGATTCTTGTCCCAACACGTCTCCACAATCTGGACAATTTCCGGCGGCGCCTCTGCCGGAAGTTTCATTCGGTAGTCTTGCGCGACAATTTTTGCTCGAGCCTGCACATTACTGAGTCCCGGATACGGTTCATCGCCATCTGCGAAAATCTCCCAGACTGTGATTCCGTACGCCCAAATGTCCGATTTCAGCGAGTACATCTTTTCTTGCATAATTTCCGGGGCGAGCCATTTGATGGGCAGTTTGTCAAGAAAAGTATCAATTACCAAGCGACGATCATCGGCCAATCCAAAATCTGAGATTTTTATAGCCTGAAATAATCAATTTTTGTAAATAATATTGATGTGAAGGACCTACATTTTTGGCCGATAGCAGACAATTCCGGGCTGCCACATCTCGATGCACGCAGTTCATTTTCTCAAGGTGAGAAAGACCACTGGCAGTTTCATAGATAAATCGGAGCTTCTCCAATAAGCTAACCTTGCCCTTGTTTTTGCGAAGATACGAGATCAAGGAACCGTCTGAAACAGATATTTCCAAACCAAAAAAAAACAATGAATCCAAACAAAGAGAAACTCACTGGGACACAATTCCATAACAATCAAAAGCGGACTGTTTAGGGTGGCGACCCCAAAAATCATGACAACGTGATTGTGCTTGTAGTTTTTGCGCATCATCCGCGCCTCCTTGTGGAATCTCAACTTGGCATCAGTGGACGCCTCCTGCTTCATTGTTTTCACTGCACAGTCCAACAAGTACTCACTCGTTGGATCAACCATTCTCGCCAAGAATACTTCTCCAAAAGCGCCCGACCCGATTTTCTTGTTTATAATGACGTCTTCGTGTCGAAGAATCCACGTGGATCGGAAAACTGGTTTACGGATTAATACGCCGGAGCGAGTAGAGATTGGGACGTTACGGGATCTAAATCAGAATGAGTAATTCATAATTTCCGTGAAATCCTAATAAAATAACTGACAAATGAGCATTTATAACTTCTATAACACTTGTGTCCTTCACCGAAATGTCAAAATAGTACGTCTTTAAATCTTTTTCAACGTTTAACGGAATATGCGTGAATCCGGTAGGCTCTTTCCGTACCGAAATAACCAAAACAACACCGTCTTTTGATTCCGCTTTTCTCAAAAGAAAATCTCCCGGCGCGCGAAGCGACTCCTCGGCGTCGACACGTGGCACCGCGCCGTGATAGAATTTCGATGCCTTCACATCAGGAGGAATCATATTTGACGATGTGACATCTTTATGAACGGATAATGCCCTTTGGGACATTGCTTCACGCCCAGTTTCCTGCTCTTTTTGGCTTAAAGGGGCATCTTTCGGAGCTTCCATTGTATCTTCCTACTGATTTTCTTATTTTTGTAAATAAACAAATTATTCTGTAGTTGTTGATCGATATGTTTTGTTGTTCTAGAAATCCAAATGGGAATGAATACACGCGGAAAGGGAAACGCACAAAATCAGAAACTTTTTTAAACTTTTTGCGAAGCTCCAAAAATGGATTTGGTCATTTTTGAAAACTGCAGATTTTTCAAAAAATTTCAGATGCCAAAATTTTCGACCCAAAAATAATTTTTTTTCAGATTTTTCAAGACTCGAAATTTATTTTCAAAATAAAGTTTTAAAACTAAAATTATGATTTTAGCGGACTATGCGTCGATCGGACAATTTTCTGCAGACTTACAGCACTTTAAATATCAGGGTCTACGTGTCAACTATAACTTTTATTGAGAATCACCAAAACCAAAGAAATTTAGGGAAAATTAGATAGAAACTGTTAAAAAGCAAAGTTTATTTGATTTTATTCGGTTTTGGTGATTCTCAATAAAAGTTAAAGTTCACTTACCCATGTGGACCCTGATACTCAAAGTCCTGTAAGTCAGCTGAAAATTGTCCGATCGACCCATAGTCAATTAAAATCATACTTTTAGTTTTAAAATTTTGATTTACAAATTACTTTTGGGTCCAAAATTTTGGCATCTGAAATTTTTTGAAAAATCAGCAGTTTTCAAAAATGACCAAATCCATTTTTGGAGATTGTCAAAAAAATTACAGAGCAGGTTCATGCAAATTTTCAGAACTATAACCCTCTCCATTAAAAAGTTATACACCAGAAATCAAAAGTTTCCAACCTTTTGAATGGTACTGTAGCTGGAATCGGCCGAACTCCACCATGGAGACGCAGAAATGCGATAGAGCGCGTTTGCCTCCATGCGTTTGCCTCCTATAGGGCCTAGCACGCCGTGAAAAGTTCAGGGGAAAATTCTAATATAACCTCCCAACGACAAGAGCCCCAGCATGTTGGAATAGCACCCCCACGTATTGAAAAGCGGGGGTTATATCAGTGGGGGTGTATATAACAACAACTAGTGCGGAGGGTTTTATCAATTTCTTTAAAGCTGCCCACACTAGAGTGGGGGGGGGGTGCCCTGCCATGTTCTATTAGACCCCACCCCCTTGAAAACTCAGAGCTGACCATTTTTTCGGATCGAAGCATGCTTCAAGAGTCACTGCAGACAGATCACAGACGACAAATTCAAAAGGTAAAAATCATTTATTTATTAAAAGCTCTCTTAGATCTTGATTTCAAAGCTTTCAGAATCTTGAGTTTTGGTGTTCCCATAAACGAATCCTGTCTCACACTATCACACATTCCAGAAAATTTCTCAAATTCAACAGCTGCTTCCAGCATGGTCGCTCGACGGCTCGCCTCCACAAATATCATTTCGCTTATGTACTTTTTTATAGCGTCTGGAGCGTTTGCGGGCATCTGGAGAAACTTTCCAGCCGCAATTTCAGTTTTGCATTGAGCATTTGTAATCTGGTCGAATGGCTCAAGTCCGTCGGCGAACACCTCGTAGCAAGTTATTCCCCAACTGCAAGAAATTATGGAGTAGTGAGAAAACAATTTTAATAAAATAAAAACCTGTAAACATCGGTGGCATAGCTGAAAGTGAACGTGGATATGGTCTCAGGAGCCAACCATTTGACAGGAAGTTTACAAGAAGTTTTCATTCGGTACGAAGGACCAGATCGCGAGAGACCGAAATCTGTGATTTTAACTTCACGGCTCTTGTCCTTGTCCGAGAGTAGACAGTTGCGAGCGGCAATGTCACTGTAAAAAAATAACAAATTCGTGTGTTTCAAAGTGCTACGAGCCTTGTAAACAGTGTATGTCAGTTTATATTATATTTTAAATTCCCACCAATCCCTTTCGCCGTATGCTACTGTAGTATTAAGCAAATTTGTGCTGAATTCCAGACAGAGCGCAGAATGTGGAATAACAAAAAATAAAAAGTGCCGGACAGTATCAAAAAGCCAATAAATAGAAGAAAATAACAAACCGATGAATGCAATTATTGTTGTGTAAGTATTCGATCCCTCTTGCAGCTCCCGCACAAAGCTTGATCTTGTCCTGATTCGAAAGCGCATTCCCTTTCGCTTTGCACTCTTTCAGATAGTCTTGAAGTGATCCGCCCTTCACCAACTCGAGAAGAATGTAAAGAGGCTGTTTGTCATGTGCCACTCCGTACAGACGAACCACGTTTTTATGATTGAAATTACGAATAAATCTAGCCTCGTTCATCATTTCCTTAATCTTCATCTTGCTCAAAAACGCAGACACTTTTGTCATCTTTATTGCCACTTCCACCCTCTCTCCGTCTTTCAGTTTTAGAGTGCCCGCGCATACTTTTCCGAACGCGCCTTCTCCAAGAACTTTACCGATGGTGACGTCAGAATGCATGAATTCCCATGGCTGAATGAGAATTGGATTTTTCAGCTGAAAAGTGGCGGTTGAACAAGTGCCACTGTTCTTTTTATAGTATGCGAGGAGCTCGTTGATGGTTTCAAAAGTGCGAGAGGTTTCACAGAAAAACATGTTGCTCGAGACACGTTTGATTACCACGTTGCGACACTGAAAAAAGTAGGAACGTGTATATAAAAGAAATAGTATTTAATGGGGTTATTCACGAAATGGCAAAAAATGGGCAAGTTATCATTACCTACCTTTTCTGTACCTACTTTTGTTCAGTTACCTACCTTGATCATTACTTACCATGTTCATTACCTACCAAAATAGAATATGTTCTTTACCTACTTTTTCTATTACTTAATTTTGAAACTGGCAAAGGCCGAAAATTGTGATCTGGGAGGATTTGAAATCCCCCTACATGCATATCAAAGAGATAGAGAAAGAATATGAGCAAATTAAGCAAAAACGGTCATGGTAGGTAAAGAGCATTTTTGCAAAGTAGGTAATGATAATTTGCCCAAAAATGGCAAAAAACGGCAGAAAACTGCGCGAAAACTCGAGAAATGCTCCGAATGACCTGAAATTTTGGGAAATGAGGGGGAAAACTCTCCCGGACGTTCCTACACAATTTCAGACCAAAATATCGCATTTTAAAAAATATTGATTTTTTTTTCTGAAAATGTTTAAAATCGATGATTCGGTCCGAAATTTTCTGAGAAAGTCCGGAAGCATTTTTGACAGTTTCTTCCAAAATTTCAGACCAATCGGAGAATTTTCCGAGTATTCTCCCAGTTGTTTGTCATTTTTTCCGTTTTTCTACAGTACTTTGAATAGGTCCATAAGAGAAATAGTAAGTATTCAATGAATTTTTGCGATTTAAATATTATTTATTTACCATACCTTTTTCTTATCATCTTCTTCTTTTCCATCTATCGGAATCAACGAAAGAATCAATTCTCTCTTCACTTTTCCCTCGCCTTCGTGAACCTCTGAAACTCTTAAAAGATAATCTCCCGGATTTTGAAGAGTTGACTGTAAGTCCTCTCTCGGTAGAAATCCATGATAGAAATCAAGATCACGAAGCTTCTTTTCAAACATCTCAAAATCTTCTTTCTCTGGTTTGTTCTCGCCTTTTTCTTCGGTAACTGATTTTGATCTATGCAGTGAACGTCGTCGCTTCTTCCGCTTCTTCCTTCTCTTTTTCTTCATTCCAGTGCTGATCGTATCCCCTTCCGTTGATAGATCCGTAATAGAGTTTTCTGTTTTGTCCGTGGTTTTGTCAGAATTTTCTTTCTTTTTTATCTTCTTGATCTTATTTTTGTTACTTTGACTTTTAGGTGGTGAGGTTGGAGCAAGATAGACGGAAGGAACAAATTCAGCGTTTTTGTTGGACAGTTCTCTTGATTCCATTTTATCTTTTGTTTTCGTTCTGGAAACGAACGGAAACGAATTCAATTGTGTCATGAATGCAGACTGTCGACCACTTAATCCACGTGGCCGCGTCTCGCTATGAGTTTAAAGACACACGAAAAAAAAAAAACGTTACTCTCGTGGCGAGATGCGGCTACGTGAATTCTGCCATCCCGTCTGCCACCGATAAAATTTTCAGGAACAGATAATATGAAATACCTTATTTAACAGCTTAAAACAGATTGACGACAGAAGAACTATTCTCTTTCCACGAGCTTTCAGAAAAATAACAATACTTTTTTTTTCGGGAACCCCTGATATCTCACGCTAAGTAATGAAGTTTGAAGTTCACGTGAGGTTTAATCTTATTTATTAAAAACTTTAAACGTTAGATAATGTTTCTGGGACATGATTGACGTGAGTCTGCATGAACCTTTCTGCCTGCGTCTTATCAAATAGCACTGTAATTGCGTGGTCGCGCGCAAAAATGTGGGCGGAGTTTCATTTTTTCATGATGCAAGACCCTAAGAAAATGCAACGCGCCCCGGCGCCTTTCTCTGTGTCTTCATAGTTTTTTATGACGTTCCACGGTGTCCAGGATTGGTAATGTGGGCGGAGCCTAATTTGCTGGCGCGCCAGAAAATTAGCATGGCGCATTTTCGGTGCTTGCGCATTTTTCGACTCTCGCATTTTTAAAATTGATTTTATTATTTTTCTTTCAGTAAAACCGTTTTTTCTTTGTAAAATGTATGTATTGTATCTTTTAATACCATAAAATTGCCCAAACTTCGATTTTCGTAAAGATTTATCCTGCAAAAACACCAAAAAACTCCCTTTTTTAGCTCCGCAATGCTAAAAACGATTATTCCGAAATGGTGGCTGAACCAAATTCGACGTTCTTAGACTTAAAAATTTCTAAAGACCTCAGCTATAATTCAGTTGGAGCACATTTGGGAAAAATTAAGAATTTATGATTTTTTCCCGAAAAACATAAAAAATGCTTCAAAATTTGAATTTCGCGCGAAAAATCCAGTGGAGCGCGTTTGCTCGGCTCTGCCCACTTTTCAAAAAATCAACTATCACCTTTCTCAGTGGTCCGCGATCTTGAATTACGTTTCGATGATAAACTATCTTTCAGAAAAATATCATCAGAACCTGCTCCCTTGCTCTCCTCTTCTCCAAACAATGACACGAAGCTTTAAACTTCCCGCTCTATCCTCGCTTTAAAACCAGAAATTTTTAAACAGCTTTTTTACCACACTAACGCTTCCTTCCACGCTCTAACACCTCATTTACTTCTTATGTATATAGACTGGAACTACTTCATATTACCTCGATCAGACACGTCCGTCTCAAATCCTAGCTTCTTCTATTGTATGAATTAGTCACTAATTCTATCCACTTTTCCGATTCATCCAAGTTTGCAACCTTTTGATGCATGCTTTGTAGGAAAGAGATCAGTACCGGGCACGGCACCCCAGCCGTCCAAAATTGTTTCTACCTGGCGCATTTTTAAAACCCTAAAGCTTGGTCAGTTTCTGACCTATTTGAAATGCTTTAATAAGTAATTTGACTAACTTTCTCTCCCCGTCTGAATTTTCAAATTATTTAAACATGCCCATATCCCGGTTATATGTAATTACTTATCATGTTTCTTTATTTTTTTTTCTATTTTCCCTTCCTAGTTTGCGTTAATTTTTCATCAAATCCTTATTGCTTTACTGTACAATATCCTTACCCACTTACTTTGTTTTCCTTTCATTCTTTAACATCTAGTCTCTGGTGGGTCTAGTTGTTTCACAGCTTTTCACAGCAATAAATTCATTATTATTGTCGTCATGTACTTGTTATTTCTCAATTGTTGAAAATCTACAAAAGCCTCCGGTTTTCAATAATAACTCTGTTGTCATATTAATAATGTTAAAAAATTAAAAATGTATTTTAGTCGAGTAGTTTTTAGATTCAAAATGTGTTAAAATTGTAGGGTTCGAAGGTGCATATTAATTGCTTCGAAAAGATAATTGCATACTTATGACAAATTACACGAAAATATTTTACGACTGTCGTTTACAAATGCGTATTTTTTGTTATTAATGTTGGTACTGCTGAGAAATTTTTAGTCTTTCGCTGTCTTGCGTTTTCTGGGGCCCGAGAAGCGCACTTGCTTTCTTCGCGAATGGACAATAGCAGTTTTGTTTCTGAAAAGTTGTAAATAGTTTCAGTGCAGTTCTATGATTTCTTCTTCTTCAAAAAAAAAAAATAAAATTTTTCAATGATGTCTTTTGTTGCGTTTTATATTTATGACGTTCTATTTTCCACCCCATTTTGAACTCATCATTGATACTTAAATTTCCAAAGATTAATTCCTTCATAATTATCAAAATTTTTCAGTTGCATAAAATGAACTTTGTGTCCATTCAGGGAGACCCTCGCTACATCAATTATCAGTTTAACTGGTTTAGTTATCCAGTTTTTGTCGCATTTGCTCCAACTATTTATTTGATTCCAACTGTTTGTGTGATTGCCAAGATTTCCAGTGTTTACTTTCGACAAATTATCACGAAAAAGGAGGATTCATTAAATCCACACGTCTTTTTCGTCATTGTATTTTCACAATTCGCGGTGAGTCAGTCAAGGGTTTTTCTCTATGAATTATGAAAAAAGTTTTACAGAGTATATGTTACATGCTCTCTGACTATTCTTCTATTCGAATTCCATCCACTGGGTTGATAACGTCATGGTGCGCTTCACAGCAACCAATTCGGTTTCTCGTTCTTCTTTTCTTCTGCTCTGTCTATTTTAACTACATTTCAATGTTATTTCCATTTCTATTATCGTCATTGAGAGTTGTGCCTATCTATTTTCCAGGAAACCATAATGAGGTAATTGCTATAGTCTCAACTTTGTTGCCGATTACAGTACGCACTGGCGCGAAAATTTTAAGACGCTCAGTTTTTACATTGCGGTCAGTTAATGGGGTTACTCACGAGAAACAAAAAACTGTTTTTTTTTCCAATTCGCGCAACGTCGAGAATTGTAAAAAAAAATACAGGTAGAGAAACGGGGGTCCCCTCTGATATAGCATTGATATTGAAGAGACGCAAAAGGTGAGGAGTTCAAAGAAAGGGGGGCAGTCTCAGTGTCTCTTCACTATCAATGCTATATCCCCGTTTCTCTACCTGTATTTTTTTTACAATTCTCGACATCACATGAATTGGAAAAAAAAACAAAAACAGACAATTTTTTTCCTCATGAATAACCCCATAAGATGCTTTACACTTTCGCACAACTTTTTACTGTAACCGGCAAGAAAATAGATACTATATTCTCGGCAAACGCAAACAACTTTTACGTATTATGGATTCGTGAATGAGCGATAAAACGCGGTGAATTGTGGGGCAAAAGTTGGCTGGTCTCGCCACGATTTTGACCGACTACGGTAAGCGCGAAAAATATTTTTTCTTCTTTGGTTTTTAATAAAAACGCGATTTTTTGCCTTTTGACTAGCATTTTTTCACTATTAAAATTTTTTGTGTAACCTGGAATGGGTAATTTCGTTTCAAAAACACATTTTGTTGAGAAAAAAACTATGAAAATGAGTTTTAATTAAAAAAAAAGAATAAAAAAAAATATTTTCGCGCTAACCGTAGTCTGTCAAAATCGTGGTGAGACCAGCCATCTTTTGCCCCACAATTCACCCGGTTTTATCGCCCATTCACGAATCCATAATAGTTCTTCAGAAACTGTTATTTTTCGGGCTATCGGATTCTGCTAAAGATCTGCTCAAAAGCTGCGCAACTAATAATCCACTACTTTCCGGGTCTGCATAACATCTGCTACTCGTTCAAAGGCTGCTTAAAATCTGTCAAGAGCTCCGAATCATGAGCAAAAGCTCATATCGCACCTTCGATGTGCGTAACAGCCAACTGCGTTTGCCGAGTTGTGTTTTCAATTAAGTTGCGACATCAAAACGTGAAACCTCGCCTTTTTTTTCACACAAAATTCAAAATGCACTGAATTTTAATGTTAACGTGAAAAAAGGGCGGGGTTTCACGTTTTGATGTCACAACTCGATTGAAAACATAATTATAACAAAAAAAAACACTTTTTAAAGTAGTTTATAACGTTATTTTCATCAGCTCTGCTCAAAAATAGTTCGAATATGCACACCATTAATTTTCATTTATCCACTCTTATTTTGTTTTTTTCTATTTCCGGCTCTTGGATACTGTGTACAACTTGAAGGCCCTTATCAATTTGGAGCCGTCTTTCTATACTTCATTGGAAGTTGGCATGATGTATGTAAAATACTCACAATTATTTAGTTGAAAAAAACGTAGTAATTTCCAGATGAAGGTAGCGAAAGGGTTGCTTGTTAACGGGGTTTTCTTGTTTATGGCAACAATTGTATTGAATGTGCTGTTATACAGAAATTTGAAGAAACTAGGTAATAGAAGGCATAGCGTCAAAGTTCAAAGAGCAGAATTATCGATATCTTTGACTTCAATATCAATGCTCCTTTCTTATGTTACTAATATAGTATTCCTTGTGAGTTCCTTACAGATAAAAAAACATATTTTTCTTCTCAAATTTCAAATATGCTCAATTTAATATTTTCATAATTGAAGAATTTTTGTTACATTTTCAGCTAGTATACTTAATCTACCCACCTTTAACCTACCATTTCATTGCCATGCGACCGATCGGAAAGGACTTTGAAACAGTTTTGGTGCCTTGGATGTTTTATTTGACTCATCCAGCATTCAAGAAGAAAAAACTGACAATGTCATTGAATAGTTCTTTACACATTTTTCATAAAACTATTTATTGAAGGAACACAAGTAATAGTTTTATGAAAAAAAAACTTGTCTAGAGCTCTGGAATTTTCATAAAACAATTTTTAACTGCGATTATTAGGAAATATTGTTTGTTGAATAAATATTGTTTAAGCTTTATTTATTTACGCAAATGTGACTTGTTGGTATGATGACTTCACACACACACACACTCGAATACACGTTTTTGTTTAAAAAAATCTGCGTACACAAATGCATTAAAGGTGGGTACATACTCGGTAAACGCCTGTAACTGTTACGCAGATCTAAGAGGCTATAGCAGCTTTTGCGCATGACTTAGAGCTCCTTTCAGATTTTAAACAGCCTTTAAACCCAGTAGCAGATGTTATGCAGACATTGAAGGCTGCAACACCTGTTAAGCAGATCTTAAAAAGGCTGTAGATGTTACGCAGATCTTAAACGCGACACGCGCCGCACCTGGCGACACAAAATCATTGGCACCGCCCGTCTGTTTTCTGCTTGTTATTTTCCGTTTTTTCGTCGGTATTTTTCTTTTTTTTTGCAATTTTTAATTATTTTTTTACTCCGTGGTAAATTAAAAGATGAAAAAAGACATTCTCGTCACGAATTCCACATTATATAATGGATTCGTGACGGAGTGACATTTCACGTGAAACTGTGAGACGAAACATCTCTTAATTTCTTCAGTTATTTCTTCATTTTTTCGAATAATAACGTGATTGTCACTCCGCCACGAATCCATTATAGCGCAAAATAATTTTTTTTTCTTCCTTTTTTTCAAATAAAAACGCGTTTTGCGTCTTTTTGTTTTCACATTTTTATGTTTTTCGGTAACGTGGAAGGTTAATTTATTTTCAAAAAATATTTTCGAGGAAAAAAAAAGAAAATGTGATTAATAAATAATAAGAAAATGTTTTTTGCGCGAATATTTAAATAGATACAAGCCTACTGGCTTCGTCGCCACTCTTTTTCTCTTGTTTCACTCTTCATCATTCATTTGTAAGCACTCTGTTCTGCTGGGATTTCTGTCCTCTGTGGCTCAGTTGGTAGTGCGCGTGATTACAAATCCAAATGTCGCGGGTCCGTGTTTTGCCCAATTCAAAAAAACTTCTTTATTTTTCGTTTTTTGTGCGGTTTCGCATCGCTTTTGATTTGTTTCATATATTAATCTCATTCTGCATTTATTTTTTGTCCGGAAAGTTCATGGAAGCATGTGTGATACTTTTCAAATATGTGACCGGAGGGAGCTGGGTGGAAGCTTGCTTTGTGACGGATTTTTTTGTGATTTAAAGTCTAAAGGCTTTTTCAGTGTTTAATCGGCTCCCAGTAACCTTTTCTTATCTTTTTAGAATCACATTTAGACTTTTAATTACAAAAAAATCCCCCCGCTAAGCACGCTTCCGCCCAGCTCCCTCCGGTCGCCCTTTTGAAAAGTGTCACACATGCTTCCGGCGCATTGCCGCTGAACTTACCGTGCATTGATAAATGCTCAGAAACGCATATTCAAAGCGTGAACAACAAAAACAATAAGTGAAAAAACAATTTTTCTCTAATTGACCTGAAATTTTGATAAATTATGTAAAAAATTCTCAAGTTTTGGACGGAAATCAATATTTCAGTGTTGAGCATTTTTGCGATTCAAATGAACCCGCGCGCCACCGATGACGCGCCGCGTTTTCTATAACCGTCTAGCTTCTCTCTCTCTCTCGCGCTCTCTCTCTCTCTCTCTTTCCCGCAGAGCACCGAATAAATTCCTAATTTCCAGAGCAAAAGGGTAAAGACAGAGAACCCGTCGACCAACAACACCATCCACCACCCGCCACGTCACCGGCGCCCAGTCAACACCCGAGAAATCCCAAAATGCAGGCGGCACGAGTTCGCCTGCCAGTTGGAGTTTACAAGGAGTTTGAGGTTAACGTAAGTTGTTTGGAAACAAGCTTAAAATAACAAAAATAAAAAAATATATCGTTCAGCGCGGCTCCGAGGGTGAAGCATTGTTCCGTCAGGTGACGAGCGACTTGTCGATCGAAGAACGCGATTACTTTTCTCTCTGCTTCTACGACAAAGAGGAAGGCATCAGACACTGGTTGTATAATGATAAGAAGATATTAAAGCAATTGAAAAGTTGGTTGCTTTTTTTTTTGGTTTTCTGATGATTCCCAGTTGATTTAAAAGCCCAAAACAAACTTTACAGACCTTCCCTAGGAGTTCTCTTTCGAGGTCAAATTCTACCCGACCACACCCACCACTATTGTCGACGATCACGCACGATACTACGTCTTCCTCCAACTCCGCCGTGACATTCTCACAGGACGCCTTCCAGCCACCGCCCACACTCATGCCCTTCACGGCTCTTTTGTTGTTGAGATGACAATAAAGTGTATTAAATGCTATTTCTTTTTTTTTTAAATAAAAATAATAATTATAAAAGTATGTTTTATTTACTAATAGAAAAGAGAAAAGGAACGAAAAGCAAAGTGAAAGCAGTAGTAGCCCCTTAGTTGCGCAGCTTTTGAGCAGATCTTTAGCAGAAACCCATAGCGCGTAAATTAACAGTTGCGTAAGAGCTGCGTAAAAGTTGCCAAAGTCTGCGTAACAGTTGCAGGCATTTACCGAGTAGAAATAATGAGAGCAATAAAGAGTTGGGTAGGAACAGATCCAGAATGAGGGCCGCCTAGATGCCTATTTTTTTTATTTATTTATTTATTCACGGGTTGAGAAATTAAAAAAAAAACATTTCGAGATCAAAAAAAGAGGTGGGAATGGCACAATGAATAAATAAAATTACTCGACATGTACGCTCTAAAAATTTCCTGAGTAATAGTAGCCGGAGAGAAGATTGAATCCATAATAGACCCTACGAAATGCAATGCGTCCTGGCCCATTTCTCTGTGCCTCCATAGTTTTTTCGAAGTTCTGCCAAGTTCAGCTAAAAGCGTACAAAAATAGTGACGCAGCGAACCCACGAAAAATCGCTTTGTTTTTTTTTTACTCACTGAATTGGTAAACCACAAAGATCGTCGGGGGTACTACGGTATAGAACTCGCACTGAATAGAACTGCTACGGAATAGAACCGGCTGAAATGGAACTCAGGGACTCACAATGTACAATGAAATATGTACTTCTTCGAGTTGTTCGAGCGAGTTTGTGTCGGTACAGCTCAATTTCAGGTGGTTCTATTGCGTGCGAGTTCTATACCGTAATACTTCCAGATCGTCTTTTACTTGTTTTTTCTCGATTACGAAGAATCATCCAAATCCCCTTCTTTTCCTTTTTCAACCTATTTTTCAACCAATTTGTTTTTGAGCTCGGCATTTTGCTTTCTACAACTTGGAAAACATTACTCGACTACTTTAATTATAGAGAGAAAATATCAAAAAATCGTATAGTAGTCTACGGAATGTCCTTTCAGAGAAGCAGCTAATGCTGATTTGTATTTTATTTTTCACGTTTTTCATGTTTTTGCCATATTTTTATGCTGTGCTCTTTCTTTGAATTTTATTTATCATGTGCTAAGGAACACATTTAAAGCTATTTTCAAATAATTTGATAGAATTCCCAAATTTGATAACTGAAAATTTTTGAAACCAAATTTTGAGATTTACTTCTTACTAAAGTAACACATAGTTTGGTGTGCGTGTGTCTCTCCCCAACTTTCCCCGGACTAACTTTTTTTGTCAACCATCATACTTGTCATACTGTCATGGGTCCTCGAGTGTTTTGAGACCATAACATAAAATTGTTGGATTACTGTAGGATTACTGTAGCTACAGTGACCCAAATTTTTCAAAGTCGCTCAGGCTGTACTCAACGGTGCCAAACTATCAGGATAGCTTTATTGGGGACCACAGTATAACACCGACCAAATTTCAGATTTATTACTGTAGGATTACAGTAGTTACAGTTGTTCAAAATAATTAACCCCAAGTTTTTCCGATTGTAAAAACTAAAAGCCAAAAAAAAGTTTGATTTATAGTCTCGTTTTTCGCGCGTCTATATTTGCCGCATGGCTGAAAAAAACGTGATAGAAATATTTAGAATGAAATTCTTTTTTACTCATTTTTAAAAACACAAAGGTTCATTCTGCAAATTTTTACTCTATGGCCGGTTTTACATGATAATTCTGCTGCCAGATTAATAATGTTTTAAGCAATTGAAAATGTAGTTCAGACTAGTATTTTTTGAATGAAAAATTTGCAGAAATTGTAGTGTACGCAGGTGCAAATTTATTGAATCGAAAAAAGTAATTGCATGTTTACTTTTACTATTTACTATGAAAACATCTTACAAATGTCTTTTGCATATGTTTATTTTTCGTTATCGGTGTTGGTGTTAAAAACCTGCTGCGAAATTTAAGTCTTTCGTTGTCTCGCGTTTTTCCAATGGTTTCCTGAAGTCTTATTTATGAACCTCTCTTGCCGGGCAAAAAGGTTGGTCCGATTCTGGATGTGCTTACTTTTTGGGAAAATTGGCTTGTCATTACAACAACAACAAATATTAAAGATTAAAATACGATTATCACATCGTAATTGCAGAAAAAACGTTTTTCTGATTTTTATGATTTTTACAAAAAAAATAGAAGACCTTTCTTTCAAAGCTCCACAACCTACAGAAAAAGTTCTATGAGCCCCTGAAAAAAGGCAAAAACACCTTTGACCGGCCAACGAGATTCATACATAGGGACTCTGGTAGTGCCTTGCACCGCCCCTTACCTTTTAAAAGACCTTATGTTTTTAGAATTGGAAACATATTATTATCGTCTCAATTTTCTTGTAACCCATAGTAAAAGTTCACGGGGAAAAGGGCCCACCTTTTTAGATTTTTCAACTGATTGTGAGCGCATGAAAAAGCTGATATTACTGCGTCGCGAAAACCAGTCAGAGCGCTCGTGCCTTGCAGCTGTGGTCTCGCCGCGACCAGCACGTATACGGTAGTTTTTTTTACATTCCTTTTTGAATTGTTTTTCTGATTTTGCATTTTTTTCGTTTTTTTTGTAAACAAACTACCGTATACGCGCTGGTCGTGGCGAGACCACAGCCGTAAGACACGAGCGCTCTGAATGGTTTTCGCGACGCAGTAATAGTGAGTGGGTATGGCCACACGTGACCTCTGCGTTTTATCAAAAGGCGGGTGGTGTTTGCAGATTTTTCACGTGAAATCTGTACTGTAATCGACAGGAATACTGAATCGGTGATATCAAATTTCAAAGTTGTTTAAAAATTGTAGCTCAGATGTTCATGAATGCATCATATTGTTTTTTTATAAATATTCTTTAAACTCATGTATTACTCAATAATATGTACGTAGTATATACAAACGCCGTTGTGATGTGTGTTGCTAAAAAAGGGAGAAGATTCATATTTTTTATATGAGCGCAGATTACGAAAAAAGAAAAAAAGTTTGCACACGTTCTCCTCCAACTAAAGCGACACGTGAAAATTCGCAAAAAAATTCATAAGAGTATTTCCGAACTCGCCATGGCTGAAAGGTGCAGAAAATCATGTTTTGAAAATCGGTTTACTTGTCCTTTTCCAGGTATTTTTATACGGTCTTTGCTTAGCCTCAGATCCATTGAAATAAGGTTTAGACCAAATGCTGAACGTTTCCTTACATGTAATCTCCATAGCTTTTACAAATCTGTTAACCTGAAAATTCACAGAATTTGGCACTACAAACCAATAATAAAAAGTGATTCACAGATATCGGTTTAATTTCAGACAATTAAATACAACTCGACACATTGCTCAAGTGGGAAATAGTGAAACTGATATCAAAACAGCTGAGAAATTCGAACACTTGTCAACTTGACAATAGGATTGTAGTATTTCCTTATTAGATTGCAATGGTGAGACCTTGATTTTTTCTTACAAAAGGGCAAGGATCACTGATCAAATTTTTACACGAATTAATTTATTCTTTTTTTAAAGCTGTTTTTTTGATCTTTTCTGAAATTTAAAACAAGTATTTAGGACATTAAAGTGTCACCTTCGACGGTCTAGACGTATGTACATATTCAAGAGAACTCTTGTCACTACAATTTAAAGCAGTTCTTAACGGTTTTTTTTGAGACTCAATCAGACATTAATCGAAAAAAACCAGATCAAAGAAAAAAGCAAAACCGATTTTTCAAACGCACCTCAAATCACTGATTTGTTTTTCTCTGCATTAATGGGGGGGGGGGGGGGGCAATTGCCTCGCCATTTGCTTACAACCTTTGTCCCAATTTTGAAACAATTACAAACCTTGTGCAAATTCTTCACTCCCTGCAAAGTTTGGACAAAAAATGAGCGGTGTGCACCAGAGTTGCATGGAATCGCGACTTCCGAATTCCGACTCCTTTCAATTCCATGCGACTCTGGTGTCGCTTTTTATATTCATGCTCGTGTATTGTTTTCGCTACACTGTTTCCCACCCATATTGCATCTGTCTTTGAAACTTTACTTTCTTAAATTGTATGTCATCACAATTATTATCTGTTTTTCAGTTGCATCAAATGAACTTTGTGTCCATTCAGGGAGACCCTCGCTACATCGAATATCAGTTCGATTGGTTTAGTTTTCCAGTTCTTGCCGCATGTGTTCCACCTATTTATTTGATTCCAACTGTTTGCGTGATTGGCAAGATTTCCAGTGTTTACTTTCGACAAATTTTAACGAAAAAGGAAGAGTCGTTGAATCCACACGCCTTTTTTGTCATTGTATTTTCACAATACGCGGTAAGTCAGTAGGGACGAACTGTATGGAAAAAGAAAATTCCTAATTGTAAAATAATAAAACATGCAAAATAATATTTTTTAAAAAACTACCGTAAAACTGTATCAGAAACGCCCCTATAATATAGGCTATAACAGAGAGGCACTTCTAGAGGCATATTCAAAAATAGAGGCGAGCCCGTACTCGGCCGTGCGGTTTTTTATCGCTATTTTGTGCATCGCCGTAAATATATTCAGTCTCAGCGATCAACTTTGCTCAAAAATAAATTTAAACTAAACCGATGAGAAAACCAAGTGTTTTTTTTTACAATACAGTGCGTCCAATATTAATAGGACCCCCCTTGATTTTGAGGGTCTAGGCAAAACCAAAAAAGATACAAAAAATCTGTGATTACCATTCGATTCAGCAAACAAATAAACCCCAGAAACCAAATTTCCACGTGTCTAGCACTTTTTTGACGCCCGTACCACCAAAAAGTCACTTTTTCAAGCGTCCAATATTAATAGGACCACCTCGGGATTTTAGTGTTTCGGTGATTTTTTTATTGGGTTTTCATCAGGAAACATAATTTTTCATAAATTTTCGGTATCAGGAAACATAATTTTTCATAAATTTTCGGTATGAAAATGACAATTTATTTAATTTTTTATTATTTTAAACTATTTTCATGGTTGTTTTACACTTCTTCATCAATGTTTTCACTCTTCAAATTGGAATATTTCTTTCATGAAAACGCAGCTACAAAAACACAGTTTATTGGAGCGAAAAAACAAAATCTATAAAAAAAATTGAATCCAGGAAACAATTCTCAATAGCTGGTTTCTCCACAATTTTTTTATCACTTTGACCACTCTGTTCGGCCTAGTGGCAACGAGTTTCTTAGGCTCGTCGACGCTCATAGCATCCCATTCACGTTGCACAGCAGTTTTGAAAGCTTGAATATTGTTGTCTATTTTGATAAACACGAGGAACGAGCATTTCCCACAAGTTCTCAATCGGATTGAGGCCCGGGCTGCAAGCCGGCCAATCGAGCACTTTGATTCCTTCAGCCGCGAACCAGTTCTTTGTGAAGTTGCTGGAGTTAATGGCAGCATCGTCTTGTTGGAATGTATGTGAGCGACATCTGTTACGGAAGAAAAAGACAAAAAAAGGCAGACATCGAGTCCAAGCTCCGCCTTGATTTCGTTGAGACTTTTCGAAGAGTTAGAAGCGGTTCGGATGACGTTTCCTTTATCACGGAAACTAGCCTTTCTTTCCGTCCACTGTACTCGTTGTTCTTCTGTCCATAGTTCACCGGATCTGATAGGTAATGTCGAATCTAACTTCTGGTTTTCTTCACGAGGCGAGACATTTCATGGAGTGAAAATCCCGTTTGACGCATCACATCCAATTTCGATTGCTCAGCAAGAGTGAGGTGATCAACGCGACTCAATGAGAGTTTAGATAACTAACTGATATGGAAGCTCTCATTTAGGACAAAACTTGATTCGGAAGTTAATTACTGAACCCGCACATCAAACTCTCGCAAAAAAGTTGGTTACAGTAACACTAATTATCACAAACATTCGAAACAACCTAGGATTCATTTGAAGAGTGAAAACATTGATGAAGAAGTGTAAAACAACCATGAAAATAGTTTAAAACAATAAAAAATTAAATAAATTGTCATTTTCATACCGCAAATTTATGAAAAATTATGTTTCCTGATGAAAACCCAATAAAAAAATCACCGACACGCTAAAATCCCGAGGTGGTCCTATTAATATTGGACGCTTGAAAAAGTTACTTTTTGGTGGTACGGGTGTCAAAAAAGTGGTAGACACATGGAACATTGATTTCTGGGGTTTATTTGTATGCTGAATCGAATGGTAATTACAGATTTTTTGTATCTTCTTTGGTTTTGCCTAGACCCCCAAAATCAAGGGGGGTCCTATTAATATTGGACGCACTGTATGAAATCAACCCTCCGGGCTGATACCTGTCATTAGAATAATTAAATGCACCCAAAGAAGTGAAAAAATTGATGAATCATTTGTCTAGCGTGCAATAGTTATCAATAATTATGAACATACTATTATGTAAAAAAAAGGAGAAATCTATCATTACCTATTTTTGTTCAGTTGCCTACCTTGGTAATTTTCTACCATAATCTTTCCCAGCGTATCGTTTACTTAATTGTGCAACCGGTAGGGATGGAAAGGTGTGGTCTGATATAAATCATATCATATGATCCTAGATCATTCTACGTGAAAATTGAACCGATAGAGTAAGAAACAAAGCAAGCAAAACAAGTAACAAGCAGGGTGGAAAAGTAATGTGTTCGATTTTTGTAAATTTATGATACTTACTTACTTGTAATACTTGTGAGGTTTAACCTCAGTTTCCATCCTGGATTACTGCGATACGATACATAGATAATGATAAACGTATAAATAACTGAACAAAGGTAGCTACAGAAAATATAGATAATGATAGATTGCCAAAAAAGGTATTTCAGAGCGTCTGTTACATGCTTTCTGACTATTTGACCATTCGAATTCCATCCACTGGATTGATAACTTCATGGTGTGCTTCACAACAACCAATTCGGTTTCTCACTTTTCTTTTCTTCTGCTCCGTCTATTTTAACTACATTTCAATGTTATTTCCATTTTTGTTAGCGTCATTGAGACTGGTGCCTATCTATTTTCCAGGGACACAGAATGAGGTATGATTTTACTATCCTCCCAGTTTTGTGCCGGTTACAGTAAGCACCGGCGGGAAAATTGTAAGAGACTCAGTTTTTGCATTGCGGACAGTTACTCAGGAAATTTTTGGCGCGTTATGGCAAGATTCGGCGTCTAGGTGGCTAATAGCCACTGAAAATAGCTAATAGCCGCCTGAAAAGGCTAATAGCGGGCGATAATGGCAACTAGCCGACGAATTTGGCTATTTGCCGCCGAAAAGGGCTATTAGCCATTATTGGGTAATGTCGCCATCTATAAAAAATGCATCTGTTGGAAAAGCAGCTATAAAATGTTTACTTGCAACAATTAGGGGAAACAGTATTCGCGCTTACTCGGTGCTTTTGCGACTTTTTCCAGCCACAAGATGACCGAAATTTGAAAAGGAAAAATTTTGAAAATGATAGCCGACTGAAACGGCTAATAGCCATGGAAAACGGCTAATAGCCATCGAATATGGGGAGTGTGCCAAATACATATGGCACACGCCCCGAATCGGTGGCTATTAGCCGTTTTCAATGGCTATTAGCCAAAAATTTCCTGAGTAAGGTGCTATAAGCTTGCGCGCCACTTTTTACTGTAACTGGCACTAAAATATGTGGAAACAATAATAGAAAAATACTTATAAAAGTAGTTTATAACGTTATTCTATTTTCAGCAGCTCTGCTCAAAAATAGTTCGAATATGCACACCATTAATTTTCATTTATCCATTCTTCTTTTCTTTTTTTCTGTTTCCGGCTCTTGGATTCTGTATACAACTTGAAGGTCCTTATCAATTTGGAGCCGTCTTTCTATACCACATTGGAACTTGGCATGATGTATGTAAAATACTTAATCTCAATTATTTCGTTTGCAAAGCTTGTTAATTTCTAGATGAAAGTAGCAGGCGGATTGCTGGTTAATGCGACTGTCTTGCTCGTGACAACAATTGTATTTAATGTTCTGTTGTACAGAAATTTGAAGAAACTAGGTAATAAAAGGCATAGCGTCAAACTTCAAAGAGCAGAATTATCGATATCTTTGACTTCATTATCAATGCTTCTTTCTTATATTACGAATATAGTATTCCTTGTGAGTTCTTTACAGAAAAACTTCTTCGGTTAAAAAAAATATTTTTCTTCTCACGGCATCCCAGCCTTCCGAAATTGTTTCTACCTGGTGCATTTTTGAAACTCTAAGGCTCGGTAATTTTCTGACCGGAAGGCCTCGTTTTTGGACTAAAATGATGGTGTCATCCTGAATAATCAGCTATTGTCGGCCCGCCAAAATGGTCAAACGTGCTTCGCTGGACTCAACGCTATGCGATTTTCATTTTGGTGTCCAAATTATTTTATTTCAGGTATAAATTCAACGTGAAATGAAATAATTTGGAAACTAAAGTGAAAATTTCATAGCGTTGAGTTCAGCAGAGCGCGTTTGACCATTTTGACGGGTCGACAATAATGATTCGAATTTCTCAAAAAAGTAAATTTTCGGGTGAAAAAATAAATTCATTATCCGACGAACTTGGTTGCGCATTGGACGACGGGGGAGGCGTGCTTTTCCCATTTCAGTTTTCAAAAACTTAAATTCATTTAGTTACCCGAAACAACAAAAAAAACCGATTTCTGCATAAAAGAAGAATTTTCGGCGCATCTTTTTTTTTAATTTTCTGCTACATTTTCAGCTAATATACGTAATCTACCCACCGTTGACATTCTATTTCATTGCTCTTCGTCCGATCGGAAATGACTTTGAAACAGTTTTGGTTCCTTGGACGTTTTATTTGACTCATCCAGCTTTCAATAAGAGGAAACTGATAACGCCAGTGAATAGTTCTAAACAAGTTTTTCATAAAACTATTTGAAAGTGTTTTAAATATTTGTTTTTATTTACAATTAGGAATTGTATTTGTTGAATAAATTTGTTTAACTTTTAAAAATTGTACGTTTTCTTTGATGTGTAAGAAGAAATTTGACGAGTGGAGCTGATCGCAATTTCAGAATGTACCGTAAAAACTACGCTTAAAGCTAAAATATATCCGTTTCATTAAGCATTTCGATAAATATAGACGCCTCCTTTGGAAACTTCTCTGATTTTTTTTGATCGCCTCACTGGCAGGCAGCTCAGTACTTACCTGGAAGCCAAAAAATGCATCGACCGGGCAAATTATCATTACCTACTTGTTCTGTACCTACCTTTATTTAGTTACCTATTATGATCTTTACCTACTTTTATTTTAGTTTTGTTTTTTTGGCAAAGACCGAAAGGAGTGATCTGGTATGATCTGAAATAAACACACGTGAACATTAAATGGATAGAGAAAAAATTTTAAAAGTTAAGATATAAACAGTCATGATAGGTAAAGAACGTTTTTGATTTTGGTAGGGAAAGATCATGGTAGGTAAGGATAATTTGCCCATCGAACTTTTTCAAGCTCCATTGATTATGTTCTTTTGCAAAAACGACATTTTCATCTCCTCTTTTTTAAGAACTTTTCACTCCCAGTAAAGTAGAGATCACCCACGAAATGCATCCGTTCTTCTCTTCAATAGAATTTGTCCGACATGTCTTGTCAAATATTCCCCTTCCTCTATTTCTATTCCCAGCATAATTCAACTAACCAAACATCCAGTTCCCAACCCAAAAAAGAAAAGAATGAAGAGTACAAATGGTCCCCCGGCAAGCGGAACGCGGACATCAAGACACGAAAAGAATAACAATGTATTCAGATGAGGTCCCTACTGATTTAAAGAAAAAAGGAAGACGTGAGGGAGTGTGAGGATGTTGACGCGGAATTCAATGTTTTTTTTTAAGAATCCCAAAGATGAACTTTTATTTTTCGAATTGGTCCGCAAATGGATTGAAGAAAGATGGAGATGGATGGAGTGTTTGCATTTGTGATTCATAATTTTTTATTTCTCTGTATCATTTTCTATACATTTTGGATTAGAAATTTTTTTAAAAGTTAATTCGAGTGCATTCGGACTGTTTACACCAGATTCTGTTTTAGTAATATTGCCTTTATTTCATATGACTTTTATAAATAAGTAGGTATTTAACTTAACTTAAAGTACGCGTGCTTTCCTAATTAGGGCACCCCATGGACAGTGAAAGTTCAAGAGCAATCCAACAATTTTTAGACCTTTTTGGATAATAGTGTATTTTAGTCGGATTTCAATCGTTTAACAAAAAGCTGTGATGAACTGGTTAGATTAAAGTATTGCGAATATTCCGTATCAATACAGTTCAAGAAAAATTGAGAGACCGTGGCCTATGTTTCCCTCTGATTTCTCTGAACCTCACTCCAAATCCAAAAGATTGAAATTCATTTTTCGATTGGAGCGAGTTTGCAGCGTTTTATACCGAGTATATTTAATCGACAAAAGTTGTCCAGAAAATAGTTCAAAAACTGTTGTGGTGGCCAAGGATTGCCATCGATTATGGAATGTTTTTTATTTATTTATTTATTTATTTGTATACGCCCATTGCGGTACGTGAAAAGAAAATAATACAGAAGAAATGTATATGTGGAAATAAAGAAAGCGAAGTGGTAAAAAAATAGGCAGGAAATATGGTCTGAGTAAACGTGAGAATGACACATTTTGGGGGAGAAAAGAGGAAGGATTGTGCGTAAACGTCCGGTCGTAATCAGTGGTCACATTTTGAATGAAGAGAGCGTGCGGTTAACAAAAAAGTTTCTACGTATTTTAGTTTTGCAGTGGTTCCATTTGAATTTATTTTTTGCGCGCGTGCGGGTGTTTTTCTCATAAGTGAAGAAGTTTTGAAACAAAACATCCTAGTTTCAAGACGTTTCAGAGGTGCTACCTCGGAATAGAACTGACGCGTAATAGAACTGTAGCGAAATTGAACTCGCTTTGGAATAGAACTGTAGTGAAATTGAACTGAAGCGAAATAAAACTGTTCGGAATAAAACTGATCGAAATAAAACTGTTTTGGAATAAAACGGTTCGGAATAAAACTGTAGCGTTTTGGAACTAAATTAGCAATGGAGCGCGATTGCATTGCTTCCTCATTCAAATATTGGAATTTCTCATGCGCGTGCTTTTTTCAACAGTTTTATATTTGAGCTATTCATCGAAAATTGTTTGTTTTGTTGTTTTTTGAATAAACTTTTATCATTTTTTTCTCGGCCCGCCTTGACGGTCAAGCAATGCAATCGCGCTCCATCGCTAATTTAGTTCCAAAACGCTACAGTTTTATTCCGAACAGTTTTATTCCAAAAAAGTTTTATTTTGCTACAGTTCTTTACCGAACAGTTCTGTTCCGAACGGTTCTATTGCGAAGCAAGTTTTATATCGCTGCAGTTCTATTACACTTCAGTTCTATTCCGAGGTAGCACCGTTTCAGAGCGTTCCCGTCAGGTGACCGGAAGCGGTAGAGCACATTTTCTTTATTAATTACACTGAAGAGTTTATTCAAGTTAGCACATTTAATGCTAAATTTAACACTCATAATAAGATCGCTAGCCATTTTAAATTCCAATGTTTTATTTCTTTCTCTTTTTAAAGCTCCTCTCACATCAAAAACTTCTAGTCTCAAAAAAACACACTTTTTAAGTAATTCTAAATCGTCGACAAATCTAATTCTGTTTTCATCCGTCCGCCGTCTGCCCCTTGTGTCTAGGGCTTCAGAATCAGAATCCTTAATTTCCAAAGCATGTCTCTGAGTTTTTTTTTTGTGCAATTAAACCCATACATCTGTACACTCGACTTGTTGATTCATTCTCCAGCGTTCAGGGGTTCACTCTTCTTTGTTGGCTCAACTCTTTTTTTCTTTTTAAAAAGCTGAAATCTAGAGCTCAAACTCCCAAGGCGAGACTTCCGGCCGCCGTGAAATAAATCGTTTCAATCTAAAGAAAAAAACAATAAAAGAATGAGGGGTGGCCAGAAAAAAAAAAGAAAAATGGATTGCTGCATGGAAATTAAATTTCTGAAACATTTCGCCCCGTTTATCTCTTTATCCAATACAATTCTCGTTGTCTTTTTTTTGCATTGCATGTGCAAATTTTCTGATCGTTTGGACTCGATCAAATCCCATGATAGTGCTTCAACAAGTTCCGCTTTCAGTTAAAAAAAACTCGTTTTCGTGATAATTTTTTGTAAAAAATATAGCGACAATATTCACAGTACGGAGCGCTGCAAACTCGCTCCCTTCGCACAGTGGAGGACGCGGCCACGTTGGCGACGGGAGAGTGCAGAAAACTGAGAGAGCGTGGCCGATGTTTCGCTCTGATTTCTCTGAATCTCGCTCCACATGCATGCGAAACTCATTTTTCGATTGGAGCAAGTTCGCAGCGTCTCATACTGAGTATAACAGGGGGTACGACACTCCAAAATGATGCGATGAGAGTCGTTTATCGTAAATCGACTCTGTCATAATTTTACCGAAAATTTCTGTTTTTTCAAGGATTTGTATAGTTTTTTTTTAATTGTTTTTTGGTGGTTTTCCACCAAAATTTATTTTGCTCTTTATTTTCTGGTTTTCGTCAACAATTAAATACAAGAAAAACACAAATTTTGAATGACGTAGTAGATAATATTGTGAGTACAATTAGCGATTAATTGACGTGTGGATTTCCATTTTATCAAGCTTTAAGCTTTTAAAAATACAGTTTTGATTTCATTCGCAAAAAATGATACGATCCAGTACGATAAATATGAAAAATATCGACGTTACGACGCTTCAAAATGGCTCAAGGGGTATTGTTTACCGTAAATCTACACTGCTTAATTTTACCGAAATTTTCTATTTTTTTCAAGGATTTTTAGTTTTTTAAATTGTTTTCAGCTAGTTCTTACCGAAATTTATTTTCTCTTTTTTTTTGGTTTCTTGTAAATAATTTCAGTCAAAACATGAAAATTTTGGATGACGTAGTAAATAATATAGTCAGGACAATTAGCGATTATTTGGCGTGTGGATTCATCGAGTTTAAAAAGATTTTACGATAAATCTGATTTTCGGTCTCAATATTGTTATTTTTGGCTATTTTTAAATTTATTAAAAGTTTGCTCAATTCCTATGGGTCTAGCTTTCTATAAATTGGATACAACCTATTTTAAGATAAATTTAAACTGTCGTTTTTTTAGTTCACAAGGCGCCAAAAATTAGTTTTGAAACGATCATTGTATACAATTTTGGAAGAAATAGTGACCCCAAAAAGTTTTCGTACTATTGTCGGCCCGTCAACGCTATGCGATTCCCATTTTGGTCTCAAAATTATTTGATTTCACGTTGAATTTATACGTTACTTAATTTGGCAACCAAAATGAACGTCGCATAGCGTTGAGTTTAGCGGAGCGCGTTTGAACATTTTGGCGGATCGACATATAATTTCGAAAGGAATTATAGCCAAGTAGTACTGTCCTGTTCTTTGCTGTCAACCAATCTAGCTCTTCTTGTTTACTTCCACCCTTTTACTTCCTCTTACTCTTTTCATATGTACATATTTCAACTGAAGTTTACTCCAAGATCGCACCCACTCCTTACAATTAAAGGTCTTTGTGTCTTTCCTCTGGCTGCAATCAAAATCTTTTCACTTCCAGAAGGATAATTAAGCACGAAACTATACTCACATTTTGCAAGAATCTAAATCCTCTTAAACTTTCCTATTTATCCACATTTTACCAACCCCGTCCCCCACTTTTCCCTACTGTGACTCAGTTTTTGTTTTCCTTTCTTCCAAGAAGACGAAACTAAAAGAAAGTGGAGTCAAAGTGGCGGAAAGATAACAAGATTTGGGCGCCTGGAGGCGCAAGAATCAAAATGAAAAATGAGAACTTTTCAGAGAAAAAATACTGAAAAGTCGGTGGTGGCGGCCAAAAATATTTTTCCATAATCTTCGCTACGCTGCCCCTGGAGAGTTTTCATGTTTTTCCTGTTTTGGTTTTCAATTTCCGAAACGTCTACATCTCAAAGTTCCAATTGATTCCCTAGAAACTTAACCAAACATCTTGGCTATTTAAACAGTTTTATCTCAACCTAGAGTTTCCCAGAACGTCTTCCTCCTCTGCTTGTTGTACTTTTCTTCTGTCTAGAATTCAAAATTGCGTTCTAGTGTAAATTATAGATTAGAATTGCAAAATTCTCAAATTCTGTTCTTTGGATTTTTTTTCCAGACTTTGATGTTGTTATGGTATTTTTGTGTCCTTTTTTGGCTCGTCAAAATTATCGTTATTGTACGCCATAGAATATTTTTAATTGATAATGTGTTATTCAGGGAAAGAGCCAAACTTAGATGTAGACAACTTGTGTTGGCTTCCTAGATCATTGAAAACAATCTATTGATTCCTGTACCATTTGTAAATGTTTTATATGTTTGTTTTTTTGGGATATCGTTTTACAATCTACAGTACCTAGTACTAGTAATCTCTGAAATATAGGCATTTTGCAGGTATTTCTAATATTAAAATACAAAGGCTGCATCTAATAGAAGGGCAGGCTACAGTAGAAAGGCAGTTCTTAGTTCTCTGTTTCAAATGTAGGATTTTGGCGATTTTTCCTAGTTTAAAGCCATAAATCAGAGAACAAACATTGTTTTTTATGGGTTTTCCGTGTTTTTCTTATCAATCAAAGCGTATGTAGTGTTAAATTTGCTTCAAAAAATATAAGGGCATTTTCTTCTTATTGGGTAAACACACCTTTCTGTACACAAACTGATATACTCCAGCCGCGTGAATAATTTTATTGTCCTACCAATTACGGACATTTTTAGCTAATAGCCCTTGAAAACGGCTCTTTAACGGCCATCGAACTCGAGCCGGGTGCCATATGAGTTTGGGGGATTTCCCTATTTCAATGGCTAAATATTGTCTTCAACTGCTTTCGTACATACCGTAAAACCTGTAATAGAAGGACATGTCCTTCTATTCTCAACCCCCCTCAAATGATGTCCTTCTAATATAGGGTGTCCTTCAATTATAGGGTGTCCTTCTATTTTTCGGAGCATGTTAAAGGAAGAAACAATTTTTAAAGGAATCATTTTTATGAAAAAGCTTTCATCAAACCAGCCGTTCGGCGACTCAAAAACGGGGGAGGGGTGGGGTACTATGGTATAGAACTCAAACGGAATAGAACTGCTACGGAATAGAAATTCGAGGGATAGAACAGTCTGAAATTGAGCTGTTCCGACCCAGAACCGCTCGAACAACTCGAAGAATTATTTCGTTGTACATTGTGAGGCCCTGAGTTCTAGTCGTGCAGTTGTTTTTTAGTACAGCTCCATTTCAGCCGGTTCTATTCCGCGCAGTTCTATTCCGTGTATGTTCTATACCGTAGTACCCCCGAAAGATGTGTTCCAAACAATACACTTTAAAACAATTTTTAAATAATTTTTCTGCTGTCTCTATTCTTCTCTTTTCAATTATTAATCACTAAAAGTTCGACTGGGACCCTATCGGAACCTAAGCCATGCAGCGCTAGGCCATCGGCGGAATACGTATTTTCTACGTGAGAACTTGGGAGACGCAAGACGAAGTGCGGGAAAGTCCGCAGTGTACGGTCCGTGTGCGAGCGGTGGAACTCTCATAGATGGATAGTATGATTTTGAATTCACTCCAATAAGTTCTTATTTGGCGTCTTTCAAACGACGGCCACCATCCGGCAGACGTCGATAATCAGACCTCATGAACTGATTTTGTGACATATCCTCACTTTCGTCATGTTGAAATTATATTTTTTAACAAGAAAACAAAGAAAAAAAAGAAAAGTTCGGAAACAAACGTTTAAAAAATCATGGGTGTTCTTAGTAAAGTGTCCTTCTAATATAGGGGTCCTTGTATTATAGGGTGTCCTTCTATTTTTCATTGGAAGCCTAAGACTGTCCTTCTATAATAGGGGTGCTTTAATTATAGGGGTTCTTCTATTGTAGGTTTTACGGTATTTAAAATTCTGGGCATTTTCAGGGAATTGTGGCTAATAGCCAAGGAAACGGTTGAAAGCCATTGAAAAATGTGTACCGGAGCCCGTTTTCAGCTATGAAGCATTCAATACCCCGTGTACCAAAAACCGTCAAACATTTTTGAGGAAACTGCACATTTCAAAACACCAATAACCTACCCCACCATTCATCGCAAATGCTGATAAAAATGTGACCGGTAAGGACGAACGCAAAAAAATGAACACTTCCTCCTCTTCTTCTCCATGTTTTCATAGCCTCCAGGCAAACCGCCACCCGGCAGCAAAAGCAGCGAAAAAAAACTCTTCATAAGCTCATTTTTTCTGGATTTGATTGATGTGCTAGTTCTCGTTTTTCTGCTCCTCCCCTATCTCCTACTCAGATTTAGACAGATGACGTGGAGACAAAAATCAAAAAAATTTCTTTAGTATTTTTTTTCTATTTTCTGCTCGGTTGAGTGGGTTGTTGAAATCCTCTCGTTTTTTTCTTCCAAGTTTGACAATGTTTTTTTATTTTTAGTCATTTTTTGAAAAATAAAAATAGATCGTTAGATGGTTTGGAGACTCAAAAAAGATATAAAATCAAAAAGCAAAAAAAATAGATGATCCTGATCAGTCTGGAACTGGAAAAGCGTTCATTTCGGAATTTCGGCATTTTCATTTCCTTTTTTTTATTATTTCCATTCAAAGACTTACAGAATTCTTGTACAAGTTGCGGCAAAATTTTTCCAATGGTCTCACACCGCCATAATAAATATTTGAAAGTCAAGTTTTAATTTCTGTGATTTCATACTCAACTAAATTTTAAATGAAGTTGAATTAATTTTAAAATCCTCAAAAAAGGTTCACTATTCAAGAAGGTGCCAAAAAAAAGCTGCTTCGCAATAATTTTTCCGCCCCCTGTACATTTAAACGACACTCCAAAATAACGCACTTACCGCTTGTTTAGCAAATATTTTCAAATGTATTTTACATATAGTCATTCTTCCCTTTTTTTTTTATCCCTCAAGAACGAGGTTTAATATATTTAAAATAACGCAAATCATTTTAAATTCATGAAATTGCTGTGTGATAATAGTTTTTAATATTCCAGCAAAGTTGACGACATGTCTAGATAGGTAGCAGGTGAAAAATTACAAGAGTTAACAATTTCGAATTTTCCAGAAATAAACCAGATGTACTGAAAGCAAAATGTCAATTTCTCAAAGTCTAAAGCTCTACGTTTGAATCTAAAAAATGACAAAATTTGAATTTTTGAGTACTTCGTTCTTGATCACTTATTGTATTCCATATCTAGCGTGTCTGTGAGTTACGCAAAATAATGTGTGAATCACAAAAAAATTATTACCATGAATAACCACATGGCCCACCCATAAAAATTGTGCACTTCTTGTTATCAAACTCCGTGTGCTCAAAAAACAGTTATTCTGCAAAATGGTCTTACCAATTCAAAATCGTGACTAATTCAGTGGTATCCTTTTGTTATTGGCCGCTGGAATGCTCACTTAGACTGAACGATTAATTTGATTGAAATATATTTGATGGAAATGGAGATTGAGATATAAAGACTAGTGGGTGGTTTTTTTCCGTTGATCTCTATAGCATGACTAATTTTTCTATTTTTGAAGGATGAAAAGTTTATGGTGGTACCACAAAAAACGTTTTTTTTTCCTTCGCTCTCACACCATCTGCGTAATAATTCTGTATCGTAGAAGCACTATTTCGTTTAGTTCTGTTCCATCCCAGTGAATTCTGAATTTCTCTTGGAATTGTTATAAAAATTGGAACCTTTTTTAATCAAGCATTTCTCGAACGTGGTTCCAATTTTTATGCTAGTCACGGGGCTCACAGTGCACTCAGATACTTGAATAATATTTTGAATTTCCGCTTTTTTAAAGCCAGTCTTTTTGTTGTTACGACGTACTGCTCTCATCTTCACCATTTATCAACAGTTTATCGCCTTCTAAAACAATACGACGAAAGTGAACATTGAAAATTTACGGTTATTGTGAACAAAAAATTATTGATTTTTTGATCCCTTAGAAGTACACGATGTACTAGAATCTACAGAAATGAAAACGCGCCCTGTTGAATTTCTCTGCGTCTCCACAGTTGAGTTAGGTCAAGTTTACCTAAAAGCGTACAAAAATGGAGACTCAGAGACATAGAGAAGTAGCCAGCGAAATTTCCAATGCAAAAAAATTCCAAAACGTGTGAAAGTAGTCTCGAAAACTTAAAACAAATATAAAAATATAGCACTTTGAAGTGTTGCAAATTATCGTGAAAGTGTGTTTTTTTTCTCTATTCTACGGTTAAGACGTTAAATAAAAATACAGTAATATTTTCTCTACAGTAATTAATTATGTGGCACGTAATTTCATTATGAGGCGACTGTTAAATTTCACAAACAATTTCAATTCATTGCTCTCTTTTCGTTTATTTTTCACTGTTTTCTTTTTAAAATCTCCGCGACACTCATATTTACCAACCGGCTCTCTAGTATCATAAGATTTCTTATTTCTTCAAAGCGGATAAAAAAAACAACTCACCAGAAATACTTCTCAGCTGAATGACCGGAAATTAACGCAAAACCCAACTATCCTGACTTCCGTTCGTACTCCTTCCTTCTAGTTTTTTTTCTCCACATATTTTCTCCTGAATTATGTACAAAAAACCTTTCGCGTGCAAACTGAAGATCCGCTCTCTCTGTCTCTCTCTTCCCCCACTTTTTTATTTATTATTCAAGGCTTCCTTATGAAGAGGAAAAATTGCTTTTCAAAGCGGTAAAGAAAGAGAAAAAGTCGTCTGGAAAGAAGAAGAAGAAGAAAAAAAGAAGAGCGGAACGAAGGATGCGAAAATTAATTTCCACTCCCACACTCTAAAAATTTCCATAAACGTCTCCTTTTTTGGACGCAAGAAAAAAGGGAAAATATTCGGGGAATTCTCCTTTTTTCGGCTTTTCGAGTTTGCATATTTTATTCTTTTTTTAGTTGCGACCTGAGTGGACATTTGGATGTCTGTCACTTTTCGTTGTTTACTTTTTTTTCAAAAACTTTCTTTTTCATCCTCTAAATCCACATCGTAACCCAAGTTTTTTGGGTCATAAATGTATCTTTTAAAGGTCCAGTTAACCTGATTTTCACATTTTCTAATTTCCTATAAGTTGCTTTGTTAAATAAATTTATATCTGAAACACCAGTTTCAGTGCCAACCTGTGCCAGACGTGCAAATTTCATTTTTTTTTTAACCTGATTCGATTTGTGGGGTCTAATCAAATTCATTTTCTGATTTTTCATTCTAGCTTCTGCAATAGTCGAGAACATATTTTCGGGAACTGAACATTTTTAATTATTTTTTCAAATCTCTCGTTCAAAACTTGTAATTTTGTACCCAATTTTTTTTCAGATTCCATAAAAAATCTTGATAATATTTAAAATCATTGAGAAATTTATTGTGTTTTCAATCGAATTGCGACATGAGAACGCGAGACTCCGCCCACTTATTTGTGCGCTACCACGCGAACACATAGATATTTGAAGAGACGCAGACAGAACGGCACAAAAAAAGTGGGCGGAGTCTCGCGCTTTCATGTCGCAAATCGATTGAAAACACAATACAAAAAATATTTCTGACAAGTGTGTTGATCACAATTTGATAAATATTGTTTCGACATTTTCGACACTTTTTGTGTGCAAACAAAGAGCAGGGTGTTGTTTTGAAGTGTCGTTGCAATTGCAGATTTGGATCTGAAATAAAAAACGGAGTTGCAAATGATGCTTCAAAATAACGCACGGTACGCGTTACGAACCTACCGTAAACTCTGTAATAGAACGGCCGGCCGTCCTATTTTTCACTACCCTCTTAAGGGGGCCAGTCTATTTTAGGGAGCAGTTACCGTAAAAACTTTTAAATGGCCGCCCCTATTTGAATGCCACCTCTGATATAATGTCACTCTGAAGCCTACTTCGAACAACAGAATGCCACCCCTTATTTGAATTTATTACATTCCATAAACGCTAAGACCCCGTATCTTGTTTTTTTAATGTGCAAAATCACTGTTACAGCTAGAAAAATTTGTCATGAATCGAATTTTGGGGAACTTTCCATTTGGGAATTCTTGTGTGCAGAGTGAATATTTTAATATTTCTGACAAGCTTCAAAAATGACGTTTCGTAACTTTAGTGCATTTTTGCATCGCAGTGATCCAACTATGTATTGTTCATTCGCGAAAAAAGCAAGTGCGCTCCACGAAACTTAGTACTTCGTGGATTTAATTTTCGTCGCCACATTATTTAATTTCACGTTGACTTTACACGAGAATTGAAATAATTTAGCGACGAAAATGAAATCCACGAAGTACTAAGTTTCGTGGAGCGCACTTGTTTTTTTCGCGAACGGACAATAGTGGGATTAAATTCTCAAAAAGATCGAAAAATTAATGAAAAAATTCTAATGGGGGTATTCACGAGGAATGAAAACACAAAGTTGCACTAAAATTTAGATATGTCCCAGAGCCCTTCTAAACTGTCCATACAAATTTAACCTACTCGTGAAATTCGAAATCGTCCCAAAAAATTACTTCCTGAAAAGGAAATGATGTGTTAGTACATATCATAAAATTTTCATAACTATCATGTTTTAAATATTTTTTATCTCGAAAATCGCAACTAGTGACCTAGTCCAGGTAAACCTGAGCAAGCAAGTGCGTCACAGACTCGGTCACTGCAGCTTATCTCTCTGGAGAATCTTACTCGACACCAAACGAGTCGAGTTTTATAACAAAAATCATTTTAGCAGGTGAAAGTGACCATAATAATTTCGTTTTTGCACACTATCAGTCGGTTTTTAGGCTTCATGCCCTTCCGCTTCATACAAAAAGTTCGACATGCAATGTTCCGTTTTTCTGTGATTTCTCATCACGAAGGAAAGAAAAGAACTCAACATACATCTTCACTTGCTTTTTATTCGCATTTTTTTCATTTTCAGAACAATATTGGTTCTTTTCCGATTGTTCACGCATTCTTGTTCCTTTTCTTGTTCAAAGTGTTCATATCCAGAAGACCTAGTATTCCTGAATGACTTGATCTCTGAAATACAAGAAAAAAGAAAAGAAAAAGTGCATCTGTTTCTTATTCTGAAATATATCTTTGACTTCTTTCCAAGCAATCCACACGTTTTCAATTAATTTACTTATGTACATATGTACATACTTTCCAATTCTAAAATACCGACATCCCCATTTTCAATTAAAATTTCTGATTTTTTGCACTCTCTCGGAACCATTTTTAAACAATCGCGAATCTCGAAAATTGCGGTTAAATTAGCCTTTGTTGCGCGGTAAATTGCTGTACGCGACTCAGCGCGGCGCAACGAACAATGAAAAAGGAGCAAAAGAGATTCTTGATTTCTGATGCACTAGTCCTTTCATCTCCCCCACTTAATGACACACTTTTGACAAAATTGCACATTTAGTATTGTTATAAAAGTTCAGCATGATTAATAATCAATAATTCATGTCGAGTTTAAAGTTCTGGGTGACTTCCACCTTTTTAACTTTTGTAAAACGGAAATTTTTCGTTGTTTTAATTTCTTGCATTTTCTATACTCGTAAATCCTTAATTTTCTAGCTTAAACCCCCAATTTGAATAGCCGTTTTTAGGTCTGATAGTGAAGGAAAGAGTGCATTGAAACCAGGTGTTTGAGGAGCAGACTCCGGCTAACTACCGTAATCCCGCTAGCTCCGAACATGCATTTTTTAGGGTTTTCGAGGGAGTTTTATGGTCAAAATGTGGAGAACGAATCGACATAAATTATAGATGAAAGTTAAAAAACAGTACAGTAATTTCATATCAAAACGAATTGATTCTGTATCTGAAAAAATTCTTTAAGAAAAGATTTTTTTTTTTTGAAATCATTAATTTCGATTCAAAAGAGCTACCCGAAACTGTACAAAACTGTCAAAATACCGTGTCAGTTCTAGTAAATAAACATTTAAGCTTTTGAACTTTTCTAAATAATTTTGAGAGGCAAAAAAACTCAATAAAATGATCTCAACTTCTCATTTCATTACACAATTCGCTTTTTTTGGACCTAAAAATTCAATTTTTCAATAACCCCTATCTGTACAAAAATACCACACACATTTGTTATTCCAAAAAAGTAAAAACAGACCAAATACAGTTCAGCGAGCCAGACAGAAAAAAGAGAACAACTTATATTCCAAAGATCAGCTGAAAATTGTTTCCCAGACTCAAATTTTTGACCACAATGATCATCATTCCACTCTTTGCCCTTTCCTGATTTGGCCACTTTTATTCAGTCTCCTCCTGTCACGTCACATCTCCAGAAGTTTGCACTAGTTATCCTCTTAATCCAAGCTTTTTTTCTTGACTTAATTGACACAATTTACACAAAAAGTCCCTCTCAGCCATAACACACATGCACACACATTTGTCCTTTTTGTGTGCTCGTGGAGAGAAAAATACATAAATGTTTTTATTTTTTGTTGCTCCTTTCGAATTTTGTTTTGACAAAATCTGACTTTCGCTTGGTTAGGTGTCAAATTTCAATATCTGTTGGCACTGGTATCCATCCACTATATTTCTTCACGTTTACTTTTTTTCAATTCTTCCGGTTGGTTCCTGTTTTCACTGCCATCGAAACGGGGAACGCGTCAGTGAATGTGCTGGCACAGTGCGTGTTCGGACTACCTTTTTGAAATTTTTGTACGCGACTCTGCGTCTCCAGTTTTGCGCGCTTTTAACTAAACTTGGCAGATCGCCACGGTGAAGACGCAGAGAATGCTATAGAGCGCGTTTGCCTTTATGTAGGGTGTAGCACGCCGTTCAGAATTTAGTTGGTTCAATGACATTTTTTTCAGCAAACAATGCTGTTTAATCATTTGGATTCCCTTTTCACCTTTACTGTGTCTTGTGAAAGCATAAAAAATCTGAAGTTTCGAAGAAATATGGGGGAGGTTATACTTTTGTGGATCACTGTACATACGTGGATACATAGTTTTGTATTTATATACTATTAAAACTGTTAAATCAGTGGTTTTGATCTGTTTTTTTCTTGTGCTTGTTTGTTTTCCTTCCATGAGCTATGACTGTTTGAGGCGGATTTTGGAAGATTATAGAGCACTTGTAGGAAGAACTGGCACGATTCCACATATAAAAACAAATGGTGTAGATGTAGACGTGTTCAGACAAGTTTTCGTTTTGGTTCGAAGGTTTTTTTGAGTCACAGGCATACTTTTTCAAAAAGTTTTGATAATTAAGCTGCTTAAATAGCTATGATTCAATTATGTTGATTAACTGACTATGACATTTTGAAATGTTGAATATGCATTTATTTACAAATCACGCTTTTTGTTAATTAAAGGTCATTCAAATTCAAAAGAAAAAGTAACTAAGAAAAAAATTCAAAACCTACTCAGAATTAACTTATTCTTGTTTAACCCTAACCCTTCTACGAGTAAATTCAGAACGGCACCACTCGCCAGAAATTAGTGCGACCGTAATACATTCAAATATAAAAATAAATTTGAAATTCGTTCAAATATCTAGCCCGCCACGCTTACCTGACAGACATTTACACAAGGTACCAAATTTTGTCTCCCACGTCATCAACACCTCTTTTTCCAAAATAAACTCTACGCATTTACTTCCCACGCTCTGTGCATCATTCTGAGAGTTGTGAAGACGTTGACTTTTTTTCCTTTCATTGAGATCATTACTATTTTGAATACAATTTATATGAGCTCATTTTAAAGCCAAGTACTTTTTTAGTCATATCTTAGTCACTTTTTTGATCGCACTTTTTTCAAAAAACATGATTTTTCTCCATTGCTTTTTATTTTGTTTTGGATCGCTGACCGTTAGCCATTTTGACGTTCTTTTTCTCTGTTTTTGTGCATTGTTTTAAATTTTTCTTTTCATCGGTGCTTCGTAACTGTATTTTGCTCGTGAACACATAAACGGCACTCTGAACTTCCACTCGGATGATATTTATTGTTTATAGTAAATAAATCGGCACGTTCTTCATTTTTTCACCAAGATTTTTAATTCTTGACGATGTTTCCCGTACTCTAGGAAACCTAAAATCGAAATAACAAAATTTTCAAAATGTTTCTTCATAATTAAGTACCAGAAAATGATCATAATATGGCCATTGATTCCCAGAAAAAGAATACTTTTTAATATTCCAAAAACCAAGCAAAAATGCAGAAAAAAAAACAGAAAAAATAGCGATTATTTGCATAGGGAACAAGCTCTTCCTCCCCAATAATTACGCTTCAGACGATTTTCCAGTTTTTTTACGTTTCTTTTTTCCTTTTTTTTTTTGCTCCTGAAGGTTTTTCGTCCAGTTATTGCACAAAATATGTATCGGAATGGGTCAGATCATCTTGCAGATTTGGAATAATTCGAATGAAAAAATATTTAGAAAAAAAAAATAAATAGAAGAAGATTATTGAATGGGATCAAAAAGATAAGTAATCTGGTAGTCATTTTTTATTTAGAGTAATCTAAAAAGTCGTAAACCCAGAATTTGTCGCTTCTCTGCGTCTCCATTTTTGCACAAGTTTCGCTAAACTTGGCAGAACTTCACTGTGGAGACGCAGAGAATGCGATAGAGCGCGTTTGCCTTCACGTACCATCTAGCACGGCTCGCCGTGAGCTTTCTCTCTTATGCTTGTCTCACCAATTTCCCCTACTACACAACATTATATACATAGATGATATCTCAAAAAACGAACGAATCAGAAAAAATATATACAGACAAAACAAAAAAAAATAACAAAGTGTTTATGTTGTCACAAACTGGCTGACATACTAAACGGCTTCTATTTTTTCTGCCAAGTTTCCGGAAGATTACGAGATTTTTGCTCTTTTTTCCATTCGTCTGTTTTTATCCCACCAAATGTTCCGATGGTGCTTCCAGATTTCTTTGAACGCGAAAGGGCGGCGTTCTATTTTGTTTTTCTTGCGTGTTCGTTTTCAGTTCACACCTTAGCGTCACGCCTAGTGCGTTATCAACAAAATTTGTTATGTTATTACCAAGTTTTTCGTTTCGTTTAGACAGTTTAATAGTTAAACAACATTTTTTTGTACCCCCAATTCGTTAAACATTTAAAAATATCTGCTATAAATTTCCCGTCTCATTTCTTGCTTCTCCGCGTCTCCATTTCTGCACGCGTTTGGCTAAACGTGGACTGTGGAGTCGCCGATAAGTGCGACAGAGCGCGTTTGCTTTTTTTTGTGAATTATCTCGAAAAACTTGAAACATTCTGTGGTTTGGTTCTCTATGATTTAGGGGGTGACAAACCAATCCAATGGGAATTAATCGAGCAATTGAGCAGCTCAATAGGAATGAAAACGTTTCTATTATTCATCTGTTTTGTTCTTTGCTCAACCACCAGTGTTTTGAAACTCTAAATATGTAATTTTCCTATGTCTCTTTCATGTCTTGATGTTCTATTTTACCTTTTCCAAAATTACTGCGGTAAAAAATGACATTACATTCTTATTTAATGCTTTATTTTTTATTTCTCTAACTATAAAGTCAAAAGCGATTGACGTTAAAATGCACCATTAAAACACTGCTCTTTACAGGCTACTGTGTTGAAATGGTCACCAAAGCACAAAATAATCAGGATTTTCGGAGAAACCGAAAATTTTTTATGTTGAGATGAGCATTAACGTCACCCAATTTTTGTGTCACAAAATTATAAAACGCCTCCCCCGCCCTCTAATGCGCCAGCCAATTTGCAGTGGAACGCGTTTGCATTATGCGCTGGCGCACGGCACCCCAGGCTTCCAAAATGGTCTCTACCCGGAGCATTTTTAAAACCCTAAGGCTCGGTCATTTTCTGACCAAAAGACCTCGTTTTTGGATTAAAATGATGGTGTCATTCTGAATAATCAGACAATGATTCGAATTTCCCAAAAAAGTAAATTTTCGAGTGAAAAAGTAATTGTATTGTCCGACGAACTTGGGGGCGCATTGGACGACGGGGGTGGCGTGTGGCGGGGAATGCTTTTTTTCAACGAAAAGTTTTAAATTTTGAGCATTTTGCCCCATTTTTCGATTCTTCACGTTTGATTCATACAAACTTCATTTTAAAAAAGGCTCTTGGACATTTCAAAACCAGACGTTTCAAAACCAGGTTAACACGGACGGGGCCGAAAATCGGGCCTATATTAAAAACTACTTGCTAGTCTACCGCAAATTTAATGTTTTCGTGGTTTTCAATACCCCTATCTACTGTATTTTTTCCTTCCTCTGTTAAAACGGTTTTGAAATGTCCCGGAGCCTTTGAAAATTAGACAGTTGGAATTTGGAAGGGAAGAGAAGCAATTATCTTCACTAATTTTTGCTGAAACACTTGATAACAATCAGGAAAACAAAACAAAATTTTGAAAAAAAATGTTTGAAAATCGTCGGATTGTCCACGGGGAGTACACGAGAAATGCTCCAAGGACCAAACATTTTGAAAGCGTCGGGCACCGTCATTACAACCTTTTTTCATCCCACTATCTTTCTCCCTTTTTCCCCCCCAAATTTAGTCCTTTTGAGCCACTCCAGAAAACCGATTCTCGTAAAAGACGAACTTAACTTTTCTGATATCATCTCTGGAACAGCTGAAAATCACCGCGTATTATTGTTAGCCTATTTGTGTATAGCCTAAATCATGTTCTTTGCCGGTAGGTGTGAAAAACATAACATGTACCAAAAAAGGAAAACCTCCCGTGAGAAAATGAACAGAAAAATAAAAATAATGCGTTTTTTTGTACTTGGCCAAAATCAAACTTTTTTCCTTCTGTTTTCTTATCAAAATATCAGCATAATCTTTATCTAGTGATGATCAAGAAAGACAATGACTAACTAGTAAGTTGTTTTTTTTTATTTTTTGTTTTTTTATGATAATCCCTCTATTATTGAAGATAAGACAATCCGAAACTTTCTCTACAAGTTCCTGCTAAAAATTTGCCCTTTTTGCTTTTTTTTTTATTCTTCTTCTTCTTCGTCTTTTTCTTCTTCCAAACCTTAATAGATTCATTCATAAGGGGAAAAAATAAGAAAAAAGAGCACCAAAAAAAAATCGGCTCCGCCCACTTTCGTTTTCCTTTCTTTGTTTTTTTCTTCCTCATTTTTCTTTTCCAGTTATTCGGCTTTTTGGCTTCAAATAAACTTTTTCTTCTTTTGAATTTCCTGTTTATTAAACACGTGTTTTTAGAAAATTCGCCACAAAATATGGTGTTGCTATCGTTGACGCTAAGCGTCGTCAACTGTTTTGTCGTCATTGGCAATCTGATGGTTTTCTATGTGATTCTCACCAAAAAGTCACTTCAAACGTCCACAAATCGATTGGTTTTATCACTGACCATCAGTGATCTGCTCCTCGGAATTTTGATTCTACCCTTTGCGATTATTCAGGTGAGTTGATGGGAAAGGGTTTACTGTAAAAGCGGTAGTCCAATGCGCTGCGGTTCGGTTTTCGGTGTTGAATCATGGTCCATAGATTATTTTTCATGCATAGATAGCTAACAACTAATGCTCAATTGTTCATAATACACTGATTTGCCATAGAGCATAGGCGTTTCACACATTAATTCTGGAAATGGAAATGCATATATTGGCCCTAATATTTTGGAGCCCAGCCATCGGTTGTGCTCTGTATTTTAGAAATGTTTTGGACATAGGGAAAAACTGTATTTTAACGTCATATTTTCGTGGTCTTAAAAAACAACAACTGTTTACGGTACACGGCAACCAAGCCTTCCAAAAATTGTTTCTATCTGACGCATTTTTAAAACCTTAAGGCTCGGTCATTTCCTTACAAAAATGCTTCGTTTTTGGATTAAAATTATGGTGTCATCCTGAATAATCAGATAATGATTCGAATTTCTCAAAAAAGTAAATTTTCGAGTGAAAAAAAATTTCATTATCCGACGAACTTGGTGGCGCATTGGGCGACGGGGGAGGCGTGCGATAGGTAGTTTTATCACGCTATTCCGCAATTCTGCATAGAGTTATTGTGCTTTCAATCGAGTTGCGACATCAAAACGTGAAATCTCGTGTACTTTTTTCACGCAAAAATTCAAAATGCACTGAAAATTTAATGTTTACGTGAGGGCGGAGTTTACCGTTTTGATGTCGCAACTCGATTGAAAACACAAAAAAAGGCCTTTTAAGCCCTGAATAAGTCCATTAGGGTCAGCAGTTTTAGAAAATAAAGGTTCAAAGAACAACTGAGGGTTTCAATATTTTTCATGAAATAAAAAAGGAATTGAAATGACAACGAATTACATTTTTTTTTTGAATGATTTTATCCGTCTGTGCGTCGCCACAAGGGCATAAGTCAGGAAGTAGCAAACGCTTACAAATGAGACCGAAAACTAATAATGAAATCCATAAACATATTTCAGTTGCTGAGCCTTTGTCAAGGGTAGCAAAAAAAGCAAAAAAGAAAAAAAATTTTTTCACTTTTTTGCTATCCCGTGAAAGCATTTGCAAATGTGCACCCGCGCGCGTTTTCTGACGCCCTACTCATGTCCCTGTGCGTCGGTCGTTCCGTCCCAGAGGTCACCCAGAAATGTGGAAGAAGAAAACAAAAAGTACCGAACCGAAAAACCTCAAAAACAGGCTTGTATTGAATAACAAGACGTGGAAAATGAAAATTCTGAAAATAAATTTTTATGATTAGCATTCAGGCCTATTTGATCCCACAATCAGAACTTAGCATGTCTTATTGGCGTAAATAAATAAATAAATGTTTTCATTTCCAGGAGCACACTAATGAATGGCTATTCGGACACGTAGGATGCCGTCTTTGGCTCTCCGTGGACGTCTTCCTCTCCACCGCATCAATCTATAATCTCCTCGCCATTTCTTTTGACCGGTACATGGCGGTCAGGCAACCCATCAAATACCCCATCATTTCTTCTACAAAGTATGTATTTAACTGCTTTTGATTTCCTGACAAAACAGGGGATTTGTTTATCCAATTTTGTCAGGACCTCAACCTCTCCAACTTCCTAAAATTTCCAGAGTGGTCCGCTTGATGACATTTCTTGTCTGGTTCTGCTCACTGCTTCTCGCAGTTGTCCTCTTCGTTTTGGAGACTGTAAATGCCCAAGACACAATGCCAACGAAAGATTGTCAGCCTACCACACTTCCTTCAATGTACATTATCTTCTCGGCAGTGGCGTCATTTATAGCCCCAGCTTTTGTGATGGTTATTCTAAACGCACGGATATTTCAAACAGTTTTACACACGTCTAGAACTATGACGGTCAAGTCGAAAAATGGCTCTCTGAGAGTGCATAGAAGGAAAGATCCTATTATTCCTGTCAAGGTATGTATACATGTGTGTGGGTGAAACGTTCTCACAATCAGCAATAAATACATACATCTTTAATATCTCTATTTGCAGAAACTCGAAAAATACGAATCGCGAATGAGCCAAGAAGAAGAGGGCGTGGGAACGCCACCAAAAGACAAAAAACTCAGCGATCCGGTGCCGGTTCTGGTGGTGGAGAGCCACAAGAATTCGATGGATGCTCCTGCGATTCGCACTTTTCTCACGCACACTGTGGTGTTTGGAGTTCTCGAGGCGAAGAAGACGAATATCATCAATCACATCACACAGTAGGCTTTTTTTTTGGTTTGCAGACAAAAAAATGGAGAACAATAAACAACTAAACAACAGGAGCTTAAAAGAGGGTTTAGAAACAAAAAAAAAGAATTGTAGCTTTTTCTCAGCTCATATTTTTTCAAAAAGAAAAATTGAAGATTCTGGCGCCGAAGAAGGGCTCGCAGGAGGCCCTGCATTAGAGGACGGTAAGAACCGGTACAATGTGATTTTATTGTAAAACAAATAACGTACATATGTATAAGAAGTCACAGAAATTAAAAAGTGCACTGTAAACTTGTCGTCTTCTCTGAGTTTTTCTTATTTTTTTTATTTTAAGGTCATAAAGTTTATGTTATTTTTTAAGGCTACAAGAAACATATTGTGTATATTTATTACTCTCGTCCAAACTGGCAAGATCTGTGGCCGAGAAAACTCAAACTCTTCCACTAGTAAATTTAGAACGATTGGACACAGCTGAAATAAGAGTGACCGTAATCACTCTTTCATTATGGACCTATTCGGGGCAGGAAAAAACCGATTTTTTGTGTTTTTAACGCGAACAACGCATTTTGGGCAAAAATCTAACCCAAAAAATTTAATGTGCTTTTAAAAAAAATGATTTTTCAAAAAGGTTTTCAATAATTTTGGCAGTTTTTAAAGGGGCAGTAGATTATTTCAGTCCTTAGTCTCGAATTTAGTTATTTTTTTGTTTTGTTTTAAAAAAACCTTCTGCATATTGTTAAAAAACAAAGGAAAGAGTATGTTCGTGCACTACTTAAGTATTAAAATTATTCGAAGGGATTACGGTAACACTGATTTCAGCTGTGTCCGATCGTGTTTATCTTACTGGTGGAAGACTTTTAATTTTACGACCCCAGCCCCAGCTCACGAGCTAACACAAGAGTAATATCCGGCCAAAAAACAAAATTTGTTAACAAAAATAATTAATAATTTGCTTTAAAATTGTGTCCCGCACGGTGTCCCAAAGTGGAAAAATGTCTTCAACTGTCTGCACTCTCTTCTCTCTCACTCACCACCGCAGCGCAGCTATTTTTTCAACGGGAATTTGTTTCTTTTTTTGATTTTCAGAAAAACTAGACCACTTTTTGAAAATCTGTCATTAAAATATATTGTTCAAGTCAAATGCTTCATTTTTATTACAAAAACACCACGATTGGTGCAGAATTGACGGAGGAGATGCATTTTAAAATGTTGAAACATTGAGAAAAAAACCGAATTCGCACGTTTCAAGCTGGTCGTGGTATTAAAATGTTCGCAAGAAAATTCTGCACAAGGGAGACATTTAAAATGCATTATTATGTTGCAGAAAATTGAGTTTTTAGTGAAATTCTGTACAAATTTTTTAAAATGCATCTTCTCCGTCAATTCTGCACGAATCGTGTGGTTTTTGTAATAAAAATGAAGCATTTGACTTGAAGAATATATTTTAATGACAGATTTTCAAAAAGTGGTCTAGTTTTGCTGAAAATCAAAAAAGAAACAAATTCCCGTTAAAAAAAATAGCTGCGCTGCGGTGGTGAGGGAGAGAGAACGAGAGATGCGCCAGCAGTTTTTCCTAACGGCGCTTTTCCCGTCCGGGACACCGTGTCCCGTAACAGTGTTTTGGTGTTTTTTGACTTTTTTTAATTTTTTATTTTCATCAGCTCATTTTCTTTCAAGTAAAAACTACAAACTTTAAGTTAAAGCAAATAATTTAAACGCTTACAAACATTATCCCATCCCCATCTAACTTTCAAATTTTTCAGAAAAAAAGTGATGCGAAGATCTCTGCGCACAGAAATGCGAGTCGCCCGTACCACTGGTATCGTCGTGGCCGCATTCATCGTTTGCTGGATTCCATTCACAACAATCTACGTTCTACAAGCCTATTCCGTGTGTACAGTAGCCGCCGGATGCATTCCCACATCACTTTTCACCATTGCCTTCTGGCTAGGATACTCTAACTCTGCAGTCAATCCAATTTTATACGCCGCGTTCTCCAGAGATTTCCGGGTCGCTCTTAAACGACTTTTCTTTCAGAAACCAAAGTTTTGACTGTTAAACTCGCACTCACTCACACTTCCTTTGTTATTATTACGATTCTTGTTTCCCAATTTGTTGTACATAATTGATCTGCCTTTTCCCATTCGCTGCCTTCCCTTTTCTAGCTTTGATCTGTTCCCCAAAATGCCAATCCAGTTTGAGCAACTCTTAAGCCGGGTGTGTTGTTTGTCACCGGTTGTATGTACGATCTTTTAGCCAATTTATTGAAAGAAAAAAAAGATAATAAATACTTAATAATTATTATTGTTCATAGAGATGTAATGCTTCAATTTTTGAACCCGTACTGATACTCGAGAAACTGCTTCTCTTCCTCGTTGTCCTTCTGATGGCCAATTTCGATTTCCTGCAAAGAAAAAAGTGCAATAGATGTCGTGTCTTGTGGTTTGTGCTTAACAAAAGACTTCTGATTTTTGCTAATTAGACAAAGAACATGTGAAACATTATAATGTTTATTCAGAGGTTCGCATAATCCCTTACATTTTGAGCCTATTAGTTGAAAAAAATGGTGTCTGATAGATATTCTAATCTGAATATGCGCGTTACAAAAATCTGCAATGGTTTTATGCGACTATTCAACAACAAAAAAACTTTTCAATAACGGTTCGATGAATATGTATGATCGAAAGATTCAAAAACTTTTGAAAATTAACTGCTTCCAAAAAATCTACAATTCTCCGAAAAAATTCTATTTTTTAAACAAGAATTTTGCAACAATGAAGTAATTTTTCTGCCAAAAATCGCTCTGGATAAGTATAATTAGACCCCCTTCCATAAAATACCTACAAAACACCCCCAAGGAAAGAGCGGTAAACACCCCCAAAATTCAAAATTGGCGTCGCCGGCGGGGAAAATGCAAACTCGCTCCACCGACCGCGAAGGGCGTGTACTCCTCGTGGAGAACGCAGATTTTTCATCATTTTATGTAATGTAACTTTGGTATATTCATATGATGGGGGATTATTTTGATACGACGGGGGACTATATTGGTAAACTACCAAAACTTTATTTTGATCTCCCAGTCAAGACACAGAATGGTTTGACCCTACAAGATTTTAATAAAAACATTCATTTTCACTCACTTTCCTTCTAACCACAAACTTCTCCTGTCTCTGCCGATTCGTGCAACAAAAAGTGACGAAAAACGCGAAAAGCGCAATTCCGAGCACCGCCAGCACTGCGACAAACCATGCGGCATTCCTCAACGAGTCTTCTTTTAATCGATTCGCATAATCTCTGTTCATAGTTTTAATTGGCAAGAAAACAGATTCACTCTGACGAGGACCATCCTTTGCGATGCCTTGGATGAAGTATGTTTGGTCTTCTTTCATGTCTGTATTTAAATTTCAATTTAAAATTCAATGTAGATACAGATAAGGATTCTAACTTTTCAAAACTATCTCCGTATTCGGAAGGTAGATAATTTCAGTCTGATGCCACGTATTTGACCCTTCCGCAGTATAATTCACAAAGAATGCAGCTCCAGGCATTTTCCAGACGCTAAAATTATTAGGGCGCCACTCAACAACCATCGAGTCCAATGTGATGTTTTTGACGCGGAAAATCGGAGCATCCGGGACTGAAAAAGGTATACATATTTATCTGTCTGTGCAGGTTGCTCACTTCTAGCCGGCCACGTTCTGACAGGTCTTAACGTCGTCGGCCCTTCGCCAGCTCTTGTTTCTGCCCAAACAGCCACTTTATATCCGGTATCCGGCTCACTCTTCTCGTGTAAATAGTGTTTTTGGCGATGGATGACGTATGTTTCCTCGGTCTCGTCTGGAGATTGGAATGGTTACAGGAGAAAACAAAATGTTTAGAGGGATAAATAGGTGTTTTGTTAATTTTAAAACGACTGCAAGTTTTTGGAATAGGTATTATACTCTTATACGTTTTAACTGTGTGAATAACCCCGTTTTCAAATTTTAACAGATCCTGGAAATTTCCGGACTTAAGAAACAATATTTTTTTAACTCTTCAGGCAATTGAAGGCGCCTAAACTATTACAGTAGTCTTGATAAAAGTTTTGAAGCCTTTTAATACTGTGCTTTCAAAAGAGATACAGCATAAAAAATGAGACTGCTATCCCTTTTTGTCTGCGTCTCTTCAATTAGAACTTTACTTGCGTGGTCACGAACAAATAAGTGGGCGGAGTTTCGCGTTCTAATGTCGCAACTCTTTTGAAAACACAATACGCGCTTAGCAAACGACTGTAATTGTAATGTTAGGTTTTTGAAAATAGAGAATTATAAATTACAGTTTTTTTCTGAGCTAACAAGATCCGTGAAACAGGAAAATGGCATTTTCTGGAAAATGGGCTTGTTTGTCTCACTGTGTGTTTGTATCGTCATCATACAAAATTAATCAATTTCCAAATTTCGTTTTTCGGAAAACGGTTTTCCTCACGTTTTCCAGTTTCATGGATCCGACCTCTGGTAAAACAAACAATTTAAAACGAAAAAATTCGGCTACTGATTCTATCAAATCCAAATGGTTTTTAAACAATCAATTGCTCTTCTCTTCCCCAAAAAACTCTAAAATTTCCATCCCTTCCTCACTTTTATCATTCTGGAACATAATAAAATATCCACGAATCCGACCGTTTGGCTGAAGAGGTGGATCCCATTGCAAAAGAATTGCTGTGGAGCCCACCGAGTAGACGCGGAGATTGTGCACTTTTCCGGGCGCTGAAAATTAATTCAGACAATTCACAGTAGAATTAAAGATACTAACGTCCTTCTGGCATTGCAAACAGTACAGGATCACTCGGAGCACTTCGAAGTCGTTTGTTGCGAGTTCGGATGTGTGCACTATAATTGGTGACGGCGTGGAAGGAGTTAATGACCTGGAAATTCAACAAAACTTCCGATAGATCAGCATGGACTGACCTTAAAGGTTGAATTAGCTCCAACTTTGACTGAATATTTCCGAATTGTGTTTTCCGCCTTCCAATACTCTATCTCATAGCCCACAAAGTGACCGTTCACGGTATTTGAATCCACTGCATTCCACGTAAAATTGATGGTGGTGAAGTTGATATGAGCGTCAATTTTAAAGTCACTTGGTGGCTCATCGGGTACTGAAACGAAAAAAATGTTTTTCTCAAATATATTTCAAGAGATGTTTTACCATCTTCTCCAGACCATCCATAATGAATTTCCGGCTCCACGATGCTAGGGCCTACTGAATTGACGGCTTGAACTTGGATCAGGTACTTTCGGAATGTTGGTTGGTCACGGATGACTGTGAAGTTCTGAAACATACCTTCATCTTTTAGCTACACTTTTTCACGATTCCTACCGCTAAAGAATCCTCTACTAGAAACTCTGTCCAGCCGTGAATCGGTTCATCCAACTTGTACCTCACCAGATACTGCATGTTCGGCGCGTTCCAATAGTATCGGTCCAGTGGTTTCCACGAAATGACCAAATTATCAGGCTCAGTTCCCTCTCCTTTCACTCCTGTTGGATTTGTGTAGGGAAAAGATGGACGAGTTTGACACGTCAACCAATTTTCAATAGGCTGACCGTCGATTTTCATGTCTGATCTACCGTGAGAATTCACGGCGACCACTCGAAACGTGTAATTCACCCATGGAGTGAGAGTGATATCCACTTCGAAATTTTCCTTGTTCACGTTGACTTCTTCATTAACAACTTCCCATTCGTTCTTTTTAAAGTCGGTGAACATCTCTAATATGTACTTTTTGATGGAGTCTCCATGATCGGAGGCAGCCACCCATTTGATCGTGGCTTTTCGTTCCGAGCAATGAGCATCTTCGACTACTGGGTGTGCGGGAACGTCTGGAATTGTTTATCAGAGATTTTAATTTTTTTAAACAATTTAAGTGAGTTTTTTTCAAGGACTCTTTGTCGATAATTGGTCTTTTTGGCAAATGTTTCGATAATTTTTGAAAAAATCGAAATTTCGCCACTTATTGTGTTTTCAATCGAGTTGCAGCGTGAGAACGAGAGATAAAAATACTTGTTTTCTCTGCTTCTCTTCGAATCTAACTGTGTTTGCGTGGTCGAGCGAAAAAAAGTGGGCGGAGTCACGCGTTCTCATGTCGCAAGTCGATTGAAAAAACAATACACGGCCGCCTATGCCAACCTTTAAATTTCATAGCATTAAATATTTGCAAAGATTTTCTAAATTAACACATGTTGTGTTTTCAAACGAGTTGCATCATGAAGACATGAAACTCCGCCCACTTTTGTTCGCGCGAACATGCAAACCCAGAGATATTTAAAGAGGTGCAGACAAAAAAGGGATAGCAGATTCCTTTTTAATGATGCAACTTGATTGAAAACACAATAACTTACATGTAAAAGTTGTCGAAAATTACTGAAAATTATCGAATTCTTCAAAAATATTGCTGAAGGTTATCGATAAGTTAGTCGAAAATATTTTCAATAATTCTCGATTACTTTTTGACAAACTCTCTATAGTTTACCGGCTATTTTATTGAATACTTTGAGCGAAATAAATTAGCCGGCATGCCACTAAGTTCTAACCACAGAAGTCAGAAAATATCGCTCGATTGCGTTCTGATAAAATTAAAGCAATTCCTAACTTACAATTTAAGGGAAAGCTGTAGAAATATGGGGATAGACCCAAACTTTTGCCATGTTCATAAAACTACAGTAACTGAATTTATGTACCTTTCACAATCAATTGCATTGACGCCACTTTCACATCGACATCAGTTATAGCGGCGCAGTCAATGATTCCAGAATGCCTTCCGCGAACAGATACGAAGCGAAGGCGATCCGGTAGAATTCTAAGGAAAAATGTATAACCAGTTTAAGCTATTGCTGCTCGTCTCACTCATAATACTGCGATTCGGTCAACACTTTTCCGTTTATAGTCCATTGATACTTGATGGGTAGACGTGGATCGGCGACTGCTTCACAGAACACTTCCGCTGTTTCGCCGGCTTCCAGAACGAGGCGTTTTGGTGTAGGAATACGGACAAAGTATGTTGGTTCTGGAATAGGGGGTTCAAGCTTACAATCTTTCTACTTTTGGTTTCTCAGCTTCTACTGGGAGGGAAGCTTATTGATGGGCTGAGTATGTTTCTATCGTTGAACCGGCAAAACCTTCTAGTAATCTTTAATCGTTAATTATTCTCAGTACGGAGCGCTGCAAACGCGCTCCCTTCGCACAGTGATGGACGCGGCCACGTTGGCGACGAGAGAGTACAGAAAATTGAGAGAGCCGTGGCCGATGTTTTGCTCTGATTTCTCTAAACCTCACTCCAAATGCATGCGAAATTCTTTGTTCGATTGGAGCGAGTTATCAGCGTTTTATACCGAGTATAGAAAAGTACACAAAAGTGCAAGTTCGTGTTTTGAATGGTCACGTGTTTCGTCTACACAAAAACGTTTTTTTTTGTTTTCCATTACTGTTAGAAACAATGCAAAATATCGACTTTCTTCATTAATGATTCAAAGTGTTTGCGGCCTTTCTTACATCTTACTGTAAGTTACTAAAAATTGGAAAAAATAAAACACATCCAGACACTACAACTTTGATTCATTCTGCATAAAAACATTCTGTATTCCCCACCCACTCTTATTTTTGCCTCCAAATCTTCCAAATATAACTTGTGCTCTGATAAGCCGCTCTTCTTTTTTCCCCATTTTTTTTTTTGAAATAACAAACAACAAAAAATAGGACTGTGGCAAAAATGACTCACTGAAAACTTGAAGTCGATTTGTGGCACGATTGATTCCATATTTGTTCGACACGTTACAATAGTACAATCCCTCGTCGGCACTGTTCACGTCATGGATCAAAAATGTGTGATTGGGAAATAACTGAAACACGAAAAATCACATGAATCACGCATATTATTGTTATTTTTGATAAGCACAGAGCTGTGGAGTAAGGAGAGAGGGGCAACAGTTTGTAGTGAAAGGTGTTTCAAATATTTGCCGACAAGCGATGATCGCTTATCAACATCCGAATACAATAACAATCAACAAAAAAGGAGCGAGCTGGCGTAAAGAGGGCATTCTTACCCAGTCGTTGGCAGTCACTCGACGATATCAACTTGCTACATACATACATACACCATGCGACGTTCTGGTGAGTTTTTAGAGTTGTAGAAAATTTCCTCCAAACAGAATGTTCCAGAACCCATGCTATTCTTCTACCTTGGATTTTTGATCCTCCTTTTCGAGGTCTCCCTTGCCGTGCCCATACTTTCTGCAGACCAACCAGTGGTCCCACCGCCTGAAGCACTCAGCAGAATTGTTTTTGTGAATGATCTGCCGCCCGGAGAAACTGTCACATTTGATTTTATCCGAGGCGCTAAGGTTTGTATGTACAGGACCGAGTAGCCATATTCGATTATATTTTAGGTGTATGCTTCTTCTTCCAAAGACTTTGGTGCAGAAAACTATGAAAGCTCAGTACATTTCTCTATTCCTGGGATCGATGGAATCCAGCCGAAGTAACAATCAAAAATGTGCTCCAATTTTGTATGATTTGTTTTCAGAAAACTAACAGACGCTGCTAGCGAATGGGACCCGGAAACTGGCATCAAATGGCCAGTATTCAAGGAAAAATTCAATCGAATCGCGGTGACGAACGAAAATAATGATAAGGCTGATTGGAAGAACCCGGGAATCATTTATTTCTTGTTGGATGGAAACTCTGATGAGAACATGGATAAACACTGTCAGAGAGCATTTGTGTTCCCAAGCTAAATTTTTTTGTTGTTTTCAGACAGCACGGTTTACGAAGTGACCAGCGAGCAACGTTACATCTACAAAAAGTCGGAGCACATTGACAGTGAATACATCACTCTTCTAAATCCAACGGGTGCTCTTAAAATTGCCAATATTCGGCATATCGAGGGAGTATGTAGCTTTTAAAAGTTGAAATGGTTTTCTTATAACGTCGTTTCAGCTCACGGCTCTTACTGTCTCTGCAGGAGGTGTTGAGGAGACACGTAGCAATAATTATACGATTCATAACATTGGGTTAGCATTATTTTAAATTTACTCGCTAGGAGTTTGTCGGTTCATTTTTCTTGTCGGTTACCATGTTTTCCCGTAAAAGACACATTTACAAAAAATATACAAATACCGGTTTTTTCCTACCCTGAAAAACCAAAAGAGCTTCCTGTCACCGGCAAGAAAATTGAAACGATAATATGCATATCTAATCTTCTTCGTTCAGAAAAGACGATGCGCTGAGCAAAGCTCCACTTTTGATCGTTGAGCCAGTTGTGACAGTCCACAAGCAGTTGGGAATATTTGTCAGCGATTTCGAATTCTCTGCCAGAGCTGTGGATCGTAAGTCTTCTTTGTCTTTGTCGGTATTATTATTTCTAACATATATTTTAATTTACAGCCCCAAATAATGAGGTCCAAATTCCAATGAACTGGTCCGATTGGTCGGTTGGAATGTCTCGAAACTACATGCTTCGGAATCAGTCCGAATCATTCCGATACGTTTTCAACTCCTCGGAACCCCACTCGCAGTTTGATGTGCAGGTAAGTGGAACTATTGCTTTCTTTCAATTTCGTTCAGAACAACATGTTAAAATTTCAAAAATTGCAGATGTTCGGAGAAATTGGAAAATCCAGTCAACTGACTATTTCCTACGATGGATATGAAGGCACTGGATCCGAAACTTTGATGCAAAGGCACTTGGAAAGAGTCGGAAAAAACACAAAGGGACACATTCTAACTGTGGAATATTTTCGAGGTAGAGAAGATACTACAAGTGGAGTGCTGGTTAGAGTTCATTGTTCACGTGAGTAACCGTACATATGTTCACATAAATGTACCCGTTCAATTTTCAGAGCCAGCAGCTCTCAATCTCCTCTACACCGTGTTTGCCACAGTGATACTACGACACCTGATGGTCTAACCTCCTTTTTTGATAATATTTACATACATTCCTGCATAACTTTTTGTTTTAAATAAACTTACCTTATTTTTGCCCTCCACCACCTGAAGGGGCCGATCGTCTTGATCTACCCATCGCACAACAGCTTCTGGCGCCGCGTCCACATCACAATCAAGGCTTACTGTAGAGTGAAGGACCACTTTCCAGTGACGAGCGGCTGGCATTCGAAAGAATGGAGCGTGGGCTAAAGAAATAACTGATTGATAGGGTAAATTATTAGATTTTGGCTACCTCTGACAAGAACGAAGGCGTTTGCAAACACGTATCCCAATGGATTGCTGGCGTTGCACTGGTAAACTCCAGTATCCAAATCGTGGTTCAAATTTCTAACTCTTAAAATCCGCCCATGATCCAATAAAACTCTCCGAGAATCTTCTGCTAACTCGTGTAAAAATCTTCCATTCATACTCCAAGTGATAATCGGAGTGGGTTGACCTCCCGCTAGACATTCCAACTCTCCAGTATTCTCTTCTGGTAGTGAGATGTCACGAGGTGGTTCAAACTCCCAGAATGGAGCAGCCAGGACTCGAACATTGACAGTATGCACCAGATGACGTCCGCGGCATTCATAAACCCCTGCGTCATCCGGGTGCACATTTTCCACGATAAGCGAACGACCGAAATCGCTTTCTTGTGATGTCAAATCTTTGAGTCTAGACTTTGGAAGTTCACCGTCGACTTTTGACCAGAAAATTGTTGGGAGAGGGCGTCCACCAAAAATACATTGCAGTTTGAGTTTGCCTCCAGCTCGTACAGTTATTTCTGATGGGCTAACTGCTAGTTTTTTGACAGGGTGAGATTTGTCTGGAATTCACAAGTCACAATTTTTTAAAAAAAGTTGAAAGAGATGCCACTTTTTGGGTGAGGGATTTGCTGATGGATCTATTCAGCGCAAGAAAAAAAACCGTGTTTTGTGTTTTTTACCCTATGCAGGTCATTTACTAGGAAAGCAAGTCATAGCGTCAAGATCCCGCTTTAAAACATGTGGTGCGCCTATAATTTTCAATGGAAATTTGATCGAAGTTTGAAAGCGCATTACATTATTTTATCACCAGGTCTGGACACGGATTGGTGTTTACGTCAAAAACTCCTGGGTACGGTAGTTTTTTGACGTTTTTCCGCATTTTTGCATAAGACTGAAAAACGAGAGAAAAAATCAGTTTTTCTCTACCCTGAATAGATTTGTAGTATCACATTGAAATCTCCATCAAAAAATTTCTCTGATTTTTGGCAGATTTTTCAACAAAAAAAATAGAAGATCACGGGGAGTACACGAAGTCGTGGCCTTGGCCTAGAATACCGGCGGCCACGGCTTCTAGAAAATTACAGTTTGCCCAGAAACATTCGTTTTTGTTGCAATTATTGTCGTTTTTTAAACTATTCCGATATTTTCGATAACATACTTTTCTCATGAAAATTTAAAAAAAAAATCGTTATTCGCCTGTCATCTGATTTAACGTATTGAATAATTGCAGGTAAACATTTTGTTTGAATTTAAATGCAGTTACAGTAAATTTAATCCGAATATTAGAAGGAAAACGGACAAATGAAGGTATGAGAAATTTTTCGAAATTCGCCAAAAATCAGATCAATTTTTACACATTATTGTCGGTGTGCCATTTATGCAAATTCAAGTTTTCGGAATGAATTATCCAGGCAACAAGCGTGTAAGCGACGATACGCAGACTGTGAGACAACGTTGTCACTCAACGCAACCGCAGCGCGTGGGCGTCTGCGGCAAAAAAACACCTAAGAAAAAGGGAGATGTGATATTAGTCAACCCCCACCCAACACCACATTTTAAACAAACTTTTCCCAAAAAGTTGGCACCTCCATTAAGTCATATCTTGGATCTTGAATTTACCTTGAGTTGGCTGCACATCTAACTGAATCCTATCCCCCGATCGATATTCTCCTCTTAAAACTGGTGACGTGGCAGCACATTCGTAGATCAAATTCTTCTTCCCGTCAGCCAATTCAACTGACGAAAAATGCAATCTTCCCTCCACATCCGCCGTTATATGTCTGCTCCGAACTGTTTCGATTATCGTTGAATCTTCGAGAGACCGATAGAGCCAAACGATTGTAGGTTGCGGAGTTCCACGTGGCGGTGTGCAGTTTAATGTCAACGATTCTCCCTCTTTCACTTTAATCAATTGAGTGACCCGTTTTGGAAAATGCTCGAGAGCTGAAATCAACCAAGTATGTTAATCGCTATTTGTGTATACATAATTAAATCATCTTCGTAATCAAATCCAGGAGCTTCTAACTTGTTATTATCTCTCCTTCTGTTATTTTTATTTTAATGATGGCTGGGCTGCCAACATGTGGTGGTGGTGGTTGCCCCCTCCCCTCTTATCCTAATTACCTTGGCAAAAAGATGACACTCAAGTGCTCGGTGAGCCGTAAATAAAATAATATAAGAAATCATTATCCTTTGATTACCATATTCAATATCATAAGTACATATTATCAGTTCAATATTCCTGCTGGCTACAGTAAGCAGTGGCACGAAAGTTTGAAACTCCGCCCACTCAGGTTTTTCAATTGAACGCAGTGAAAAAATGTTTGTGGGTGTGTCGTCTCGTTATTTCCATGTCTATTCTATTTTTTCGCAAGCGCATATGGTAGCCGGCAACAATATTAAACCGATAATAGGATTCATAACTCACATCCAAGTCTCAAATGAATTTTGTTGGACAAAGCAGTTCCGAAAATGTTCGACGCAAAACATTGATAGTAGCTGAAGATGATAAAATGCGTTTAAAATCTGTTTGTGATTACCCTTGATGACTTGCGTGTGGTTTTGTGAACACTATGGAGCCAGATTCACCTTCTTTTTCCCACACAACATCGTCAGTGTCCATAGGGAACGGGCGACCGTCTTTGACCCATGAGTATCTGGAAAAACAGTAATGCGTAGGTGTTTTGCTGTTTTTGTGTTTGGTTTTCGGCATTCGGTTTTCGGTTCAAAACGATTGGCTAGCTTTGTGTATGTGTGTGTATGCCACAAAACCAGAAAGTGTTGAACTTTCAAACCCACACGGCGGGCTAGACCCTACGTGAAGGCAAACGCGCCCTATCGCATTCTCTGCGTCTCCACAATGGCGTTTTGCCAATTTTAGCTAAACGCGTGCAAAAATGGAAACACAGAGAAGCGAGAAATGGCGCGCGAAAGGTCGCCTTCAAAACAATTTTAAAAAACGTAGTCACGAACACATCGTGGTCCAGGACCATGTGCTTTTTACTAATTGGCATTTTTTGTAGCAGTTCTCTTTTCAAAAGTACTGTAAAAAGTTGAAACTCAAAGGAAAATTGAATGCGGTGCACAATGTTGTCAAAAACTGGATTATTTTGTTTTTTTATCTTGTAAAATTTCTACAAGCAATCTTCCTAATTATGTATCGGCAAACACTTGGAAACGTATTGTCGGTCCGCCAAAATTCATTTCACGTGTAAATTCAACGTGAAATTAAATAATTTGGAAACCAAAATGAAAATCGCATAAAGTTGAGTTCAGCGGAGCGCGTTTGACCATTTTGGCGGGCCGACAATAATTGATCGCAGTTTTAGATTTTAGCGATAGAGCGCAAAAATCATCATCCTTATATATAAAATTCCGTTTGGGTCTGTAACTGAGTTTCTTGGTGTGTCTGTTTCCAAACTGCATGGCGGAAGCGAACTGAGCGCCCGAGACCAACACAAAAACTCGAACTCCGGTCTTTCGTTTGCTGGGCAAGCATTTAACCGCCTGCGCCACAGGGCACACGCAATAAATGAATGAAAAAGAAATAAAAAAGAAAGAAAATTAAACACATTTTAGAAATGAAAAAAGGAATCAAAAGTAGCTTTTGATGCAGCCAGGCTTGTCTAATTTCAAAATTATTTTAAATTTGACTTATAAAATGTAAATGGAAGCTCATTAATAATTTTAAACATTCCACAATTTTAAACTTATATGAAACAGTAATTTTTTGATTTTTTAAAAAGTTTATCATTCTGACTTTTATGGTATTTCTTGCAGTCTATTTTGGACAAATTGCAAACCAAGGCTTGAAAAAAATGTTGAAAATGTTATAGAAATTTCTAAACGAAAAATTGTTGAATTTTATAGTTTTTAAGTGGTATGTGAGTTGTGAGAATTAAAATAAAACTAAACCAATTTTAAAGCATATTTTTAATGTTTTTAAGAGGTTAGAAAACTTCACAATTACCGTAATACCGTAAATTCTCTAATAAAGCGGTCGACCGCTCTATGTTTAGTTTTAGGCACCTCTTACATTAGAGATTTTAGGGACTGTTCTATTATAGGTCAGCTTTATTTTTCAATGTATTTAATGTACTTAAAGATTTCTCATAAAAACGACAAAAATGTATGAAAAAAATTAGAAACCGGTCAATAAGTAACAAGTGTAAAAATCTAACCAAATTATTGAAAAAGTGTTGAATTAATTTCTATATGAGAGGGGCCGCTCTATTACAGTTTTCACGGTATTTAAATAAAATCCGCACTCATAATCGGCCAAAAACCAAATCCAACCAACCTGTCAGATTTCTCATCACCTTCACACTTTAACGTCAATTTGTTTTTCAAATCCTCGTCGCCCAAATGATACCAAACTTCTTCTTCCGACTGTCCCAATAGTTTTGGAGGGCCTGAATTCGCTATGAAAAATTTGAATCTGAATTTAAAAAGCCTTAACCCACCAATATTACTCCTCTGTGCCGCCAATACCAGCGTTGCTAGGACCAGAGAAACCACTAGATTTCGCATTTTTGAGAAAATAAGTGCCTAATCTACGAGTGAAAGACGTCGGGAGGTTCGATACATGATACGGTAGATGGGTGAAACACTGAAATTAAAAATGGAAAATGAATAATTGGATCTGTGGAGAAGAGGTGGGCTTGGGTGGGGTGGTGACAAAAGAAGGGTGATGAGGCGGAGCCACCAGGAATGGCAATGAGATGTATGCAAATGATGGAGAACCCCAGAAATTTGAGCCTTTTGGCGTTCAAGATGCATGCTAAATGGAGGGGATCAAAATGTGTACATTGGAGAAAATTCAAAAATCTAGAAGTTGTTTTTTTTTCCTTTTTTTTCTACCCCAAAAACAACAACAAGAAGAACAAGTGCACAGAAAACAAACCACTTTTTGCCCAAAATCCGACCCAAAAATGATGATGCTTTCTCCGCCGCCGCGGCGTTTCTCTGCAGAAGCAGAAGAAGACGTTTTGGACAATCGAGCCAATCAGGAAGTGAGGCAGTGTGTGGGGAGGAGAAACGCAGAAAAAAGTCGCTACAGGAAGACGATGAAGATGGCGGCGGCGCGGCACAAAGAGTGCGGACTATCATCTGCTATTCTAGTTTATAGTGAGGACAATGATGATATCCGACAATGAAACTATTTTTCAAGTGGGTGACAGGAAACAGTAGAGAGGTTGCATCGGGCTTTGACATGACGTGCTAGACACTACGTAAAGGCAAACGCGCCCTATCGCATTTTCTGCGTCTCCACAGTTGAATTCTGCTAAGTTTGGATCAGGGGTGCCACAAAAAAATATATTTGCGAAAAAACAAAAAAAGTTTTTTTCGCAAAAAAAATTGCGAAAAAAAAAAACAAAAAATGTTTTTCATTTTCACCACGTATTTTTATCGTTTTTTATCAAAATACTATCAGATTTACCCATTTTATTCATACAGAAAGGTGGAAAATTACGAAAAATGTTCGAAAACTGTTTGCTAGACATCTCTAGCACTTGTACTCTGGTATTTAATCCAAGTTTTTCTTTCCAATCTTTGATTTTTTCAAAAAAAAAGGCAAAAATTTTTTGAAACAAAAAACCTATGCGAAAAAAAAATAATTTTTTTTTCGCAATAGGTGCGAAAAATGCGAAAAAAAAAAAAAAAACGGCACCCCTGGTTTGGATAAATGCGTGCAAAAGTGGAGGCGCTGAACGTAGATAAATAGGGCTCAAAAATTCGCTTTCAAATTATTTTTGAAAAACGTAGTCTCGAACACGTCGTGTCTGTGCCTAGACAAACACGTGGAATTTCTAGAAATTGTTGAAATGCAGTGTTAAAATTTTGAATCTAATCGCTTATGTAACCGCAAGCATAAACTGGTACGATGGAGCGCTTCTACCTGTGCAAAAAATTAGTATTTTTGATTTCTCGTGGAAAATCCGACAAACCCCTAACAAAGCTGTAAGGCTCGTCTATTTTCCGTCGAAAATTCCCCGTTTTGGGATTAAAATGAAGTTTTTTATGTCAAAAATTTGATAATGGAGCGTAGTTTATTGAGTAAAATACTTAAAAATCCCAAATTTTCCGTTGAAAAATGGCATTAACCGCCACCGAATAATACTAGCGTGCTCCACCGCGAGAGAGGCGTGGGTTGGAAAAAAAAAAAGAAAAAAAAATACAGTTTTAGAGTGTGGATTTCTGGTTCCCCAGCTAGCCGCAGATAATACTGAATACATGAAATACTTCTTGAAACATACAGAGAAAATACACAGAAACCCTAAAAATTTCAAGGTTTAGTTTAAATGTACTTGAGAAACGATGACTAGACAAATGCGCCACTCAACAAACTGTTCCTCGCGTTATTTTCAACAAGGAAACTCTGCAGAATCTGAAAGCAACTCTACGTCATCCTCATCCGCTACTCTCAATGAATCTTGCTCCAGAATTCCCGACGACATCAATCGGAAGTACAATTCACTGTTTGCGCGTCCATTCTCACTTCCTCCCTCCCTCTCCGCTCATTTCAACTTTTTCCAATCTTCTTCTTCTTCTCGCTTTTCAAAAACTCCAAAGTTGCCAACTAGACATGGGGACCAATGGGAAAAAAGTGACCATTATCCCCGTCTAATTATGAACCACCATGGCGGCAAGCAAAGGGATGGATGAGCCTCTTTTCAAAGGACATAAAACCGGTTTAAAAGGGAAAGAGCGGGTGGGAGCAGATAGTGGGAAAACGGAGGAAAAACACGCTACAAATGGACCGAGCAATTATGTAGACATCGGGGATTATGGATTTAATGGATCGACCTAGGGAGTGAACAAAAAAAAGCAAAAGAGGAGTGGGAGACAGGTGGGAGTTTGATAGTTTCTGGGAGTATGTATCTATCTAGTGGAACCAATTTAAAGAGTTGACAATACATTTTGCCAATGGTTGCCGATATTGTGCTTTCAATAGCTTTTTTTCGGGCGTGAACTAGCAGAAATAGGGATGTTTCTAGTGCTTTTTGCAAGCTAACGTTAACGGACTGTTTGCTGCTGAAAGCGCTGCGGTTGCGTAGTGTGGCAACGCTGTCTCTCGTCTGAGTCTCGTCTCCGGAGCGCACTCTGGTGAACGTTCAAAAAAATGTGGGGGATCTTAGCTTTGTGCATTTGTTTAATTAGGCAAAAAAATAATTATGGTGAATTTTAAGAAGTGTGGTAAAGTTTTCTATTTTGTAGTAAAACTGAAAGACAGTGTTGTCACGCGACGCAACCGCAAAGCGTGGGCGTTCGCGGCAAAAAACCCCGTTAAAAAAAGGCAGCCGCCAGCACCCCGTACTTTTTTCATTATTGACGCTCACCTCACTAATAAATGCTCCATCAAGTACTACTACTAATATGTATAATCTAATCTAATTTTCAAGCATTCCCCACCCGCATTGCGTGGAAAAACAAGACACGCTTCTTCCAGAAAATGAGGAATTTTTGATTCCTTCTCGAGAGAAACATAAAGAGGGCGGTACGTCTTCTTCTTCTCCTTCTCCAGTAGACGAAGATGATGGAATTGATGGGGCGGCGGTTCTCTCTTCTCCTATCCTACAAATGGGGCGGCGCATTGATAATTCCACGCAAAATGGAGGGCGATGTGGTGGAAATTGAGTTAGCGAGTGGTGGTGGTTAAGGAGGGACCAGTGTCACGATTCGATTAACCACAAAGTCTGTTTAGAATGAACAACAACATTGGAGAGAGAGAGGGTACCTTAGGAATAGGGGGGGGGGTTGAGAAGGTGTTAAGAGGTGGCGAAATTTCGACATTTTTAGGTAATGAGTGACTAACTGTAAGGCAGATTTGTTTTTTGTTTCCTAGCCTGAAAACGGACAAAATATTCTCAATACCGAGCGCTGTAAATTCGTTCCATTCACAGTGAATGAGGCAGCCACGTTGGCGACGAGAGAGTGCAGAAAATTTTGAGAGCCGTAGCCGATGTTTCGCCCTGATTTCTCACTCCAATCGCATGTGCATTTTTTTACTGTGCCATTGGAGCGAATTTGCAGCGCTTTATCTGCATCAAATATGCGCCTCTGATTAGCCACTTTCTTAATTATTGTTGCACTAGCCACTTGCTCACCAAGACGTTCTAGCACGGCACCCCAACCTTCCAAAATTGTTTCTACCTGGCGCATTTATAAAACCCTAAAACTCGGTTATTTTCTGACAAAAAGGCCTCTTTTTTGGATTAAAATGATGGTGTCATCCTGAATAATCAGATAATGAGTCGAATTTCTCAAAAAAGTAAATATTCGAGTAAAAAAATAATTTCATTATCCGACGAGGTTGGTGGCGCATTGGACGACGGGAAAGGTGTGTCTAGTAAGTTTAAGATTAAGGAAAACGTGATGAAGAAAGCGAATATCAAAATAATAACACATTTGCTCAAAAAAAGGTTGAAAAACATCAAAACCACAACTCTTGTAAATATATAAAAGAACGCGCAAGATGCTACCATAAAAATTCCATTAACTTCTCAAGATTTCACAAGCTTACGCACACACACACACACACAAGCAGACACTGAAGAGCCCGCAAGGGAGCTCTTCGCCGTTCGAATGGATCTTGATTTTGAGCTTTTTCATCGCCGAAAACTCATGAACTTTACTCTTCCGCTCCCTTCGAAAACATAATGAAACATCAAGGAAATGAGTGTAAATGAAATAAAACAAGAAACAGAAAGAAAATAAGTAAAAGATGCATCTTTCGTTTTTCCGCACCGACCGCACAAAAATAAAAATGCAATCAAAGAAGCGTTTCACACACACACAGAGAAACCTTTTTTCATGGCCCCACCCATCCTCTTCTTGCTCGCGCGACAAATTTCACACTGCTCTACGGGCGGGTGGAAAAGTAGGTTGCACTATTCACTCTTCAAGGAGAGAACTGAATTGGAAGTGAAAGGGGATGGAAAAAGTAAAACGAGCCTGGGTTTAGTGGAAATGGAGATGAAAAACTATTGTTTAAACACTTCGTGCTGGAAAATAAAATGTCAATATATGTGTTCAAATCTGATCCGGAAACCCTGAACTGTTTCCAATCTAATTAGAAGAATTTCAGTTTAAATTAAATAGCACTCAACCGAGCAAAAAACTAAATAGAAAAAATGAAATATTACTGCGTCGCGAAAACCAGTCAGAGCGCTCGTGCCTTGCGGCTGTGGTCTCGCCGCGACCAGCGTATACGGTAGTTTGTTAACATTATATTTTGAATTGTTTTTTCAGTTGTTGCATTGTTTTCGTTTTTTTCGTAAACAAACTACCGTATACGCGCTGGTCGCGGCGAGACCAAAGCCGGAAGGCACGAGCGCTCTGACTGGTTTTCGCGACGCAGTATTAACGGAGTTTGTGTGAGCGCGTGTACAGTCTAAAGCGGTCCGCAGTTTTAAAAACTTGAGGATGTTTTGTAACTATTCAAAAACAAATTCGACTTGATGTTTCACGAACAGCCCCATCCAGACAGAGACTCTCTATAAAATTAACAACGTCCTGTATAGAATAAACGACAAAGAAACGTTATTACTGAGCAAAGATCCTGTGAAAATCAGCTGTGCCGTGCATCACTGACCGGCGCCGCAAAAACCTTGTTAACATATCGCAGCTCATATATCTCCGCACGTAATGTCCATCCATCCTTTCTCCCTACGAACTCACTAAAACTTGAAAAAACATATCTCTGCGGGCAGCAAGCCACGAAAGTGTAAAGTTTATCCGGAACGGGCACAATTGAGAGTATTGATGTGGTTATCACTTGACCAGCCGTGATATTCGTTTGATCGGTTCCAGATATTGTTGGGAGAGTTCTAAAGCGTGTAAACACTTTTGGGTGGAGGGTGGAAGTTCACTTTTCTAATTTAATTTATTTGCTTTCAAATACATATACATGATAATGATAAAAACTGAGCGGAAAAATCGGGGCAAATAAAAATAAAATGACCGATCGGACCAGCAATAGTCCAGTTGGTCAAGTGGAATGGGAAGTCAGGATGGCTAGAGGAATAGCGCCTATGCGCGCAGCAAAAGCCTTTGGATGCAATCTTTTTGGTATTAGTTTGGCGACATGGTTCCATAGAGACAAATTGGCATGAAGAAAGCTTTTTGAGGACTTTCCACAAGCCGTTAACAAATAGGGATACCTGGACGAGCGTGACGGTTTGACAGACAAGGAAACGGACGGGAAGTGATATTCATTTGTTACAATTTTGTGATACATACGAAGAATAGCCAGTGTCCTTCTGTGAAACATAGATTTTGTAGTAAGTTGTGTTAATCTATCGTTGTATGAGGAAAATGAAATATTGCATCTTTGAAATACACGTCTCGTGAAGAATCGAAGTGGGTGTTCAAGTTTTTTAGTTAAAGAGACTGAGTTTAGATCGATTAGTTCACATCCATATTCTAGAATGGGTCTTACATATACATTATACAACTTTATGTAAAATTCTGGTGATTTGGAGTGGAATGCTTTTAGAATTTGTTTAGATTTTAGTAGGGCCAAGTTAGAAATATTATTTACATGATTTTCGAACTTTAGTTTGCTATCAATTATTATTCCGAGATCTCTGATTGAGTTCTGTTCATTGATTTTATGGGTATTTAAGTAATATACATGGTGTGGGTTTTTCTTCCCAAAGTGCACGACGGCTGTTTTGTTTTCGGCGAGATTAAGACACCAAACATCGCACCATTCGGCAACAATGTTGACGCATTTTTGGAGGGTGGCAGGATTGGCAGAGAGCAGTTTCAAATCGTCGGCGAACGCGGTCACGTGCACATCGGGCGGAAAACTGTCAAGTAAGTCATTAATATATAATAAAAATAAAAAAGGTCCCATTACGGAGCCTTGGGGGACGCCGGAGACTACATTTATACAATTTTTTGACAAAAAATTATTGATTTTTACTTTCGATTTGCGATTTATAAGAAAAGAGTGCAACCACTCACAAGTTTTTGAGTCGATTCCGAAATTCAAAATTTTAGACACCAACAAATTGTGCGGAACGCTATCGAACGCTTTTTTAAAGTCGAAATATATTGCGTCGGCGAAACCATTTTTATCAATGAGAATTCTTTGAACTTCGGATGTCGACTCCAGAACCGCCAGGGTGCACGACCTTGAATTCATAAAACCAAATTGTTTTTTCGAAATTTTGTGGGATACTTGTTTTTTAATAGCCTCGAGGACTATTTTTTCTAATAATCTTGCAAGTGGGTGAGTCAGGGTTATAGGTCTGTAGTTTCCCGAGTCAGTACACCTGCCTTTTTTATGTAAAGGAATTATTGTGGATGTTTTCCACTGTGTAAAAAATGTTTGGCTTGTGAACGACTCGGTAAACAGCAGAGAAAGTGGAATAGTTATTGCATCGCAGCATTTTTTAATCATGAAAAAGTTAATATTATCTGTTGAATAGCCAATTTTTGTTTTCAGAGCGCGGATGTGTTGCGAAATGTTCAAAGGTGAAAAGTCGGGCTCAATTTTATGAGGTTTTGGAGCGGGATAAAAAGGAAAAATGGAAGAAGATGGCGTGAAAGAAAGGGAAAATGAACGGATGAATTCGTCGGCAATGTCTTTCTGCTCAGTTACAATTTTTTCACCGATAGCCAAGGCGATGGGCGATGATCGTGGCATAATTCTATTTTTGATAAACTGGAATAGTTCACGACAATTTTTATTTTCTATGGCTTGGCGTTCTTGGTTAGCTAATTTTTTTTTAATGGTTTTGAGTTTGTTTTTGACCATTCGTTTAGATTTTATGGACATTTTGCGCTTAGAGTTACGACGGCGTGCGGATCGATATAAGTTTGTATGTTTTTGGACGTGTTTAGACGATCTTTCGTAAGAATTTGGTGTGTAAGTATTGATGAGTTCGTTAAAAATGTTTAGAAAATGGGCCAATTTTGTATCGGGAGATGAGAAAAAAGAAAATTGGCGTGCCCAATTATACGAAAACAAATGCCGGTTCAAAGAGTCAAAGTCGCATTTCCGAAAAAGCAGACGACTATATTGAGAGTGAACCGGTAGAAGTCTAGGCTCGTGTGAAAGGTTGAACTGTATGGAAGAGTGGTCGGATAAAATTAGTGGCTCAAATGATTTACAATCAAGAAAAGTGTTAGGATTGTCTGTGAAAATAAGGTCAAGAAAGCTGTTACGACCAGAAGCAGCGCGTCTGGTAGGAAAGTGGACCATTTGTGAGAGATTGTTTGAAATTATCATGCCGCGGAGGGATTCTGGAATTTTTTCGGGCAGTTTGAAGTCAGATGACCATTTAGCGTTAGGAAAATTAAAGTCTCCCAGAATGTAGTTATTTTTTGCTGATGACGTTAATAATTTCGAAATGTTAACAAACAAGGAATTAGTTTGTTCTACTGATAAATTTGGGGCCCTATAGGCAAGAATATAACGTGAATTGGAGGGGTTATGATCGATAGTTAATATTTCACAATTATGCAAGTGGTAAAACTGTTCTACAAGTGAGTTCGAGCAATGGAGAATCGTTGGGGGGTGGCAACGTTTTGGCGTTGATCATTTGGGAACTAGAAACATTGAAAACGAAATTCTTTCAAATATTCCCAAGAAAAAAAAGGTTTTTGAAAAGTTTCCTTTAATAATGAGAACTTGAGCAATTATGAGCGGTTTTATCTATTATCAATTCAGTCTTCCTGCCCGCTACAGTAAGCAGTGGCGCGGAAAGCTGAAACTCCGCCCCCTCAGGTTGTTCTCAATTCAATAGAAAAATAACAGTAAAAACAGTAAAAATTAATTTTTTTTTTCTAGAATATTTCAGTTATTCCATATTCAAAACAAAAGGTCGATGGCTTCGAAGAAAACATGAAATCATCATTAAGCGAATGAATGACACCGAATTTATACCGAGTATATTGTTTTTTCAATCGACTTGCGACATGAGAACGCGTGGCTCCGCCCACTTTTTTTTCGCGAAAATGAAAGAAATAGCATGGGAACTGAAGAGATTTGTTCCCATTTTCGTTTGAATTTTAAAAGTACGCAAACACCGCGTTGCCGTAGGCAAAAAAACTTTTTTAGAGCCACGGAGGCGAAAAAAAGTTCCGGTTTTTTTTTTCTTCAGTCGGTATATGCTCCGAATTGACAAAAACCTCTAATTTTCAACAAAATCTTGGAAAATTTTTTTTGGGGACAGACAAATTTTTTTAAGGACAAAAAACTTTTTTTTGTGGAAAATTTTTTTGTCCCAACCCTGCTGCTCCGTACTGAGAATATCACAATGATGCGGCGGTTTTAATACAATGTTCCCAAATGTACGTTCAACACACCATTTCTCCCAGAAGATTATCACTTTTTCAGTTTTTCTACAGTACCCTGAATATGTCAATTAAAAGCCAGAAGCTTAATTGCCCTTCACCAATAAAATATTAAATTCAAAATAAATATTCGGCTGAACACTCGTTTTTATGTCATGCTTTTTCTTTCTACTCACATATTTTCCCTGGAAAAAAAGGAATCAGAAAAAAATTTCAGAAACCCACTTAAAAAACTACAAATCATTTATCGTGGCGAGACCCGCATAACTACTTTGCAGCATGCGCCTTTAAGTTACGGTGACCCTTGACACCTCACTTCCACGTTTTTTCTCCAAATTCCTTCCCCTCTTTTTTAAAATAGTTTTCTGTATTTGTAAAGTTTTATTTTATTTTCTGAAGTTTGTTTTTTTCTACACGTCTCTTTGGACGGAAATAAATGGATTCAAATTTGAGTTTGTCGGAGGTTTTGCATGATAATTGGCTTTTGCATGAAAAGTGAGTTAATTTCTTTTAAATTGGAATCTTCACGGAATTGGCCCATTAAACAGAAATAGTTTTGTTTCAGTGAAGGCGTGATTGTCGAAGAGGCGCATCCGATAGTGATAACAGATGACAAGTCTGAAAAATCTGGAATATCGACGGAAAAAGAGCCGAATTTTGAGGTTCGAGACGATGAAATAATAACAATCCAAGATAATCCAAATGGACAAGAAGGCTCTACTTCATATTCAGTTTCCAATGATAAGCGGATGCTGAGCAATAGCCCACCATATCAGGGAACTGGTCCTGATATCATATTCGAGGAGAAAAACAGCAACTTTTATCATAAAAAGAATCCAGAGAGTCCAAAGAGGCCGGAAAACTTTGCTATGGCGCAACAGGTTCTCTATTTGCCAAGTGAGTGAATTGCAAATTTTATTATTTTTCTTCGTATCTTGGTTTGACAATAAACACGCCCACCAATTTTTGTCTCTTTTTTCGCCTCCATTCTGTGACCGACCAGTTATTTATCGGCTAAAAACCACAAAATTTTCTCACATTTTCTCCGTATTTTTCGCTGTTATTGAAGCATTTTCGAGTGCAGCACAAACGCCGGCCGAAAAGAATGAAGAAAAAACAGGGCGTGACGAAAGAAGAAGAAAATTCGTAGAAATTTTTTCGTTTTTCTTTGCTGCAATAGAGGTTTTTCTTACATAAAGACACAAAACTTTCTCCTTCTTAGTTTTTTTTCTTCCGCTAGTATATTTCTATTTATTCCTATTTTCCGAGCTATTTAGGAGCTTTAAAGTTTCGTAAAAATCTAAATATGATCAATATCACGTTTGTGTGTTCAAAAATGTTTCACGGTATTTAAAAAATGGTACGATTTCCCATTTAGCTATTGCCGACCCGCCAAAATGATCAAACGCGCTCCGCTGAACTCAATACTACGTGGATTTCATTTTCGTTTCCAAATTAGTTCATTTCACGTTTAATTTACACATGAAATGAAATAATTTGGAGACCAAAATAAAAATTGCATAGCGTTGAGCAGGCTTTCTCGGAAATGAAAATTCCTCTTCCGAGTTCCGTCGGAAATTTCCGATTTTGTAATTTTCTCTTCCGATTTTCCGACGGAATTCCGAGTTTTTCATTTTCATTTCCGAATTTCCGTCGGAATTCCGAAATTGAAAATTCTAGTTCCGATTTCCGTCGGAATTCCGACTTCCGACGGAATTCCGATTTCCGATCGGAAAAATCGGAAATGAACCTGAATAGACCCATAAAATCTTAAATCATCCACAAAACGTTTTAAAAAATTGAGGAATGATAAGTAGACTCGTGTTTTAAAGGCTTCGCGACATTTCGAAACCAGACATTTCGAAACCGCGACGTCTCGAAACCGGACATCTCGAAACCGCATTAACAGTGGGGAGGGGGGTTGAAAGAGAGGTATGTAGGAAGTAAAATTGTTTTTTTCATAATTTAATGAATATTCAACAAAAAATCAAAAAGTGCAAGATTTGAGCGTCATTTCTTTGGCGGCCACCAAAAGTAGTTTAGTACTGTAGCGTACGTACGCAAACACACTTTGCATCGGGAGCAGGGGTGGGACCAAAAAAATGTTTCTTCAGTCGTTTGTTTTGTTTTCTTTTGGGTGAAACAAAAAAATTTTGTTTTGTTCATGCACGTGAAAAAAAGTTTTTTTTTTAAGTCGCGGATGCGCAAAACAATGCCTGTATTTGAAAAAAAACTTAGCCGGGATATGCTCTGAATTTACAAAAAATCTTTAATTTTCAACAAACTTTTGAAAAATTTCCATTTAACTCGCAGAAATACACATTTTTTTGGTATTATTTTCTTGAACAAATTTTTTTTTTGAGAAAAAAATTGTGCCTTAAAACATTTAAAAATTTTAAAAAAAAATTGGTATTTTTCCAACGTTTTTGTTGAAAATTAGAGATTTTTGATCAATTCAGAGCATATCCCGGTTTTGTTAAAATAGAGGCATTTTTTGCGCCTCCGCGGCTTAAAAAAAACCTTTTTCTCACGTGCATGAACAAAAAAACATTTTTTGGTCCCACCCCTGCTCCCGATGCAAGGTGCAGTTTGCGTACTGTAAACATTTTTTGGTGGCCTCCAAAGAAATGACGCTCAAACCTTGCTTTTTTTGATTATTTGTTGAATAGTCATTAAATTATGAAAAAAAAGTTTACTTCCTACATACCTCTCTTTCAACCCCCCCCCCCCTCCCCACTGCTAACGCGGTTTCGAGATTTTTCCAAAAAAAAAAACGATTTTTCTTACCAAATTTCGACAGAAAAACATGTTTTTTTCCGACGTCGGAAAAATATTATTTCCGACGGAAACGGAAATATCTTCGGAAATCATTTTGTCTCGGAACGGAATCGGAAAATTTTTCGGAAGTGAAACTGCCTCGGAACCGGAATCGGAAATTTCCGACGGAATTCCGACTTTTCGGAAATTTCCGAGAAAGCCTGGCGTTGAGTTCAGCGGAGCGCGTTCGACCATTTTGGCGGGCCAACAATATATATTTACATGCTCAGATTGTAAAGTTTTTATTAGTAATTTTCGATTTTTCGTTCTCTCCTAATGTTTTATAATCCGTTGCTCGAAAAGCGAAAAATTTTGCCTTTTCCTCAACAGAATTATAAAATTGCGTCGTCGCCTCGAAATCTCTTATAACGCACATTTTCGAAACGAAAATATGAAAAATTGGCTCCAATATATTTTTCTTCCTTCACTAGCCCCACTTTTCTCTCTTTTCATTCTCGTTTCTTTATTGTTCAGCCTCACATTTAATCAGAAAAAAAGAATGTGGACAGCGAAAAAATTTCCTTTTTCGTGAGCATTCTAAATAAGAAAACTTTTCTTTTTTCTACTCTTTTCGTCTTTTAGTCATGTTTTTCCTTACGGCGTTATTCATAGAAATGGTCGACTATGTATTCCCCAAAATATCAGATCAATTTTCGTGACATTTTTGTTAATAAAATTTCAGATCGTAAAGTCTGGCTGCGCAGCAGGCTTGTTTACTGAAGAAAAAACATATAAATATTCTTCCAGGTTATGCAACTTCTCATGGATACGCTCTCTCTTCCACTTATCATCAGGTACGCGTATTTAATATTATCGTTCCAATATTCTTGCCGTCTACTCAGGAAATTTTTGGCTAATAGCCAGTGATTCGGTCGTATGCCATTTGTATTTGGCACACGCCCCATATTCGATGGCTATTAGCCGTTTTCCATGGCTATTAGCCGTTTCCGTCCGCTATCACTTTCAAAAATTTTCCATTTCAAGTTTCGGTCATTTTGTGTCTGGAAAAAGTTGCAAAATCGCTGAGTAAGCAGGTAGATTGTTTCCTATAAGTGTTGCATGTAAACATCCTATTGTTGCCTTGCCAACAGACGGTTTTTTATAGGCGGTGGTATTACCCCATAATGGCTAATAGCCATATTCGACAGCTAATAGCCAAATTCGTCGGCTAGTTGCCATTATCGCCCGCTATTAGCCTTTGCGGCGGCTATTAGCCATTTTCAGTGGCTATTAGCCACCTAGATGCCGACTCTCGCCAAAACGCGCCAAAAGTTTCCTGAGTACCATTATGCACCCGCGCAAGTTTTATAAGAGACGCATACGTAACGAGAATACGTAACATTTTTGCACTGCGTTCAGTTAAAACACTTGAGGGGGCGGAGTTTCGTCACTGCTTACTGTAGCCGGCAAGAATATTGAATTGATAGTATTTTTATGCTAAATAAAAAAAAACAATTAAGAATTATTCAGCCATTCCTGCCAATGGTCCGTGGCAAGAAACCAAGCGCTCTGGCAAGTGCTCTTCAGCGTCCTGCGCAGGTATTCATATTTTGAATTTTCTAAAAACGTTAAATACTTTAATTTTTCAGATGCCCACTGCAACTCCTGTTACTTATGCCTACGTTCCTAGCTATTCAATTGGATTTGCACCAGCGCAAACTGTTCCACGGATTGACCCAAATAACGTGCGTTTCATTCGACTACAAAACTGTTTCTGTCCGTAAATATTAAAACCTCTATAGAGGCTTCTACAACAAACTATGTGTTTTGCCATACCCTGTCGCGAAGAGATGCTGTTTTCTTGTTGAAATTTTTTTTTCTGTTTTTAAACTATTTTCGAATATTTCTTTTTGTTGTTCCACTTCCTGCCGCTGTTGCACATTGGGGTTCTCTTATCTGAAGTGAACATAAAATAATGCACGGCCCTTGCAGTAAACAAATCCCAATTTCCCCTTTCATCTCCAGGCTCCAGTTGGCTCACTATGTATATTCCTAGTGCAATGCAAGATTAAGGATAGCAAGACTTTCTGGACAACCTAATATATTGTGTTTTCAGCCGAGTTGCGACGTCAAGAGGTCAAACTCCCCACTTTTTTTCACGCGAACATTAAATTTTAGTGCATTTTGAAATTTTGCGTGAAAAAATATGGGACGAGGTTTCACGTTATGATGTCGCAACTCGATTGAAAACACAATATACAATATTGTGTTTTCAATCGAGTTGCGACGTCAAGAGGTCAAACTCCGCCCACTTTTTTTTCACGCCAAAAATTCAAAAGGCACTAAAATTTAATGTTCGCGTGAAAAAAGTGGGCGGAGTTTGACCTCTTGACGTCGCAACTCGATTGAAAACACAATATATATGTAAACTATTTGAACCGTCTTGTTTTTTTTTTCAGAGACCATCTGATGAGGAAGAGAATGCGTTAAATATCCATAATTCTAGAGTTCACGAGACAACAGGCTGAATTGAAAACGAAAGGCAAATCCTTGGAAAGCTTGGAGCCCCAATGGAAGGATGGCAACAAAGTAGAAGATTACAATAAAATGTACTGCTCCACCGAATTTGATAAATTTCTCAATTGTGTTTATTTATTTTTTACTTAGTGTTGTTGTTATACTTTCCATAAAGTTTTTCAATTATTTTAAACTCGAAGGATTGCCGCAGTCGGGCTTGTTCAGAGATCGTATGCATAAACCCTGTTTGCCCGACAAAGGGGTTTGTCGGTCTGAGGCTTTGTCAACAGGCTTAAAAGTGTTTTCGTATTTTAGAACCTTCCATTTGCCAACCCTCGAACGTCAGGCAAAAGCCGGAAAACAAGGTTCATGCATACGGCCTCAGAGGCCGTCTTTTTAAAACAAAATAGTGTTTTATGCCACGTCCAAAGTTCAAAAAATTCCTGAAATCAGGAGTTTTTTGCAGTCCAAAGTTCCACAAAAAATCCCAGGAATAACATGCGGTCACAGTTGAAACAGATGTTACCGTAGTTGTTTCGCTGCGAGAGTTTCTCAATGTTTTCTTTTTTGCGGGAAAATTCAATTTCAAATACAGAAGGTCTCGCAGCGAAGGAACTACGGTAACGCTGGTTTAAACTGTCACCGCCTGTTATTTCTGGGAAAATTTTCGGAATTTTGGACTGCAAAAAACTTCTAATTTCAGGAATTTTTTGAACTTTGGACGCGGCATTAAGCACCGAGCAAAATAGAATGTTTCAATTGATTTGAAATTGTGTGAAATACTGTCTTCCTGAAAATAGTCTCGTAGTCTTAAATGAAACGGCACCTCATGTGTAAAAAAATGTGTTAAAAAATCGCACGAAATCACAGGTGAAATGCGGTGGATGCATATAGTGTCCGTATTTGAATCATTTAGTGCATTTATGTTAATTAGGCTCTAGTTATTTAATAAATCTGCGTCGTTTGATTAACGTTTACTTATTTTACTAATTCAGCCACAAAAATCACGAACTTTGGAAGAGCTGAAGTACAAAAATCAGTACCGTTACAAGAAAAAAAAACTTGTAAGAAAAGTGAAAAAAAAGCAGGGGCAAAGTCGCCAAATGTCGCAGGCTTGTGTATATACAGTACCGGACAAAAATATCATATTTTGGTTTTTGGAGTATAACTTTTGAATGGAAAGCGTTATGGTTCTGAAAATTTGCATGAATCTGTCCCGTAATGTTCTTGACAAGCTCAAAAAATGGATTTGGTCATTTTTGAAAACTGCGGATTTTTCAAAAAAATTTCAGATGCCAAAATTTTCGACCCAAAAATATATTTTTTTTCAGATTTTTCAAGACTCGAAATTTTTTTTAAAATGACGTTTCAATACTAAAAGTATAATTTTAGTTGACTATGGGTTGATCGGATAATTTTCAGCTGACTTACAAGACTTTGAGTATCAGGGTCCACATGGGTAAGTCAACTTTAACTTTTATTGTGGATCACCAAAACCGAATAAAATTAAATAAACTGTGCTTTTTAACAATTTTTATCTAATTTGCCCTAATTTTCTTCGGTTTTGGTGATCCTCAATAAAAGTTTTAGTTGACGTTCCCAAGTGGACCCTGATATTCAAAGTGCTGTAAATCAGCTGAAAATTGTCCGATCGACCTATAGTCTACTAAAGTCATACTTTTAGTTTTGAAACTTCATTTTAAAAATAAATTTCGTGTCTTGAAAAATCTGAAAAAACAATTATTTTTGGGTTGAAAATTTTGGCATCTGAAATTTTTTGACAAATCTGCAGTTTTCAAAAATGACCAAATTCATTTTTGGAGCTTGTCAAAAACATTACGGGGCAGATTCATAAAAATTTTCAGAACCATAAACCTCTCCATTCAAAAGTTATAATCCAAAAACCAAAATATGATATCTTTTTGTCAGGTAGTGTACATTCAATTTATTTATTTTGATGCAAAAAAACAAATAAAAAGTTATTATATACCGTCCAATGGACCAAAAGGACGACATGATTAAAATACGGACACTATATGCATCCACCGCATTTCATCTGTGATTCCGGATTCCTCATTCCGTATACAGGGCATCTGTGGCCGTATTTATGAGGTCATTCAGAATTCCAACGGGTTCGGAAAAGCAATTTTCCGTTGTGAATAGACTTTTCCGAACCCCTTTTGGAATTCCGAATGGCCTCACGAATACGGCCTCAGAAGCCTTTATCCATAAAGCTGGAAAATCTTTTTTCCCGGAAAATAAATTTCGAAAAGCTTCAATTTTCGTATGATAAGGGTGAGAGGCGCAGAGAAACATTTTCTGGAAAACGATTTGTCTGTTATTTTCCAGTTTCATGGATTCAGCCGCAGAATATCATTTTCATTCTCGGCAACACTGATGTGTTCCTTCAAGAACACCCACAAACAATATTGTTGCACGCAGTACATTTACACTCATCACTAATTATTTTTTTCCAGAATGAAATCATTATTGAAGGGGAAAGCGTGGAATTCAGTCAACAACAACAACAACAACAGCACCAGCACCAGCACCAGCAAGACCTAGGATCAACGACTTTTAACAAGAAAGGTAAAGTTTAAGAGACTTGATCTCCGGTCGTCTTTGGTTGAAAACAAGATCAAAGAGCATGACGGAAACAATTTTTCTGGGTATATATCAGATTGGTGATTACATTACCAATTTCCATTTTGAAATCTTTTTTCAACCAAAAGCCCCCTTTCCCGTAAATTTTCCTTTCATTGAATGTACACATCTACTCATCACTCGTGTGCTCACGAGCTCTCTCGTATGCAAATCACCCTCACCTCCTCTTGGAGCTTGAATCTTTCCATTGAGCTCTGTTGTGAGCCCTACTATTGTCGTGAACAGCACCTGGAAGAAAGAAAGAAAGATGTTCCCATCGTTACCATAGAGACGTAATACGACTAGCTGTCAACGGGGCATTAGAAGATAGAATGCGGGTCAGAGAAAGTCACGAAGAAGGTGAAAAATTATGAAAATGAAATAAAAAGGCATCAGTGGGATAGAAAAATGACAAAAATATCGAATGAAAAATTCAGTCAGAAAAAAAATTGTGCACGAAATGTGAGCTCTTGAGTGCTCAATAAAATGAGACTTGAAGCAAACAAGCGTTTTGGCTCGCCAGTTTTGCTCATTTTTTCTTCTTTTTTCCACTCTTTTCTTCTTCTTCTTCTTCACTCGGAATCGAATCGAATCGAACCCTCACTTTTTCGCCTCACATTTTTCGGTTGAGCTCGGCGAAAAATTGATAAAATTATTTAGTTTTGCTCCGGAGAGCTCAAAAAGCTTGGGAAAAGAGCTCGAAAATAATTGTAGGCTTTCACTTTTAAGGAAAAGATTTTTAAAGTGGCGTGGCTCACTCGAGCACGCATGTTGTTTCTAAAGTTCCATTTTTCGCTTTTTCATGACTTCCTGAACACGTTCGGAAGGTTTTCGATATTATTCTCGTCTCAGCAGCTGCTCTTTGAAAATAGCCGCATTTTTTGACACAGTTGAAATGAGTGCGACCGTAACCCAATGAAAAATGCAAACAAGTTTTAAAAAATCACGAAAAACATGAGAACTTGTTTACATTTTTTAACGGGTTACGGTCGCACTCATTTGAGCTGTGTCAAAAAATGCGCTCCGAGATATTACGTTAGAAAATTGGATATTTTAAAAATTTATGAGCAGCTGCTGAGATTTTTATCGAGAAATAAATGTAATAGACCTATTCACAAAACCGGAAAAAAATTGCGGGAAAAATCGGAGAATGCTCCGATTGACCTGAAATTATAGGAAATATTGGAAACAATTCTCCTGTAAATTCTCAAAAAATTTTGGACCAAAATATCGATTTTAAACATTTCCAGAAAATAAATCGATAATTTTTAAAATTGATATTTTGGTCCAAAATTTTTTGAGCGTGTACAGGAGAATTTTTTCCAATATTTCCCAATATTTCAGGTCAATCAGAGCATTCTCCGATTTTTCCGTTTTTTTTTTCTTTTTTTTTTCCGGTTTTGTGAATATTATTGTTTTAAAAAAGTTGTCACCTCCAAAGCCGCGTGACCTTTAAAATTAGGCTCCGCCTCTTCACGCGAATTTCCACCTTTATAAATTTTTATGAACAAAAACTGAAGGAAAATAAAAATTTCATGAAATTCGCGTGAAGAGGCGGAGCCTAATTTTAAAGGTCACGCGGCTTTGGAGGTGACAACTTTTTTAAAACAATAATAGGTCCATAAATCGGCAAAATTTGAAAAAAAAAAAATCAATTTCTTTTTGAAAATTTCGACAAATAGTTTAAAAAAGAAACAGACGAAAACACATGGAAAAGAAATTTCGAAAGACAGTCATTGGGCAGTTTTATGGCCGTATAAAAAATCCCGTTTTCTTTTTTCTTTTTCATTTTCTTTTTCCCTTTCGTTTTCGCATTTTTTGTTTCTGTGTCATTCTATTTCATTTTGAAGAAACGAAACGAAATGCGTAGATTATTCACTTTCTCATTCGGTCTTCACCACGAAATTCTCAAAATGTTTGATGAAAAACGACGTTTCTTCTTCTTCTTCTTCGAGTTGTTTCCCTCGTTTCCCACAACCGTTTGTTTTATTTTTCAGCAGAAGCTCCCACTACAACTTCATTCACGTCGTCGTCTGGTTGCTCACAACCGACTACGAATTCTACGTATATTCGAAATCGCTATTTTGAACTTCCCGCCAATGTTCTTGACGGAGCGAATAACGATGAGAGTGCGGATGAGCAACAGGAAGAAGGTCAGAATCAGGTGAGAAAAAAAAATGTTTTGCTATTCTATTCGCGCACTCTGGATGGTTCCATCTAATCTGGAATTAGATCGGCCTATTAGTATTCATCCGTACCCTTTTCCACCCAATGCTTTTCCATTTCCTCTCCCTTTTCCCATGATACGAGGATTACGGTGGAAGGAAAAGGAGGAGAAGGCGAAGACGACGAAACCTCCAATCGCTCCCCTTTCAGCACGAAAGACAGAGTCCCACGGATGAGAGAGCGCAGAACGGCGGAGACGCAGAACATGTCGCAATGGGAAGAGAGGAAAGTGTCGGTCTGGAAGGGGAAGAACACGAGAAGCTGATTGACGAGAAGCATAAAGATCACGCACAACATGGAGGCGAAGAAATGAGAGAGGTTGGTCTGAGAGAGAGGGACGAGAGACGCAGACAACCGAACACGACATTACAGAGAGAAGCGACTGCTGCTGCTGCATCTGGCGGCGATTCTGACAGCGACAAGGTTCCAAAGAGCGAGCTGGAGGCATTGCTCATGCAGCCTGTCAAGAAAGTCGCTATTCCAGGTTTTACCTTTTTTTTTTTTTTTTTTTACAAATTTATTTTTATTTTTTATTTTTTTGCGAAAATACGTCGTCCAAATTACTGACGCACGACTTGCAACTAACCGGAAGCGATCAGCAAAAATTTGGCGATAATCGATGCAATTTTGGAGCGGATTTGGCGCAAATCAGCGAACAAACGGCTAATAGCCACACGTTACCCGAAAATTAGGCTTAAACTTTTTACACTAGGAAATTTAAAAATATATAAAAAATATTCCAACTATGGAGTTTGGAACGCAATTTTATAAACTATTTAATGCAAGGAATAACAGAATGAACTGTTTTTTGGAGCGTACGTGTTTTCAAATGCCAAAAAATTTGGGAAAAGTACGCAGCCAAATTATAAAGTTATGCGAAACGTTATAATTTGGCTACGTACTTGGCGCGAATTTTTTGGCATTTGAAAAAACGTACGCTCCAACAAACTGTTCATTCTGTTATTTTTTGCGTTAAATAGTTTATAAAATTGCGTTTCCGAGGAGTTTTCGGGCAATGTGTGGCTATTAGCCGTTGATTTTGGAGCGTACCGTTGCGAGTTGTCCGTCAGTAATTTGGACGCCCTGGTAAAAAGAGTACCGAGAAAAAACCCCGCAAGTCTGCGGCATGAGTTTGTACAGAAAGTTCTTAAAAATGCAGGAAAAACCGTGCAACAGACTTGCAAATTTTTTCCCTGTTTTGTCAGGCTCTCGTAATCTGCCAGTTTCAACGGCTAATAGCCGTTTTCAAGGGCTCATAGCCAAGTAGCTGCCCATATACGTCATATCCTCACCAGAAATTCCCATATTCGATGGCTAATAGCCATTGAAAATGAGTTTTTTTTTCAAATTTATAATGTAACGAAAATTTTTGGCTATTAGCCGTCGTTTTTCGGGTTTTGCCAAACGCTTGGGGCACATGGTCCGAATTCAACGACTATTTTCTGTTTGCAATGGCTTGATTGTTCGCCGATCGCCGAATTCGCGCCGAAAAATGGCTATCTGCCAACGGCTAATAGCCAATCATCTGCCCATATCGTTCATATCCCTGCCAAAAATACCCTGTTTGCTGTCCTTTTAAACGTTTTTTCCCCATTACACACTTTTTTCCCTTTATTCACACGGCTCTGGGACGTTTCGAAACCTGCCATTTCGAAACTGGGACGTTTCGAAACTTTTTTGCATTTTTGCGTATCGTTTTTCGCCAATTGACACCAAAACGCGCGGGCATTTTGTGTTTATTTGTCGTTTTTATCCGTTATTTTTATTTTTTGGGAATTTGAATCCACTAGTATGCCGCAAAAATTCAAAAAATTTTCGAAACGTCTCAGTTTCGAAATGGCAGGTTTCGAAACGTCCCAGAGCCCAAAAATACCCTACCCGGTCTGCTGTCCTTTTAAAAGTTTTTTCCACCATTACACACTTTTTCTCTTTATTCACACCAGCCTCCACCCATGTCAAAAATACATTTAGCAGGAGCCGTAGACAAATAACAACAACAACAACCACCACACTCTGCGACACTCTCTCTCTCTCTCCCTCTCTCTTTCCGCGGTAACCGTAGTCGTTGTTCGTATCTACGTGGCTCTACGGGGGTTGGCTCCGCCCCTCGTCGCCTCTACACGGCTTTCAGTGCCCGTCTACTTTTACTACTAGTTGTCCTTCTCGGCGGCATCTCCTACTTGAATCTCGCGGGTCATATCGATTTGACCCTTTTCGAGTGTGCGTCGTCTTTTCCATCTTTTTCTTCTTCTCCTTCTTCTTCTTCTCCTTCATCCATTTCGTCCGTTCATTGCCATTTTCATGTCCCCCCGCCGCCGCCGCCGCTTCGCCGACCTCCCATGACTAGGACTCGCCTGCTTTTCTTTCTCGTGAGCGTCGCCCTCGGAGGCCACCCCTCACCCAGCGACCGACGCCAGACCCTGCTTCGCCCGCCACCACTTTTCTTTGCCCCCCTTGCATACATCCATCCATCCATCCATCCCTTTTCCCCCCTCATTCGGTTCTCTCCCCCCCACCCCCTTGCCTTCCTTTTGCCGCTTTCCCTCGTTTCACTCGCCACGCCACGCCATACACACACACACACACATTCATCCATCCATCCATCCATTCCCAGTCCCGTGTGTTGTCTTTGAAAGGCTGGGGTTGGGCTGGCTGTATGACATTCATTCATTCATTCGTTCATCCTCCGTCTGTTGCATCGAAAGTGGCTTTGGCAGCACAGTCAGTTTTATTGGTTTGGTGTCAATTTCGTTTGCATTGTACTTGTAACAATTTGCGAATTGTAACCCATTATTCGTTTCATCCCTGGCCCTTGGCGGGACGTGTCGCTACGCACCGAACCATGGGCAAAAGTGCTCGGCTCGGCGCTGCTCTTTTCTCGTTTCCACTTGACTTGCTTCTCGTTGCGCATGTCCTTCTTAAGCTTCTTCTTCTTCTTCTTCTCCTCTTTCTTCGTCCGCTCGCTTCACGCATTCATCACATTTACGACCCTAAAGAATGAACTGAACTGAACTGCTCTGCCTCGTCGTTTAGTGAATTTACTTTTGAAACCAAACCATTTAGTACAGCTGTTATAATGAACTCGTGGCGGAGTGACATTTCACGTAAAACTGGGAGACGAAACATCTTTTCATTTTTTCGAATAAAAACGTGAAAAAAATTGTCACTCTGTCACGAATCCAGTATATTTGTTCGCGAGCGAAATTCAGTTACGACGCTCCGATTTTTCGCAGATCTCGCAGCGAAAACTTGCACAGTGTTTAACGCAAATAATTTCTAATTTTTTCAACGGTTTTTCTTTAAAAATCACCATTTTTCATTGTTTTTTTCCCCGAAAAAATCATAAATTTTAATAAAGAACCAAGGAAAATATCAGTTTTTCTTTAAACTTATCACCTTCGGCGACTTTTTTCCCGGAAAAATGTATCGCAGGTCTCGCAGCGAAAATTAACACTGCAGCGTTTTCCCCGAGCAAATTTTTCTCAAAATACAGACAAAGATTAAGTAGCCGAAAGTTAATAATTTGGAGAAAAACTGATAATTTCATTTTTTCTTTATTAATTTTTGTTAAAAATTATGATTTTTTGGAAAAAAAAACGATGAAAAATGGTGATTTTCGGGGAAAAATCGTTGAAAATACGAAACAGTTGATGAAAAATGTGAATTTTTGAGAGCGTGACAAAACCCGGGAAAATTTGCAAGTCTGCGGCACGGTTTTATCCTGCATTCTATACAAAAACCATGCCGCAGACTTGCAAATTTTTCCCCGGTATTGTCACGCTCTCAATTTTTTACGTTAAACACTGAAATTTTCGCTGCCATACCCTTGCGGAACATTGGAGCGTCGTAACTGAATTTTGCTCTTGAACTGCTCAGGAAATTTTTAGCTAATAGCCATGGAAAACGGCTAACAGCCATCGAATTCGGGACGTGCGTCAAACGCTTTTCTTTTAAACTTTTTTATTGTCGAACCGCCAAAAAGGTCAAACGCGCTCCACTGAACTTAGTACTTCGTGATTTTCATTTTGGTTTCCAAATTATTTTATTTCACGTGGAATTTACACGTGAAATGAAATAAATTGGAGACTAAAATGAGGAATAGCATAGCGTTGAGTGCAGAGGAGCGCGTTTGACCATTTTGGCGGGCCGACAATAGCAATTTTAATTCTGAGAATTCTCAGAGAATTTTTGGCGCGGTTATGGCGGGCATCGATCGGCAGCTATGTGGCTAATAGCCATGGAAAATAGCTAATAGCGCTTGAACAAGGCTAGTCGCCTGCGAATTCGGGGCGTGCGACAAATAAATATGGCACACGGCCCGATTAGATGGCTATTAGCTAAATATTTCCTAAATGACCGATCCCAAACATTTAGTTCGCCACGCCACGTCATCGAACGCGACGATTAGTGTTTCCTTGCTTCTTCTGTCGCAGCTTCTCCCCCTAGTTTCCCCGCCGCAGCCGCCGTTTCTCCCGTCCGTCCCGACGGCTCTTTCCCATCATCATGCATGTTGTCAAGCTCACGCCCGTCCGTCCATCGGTCCGAGCAGCGTTTCCCGTCCGTCTCTCGGTGCCACGCGATCTCTGGAGACGAGAGCTCACACAGAGGGTAGACGATGGATGTAAAGTATTCCGAAGGGAAGCGATCCTGCCGTCCGTCCGTCTGTCCGTCCTTCATCTGACGAGCGACGAGCGCTTGGTCATGAACACACACACACACATGTACACATACACACATACACACGTACAAACTAAATGGAGTGTCCTCCAGACTCTTGATCTAGAAAACGGTGAAAGTGGGATTTGGAAGAATGGGAATAATAATAAGAAGAAGAAACCAGCAAAGAGACGGTATTTTCTCATCATTTTGTGTTGTTTGCGCCTCTTTGTCCGCAATGCTCTCTCTCCTGTGCCCTTCTCGTCGTTTCCGATCGGAAGACGGACGGACGGACGGACGAGCGAGCGACCAAACGTCTTTCAGAACCCGGGACTCTTTTTTTTTGCTTTCTCTCGTTCTTTCCTTCTTCCTTTCTTTCTTGCCACGATGAGAACACGCACATACATACACACAGACTCGCACACATGCGCGCACACACACCCCATCACATACACTCGTCGCTTTAGCGCCTCGCACTCGGCATGTGATGAGGCTGAAGGAGAAGAAGGAAAAGTAGTAGTAGTAGTAGGAGTAGAAGCTGACAGCTTTTCTTCATTCCTCCCGCGTTTTATTCTCAAAATTTTCAGTCTTGACCATTTCGCTGAATTTCAGAGTTCCAGCCATCGATTGTCGTGTTTAGCGCCGTCGGAGCACAGCCGTCTGCTCAGCAACAGTCTTCTTCAAAGACGATGCAGTTTTATCAAGCGCCACCGCAACAACACCTCGCTCGGAACACTCCACCGCCCGGGTTTGCACAGGTGAGAGATTTTGAATTTTCAAAAGTACGCAAACACGGTGACGCAATTCTTTTTTTTTTTAATGGACCTATTCATAAGAGAAAAAAACAAAAAAATGTGTTTTTTTGTTTTTTTTTCTATTCATAGATGTCAAAAAATGTTTAAAAATGTCAAAAAACGAATCCTTTTTCTGCAGCCCTACGGAATGGGAGGAATACGTCCGCACGAGGAGGAGACGCGCCAAATTATGAACCTGGACAATCAACAGACGCACAGCTCATCGCCAACCTCTTCTTGGTAAGTCGTTTGTACCACTTGTTCGTGAACACATAATATTGGCTATTTAACAAGCTCATTTGTTATGCGTAGGGGAAATCTTTGGGAAGTGAAAACGGGAACAAACTCGTCGTCACGTAAAAGCAAGCGGATCATTATTATGGCATTTGCATCTATCTATCTGGTCGGGAGGGATGGATGGAGTGAGACACGGGTTGATCCCCTCGTGCCTGCTGTCGGAACCGACCGATTATTGGATAGATACCATAGATGAGTGCGCGGCGACACCGCCATCATCATCATCATCGTCGTCGTCGTCGTCGTCGTTGATGGTCGTACTCGCAGCAACAGCAGCAGCAGCACGCACTCGCTCACCAAACTTGTTTCGGTTTTCGATCGACTATACTTGTTGCCGGTATCTCTATTTCTCTCTTTCCAATGTGACTACTAACTGCATAGTACGCCACATGCGCGATACAATTTGATTCGGTCGATTGGAAGGAAAAAGAAGAAGGGAAGAAAGAAAGATGCATAGCATAGGGTTTGCAGTTGATGCCACATCATGCTATTAGTGATTAAATACTTGCCAAAAAGATTTGGGAGGCAAAAAGAGGGGTGATCAAAATTAAGATGAGAATGATAAAAAAATTTAAAACTATTGTCCATTCGCGAAAAAAGCAAGTGCGCTCCACGAAACTTAGTACTACGTGGATTTCATTTTCGTCGCCAAATAATTTCATTTCACGTGTAAATTCAACATGAAATTAAATAATTTGGCGACGAAAATGAAATCCACGTAGTACTAAGTTTCGTGGAGCGCACTTGCTTTTTTCGCGAATGGACAATAGTCCGGAGAATTTTTTCAAATTCCATGGTGTTTGAAAATAATTAAAAACGCCCCAAATAGTAACAAAAAAACGGAATTTATTCGTCGAAAAATTTCGAAACAGAAAAATTCAAATTGGCACGTAAATTCATCCACAAGTCTGCAAACACCGTCCGTGGCGAGACCGCAATGTACATTATTTGACGTGACATCATTATTCCAGGAATTAAGAGACCCTGACAAAACCGGGGAAAACCACGAAACCGGGGAAGACAAAACCAGGGAAAAGCTGCAAGTCCGCGGCGCACTTTTTCAACACTTTCAGTACAAAACATCGTGTAGCAGTTGCAAAAAGGGGCGGAGCCTGTTCTCCGGTTTTCTCCATTTTTTTCCCCGGTTTTGTCTTCCTTGGTTTTGTCTTCCCCGGTTTCGTGGTTTTCCCCGGTTTTGTCAGGGTCTCGGAATTAAGCTTTCCATCTCGGGCGGGCCGTCCGAAAACACCCTGCACCCGTGTGGAATGCCTATTGTCGACCCGCCAAAATGGTCAAACGCGCTCCGCTGAACTCAACGCTATGCGATTTTCATTTTGGTTTCCAAATTATTTAATATCACGTTGAATTTACACGTGAAATGAAATAATTTGGAAACCAAAATGAAAATCGCATAGCGTTGAGTTCAGCTGAGCGCGTTTGACCATTTTGGCGGGCCGACAATACCAGGAATACATGATAATTAGAGTAACCTCGTGTCAGTCAATTTAAATTTGAATTCCATTTTGTTTTCCACGAAACATTCCACGCTCTGCTGCTAATTGTTTGTACCTAGTACCACACTATTTCCTGTGTCGGCCGCTTGACATGTTAGGCGTCGTCTTGCTTGCCTGCTACTAATTAAATTAAAAGGTACATTTGCTCGTTGAACCTTGACTATTTCTAGTGTAAACCCTACCCTGTATACGCGCGGAAACAAGCATCATCATTGTTGCCACGCCGCGCCACGCCACACCACACCACAACGATTCTATCAGATGTGCGGAAACTGTGAAGAGACGCAGGCGTGAAAGAGTGTCGAGCATGAGTGAATGTGCATGGCTCGAGCAATTGCGGGAGGGGCCCAGAGAAATAGGAAGGGCTCCTTTCTATCTCTCTCACTCACTTCCATTCAATTCTCCCCGTTTCTCGATAGGGACTCTCTTTGCGTCTAAAGTGCCCGCGGGCTCGCGAGATGAGGAGAAGAAGAAGACGTGTGTGTGTGTGGGGGTCTTGAAAAAGACACTCTGGGGATCGAAAAGAGAAGTGGGATGAAAAGGGCATTGTGGGAAGCGATGATGGATGGGCGATAGTTCACTGCCAAGAAAACAAGAACATGCGGAAAAATTGAATGTGTCGATTTCAGGAACCAACCGTACCCACAAATGACCAATCTGAATGCCTATCAACAACGTGGGCCTGGTCTCTACGCCCCGCCAGCCTCTATGGTGCATCAAAACGGACCAGTTGTGCCGAATTCCAACCCCTACTATCAGCCGCCGCAAGGTCCTCCAATTCATCACATGCAGCCACCTCAGGCACCAATGATGGCACCAGGAATGCACGGACAGCAACAACAGCCGTACTACAACACGCAATCTCCGCTTACTGGTTTGTTTTTTTACAATGCAGACGAGAAAAAAGACAAAAAAAATACCGTAGTTCCTCTAATATAGGTACGTGCGCTTCTATTTTTTCATTTCATCACAACTGCCGGGTATTTAGAGGTTTGTACACCAAACTTCGGCCGCCTCATGCCTGCTTGGTTAGAAAGTGTTTTGCCGAGTTTGGTTTGGAAACCTCTAAATACCCGGCAGTTGTGATGAAATGAAAAAATAGAAGCGCATGTGCCTATATTAGAGGAAATACGGTACTTGGGCGGTTATACTTTTTTTTTTCTTATTCACTTCATGCAGATACATTTTCTCAGACGCTGTGCCCTTCTCGTCGTTTCCGATCGGAATTTTGCTGAAAAAATGCATAAAATGTCGTTTTCTGCATGAAATGAATAATGGGGTTATTCACGAGAAAAAAAACGGTTTGTTTTTGTTTTTTTTTCTAATTCACGCGATGTAGAGAATTGTAAAAAATACAGTTAGAGAAACGGGGTCTCCCCTTGATATAGAATTGATAGTGAAGAGACACAGAGACTGCCCCCCCCTTTCTTTAAACTCCTCACCTTCTGCGTCTCTTCAATATCAATGCTATATCAAGGGGAACCCCCGTTTTTCTACTTGTATTTTTTACGATTCTCGACATCGCGTGAATTGGAAAAAAAAAACAAAAACAAACCGTTTTTTTTCTCGTGAATAACCCCATAAGACAAAAATGCAAGATGTAAAAACTTTATGCAAGATGTAAAAACAAAAAAACCCATAACTTTTTCCAATTTGTCAAAAAACCATTGAACCCCTATTTTTTTAAGGAACCCCACCATCAATGAATTATGGAACTCCTGGAATGCCAGCTCCGCCGGCTACAAATGGAAACGGTCCGATTTTCAATTTTTCCAAACCAAGACCATCTAATGAAGGATCGTCGAGCACGAGTGGAACGCTTCAGAGAAGAAAGAAACATAACGACTTGGTGAGTTTTTATTATGACCAACTTTTATTTTCCTTTTTTTTCGATTCAGAGCTCGCCTCGCTACAATAGCCATGGAAATGACGATGTTGACGCGTCGTCTTTTCCCGATATGAGTGATTTTCCACTTTTGGACGTGGTTCAATCCAAGGCGAAGAAGGATGCTGGACGGAAACCATGCCGACCACATTTATGCGAGCAGTCTCGTATGCTCATCTCACGCGTCTGCCATTTCCAGAGAGAGTTTATTAAAAGGTAATATTTCAATACCATTTTTTCTTACTTTTGAGCCCCCGTTACATTAGTGCTCTTCGTGTGTGTGTGTGTGTGTGTGTGTCATGTGACAACCGACAAGCGAGCCGCCGGCGTTGTCGCGCACGGCTCGCCGAGCTCTGGTCTATGTACATGCGCGAGTGAGCGAGCTAGCGGGTGAGTATGTATGTGCTCCGCGAGCAGCACAAACGAGCTGCATTTGTCGTCGTCGCCGTCGTCGTCATCGTCATCGTCTTGGCGTGTCCGCCCGTCCGTCGGTCCGTCAAACCTTGAAGCCTCGTACCCTCTTGTTTCTTCACGCTCTCTCTGCTCGACTGCTCGACTGCTCGGCGCCGTGTCCCGCCACGTCTGTCTGCGCATCCATTCGGAAGTCGATCTCTCTCATTTGTTTCCCTCATTCTCCCCGATGGCTCATCGGGTGTCCGTCCGTCGACGACGACGTCGTCAACGTCTTTTCCGCGATGGCGGAGGAAAAGGGTCTTTCTTTCTTTCTTTCGATGATGTGAATAGACGATGATGATGATGATGATGATGATGATGATGGTGGTGGTGGTGGAAATAAATTGTGGGAACGATTTCCTTTAGAGGGACGAAACGTTTTTTTTTTTGCCATGAGAAACACGTCGTTGCTCGGAGTTCTCCCACTAAATGTCGTTTTTTAGGCGGTATATAGACGATGTTTAAGATAGAATTTGTATAAGCGGTTTGGCGGAGTATATGTTTCTTGAGATTTTCTCACTGAACTGGTAAATTTTCATCTGCTGCTAGACGAGAATCAAGTATGAACGGACAAGACAATTTTTCACATAATTCTCAGTACGGAGCTCTGCAAACGCGCTCCCTTTGCACAGTGGTAGACGCGGCCACGTTGGCGATGAGAGAGTGCAGAAAATTGAGAGAGCCGTGGCCGATGTTTTGCTCTGGTTTCTCTAAACCTCTTTACACATGCATGCGAAATTCATTGTTCGATTGGAGCGAGTTATCAGCGTTTTATACCGAGTATATCGAAAAATGTATTGAATTTATTGTGTTTTCAATCGACTTGCGACATCAAAACGTGAAACCTCGCCCACTTTTTTCACGTAAAAATTCACGTGAGAAAAAGTGGGCGGAGTTTCACGTTCAATGGAAAACACAATATTTTCAACAAAAAAAAAACGAACTTTAATTTTCCTGAATACAAAAATTATAATGAGAGATTGTTAAAATCTTTCAAAAAACAAGTTGAGTCAAAAATTGGGGAGTATGACAGAATATAACTGCTACTAAATAGAACTCGTGGTACGATCGAGCGCGTTTGCATTATTTGTTCAAGGTCTCATTTCTTTGCCGATTATGCAATCTTTCATGGAAAATAATTTTTTTGAAAACGGCCTAGGATCCGAACGTATGGGAGTCTACTGAAAACGAGTCGTTCTCGCAAATGAACATTCCTGAAAAACCAATGGAAATCAAAAATTTCGAAAAACAATGCAAACGAGCTCCATTGCACCACGAGTTCTATTTTGTAGCAGTTCTATTCTGTCGTACCTCAAAAAAATTTGTGTACTAATGTTGTCATTTATGGACCTATTCATTTGAATTAAAATGAATTTTTATGTCATTTTAATTCAATGCAAAACAACATATTATTGTCCATTCGCGAAGAAAGCAAGTGCGCTCCACAAAACTTAGTACTTCGTGGATTTCATTTTCGTCGCCAAATTATTTTAATTTGCGTGTCAATACAACGTGAAATGAAATAATTTGGCGATGAAAATGAAATCCACGAAGTACTAAGCTTGGTGCAGCGCACTTGTTTTCTTCACGAATGGACAGTAATTAATTAACCTGCATTTTCCTGAACCATTAAGTTTGAGCCTTTCTGCAAATCGTGTCGAGACCTCCTGGCCAAATATATGCATGCGCCTTTAATGTGTACTCCGAGTGGACAAGATGACGAAAAAATGTGGCATAAAGTGCAGATCGGACCCTAGTTATTAAAGGCGCATGCATTTATTTGGCCAGGAGGTCTCGACACGATTTGCAGAAAGGCTCAAACTCAATGGTTCAGGAAAATGCAGGTTAATTAATTAATATGTTGTTTTGCATTGAATTAAAATGACATAAAAATTCATTTTAATCCAAATGAATAGGTCCATTGAATGTTCTTGCCTGCCGCTAAAATTTGAAACCCCGCCCACAGGTTTTCAACAGAGAATTTGCCAGCCGAGCCTGGTTCAAAAATCCGAGTGGGCGTGGCTTTTACGTAGACCTATTATATATATTTTTTTTTTTTGCTCGTGGAGTATACAGTAACCCTGCGAAACATTGACAATTTGGAAAACGAGAAAAAAGGCAACGTGAAATATGCGCACTTTATATTTATATTTTTTCCAGACTTCCTCCACGCCATCCTCTTGCCAACTCTCCATTCTCCAAACCTGACCAATGGACTTCTCAAATTATGGGAATTTCCCTTGCCACTGTCCGGAAGTGTGTGGATATGGCCACTGATGAAGAGGTTTTCACAAGATGTACAGACAAGAATCTTGTCAATCTTACGGTAAGTTATTTCAGCACCACCATTTGAAATACCCCCTCCTGAGTTTTAGCCATCGGAACGCGCGGAACGAGAAGAGCTCTTGTCCAAACTGTCTACAGTTTTTGAAGACGAGAAATCGTTGGGAGCTGGAACAGCCGGATTGACAATTGCAGAGTACTCGCCTAGACGCTCCTACTCGAACACTCTTCTTCGCCAATCAACTGATGAGAAGTCGTCGAATTCCTCATATGCCGCCAATGGAAACGAATACGGAAGCGCTGAAACGACTCTTCTTAACCTGGATGATCATTCGAACAGTTCTAAAGATTTTGCCACTCCGACTCCGACTATGGAGTTGAGCGCTAATGGAGGTCACGTTTTTGAAGAAATTGGAGCTATGAGCCGTCACGAAGAGGATTTTACTCCACTCATCCCAAAGGCTGATACGCCGAAGAGAGGAAGACCACGCAAGGCGGCTGGAACTCCAGCGACGACAAGCAAACAGAATAACAGACGGAAGGAGTCGAACGAGGACAGTGAAGTGTCGGAAGATAAGAATGATGAGCACGAGAAGAAGACTGAAGACGAGGATGAGACGAATGAGGAAACTGAGAAGAAGACGGAAGAGGTTGTTTCGCAGGCGATTCTCGTCGAACGGGAAGACGATGCGGCTTCCAGTGAGGTAAGATTTTGATAACAAGAATTGATGATGCATTACCGTTTTTTTATCGTTTCAGGGAACCAATCGCAGCGAAACTGCCACTCCGGAACCAACAGCTCTCGCCTCCCCGAAAAAGACTCGTTCCACTCGCCGAAAGAAGCGCAGCAATGCCGGAATCGATGAAGACTATTCAGCGGCGACGAAGAAGAAGCGTGGATCGGTGACAGCAGCCACTGCAGGAATCGGGCCTGACGATGAGAATGCAGAGCACAAAATGGTGACGAGGTAGTTTTCATGACATTTTTTTCTATGTTTTGTTTTGGAATGATTTTATTTTTATTTTTAGAGCTAGAAGTCGTCAACCGTGATTGTGTCAAGTGTTAAAAAATCTGTTCGTCTCTTCCAACTATCCCTATCCTCAGTCCCTTATGAAAATACCTTTAATATTGTGTCATTTGTGCCCATATTTATTTTTTGCTCCCTCCCTCCCTCCCTCCCCATTTTCTAATAAATTTCTAAACATTCCCCCCAATAATGACCCCAGTCGAGATAATTTCACTTTTCTTTCTTTTCCACCCATTCCCTATTAAAATTGCCTCGTTTCTATAAAACTCGTAGCCCCATCCTGTCTGTACATTGTCGATGATGTGCTTCTTTTCTTGTTTGTCCATCCACCATGAATTTTTTGTCCCATTATTGCCCCAATCCCCTTCAATTACCCTGCCTTCTTTTATGCCCTTTCCATGTCCCATAATCCAAACCAGAACATTTTGTTTCTGATTATTTAGTTCTAGAAATTTTGGTTCCGCGGGTAATGGCAGCTTTATTTCCGCTATAATCTTCTCTCTTTTTTGAAAGTTTTAGACTCGTTTTCAGTAGACTCCCATCCATTTCCCCAAATACTTTCTTTTATTTACTCATTAATTAATTTTAATAATTCCTTTATCCCGATTTCGCCTCTTTTTTTTGTGTGTCCCTCCAAAGTATGAAGAAAGTTTTATTAATAAAACAAGTACAAGTTATTTAATATATTTATTCACCAATGTTGGCGCCGCTTTTTTTCCTGTCACTTTTCCCTTTTCATTTTTTTAAAATTTCAATAAATTTATGGAAATTTGTGTGGCCTTAAACGACATTTTTAAAGCTTGATAGAGTGCAACAAAAGCAAACTGTACTTCAGAATTGCGCTATCGGCTACAGTAGACTGTGGCCACGTCCACTAAAATCTTTGCATTGAACTCGCGGTCTCTCCGTGAATACTGCGGAATATCGGAGCCTCGTATGTAATTTTTGTTCAGACGGAAAGAGTCGAAAGAGGACAGCGAAATGTCGGAAGATACAAAAATATTGTGTGGAAAACCCACCGGCGAAAAAAATTGGAACGGATAATTTCGTAAAAACCTCTGAGCATCCCGCAGAAAAATCAATCAAGTTTACGTAGAAGTCGAGAGTTCTTTTTATTTACAGCATTATATTTGTTAAAGGCAGCCGTCGCTGCTCTGGTGTGCATCACTCCATTCTGAAGAAAACTGATTATTTATATAATGGATTCGTGTCGGAGTGACATTTCACTTGAAACTGGGGAACGAAAAATCTCTTCATTTCTTCAGTTATTATCAATTCAATATTCTTGCCGGTAAGCTTTCCATCTCGGGCGGGCCGCCCGAAAACACCCTACACCCGTCCGGAGGTCGGGCACCCTACGCCCGCCCGCTTCGCCCTGTCCGCGAATTTACGTGACGGTGTTTCGATAGGCCGCCACGTTGCATGGCACGTAATCCATTTTTCGAATTTATTTATTTATTTTCAATGATATTCAACATGATTCTTATTGTTTTTTTGTGAGTTCAGCTGTCAAAAGTGTGTTTAGGATGTCGAATATGATCAAATGATCAGTGATCTATATGATCAGTTCAATCACTTGGGAAGCGGGAATTTCAAAGCTTTTGTTCTTAAAGCTGCGTGAGTTTAGGCCTTTCCAACACATATCGCTAACATATTTGACTTTTCAGTGATCCACGCATGGAATTAGACGATTTTATGATGCCGTGCGGTGAAACTCTTCGCTCGAATGTTGAGAAGCGTGCTGATAATTTATTGTTATATTATGGATTCATGAATTAGCGACAAAACGCGGTGAATTTTTGGGGCAAAAGTTGGCTGGTCTCGCCACGATTTTGACAGACTACGGATAGCACGAAAAATATTTTTTCTCGTTTTTTTTAAATAAAAACGCGATTTTTTGCCTTTTGATTAGCATTTTTTCACTATTAACATTTTTTGTGTAACCTCGAATGGGTAATTTCCTTTCAAAAACACATTTTGTTGAGAAAAAACTATGAAAATGCGTTTTAATAAAAAAAAAATAAATAATATATTTATTTTCGCGCTAACCATAGTCTGTCAAAATCGTGGCGAGACCAGCCAACTTTGGCCCCATAATTCACCGCGTTTTGTCGCTCATTCATGAATCCATAATAAATCGGGCAACTTGTAAGTTTTCGACACCATATTGTTGTAAAAATATTAATTATTTCTGACCCGGTTCTAGTATAAAAGTTGATGATCTCGTATTTATTTTTAAACGAATACTCCTAGTTCTTTTTTTTAGTAGGTCGATTAATAAACGAAATTCTTTTTTGAAACTATAATTTTTTTATTTCTTTTTTTTTAATAAAAAAAAGAACATTTCACGCGGGTTTTTCTCTTCGCCCGGGCTTCGGACGGCCCTGTGCTAGGGCGGGTCGGGCGGGCGAAAAACGCCCGACGTGGAAAGCCTACTTGCCGGCTACCATATGCGCCCGCTCACATTTTTTGGGCAAATTATCATTACCTACCTTATTTTTACCTACCTTTGTTCAGTTACCTACCTTAATCATTACCTACCGTGATCTTTACCTACCATTTGCAAAAAAATTCGTTACCTACCGTAATCATTACCTACCTTTATCACTACCTATCATTCGCATATATAGTTAAAAAATACCCATTTATGTAAAGTTATTATGTCTTTTATGCATGCAGTACCGTGCAGTAAGATATACAATTTCACTTTTTGGACTACAGTGCGTTGCAGGTTTATACGTCCACCCTCGTTTTTGAGTATAACTTGAGAATTGGTCAATATTTCGATCTAGTTTGGTCAAAATCGGATTCAGGACACGAAATTACATATGTTCAGTGATTTTTAAAATGATATCTGAAAAACTACTCGATATACCCAGAAAAAACTGAAAATATGCCTTCTGCAACCGTTGCAGGTTTATACGTCCACTTCAAGAAATGGGCTAGAAAACAAAAAATAACGACAATTTAATACGTAATCGATGAACCTTTAGCGGTAGTAACATCATAAACATGGTTTGGCATAGAATTGATGAGGTTGGGGATGGACTGGGTGGACTTGGACTTGAACTCTTGCTCCAGAAGACTCTACTCCGCAGTGAGTGCATTCTTGAGGTGTCCCATGGTGTCGTACTTCTTTCCATGGCTGTAGAGACGACGAACAAGCTCACCCCAGACATTTTCCATTGAATTCAAATCTGGAGAACATGCTGGCCATGGCAGAACATCAATTTTTTTGGACTGGAACCAGTCTAAAGTGGAGCGACTGACATGGATGTTGGCGTTATCTTGCTGGAAAGTGAACGGGAGGCGGTTGAATCGACGACGGAATGGAAGGAGATGGTTCTGGAGGACATCTTGGTAGTCCGTCGAGTTCATCCGGCAAGTTGTAAACGCCAGCTCCAGATATCCAGCCGAAGAAAACGCTCCCCACACCATGAGGCTTCCTCCACCAAAGTTTCTCTTTGAGAAGACGGCTGGATCCTTGCGTAAGTCGTGCCAGTAAGACTTGTAGCCATCTGGTCCATCCAGATTAAACTTCTTTTCATCCGAAAAGATACTCTGACAAAAATTAGAGGTTTTTAATAAAAAAATTAAGATTATTGTAGCTTCTCCCAGTTGGTTGACATGTTCCTTCGAGCAAAGTCGAGACGACGGGCCTTGTGAACGTTGGTGAGTCTCGGAGCGGGACGCATGACGGCTCTTGTGATGTTGGGATCTTTCTTGAGAGCTCTCCAAACTGTCCACTTACTAACTCCAAGATTCAACTCCTGATTAATATCGTTACACGATTTCATTGAGTTCGAAGCCACTCGGGTCACCGATCTTCTGGCCCTTGAGTTCAACTTCGGAGCTGGTCGAGTCTTCTTTTTTTGTTTATTGGGTTTGGATTCGAAACAAAACGATTAATGGAATCGTGGGATCGATTCAAATGCTTGGCGATAGCTCGGTTGGTCCATCCAGCTGTTTTGAAGGCAGTAATTGAAGCGTTTTCAGCAACAGTCAACAGTTGACCACGGCCCGTGATTTGAAAATTAATAAAAACAAAAATCAAATCAAAAACAGGTTTTACAGTAATTTTGAAGGCACAGAGCCCAAATTAGAGTATTTGGTCTTGCCTGGAAGTCATAATTCTACCATTCTCTGGAGTGGACGTATAAACCTGCAACGGTTGCAGAAGGCATATTTTCAGTTTTTTGTGGGTGTATCGAGTAGTTTTTCAGATATCATTATAAAAATTACTGGACATATGTAATTTCTTGTCCTGAATCCAATTTTGACCAAACTAGATCGAAATAATGACAGGTTCCCAAGTTATGCTCAAAAACGAGGGTGGACGTATAAACCTGCAACGCACTGTATAACTTTTGAACGGAGAGGATTAGGATTCTGAAAATTTGCATGGACATGTTCCGTAATGTTATTGTCAAGCTTCCAGAATAGATTTTATCAACTTTTAAAATTTCCGATTTTTCAAAAATTTAGAATGTTTACGACCCAAAAAATGTGTATTTATTTTTTTCAGATCTTCCAGAACTCTACATTTGTTATTTAAATGAAATACGTTAACTAAAAAATGATTTTAGTTAAGTTTGCGTTCATCGGACCGATTTCAGCTGAGTTAGAACACTTTGAGTATCAAGGTCGCATGAACAAAACGGATGCCACTTTTATTGAAAATTAATAAAATCTGAGGAAAATCTATTAAATGTTGTTGGATTTTCGCGTGACCCGCCACGCTTATCCATATAATTATTGCCACGTGGTGGACTACTTAATTGTGTATAAATAGCCGCTTGTCGGTTAATAAATAAATTGATATTCAATTGGTGCTCGGACTTAACAAATGTTGTTTTTTTTTTTTATTTTAATTTTGGTCCCCAAATTATTTCAGTTCACGTTGAATTTACACGTGAAATGAAATAATTTAGAAACCAAAATGAAATCCACGTAGTACTGAGTTCAGCGGAGCGCGTTTGATCATTTTGGCGGGTCGACAATAGTGATATTTGAAGAGACGCAGACAGGTAGCGCACAAATAAGTGGGCGGAGTCTCGCGTTCTCATGTCGCAAGTCGATTGAAAACACAATAACTCAGCTGAAAATTGTCCGATGATCCAGAACTTAACTTAAATTATACTTTCAGTTCAAGTAGTTTATTCAAATAACAAATGTATTGTTCATTCGCGAAAAAAGCAAGTGCGCTCCACAAAACTTAGTAATTCGTGGATTTCATTTTCGTCGCCAAATTATTTCATTTCACGTTGAATTTACACGTGAAATGAAATAATTTGGCGACGAAAATGAAATCCACGAAGTACTAAGTTTTGTGGAGCGCACTTGCTTCTTTCGCGAATGGACAATAGTGTTCTGGCAGATCTGAAAAAACACATTTTTTTGGGTCGAAAATTTTGACATCTTAAATGTTTGAAAAATCGAAAATTTTCAAAGTTGGTTAAATTTATTCTGGGGGCTTGACAATAACATTACGGAACATGCCCATGCAAATTTTCAGAATCCTGATCCTCTCCGTTCAAAAGTTATAGTCCAAAAAGTGAAATTGTATATCTTACTGCACGGTACTGCATGCATAAAAGACATAATAACTTTACATAAATGGGTATTTTTTAACTATATATGCGAATGATAGGTAGTGATAAAGGTAGGTAATGATTACGGTAGGTAGTGATACAGTAGGTAAAGAATTTTTTTGCAAATGGTAGGTAAAGATCACGGTAGGTAATGATAAAGGTAGGTAGTGATGAAGGTAGGTAAAGATTATGGTAGATAGTGATAAAGTAGGTAAAGAACATATTCTATTTTGGTAGGCAATGATCATGATCAAGGTAGGTAACTGAACAAAGGTAGGTAAAGAAAAGGTAGGTAATGATAATTTGCCCATTTTTTGATCTACGTTCTGTTGAATTCAGTTGAAAAGACCTGATGGGGCGGAGCCTCGATGTTTCGCGCCACTGCTTACTGTAGCCGGCAAGAATATTGAATTGATAATATTGTGTTTTCAATCGACTTGCGACATTAGAACGCGAGACTCCGCCCACTTATTTGTGCCGTTCTGTCTGCGTCTCTTCAAATATCACTGTGTTCGCGTGGTCGCGCATAAATAAGTGGGCGGAGTCTCGCGTTCTCATGTCGCAAGTCGATTGAAAACACAATATAATGGATTCGTGGCGGAGTGACAATTTTTTTCACGTTTTTATTGGAAAAAAAGAAGAAATAACTGAAGAAATGAAGAGACTTTTCGTCCTCCAGTTTCACGTGAAATGTCAATTCGTCATGAATCCATTATATTTCTTCTTTTTTTTTGAATAAAAACGTGAAAAAGAAATTGTCACTCCGCCACGAATCCATTATATTAATATGGCTCTGGTACGTTCGGCGCTTTTCCCACTTTTCGTAGGGCTTCGCGAATTAGCCTCAATACCCGCAAAATCGGTAATTTTCGGAAAATTCTACTCAATATTTCCTGTGAACTCTAAAATCAGAAAAACAAGAGCACGGTGAAAAAATTTAAAAGCATTCATTTCAAAGAGGGGGAATAGGTTAATTCTCTATTTCACAGACACATCAAATGGGTTATTTACAAAATAAACTTAAATATTAATGACAAGTTAATTCTTCTTGCCGAAACCGATGGCAGACTTAAATGAAGCCAGTGAATCGCGACGTTTCTTTGTGGATTTCATGCTTCTCACGTTCTCCTCATTTCCCGACGGCGAGTGCACATCGGTCATCTCGGTGGCGTACGCAGACTTCAGATGCGGTCTGACCTTTTCATTGCGAGCCGTTAGAACGCCAACGCGATCTTTGCTGGTTCCGGCGGGGGTGAACGGTTCTTTGAAGGTTCCGATGGAGCTCGACGACATCATTGTCAGTGTGTCAGAGCGGAGAGATGAGCGGGCCGTCGAGGCGCGGTCGAACGTTTCGTCGTTGAGCGAGCAGATTGATTGTCTTGGCTGAAATGAGCATTGTAAATTAACGTATTGTCGGCCCGCCAAAATGGCCAAACGCGCTCCGCCGAACTCAACGCTATGCACGGTCTCCCAGGAGGCTAATAATAAATAAGGCGCAAGTGTAAAAATGGAGTGTCGTTGCAGAATTGTACGCATTAATTTAAATCTTTTTCCGTTCATTTTTCGCATTTTTTATTTGAATTTTACATGAGAATACGAATATCATTTTGTTTTTCTATAATTACATTATTATTATATTAAAATATTAATGTAAAAATATGTGATTTAATGCATTTTTTGTCTTCACATATGTAAATGAAAAGCAAAAATGGCATTTTTATTCTCATCGTCCTCATAAATTACCAAATTATTTTTTGTAACATTTCAGACAAAAATTTGCATGCAGAAAAAAATACGATGGAAATCGCGGTTAGTTTTATTTATTTCAGGCGATGTGGACGAATCTGCGGAAAATCTCCTAAAAAAATCAATTGACGAATAAAGCGGAGCAAATTCATTTTTAAAAATCAGAAGATCGCGGTTAGTTTGGCTGAACTCCACATGCTTCCCCGTAAGAACCTTTTTATAGGCACCCAGATCTGGTCGTCAAAAAACTGAAAAGAATGAAGACTCGAATGAAAAATAGATGGAGAAAAGAAAGAAAAACAACATGGAAAGAGCAATTGAAGTCGAATTTCCCATACGGATGCCAACTTTTGTGCTTTGTCGGTCACGGAACGTGGTGCACTGTAAGAAAGTGAAGCTTTGGCTTCTCAGTGGCATCTGCCTGCAAATCTCGGAGGTTATAAACGAGCAGATGGATCACTTTCACAATCTTGACGATGCCCGAATCCGTATTTTTTTTACCATGTTTACGATGAATAAATTGATATTTTTACTTTTTCTTGGTTTTTATCAGAAACTTAATTCCACTACTCACAAACATGCTCTCAACTTCCGAAGATTGTTCCGTTTGACGTATGCAGAAGAAATGTGCGGAATGAAAACTTTGAAACAAAAAATTAAAGAATAGAATGCAAATTATCAAACGGACAACGTTATAAAAATCCAAAATGGAAACGGAAAGTGTTATTTTGAAAGGAAAACGGAAGAGGACCATTGGAATGAAATCGTTCAAACGGAATTCCACACATTACTGGCCTGTATTCTTTAATTTCCCGAGATATTCTGAAGAATAATGCCAAACGGTAAAATTTGGATAAAAATACGGAGAAAACGGGTGAAAGTAAAAAAATATATGCAGCTGGGAGCCGTCTTCCTTGTTTTTTACACTCACAAGGGAACCTTTTAAGTCAAGGTTGTCTCCGGAGAAAACTAACTATACAGGTAGAAAGAGGGGCTTTGAAAACCTATATTCCCGTTTTCAAAAGCTGCTTACGAGACCTCTGAGATGCTGAAATTCCAGTCCGAAGTTAGAGCAATTTTACCATAGATTTAGACATTTCTTCGACCGCGACGACCCACACTCAGATCACCGCCTTTCCCTACTTGTCAACATCCGCTAAACTATTGAAAATCGTGGCCGGGTGACGCAGTGGTAGACTGCTTGAATGGGAAGTGCGAGGTCACAGGTTCGGTCCCCCTATGATGCATTTTGTTTTTTTTTTTTCAACTTTTTTGGAATAGACAATCATCTCTCTGTTTGGGGATAAAATTTCATCATTTCTAGTTTTTTTCGACTTACGGTACTTACACAACAAGTTTTTCACTCAACTTGTTGTGTAAGTACCGTTAATTCTCTAATAGAACGGCCCTCATAATAGAACTGCTCCCTAAAATAGAGCGGCCCCAGAAAGAGGGTAGTGAATAATAGAACGCCTGGCCGTTCTATTACAGAATTTACGGTATTTGGCTTTAAAAATTGTAATGGAGTTGCATGTAAAAGTATTGTTCGTGGTTGCGTATTTCGATTAAAAGTTCACTTCTATTGAAGGCTGCAACATTAATTTCTGAAAAATTTTAAGTGTTTTTTTTTTACTATTTCCAAACTCTCCAAAATAGTTAAAGAAAAAAACAAAATGCATCATAAGGGGACCGAACCTGTGACCTCGCACTTCCCATTCAAGCAGTCTACCACTGCGCCAACCGGCCACGATTTTCAATAGTTTAGCGGATGTTGACAAGTAGGAAAAGGCGGTGATCTGAGTGTGGGTCGTCGCGGTCGAAGAAATGTCAAAATCTATGGTAAAATTGCTCTAACTTCGGACTGGAATTTCAGCATCTCAGAGGTCTCGTAAGCAGCTTTTGAAAACGGGAATATAGGTTTTCAAAGCCCCTCTTTCTACCTGTATAGTTAGTTTTCTCCGGAGACAACCTTGACTTAAAAGGTTCCCTTGTCAGAGTTCTTTCTGGGCAATTTCCTACAACTAGCATGCAAAAAAAATATAAAAAATCAAGTTTTGAAGAAATTTTCTGATCCGCCGCAGAGCTTAAAATTCTATCGGCTCAGCCATTTCTGAAAATTATGAGCCCAACGAGCGATCAAAATGATCGCCATAAAATTCTGAACAATTGCTTGGGCTTTTCGTTGGCATTCCGTCAGCGATTTTCAAAAATTCGGAAATTTTAACAATTTCCTACACAAATTTTCAAACTGTATCTCGACGAATTTCTAACGATATGCGAAAAACTTGACACGAATAAGTTTCTAGTGAGCTACTAAACAAAAGCTTGGGCAGGAAAAAGCAGAATAATACGATTAATAGGTAAAAATCAGTAAAAATAATAGAATTTCAGTAGAAAATAAATAAATGATCGTTTCACCGTAAATCCTCCCGAGAGCCGATTGCAAACGCGCTCCATCGAACATTAGCCGCGTGGGAGACCGTGCTATGAGAATTTAATTTTGGTCTCCAAATTATTTATTTTCACGTTGAATTTACACGTGAAATAAAATAATTTGGGAAACAAAATGAAAATCTCATAGCGTTGAGTTCAGCGGAGCGCGTTTGGCCATTTTGGCGGGCCGACAATATTGGGACGTGAAACTAACTATACTACTCACATCCGACCGATATCCAACAATACTTCCTTGAGTCCTCCTCTCGCTGTCCAAATCAACAGAGAACGCGACTGATTTTCGAGGAGTTGCCGCAATCATTGCGTTCATTTGCTCTTCAGTGCTCTCCGGAACGACATGGTACACTTCACTGGCTAGACTGTCGATGCTTTGTCGAGTATTGAGCATATTGTTTTCAGAAATGTTCGCGTAGTAGCCTGAAATATCTTACATATATATAGAAAATTTCAGATTGGGATGAAACAGAGATGGCAATTTACATTTACAATTAGTTTTTACTGAATTTACGGGGTGTTCGATGAAAGCGATTTTTTACGATTGACCGTAAAATTCTATCATGAAAACCCTTAAAAAGTTGTTTTCTCTAATTTCCATTTTCCATGCAAATTAGCGAGATTTTCGCTGTTTTGAAGACAAAATTTTGGTTTTCTGGTAAATTTCGTTGACGCGGAAATGATATAATGTATTCGTGGCGGAGAGACAATTTTTTCGTTCTCTTGATTTTTTTTTATCTCTGGTGCGCAGCCATATAAAACGAAAAAATGTGTTTAAAACTGCGTTAACTCACTTATTTTAGCTTCCAAAAAAGCGTTCGTCTCTTTTTCATTGACGACTTCGGCTTGCAACTCTTCCTTCTCCTTCGTTATTCGTTCGAGTGCTTCATTCTTCTGACTGATTTCTTTCTGCGTCTCTTCAAAAGCTTCCTTCGAGAATTTCAGACTCTCCTCCAATTTTTCCATCTCGCTCTTCCTCGCTGCCAACTCTCCTTCCACAATTGACAGTTTTTCACTGTTTCGACTGTTCATTTCGTCGCGGATCGATTGTTCGGCGCGCAACGCATTCGAAAAATTGGAAATTAGGTTTTTATCAATCTTAGATGCCACTTCTTTCGACTCCACCTCCAATTCCAGATTCTCGATTCGGCGTTTTGCAGTTTCCAGACAAGTTCTGATCGAGTGATATCCTTCAGTTTGTTCGTGGCTCGACTTTTCGTTGTTCAATGCTTTTTCGTTAAGCTCATTAAACAAAACTTGAAGACTCTTCTTTTCATTTCTCTCATCGTCCAACTCTTTCTGCAATCGAACGTTCGTCGCATCAACCATCAGCATTCTTTCTGCATGCACCTCTTGAATTCGCTTCACTACCACCTGCTGTTCGTCTTTGAACTCTCTGAGTTGCCTCTGCGCATTGTCTGCATCTGTATTTTTGCGAGCAGCGACGAAATCAGCATCTTCCAGCGCTCGTGTCAGTCGTTCGTTTTCCACGAGAAGACTAGATTTCATGTTTTCGAGTGCTAGAATCTGCTCAGTCACGTTCTCCTTCTCGAGGACTACAGCTGTCAATTGCTCGGTAAGAGTCTGCTCCTTTTGGCACCATGCACTGAATTCTTCTTCATTTGAATTTCTGAGCTCTCTCATCTGCTTCATACAGACGTCGCGACCGTGAGATACTTCCTCGAGTTTCGCAGCGAGTTGATCTTTTTCGATTTCCATCTCTTCCAAGTGTCTGTGTTTGGTTTTGACGAGAGTCCGAGCTTCGTCAAGTTGATGGACCATTGCATCGAATTGAGCTTGTTTTGTTTCGAGTTCAGCTTTCAGTTGATCAACAAGACGTTCCGCGTTTTCAGCGCTTTCGCGGTTTCCAGCTGCGTTTCCTTTCAACTCGCTGTTCCTGAAATTAATTCATAAGAAATAAGTTGAAGTCCTAACAACGACTATTAAAAAAAACCTACCTAAGCTTGAGCTCTCTGTTGTTGGCCAACAGCGAACCATTCTCCGCGTCCAGATCCTCGAGAGATAGTTGCAATTCGTTGATTTTCTTCTTCGCAGTCTTCAATTCCCGTTCGCTTCTCAGAAATCTCATTGTTGGAGAATCTACAGCGTCCGCTATCGGACTACGATGACTTCTAGCACTGCTAGCCGCTGTACGTAATCGACGTGCGGTCGCCGTCGGTGTTGCAAATCCACTTGGATCGAACATGTTACGTTTCGGGGTGCTCAGATTTTCGAGAATATCAGAATCTTCCGACCGCAGACACGTCCACCAATTGTCAGCAGAGTCCTCCGTGTAGAGCTTGTCAAGATATGCGAACATTTCGAGAAGCGGTACGCTATTGAACCCGGTTTTCTCAGCAAGCGTCTCGAGCATTTGGGTGATCATCGTAGAGTGATCTCTCCTCAGATATTCCAGATAGAGAGCGTAGAATTTACAAATTTCAAACAAATCTCCTCTGGCCGCCTTCTCGGTGTCTAGCGCTATTGCGAGCTCTCCGTTGACGTGTCGAATTTTTCTATGCAGAATTTCGTAGAATATCTCACTCGATTCAAATGTTTTTCTGTCGCATTGTCTGCAAATTCAATTATCAATAAATAATTATATTTACACAAATTTAGAATAAAAAAGAAGCAACTCACAGCATATCAGCAATCATAGATCCCTGTTTGCGCCACAAATCGGTAAGTGTCGAGATTGTTTCGTGGGGTGGCGAGTAGTTTGCAGCAAAATAGTTTGTCAACTGAATGAACGAGTTGACAATTTTACTGTCAGCGACGCTCATTCTTCTGAAAAAGGATATTTTAATTCGGGGGAAAAAAAAGAAAAAAGTGAGGAATTATTCAATCTCGCCGCGACGAGAATGAACGTTTTCAAACGTCGCGCGCGAAAAGGTCTGCGCTCTCCACTTTTACTGTGATCACTCGCCTATTCTCTCCTTCTTTCTTTCTCTCTCTCTGTCTCCCCCTCTCTTTTTCACCTTCGCAGTATGAGGCAAATTTGGGAACTTTGAAGAATTTTGTTGAAAGGAAAAGGAAATGTTTTTTTAAATTAGGACAAGGGTTCAAAAATTATAGAGAATTGTGGGTGCTACCTCGGAATAAAACTGTTCGGAATAGAACTGTAGCGATATAGAACTTGCTTCGGAATATAACTGTTTCGGAATAGAACCGTTTTGGAATAAAACTGTAGCGAAATGGAACTGTTTCGATGTAGAACTGTAGCGGATTAAAACTGTTGCGAAAAAAAACTGTTTTGGAACAGAACTGTCCCGAAACAGAACTGTAGCGGAATAGAACTGTTTTGGAATAGAACTGTAGCGAACAGAACTGCCTAAAATGGAGCTGTACAAGAAGAACCGCTGCGCGAAATTGAAATCAATAACCCACCATGTACAACTGAATACTTATTCGAGCTGCTCTAGCTTTCCTGGGTCACTACAGCTCCACTTCAGGCGGTTCTGTTTCGCTACAGTTCTATTCCAAAACAGTTCTACTCCGCTACAGTTCTGTTTCGGGACAGTTCTATTTCGCTTCAGTTTTATTCCACTACAGTTCTATTCCAAAACAGGTATATTTCGCTACAGTTCTAATTCGCTGCAGTTCTATACCAAAACAGTTCTATTCCGAAACAGTTCTATTCCAAAACAGTTCTATTTCGCTACAGTTCTATTCCAATCAGTTCTATTCCGAACAGTTTTATTTCGCTACAGTTCTATTTTACTACAGTTTTATACCGAAACAGTTCTATTCCGAAACAGTTCTATTCCAAAACAGTTCTATTCCGAGGTAGCACCGAATTGTGGTATATTTATTTGGGGAAAAAGGAACAAAATTAAAATAAAAATATACCGTAGTCCCTTTTTCCACTCTAGACCCGGCCAAAAAATGGTGCTACCTCGGAATAGAACTGACGCGCAATAGAATTGTAGCGAAATTGAACTCGCTTTGGAATAGAACTGTCCCGAAACAGAACTGTAGCGGAGTAGAACTGTTTTGGAATAGAACTGTAGCGAAACAGAACCGCCTGAAGTGGAGCTGTAGTGACCCAGGAAAGCTAGAGCAGCTCGAATAAGTATTCAGTTGTACATGGTGGGTTATTGATTTCAATTTCGCGCAGCGGTTCTTCTTGTACAGCTCCATTTTAGGCAGTTCTGTTCGCTACAGTTCTATTCCAAAACAGTTCCTCGTTGTTGTGGTCCGCATTGACTCGTCCGCGAGAGAGAGAGGAGTGCACAGTGAATCTTTTACTACGTGCCGATGCGGACCCTAGGCCATTTTGAGACATTTTCTGTTCCATGAAAGAAATCCTGAGGCTATATTTAAAACGAAGGCCAAAATGAAAAATCGGCTCAATAAATATTGTTCTTCGTTTAATTTACCTATAAAAAAGTTGGCTCAAATCGGTACACTATAGTTAGGGACCACAACGAGTTATCCAAAAGTCAAAATTTCCGAATATTTTTGGTTGGAACGTGTTCTTTGGCTCAATATGAGTACGCTGTCAAATTTTTTTCAAAAAATGTTCGGTAATTCTCGAGTTATACCATCCTAAAGTAGCACTGTTTTCTCCCAAGATTTGCATGAGGCGGGCCGTCGATACGCGAGAAAAGAGACGCCGACAGAGCGAGAGTGAGCGAGAGACAACACGAAATGGAGAGAGGTGAGGGGGACTGTATTCTCCACCGCTGCTTGCGCGATCAGCATTTTCAACGGAAAAGGGGGTACGACAGAATAGAAATAGGCGAAATAGAAATGGTACAAAATAGAAATGCTACAAAATAGAAATGGAAAAAATAGAACTGAGCGTAATAGAAATGCTACAAAAAAGAACTGCTACAAAATAGAAATGAGCGAAATAGAACTGAGCGAAATAGAACTGAGCGAAATAGAACTGCTACAAAATAGAACTGAGCGAAATAGAACTGTTACAAAATAGAACTGCTACATAATAGAACTGAGCGAAATAGAACTGCTACAAAATAGAACTCGTGGTGCGATGGAACGCGTTTGCATTATTCTTTCAATTTCTCATTTTTGCGCCGATTATGCTAATTTTTTGGGAAACTGCATTGATTTTATAAAGCGGGGAGACTATCTATTGCAATGTCTTTAAACGTCTAGTTTTTGAAATCATTGTTTATCTCAGTTATTTTCTCGTAATTGTTCATAGATAAAAATGAAAAACAGATGGGCATAAAAATAGTTATAACGCAAGACAAAAAAACAACTCACAATGGAATTACATATTGTCGAGCTTATAGAAATTCCTAACAATTTGATGACAGGTAGTTTGCGGTTTGGATTTTCGATTGTGAAATTTCTAGGGTGATTTGGTTGAAAAAAACGAAAACATTTTGAATTGCAATCATCTTAATCATTAATAATTTCAAGTTTTGAAAGCAGAGGGAAAGTGGTTTGAGTGGATAAGAGGTTCGGTAGGCGTCCAGGTAATTGTCGGTTCGTTCACGTCAATTGTGAAAAAATTTTGCTCACGCATTTTTAAACAAAAATGGGAAATGAAAATGAATAATAAAACTGTGTTCCAAATTTAAAAAAATGCTTTATGGGGTTATTCATTTCATGCATTTTGCATTTTTTGTCAAATTTTCCTTATTCATTTCATGCAGAAAACGACATTTTCTGCAGCAGAAAACTGCATTTCGTCGAACTGCAAAATGCGGAAAACTGAATTTCTTCGAACTGCAAATTGCAGAAAACCGCATTTCTTCACTTTTTTTTTAAATTGCACTTTTTGTCATTTTCTGCATGAAATGAATAAGGAGAACTTGACAAAAAATGCATAATGCATGAAATAAATAACCCCATTAGCAAAAGTTTTTTTACAAATAAATGATAAAGAGGAGATTGTCGGTTTGTTCACGTCATTTGTGAAAAAACTTTTGCTAAACCATTTTTTTTTATTTGGAACGCATATTGTCCATTCGTAAAGAAAGCAAGTGCGCTCCAAAAAACTTAGTACTTCGTGGATTTTATTTTCGTCGCCAAATTATTTCAATTTACGTGTAAATTCAACGTGAAATGAAATTATTTGGCGACGAAAATGAAATCCACGAAGTACTAAGTTTCGTAGAGCGCACTTGCTTTTTTCGCGAATGGACAATATTCATTTTCATTTCCCATTTTTGTTTAAAAATGCGTTAGCAAAATTTTTTCACAATTGACGTGAACGAACCGACAATTACCTGGACGCCTACCGAATCTCTTATCCACTCAAACCACTTTCCCTCTGCTTTCAAAACTTGAAATTATTAATGATTAAGATGATTGCAATTTAAAATTTTTTCATTTTTTTCAACCAAATCACCCTAGAAATTTCTCAATCGAAAATCCAAACCGCAAACTATCTGTCATCAAATTATTAGGAATTTCTAAAAGCCCGTTCACATGTCATACCCACATAAAACGTAAACATAACATAACAATACATGAAATAAAAAATACAGTCTTAAACCATTGCGAGCGCAATCGACTTGAGAAGATCGAGATCGGAGAGAGGTAGTCGGGGAACAACAGGTGTGTTCTCCACCGCACGACGGATTCTCTCGTCTTTCAGCAAGTTTTTCACTTTCCGTGATCGTGAAACCTGAATAATTGCATTCATTTTCTAAATATATTTACGAACTTACACGAAAATTGGGATTTATTTGTAAGTCTTCAAAATCAAGTGTTGTGTGGCGCTCTTCTTGATGTACCTTCTTGAGCAAATCAGACAAATGAATTCGGCTGAAGCCGTTGTGGCATGTAGCAACCGACTGAAGTTGTCGGTGCCATGCTTCGACGGTGTTTGTCGTGCGATGCACGCTATTTAAAGTTCGAAGGTGGCACGACCATGTTGACGGCGGGAAGCGAGGGACAACGGCGGTTTGAACGTTTCCGATGACATAATACTTCTCGAGGTACTCGAGGTAGTCCGAGAGTTCGGCCGATTTTTGCATCGGAAGAGTAGCCACGATAATATCGTAGTAGTAAGGAATTGAATTTTCTGGGATGAATGGAAGCGCTTTTAAAATTTTCTAGAATTCACGAAGTGAGCCGTCTGTAATTGGTGAACTTTTGTTGAAATGAAATGAAAACGCACCAAAAAATTCAACGTAAATTCCTAGTTTCTCAGCTTTGCGTCGCCAACTTTGCACTATGTGAAAATAACATCCCGCGATGGCACATAGTGGGAATTTGTTAATGAACGAATTTCTGATGTTAGTTTCGTAGTCCGAAATCAGTAGAGTCGGGTTCCATGCACTCAATGCGGGAATCTTGGTGATTTCGTCCAAAAGAGCGGTGTACGAGTTCAACTGTTTGTCGCCAAGAAGTGCGAAGAGAACCGGACGAACATCGTTTTCCGACAACTGAAATTTTTTCCTTGACACTGTACAAATTTTTGTTAGGAAAAAAACGTACGTATACATGGAAAGAAAACATCTGTTGGTATCCAGGCGGACAACAGTCGAAAGTTCCGTCAACGAAAACGATAAACGATCGTGCCAAAAGTTGGAGACCAGTTTCCGATCCAAAGACCAGAAGCCTATGCTGGTTCACAATTTTGTCGACAAGTAGAAAGGGTTTGCCGTCTGAAAATGGTTGAGCATTTCTATGGGTTGAAAAATAAATTATTTTGAAAAATTACCTAATGTCCGAGAGTAAGTCGTTGAGATGTTTCCTCCCTTGTCCATTTCGGTTGTCTCCGGATCGAATCTTGACTTCTCGCGATGAATAATGCGTCTTTTTGTATCGTAAGTTCCTGAAAATTAAGATCTCCTATAATTTGTTCTCACTCGGTAAACTACCAAGTGCCACTGACGCTTCAGCTCCAAATTCAGCTCGAACGTTATCAATAACTTCTCGACACGTTCCATTCCCTGATTTATCTTTCAGCGCTTGCCGCGCAAACCGAGTCTGTAAAAATTCTTGATTTTTGATCGCAGCATTTTGATTATTGAAATATGTGAGTTAATAGTTTTCTTCTCTTTGCGTGGGCACGGGGTCGCTGAAGGAACATCGCTGAAATAATTTTGATCGCCCCGCAAATGCGGCCAATTTACTGCGTACCGACTCATCACCGTGCGCAATACGCTTCGAAATTGACGCTTCGAAGTAATATTGTGCTTTTCGAACAGGCCACCTACAACAAGGGCAGTCCAGTAGAGAGCGTTTTCTCGATGTTCCCTTGGAGACCCCGTGCGGAGTTATTCGTCAGAAAATTAAAAAAAAAAATACAAAATGGACCTATTCATAGAACCGAAAAAAAAACGGAAAAAATTGCAGGAAAAACCGGAGAATGCTCCGATTGACCGATATTTTGGTCCAAAATTTTTTGAGCGTGTACAGGAGAATTTTTTCCAATATTCCCCAAAATTTTAGGCCAATCGGAGCATTCTCCGATTTTTCCCGCAATTATTTTCCGGTTTTGTGAATAGGTCCATTTTGTATTTTTTTTTTAATTTCTGTATGCATATTTCATGTTAGAGTGGAGCGCGCTTACTGATCTCCAGTGGTTATACCTGGTTTGCAAGAGCATCTCTTTCGTGATTTCGATGAGGCTTCACAATTCGATACTCATTAGTTACCTTGTTGATAACCCAGGCACCAGGACACTTGTGATGAGAATATCTAAATAAAAACAAATATTTTTTGAATAAACGAAAGAGAAATAAATAACTCACTGTTCAACGCAATAGTATATAACGTCGGATGAATTTGGGTATTCTTTTTTCTTTTTCATCATCCATCCATTAATGTTCTCAGCGATTGTATTCCTTCCACGTCCCATTCTCTGAAAAATTTGTTACTTGTATAAAATTATCAATTCTTTCGGATAAAAGTTGCGTTAAATACGAGCAAAGTGATAATACGCACATGGAGACCCTTCAAATGGACGAAACATTGAAATCTATCGAAATAAATGATTTTTGAACTTAAATTGCTGGAAATACGTACAAAAAAAAGATAATCCGCCCTGGAAGACAGCTAAAATTTAAAAAAAAACCAATAAAGTGTAAATAGTGATTTCACAGTGAATATTTTACTACGTCAAGGCAAAATGCACAAAGTAGGCGGCATTTGCTTGCAACAGTCTGGCACGGATTTTCCAGTGGCTTTATTTTCGAGTTACATGGTGAAGAAAAACATTTCGGCCTTTGTTTTGAAATTAGTTGTTCCTGGGAAAGGAAGTTCTAAAAATGGTAAGTAACCGAACCGGCACACAGTAAAAGAGTCACTGTGGATTTTCCGATGAAAGTTATGGTACGCTCAAAGTAAAAAAATGCAACAAAAAAAAACCCGCCAAGCCGCCAAAAGTTTACCACCAAAACTGCAGAGATAAGTGATGCGCGAAGAGTTGTAAACATGAGTTGTAAACATGTTTTCAATTTTTCAAAAAATGTTTGGCGGTAAACAACAACAAAAAAACAGAAAAACAAAAAAATTATTGCATAATCGGCGAAAAATTGAAAAAATAATGCAAATGCGCTCCATCGCCAAAATTTTTTCTATTTTGTAGCATTTCTATTTCGCTCATTTCTATTTTGTAGCCGTTCTATTTCGTAGCATTTCTATTTCGCTCAGTTCTATTTCGCTCAGTTCTATTTCGCTCATTTCTATTTTGTCACATTTCTATTTCGCGCTGTTCTATTTCGCTCAGTTCTATTTTGTAGCGGTTCTATTTTTTCCATTTCTATTTTGTAGCAATTCTATTTTGTACCATTTCTATTTCGCCTATTTCTATTCTGTCGTACCCCCGCGGAAAACGGTATTTTTCGCACAGAAATCGGCTCGAAAAAAAAAATCGGAAACTAGCCACAATATTAATTTTGACATGGTTTTGTAGCAAATTTTACGCTGAATCTGTATATGAAAAATTAGCCGCGTGCTCCATATTTGCGACCTTCAAATCCTCAAAAAACTGAAGTTTTGGGTGAGCATGCTTCATTCAAATGTACATAAAATTGCTCCAAGTGAGTCAAGTGCTCTAAATTTCTGTATTTAAGCTCTAAGAGGGTTTATCTTTGTATTCCACAAATAAAAAACTAGGGTCGTCGCTGAAATTTTTCTAGAATTTTTCCTTGAAGTTTGACAAGCTTTAAAAAAAATCGGAAACTAGCAGGACAGAAACTGATTTCAGAAATGAATTCCCCACATCTTGAACTATCTGTATACTTAAAATTAGCCGCGTGCCCCGGTAAAATCGACCACACGGGTCAAAAAAGTGAGCTCCATTTTTGTTTTCTCCCTTTTCTGAGAAAAATATGCATTTTCATGTAAAACCAACTTGTTCATTAGATTCAGCATGGCCGATTACATCTAAAGAGATAGTTTTAAGTATCATACTTCAATCCGGGGGCTCCTTACAGGCCTGTAAACATGCCCGCGCGAACTGGGGAGAAAAATCGTCTGACTCCGCCCACCCCTTTGCGCTCCCTAACTATAGTATACCGGCTCTAGCAAAAAATGTCGCGGACGAGCAAAAAAAAAATCGGATTTTCTCTTTAATTTTCAGTTTTCTGTACTTTTCTGGAAAACAAAATTAAAAATCGGCTCAATAATAAATTTTTTTTCATTTAATTATTACTGCGTCGCGAAAACCTGTCAGAGCAGAGCGCGCGACGCTGATGTGACTCTGCTGTAACTGGGCTGTGACTCCCACTTTTCGCGGCGAGACCACAGCCGAGATGCGCGCTCCGCTCTGACTGGTTTTCGCGACGCAGTAATAAATAGCTACGTTTAAAAAAAGTAAAAGCAACGGTCTGCCACCGATCCCACAAGATTTGTTTAAGGTATGGCCTAAGTTTCGCCATTAGCTAATATACTGAAACTTGTCTCATGAGCTGTTTTGAACTAAAATTTAATTTTGCACGTTCTTTTAGATGTTTTCCTCTAATATTCACACTATTTATTCCCAAAATTGCAATTTCTTCACCAGGTAATTCGAAAACGAAGCCATTAGAAAAAAAATTGAAAGGATTTCGGCAAAAATAAAAATTGGTTGATATATAGATTTTTCACGATTTTTTCGAACCGTCAACATATTTAAACTCGAGTAATCTTTTATAAATCACAAAAAAATTTGAATTGGCATCTGAGAAACAAGTATAAAGAGGATGAAATTAAAGCCGGAAAGAGAAAAGATTTGAAAAGAATCCATCTTTCTTTCTGCCGTCTTCTGAAAATGCCGACACGTCGTTCGTCTCTTCAATCGACGTTACTCCATCGGTATCACCAAAACACGGGACTTCATTGTTCTTCACAAAGCGCACGTTGCGATCATTCAAATCAGAGTCATCGTCACTTATTAAATCTTCGATGACTGCCGAAGCTTCCGTATCTGACAGTAATTTTTTTAAATCAACATTAAAATCATTAAAAACTAACCATTTCCCGATACGTATCCATCCACAATGTTTAACTTCGCAAGGAATTTCGGTTTGTTGATTGCGATCAACCTTCTTTTCTCTCTTCTCTTGCGAATCGTCTCCCGATGTTTCGCGTGTTGGTCTTCCAAAAGTTTTTCTTCGTGTGGTGTCAGCTCCATTTGATCTTGTTTATTTTTTGGATCCATCGATTTTAAAAACTGTCTAACATCCTCATTCAAAAGTTTCGAAGAATTAGCGATTCCAGCTGCACTGCGTTCCGATTCCTTTTTGAAAAGATGAGATTTCATCTGCTGAATGTACATTCTACGAGTTTTCAGCGCTTTTTTACTACATCTTTTCTCCACCGCGGCAATTATATTGTCACGTTCTTCATCGGAGAGCTCCAATTCAGAAGGATTTCCGTCCGAATCGTTCATCATCAAATCCCATTCAGAAAGCGGAATGTCGTCTTCCAAAACACCTTTGTTACGATGTAAAACAGCCTTCTCGCGTCGCGCACACGTTAAAACCTCCTTAATTTGGTAGGGCTCAGCCATAGAGCACAGAATATCACGACTCCATCTCGGATGGGTGTCACATTTTCCCTCTTCATTTCTCTCCTTCTTCAACAGCTTCCATTGATTTTCGTATTGACGAATCTGCTCGTCACTGTCATACGGATCGACTATCGCATTTTTGAGCAGTTGTTCGAGTTTTGTTTGCGCATTCATTGGAGTATCAACGGGAGCCAACAAGTCAGGAGAATCGACGTCTGGGTGAAGAACTCGAATCTCATTTCCAACCCGGATGGAAGTGAGGTCTGGAACACTTGTTGATTGAGAACTTTGAAAATCATGTAAAGAACAAACAAACCTAGCGTTACGTCGTCTTCAACGGCAGTCATATCGCAATGTATGAAAATACTGAATTGTGAATTGCGCCCACGAAGAACTTCATATTCCAGTTGGCCCAAATGAGCTGGGAAATGTTACGTGGAAAACTAATCCGATTAAACGAAGAGGTCACGCAATATCGCCAAAAACACCTAGCGAATTCACTCGAGCCTCACAAAAAATACAGTAATTTGTAAAAGACAGACAGACAGTTCACGTAAAACTGGTAGACAAAACATCTCATTTTTTCGAATGAAACCGTGAATTCTAGTGTCACTCCGCCCAGAGTTGCATGGAATTCCGACTTCCGACTAACGTTTATTATTTCACTTCTGACTTTCATGATTTTTGGGATTTTTTTGTGACTTTGCACTGCAAAAAATCCTGATTTCAGGAATTTTTTTAACTTTGGACGCGGCATGAGTTCCACCGCTCGCTCACAGACAGTGCACTGTGACCATTACTGTAACCCAAGAAAAAAACATTATGGACCAGTTCAGAGTACTGTAAAAAAGTGGAAAATACTGTGACTTTTTCGAAAAAAAACATTCGATATAGGCAGGTTTGGCTTGGACCAGAGAAAAGCAATCAGTAGCAACGGCCGAACGACCGAACGTTTTATTGTGTATTGCGAGAGTGTTAGTACGCTGAGCAACTATAAATATAGCAAGTGATATAACCGGGGAAATTTGACATGAAATATAAACCATTAGAATATAAATGGATGGGTTGACAAGAGTGAATTGGTGTCAGAATATTCGTGATGCGTGAATGCGCTTCCTGTGCTCACAGCAACGCGTTGATCACGGTTGAGTTGCGCTCGCAGATCGAATAGAGCAGGTAGGTGCACGGATAGAAAAAGGTGTATGAGGTCGACTCGATTGTGGATGGAGACTTGTAGCTGGCGGCGCAGTTGCCGAACTGAGTCCAGCCGTTCACGAGTGGCTTGTAGGGCTTCACCAACCAGTTACTAAATAAAGAATATCACATTTCGTCTTGAATGAGTAAAATCACTTACATTTTAGCTGGATTAACGCCTCCATCGACTTGCCATCTCGGCAATTGCTCCGTCTTTTCGTAGTGGGTGAATCTGACGAGTCCGACCCACGAAAAGTAAGCTTCCTTGGAACGGGAGCGGATCACATCCCACTCCTCGAGCGAGTTTGCCACAAACAGCGTCGCCTGTTTATCGAAACACTTGCGTTCAGCCTTGGCGAATCCGAGCAACTCGGTTTCGATCCAGTAGCACGAGTCGGCGAATCGAAGCCATCCGTCCGGACATGCCTCCGACTGATTGATGAACGCCGGCGGTTGGCGAGCGACAAGTGGAATGTTCTCGAATGCCGTTGTGCCGAGATCCTTGTAATCCCAGTTATGGAATTTCACTGCAAATCAAATCAAAACATAGACTGAAACTAGGAAATTAAAAAAAAAAACTTACATCTTTGATGTGGTTGTTCCTCAAACTCAGCGACCAATACAGGCGTGTCACCGCTGCCTTCGATGTCATTGGAAGTTGGAGCAGCCGTGACGGCAGCAAAGACGAGTGCAATGAGGATCAGGAAGCGCATGGTAAAGAGCGAGCTCTGTTCGCAAATGGAAGATTTTGCCCTTTTATAGGCATCACTGGTTGTTATTCTGGCTGTGAAATGCAAAAAATGCCGCTCGCGGGTTGTAGAAATAGATCAAAAATGGTGAAAAAAATGTTTAAAAAAAGGAAAAAAGAAATAAAAGAAAAAATTTGCAGTGAGTGGTTACTGTACCTTAAAGGCGCATACCTTAAATTAAAATATAATATAATATGTTTATTCATTTCTCGCATAAAAATATGTATATGGTACATGGAAAAGAGGACAACGGTATAAAAATAAGGGGAGAGAAAATAAATATTGTGAAAACAAAAAAATGGCAACGCGGTGTTTGCGTACTTTTGAAATTCAAACGGCAATCTTTCTTATATATATTACGCTATTCAAGTATCTTTCTTATATATATTACGCTATTCAAGTATGTCCGTCTGTTCGCTTGGAAGATAGCCAGCCCGTATTCCTCAAAGAGAGATAGCATTAGGATTGAGGGATGATCGTGGTTGATGGGAACTATTTTTAACCACGCCTTGGATCAACAAAACTCAACAGACCTCAGGAGGAATTGAACCAGGGAGTGCAGATTGCAGTTTGCAACTCACTAGCTACTACACCAAGTGATACCGATTGCAAACGATATGAACTGATAATTAAATGTTCGCGTCAAGCGGGAGTTCAATTGGTTTTCACGTTTAACTATTTTTTTTTGTTACTGCTACGACGAAAGTCGTATAAATATTTATTGTCGGCCCGCCAAAATGATCAAACGCGATCTGCTGAAGAGTTTATGAGACGGAAGCGACAAAGCGAGACTCCAGAAGAAAGTGCGATCCGGAAAAAGAAAGATCGAGAGTCCAGACGTCTTCGGAGAGCAGATTCTACCGAGAAGGAGAAAATGATGGAAAGGATCAGCAACTCGCAATCAAAATTGGAGACAAGACTGTCTGAAACGCAGGAAAGGGCCGACGAAAAAAGAGCAAGTCTTCAAAGCAATGCCAAGGCTAAAAGAACATCTGAAACCAAGGAGCAACGCACTGAGAGATTCACATACCATTCAACCAGATATCGGAATAAAAAGGATGAGAAGAATGCAACAACGGCCAAAGACGCATTTGGAGGTGGGAGATAGCTCGGATGCTGACAACTTCCAGAGCAACATCCGACAGTTCAATTCGGCATTAGCTCTCGCATCAATGGGTGCACAGGTGGAAGAGTTCAGAGACTACGGACTTTACTCTTACAAGATCCATGAACAGATCTACCTTGCAGCTGGACCTCTCCATCCATCGACTGAAAAGGCCCTTTCCTATGGACAATTATACACCATGGACACGAAGCAGGCGGCTGAAGAGAGGCGGAGAGAACTTAGCTGAACAGGAACGAGCTGGAAAAGACCTCGAAGGGATCAAGGACTTCAGAAAACACACCTACATCGAAATGCCAGAGTGTTTCACCTTCGACAAGACAAGAGGAGAGTGGAAAACTAGAAAAAGAGGCGGAGAATGGACCATCCGAGGGATCTATGGAGTCTCTCCATAAGATCCTGAAAGATACTCTCTACGTCTTCTCCTTCTGTACATCAAAAGTGCCACCAGCCTCTCGGATCTGAAGACGACTAAAGACGACAATGGTACATGTCAGAGGATTTTCTGAATCGGGGACACGATCAGGAGGAATCAGAAGCACGAGAGACTACGACATTGATGAAAGATTGGTCCGATTGGGAAAATCAATAGACACGTTCACCACTGCACCTACTATTGTCATCGCCAACTCTACTGACGATTTCGTTGATTTGGACTTCCACCGAACAAAAGGAGATCAACTCTACGCCACTTTGAATCCCCGCCAGAAGGAATTTTGTGATGCTGTCATTGCCGCTGCAACTGACTTCACTCTTCCTCAGATCTTTGTTCTCGATGGTCCGGGGGAGCTGGGAAGACGTACACATACAACGTGATCTTTCACATGCTCTCATCAATGAACAAGAACGTACAGTGCACCGCCTGGACAGGAATTGTCAGCACATTGCTCTCAAATGGCCGGACTTCTGCGTCACTGTTCAAACTGAAAATCGGAAACGATTCCAAGACGAGCAACCACAGCAAAGGAAGTAACGAGACAAAGAAGCTGAAAGAAGTGGATGTGATCATCTGGGACGAGTGCTCCATGATCTCCAAAACTGCATTGGAGACTGCTGATTTCGTGCTTCGAGACTTGCCCGACTCTCCCTTCTCTTTCGGAGGAAAACGTATTGTTCTGGGCGGAGATTTCCGTCAGATCCTTCCTGTTATCCGACGCGGAACCAAGACTGACCTCATCAACAACTGTATCAAGAACAGTTACCTCTGGAATCAATTCCAGAAGTTCTCGCTTCTAGACAACATGCGGATCATCAATGCAGATGCCAATTGGATCAAGTTTCTACTAGATGTTGGTGATGGAGTAGCAAACGACTACGAAGATCGAGTCACTCTTCTAGAAGGTCTCCCAGTTTTGGAAGATCTCGTGGATGATGTGTTTGGCGGTTTGAGAGGAGACATTTCGGACGCCGGGACGAAGTTGAAGACGAGTCTACAAACAAACACATGACTACAGAATTCCTTAACTCTGTTCGGACATCTTCGCTTCCTCTTCACCGTCTTCGTCTGAATGTTGGCTCAGTCGTCATGATTGGAAAAATCTGGACGTGAGCAGTGGAATGTGCAACGGCCCTTCGTCTAGAGTTTCAAGCGAAAGTGCATTCTCTATTCATTCGCCATAGGATCCAACAAAGGAAAGGACACCTTCGTGCCGAGGATCACCTGCTACGAAGACAAAAACCTTCCATTCCACCTCAAGAGAACACAGTTCCCGGTCAAGTTGGCATTTGCCATCAGCATCAACAAAGCACAGGGACAATCGTTTGGAAGAGTTGGACTCTACCTCCCGGAAGACGTCTTTGCTCACGGACAGACATACGTTGCTCTTTCCCGCGCCAGATCGAAGAATGAGCTTTTCATCAAATCTACTTCTGAGCGACTATTCAACGTCGTGTACAAAGAAATTCTTTGATCTCATTAGTTTTTATCGTTTTTTTTAAAGATAGTTCTGTTGTTCAAATAGTTTTTAGTGAATAAATTGTTGTTTTGAAACTAAAAGGGTATTTTGAACTAGATCAAGCTTAATCATACGCCTAACCGAACAGCCGCCGCAGGCGGCTACTCAAGACTGATCGGCGCCGATAGGCGTCAGATCAGGCTTGTTGTGAGATATTGGGGAAGTGATACCAACCGGAAATAATATTGTGATATGTTTTTAAAATAAGGAGGACCCGCCTGTGTTTAAGAGTCTGTTGATTGGCTTGGAGGAGACGGTCGGCATATGACAGATAAATACATTTGGCCGGAAATCTATTTTTCGAGCGTTTTGTTTGTCATTTTGTAGATAAATTAGAAAATTAACATTTTTATTCAGCTGAAATAATTTAAAATATGTAAAAATACAGAAAAATCGCTAAAAACTCATGTAAAATGTGCCCTGACCTTGAAAATTATTTTTTTTTTAAAGTACTGTACTTAAAGGCGCAGGAAAAAATCCAAAGGGACCCTACGAAAAGGGGGGAAAGTGTTGAAACGCAGGAACGAAAAGGGGGGAAAATGGGCACAGTTTGTCTGCAAAAGTGCCGCACGGTTTTTCTACATTTTTGGAGAATGAGAAATAGTGTTTTTTTCCTGCTTTGTTTTTCTGGAATTTAGTATTTAAAATGCGGAGACAAAATAAAAACGATTAAAAAATAAAAGGAGCGGAAAAGCTGCGAGAGGTCCACAAAATTATTGATTTTAGTGAAAAATAATATTTTTTGCGAAAATTCGGGTGATTTCGCATTAAAATAGGAAAATTGTGTGCTAAAAAGAAAGAATACATTGAAATACATCATCATAATATCATTTGAACTAAAAGCTTTCCAAATAAATGATTTAGGAATTTTTAAAGCAGCGGCAATTTCGAAAATTGGCGAATTTTAACTGAAATTGGGCATATTGTGTTTTCAATCGACTTGCGACATGAGAACGCGAGACTCCGCCCACTTTTTTGAGGGCGACCACGCGAACACAGTGATATTTGAAGAGACGCAGACAGGTAGCGCACAAATAAGTGGGCGGAGTCTCGCGTTCTCATGTCGCAAGTCGATTGAAAACACAATATTTAGGAAAATTTTTACAAAATATTACGAATTTGTTTGTTATTAGTCATTTTAACAAATAAATATCAAGGAAAACGGAGAATTTTAGCAAGAAATCGAAGAAAAAGAGGAAAAATAATTTGGTGACGAAAATGAAAATCGCAAAGTACGAAGTTCAATGAAGCGCACCTGCATTTGTCGCGAATGGACAATAAATACCCAAAAAAACTAATTTCAGGCAAAAAAAGCAGAAAAAAAAACACTATTGCTCATTCTCCAAAAATGCAGAAAAAACCGTGCGGCACTTTTGCAGACAAACTGTGCCCATTTTCCCCCCTTTTCGTTCCTGCGTTTCAACACTTTCCCCCCTTTTCGTGGGGTCTCAATCCAAATATTAAACATTTGCAATCGCAACGCTTATTTCTGCAAGTGCCTCGCATAAATTTTTGAGGCAATTATTTTTAATGTTTTGCGCGATAATTCTTTGATTTTTATTTGATCTTTGTATATATTTTAAGGTTAAAAAATGTATATATTAAATTAAAATTTACATAATATACTCGGCGAATGCATCATCAGGGGGTACGACAGAATAGAAATAGGCGAAATAGAAATGCTACAAAATAGAAATGCTACAAAAAAGAACTGGAAAAAATAGAACTGAGCGAAATAGAAATGCTACGAAATAGAACGGCTACAAAATAGAAATGAGCGAAATAGAAATGCTACAAAATAGAACAAATTTTGGCGATGGAGCGCGTTTGCATTATTTTTTCAATTGCTCAGTTTTTCGCCGATTTTCCATTTTTTTTTTCTGAAACTGCATTGATTTTATACCTTTCTTCATTTTCGATGTTGTTAAGTGTGTAAAATATCTGAAAATTACTGAAAAATCCTATAATAATCGGAAAATTCGAAGAATAATGCAAACGCGCTTCATCGCACCGATTTCTATTTCGCCCATTTCTATTTTGTCACATTTCTATTTCGCGCTGTTCTATTCCGCTCATTTCTATTTTGTAGCCGTTCTATTTTTTCCAGTTCTTTTTTGTAGCAATTCTATTTTGTAGCATTTCTATTTCGCCTATTTCTATTCTGTCGTACCCCCCATCATCAGCCTCGCTCTACGGCACTTTTCAATTTTCAACAGTCTAGTGCGGTGTTTTGAAGCGAGAAATCGATTGTTAACTGCAATTCGTCGTGGATACGTCATTTTCCGTTGAAAATAAGTATATAGACTAGAATTCGAGTTAATCTTGCAAGTGCAACACTGTTTTACAGGAATTTTGCAGTAGAGCGAGGTTGATGATGTATTCGCCGACTATAATCAGTTTTAAATTCATTTTAAACCAATTACACACGAAAAAGAGAGAAAATTCATCTTAACGGGCATGGCCTATCGCTAACTGGTTTTTTTTCGAAACTAGATCATATCGTCGTAAGGCATTGCACATTTTCGATGGCTCTGAAAAACAAAAAATCGCTTTAAATAATTTAAAATAAAAACAAACGTCTCGGTGCCACCGGTTGGTGTATAACTCCAAGTTCCGCTGACACAGGTTAAAGTTATCGTCGATAAACCGGAATTCACGTCGGTGTTATACTGAGAACGTTTAATAAATAGAAAATGTAATGGGTCTATTCACGGAAACCAGCAAAATATGCAAAACAAGCAAAAAATTCAGCGAAAATTCGGAGATCATAGGACGTATTCATGAACGTTTACCGTAAGGTAAATGAAAACGGTAAATGATTTTCTCGACAGAAAATTAAAATTTTAAAATGTTTGAGGGGTTCATGGAACCATAAACGACCCGTGAATCGTTTTAGGAATGACAAAACTAATATTTTCGGTCAATACATCCATTTACTTTTTCATTTACCGTACGGTAAATGTTCATGAATACGGCCTCACAATCAGTTCGAAATTTTGACAAAAATGTCAAAAAAAAAACGCACGAGAACAACAGAAGTTATGGTAGCTCCAGTGACATCGGATGCACATAGAATCGTAGCCGTCGATCCAGCGTAACTGATTTGAGGAGTTGTGTCAAAATTAGTGGGGTTAGTGATGGGTAATACTGTGACGTCATCGCAAGATATTGCTGGCTGAAAAATTCGGGTTAATTTTTAATTTGGGGCGACGAAAACCTACGGAACTAGCGGTATTTTCAGTAGGCGCACAAGCAAAAGTTGGTTTGATTTGGAAAAGTAAAAGTGTGAGGTGCAAAATGTTCATTTTCGGGAAAGAAATGAATAAGTACTTGCACACATTTCGATTCTTTGAATTCCCCTATTTTCTCAAAGAACACCTTATAAATCACTTTCACCATGTCGGATTTTTGGAATTTCGCCTAGTCTTAATGACTTCTAATTATCCTTCAAAATACGTGGCATTTTGACACATCTGTCACCTGATTATGTTCTGTCGTTCCTTAAGTAATAAAAAATGAAATCTGACAGCAGGTGTCACTGATAAGCGAATGATAAGCAATTTCTGCGCTTTTCTTCGTTCGCACTTAACGTTCTCGCATAATGATCAAGGGAGTGGAGAAGCAAAATAACAAGAGGACGTCCGGAGCTGGAGGCGAAGACGATGACGTGGAGATTGTGGCAGAGGTTGGAGACGTGCAAAGAAGACGGGAGCAATCGAGAGTTTTGGATCATGAAACGGTGCGTTTTATGATATTCGAGAATTTCGATTTCGCAATATACATTTAATGGCAATAAACTTTGAAAAGTTTCAAACCGTAATCAACCGTTCTCTGTGGTTTCCTGAGGTTTTTTCTTTCGCGCTCTATCGATGGCGCGTCAAATGTATTTTGTTACCTGCATCTCTGCGTTGGCTCTTATGCCTTCAATGTCGGCTCTTTCAGCTCGAATCCCTGCGAAGACAACAAATCGAACGTAACAATGACTGGATTGATAAAATGTCTCCAATTGTCAAGTACAAGGTAATCTTTTCATGTATTCGACACTCCCGACTTTACATTCATTCCAGATTCAGGAGTACATTCGAAAACAGAAAAACAAAAAGATGCAGCGTAGAAAGTTCTCTTTGGCGTGTGGTTTGCGCAACATTGGCAAACAGGAGCCAGCCCAGCATACTGTGAGGAGACGTTCCAAAAAAGCAACTTCTGATTCCAGTGGTGTTACTCGGACTGCAAAAGTAGTAGTTCTAAGGGGTACTGGAAGCGAAGAAGGGTCCGAATCGACCAAACGGGTGACGTCTTCAAGCAGGAGAAAGTCAACGCCAGTGCAGAAAATGGATATGGCCGATTTGGATGACTTGGAATAAAATATGCAAGCCTGTTTATAAATAAAGAGCGCAAGTTGAAAAAGAAAATAATTGATGTTGTCTGGAACAAATAAATCGTATTTATTGATAGCCCGTATGTTGTGTTAAATATTCATATTCAAAAATTGTGATGTTTGGCCACATGTTAGGCCATGGCCTAGCCAAAGGAAAACATCGTAATCCATGAAACTGACAAACGTGAGAAATTATTTTTTCAGAAGGCATTTCTCTGCGTCTCTCATCTCCATCCCACGAAAATCAGCTATTTTTTGTCACAATTGTAAGCGTCCCCCGTCGTCCAATGCGCCACCAAGTTCATCGGATAATGAAATTATTTTTTCAGTCGAAAATTTACTTTTCTGAGAAATTCGAATAATTATCTGATTATTCAGGATGACACCATCATTTTAGTCCAAAAACGAGGCCTTTCGGTCAGAAAATAACCGAGCCTTAGAGTTTTAAAAATGCGCCTGGTAGAAACAATTCCAGAAGGCTGGGGTGCCGTGCTTTGGATAATTTTTTTTTGATTTTTAAGCGCGTCTCTTGAATTGATTTTATCGTATCACGTATATCTGAACCTCGCTTTCCGGGCAATGAGGTTTGCTGGCCTTTTTCAGAAGCTCATAGGGCTTTGTCTGTAGATATCGGGCTTTGTTTCACAAGCTTATGTTTGCAACAACGGTCTGTCTGACAAAATCCGGCAAACTACATATACTCAGCGAATGCATCATCAGCCTCGCTCTATGGCACTTTTCAATTTTCAACAGTGCAGTGCGCCTTTTTTTAAGCGAAACATCAAATTTAAACTGCAACTCCTGGCGGATACGTCATTTTCCGTCGAAAAAAGGAATACAACTAGAATTCGAGTTTATCTTGCAAGTGCAACACGGTTTTACAAGAATTTTGCAGTAGAGCGAGGTTGATGATGTATTCGCCGACTATATTTCCCGGCAAATGAGCTTTAGGTATTCGACCTCTATAGACTAAAGTCTATAGTTAAATGTCAAACAAAACAATGAGATTTTTCCCTTAGATGGGTTACGGTAGGTCACCGGCAAAGCTTGAATAAAATAAATTATTTTATGCAATGCGTTGACTTGAATGATGTTTGTACCTTTCAATAGGTACTCATTACACGTTCTTCGCTCATCACTTTCAATTATTCGATCCAAAAGTCCATGTATCGCGTCTCTCCGCACAATTATACTCCTTTTTTGTTTTGATTTCTTGATTTCTTTGCTTTTTCCTCCTTGTTTCCGCCAAATCTCGTTCCACTCTTCCATTCTCTTTTACTTTTTATTACTGCACACAATTTCTGTTTGATTAGAGAAAAAGGAGGAGAAAACAGTAGAATCCATAATTTAATCACTTCGGGGCCTTTTGTCCGTTCCGTTTCACTTTTTGGGAAAAGTGGTTTCGTTTTCTATAAAAGACGGCAAGGATCCGATTAGAAGCCTATCATTTTGCAAGCTTGCTTTTGAGAAATCAAACCGAAAGATATGCAAAAAGTTATCGTCTTCTTTCTTTCTTTTTTGGCGCCGTTCACGGATACTTGTGTGGCAACCAGATCAAATGTGAGTTTTTTTTTGAAGGGCTGTTTATTTTTTGTTCTTAAAAACTCTGATATTCAAAATTAAAACATGTCTTGAATACGGTACAAAGTCGATCCGTTCTTCAAGCTACGAAGGTACTGCGGATCACGGCGTTCTGTGTCGTCGGATAACTGGTGGTGCACCGTTCTGAGCCGAACATTATTTAGGTCATTTCACGGGTGTATTTAGGCAAATTCCTGGGACGGAGCAATCTTCGTAGATTTCTCTACTACCCAATTAGAGGCTGGTTGACCCCGAGGGGTCTCGAACCTGTGGCCTCACGAACGGCATCAGTCACCCCTACGGTATATCAAAATTAGTGGGCGCCCTTTCTAGATATTAACTATGTGTTCCAGAACGAAATTCAGTCACTGCAACACCTGCTAACTAGATAAAGGTGGATAGTTTTTCAATGTCTTGAAATTTTATTTGGAAAAAATCCAACTTGTTCGTCATTTTCCAAGAATTTTCAGGGCTCACTCACATCAGTCAAAAAGACAAACAGACAGAAAAATTTTGAGTCAACACTTTAAAACTTAATTTTTAGGCGCCCATCGTTTGTCCTTGTAATACAGACGAAGTCGCTCTGCTCAACGATATCAATGGAGTGCCTGGAGCTGCCAACAGTATTCAGCCAGTTGGAACTGTGTAAGTCACTCCCAAATAGCAGTAAATACACACACATTGATCATACCTCTCTTCAGAGCCACCCAAGATCGTAACAATTGTCCGACCGTGTACACCATCACTTGTTCGGGCACAAATGGAAGAACAGTGTATATGGAGTTCCAGGATAATTTGAGTGGGGCTATTCAAACGGAGAGCTTGAACGTGACGTGTACTAATGGAAATTGGATATATAACGGTGGCCTTAACGGTGACATGTGCGTACAGTGGGGCGCATTTGCTCAATGAAAAAATCGTCTTTCAGGTTGGTCGTCTCGGTGCAATGCCAACAAACCTAGTTTGTTGGGAAAACATTAGGTTCAAGTCAAAAGGAAATGTTTATGCTACCGGTTTAATAATTATTTCGCATCACTATTTATCTACTTGTTTATTTATGTGTACTAATAAAAGAGAGATCAAATAAAAATAAATCCATTTTGTTCTTGTTTTTCCTCCTGTTCGATGAGACCATGTGATTTGAAAAGTTGTAAAACTTTTCAGGACGTTTAGTTTTTTCTGATATTGTCGAGATCTGTTTGTTGTTTTCTGAATACAAAGTTGGGTTTTCATAGTATTCCTTCCAGTCCTCAAGAATTGTTTCCGGATAGAATTCACCTTTTCGATGATAAGTGGAATCTGAAAAATCATAATTTTATAGTGACGTCAATGGGATAATTTTCTTAAATGTATTTTTCAATTCTATTGGATTTCAAACGAGTTGCATCATGATAACAAAAGACTGCAAACACCGTTCTGTCTGCGTCTCTTCAAATACATAGCACTGTAATTGCGTGGCCACTCAAAAATAAGTGGGCGGAGTTTTAGTCGATTGAAATCACAGTAATACGATTTATTTTTTTATGCTGTGTTTTCAGTCTCCAACTTTGATCAATAACTCAATAATCTTCTCTGTGTCTCCTTGGCTGCTGTGTTCTTTATCTTTTACCGCTGCGAGACCACATGGCCGCGGCCGAGTAATAGCGCGTGACCGACTGCCAGCTTTTCATGAACTGGTAATAGAATACGTATAGAATCGGTACCGAACAATGGAACAATGAAAAATAATCTAAAGCTATTTTCAGTACTTAGCGCTGCAAATCCGCTCCCTTCGCAAATTGTTGGCGACAAGAGAATGCAAAAAAATTGAGAAAACGTGGCTGATATTTCGTTATTTTCTCAGAATCTCACTTCAATTGCAAACTGTGCGATTGGAGCGAATTTGCAGAGCATTTTTCTGAGTTTAACCAAAACCAATTTAAAAAATAGCCAACCTAATTAGAGTGCTTTCAAAATTAAATAGAACTTGAATAAATCAAAAATAATTCCCTACCTTTTCTCCTCTTCCATTTCCGATAATCATTTGCAAAATATTTTTTGTAATTTCTTGGAGCTCGGACCACATTGTAGGTGACAATTTTGAGTTGTGTGGATTCTCCTTTTTCCTTTTTCGTATCGTCTCCATACTGAAATTTCCATGTATTCAAGGAAAATATTTTTACACATTTATAACTAACAAATCTTCCAATTCCTCTGAAATGTTTTTCTGTAAACTTGTCATTTTTTCGCTCATAACAATTTTTGATTTTTGCACCCGGCACAATATTTGCAAAATGAGGAACGATGTGAGCCCCTGAAAGAAAAAAGAAATGTCTATGAAGTTGTTTTGACATAAAACGGGAGTCAGTAAACGCGTCCAGGCGCACGGGGTAATGGCGACTGCCTTTTTTCAAACGATTTTTTTTGGCGCCAGAACACGCGCTCTCGTCTTCTCCGTCTCGTCTCTTTTTCTCTCGTCTTCTCCGTCTCGTCTCTTTTCTAAATTTTTCCATTGGCACAGTGCCCAAATTTTTTGCCGTCGAATGCGGCGCGTGTTATCAATGGAGCACGTTTTCACCAGGGCACTCGCCATTACCCCGTGCAGACGCACAATCGTAAAAGTTTGAAGCGGTGCTCATAAATAATAAAAAAAACCATGTTTTTTTTTACATAACAAGCCTGGCTGCATCAAAAGCTACTTTTGATTTCTTTTCATTTCTAAAAATGTTTTTTTTTCACTTTCTTTAAAATTTCTTTTTCATTCATTTTTTGCGTGTGCCCTGTGGCGCAGGCGGTTATGCGCTTGTCCTGCAAGCGAACGACGCGAGTTCGAGTTTTTGTGTTGGTCTTGGGCGCTCAGTTCGCTTCCGCCATGCACTTTGGAAACAGACACACCAAGAAACTCAGTTACAGACCCAAACGGAATTTTATATATAAGGATGATAATCGTTGGTCTCATTTGAAAGCGTTTGCAGTTATGCGTCCGGGCGCGTTTGCTCCCTTCCGGTTCATGCCCCTCGAACAAAAAAAAACTCACAATGCGCTCTAAATGGATCCGTGAAATACCTATCCAATAGTATCGTGTGCAAATTTTCATTTAAAATTTGCAAGTTTTCCATGAAATTCTCACAAATTTTATCCAAAATTTCCCATCTTCTATGCTTGTTGAGTGAGTAGAGAACAAAGAGGATCAGGTCAGAATCGGCGGTTTTCTGAAAAAAAAAGTCCTGTATTTGTCAGGCTTTATGTGAATTTTATTTGCGGAAATTTCACGATTTTAATTTGCATATGGCGCACGACTTTTTGTGTTTTTGTTATTCTTTCGGAGCTAAAATGGTGTGCGTTTTTTTTTAAAGTCATATCCCAACGCACTGCCGTTGCGTTGCGTGCCAACACTCTCTCTCGTCTGCGTCTTGTCGCTTACACGTAAATAATGTGAATTTGCATAATTTGGCACACCGCCAAGATGTGTTCTTTGGAGCGCACTTTCGCGAGGGCAGTCCCCAAAACTCGTTAACAGTTTTTTTCCAAAAACTTGAAAAGTTAAAATTTGCAAAATTTGCGGAGCAAACCCCAAAAATTACATCAATAAAATCCGGATTTGCATGCAACAATTTGAAAACTGATCCATATCTGGCCATTCGGCGGAGTAAATAGTCTGTTAGACGGTTGAATTTGTATTTACAATGATAGTATTCAGGCATGTTTAAACCCTAGAAAATTAATAACAAGAAATACATGAAAATCTGACGTATAAATATCCAAGTAAGCCATGTGGTGGTCAGAGAAATTCACACCGATTGCGAAATGTTTCCAAACTTTGTGTTTACCTTGGTGCGAACAAATTCGTCATGAATCGAGATTGACTCATTTCAATGATCTTCAACCATTTTTGTGATAAGAAAAGGTTGTACATGCATATTTATTCGACAATTCTTTGAACAATTCGTCATTCTCTTTGTTGGTTTCACACGAGGATGCAACCAAAAAAAGCACCAAGGAACTTGCTCGCTGAGCACATTACTAGCTACTTGAAGACGTACAAAGTGATTGTCAAGTCTGTCCACGTGGATCCCCAAAACGTGACAAGATATCAACAACGGAATTTGGATCTGTCTGTTTCTGGCAATAAATTGGATTTCTTCCCATTTCTACCGTATTCTATGAACAAGAAAAAGCGATGGGAGGTTGAAAATAATATGTTGGATTTTTTGGAAAAGGTTCAAATGTTTCATAATGAGGACAGCTTGAAAATGATGGTGTTGGAAAGAGTAAGGACATGTGCATATGATTGGCCTCGTAAGTGTTCAATTTTTTTTGTTGATTTTCAACAAAAATAAGTTCTTTTTTTTAAATTCAGATTACTACGAGCATGTCATGTCTGAACAGTTTCGAGTGCACACAGTGCAAAGCTTATTAGTGGAAAATTCCCAAAATATTTACAAAAAGACATCATTGAACTCAGTTTACGGACAGGGCTATCGAAATTTCTCGGACTCGAAGGAAAACGTTATTGCGTATCATATTCTAAGATCTCCAAAAAATTACGGTGTTTTGTTCGCGAAAAAGTGCATTAGTAAAAAATCGAATGATTGTGAGTTTGTTTGTTATTTAAAATTTTGTGTAAATAATTGTTTTTTGTTTTAATTAAAGGGCCGTACACTACTGGATGGCAACGGGTAAAGCGACGAGAGGATATTAATAAGGATATGGAATTATGTCATTTGGAAGTTTTCGACGATGAAACTTGTTTTGATAAGGAAGATTTGATGGAAACTGAAGAAGAAAACGTGAAAGAATTCTTGTCGAACCGTGAATTGTAGTGAGTTGAGATTAAAAAAAAACATCAATTTATTTTCTTTATTTACAGCTATAATTTAGAGGATCACGTTGTCAAGAAAAGACGAAAACGAAACAAGTCAGAAAATAGTCTTGGCAAATGGATAATAGTATAATGGATTTTGTTAGATACCGATTAGTGACAATAAATGTTTTTTTAATGTGGGTTCATGTTGGTCGTGTTCCTCAATGTTTTAAAATATTTTTTCCTCAGTTTTGTCAGTCTCGGTATTTTTTTCATTCAAATTTTCATTCAAACGCCAGTTTTGCGCCGCAGATCAATGCGCTAGGGTTTCATCGGGTGCCAATGTTTTTCTACCGTAACCAGCAAGAAATTGAAGACGATAGTATTCAACAGAAATAATGTGAATTTATCATCAGAAAACTTTAATAAAATCTATATTTCGTTTGAAAAATCAGAACAGCTTTACGTTTTATGTTTTTAGCCTCAGAAATGCATTTTTGACATGCTCTTTAAAATTTTGTTTCGAGGCGTTTCTTGTGTTCGACAGAGCGCAATTTCATGAGGTTAGTCGCCAGCACGCCATGACGCTGTTTCATTGCCTGTGTAGCAGTTCTTTTTCCAGAAGTTCTATGGCTTAGCGCGAGCTATCATCGAATTCTAGAATTTTTGACGCCTTGTTTTCTACCGTAATATTCTAGCTATGCTTAACCGAACTTGTTCATTTTTTTCAGTTTCCCCACAACAAGATGATTTGTCATGAGCCTATCCCCAACTCATTTGTGCCACCATCACCGAAATGATGAATCGGTTATTCTCTCCTTCCAATTCTTTCTTCCTTTTCGTTATCTTTTTGCACATCTCATCAGTTCTGCTCAAAAAAAAAAGAAGAAGTTGAGATGCATAATCAGAGAGACATAGACGAGAAGTCGGCTCCCGGTCGTGACGTCTTTTTTTCTCTCCACCCATAGAGCAATTTCCACTTTTTGTGTGTGTGTAATCCAAAGGACCGGGAGGGAATCTTTTTTCTCATCATCACCACTCGTGTATTTCCTCCTCTTCTCATTATTCCATTCCTTTGGTGCGAGGAGGATGGATTCGGCGATTGATCTGGATCCACAAGTGCTCAGGTTGGTACTATCTTTATGATTAATAAGCCTTGGTGTTTGACTGTGTCAGTGTGAGATTACGTGTGTGCAGCGTTTTTAGCTCTTACTGGACCGGTTTCATTAAAATCGGCGAAACATGTGCGAACCTCCCGGACACGATCAAGTTTGAACAATAGCATACTGATAGCAATTAAGGTGTTTCTACAATCAACAAGAACATTTTATTAGTTTTATTTTAATGTTTGTTTTTTTATATTGTGATTTCAGACACTTGCAAACGAAAAAAGTAGAGGAACGAATCGAAGATCTGAACAATCAGATTTGGATAGAAGACGAGTCTGTCGGCTATCGACAGGTTACGGTAATTGACGAAGGGCTTTCCGATTGTTTGGTCGGATTTCGAGACGAGCAGGGATTTTTTGAGAAGGTGAGTATTTTAAGGGATGAGTCAGGGGGACCATGAAGTTTGCGGAACGTTATTTTTTTCGAGCAATGACTCATTCAATGTGATTCACTTGTATTTTTTCGGTTGTGATTGGAAAAAATAATCTAGAGACCATTGCTAATGTTTTGGTGCTTGACCATAACAAGCACACATTACGGCAAAAAAAAACAAACAAAAGAAGGTCTGCCGATATTTTTATAATGGATTCGTGTCGGATTGACACTCGAATTCATGGCTTATTCCTAAAAAAAAAGAAAGAACAGAAGAAATGAAGAGATTTTTGTCTTCCAGTTTCACGTGAAATTTCACTCCGTCCCGAATCTATTATATGACTGTCCGCCAACAATCTGCTAATAGTCTATTCATAATTTCATAACAGTCTGGCGGTAGTCTGCCGTCAATCTGCCAACAGTTGTAAAAAAGTCTGCCAGAAGTCTGCCAAAAGTCTTCCGAGTCTCAAGATTTTGCGATAGTTGATGATAGTCTGCTCAAATTTGGCCAATAATCTGGAAACAGTCGGCCGATAGGCAGTTCACCGATAGTCTCCAGACAGTCTGCCACAAGTCTTCCGACAGTCTGCCAAAAGTCTACCGATAGTCTGCAAACACTCTATTAATAATCTGATAACAGTGTGCCAGAAGTCTAGCAGCAGTCTATTGAGAGTCTACCAAAGTCTGCCAAAAGTTTGCCAGCAGTCTGCTAACAATCTGCCAAAAGTCTAGGAACTTTATATTGACAGTCTACCAAGAGTCTGCTAACAGTCTGCCAACGACCTGGAAACAGTCTGAGAACAGTTTGTCAGCTGTTTTTTGAATTCTAGTTGACATTTGAACCTTGTTTTAACTGCTCGGAGACCTGTTACAGTAGCCCTTAATTTTCGGCAGACTGTATATCATTTTTACCGTGATTTTCAAAATTTATTAATTTTCTCTTTAATTTTGGCGAACGCTCTTGTTAAGTGCCTACTTTGAAGCCTAATTTTTCACAGTTTTGTCGGGTTGGCCTTTCAGGTCTGTAAGCTTGTAAAAGACCTATTCTTAACAGTTCTCGCGGCTTACTTATTATATTATATCGACAGTTAGAAAAAAATTTAAGTTTGGCTTGGAAGAACCCTGTTAGAATTTCAAAGTGGGATACCTTCAAAAACAAGCTGCTTAAAGTTTAGATAGGTCTTATCATTTATTAGCAAGTTGTTAATCACTGGCCTACGCCACCAACCCCTGAAAGCTCAGTGGATTTTGCAACCGTCTATTCCAATACTTGAAAACTCAAACTCCGAGTTGATCTCTAGTTGTAAACATTCTGCAAATGTTATTTTACCTCGCCTCCTCCGTCACCGAGACGTCCATTCCTCCGGGTCATCAACCTCACCGTTTCTTACTTTTTCTGCCATTTCCCGCCTCTCGACACGTCTCAAATTTCGTAAAAAACAAATGAGAAATCTTCGCCAACGAGACTCACCTCGGGGATCCGTCCGTCGAGTCGCCGCGACATTTTGTGTAACTCTTTGCTCTTTTGCCCGGCGAAAATGTGAGAAATGACCATCGAGTGCTTCAAGGGGTCATTTATGTGTTCCGATTTCATACAAATTTCAATTATTTTCATCTGGGCATTGACATTAAAATTGGAACAGAACATTAAAAAAAAAGAAAAGAAACTGAATTGGCGCAAAGCCAATGATCAACAGCTGACATTGCGGCAGGAAGAGAAGATTTACATGAAATTTGGCTGGCAAGAAACATATGAAGAAGAAATTTGAGAGAGTTCGCTGGGGCAAAAAAAAAGTATAGGGAAATAGTACAACTTTTTGTTTTAAGAAACGAGTGGAAAAGGTTAATTGCGAAGTGCCCAGTCTCAACAACTACTCCGACGACCTTTGTACTCTCACACAACCAAATGCAGCTACAGTATTACACGCACTCAAGATACGGTACACGTCGAATGTTGTTCACGTAAGTTGGGAATGCACAGTATTTAATTTATGTGTTTTTTACAAAGTCTTTTTAGCCGCTAAAACCCAACGCGCTGCGGCTGCGTCGCGTGGCAACGCTCTGTTGCGTCTGCGTCTAATCGCTGAATGGGGGTTAACACGAAACAAAATTAGGACGGAATAGGTCCGCGTGGAAGTTCTAAATCGTGGTACCCCCGCTTTTGGGCTCAGTAATTCATTTTAAAAACTTTATAAAATGGCACTCGGCCAAAATTTTTACCGCCGTGTTGAACTGAGCCCATTTTTGCTAGGTCAAACAATTCACAGGCAACTAAAGATGGAGCGCTGTATACTCGTTACAAGACGCTGCAAATGTGCTCTATTACCAAAATGTACGAGGCGGCCACGTTGGCGATGAGAGAGTGCAGAAAATTGAGAGAACTTAGCCGATTTTTTTCTTATAAGCGTGTTTTTCTTCATTTCATTCAAAACGCACAAATAGTTCTTTTGCGATTGAAGCGAATTCGCAGTGCGAGTATATCTAATTTTGAGCCCCGACACTACTCAGGAAATTTTTGGCGCGTTATGGCAAGATTCGGCGTCTAGGTGGCTAATAGCCACTGAAAATGGCTAATAGCGGGCGATAATGGCAACTAGCCGACAAATTTGGCAATTAGCCATTATGGCTATTAGCCGTCGAATATGGCTATTAGCCGCCGAAAAGGGCTATTAGCCATTATTGGGTAATGTCGCCATCTATCAAAAATTCGTCTGTTGGAAACACAGCTATAAAATGTTTACTTGCAACAATTAGGGGAAACAGTATTCGCGCTTACTCAGTGCTTTTGCGACTTTTTCCAGCCACAATATGACGGAAATTTGAAATGGAAAAATTTTGAAAATGATATCCGACTGAAACGGCTAATAGCCATGGAAAACGGCTAATAGCCATCGAATATGGGGAGTGTGCTAAATACATATGGCACACGCCCCGAATCGGTGGCTATTAGCCGTTTTCAATGGCGATTAGCCAATAATTTCCTGCGTATATTGCACCCAGAAAACAAAAAAAAACGGTTTTTTCAGACATATTGCGGCCTATTCTGCGTGGTGATAAACCCGTGGAGAACCATTCCTATCTATTCCGAAGACGTCAAACAGTTGTATCAGGCGAGAAACGATCTTCCTCCTCATGTTTATGCAGTTGCCCAGAATGCATTTCACGGAATTTTGAAAGGAGGGAAAAATCAGTCGATTCTCATTACGTGAGTCCGATAGAGTGCACTATGCGTCCCTATATGTAATTTTGGCAAATTTTTTTTATAGACGAGTGCAAAAATAGAAACGCAGGGCGCGACAATCCGCGTGTTGGCCGGAACGTTGGAAAATATAAATTTTAACTGCGCGAGCATTTTCCCCGAAAAAAAATTCTGGTCGTATTTTTCTACCATTTAGCTCCATAGCCACTCAAACGGATACGAAAACTATGCGCGAGGAGACGCAGAGAAGCAGATTGTGCAAGTTTTGCGGCAGCCTGCCAGCGACTCTTTCCAAAGAGACGCAGACAAGCAGCGTTCCTCTCAGCGGAGCGCATTTCTGACAGCAACAACGTTCCGGCCAACACATCGTGACGCCGTTTTTTTCAGAGGAGAATCTGGAGCCGGAAAAACTGAAAACACGAAGAAAATAATCGACTTCATCCTGTCATCGAGTGGCTCAAATAACACAATTGGCGACTGTGTGGTTACCAGTGGAGTACTTTTGGAGGCAATGGGAAATGCAAGAACAACACATAACAGCAACAGTTCTAGATTTGTGAGCCAACGGACACATTTTTCTAATTGAGACCTCAATGTTTTCAGGGAAAATTCATCCGAATAGAATTCGACGAGAACTCCAAACTGATTGGCGCTAAAATTGAGTGCTACTTGCTCGAAAAATCTCGAGTGATATCGCAAAACGATGGCGACAGAAACTTCCACATCTTCTATCAAATGCTCTCAAACTATTTTGACACACCGCACAAGAGTTTTCTGAAATTGTCAAAGCGAGTGGACGAGTACAAGTATTTGAGAGACGACGATCCATCGATAGATGACGCGGAAACGGCACGATTGACGGATGAAGCATTTTCAAAGATTGGAATAACGGAAGAGGAGAAGATCTGGGTGTTTCAAATCTTGTCAGCGGTTTTGTGGATTGGCGATATCAAGTTTGGAGAGAGGAGTGGATTGGATTTGTCGTATGTGGAGAGTATGACAGGTGGGTGCCAAGTACTGAAAATTGGTGAAAAATTAGATGAAAATTTTAAAAAAAGCTTATTCGATACGGAATAACTGCTTCATTTTCTTGATAAATGTCCTAATTAGCTCAGTCGAAATATTGCTTGCTGCCCCGAGGGTGAAGTAAGTGCGCTCCGTCGCACTCAACACCACAAAGATTTTCTTTTCGCCACCAATTTGAGTGTTCTGTTGTGTTTCAGTTACTGTTATTGTGTTTTCAATCGACTTGCGACATGAGAACGCGAGACTCCGCCCACTTATTTGTGCGCTACCTGTCTGCGTCTCTTCAAATATCACTGTGTTCGCGTGGTCGCGCACAAAAAAGTGGGCGGAGTCTCGCGTTCTCATGTCGCAAGTCGATTGAAAACACAATACTGTAATTACTGTAATATGTTGGTTTGTCCACTTTTTTCGCTATTAAAATTAAGACAAATCACGGAAAGAATGGAAACGGTTGAAAAATCATGCGAGAAAAAAAAACTGACTTTAAAAAAAAAAAAGGTTGAAAAATCATGCGAGAAAAAAAAACTGACGATTGAATTTTTTTTTCAATTTTTTTGCAATTTTTGAGGGAAAAAACTCTTTGAATTCTCGTAGCAGTAAAAAAAAAAATAAAAAACAACGTATCATTAACATAAAAATAAAGGAAACCTTTTTTATTCTGCTAGGTTATTGGAAAACCCGAACTTTTTGTCTGAAAAAAAAAAATTCGCAACCGTTAAAACACAGAAAAACCCAATTTGACGACGAAAATTATAGTGGTGAAGTTCTGAGTGGGATGGAGCGGACTTGCTAAATCCAGGGAACATCAATATGACATTTTATTAATTTTTCAAGCATCCAAGATGTCAAAATACAATTTCATAGAAACCAGAAATCAATTATCTAAACTGTGATCATCATTATGTTTTTTGTTGTTTTGGCTCGATAAAAACGCCAAACAGAGTTTTGATATCTTGGGCCCGTTAAAACAGTTTTTGAGCAGTCAAAATAAAGTTAAAAGGTGTTCTAACAACAGTCTCCAGACCTAAGAACAGCGGGAAAAGTCATAGGCATTCCATGCAACCGTCTGCGAATTTCCTATTACATTCATCAAATATACAATTTTTCATATTGTTGCTCTGTCCGCTCTCCACTACAATATCCAGAGCTAGGATCCATGAAACAGGAAACCTGTATATTCCAGAAAATGGGCTTGTCTGTTTCTCTGCGTCTCTCATACCCATCATACAAACTCGTCAATTTACAAATTTCGTTTTCCAGTTTCATGGATCCGCCCTCTTGCTGAAAGTCCTATCAGCTTCTGAAATTCGTTGCAAACAAAAATTGCAGAATTGTCTCTGCACTACAAATATTTTTGTCAAACATTCACTCTTTTTGCAACAACTCCCTTTCACCCTAACACCTGTCAATTGAGTGCTCATCGAGAAGAATTCGAATGTTTTCCACTCGTTTTCTTGCTCTCGTTTTTCGTTTCTTTTTCCGTGGGAACTTTTAATTGATGGTCGAACGACGATTCGTTACACTCGGGGTTTACGAGCAACACTGAAAAACTAAAGAAAAGAAGAGATAAAAAAGATAAGAAACACTCGGGCGAAAAAGATGGATCGGTTGTAGTGAACACATAGTGAAAAATGTTGGGATCAATGGATTTGTACAAGTAAAAGGGAAAAAGGGGAATAAGTGAAAGTGTTGTGTTACAGAGGTGGACAATATCGCCGAGTTGCTGGAAACGAAGAGCTCAAAACTGGTGGATGCGCTAACTCAGCCAACGATAAAAGTTCATGACAAGTTGATCAGGAAGAATCAGAATTTGGCAAAGGTAGAGAATTTGGGATCAGAAAAGAGGGGCTTTAATTATTTACCTGTAAATAAGAGCTCTGAAAAAAATCAGTTAAAAAATAAAAAAAAACACAGAAAAATTCGCTCTTGATGGTCCGCCAAAATGATCAAGTGCGCTCCGCTGAACTCAACACTATGCGATTTTCATTTTGGTTTCCAAATTTTTTCATTTCACGTATAAATTCAACGTGAAATGAAATAATTTGGAAACCAAAATGAAAATCACGAAGCACTAAATTCGGTGGGGCGAGTTTGACCGTCGAGGTGGTTCTACAATAAAGGAAAAATTGAAAGAAAAGAAAATTGTTTTGATAGTTTTAAAATTTTCTTTTACAAACTGTATTTAAAAGCCCAAAATTAAAAGAAAATTTTTAGTAAAAAGGAATACAGTATCTACTCTATTAGAAAGACATCTCTAATTAAACGACACACCTAATAGAAAGGCAGTACATAGGGCAACAATGTCCAAAAATTTCGCATTTTTAGATGTTTTTTTTTTGACTTCCACTTGTCAGCAAGAAATCAGGGAAGATATACTTTTGTTAAATCAGATTCCCGAATTTTTCAAAAAGAAAAAATCTTTGAAGAATAGAAGGGTTTGCCCTGTCAACACGGTAACTACAGGAATACGCTTTTTTATTTTCGAAAAACTTTTTAAAAAATATGATAAATTCCCGAACAGTAAAAAACTAAAAATGTTTTTAGACTCTCAGTTCTGCCTCCGCAATGGCAAAAGTGCTGTACGAACGACTTTTTGGCTGGATTGTCAAACGATGCAATGACGCTTTTTCAGTGGATGACACTGCGTCAAGTATGTCATTTTATCACGAAATAGGGAAATAGGACGGTATCACGAAATAGGACTTGGACGGTATAGAATAGAACTGATATTTACACTAGTGTATACTGTACAGAAAATCTTTTTTATTCTTTCTCTACCGCATCCGTCAGTAGAGACCTTCGCACTCACATCATCTGCGTGAAAATTCTATAACATAGAAGCTCTTGTCTATGCAGTTCTATTCGTTATACCATCTGCCATCTGTTCAATTTAACAGTTGAGACGTGCGCTAAAAGAGCGCTTAATGAAATTTTAATTTCAGCATGCCGAAACTCTCGCTCGATTGGTGTTTTGGACATTGCTGGATTCGAAATAATTGAACAAAACTCATTTGAACAATTCTGCATCAACTACACAAATGAAAAGCTGCAACAGTTTTTTAATCATTTCATGTTTGTCAAGGAGCAAAGTGATTATTTGGATGAAGGAATCAAGTGGTCACAGATGAACTTTGCAAATCATTTGCAACCAACTATAGATTTGATTGAGAAGGTTTTTAACTTATTGATAGGCTAAAGCCCAACACAAATAAAGTTTCAGCCGATGGGAGTGTTGTCATTTTTGGAAGAAGAGTGCATGGTTCCCAAAGGATCCGAGAAGGCATTGTTCGAAAAACTGTGCACGAATTTGGCAGGCGATTCCAGTTTCAAGAAGTCCAAGCAGACACAAAAGTAGGTTCTTGGCTCTTATGGTAATCCTAGATTAGCCTTTTAGGTGCTCAACAGTGCGACATTTTTCTGTTCAACATTATGCCGGTGAGGTGCATTACAATATTGATGGATGGTTGAATAAGAATAGGGATAATGTGGAGACATCCGTGTTAGATATCCTTTCGCAGTCTACACACCCGTTGTTGAAAATTTTGTTCCCAGCAGGTATTCTCACAACAGCTTAATTTTTTCCGAGAAATCTGAATTTCATCATTCCAGTCCCCGAGAACAATCTGAAAAATCGCCGAGGAACCATCACAAACTCTACAGTCTCATTTTTGTATAAAGTGGGAACTTTCCAATTTTTTCTAAAATTTTTAATTGATGTTTAAAACCCCGACTTTTCAGAACCAACTCCAATCACTTCTCGAGTCGCTCAACTCCTCCTCTGCTCATTTCATCAGATGCGTAGTTCCCAACTACGAAAAGCTTCCAGGAAAGATTGATGCACCACTCGTTCTTTCTCAATTAAGGTACACAAAATCTAATCGTTAATTATCATATTAATCATTGTTAGCTCTCAGATGCAACGGTGTCCTAGAAGGCATTCGAATCTGCCGAGAAGGTTACCCGTCACGTCTGCCACATTCTGAATTCATAGAGCGGTATTCTTTGCTGATGAAAGATAAGGAAAAGGCGTCTGGATGTAGTGAGAAAGAACAGTGTGAACTGATTTGTCGAAATGCGGATGTTCGAAAAGAGTTGTATGCAGTGGGGAAAACGAAAATGTTCTGTAAAGTCGGAGTCATTTCGGAGGTGAGCACATTTTACTTCAGTGGGGTTTTTAGTCAATATGCTTTGCGTGTGTGTGCACGGGAACTAGTTGCTCATCACCTGCTCTATAGCTGCCGAGTAGTTGTTCTGGGCAGATCTGTCTGTCTTAATATGAAAAAACTTTGGTCAAAATAAGTCTTTATGAAATTTGTTTTTCAGTCACTTAAAGTTTTTTCAATTTAGCTAATTTTATTACCGATTTTTTGAAAACTAAAATTCGTTTTAAAACTTTTTGAAAACTTCAGAAAAAACTTACAAAAAACCAGTTTGCAGAAAATGAGAAAAACTTAATTTAAAACTGAGTTTTTTTTTCATTTATCTTTTGTGACAGTCTAGCTGAACTAGGAAAAAACTAAAGCGCCGCCCTCTTTCTTGTGGTCGAACGCTAAAATCTAGAAATACCGGGAGCCGTATTCTTGAATTCCGAACGGGTTTGGAAAAGTTTATTCAGAACTGAAAAAAGCTTTTCCAATTGACCTCATGAATACGGCCTCTGTAAAATTGTGGGCAGAGTGTCATATTTCCATGCCGAATCTCGATTGATAAGACAATCAGAATCGATAATCACTTTTTTGGAAAGCTAATTTCTCCTAATTTTTTTCAGCTCGAAAGAAAACGAAACGAGTACATCTCTTCATTCATCGTCCTCATTCAAGCCAACATCCGCTATCAGAGCATCCAAAAGGATCTTATCGAACGGCGGAAAAGAGCGTTGGCAGTGTTAACAATCCAACAAAACGTGCGACAGTTCGCCGAGTTGTCACAATGGCCCTGGTACCGCATCCATCATCTAGCTCGGGGTCTGATTCCGAAAAATCGAGATAAGGAGAGAATTGAGCAGCTGGAGAAGGAAAAGTTAGAGTTGGAAGAGGAGATTGGAGATCTGGAAGAGAAAAACGAGGAGGCTTTGAAAGAGAATATGAAGTTGAGCTTGGTAAGAATTTAGAAATGAATGCAAGAATTAATTTACAATGGTTGTTTTAGATGCTGGAAAAGGAAAAATCGGAAAAGGTAAAAGCGCAAAAGGAAATCGAAGAGGTCGAAAGAAAAGGCAGAGAGGTAATCACTAATACTTATACATAGATGTATAACTTTTATCAAATCCTAATTTCAGAAGCTTCTCGAAAAAGAGCGTGAATTCCGAAGGACCATGGAAGAGATGGAGCAGAATGAGGAAATCTTCAGTGTTCTTGAGAAAAAATACGATGAGCAGCACAAAAAAGTCGTCAAAATGAACGATTTACTACGCGAGTATGAACGAAAAATTGAGCAGTTGAGCATGGAAAAAACCGATTTAGAAGCGGAAAATCAAAAATTGAAAGATGCTCACGATCGTCACGATTCGCATTACGAACAGCTGCAGAAGGAAGTGATGGAGAAGACGTCGCTGATTGATGATTTGCAGAATCAGGTTCAACGCCTTCTCGATGAAAATAATGAACAGAAATTGACAATTGCTAAGCTGGAAACTTTGCTGGAAGATGAGAAAGCTAGACAGGGACGACAAAACAATACGATTGGGGATATGCAAAAGCTGATTTCAGAGCTGAATGTGAGTTTTTAGGTTTTTAATTTTTCAACAACAGTTTGTATGTATATGTAGAGGATTTTGAACCGCGCGGACATTTTCCCGAGAATAAAGCTTCTAGCTAAAAAAAGGGTATTGCTTCCTAACTGCTGAAAGTTAATTATTAGATCAAGGTATAAAAACTTTGAAAAACTTGTTGCTAACTTGATAAATTAGTTATTAGGGTATTCATACAAATTTTGCTGTTTATTTAATTAAGCCCCCTCCACTCAATGCAAGATTGGGGACTGTCATTTAAGATCATGGTATTCTTAAAAATCAGCCCCACAGTTTGGAAGAACAACTCGTTCAAAAAGTAGCTCCCACCGAGAAAGGTTTTATTTTTAATGATTACTGTATTTTTAGAGGGGGGGGGGGCGCTACATTTGAAGAATACCAGATAAACTTCCAAATATTTAGGACAAAATGGCGCGACTTGACAACGTGGCATTGACAGAAAGAAACTCTACCAGAAAGATCGAACGAGAAAAGGACACACTGAAAGATGAGTTGAACACGGCAAAAAGTGTGATTCAGAAACAATCGAAAAAGATTGATGAATTGGTTCGTAACCTTATTACCCACTAGATAATCAAACAATTTTAAAATATTCAGAAAGATGAATGCCGTCGTCGTGGAAATGAAATAAATCGCTTGGAACGAAAACTCGAAGACAAGGAAGCAATGATGGCTGATTGTGTGAAAGAACTCAAAGATTCGCATAAAGAACGACTCAAAGAAATGGAGCAAAAAGTGGAAGAAGTTAAACGGAAAAACTCGAAATTGGAAAATGAAAACACTACCCAAAAGAGCCAAATCGAGACGTTCCAACGAGAATCGAGTGTTGACTCGGATTACGGTAGATCCAGTTCCGGAAGACTTTCGACTATTGGAAGACAGTATTCACTTACTTCATTTGGATCATTTTCTTCCATTAAAACTGTTGGATTGAGAAGAAAGGATTCAGAATCTGATCTGACTTCATCAATGTATTCGCTGCGAGGAAGAAGGGATTCTACTTTTGATTTGACAATGCCCCCTACTGGTTTGCAGAGGTCACCATCCACATCACAGGTTATGGAAAAAGAGAGAAGGATTCAGGATTTAGAAAAGTGGGTTAAAATATCACAAAAATGAAAAACCAAGGGTTACATTTAAATACTGATTTTCAATTTTTAGAGAAAAATCAGCAATCAATACAGAACTTCAATTAGTGAAAAGAGAGTTGGATGTTTACAAATCTCAGCTGTCTGCAGTTGAATCGGTAACTCACGATCAGATTTAAAACAGCATTTAAATTTTTCCTTTACAAAAACACATTACAGGAAAAGGAATCCCTACAAACGACTGTCCGAAAACAGACCAACCAACTTCAAGAGACGACTCGTCAGTTCAACTCTGCGCAGAAAAACGCCGACAATTTGGCTCTTCGACTAAAAAAAGCACTAGCAGATTGCGATGAATGGAAGAAAAAACACGAGGATAGCATTCAAGAGAGCAAGACTGAGATTTTAGCAGAAAGAAAGCGTGCCATGGATCGGGCAGAAGCATCTGAAAAGGAAACAGAGTTGAAGACGTCACGCATGGCTATAATTGAGAGTGCAAAGACAGCGTTGAACAGTGAATTACAGAGAACTCAGGCCGAGTTGGATAGATGTAGGCAGATAATTGCACAGTTGGAAGAGAATATTAAGAGTCAAGAGACGTTGGGAACGTCGTTTGAGCGGCATCAGAGCAATTTGAACTTTGAAATTGAGAATTTGAGGGATGAGAATTGCGCGTTGAAGGCCAAAATCAGACGGCAGTATAAACAGATTGAATTGCTAACACGTAAGTTATTTTGAAAAAAAAAAAGGAATTCGAAAGGAGGAGTGGGAAAATGAAAGTTTCTCGAACAATCGTCAACTCTTTTTTGATATTTGACCCTTGTTTGCATCATAGAATTTTTTTGGATAGCGAGTAACTCTGTTTTTGTGAGTCTCTATTTTATTGACTGGGTGCCAAAAAAACAATGAAGACGCAGAGAAATGCGACAAGGCGCGATTGCATTGTCGTAGGGTCTAGGTCTAGGACGCACGCCGTGCACTCGGTGTTTGCGGACTTGTGGCGTTTATTTTCAAAAGAATGTGCATGTAAAAATATTTGATTTCCTTTTCAGGTTGTAAAATAATTTGTGACAAAAAGTGTTCTAAAAAACCAAAAAGGAAGGAGGCCACGGTTTGCCATTCAAGTTTTTAAAAGATCCAAATGTCAACAAGATTACTGTGATACATCCTTTTTTGTTTTTATTGCCTAGGAATAAAAAATAAAAGTCGTAAATCGTCGGGGCCTGGAAACCAAAGACCCTGCTAGAATGCGACATTTATCAAGGTCTCTAGAAATCGGTTTCGCGCTCTACCGATAAACCGAGTTTGCATAATTTTTTAAAGTTAAAAAGGGATAAATTACATGCACAGATAGACAAAACGATAAATGGCTAAAAACGAAGTTACGTAGACCGAAAAATATGAAACGCCTGATTGCCCGGCGTGCTGAATCCTATGAAAATACAAACTCGCCCTGTCGAATTTCTCTGCGTGTCCACAGTGGCGTTCTGACATGATTGGCGAAGAGCGTATAAAAGAAGCGCAGAAGCGCGAGCGCAACAAAAGCGCAGAAGCGCGAGCGCTACGCAGAAGCGCGAGCGCAACATCAAAATTTTAAGCGCGATACACCCGGAGTGCATTGGAGCGCATTTACATCCTCTTAATTTCTCCTTTCAGAACAAGACGAAACCAATGATGAGTTGAATCATTTCGAGAACAAGGTTGAGAAATATCTCTAATTTTATAATTTTTAACACCTTTTTTTGCTGTTTTTGTTACCTTAACTACTATATTTAAACGTTTTCTCGTTTTTGTATCATATTTTATTTTACATGTAGTTTCCTTCCATCACCGGTGGTTATAATTATTATTCCGTTCGTGAATTTTTAAAATTGTTATCTAGAAGCTTGCACTGTTCATTCATCATCATAACACATACAAACTAGCAATCAGGAAATGGAAATACTGTAAAAAGGAAAACCAGCAAAAAAATGGAACGGAAAGTGAAGAGAGAGTGGCAGAGAAACTGAGAAAGAGAGACACAGAGATCAATTCTTGGAAAGTTTGCATTTCAAACTTTTGAAAAACTTGCAATAAAAATAAGAAATGAAATAAGTAAATATGAAAAATAAACAGAAAAAACGAGGTTAAAAATGTATAGTCTTCATAAATTTGCTCGTGAACACAAAAGGTGTTAAAAGGCAGGAACACCCGGAGAGAACCGAAAAAATGTTGGGTTGGAAGGTTTTGTGCGCGGAAAATGGGGATTCAAATGATTATTCAACCTCCTTAACCAAAAACAGTTTCCACGAATTCGGCCTGGAGACATCTATTCTGACAAACTCTTCAGTTTTCCACTGATCAATCATTTGTTGATTCAATGGCACGTTGATCTTGGCGGAGATGTTCATCATAAGACTACGTGATGGCGGGAGCTTGAAGTGCTCTTGGATGGCTGTACGGATCGAGAGCTGAAACGAATCAATCAATAAAGTTATCAATAGAGCACATTAATTTACTCACCTCATTTCTCGCTGGCACCTTGATCATTTGGAACACGTCTTCTTCATTGTTCCCCATAATTGAAGCAAAGAGAATCAGCTCTCCAGCTTCTGCTTCTGGGAAGAACGTTGGAAGTTTCTTTTTATCATTCAAAAACTCATTTCTCAACGCCGTCTCTCGCATCAAAAACTGACAAATCGCCATTTCGATCTCTTTGATTTCATCTTCTGTGCACTTGTTAAAATTGTCCGGAAGCTGCATGCAAACCGGTTTCTTCTCGCCCAGAAGACGTGAGAAAATTTCCGTCTCCTCCCCGGATTCAGAAGTTCGTGGCGTCAAAAACGATTGTGGAACGCGAGAGGATGGGCTAACGTGCAACAAGTATCCGTTTCGGATCTTTCCAAAATCAATATCGTACATGAGAAGCTCGGCAGGGAATGGTACCGCATGATTATGCGATTGCACCTTGTGGATCACTCGGTCAGTGTCACATGGAGTGTGTAGACGTGCTGGGCAGGAATTCTTCCTCTCGCATCTGTAGAATTTCTTTTTGCCGTCGTAGGAGAATTTGTCAAAGATGTAGAGGTGTTCGTCGAAGAAGACGCGTTCACGTGGTCCACGCGGGCGATACGGTTTCATAGAGTTGGCAGGACTTGATGTTTTGTAGATGGTTTTCATTTTGCCGAGGAGCACATCTTTGACAGTCTGTAAGATGAAATGGAGTGAGTTAATTGTAAGTGGAAGGGTGTCTTTGTTAATTATGGTATTGCTCACAATCATACTGTTAGCACTTTTTTTATTTATATTATTACGTATTCCTCGGTTTGAGATAGCTCGTTAAGGGGTGCGTATGCGGATCTCGCGGTGACCGTGAAAAAATAACAAATATTTGTAAAATACTTATTTGAATAGATTACGGTCACAAACTTCAGCTGGGTCCGCTTACTCAGCGATTTTGCGACTTTTTCCAGACACAAGATGTTCGAAATTTGAAATGGAAAAAATGAAAAAAAAATTGAAAATGATAGCCGACGGAAACGGCTAATAGCCATCGAATATGGAGCGTGTGCCAAATACTTATGGCACACGCCCCGAATCGGTGGCTATTAGCCGTTTTCAATGGCTATTAGCCAAAAATTTTCTGAGTGCATTTTCTAGGCCACAAGCAGCGGCCTACAGTAACCCGAAAAACAAAAATTACGAAGTAGGTTAGGCCACGCCCCTAAAAAGGTTTAATTTTGGTTTTTCCTGGTTTTCATATTATGGCAAAAGGGGGTGTGGTCCTTTCTCAAACTAAATTTGGATTACGGTAAGGCGTCGTTATGTTTTTTCGACAAGAATAAGTTTGATTTTATACATCAGGTTCAGATGCAAGATGCAACAGCGCTCTATCGTTCTAGATGAGACTAGTGGACGCCTCTCGCTTTTTAAGTAAGCGATTTAAGGTGTTTTTTCAATACGCGTTTTAAAGAATGACTCCAACCAGATGATTTCTATTCCAAACTACATAGAGGGATAACAGTTTGCAAAATAGCTGGACTGGTACTGTAGTCTGTACAAAAATTTCAGTGCTCATCTATGTATTTTCAATTGAGTTTCTACATCAAAACATGAAACCCCACACACTTTTTTGTGCGAGAACACACCATTTCTATGTTATTTGAAAATTTGCACGCAAAAAAGTGAGTGATTACTGTACTTACTACCTGACGCATTTTTAAAACCCTAAGGCTCGGTCATTTTTTGACAAAAAGGCCTCGTTTTTGGATTAAAATGATGGTGTTATTCTGAATAATCAGATCATGATTCGAATTTCTCAGAAAAGTAAATTTTCGAGTGAAAAAATGTCATTATCCGACGAACTTGATGGCGCCTTGGACGATGGGGGAGGTGTGCGGGGTTTCATCTGGGATGTGGCAACTCGATATCGCATGATTTCAAGGCAATGGCGAGTTTGAAAAACAATAGAAAAATAACAATGGCCCAATATATTGGAAGTATATGGTTTCGAGAATTTAAGGAAAAGAACGTCAGGGCTCTACAGAGCACAGAGCAAAATCCCGACAAACAGAAGAAAGCAAACTCAAACTCACAATTTCCTCACTGCAACTGCTGCTGGCCTGTGACAGCGCTTCTGGAGACGTCGACGATCTAACCACATCGATTGTGATCGGTTTTTGAGAAGTCAACAATTCAAGAATGGCTGCCTGTTGTTGCACTTGTTGCTTCTCCGACTCTTTCTTTTCCCTTTGCGCCTTTTCCAGCTGTTCTCGTGCCAACTCTTCCTGTTTTGCCTTCTCGGCTGCCTGAAGTTTGGCAGCCTGATGCTCATGGTACATCTTGGTGAGAATGTCGAGTTGTGCGTTGTTGAGTTTGGAGACGAAGGCTTTCGCCCAGTCCAGGTTCTCTATGGTCTGAGGAGTGGACTGTTGCACCACACTCATTCTGGAAATCAAGTTAGGTAATAAGTTTATGGGTACGGTATTGTGTTTCATCGAGTTGCTAAATACATAAGAATTTGAAGCCCAACTCCGCACAATTTTTTCAGTGTTATTTAAAATTTTGCGGACACAAATGTGGGCGGGGCTTAACGATTTCATGTAAAAACTCGACTGAACACACAGTAAGTACAGTAATCAGGGAGAAGCAAGATTTGGAAAAAAAAAACGAAAAAAAAATAGGACGAGTATTGATTCGCGGGTGGTTGGTTGCGTTGTGTGGTGTGGTGTCGGGGGGAGAGGTGGAATGAGAATAATGTTGGCTGGGCATGGGGGACAGGCCAAAAAAGGGGAACAGGCGGGAGAGGGTGAGCCGCACGCGGGACGCTGCGCGCGCACAAGAACGGGTCCGTCGGCGATTCCCTCTCCGTCTTTACGCCTCCACGTTCTTAACACTCTTTTTTTTGCGGGGGGTACGACGAGTCGCCTAATGACACGTTTTTGACGGACAAGAGGGTGGATGGTGGTGGGTGGGCGATGTGTGGATAGAGGAATTGGCGAAATTTGTGGGCTAGGATCTCGTGGAAGTTGATAATGGCTTATATCGGTGGAACTTAATTTTCAACCTATTACAGTACGCATTAACGCTACAGGGCGTGTTCATGGAGACGCAGAGAAATGCGACAGGGCGCGAGGAGACGCAGAGAAAGGCGACAGGGCGCGCTTGCCTTTTCGTAGAACCCAGAATGTTGTGAGGCGCGTAGTAAAAAGGAGCACTGTTCTAACGGAAAAGTCGTGGAAATAACACAGCAAAAAATTAGAAAATGGGCGCCAAGTAGACTTTCAAAGTTTAGAATATGATAGGCAACGCAGCCAGCAAATGAACAGCTGCAGAAACCAGAAAACACACACACACACCACACCAAACGCCACACCCTTTCTCTCTCTCTCTCTCTCTCTGTTCTTCACATTCCAGATTGGCGGCTCGCTCGATCGCCCACCAGATGACCTCGGCTCCCACCACGTCGACGAGAGAGCACACGAATCGGCGGACACGCAGCGTGTTCACCTGCCATCATGGCAACCCATTTGTTTGCACGGATGAAGACGACGAACAGATAGAAAGAGAAAAGGGGCGTCCGTCCGTCCTGACAGATGATACAGTTATGGATGCTAGGGCTAGGGAGCCGTTTGGAAGAAAAGGGAAGAAAGAAGAGAGGGAGAGAGAGGAAGGGAGAGGAATGGTTTTGAAAAGAATGATTGAATAGGTGGTTGTGGTGGTGGGTGAAAGGAGAAAATAATGTAAAGATGCCGATTGTGGGCGGAGCCTCACTCCAAGATCGTAGGGGTTTGGGAGCCGAGTTTATGAGCCGAATATGAACTAGTGATGGCAATCAGCCATAAGCTGACACTCAGGAACATGGGTAGGGAAGGCCCAGATTAATATAAAATCGTTTATAAATTATGTACTCCATTTTCGGGTATTTTCAGTTGTGCGGATTGGCGCGTTTGCTGGCTCCCTGCCATACCCCAGTGTGGGCTAAGGTTAATGATCATATCCGCGCCGAAAAAACCCCGTTTTTGGGAAAGTCATTTTCTGCCATGGTGCAGCACTTTTCTTATCCGCCAGCTATCAAACTACATACCTATAAATGGTCTCTGTCCGGTGCATTTTAAAAACCCAAAGGCTCGGTCATTTTCTCACCAAAAGGCCTCGTTTTTGGATTGAAATGATGGTTTCATTCTGAATAATCAGACAATGATTCGAATTTCTCAAAAAAGTAAATTTTCGAGTGAAAAAATAATTTTATGATCCGACGAACTCGGTGGCGCATTGGACGACGGGGGTGGCGTGGCCCCGGCTTTTCCAGCTTGAAATAATTTGAAAAGACAATAGATTTTTAGAGTCCAATACTCATTTTGCTGCTCGGAATTGCCCACCACGGCCATTCACACTTAACAAGCAAATGGGCAAAAAACGAGTGCTGAAAACCAGTGCAAATTTTTTAAATACTTTGTTTTTATTTTATCGCTTCAATAGCATCGTACCAAACATGAAAAAGTCTGAAAATTTAGCATTGTCCGCGATTTTGCGTGAGCGTGTCAGCTTCCCCCGATTATCCTGTTTTTCCAAGTCCCTCTATGCCAAAAAAAATCACGTGACGTTGCTGAAAATGACCCAAAAGTCGTGAAAACTGACAACGCCAAACCATGAGTAGTTTGGTCAACTTTCAAGGAATTTTCGAACAAAATTTTGTGTCGGAAAATACACGAGTTTCTAGAAGATATTTGTCGGTGTTTGCCGGTTACGGTAGGAAACACCATGTGTGCTTATTCGCATCATACTTCTGCCCCTCTATTTACGGTATTTTTGACCAAGTTTGATGCAAATAGGTTCAATGGAAGCGGAGAAATAGCTGTGGGAACGGTGGTTAAATCTGAATAATACTGACAAATTTCAACCATTGATAAAAAGAAGATATTATCGATCCCTGACAATGAAAGTTCTACCGGGAGCCTATTCTCAGGTAGAGAATCAAGCTTTGCTGAACTTTTTTCAGGTGTCAAATACGCATAGCTTCAAAAAGGTGTCAAAATGTCATGAAATAAGCTAAAAATGACTTCGAAAAGATTGAAAATACCTTGAAAAATATTAACTTTGGCCTAAAAAGGCTCCAAAACGATAGTTAGTGTTAAGAAATTTTTAAAAAGCTTGAAAGTGTTTTAAAATGTTTTTAAATGTTTTTAAAGCCATCGAGCAAAGTTTGAGTTTGCAACCTAGGACATAAAAATCTAGATCAACCTAGACCAAGGCGGCTTCTCCTCACGAGAGTTTAAAGGCACACGCCAAAGCTCCTTTGTCTTTTTTTTTTCTAATTTTTCCTTCTTGACCTAAGTTCCCAATGTGTTTCCGGTAAAACTTTCAAGGATCGATAATATGTATCTAATACAACATTTTTTGTACATGCTCTGCATTTTTTAAATTTTGAGTAGACTCCGATGTTCGAAAAAAATAAACTGACTGTCAGTCTATTAGATAGTGATAGATGTAAAAGCTCCAAAAAAAAAATACAATAGCAAATCAAGTACCGTATCGAACGCTGCAAAATGGACTAGCGCCAATCCAATTCAAAATTCAAATTATGTACATAAATCCCAATACACTTTAACCCTCAAAAACAGGAGCCAATTAGCCCACAATCTCGTTCCTTTCTCTTCTCATCTATCTAGTTAACAAACGCAATCTTGGCATAGTGCTAGCGGGGTCATTAAGCCTCCTCCTGCCCAATAGGTGACGTCATGGGCAATGTGATCTCACCTCGTCTTTTCTCTCGACACCACCCGTTCGCCCTTTTTGCTTTTTCTCTTCCTTCTCCATCAACTTGCACAGTGTCTCTCCGGGTTTTTGGTGGGTTGGTGGTCCCGCGGCTCACTCTCGAGATTCGAGACTAGCCATGCACTGTCCTTTCTCTAACTGTCTGGTGCACTCTTTGGAGTTTATGGTGTTTTTTTGGTGGGCTCTGGATGTGTGGATGGTGGCAATGATGGTTGTTGAGCACGGCGTGCTAGACCCTACGTAAAGAAAAGTGCGCCTTGTCGCGTTTCTCTTCACTGTGGCGTTCTGTCAATTTTAGCTACAAAAGTAGAGACACAGGGACGGGATAAATAACCGGCAAAAATTAAAAAGCTTTAAAACAGGGACAGAGAGAAGACTGCTGAAAGTGAGGGTATACGGTAGCTGAAACCGTTTTGTGTCTATTAAATAGATTTTTGGTTTTCCGGCAAATACGGTTTTGTTCCTTCATTGTTTCTTTCTGTTGTGAAGAGAGACACCAAGAAAAAACGATGATAATACTTTATCAGAAAACTGGCAGCCCTTCCCTTGATATGTAATTTGTACCTATTCATTGTACCCATAACTTTGAATAGTATGTACATCCTCTCCGGAGAGCCCAGACACGTCAAGATTGGTCCTGTCAATGACTGACTGCACTCTTGCGTTGCGCAGCGTTACGCATTCCTTACCCACGTCTTCACCCCTTTTTTCTGTTCTCCTTTGTGTTCTCCAACAAGTTTAAGTTATTCAGAATGTCTTCCGATCGATCTCGGTACGAGGAAGAGGAGCCGTCGACGTCTTCAGAAGAATTCCGACGGGCACGAAGTCGACATGATCGTGATATGCAACGAGGCTCGGATCACTATCCAACGGTTACGCCGTGGTTTGAAGTAATTAAGAAATTGGAGTTGGCTGAACAGTTTATAATCCTTGTTTTTCTAGGTCTTCGAGAACATGAACGTTTTTCAAAACCCTCGCCGGAGTGCACCACAGAACACTCCGCCAAGAACACCAACGAGAACCCCATCCAGACGAGTCACTGACAGTTCTCCATTCCGACTTCGTCAGCAGCAACAAGGCAGGCTTACGGGCCTCTGCCAGCTTTTCCCTCTGGATCCTCCCTCTCCAACAGAGTCTGAGGAACGAACACCACCAGTGTCGCCAAATCGAACTCCGACACCTCCCAGATCTCCACCGCCACCAATGAAAGAGCACTTTCCAATTCCTCCGCCAAACTCTCCAATCCAAGGAATACCGTATCACGCAGAACAACTTGCTATGGATTATATTGAAATGGGTTTCGGATGGGCGCACAGTTGGATCGATCATGTGAAGCCGTTGAAATCGAACGACGAGGATCGCATTTCGTTGCCCAGGATTTTTACAAGAGTGCCCCGAAAGACGTTGATCATGTTGGTGGCTCATAAAAATGTGGATGAGACCTTGTTTCATAAAGTGGAAATTCCATATAAAACTGAGGTTTGTCTGATCCTTGAATTTAAATTTTTTTGAATTCGTTCATTGTTTGAAGGGGGTTAGAAATTGGAAGTTATGGCTGAGATCCTTTAGCCTGTCTTTAAAAACACTATAAGGAAATTGAACCGGAAGTGCCTTCACAGTCGTAAAAATAGTTTCTAGCAAATAAAACGTTGGAGAGAATTGGTTAAGTTCAAAGGGTAGAATACTAATAGCACTTCCTCACAGTATCTTTTAGTTATTTTTTTAAACCTAAACACACCCCATTAAACATCCCTGTTGCAGAAAAAGATGCGAAAAGCCCTGTCCAAACTGTTCAAAGTGCGGATGCCGTTCCACCGTCTCCGATTGAGCATTTCCGAGCAAACAGAACTTCCGTTGTGCCAAGCGGCTATTGATCGATTCGAGAGTGTCGAGTACTTCCGGTTGGACACCACGTATCCTAATCATTGGGTCATTTATCATATTGTTAATGCGTCAAGTTCTAGCTGAATGTGTTGAGAAGTTTTCATTGTCATTTTTTGAGTAATAAAGTTTTTATGATTTCAATTGTTATTCATCGTTTTACTTGAAGGGTTTTACCTGTGAATGCCGCCAAGAATCATCTAGTGTTTATAGATTATAGATTTTCGATATACAGTGTGCTTGACTGGGGTGCAAAGAAACAGGTGCTAGGAAGGAAATCTATACATATTCCGGCGGTCTCACATACTATAAAATCGTATCATCACATTCAGACCGGTCGGCAAAAAAGTGGCAATAGCAATATGTTTTCAAAATTTCGAAAAATCGGAAAAGGCTCAGATTGGCTTGAAACTCTCGGAAATAATTCCAAAACACTCCCGGTAATACATCTTGTCACGGAAGGAAAAGGTTAAACAAATACCTCAAAAACCTCCGACTTCTGTAGTTTTTTTAAATCGTTTTTCCGCAATTTTGAATATGGTAAAAAATACGACAAACGGTTTGTTTTCCTGTGCTAATTATGTCCATAACCGAGTGTATTTTTAACAAAAATTCCCAAAGTTGCATTTTTGGAGGCAAAGGAATGCTGTAGCACGGCACCCCAGCCTTCCAAAATTGTTTCTACCTAGCGCATGTTTTAAACCCTAAGGCTTGGTCATTTTTTCACAAAAAAAGTCCCGTTTTTGGATTAAAATCATGGTGTCATCCTGAATAATCAGATTATGATTTTAATTTCTCAAAAAAAGTAAATTTTCGAGTGAAAAAATAATTTTATTATCCGACGAACTTGGTGGCGCATTGGACGACGGGGGGAGGCGTGTGTAGTATTACAAAACGGGGGATTAGGCACATTCGGTTTTGTACGAATAGGAGAAGGGTCGCTGCTTATTCTTGAAATTAGTCTTCGGGAAATGAGTTTGTCTGTTTCTCTGAAGCTCTCTTCTAAATTATAAAAAATCAGAATTTTCCTAATTTCATTTCAGGAAAACAGTTGTTCAGTTTCTTGTACCCAATATTGGCCCCAGGTGCCGTTTAGGTAACCATAAGAGCTATAAAACCCGATATATGCCTAATCTGTCCGCCTCTCCCTTTTGGTACTACTACAGTAATCCCTTGCCGCCATCTGTCCTCCTCTAAATGTGCCTGCCTGCCTCCCATCTTCCCGCCATCATCCCTCCATCTCCCGTCATAATTTCTGCTCCCGTTCGTTCTTTGTGTTCTCGAAGGGCCTCCGCGTCATTCCGCACGTTATGCCCAACCCCTATTGGTGCGTGAGGGGGTGTAAATAAGAGGAGGGGACCACCACGGATTGCGAGACAGTGCAATGATTGTTGGAGGGGGCAGACATTCGGGAGGGCACGGACCTCCCGGCCACGCCCATTTTCTGCGCGCGCGTCCGTCCGCGGTCAATAGGGCCCGCACGTAGCGAACAGTTTGCAGAAAATGGTCATTCACCTCGTTTCAGCTCATTTCATTTGTTTTCTTCCGTCGGTTCTGGTGACCATTTCACACCTTTCTAATATTCCTATCACATTTCAGAATGTCATCTGACTGTTCTTCCCCATCGCCACCCGCGTCTTCGTCGCTCAAGGCTCCAACTCTTGCCGATGCGCCAGAAGTTCGCGAAGATATGGAGATCGAGACGCCGTCTTCCTCTGCAGCAGTCAATTTCCTGGCTGGCACCGGACTCGACATGTCTGCTTTTCAGGTAACATTTTTATTTAATCATGTCTTAAACAAATTCCAACTAGTTTCAGAACAACCCGGCCTTCCAGGCTCTTCTTGCTTCCGGTCTAGCCAATCAAAAGGTCAAACAAGAGGCGCATGACACTCCGTCCAGCTCAACGACTACGATCGACCTGGCCGCTCTCAAAAATCACCCCACATTCCAGTCAATTATGAATAACTCTGTCACCACGGATAATGCAAACCTCACAATTGCAAAACTTTTCGGAGCAGCTGGAATGAAGACAGATGGACCATGGTCGCCGATGGATGTGGACACGCCGAAAAAGTCACGACTGAAGGTGTTTGCCAACGGATACTTTATGACGTTCGACAAAGTGTCTTCGTGCCAGAAGAAACATTTCTGGAGGTGCGAGTACAAAAATACATGCAAAGCGAGAATGCACACGGACATTCTCACCGGTCAAACTAACGCGGATCCGATGCAGTCGAAGTTCAAGATTCTCACATTCATTCACGAGCACAATCACAGTCCGCCGACTACCGATGAGATAAAGTTGTATGGTTTGAACCCGGACAAAGTGGAGCACAATCAGGTTTATCTGGTGGGAAACACTGCCGATCCGAATCAACGTCGAAAAATCCGCAAGCAAGTCGCTGAACAAGAAGCTGCAAACAAGAAAATGGAGGCACAGAAGCAGGTAGAAGAGCAGCACCAACAGGCGGCGGCAGCCATTGCAGCGGCTCGAGCAGCAGTGGCTCAAGCGGCCGCTGGCTCTATTCCACAGCCATGCTCGGTGACGGCCGCGGCCGCCTCACTTCTTCAAACTTCCATTGCACCATTCACCGGATCGATGACATCCACATCCATATCCACCCAACCGCTTCTTTCTCAGATCCCGTTTCTCGCCGGAAATCTCGCGTCGATCGTCAGTTCCGAGTCACAACAAACACAGCAACCGTCTTCATCGTCGTCTTACATCTCCCCAAATCTGGTAAGTTATTGGCTGGGGAACTGTTTCGCATTAATGAGATTTAGCCATTACAGAGTTCTACACTAACAACGACTACGTCTATCGCTCAGCCGGTGAATCTTCTAGACTTCGCGTCCGTCGCCCAATCTATGTCACCTCTCGCCATTCCGGCTGAGCCAACTCGCAGTGGACCAGTGAAAAGAAGACCTACGACCTCTTCTGAAGACTCGCCGGATGCCTGGATGAGTGATCCGCTTTTCGAGCCAACATTTGAAATTGCAAGAAAACTCAGAAAGTTGTGGAAGGGCGAGCCGAAGAGATACCCGAGAAAGGATGGTGTTCCAACTCGTCACTTTGAGTTTTACTTGTCCAGAAGCGACGGCTTTGAGGAGCATCTTTACGTTCCACTGCGCATTGAGCAGCGCGATGAAACTCATCTGAAAGAGGCGCTTCAGGACTTTTGTGGACAACAGTGTATCGGATTGCTGCTCTTTGCGGTTTCGCCCAAAATCAGCGTCATGTTTAATCAACCGGTTAGTTACAACATTAAAAGCTCCTTAAACTATCCTTTTTTCTTTTAGATGCTCTCCAACTGGGATAACAATCAGTTCTTCCTACTCGACGACTCGAATCCAAGCCGATGGCGTCTGATGTACGTGGACGATAAGGCCCTCTAAGTGATACATTAATTAATCAAACTGATAAATATGTATTTCTACCTCCCTTTCTCTCTCATTCCAGCGTATCTCAAACCGCCATTCCAAACCAAAACGAGTTCCCTTTCCTATCAATTGTAATCTTAATCTTATCCAGAACAAAAACCTAAGAAAAAACCTCGGTCAGTCCGAATTGTAACATTTCTGTGCCACCTATCGTCACTTTTTACACTATTCTTTATTTTTTCTGTAGTCAATCGATATAAAGTGTTAAGTGATAAGAGTTGGACATATAAAAGAACAGGTGATAAGATTGTCACATTATCTCTGATGGATCAGAAGAACAAGACGAAATTGGTGTCGTCCGAAGAGGATGAGCTGCGCCGAGTCGCATTTGTTGCGACTGTGGTCAGCGCAGCGGCCGGAATCATGTGCATCATTTTGATTCCTGGACTGTACACCTATCTACAGTATATTCAGAGTTCAGTTCAAAGTGATGTTAGTTATTTAGTAACCGTTTAGTATCCTACTGTATTCGAATTCAGGTCGGTTTCTGTGTTGAGGGCGCGAAAAATTTGGAGAATATGTACGATTCAACCAAAGGAGGAAAACTGGTGAAGAGACATGCTGGTTACGAAAGTTAGTTTGTTTAACGATACTGAGAGTTCGCAAAAAGCAAGCGCTTGAATTCGACCTTTTCAGCCGCTCCATCACATTCTCGTTCTTCGGCGGGAAGCAGACCTTCCCATTCTCCATACGCTCCCGACTCGTCATCTTCATCTACATCCGATTCTTGCTGTAGCTGTGGAATTGGCCTTGCTGGTCTCCCCGGATCACCTGGCCGTCCAGGTCGTGACGGCCAAGATGGACCAGCTGGCAAACCAGGACAAGATGGAAGAGACCTGGATGGCCCAACTTCCACCGATTCCAATTTCGAACTCGACTGCCCAACGGGACCACCAGGCCCACCAGGAAATCCAGGACCCCAAGGAGTTCCGGGAAGAGCGGGACAAGAAGGAATGCCAGGAAGAAATGGCCGATGCGGAAGACCTGGAGAGCAAGGAGAACGTGGCCCAAGTGGAGAAGATGGTCGCCCGGGAAGACGTGGAGAAGACGGAGTGCCGGGAAAAGTTAGAGATGTTCCCGCGCCAGCTGGACCGCCTGGACCACCAGGAAGAGTTGGAGATCCCGGAGCACCTGGAGCAAGAGGAATAGACGGTCGTCCCGGTAACAAAGGGCCGTCGGGTCCAGTGGGAGATCAAGGATTCGATGGAGCTCCAGGAGGGCCAGGAGCCGACGGAGAGCCAGGACCACAAGGACCGATGGGAGCGAATGGTGGATGCTCTCATTGTCCACCACCGAGAACTGCGCCGGGATATTAGGAAATTAGTTATTTACTTTATTATTGTTTGTACATAAGGAATTTAATAGGAGACTGAACTTTTTTGAACTAATTGTAACTACTGATTTTTCGTCACTTCTCTCTAGACAGGGTATCAATAAAAGTTTTATTTTCTAGAAAAGTGCAACACCACGACGCAGAGCTATATCAGAAATTGTAAAGTCTAAAATTATCAGTGTTGCAGTGTTTGTTTGATTTTTCGCGCCCTCAACACAGATACCGACCTGAATTTGAATACAAAACGGTTACTAAACTAACATCACTTTGAACTGAAACCTGAATACTGTAGATATGCGTTTAATAATAGTACATATTGTGTTTTCAATCGACTTGCGACATGAGAACGTGAGACTCCGCCCACTTTTTTGTGCGCGACCACGCGAACACAGTGATATTTGAAGAGACGCAGACAGAACGGTGAATGCAAACTTGCGTTTTCATGTCGCAAGTCGATTGAAAACACAATACAATTATGATTGATGAATTTATTTTGATTTCTGCTACAGTGCGTAACATAATTATAAGGTCATTTCAAGACCAATTGACAAACGATGACATAAATATTTAAACGGTACTTCGAATAGCTTTTGAATTGATTTTATTATACTCGGTATAAAACGCTGATAACTCGCTCCAATCGAACAAAGAATTTCGCATGCATTTGGAGTGAGGTTTAGAGAAATCAGAGCAAAACATCGGCCACGGCTCTCTCAATTTTCTGCACTCTCTTGTCGCCAACGTGGCCGCGTCCACGACTGTGCGAAGGGAGCGCGTTTGCAGCGCTCCGTACTGAGAATATGTGTTCACGAACGAGGTGTGCAAACGACGGTCCGATGTTCCGCAGTTTATCACTGAGGTCTCGCAGCGAATACTGCGGAACAGTGGAAAAATTGCGGAACATCGGAGCGTCGTTTGCACACCTCGTTCGTGAACACGTAATAGTGTTTTTTCTCTTCTGACGATGTTTCGCGGAAATCCCCTCTTCGTCGCCGAGCAAGCGCTAATTAGATCGTTCAAAACCACCGGTTGGTCGAATAGAAAAATTTCCAAGCACCTCAAGCGCTCCAAAACATGCATCGATAAGTTCAGGAAGAATGCGTATTATTACGAGTATCCCAAGAACTCTGGAGCGCATCCGAAGCTCACGACAAGAGAGAAAATGAACATCGTCCGCCAATGTTCGAATGCGATGAAGTCGGGCAACGGAATCAAAAAAAAACTGGACCTCATTTCAGTGTGGATTATCGAAGCAGTTTCGATAAATTCTTCGATAAATTTTTCGATAAAATTATCGAGGAATTATCGAAAAATTATCGAGGAATTATCGAAAAATTATCGAAAATTTTATGTCGAAAAAATATCGAAAATTATCGAAATTATTTTCGATAGTATTATCGAAACATTTTCGATAATAAAATATCGAAATTTTATCGAAACCAGTTTCGATAAATTCCTCGATAATTTTCGACATTATCGATAATTATCGAAAATTTTCGATAATACAGTTAGACGGCACGCCTCTCTTCTGCAAAGCATAGCGAACGTCGGAACCCGTGAGGTGTCGGCTATTGAAAATATGTATAGCCTCCCTGGGGAACCTGATCACCATGATTTGGCAGCTATTTGGCGGCTATTTGGCAGCTATTTGGCAGCTATTTGGAGGCTATTCGGAAGCTTTTTGTAGGCTATTTGGCGGCTATTTGCGCGGAATAGAACTGTCCGGAATAGAACTGCCCGGAATAGAACTGTCCGGAAATAGAATTGTCCGGAAATAGAATTGTCCGGAAAAAGAATTGTCCGGATCAGAATTGTCCGGAAAAAGAATTGTCCGGATCAGAACTGCCCTTGCCAAAATAATGAATTCCATTTTCGATAATTGTCGATAATTATCGATAATGTCTAAAATTATCGAGGAATTTATCGAAACTATTTTCGATAATTTTCGACATTATCGATAATTATCGAAAATATTTTCGATAATTTTCGATATTTTATTATCGAAAATTATCGAAAAATTTGACGAATTGGTCGATTATCGAAAAATCGTTTTCGATAATCCACACTACCTCATTTTCAGCAAGCAAGACCTGAAGAACGATCCAAACTTCGTCGGAGAAGCCTGCGCCAAAACTCACGAATGTGCACAAGCCGCATTGAGTTCGCTCGCAAGAATATGGGAATAGACTGGAATACGGTACGTACTTTTGAAAAATTGTAATTACGACTGACAGACTCTTCAGATGATTTTTTCTAATGAGAAAAGATCCAATTTGGACTGACCGGAAGACTAAAAGTACTACTGGATCGTTTTCTCTTCTCGAAACGAATTTTTGGTGGCTATGGTCTGGGTCCAAATTGAATTTTTTCTAGCATGCGGTGACTCAGCGGAGCGCATGGCCAATAACGTCCCGGCCAGCACGCCATGGATTTAACGTGAGAAAAGATACGGTAGTCCGTGCGAGGCAGCTCAAACTTTTCAGCTATGTGCCTTTACACGGTGATTATTTTACTACCGAGCACACTATTCTCGTCCACCGATTTGTTTTTTCTGTCGCGATTTTCTAAATGACTTCGGATCGAGAAGTTTTTTGTCACATTACTTCCTCTCATTATGGCGCATATTTAAAACCGGAATTGGTCCGATTTTTCACGTACAATTTCAAATTCTACGTGATTCTTTTACTGCCGGCCACGCATTTCTAGTCCCCCGATTAGGTTTTTCCTGTCGCGATTTTGTAAATGACGTCTGATCAAAAAGTTGTCTGTCACGTTACTAGATCTCATTGGGGCGCATATTTTAAACCGGAATTCGTTCGTTTTCGATTGAAAAAACAATAAGACTATTTATTTTAATTTTTTTTCTACAAATTTTCCGACTTTTCGGAAATTGTTACCTCTAAAAAACTTGTAAATAAATATTTTCTGTTTTCTAAATACACTAGTATTTTGGTGCTACTTCGGAATTGAACTCGCACGAAATAGAACTGTAACGAAATTGGACTGTTTCGGTATAGAAATGTAGCCAAATAGAACTGTAACGAAATAAAAATATTAGGAATATAACTGATCGGAATAGAACTTTAGCGAAATAGAACTGCCTGAAATGGAGCTGTAGTGACCCAGAAAAGCTAGAACAGCTCGAATAAATAATCGATTGTACATGGTGGGTTTGAGTTCAATTTTGCACCACAGTTCTATTCCGAAGTATTTAACACCGATTTTCCGCCCAGAACACTCGAATTTTTGCAAAGAGAGAATTGAAAGTGCATGTGAAAGTGAGAGACGCAGAGTGAGAAAACAACGACGCTCCGCTAAATTTACCGGCCGGCCTCTCATTTTTTTTTTGTTTTATTTTTCTTTCTTGCTCCATTCTCCATTTTTTAACCAATTTCCATTCATTTTTTTTGGCTACATTTAGATTTATTTACTTAAATATATAAAAACCAACTATTGTCTCACACCCCAAATAGCATGCTCATAACTTTAAACAGTCCAAGTAGATAAATATCTCCAAATGATCGAAAATTGCATCAGGAGAACAAATCTTGAACTCTTACGAAGAGCCTCTCACTTCACTTCAAAGTTCAAAATTCACATGATACCTACGTGTTCACCTAAACAAAACTCCGAAAACAAGCGAATCGCAATAGTCACGTAGCAGACGGCGATGCAAAAAGAAAGTGTAAACACTTTTCAATGTCATCATTTGCGGGTTTCCGCCGCTTGGTTTTCTTTAAATACTTTTCTTGTTTTGTTTTGCTTTTAAAATCTTTCTAAATTTGCAGAGAAAATGGTCACAAAGCGCACCGTCACAGAGCTCGGTCTTTTCGCCGGCCTTATTGTTTGTAAGTTGGTTTTAATCTTGAATATTTTTTGTTTATTTATTTACTGGTTTCAGCCATGCACGTCGCGTACTACACCATTCAAAATAACCCGTCGCTCGTCGCTCCACATCAGGTAAACTATTGATTTTGCTGGGAAAATAAGGAAACAAGAAAGTTTATGGTCATTTTGCGTCAGAAATATTCTGGTTTGGCTGTAAAATCTGGTGGAATGGAGGATTTTTCAACAATCCAGCTAGGCGATATATTGTAGCATTTTTTGTAGTGCCGCGGAAATGATCAAAGGCGCTATTATAAAAAAAGTGGAAATGTTCGAAAACATTCAGAAAATCGATAAATTATCCGATTGGTCTAAAACTGGAAAATTTTGTAAAACATCTTCTTGGTTTGCTCAAGATTTTTTGAACCATTTTGGAATCTGGTCAGAAATTTCAGTAATCTGTGCAGGCGATGAATTGAAATGGGTTTTCTGAGCGGAAATATCGATTTTCTAAATTTTTTTTTCGTTGTCTTGTTTTTTATTTCCCACAGTTTCACTCCAATTGAATCATTTTCTAAATTTTGTCTCAATTTTTTTCATAATTAATGTCCCTTTTTCTGTGATTTTTTACTTTTTTAAAGAAAAAAAGTTATTCAGCGGTTGCAAAGCGCGAAGTTTCAATAAAAAATCTCGCGGAAAATCCCAAATCAAGTCATATTTAAATCTCACTTTTTTGGTCGAGTCTTCCTATATTTGCAATCAAATAATTTTGACAAAAAGGAAAAATCTCAAGCAATAAATGTGAAAAATGGGAAAATATCAGCTTTAAAATTTAGTTTTTTTTGTGTAGATTTACGAGTATCACGTTAAAATCCTGCAAAAATTTGGTGTAAAACTCGGGGAATGTTCCAATTGGACCGAAGCTTTGTGAAATAATGTCAAAAATACTTCCGGACATCCTCAGAAAATTTTAGACCGAAATATCGATTTTTCTGAAGTGATTATTATCGATATTTCGGTCTGAAATTTTCTGGGAATGTCCTGGAGTATTTTTGACATTATTTCTGAAAGTTTCAGGCCTATCGGAATACTCTTCGAATTTTTCCTCAATCCAATGTCGAAACCGAACATTTAGAAAACGTTCATCTCGAAACCGCGTTAACAGGGGAGGGGAAAAGGGAAATAGTGAGTTTAAAAAGTGTTTTTTTCCAGAATTAAATGAAAAAAATAATCAAAAAGTACACAAAGTTCGTCAAAAACATGCTTCCCGTAACATTTTTCCCCTAGAAATTAAAAATTTTTGGAACATTAAAAGCGGGCAAAAAACTACAATATTCCCTTTTTAATGGGGTTATTCTCGAAACCAGCAAAAAAAGCAAAAAATAGAAAAAACCAGCAAAAATTTCAGCGAAAATTCGGATAATGCTCCGACCGATCTGAAACTTTGGGAAATAATTTAAAAAATATTCTCGGATATTCCCTGAAAATTTCAGACCGAAATATTGATTTTGAAAATTTTCAGGAATAAAAATCGATAATTTTTAAAACCAATATTTCGGTCTGAAATTTTCAGGGAATGTCCGAGAGTATTTTTTAAATTATTTCCCAAAGTTTCAGGTCGATCGGAGCATTCTCTGAATTTTCGCTGAATTTTTTGTTGGTTTTTTCTATTTTTTGCTTTTTTTTGCTGGTTCCGAGAATAACCCCATAATGGGGTTATTCATTTCATGCAGTTTGCATTTTTTGTCAAATTTTCCTTATTCATTTCATGCAGAAAACGACATTTTCTGGAGCAGAAAACTGCATTTCGGAGAACTGCAAAATGCACTTTTTGTCACAAAAAAACACGAAAAATGCAAGAAAAATGGTGGTGTTATTCATTTCATGCAGAAAATGACAGAAAGTGAATTTTGCAGTTCGACGAAGTGCAGTTTTCTGCTGCAGAAAATGTCGTTTTCTGCATGAAATGAATAAGTAAAATTTGACAAATTTTTAGTTTGTGCACTTTTTGATTCTATTTTTATTTATTATCAATTCAATATTCTTGCCGATTACAATAGGATTTCGCGTGAAAATTCTGCAAACACCACTGTTATTTTGGGAAATGAGAACGCCACGCGTCGCCACACTTACTCAACTTTTTTTCATTGCATTCAGTTGAAAATTGAAAAAAAGCTAAGGGGGTGTGGCCTTAGATTTTCCGCGTGAACTCTTGTGGTAGCCGGCATGAAGATTGAATTGATAATAATTCAGGAAAAAAAAATTTGACTGACTATTTCACCACCCCTGTTAACGCGGTTTCGAGATGTCACGGAGCCCTCAAAACTACATTTTGAAGTATTGTGAAAACAAAAAAGTCGCAACGCGGTGTTTGCGTACTTTTAAAATTCAAATGAAAAAGGGAACAAATTTCTTCGGTGCTACCTCGGAATAGAACTGAAGTGTAATAGAACTGCAGCGATATAAAACTTGCTTCGCAATAGAACCGTTCGGAACAGAACTGTTCGGTAAAGAACTGTAGCAAAATAAAACTGTTTTGGAATAAAACTGTTCGGAATAAAACTGTAGCGTTTTGGAACTAAATTAGCAATGGAGCGCGATTGCATTGCTTGGCCGTCAAGGCGGGCCGAGAAAAAAATGATAAAAGTTTATTCAAAAAAACAACAAAACAAACAATTTTTGATGAATAGCTCAAATATAAAACTGTTGAAAAAAGCACGCGCATGAGAAATTCCAATATTTGAATGAGCAAGCAATGCAATCGCGCCCCATTGCTAATTTAGTTCCAAAACGCTACAGTTTTATTCCGAACAGTTTTATTCCAAAACAGTTTTATTCCGATCAGTTTTATTCCGAACAGTTTTATTTCGCTACAGTTCAATTTCACTACAGTTCTATTCCAAAGCGAGTTCAATTTCGCTACAGTTCTATTACGCGTCAGTTCTATTCCGAGGTAGCACCATTTCTTCATTTGCCATGCTATTTCTCTTATTGTCGTTTGAATTTCAAAAATACGCAAACACCGCGTTGCCATTTTTTTGTTTTCACAATAGTTACCCCTAAAAGGTGGCACCTAGATCTTACAATAAGATTTTCATAAAGTGATCGCTTTTTTCGGTCTCCGAACTATCCGCCGACCACCCTCACAGCCACTTGAACTATTCGCTAAGAAACCTGATTACCGTTGCGCCAAGAGGGGGACAATAGATCTATTGCGCTTGATTTTTAATGTTTATAAATATGCAGATGAATTTTCCTGCCATTTTATTCCTAAATATGCAAAACTACATTTTAATGCAGGAAAGTTCATCTGCGTAGGCCCATAATTTGCATATGATAAACTACCGAGTTATCGGTGATATACAATAGATCTATCGCGTTTTATTCCAGAGACAAGAACTGTTCTACGTGAGATGGCTGAAAGAGAAGATTCCGGCGCTCCGACCATATGGAGTCACGGACGATAAAACCCCAAAATCTGACAACTGATTTACTCTTCATTGCTCTCTGTATTTATCATTCTCTTTTTCTTTTGTTTTTGTTTTTCGTTTTCCATCTAAAATTAGTCATTTGTCCTCCGAGAAAAAAAGCAGTAGATAAACCATAACTCCTCCTCCGAACTATTTTTTGTGTCTGTCTGTGGCTTCTCGTCGAAGCCCGAACCGGTTCACTTTTTTTCTTCCAGACATTTCAATAACAGTTTGCGGGCGGACGGGCGGCTAATCGACCACGGAAAGGGCATCCTTATGAAATCGACGACTACGAAAACGCGAAAGAGAAATGGACGAATGCCAATCGGTATGGAAGAAGAAGAAGGGGAAGATGCGATTTGAGGCGGTCAAAGAAAGCGGGAGAGAGGCGGAGAAGACGAGTTTCGAAGGGATAACGCGAAGAACAATAAGAAGAAGACGAAGAAGAAGAAGAAGCTTAAGACGTCTGAGGAGAAGGCGGAGGATGAGAAGGATTCCAAAATCCAGATAGACCGCCACGAACTTTCGCAAGTTTTACTTTTTTCGAGATGTGAACGGTTTTTTTTATTGTGTTGAGTAGAAAATTTGAATCTTCCTCGCTTTTTTTCACTCAAAGGCATTTTAAGCCAATTTTCGAAAATTGGGATAATGGCAAAAAAAATCAGAAATATTCTTGTGGTATAATGGATTCGCAGCTGAGTGACTATTATTTTCACTTTTTTATTCGAAAAAATAACTGAAGAAATTAAGAGATTTTTCGTCTCCCCGTTTCACGTGAATTGTCACTCCGCCACGAATCCATCATATTTTCAAGAAAAATTTAGATAAACTTTTTAAAATGCCATCATGAATAACAAAAAATGACTTTAAAAATTATCAATTTATCATTTATGATACCAGGAAAAATTAATTCAATTTCTCTGATCTTTTAATTTCTCAAAAAATCTCATTTTCCCCCATTTCCCTGCCTATAACGACGTCTTCTCCTTTCGCCTGTACTTTTTTTGCACTTGCTGAATATCCTCTTCCCACGCTTCATCACTTTTCCCCATTTTCTTCGCTTATGGTGGTCGTTTTGGCGGATCGTTCGACCGCGGAACGGCGATCGTTTATGGATGATTTTGGGATGGGAAAAGTGTGAAAGTACAGGGCGAGGATAAAAGTGTTCGTGTCCTTTCCTTTCTCTCTGATTTTATTTTCTGCAATTTCTCGCGTGTGTCCTAATTCCCTTTTCGTGTCACTGGTTAGTTGACAAAATTTATTTTAAAAAAAACTAATTTACCTTATTTACTCTATTTGCCCGGCACGCCGGCTTATTTTTTGAACCTTCTGATTGGATGTCGGGCGATTAGAGCCCCCAGTCTTATTTTTCAAAGCCTTGTTTGCGTGCCGGCCGTCTCATTGTCAGCTGGTAAGAGCTTTGGCTTAGAAAAATGTAAGCTTTCCACGGCGGACGTTTTTTGCCCGTCCGACCCGTTCGGGGAAAGGGCCGTCCGATCCCCGGGGAAAAAGAAAAATGCCCGCTTGAAATGTTTATTATTTTTTCCAACTATTAAAAAAATTGGAGAAGAAAGTTCACGCATTTATACACATATTTTCAATTTCCCGTGACAAAATCTTATTTTTTAGGATTCCACATTTGCCAACGCGATATGCCCTTATTTCTATCCTAGGAAACCGTCACGTAACATTGCAGACCGGGCAACGCGGACGGGCAGCGGGCACCCGTTCTCCGGACGGGTAACGGATGTTTTCGGACGGCCCGTCCATGGTGGAAAGCTTAGAAAAATGCAAACTTTTCACGAGTAAATTCATCACGGTTCGGCACAGCTGAAGTGAGTGTGACCGTAATCCATTCAGTTTTTATTTATTTTTCGTTTTTAAAAAAGGGATTAAATTTATGAGAATTCACCAAAATCTGAGAAGAAAGTCGAATCGGGGTACCGTATGCCAAAATGCAATTTTGCCGCACATTTTTAAAGATTTTCCTTATTATTCTTGCAACTATTGTGTTTTCAATCGACTTGCGACATGAAAACGCAAGTCTGCATTCACCGTTCTGTCTGCGTCTCTTCGAATATCACTGTGTTCGCGTGGTCGCGCATAAACAAGTGGGCGGAGTTTCGCTTTCTCATGTCGCAAGTCGATTGAAAACACAAGTTTGTGGCATGCTTATTTCTAGTTGGTTTTTCATCCAATGTTTAAGCTAAACAGATATTGTCGACCCGCCAAAATGATCAAACGCGCTGCGCTGAACTCAGTAATACGTGGATTTCATTTTGGTTTCCAAATTATTTCATTTAACGTTGAATTTACAGGTGAAATGAAATAATTTGGAGACCAAAATGAAATCCACGTAGTATTGAGTTCAGCGGAGCGCGTTTGACCTTTTTGGCGGGCCAACAATATGAAAAATAAAATTTATTGAAAATATTGGGGTGTTTTGTTGCCCCGCCCCTTTTCGACTTTTTTTTTCGACCTTTTCGATTCGACTTGCTTTCCAGATTTTGGGATCTCAAATTTTGCCCCGAAAAAAACAAGGAATTATTTTTAAACGCTCACGTTAGAATGTTTGGAATGAATTACGGTCACAGCCATTTCAGCTGTATCCGGTCCTGCTGATTTTCCCGTGCAAGAGTTGATGTTTTCTAGCTCTCACCAGCGAGCCATGAATGTTCTTCCAAATTTTTTTGGGAAGTTTTGGAATTTATTGGAAACCCAAATTGACTTTTTAAAGAAAAAATAAGTTATGTCTCAAATTCCGCGAAAATGGAGAAACTAACCGATTTTTCAAAAAATTTTATCAATATTTTTGGAAATCAGAAGTTTTCGACATGAAATTCTTCAAGATTTACTGTTCCTTTTGGATTTGGTACCCTACAAGATTAAATCTCTTTCTGGCATGGTTTAATTATATTATGCTCGAAAATCCCCTAATTTGGTAATACTATTTATAATATTATCGTCACGTGACTTCTGCATTTTCTTAAATGGCTTGTGGTGTTTGTACACTTTTCACGTTAATTCTTACTATACCCGGCACTGGCCCACACCTCCCCCGTCATCCAATGCACCACCAAGTTCGTCGGATAATGAACTTATTTTTTCACTCGACAATTTACTTTTTTAAGAAATTCGAATCATTATCTGATTATTCAGGATGACACCATCATTTTAATCTAAAAACGAGGCCTTTTTGTCAAAAAATGACCGAGCCTTGTGGGTTTTAAAAATGCGCTAGGTAGAAACAATTTTGGAAGGCTGGGGTGCCGTCTGGCCTAAAATGAATATTCTTGATTTTCCGATTTTTTTCGATCCATGCCAAATCATTCATTTCACTTAATTAGACTCCGACTAGAGGCGAGATACGACATGAATTTTAAGTGTAGCCTGAACCCGAAGTTTAGCTTGTTTCAATTTCATTTCTCTTTTCAATCTCCAAAATTCTCGCTTTCTGCCCTTTTCTTTCTTCCCTGTTCTGTTCTTCCACGCAATCACACATCCACACACACCCTCTGGGAGAGATGTATCCAGTTTTGACACTGTCCGCAAGATATCCTTGCTTTTCTTTTTTAAAGTTTTCTCTCTGCATCTCTCACTTCTTTGTGCTATTTTTTTTTCATGCATTGATAAAAAAAAATGGAGTGTAAGATGAACTGGGAAGGAAGAAATTGACCTGTATTAAGATGTTTTTTTTTCTCATGGATTTTTCCCTTGTACTTTTGGGCAGGGGATATAGGCGTGACGTGACGTGGCGAAGTGGTGGGATGTTATGGGATGGGTAGGACATGAAATCAATTAATCATTAAAGGGAAATGGGGGAAATGGAAGAGAGGCTAGAAACAGGCTTTACCCTCATCAAATTGTTGCGTAGCAAACATTTCCTCGGAATCTTTTGTGTTGTTGCGCGTATTCGTCATCTTCGGCTTCTTCTCCTCCTTTTTTTTTGTCTCCTTTTTCGGCTTGTCACTGCTGAATTTGCATTCTTACGTGATTAGAGAGTAGAGATCAGCTGTCGTATTGTCTATCCGACACCAGTTGGATTTGCATTTCATTTCAATTCAATTCAATTTTATTGCCAAATATAAAATTGCGTAATTTTCTTTTTATGGACCTATTAAGTGCGTGACAGGGAGTACGGTTTTTAAACGTTTTTCCGTGTCTTATGGTTAAATTAATACTCTCAAAATCGATGTATTTCTCATTAAACGATGGTTAAGATTAGTGCAGTAGAGCGCAATTGCATCGCTTCGGTTTTTACAATAAACAGAACTGATTCAATTTTTTCGCAAGATGCAAATGCGCTCTACTGTATTAACCAATTTCAACTTGATTCTCTGATTTCAGTATTCATCACAAATGTTTACAAATCGTGTATATTTAATGTGAGTTAATGAAAATTTGCTCTACTGGACTAAAGTAAGAATTTTAATTTTAGGCAATTTTATACCGATTTTTTTCTTGTGAATCCATTAGCGGTTTTTTAAAAATATTTTTTCCCGGCTACAATAAGTAGGAGAATGTTTATTTTAAAGTCTTGATAAACAAAGTTTTGAGAATTTAAAGTTTTCAAAAATCACCATTTTTAAATATTCACTGCACTATCTCGCCACTTTCTCGCTACTCAAATAAGCCTGCGGCTTGTGGCTAAGTCGCCCGCGTCAAATATTTATTTTTTTTTTGTTTTTATTTCTATTGTGTTTTCATTCGACTTGCGACATGAGGACGCGAGACTCCGCCCACTTGTTTGTGCGCGACCACGCGAACACAGTGATATTTGAAGAGACGCAGACAAAACGGTGAATGTAGACTTGCGTTTTCATGTCGCAAGTCGATGGAAAACACAATAGTAATGACAATCATTTCTTTTCCCTAACACTAAAGTTCACGCGACGCCTGTGGTAAACTGGTTAACATGTTTGAACGCTAATCTATGTGAGACTGTGTGAGACACACAAACAAACACACAGACTAATCTAAAATGTTCTATATAAGAAAGATGGTTGTTTTCCTAGCTTTAAATAACCTCAAGATACTGTACAGGTTTGAAAAGTTTTTTTCCAAAAATTATCCAAACAACATCCCTATTCATGCCCTCATAAAAATTGGTTTGCTAATTTTTTTTCTCAAAATCCACCTGTTCGACTTATCAAAATTTGCCATAGAGCGTGCTTGTATTTTCTCTATTTTCGTCCTATTTATTCGCGATCTTAGGCTCCAGTTTGGACACACCTATCATTTCCCGGACAGGCTACTGTACCTCTATCTCTGAACCCCCGCCCCCCTCTCACTCTCTCTCTCTCTCTTCTCTCCTAAGCTCCATTATTTGTGACAAAACGCAAATTTACCAGCCGGAAGCCGTTCCACTTTCTCCTCTTTTAAGGATGACTTCTCCGGCCACACAAATGGAGAAGGGAGTCCGTCGGCGGTTACCGCCGCCACTTAATCGCATGGGTCTTTTCGATCCGTACATTAAGGATGGAAAGAAGATTACGGAAATTGTCAGGTTGGAAGCGAACAACAACATTAAAAAGCATGGCATTTTTAAAGAAGACAATTTCAGACTAAACCCCGTAGAAGTCTTCCTCGCTGGTTTCATCCCACCAATGTTCGGCTCAATTTCAGCGATTGCGATCGCTCTTATCTTTCACAATGACGAGATTAGCAACTATAATTGGCAGTGTGGAGTGAGAAAAAAAACTTTCAGAAATGTGCAACAAAAAAATTTAAACGTTCAGCGTGCCCGTCTACCCTCGCTCTCCAGAATCATAAATTTGCCAGTGGAGCGCACTTTCTGGCAACTTTTTCTTCTGTTTCACGTGCCAATTCGAGTCGTGGAGCTTATCACAGGGTGTGAGTAAAGCAGAAATAAGTTGAAAAAAATTGCAAGGTTTTTACAGTCTCGCGATACAAGAGAATGAGAAATGTGAATTATAAAAGGGTGTGGTTGTACGAGTTGAGCAGATTTTTGTACTTTGTCGTTGGATTGCTCGAGTTGATTTTCCTGTCCGGGTTGTCGATTATTGGAGAAAGAGAGAATATTCGTAAGTTTTTATGAAAAAATGACCAAAAAAGATGTCTTGGCCACTGTATTTTTTCTAACTCGTAAATTTTCTCGAATTACGCAGCCAAGTTACCATGAATGAATGTCACACCCTAATTGAATGCCACCCCTAATATAATGCCCGCTAAAAATTTGCCCCGAACAATAGAGTGCCATGACCATGTAATAGAGTTTTTACGGTATATTAAACTGCGCTTTCGTTAGTAATAGGAAGCATCACTCGTTTTTTGCGCTAGCGGCAGATAGCCTCCCCATTGGCAGCCCTAAAGTGCGGTGGAGCGCGTTAGCAAAGTTGAAGTCGATTTTGAAAAAACTCTCAAACTACCGTAAACCTGTATTAGAAGGGCCGGCCCTTCTATTTTTCGTGGGGTGTCTCGCAGAGCCCTTGTATTTGAGGGGCCCTTCAATTAGAGGGGGCTCTTCTATTTTTCGTGAGGTCGCGTGCGGGATCGTTCTATTAGAATGGTCTCTCTTGTTTTTTGTAAAATTTCAGATAGTCCAGAAAAAACTTCACAAAAATCAACAAATTCCGAGAAAATTCTACAAAAATGAATAAGATCAAAAGAAAAATTCCTAAGAATTCAACAAAATTAGAAATAATCTAGAAATTTAAATTAAGATAACAGAAAAATGGGTTTAAAAATGATTAACAATGCATAATTCCTCACATCAATGGAAGTTTTGATGTTGTAATACTCCTGGTCAGATTCCTGATAATTATCTTCGACTTCCACATCTTCAAGCTGATCCACAGCCGCTTTTTTATTGTTGGTTTTTTGGCGTATTCCAGCGCAATTTTTGAACCCCCAATCTATAATTCTTTCTTTTTTTCATGCTGATGACAGCAAATTCTCCATATTCTTTTGTCGTTTAAGACAGGAAAATGCAAGAATACATTTAAATTTGAACACAAGACGATAAAAAACTAATAAAAATTGAAATTTGGTCGTAATTTCGCGTCGCTATGACTTCGGCCACAGTACTTTCGCTAAAGGGGTCCTTCTATCAAAAGGGGGCCCTTCAATTAGAGGGACCCTTCAATTAAAGGGGGCACTTCTATTTTTCGTGAGGCCGTTTGGAGGGCCCTTCTAATAGAGGGGCCCTTCAATTTAAGGGGCCCTTCTAATACAGTTTTTACGGTAATAGTATCTTTTAATTACAGTTTGTCTTTTTCAGAAGTCCACGTAATCTTCTTCTACGTGTTCGGAATTTGCGGAATCGTCCACATGATCGCCAACATTTTCTGCCACGCGCATTCTCTTTACTACCTCAACCCATATGTAAGCTCTTGCTTTCACTTTTTTCCCTGGAGTATCGAAGAATTTCAGGGCCGTCTTTCCTACTATCTGAAAATCCTGTTCACTTCGCTTTACGTCCTGTCCACACCAATTCTCGTCGCGTCATTCCTACTGTACTGGAGGAAATGCATTACGTGGGGTAAGTAACTTTGATGGATGTTTATTACATGCGTTACATACGGGTACTTCTAGAACCAGAAAATAGATGCGCGGAATACGGTTTTAGTGAAGAAACTGTAATGTTTTCTTTGGATGTTTATGGTTAGATCTTTGCTTATATGCTAACACTGTTGGAAAAATCATTCTAGTTATTGTGTTTTCAAACGAGTTCAATCATGAAAACAGGAATCCGCAAACACCGATCTGTCTGCATCTCTTTAAATAGCACTGTAATGGCGTGGTCGCGCACAAATAAGTGGGCGGGGTTTTCTTTTTTCATGATGCAACTCGATTAAAAACACAATAATTCAGGAAATTGTTGGCTAATAGCCATTGAAAACGGCTAATAGCCACCGATTTGGGGTGTGTGCCATATGTATTTGGAAAATGCCCCATATTTTATGGATATTAGCCGTTTCCGTCGGCTATCATTTTCAAATTTTTTCCATTTCAAATTTTGGACATCTAGTGTCTGGAAAAAGTCGCAAAATCGCTGAGCTCGAATATTGTCTTCCTTAATTGTTGCATGTAAACATTCTATAGCTGCGTTGCGAACAGACTAATTTTTTATAGGCGGTGACATTACCCATAATGGCTAATAGCCCTTTTCGGCGGCTCTCGGACGTTTCGAAAGTGTGACGTTTCGAAAGTGCGACGTTTCGAAAGTTTTTCTGCATTTTTTTGTCGCGGCGTTTGCTCAAAATCATTCTTAAAAGCTTTTTAAGGAAAATTCCATAAAAAGCTTTGAGAAAAACAGATTGTGTGCCAACGCCTCCACTACAAAATGTAGAAAAACTTTCGAAACGTCGCACTTTCGAAACGTCACACTTTCGAAACGTCCGAGACCCTTTTCGACGGCTAATAGCCGAATTTGTCGGCTAGTTGACATTATAGCCCGCTATTAGCCTTTTCGGCGGCTATTTGCCATTTTCAGTGATGCCTATTCTCGCCATATCGCGCCAAAAATTTCCTGAGAAATGTACCAGAAATTTTTGAGAAATACTGAACAAGCTGATATGTTTTTTTGTAAACCACACTTTTAGCTGGATAGAGCAGAAAACAAGTTTTTATATTTTTTATACCGAATTTTTTTGATTTTTTTGCCTCGAAGCAATTGAACTTTGCGCGTCAAGTTTGACGCATCATGTAGTAAAACTTCCAGTCTACAGTGGAATTAAAAATTATGTATGACATCGGTGCTCAAGTATCCTTTCCCGCAATTCCCGTACGAGTTTTTTTTAAGTAGGCAAACACCGATTTTTCTATTTTTTTTTCCACCCTCAGTGGACACAAGCTGAAAATCATGCCTCCATATTCCTTCAACCCAAAATTTTACTCTAAATTCCCCATTTTTCCAGCCTATGACGTATTCGCCTTGTGTGAATACAGTGGAGTGTTCCTCAACATTTGCTTTCACGGATGTGCATTCTTCGATATCCGGTACAAAGTCACGTTTAGGTGAGTCGTCTATTTGTTCCACATAATGTCTTTGCTTTTTCAGCGTTCGCAAAATAGAAGACGTGGCTCACCCGGAGCCAATCAAGCAGCCAGTTGAAGCTCTACCAGAGAAACATTAGGAGAAATGTAGAGTTTTGGAAACTTGAACCAATTTTTTGTGCAATTTGTTCATTTGCTCGTCTTTCATAATATTATACATATCTGTCTGTATGTACATGTTGTTTTATTAGAATATTGAGCCTTTTCAGATAATTAAAAGTAAATATTTAAAAAAATAAGAAAAAATAAACATTTGAAATTAATGTAAATACATAAATAAGTGAAATATAATGTTTTTTTTCCATGAGAAAGAAAGACAATACAAATTTGAGTTCAAGATTTTTGTCATCTTTTTTGAAATACTAAAACTAGCTCACTCATTAACTCTCTCTATCGCATAGACATGTTGAATTAAACTTTTCGCCCTATCAATCAGCGCTTCTTGATCTGTTTTGTTCTTCCCAGCAATCACTTTTCCGCACAGCGAAACCATCGCAAATGGCACGAAGATCTCATAGGCTCGTTGGATAATATCCACTGTGAAAGGGCAATCACCATCGTAATATCTGAACAGAAAGTTGAGGATAATGCCTATGCGCCCTATCGAACTCACCTTGCCAGATGAAAATGATATCCTTCTAATAACGAGCTAGTGTTATCAACTCTTTCTTTAGCATTCAAATTCCAACAAATAATCTTTGCAACATCTTCTGCAAAACATCCGGAATGACCCTCCGTCCAATCTATCAGCGATAGAATCCTCTGTTCTTTTCCTTCAGTTTTCGTGAAAATGTTGCTTGCATACGGCTCACCATGCACTAAAACTTTTGGGATTGACAACCGTTCAGTGGTTTCTGTGGCAGTCGAGTGCAAGTATTCATCGGAAAAGTACTTGCCAATGTGCACGAATCGAGAATGATCGACGTCTTGACGCTCGAAAAAGTTCATCGTTTCGTCAAAATTTCCGATCGTGTGTGCATAGTAAGAATGTGGGAGATCCGCGACAAGGGTGCTCCAGGATGTGTGTTTGAGTGAGACCGAGTGGAGGTAGGCAATTTGTTTCAGTAGATCACGGATTACTTCAAGCTGAAATAAAGAGAAGGGTTGTCAGTTTAAAAAAGCCAGTTTATTGTGGAATTATTATTGGAAACTCAAACTCTTCTAAATTTTGACAGACTAATTTTTCGATAACTACGATTCGATTTTTCGATAACTTTTTCGATAACTGTATATATTATCGTCTCAAAATCAATTTGATTGACAGTCACAGTACAAGTTCACGAGAGAAATCCAATTCCACATCTCCACAAATTGTTCGACTGACAAGCTGTAACCGGCAAGAAAATTGAGACGAGAATGAAAATTATATAAAACGGCGAGAAGTTGCTAGACGTCCTTGTTAATACGCAAACTAATTAATATGTTCTTTCTTAAGACTTTTCAATGTTTTTTTGATTTCTTTTGAAATCGTTAAATATCCTCGTGTATCCTCAAGTACAAGGAAGTCTTAGTTATTCGAAATCGAAAGCAAGACAGTATCTCAGGCAATTGAAAAAAAATATTATGAGAAATTTTAGTAATATTCTGAGAAATCGTCATATTGTAAGATTATACAATATATTTGGCTGGCGCATTTGTCTTGGCAGGAAAATGCGTCAGCAATGTTGCTAGCGCAATATTAGACAAGATATTTCAAGAAACACGAGATATTACAAGATATTGTAAGATTTCAAAAATCTTGTAAGATATTACAAGAAATTCCAAGATTCTGTGAGAAATTTGCAATATTACAAGATATTTCAAGATAATTCAAGAAATTGCGCAATATTGATTTTTTCATTAATCTATTTTTCCAATCGCGTTCTGCGCATTTCTGCCGTTTCTCCCTATATTGTGAAAACAAAAAAGTTGCAACGCGGTGTTTGCGTACTTTTAAAATTCAAACGAAAATGGGAACAAATCTCTTCATTTCCCATGCTATTTCTCTCATTGCCATTTGAATTTTCAAAGTACGCAAACACCGCGTCGCAACTTTTTTGTTTTCACAATATTTTAAGATTTTTTTTTCCACGTATTCGTTGATATTAATTTTCACATATTGCCCATTCGCGAAAAAAGCAAGTGCGCTCCACGAAACTTACAATTAGTACTTCGTGGATTTAGTTTTCGTCGCCATATTTTTTCATTTCACGTTGAATTTACACGTAAATTGAAATAATTAGGTGACGAAAATGAAATCCACGAAGTACTAAGTTTCGTAGAGCGCACTTGCTTTTTTCGCGAGTGGGCAATACTTTACTGTTTCACGGGGTGTTGAGAGGTACATGAAAATTAAAATTTAAATTTCGCAGGAAAGTTGCCACGTCACTCGAGAAAAAAGAGCGCGAAATGGCGTATTCAAAACGTCGTTACTGCGGCGCCGCAGCAATTTTACATATATTTTTTTCTTATGGGTTCATATCTTTTGCATGATTCTATTATCGGCCCGCCAAAATGGTCAAACGCGCTCCGCTGAACTCAACGCTATGCTATTTTCATTTTGGTTTCCAAATTATTTTATTTCACGTTGAATTTACACGTGAAATGAAATAATTGGGACACTAAAATAAAAGCCACGTAGTATTGAGTTCAGCGGAGCGCGTTTGACCATTTTGGCGGGCCGACAATAAATATATAAACAATATTTCCCTATTTATTTTATGCAGAAAACGTGTTCCGCCAGCGCCTCGTTTTTGAAAATCTAAACTGTTTCAAATCTGTAACAACCGCGTTTCCTCAAATCTATGTGAGCAGTAGAGCGCATTTTCACGATGTACTCTTCAACACGCCGTGCTGTTTTCCTTCAATTCATTATTTTTCTGTGTTATTATCGAGTCAATTTTTTGCCGGTTTCACGTGAAAATTCTGCAAACACCAGTTATTTTTCAGAAACTAAATTCCGCGTGTGGCCACACTCACTCAACTTTTTGGCTCTGGGACGTTTCGAAACTTTTTTGCCAATTGACACCAGAAAACGCGGGCATTTGGTAATTATTTTTCGTTTTTATCAGTTTTTTTTTGGGAATTTGAATCCACTATTGTGTTTTCAATCGAGTTTGCAGCATGAGTTGTCGCAAAACTCGGAGAACGCTCTGAGGCCATATGCAAGAAACTGGAAAACGAGAGGAAAACCGTTTTCCGAAAAAAAAAACATTAATGTCCCACTGTTCATTTGTCACAAATGATCATTTCCTACTGTGATCATATGCCACTCTTCGGGTGCTACCTCGGAATAGAACTGAAGCGAAATAGAACTCGCTTCGCAATAGAACTGTTTGGTAAAGAACTATAGCAAAATAAAACCGTTTTGGAATAAAACTGTTCGGAATAAAACTGTAGCGTTTTGGAATTAAATTAGCAATGGAGCGCGGTTGCTTGGCCGTCAAGGCGGTCCGAGAAAAAAAATGATAAAATTTTATTCAAAAAAACAACAAAACAAAAAATTTTTGATGAATAGCTCAAATATAGAACCGTTGAAAAAACCACGCGCATGAAAAATTTCAATATTTGAATGAGCAAGCAATGCAATCGCGCTCCATTGCTAATTTAGTTCCAAAACGCTACAGTTTTATTCCGAAACATTTCTATTCCAAAACAGTTTCATTCCGATCAGTTTTATTTCGTTACAGTTTTATTTCGCTACAGTTCAATTTCACTACAGTTCTATTCCAAAGCGAGTTCAATTTCGCTACAGTTCTATTACGCTTCAGTTCTATTCCGAGGTAGCACCCTTTTTCGATAGTATCATTTCCCACCTTTTTCAAATGTTATGTTTCAATATACTCGGTATAAAATGCTGCAAACTCGCTTCAATCGAACAAAGAATTTCGCATGCATTTGGAGTGAGGTTTAGAGAAATCAGAGCAAAACATCGGCCACGGTCTCTCAATTTTCTGCACTCTCTCGTCGTCAACGTGGCCGCGTCCACCACTGTGCGAAGGGAGCGCGTTTGCAGCGCTCCGTACTGAGAATATAGATATAGTGGATTCGTAGCGGGGTGACAATTTTTTCACATTTTTATTCGACAAAATGAAGAAATAACTGAAGAAATGAAGAGATTTTTTGTCTCCCAGCTTCACGTGAAATGTCACTCCGTCACGAATCCATTATATTTTTTGAGTGGAATACTTGGCGAATGCATCATCAGCCTCGCTCTACGGCACTTTTCAATTTTCAACAGTGTAGTGCGCCTTTTTTGAAGCGAAAAATCAAATTTTACCTGCAATTCGTCGTGGATACGTCATTTTCCGTCGAAAAGAAGTATTAAACTAGAATTCGAGTTAATCTTGCAAATGCAACACGGTTTTACAGGAATTTTGCAGTAGAGCGAGTTTGATGATGTATTCGCCAACTATACAATATTTGCCCGCGCTAGATTAGGGACTTGGGGGAAGTATGCTTTTTTTCAGCGCCAACGCGCCGGAAGCATGTGTGAAACCTTAAAAATTGGCGACCGTATGGAGCTGTGTGGAAGTATGCTTAAAAGAGTACGGAACGTCGATGGCGCGATTGTGGCACCGGTGGGGACGTAAAATTTGAAAAAGATAGGAAATGATAGTATCGAAAAAAGTGGTATATGATCACAAGAGGAAATGATCAATTCTGACAAATGAACAAAAGTAGGAAATGAACAGTGGGAAATGAACGTTTGCCTCTCACACCCTCATCATGTTTACATCAGCATTTTTAAAATTTCGTTTTCCAGTTTGTTGCATATGGCCTCTGATTCGCCTGGAACTTTAGAAAATAATGTTTAAAAAATTCCCAATGTCATATGCAAGGAAGTGGAAAACGTTATGCCGCGTCCAAAGTTCAAAAAATTCCTGAAATCAGGTGTTTTTTGCAGTCTAAAGTTCCGAAAAAATTTTCCAGAAGTAACATGCGGCCACAGTTGAAACCGGCGTTACCGTATTTGCTTCGCTACGAGACCTTCTATGTTTAAACTTGAATTTTCCCACAGTTTCTCAATTTTTTCTTTTACACGGGAAAATTCAAGTTTAAACATATTGTCGGCCCACCATAATGGTCAAACGTGCTCCGCTAAACTTAACGCTATGCGATTTTCATTTTGGTCTCCTAATTATTTCATTTCACGTGCAAATTCAACGTGAAATGAAATAATTTGGAAACCAAAATGAAAATCGCATAGCGTTGAGTTCAGCGGAGCGCGTTTGACCATTTTGGCGGGCCAACAATAGAAGGTCTCGCAGCGAAGGAACTATAACGCCGGTTTCAACTGTTGCCGCCTGTTATTTCTGGGAAATTTTTTGGAACTTGGGACTACAAAAAACTCCTGATTTCAGGAATTTTTTGAACTTTGGACGCGGCATTAGGAAAACCGTTTTCTGGGAAACAAAATGAGAAAAATGCCCATGAAAAAACAAGAAAAATATTTTCCGGGAAAAATCGTTTCACGTTTCTTGCTTACGGCCTCCAGACAGGCTCAGAAAAGTTTGGACAGAAATATCGTTTTTTCTCAAAATTTTAAAAATCGATATTTCGGTTCATAAATTTTCTGAGCATGTCCGGGATTATTTTTTACATTATTTTCTTAATGTGTCAGGTCGATAGAAAAATTCTCCGAGTTTTCCCACAATTTTTTGCTATTTCGTAAGTAGCCCTATTAATTTTAAATTGTTTAAGGTACTCAATCAAATGACAAAAACCGAATTTGGTTGAGCGGAAAGACAATTGCTCAAAGGATCGTTAAGCAGAACAGAGGAAAACAATGAGTGGATGGAAGCATCGAATCAACAAATGCAAACCAAGTCAACGAATTCTGGAAGAGAAGACATTTAATTTAATTATGGATTCTGCAAATCGGATGATGTTCTTGTTCCCGACATTTTTCGATGACCCACTTATTGAATTTTGATTTTTTTACTTCAATAAATTTTTAAAAATCTCCAAGATATCCCTAGATAATTTGGTAGTATTATAATAAGAACACGAAACTTTACAAGATAACTTAGTAATAATGCAAGAAAACTCAGTAATATTACAAGATGCCTCAGTAATATTGCAAGAAATCCAATATATTACAAGAAATTCTGGCAATATTATTGTGCCTCACAACATTCTTGTAAATCTTCGCCAATATTACTAAAATTTCTCATAATATTTTTTTTCAATTGCCTGAGTATAAAACTGTCTGACCTTAATCTTTTGTGAACGTTTTCTTAAGTTTTTCTCTATCGTTCTTTTTATTATTATAAATTCACGAACGACCGGTGTTGACGACGCTCCGATGTTCTGCAGTTGTTCACTATTTCGCAGTATTCGTTGCAAGACCGCACTGCAAAACAGCGGGAAATCGGAGCGTCGTCAGCACCAATCGTTCGTGAACACATAACATGAACAATTTGCGAAAGGCGATAATTTTCAAGACTATAAGAGTTTGCAATTCACATACATACTTTTGAAGCGGCAAATACCGAAATTTGAAAAAAATGCGCGGTACTCTCCGGAAACAAAATAGGAAGTAAAGTGTAAATTTCCAGATCCAAAAGAATATGAACTAGACGCACAATACCCAAGTCTTGTTTTAAATTCAACTTCTTCGCCTTTCGAAACTTTTTTATGGGGTTTTCCTCAAAATAAAGATGCCAGTTTTTTTTTATTTCTTGCAAAAAACTTTTTTTTTAATTTGCAATAAAATGTGCTTATTTATTACGCGTATTTTAAAAGTATCCCATTTTCTCACCGTCAATCCCTTCACTGGATCCTGTTCTTGTCCTTTTTCCGACACATCCTCCATCACAACAACTCCGGAGCCCTCTTTCGAGTGTTTCTTGATGTGAATAATATTCGGTGCCACCAGTTTTGGAAACTTTTGCGTCCATTCGTATACATTGCATTCTCTGGAAGTAAAAAAAAGTGGAAGTGAGTAAGGGTTAACCCATTATTATTTCTCTCCACAGGTATGAAAGGGGAAAAAGATGCTTAAAATATTAGTACCTCACCTTTTAAACATTATATAATGATACTTTCCCTCCTCATCATCTCTCTGATCCTTAGCGACTGGCGTCTTGAGTACTACACTTCTCGGAAGATCATCATCATCCCAACCGAATGTGACACGAACTACAGAGGAAGTTGCGTAGTCCGCTGCAAATTGTTGTTAAGTAGATTCCTTAAAAATACCGAAAAATGGACTCACAATCCCAGCTGGGTCTATTGAGCCGTTCGATTATCCACTGCGGATCCTCGGGGATAGTTTTCTGGAGTTTGTCAGCAATTCGTTGGAGAAGCCATTGAAGTGTGACGTCTGTCGCGTAGAGGTACTCTTTTTCTTCGTGCCTATCCGAGCGGTCACTGGAAGAAAAATGGATTTAGAGGGTAATAACAGTATTATGGATTCGTGACATAGCGACTGGTTGCTGCAAGTTGTGCGCCAGCAAGATGGTCGCCGTCAAGAGCTGAATCGTGGCGAGACCCAACAATTACTGATGCATAACTTGACACGCTGTCTCATCCATAATAGCTGAGGCTGAGAAAATGTCTGTTTACGTAAGGGGTGGGTTTAAAACTTTATCGGTACGGATTTAAATAAAATCCATAAAAACTGTAAAATCCCAGCACTTTTTACTGTATGTACATAAAAATAGTCGCAAGCCAAAAGATGCCTGGTTGAAACTTGATCAATATTTGTTCGTTTCACCAATTGATAAATTCTTTGTATCTCTTTATTTTAGTAAGTATTTTCCAACACTACCCTTGACTACGCATGGGGTTCTAGCGACTGCCTTTTGGGTGCTGGCCGTTTTTTCAAAGCACAGTTTTGCCGCCAAAGGCTATGCGCTGCGGTTGCATTGCGTGGCACGGCTGTCTCGCGTCTGCGTCTCGTCTCGCCTCGCCTCGCCGCTTGAACGCTTTAGGCACACGGCGTGTTCGGGACTACGTTTCAGAAAACTTTTTTGATATCAAATTTTCGAGCGCCAATTCTCGCGTCTCTGTGTCTCCATTTTTGCACACTTTTGCTAGAATTGGCAGAATGCCACTGTCGAGACACAGACACATGCGAAAAAGCGCGAATTCCTTTAAATAGGGTCTAGCACGCCGTAAGGCAGAATAGCGGCTGTTAAGACTTCTCCGTACGGACAGTCGCTAGCACCCCGTGGCCACGTAATGCGATGCAATTGCCGCTAACAAGAAAAATTTTATAACTTTAAAAATATTCATCAGAAAATTACCTAACTTTTCCAATATCATCGTTACTAACCTCAACGCATCTGAACTGACATCATCCCCAAACTCATTCGGAATCTGCAAACTGATAATCGACGGCCGATAGCTTGTGGGAATCTTTGGATCCGATGGTACTTCAGATGGCGGTGATGGCTCCACAATCTCCGCTGGAGCCACCTCGGCAGACGACGACGATCCGCAGCCCATTGCTAGAGAATAGTTCTATGGCAAAGACGATCAAGAAACTCCGGAAATTCGGCGAATAACCAATTCATAAGATTCAGAAGTCGTTAGAAGGCGTCATTTGATATTGCCTATTTCATTTTCTTTAGCAATTTTCAATAAAAAAACGTCATTTTGCGCAGAAAACTTGGACGGGAGTGAAGAAAGTAGAGTAGACGTGAAAATCAACAAAGGCTCAAAGCCATTACGGACGGCACAATAGGGTGTGTGGTGGTGGTGGCAATGCACGAGTATTTTTTGAGTTTTTTTTTTCTATCCTACTTTTTCAAAGAAAAAAAAATAGAAACGAACTCAAAAAAAAGAAGCAGAATGCGAAAAGAAAAGAAAAAGGCAAGAGAAGTGACGACAATTCGTGGTGACGTGAAAATGAAAAGTGAGCAGAGATTGACCTGAAACGGGTTTGGGGAAGTCAAAAAAAGCTCAGATGAGAAAAGGTGGGACCCGGTGAGCCGGAAAATCAGTAAGGACCTCTAGATTTTTTCATCGGAGGTCTTTTGAGGTTTTCAATTGAAAAAGTGCACCACTCACGGCCAAACAATGTTAATTTGGGGTGAAAAGAGTAAACACGATTTTTAAGCGTTTATTTTTCTTGAATGGAAGATTTCAGGTTTTTCTTTTATGGGAGAAGGTCTGTTCTGAAAAATGCAAATCTAAATTTGCGATCATAGAACTCGGACCCGGAATGCTCGCACACACACATGTGAAATGCGCTGGATGCATATAGTGTCCGTATTTGAATCATATTGTGCATTTATGCATATTAGGCTCTATTTAGACATAAAACAAATCCACGTCGCTTGATTAACATTCACACGTTTGATTAATTCAGCCGCAAAAATCACAAAATTAGAGAGAGAGAGAAAGAGTTACTGTAAAAAAAAATCAGTACCGTTTCTATAAAAAAATTAGCAAGAAAAGTTTTAAAAAAAGCGACAACAAAGTCACCGAATGCCGCAGGCTTGTACATTTATATAATTTCTTGCTTTTAATGCAAAAAGTTATTGTATATTTAGTTTCCAATGGGTCATATGGACGACATGATTCAAATACGGACACTATATGCATCCATCGCATTTCACCTGTGTTGGCCATGGCGTTTTTACCGGTTTTTTCGGTATTATTGGCATCTTCGAGAAAAAAAAAACAAGATTGAGAATTTTGGAAAGAAAATGGCCGTCAAAATGGGTGCAAAAAAAGGGCGGCTATTTCCAAAAAAAAAATAGAGCAAAAGTCCAAAGTTAGCTTTTTTCCAAAATATGAAGTGAACCAAAAGATTTATTTAGAAAAAAAAAGCATTTCATTCGACAATTGACACAAGTATTCAAGTATTGTGAACCGGTGAGGAAGGTGGTGAAATGTCGGTAAGCTGATCGATAAAATGATTCATCGTCTTGTTGATCGGATCCGTTTTGTTGCCACGTTTACGCTAAAATTTAACAGTTTGCTTTATTCAATCAGCAACGCGACAAACCGCAATGTAATCCAAAACGACAGCATAAATTCCAGCGTATTGGGCGTACGATTCGGTGGCGCGGGGTCTTTGGTGCGTAATGGTGGTCATAATTTCACAAATGTTCGGAACAATTCCCTTGTTGAGTTGATTGATGGCAATAAGGGCACAAATAAAACCACACGCACGGCCACACCCAAAAACGCTCACCACACAGACGCCAGCTGTTGTGATCTGAATTTAAAGTTGAGGGTTACAATTAGAACAGAGAACTAAACTCACATCCTTTTCCGACAAAAACTGATGAATCATTTTAATAATTGGGCGAGTTTTGGGTGGTTGTTGGAGATGACCCCATGTACTATAATGATGCACTTGGCACATGACACTGTCCGAATTTCCTTCCGGTAAAACTTCGATAGTGTATTCCTTCGGATCATTTGTCACCGTTGCTTTTCTATTGTTGATAAACATTTTTCCCACATACTGATACGCTCCATTCTCCTCCTTGAACAATTTGGTGGGAGCTTTTTTGAGAATATCGTCCGGGACCAAGAGGAAGACTAGGGAGATTTGCTCTTGGTAGATCATGTGCCAAAAGTCTTCCACAAAACTCTCATTCTCCATTCGCGGCAGTTGAGCGACAATTAGCTTGTGGGGAAACTGGAAAAACGGAGAATTGTTTCAGGAATATTGAAACTTTGTGTTTGACACGCTCAAACTATACGGGGTGCTGGCGACTACCTTTTTTCCAACGCTATCAACCGCCCACTCGCTGCGGTTGCGTCGCGTGGCAACGGTGCCTCTCGAGCTTCTTGTTTCGAAACTTTAATGCTATTTTTCGGCGCCGTGTTCGCATTACTGACAAATTTCGGCCAAGGATAAAGTAGTTGTCGAATCTTTTACCGGGATTCGGAGAGTTTTTCAAAATTTACCGGAATACTTACCACTAAAAATGCACTAAAGTTTCGAAACATCCCAGTTTCGAAGTGACAAGCTTCGAAATGTCCCAGTTTCGAAACGTCCCAGAGCCGTCTGCGTCTCGTCGCTTACAAGCTTTCTGCCCCAAAACAATATTTCGAAAAATGTAAAATCTCGTAAATTGGCACACTGCCAAGAATTTTTCCCGTCGAGTTTAACGGAGCGCACTGGCCGCTAGCACACGTGAAACTATAACTCCGAGGCGCGTGAAATTTCGAGTTTCTACTAGAAAAAAATTGACTCTAAGATTCTAATCGCAGAGACCGCAAACACCGCGAACCAATATGAAAAGAACGAAAAATCCACAACTCACAGTAGTGGTATCTTTAAGTGTGATAAGGCTCGCATTGATATAATTGACATTCTCATGACCGGGACGATTGAGAACAATCCGATTGTCATCATAAATCTTGGGCGCGTTAAATCGGTTTCTCTGCGTATTTGAGTCAAAAGCCGTCGTAGTTTTGTTAGTGGAGATAGATTCGATAAAATTGTACTCGGAGTGGATTTTATCGATACCTGCAAGTAAAAATCCCCGAGATAATAACACATTTAAAAAATAATAAAATCAACACACTATTGTTAGCTTGCCAAAACTTCTCCGCCGCTTGCATTCCAAACCACGGCTTCATTCTGGGCCTACCCGGTTTCTTTTCCGGCAGATCGTCCAAATCATTATTAGTATTATGCTCTTCCGCCGCCTGTCTCTTTTTCTTCTTATCACACTTCTTCTCTCTCACACTCTTCAACTTCTTCTCACTCTTCTTATCCCGCCTACTCATATTCTTACTGTCTTTGGCCTCTTTGCTCGTTTTCCGCTCATGACTCTCTTTGCTATCCTTTGTATCGACACCCTTTTTGTAGAGCTCTTTAGAAGGCGCAGGGTAATTTGGCGTTGAGACAGGGATATCATCTTTAGCGTCATCTTCCAAGTCGATCGATTTTATTAATGAAATACAAGAGTCTGCTTGAGCGAGACGAGACCTTGGCTCAGCCTCGCGTGGTAATATTTTTGAATTGTCTCTCTGAAAAAGTGTTAACTATGGAAAATAAACAGAAAATAGGATAGAAATGTATGAATTGTTAACAAGCAAAATTCAGTTAAAACGCTGTGAGACCTGGGGAACATCGGAGCGTCTCGCCTGAATTTCGTTCGTAAATACATAATATCTTCATATCTACAAAATTGTGGAACACTGTGTTCAATGGAGCACGTTTAATCATACCCGCCGGGAAGCTATTCGATGACGAAATGTATTACGGAAGATATTGCAATTAAATTCTTTGGTCATTTACAGTACACTATTGTATTCTCAATCTACCTTACTACCTGCGTCTCTTCAAATAGCAATGTGATTGCGTGGTCGCGCGCAAATAAGTGGGCGGCGTTTCATTTTCTGATGATGCAACTCGAAAACACAATATGGCGCGAAAAAGGAAAATAGAAAAAAATATGCGTTCGGGGGGAATCGAACCCCCGTCGAATGCTTGGAAGGCATCCATGCTGACCATTACACCACGAACGCGACGTGTTTCCAATTAAATAGAAGCGAGGAAAAATCGGGTACAATCGAAATGTTCTTCGTAGTTTCTTATCTATTGCAATTCCCATTCATTTCGCAAATGGCTTCTTTTCGAAAGGAAATACGATAGAAATTTATCGCCGTTGAAAATCACCGCGTTCGTGGTGTAATGGTCAGCATGGATGCCTTCCAAGCATTCGACGGGGGTTCGATTCCCCCCGAACGCATATTTTTTTCCATTGTGCATTTTGCTTTTCTATTTTTCTCACTAGTTTTTGTCTCGCAATCACACAGGGGCATGAACCTGGAGTAAGCAATCGAGCCCTGACGCACAAGGGTCTACATTCCTTTATCTTATTACTCTCTTCTCAGCAGCTGCTCATAAACTTTAAAAATAGTCAATTTTTCCACAAAATATCTCGGAGCGAATTTTTAGACACAGTTGAAATGGGTGTAATCGTAACCCATTTAAAACTGTAAACAATTTCTATTGTTTTATTTATTTTCTTTTGTTTCCCATGACTTATTTACATGTTTAAATGGGTTACTGTCGCACTCATTTCAACTGTGTCAATAAATTGTGGTTCGAGATATTCCGCGGGAAATTTGCGTTTTCAAAAAAAAATTTTCACAAATATTTAAAAAGTCCACTCACTGGTGGCATTTTTTCAAGTATTGATCGTTTCCGATTACTTCGACTTTTCTTCGGCGTCTTTGCATTCTTGGGCTTCGAACCCAACTCTTTTTTCGAACCACTGTGGCTGTAATTATTTTCAGACCTTTTCAGCCACAATAAATAAAGAAACTAACTCTGACGTTTTGTGCGACACTTTTCTTTTTACGTTACTCTCGTTACTTTTGGAACGTGTTCTGATCGTCTTCTTCGCTTTTTGTAGAACCGACGGCATTTTGTGCTCTCTTCGAATCGAAATTGACTTTTTTCAGCGAGGAGATTCTTTCTATTCCTATCCTTTGACGGGATTGATTGAGAAATGACGATAAAAGATTGAAGAGGGAAGGGGCGGAGCGGAAGAAATAAAAAAAAACAATCCACGTGTAAAAGTTTATTGTTACGGTCCACAAAAGGTTCACGTATTGACAGGTAAAATGTATTGTGTATTTAAAGTGGCACAAATAAAATAATTAGATTAAACATGGATAATGAATGAATGATACATGAAGAGAGTTGATCAACGATCAGCAAAATTTCAGATTTTCTGGACAGGAAAAATGGAACAGAAAAAAGAGATGAATAATTTGAAGTAAATAGCGGGGGAATGCGCATTGTACGATATTCGAACCAGTCGAGGGAGATTGTTATTGTTATAAAAACACCTTACAATTTGAAGTTAGAAGGATTATTAATTGAATGATACACCATAAATCAAGGCTATCAGAGAAGCAGAATCACTCGAGTCTCGGAACCTTAGCCGGTTGGTGCTCGGAACGAGTCCGTGAGCGGCGAGTGGATGGCGTTTTTTCGCTCGAGATGGGGGCTGGAAATATTGGAACATCAGTATAAATTTATGGACTTTTTTTAGGAAATGTTTTGATACTTTGGATCAGGGGCGACTCCGTACTTCCACAACACTTACATCTTCGGATAATTATCCAAAGAATTTCAAAGATTTTTGAAAAAAAAAAGTTATTTTTTCTAATGGGGATATTAACGAAATGTCAAAAAATAGCAAAATAATTCAGCGAAAACTCGAAAAATGTTCCGATTATCCTAGAAATTTGGGAAAAATGGTCACAAATACTCCCGGGCATGCTCAGAAAATTTTGGACCGAAATATTGATTTTTATGAAGATTTTTGAAATCATGATTTTAGATTAAAAATTTCTGAACATGTCCGAGACTATTTTTGGCATAATTTCCCAAAGCTTTAGGCCAATTGGAGCATGTTTTCTCAAAATTGTTTTGTTTTCTCATAATTTTTTGCTATTCAGTTTTCATTTGAATTTTGTATTGAACTTTGAGCCCGAACGTCTTTTTTCTAGAAAAACGTTTTAAAGTACATTTTTTAACAAAATTTTGGTCTCTGACAGGTTTTTCTTGCGGAAAACTAGTTTTTTGCTGGTTCCGATAAATTAAAAATAAAGATTTTTGTTAAAATTCCCTTCTCAATTTTTCTTTCAAGACCCTGTTTTTTGAGAAATTTTCACTTTGCACTGGTCAGATTTTCCGATTTCAGAAATTTATATATTTTTTCGAGTATTTCATAAAATAAAATAAAAATTTTATTTTTAACTTTTCAAAAATGATGTTTCAATTTGAAGCATTTTTGGATGATTTTTAGAACTTTTTTTTTGGAAAGTTCGAAAATTTCGAAAAAAAAAAACGCAAAAAATGACAAACAGTTTTTCTAATGTTCAAACAAATAATGCTTTGATTTTCATGAAAGTACGGAAAATACTGTCGAGAATACCCCCGAAAATGCTCGAAAAATTTTGGACTCCAATATTATTTTCAAAATTTTTCAAGTGCACTAATGCAATGCAAAATTTTTTGAGCAATGTCTGGGAATATTTTTAACATAATTTCTCAAATTTTCAGACCAACCCATCGGATTTCCGACCAAAACTACCATAAATAAATACTCACTGGAATTTTTCTCGATTGCCTCTTCTTTTTTACTCGCCGTTTTGCTTTTCGTACTCATTTTATTGTTGCAATCTGCTTCTGAATCGTCCGTGTAAATGACGCCTCTGATTTCTGAAAAACAAAAAAAATAATTTAATTTTTTCAACAAAAAACTCACCACTAGAAAGAACGAAAAGCAATGCCTCATCGTCGCTCAAGAATCGAAACTCGTCGTCAATCATCCTTTTCGTGGGTTTTTGTTTCGGCTTAACCTCTTCAGATTCGTTTTTCAGAACATCTTGCTTCAGTTCCACTCTTTTCGACTTTCTATTCGGCGTTTTCGAGTCGTTCGTGTCTTCTTTAGTAGTTTCTTCTAGCGGTTTGTTTTTCAGAGCCTTGGAGTCTTTCTGAACCGATTTTTCGCTCGATTCCGAGACCTTGGATCTTCGGTTCGGCGTCTTCCGATTCTTGTTGTCAACTTCTTTCTCGTCAGCCTTTTCAACCTCGATATCGACGTTTGGTGACTTTGATTTTCTGGTGGCCTTTTCCTTCCGTTTTCCGGTGTTTAATTCTTTTTTATGAGCATCTATTTCCTTGATAAGATCCTCCGGAAGTTCAAAATCGTGTTTTTTCATTAGTGAAAGTTCAATGGAAGGGAAGGCTTTCGATACCGCTGAAAAACGATCATTCTTATAGAAATTCGATGATTTTCAAAGTTTTTGTCCAACACTTACCAAAGACAAGTTTCTCAAACTCTCCGGGGCGAAGTGGCTCATCCGAAGAAGAAATGCTCGAGCTTGGAACATCTTCCGTGCTCGTCAATTCTGACATTTCTGAAAAAAAAATCGATAATTTTGAAGAATTTCACGAGCAGAAAAGAGAGAAAGAGAATTAGAGAAATAAACAGTAATTTTTTGGCTCCGCCCACCAAAGAAAATGCATATGCTGCGCACTTTATCGCAACTGCCGCGCGATTCTTTACTTTATAGAAAATTTCCGAAAAATATTGGATTTTTATCACTTTTTGGGTATTTGGCTGTTTATTTCTAAAATATGTAATAATTTTACTTGAAATTCATCAATTTTAGTGAAAATTTGAGATTAATAAATAACTCATCGCGCAGAAGTTGCACAAAAAATGCGGGATACACTAATTCTACGACAAAACAAAAAGTATCATCACCCTCTCTCTTAAAATCGAGTAGGTCCGACGATGCCCGTTTCATTACAAATTACCCTTAATTGTCCAAATTGCCGCGTTACCACCTTTTTGGCAATTTTTTAAAATCGAAATGTAGTGCGGAGGAAACGAACCAGGGAGGACGCTCGCTCGCCCTGTTCGGCAAGAGAGCGCTCTCCCTGTTGCGCCACAGGTGGTGGGAGATAATGCCAAAACGGATCCGAAACGGATGGGACGTGGATTGGATCCATATATGATCCGATATAGATCCACGCGCCCCCGTGGAGGGAGCGTGGATTGTTTTGGCGTGGGTCGCCGTGGATCCACGCCGGCGTGGAATATATATGGAGGGCGCGTGGATCCGTGGGAGAGTGGAAACATATCGGATCCCATATGGATCCACGTGTCCCTCGTAGAGGGCGCGTGGAATTTTTTGACGTTATGGAGAATGGATCCGCGTTCATCTGAAGCAGGGCGCGTGGATGTTAGGCTCTATTAGAAGAGCAGGCAACTTGGTAATTGACCATTGTAGCCCCCCTAGCTGATATCGACCACCAAGGATCGGCTTAGCACAGGCTGACTTTGGTCCGATTTACTCAGTGGTTTGTAAAAAAACCTGGCAGTTATCCTGGTATATGAGTGAACTAGTATAATAACTAGTATAGAATTGTTTCGAAATAGAACTTGACGCGAAACAGAACCGCGTGGAATATAACTGTTCGGAAATGAAACTGTTCCGAAATAGAACCGCGTGAAATAGAACTGTTCGGAAATAGAACTGTTCCGAAATAGAACCGCGTGAAATATAACCCAGTCAATAAATCGAAAACAGGTCACGCCACTGAGTGGAACTTTTTCTGTTTGGCTATTTATTCAATAGTCTTCACCCAGTTGTGCTAAAACGCGCTAAAACTATGTACAGTTCTATTTCACACGGTTCTATTTCGCGTCAAGTTCTATTTCACACGGTTCTATTTTGAAAAGGTTCTATTTCGAGGTAGCGCCTATTTATCAGATAGAAGCGAAAATCGACCGACATCGAAAAGCAATCCCAATTAATTGAAGCATCTAATAGAAGTGCACCATTCATAGCTCTTTCTACCATTTTTGTCGCATTCGAAATAAGGAAAAGCTTCGAATCAGAACTTTATCAAAACAGAACTGTCCCGAATCAGAACCGTTTTCTTTCCAAATGGATAAGTGTCAAAAGTGTTGTATAATAATAAGCTAAATCAAATTCTCCAGTACAGAACAAGTATTTGTAATACCGTATTTACTCTATTTGTCCGGCATGCCGGCTTATTGTTTGAACCTACTGCTTGAGTGCCGGCCAGTTAGAGTGAATACCACATAATTCATTTTCCACATTTGTGGCTCATAAAATCTTTTTTTTTCTTTTCCAATCATGTTGCTGATTCCACCTTTACCATAGTTCTGATTTGGAAACGTTTTGATTCGAGATAGTCGGGGGGACTACGATGCTGAGGGACTATACTTATATATGCTGGGGTGGGGGCTTATATCCCACGGCAGGCATATGAAGTAAGTTTTCGTGAAATTACGTCTTAAAATAATAAAATCCACGAAAAACTGGTGTCACACGCTACGCCCCGTCCCTTTCCCGTGCAAAACATAAGGGCCGGCGAAACCCGTGAGGTGTCGGTCCACATGGGAAGGTATACCCGCCGCCTGCGCCGGTGTTGCAAGGTATTGGGTTAGAGAATTCTGAAGGGTGGGTGGGGAGCTCTGGATGAAGGCTCCGTGGCACGGTGCCACAGAGCTCACCGGCTATTTTTGGTTGTCTGGATACATGTGCTCATTGAGCATCTTGAGTGAAATCAAAAAATGGAAAATTCAGGAAGTCTAGAAAATATCCACGTCCCACCCACGTCCCATCCGTTTTTGATCCGTTTTCAGTCCACGCTCCCACGTCCGCATCCTATCCGTGGGAGCGTGGATCCTAATAGGATCAAAATCGGATACATATAAAATTCCTATAAATTCCACGTCCCATCCGTTTCGGATCCGATATGGATTTGAAGCCCTTCACCTGTGGCCACTCCTAGCACATATCTCTCAGAGCGCTTTGCCCATTAAATGATGAGGTGAGGAGGGAGGGGGAGAGGTGGAGGGGAGAGCGAGCGAGCGAGGGGAGAGGTGGAGGGGGGGGGGGGGGGAGAGCGAGGGGGAGAGACGCGAGGGGGGTGAGAGGAAAAAAAAGGGGGAGAGGTGCAAGTAGTATGGCGCAACTGTTAGCGCGCTTGCCTACGGGTCCGGTATTGCTCATGGCTCGCAGGTTCGAACCCCCTCCGGGGTAGAATTTTTTTGCGCATTCAAGGCGTTCATTATTTCATGATAATAGTGCAATATGATTGATTTTTAGTAACTTTTGACAACTTTTGAGCAATATTAGGGCCGCGAAGCGGCCCTAATCAATCTCCAGTGCGCCTCCGGGGCGCGAAGCGCCCTGGAGGGGTACGCAACTTTGTAGATTGTGATTGACCTCCGGTCCACTTCCGGCCACACCTCCCAGGTTCGTACCCCCTCCGGGGTCAAATTTTTTTGCGCATTCGAGGCGTTCATTATTTAATGATATTAGTGCAATATGATTGATTTTTAGTAACTTTTGACAACTTTTGAGCAATATTAGGGCGGCGAAGCGGCCCTAATCAATCTACAGTGCGCCTCCAGGGCGCGAAGCGCCCTGGAGGGGTACGCAACTTTGTAGATTGTGATTAACCTCCGGTCCAGTGTCGGCCACACCCCTCAGGTTCGAACCCCCTTGGGGGTCAAATTTTTTTGCGCATTCGAGGCGTTCATTATTTAATGATATTAGTGCAATATTATTGATTTTTATTAACTTTTGACCAGTTTTGAGCAATATTAGGGCCGCGAAGCGGCCCTAATCAATCTTCAGTGCGCCTCCAGGGCGCGAAGCGCCCTGGAGGGGTACGCAACTTTGTAGATTGTGATTGATCTTTAAATGGCTTTTTTCAACATAACTCGGCTTAAAATGGTCCGTTTGGGCCCATTTTTCGCTGGGAACAAGAAAACCTTGCGAGGCACCGGTTTAGGCCCAAATTAAGAAAAATGCTCATAACTCGGCTCAAAGTGATGCATTTGAGACGTCCCAAAAGAAGATAAAAAGCGAATTGCGGGTTCGGTTTGGGGCCGCGAAGCGGCCCAAAACCTCGCAGCGCGCCTGGGCGCGCTAGTCACCCCCTCTCTCTAAATCGAGAAAGTCCGACCTTGCCCGTTTCATTACAACATGTCACAAATTCTCGTGTTACCACCTTTTTGGCAATTTTTTAAAATCGAAATGTAGTGGGGAGGAAACGAACCAGGGAGGACGCTCGCTCGCCTGTTTGGCACACAGGTGATTCGTGACTTATGCATTATACGCGCAGACAAACGATATAAAAATTGTACACAAATCGCGAAGAAGAAAATCGCAATTTGAGCACAATTTGTAAATAATGCATGGTCGACATATAGTCGGAATATCCGAATTATGGATAAATTATTGACAAATCGCGAAAATACAATTGGCGAATCCCGAACGAACTCTCGCAACGAAATTTTGCTCATCATTGATTGAGGCCCAAATAAATTCATTTCTGCCTCGAAAATTATATTTTTATGCTACTTTTCTTGGTTTTTTCGTAAAAATGCTTCAATAATTTTATAGTTTTCTTTTCTTCTTGCTGCTTTACTGATTTTCTTTCGTTAATCTTATATTTTCAGACGCTCCGACGGTCATTCCCTAAAAAGGAGCGCGGCGTCCAATAAAAATGTGAGTTTTTGAACTTCAGTAATGCACAACTTAAGTTTAAAAATGTTTTAAAAGTATCATTAACAATTTAGAAAAAAAAGCTCATTTTTCCACATCGTTCTCGAGACTACGCTTTTGAAAAAAATTTTAAAGGGCCTAGCACACCGTGTTTCATTAGTTTTTTTTTCTAAATTCACCGTATTTGAATTAAATTCTGAAAGTGACTGTTCTAGTGTTTGAAATCGTTTTAAAAAGTTTACGAGGCAGAAGTTTTAGCCGTAAAAATATATATAATATTATTGATTTTGAAAGTTTACGATATATTGTCGGCATTAAAAAATTTTTAATAATAGACGAGTGCATGGGCGAACAAGTTCTTGAAGAATCCCGAATACCGATTCGCAAAAGCTGAATTTATTTTTTTTTTTCAGGAAAAGGACGATCAACAAGAACATGCAAATGCAAAACGACGCTCGGCAGCGCAAGGAGACCAAGGACCAATAAAAATAATTTGACACCTGATTAGAAGAAAATTTGAAGGGCGCTCCGATCAGTTAGAAACTTTGCAGCCAATTTTGCACAATGTTTCAAACTGATTGGAGGATTCTTAAATGTTTCTCCCCAACCGTTTATCCTGTTTTCCTGATATTTCCTTGAAATACCCCCCGACCCAAAACATATTTATAATTTTTTTAGTATTTAATGATTTTTTTTAACTTGTCTCTGGTGATACCATGTAATTGTGTAGTTTTATATATATAATAAAACAACATATTTAGTCTTGTTACAAAACACATATAGAATTAGTATGCTTACAAGCCAGCTAATTATATGACCCGAGAATTTTTCAACGGCTAATTAAACGAAATTTTTCGGGATTTGCCATTTGTGTGCGAACATAATTATTGTCGGCGAAAATTTCATTTCGTGAATTGCCCATTGTTGGTCATTTTTTTCGGGATTCGCATACAATTTGCAAATTACATGTAAATTTTCGCGAATTGCGAATTGTACGCGCGCAAAAGTAATGTTCACGCGTACCCATTTCGCAAACGCGCGAACAATTTTTGACAAATTATTAGGTTCGAACCCCCTCCGGGGCAAATTTTTTTGCGCATTCGAGGCGTTCATTATTTAATGATATTAGTGCAATATTATTGATTTTTATTAACTTTTGACAAGTTTTGAGCAATATTAGGGCCGCGAAGCGGCCCTAATCAATCATCAGTGCGTCTCCAGGGCGCGAAGCGCCCTGGAGGGGTACGCAACTTTGTAGATTGTGATTGATCTTTAAATGGCTTTTTTCAACATAACTCGGCTTAAAATGGTCCGTTTGGGCCCATTTTTCGCTGGGAACAAGAAAAGCTTGCGAGGCACCGGTTTAGGCCCTCAAATCGTTAAATGCTCATAACTCGGCTCAAAATTGTCGGAATGAGCCCGTTTTTCGGGAAAAAAGCGAATTGCGGGTTCGGTTTGGGGCCGCGAAGCGGCCCAAAACCTCGCAGCGCGCCTGGGCGCGCTAGTCCTTATATATAAAATTCCGTTTGGGTCTGTAACTGAGTTTCTTGGTGTGTCTGTTTCCAAACTGCATGGCGGAAGGGAACTGAGCGCCCGAGACCAACACAAAAACTCAAACTCGCGTCATTCGCTTGGAGGACAAGCGCTTAACCGCCTGCGCCACAGGGCACACGCAAGAAATGAATTAAAAAGAAATTTAAAAGAAAGTGAAGAAAAAACATTTTTAGAAATGAAAAGAAATCAAAAGTAGCTTTTGATGCAGCCAGGCTTGTTTAATATCGAGAAATGTCTCATAAATTTTGGCGTAAAAATGGTGTATTTAGAAAAAGAATCGAAGAATGGAAAGTGGAGGACGGAGAGAAAGAGTGTGTGGGAATGAGATGGTGAAGAGAGGCAGAGAAAAGACAATGCGAATGGGCAAACGGATGGGTGTCTTGGTTGAAGGAGGAGGCAAATAAAAAACCAAAGACAGTGATGAATTATTTAGTCAGGAATATATTTAAATGTATATATTTAGGGAAAATATTGTATTTTTTTCCTTTTATTCGTTGTAGCTTTATTCTTGATGAAAAGTCGAGTTTGGCGTAACACGCTGAAGTTATTGTGAAAACAAAAAAGTTGCAACGCGGTGTTTGCGTACTTTTTAAATTCAAATGAAAAGGGGGACGTCTCTCTTCATTTGCCATGCTATTTCTCTCATTGCCGTTTGAATTTCAAAATTACGCAAACACCGCGCTGCAATTTTTTTGTTTTCCCAATAAGGAATCGCGAGAACTGGGGTGTGAGGAGGGAGTGAGTAAACGCGCCCGGACGCACACACGCAACGCATCGGGCGGAGAAAGGGGCATGGCGTTTTCAAAAACTCCCCGCAGTTTTTTCTTCTTGCATTTCTGAGTCTCTGTTGTGGACATTTTTGAGCCTCTGTTTTGAATAAACAATTAAATTTTATTGATAAGAAAACAAAACGAATTAATTGAACAATAAAATGGCATAAATATTGATAAATAAAATAAAAAAACAATCAGAATGAATACAAAAACAAGAATACTGAGAATGATATGGCTGATAGACACGAGAATACAATTTCGAAGGTCATACATGAAACTAATAGAGCTAAATTCAAAAATAAAACAAAAAATAGTGAGAAAATGAGATGAAAACCCCGATCGGTCTAATTTTGTAGCAAATATTTCAAAATGTTCGCACAAGCCGAAAATGAGAAAATGAACCAAAATACAATGGATTCATGGCGGAATGAGACTAGATTTCACGTTTTTATCAGAAAAAATGAAGAAATATCAGAAGAAATAAGGAGATTTTTTGTCTCCCAGTTCCATGTAAAACGTCACTCCGTCACGAACCCATTATATTGAATGTAAGCAGTAATTGACAAAGTTCTAATTGTAAGTTCAGTTTTTCCGTTTTCTAATTTTTAAAGCAAATTCGTGAAGATTTTGAACACTATTTTACAGTTTTTAATTTATTGAAAGGCAGTTGCATCACAGGCATTTCATTTGTTTTCAGAAAAATTATGGATGTCAAACGACTGATTCGAATATTTATCGTGGCTGAATGAGATTCGTAAAATATCTCATGAGAATCGTAAATTTTTTCGTGAAACCTAGTGAGAATTCACAAATCGCACGAGGGCATTTACGAATCTCACGAGATATTTTACGAATTTTTTGAGGCAGTTCACGAATCTTATCCATCCACGATGATTATCCGAATCGGTCGTCTGAGCTAATACAGACCAATCGGTGGTGTTTTTCACATTTTTTTTTTTTAGAAAATTTCGATTTTGAATAAACTAAACAACTTAATTTTCGTGTGAAATATTGATTTTGTCCATGTCCGCGATGTCGACTGTTCTGCCGTCCTCGCGCTCCATATTCTTGACAAATGTCCATTATTTGCAATCGTATTCTGAAATTAAAAAATTATTTTATTTTAAATAGCTAAATGAACGTTTTTCGCTATAAAAAGGTGCGCAAAATGTAGGAAATTTAATTTTGAACAATCTTTCTTAAATAGAAAATTTTAGATTAGTCTGTGTGTTTGTTTGTGTGTCTCACACACGAGTTTGCAGTCGACAAAACTCGATCCAGAGACATATAGATTGACGCTCAAACGTGCTAACCACTATACCACAAGGGTCATGAGAACTTGAAAGAAATGGGGAAAAGAAATGATTGCCATTACCAGCAATAAAAACAATAATAAATAAAAATAAATATTTGACGAAGGCGACTTAGTCGCCACAAGCTGAAGGCTTGTCGTATCAGAAAACATTTGAGTTCGAACAGAAACATTTTGAGAAAACCGGAAAAAACAGCGTTTGGACGCCAATACGACATGGCCGTGGCCTGGAAAACTCTGCTACTGGTAGTGAAAAAAAACGCCGTGGTACACAGTGAATCTTTTACTACACGGTGATTCTTTTACTACCGAGCACACGGTGTCCCGCACGCGATGCGCGCCAGCATTTTTCTGTTTCGTCTGGCACCCTCTCGCTCTCTCGCACGGTGCTTGATCAGACTCTACAGTAGATTTCCATAATTGTTAAAAGCAAGAAAACTTTTTTTTTTTTGCACGTTCTTTTTGGAATTGAATTAGAAAACTGTTTTACGAAGACATTTGGACGTACGAGCATGAAAAATGCGCCAGAATAATAAAAATGCACTTTCCATAGATTTATGTAGATTGGACCTATATTTTCAATAACATCGCTTCCATATCATTATACTTTGTTTAGAAGTATTATTTAAGACAATATTCATCATTCACAAAGTTACAAAAGAAATGGGCGACGTCAGGAAGGTTTCTGTGCGCATACAGTACTCCCACTAGTGCTACTGGAACTTATTCAAACATTAATAACTCAATTAGTTGGAGGCCTAATAACTCGTATGACATCTTAAAATGACCGCATAAAAATTTAGAAACTTCGTAAGGCAACGGATCTTTGAACCAGGCTTTTGTTTTACAGGAATTTTCAAAAAATGACCCATTTGTTCGAGTTTTAGTGCAAAACTCGATTTATTAATAACTTCGGTAGTTTTTAACCAATTTACTTGATCAAAAGCGGAAAATGACCGCATTCAAAATGCAAAATTCTGTAAGGCAGCCGATTTTCGAAAAAATAATTTGTTTGGCGAATATGGGCTACAGTATCCTAAAATTCATATTCCGAGCCCTTAAATTCAAGCTTTCTGATATCGAATGTGTGTTTTTTGTTCATTTTATATTTTGTAGAAGTGCATTGAACAAACAAGTCAAGAATTTCACAAAGAATACGGGTATACCTTAGCTACAGAGCCTCATAACACAGTAAACTGCAGTGTCTTTTATCTTGCCATTTAAAGGGGTATGGAAATATTTTTTGTACAGATTTCTAACTCAAAAATTAAATTGAACAATTTAATGGCCGTTTTATTTGTGTTTTCTTCAAAAAATCCATTCAATTTCTTTTTTTCCAAGTGTTTTTATGGGCACATTTTCCAGGCTAGTTCCGATGCAATCGCGCTCCACCTGCACGCATGAGAGATGAGAGACGCCGAGGCGTCTCTTTTCTCGATCGCCGGCGTCGCTTTTCTCGTGCGGGACACCGTGCGAGCACACTATTCTCGTCCACCGATTTGTTTTTTCTGTCGCGATTTTCTAAATGACTTCGGATCGAGAAGTTTTTTGTCACATTACTTCCTCTCATTATGGCGCATATTTAAAACCGGAATTGGTCTGATTTTTCACGTACAATTTCAAATGCAAGGCGATTCTTTAACTGCCGGCCACGCATTTCTAGTCCCCCGATTAGGTTTTTCCTGTCGCGATTTTGTAAATGAAGTCTGATCAAAAAGTTGTCTGTCACGTTACTAGCTCTCATTAGGGCGCATATTTTAAACCGGAATTCGTTCGTTTTTATACGTAAAATTTCAAATGAAACTGGTTTTCCGTGGTGGCCGAACTCATTCCGCAAATTTTTTTGCCGCATTTTGCAAAAAGGGGAGGGAACTCCGCCAACTTCATGTGATGAGAGAGTGAGAGAGTGCGAGGGGGGAAAAGGGAAATACTTGGGATCGGGGGACTAGAAATGCGTGGCCGGTAGTATTCTCAGTACGGAGCGCTGCAAACGCGCTCCCTTCGCACAGTGGTGGACGCGGCCACGTTGGCGACGAAAGAGTGCAGAAAATTGAGAGAGCCGTGGCCGATGTTTTGCTCTGATTTCTCTAAACCTCACTCCGAATGCATGTGAAATTTTTTGTTCGTTTGGAGCGAGTTTTCAGCGTTTTATACCGAGTATAAAAGAATCACCGTGATACTACGTCAAGCCAAAATTTCTTCGACGAAAAGTCCACCAATCAGCGAAAAAATGGGCGGGATTTAGTTGCAAAAGGCTGGCACAGATTTTCTATTGGCTTCGTTTTCGAATTACCTGGTGAATAAATTGCAATTTTACGAACAAATGATATGCAATTAGAAGGAAAAACATCTAAAAGAACGTTAAAAAATAAATTACAGTTAAAAACAGCTCATGCGACAAGTTTCAGGTCTCTATTCGCTTATGGTGAAACTTAGGCCATACCTTAAACAAATCTTGTGGGGTCGGTGGCAGCCCGTTTCGGGTCAACTTTTTTTTTTAACGTAGCTAATTAAATGAAGAAAAATAATTATTGAGCCGATTTTTAATTTAGGCCTTTATTTTTCCGAAAAGTACAAAAAACTGAAAATGGAAGAGAAAATTCGATAGTTTTTTACTAGTCCGCGACACCTTTAACAAATTTGCTAGAGCCGGTGGTGAACCGATTTGAACCGACTTTTTTTTTTAAAGGTAGTAAATTAAACGAAGAACAATATTTATTGAGCCGATTTTTCATTTTGGCCTTTATTTTCAAAATAGCTCCAGGATTTCTTTCATGGAAGAGAAAATTTCTCAAAATGGCCTAGGATCCGCATCGGCACGTAGTAAAAGATTCACTGTGTGGTAGTGAGAAAAACGCCGTGTTGCAACAACGAGGCCAGCAGCAAGGACGCTCCATCGGACACACAATAGTTGACCTACGCCGATCCGCCAATAAATGAACTCGTTATTCTCCGCCCCTTTTCCAGCGGTATAAAAGGCGGGATCATGGGTCATTCGAGCGGTTTTCTTCCGTCCTAATGAGCCATGCTCACGTCACCTTTTTCCTTACTTTTTATTCCTTCGCTGCCTTTCCCACTTCTCACTGAGACATGAGACTCGATTCAAAAACCAGAAAAATTTGTCAATAGAGAGCGCTTGCACCGCGTCGGCGTCTAGTATCTCGGCACACTCTCGCTCACTTTTTTTGAAATTGTTTTTCAGAGCATTAAAATGCATCTTAAAGTATCTTCTCGTTTCATTTTTTGAAAAATCTCTGTTATAATGGATTCGTGGCGGAGTGACATTTCACGTGAAACTGGGAGACAAAAAATCTCTTCATTTCTTCAATTATTTCTTCATTTTTTCGAATTAAAACGTGAAAAAATTGTCACTCCGCTACGAATCCATTATCTTTCTTATATAGAAAATTTTAGATTAGTCTGTGTGTTTGTTTGTGTGTCTCACACGCGAGTTTGCTGTCGACAAAACTTTTCAAGAGGAAATTTACGGATCTCCAGATATTTGAAATCTCACGGTAAAAATCAGCATTTTTGGTAAAAAAAATTATGTTTTTTATAAACCAAAAAAATAAGAAAATAATTCTTGTCCCACAATTTATCTCGAAATGCCAATTTATACGAATGCGCAACAACAGGAAAAAACAAGCACAATTTATACTTATTAAAATAAAAATAAAATATTATTTAAAAAAACGGAAAAGAGTTAAATGCGACGGCAAAAAATTAATTTAGGCCAAAAAAAATGTGGTTTTTTGAAAGTCGCTGACGAGATAGCCTAGCCATAGAGCGTGTTTGCATTGACCTACAAATAGGCCTACCGCGGTCGCCGCACACCGCCTCCGCGATAAGCTTATTACAGGAGGGTAGGCGCTGCCGCCCGCGATAGGCCTATTATAAGCTTATAATAGGCCTATATTTGGTCTCAACCTATTATAGGCCTATCGCGCAAAACCTGTGATACCACAAGGGTCACCAGAACTTGAGAGAAATGGGGGAAAAAAAGGATTTCCTTTTCTATTAATAAAAAAACAACAAAAATGAGGAAAAATAAATATTTGACGAAGGCGACTTAGTCGCCACAAGCTGCAGGCTTGTATATATTAATAATTTTACCAGCAAATTTTTGGTGCTACCTCGGAATAGAACTGAAGCGCAATAGAACTGTAGCGAAATTTAACTCGCTTCGCAATAGAATTGTAGCGAAATGGAACTGTAGCGAAATAAAACTGTTCGGAATAAAACTGATCGGAATAAAACTGTTTTGGAATGAAACTGTTCGGAATAAAACTGTAGCGTTTTGGAACTAAATTAGCAATGGAGCGCGATTGCATTGTTTGCTCATTCAAATATTGGAATTTCTCATGCGCGTGCTTTTTTCAACAGTTTTATATTTGAGCTATTCATCAAAAATTGTTTGTTTTGTTGTTTTTTTGAATAAACTTTTATCATTTTTTTCTCGGCCCGCCTTGACGGCCAAGCAATGCAATCGCGCTCCATTGCTAATTTAGTTCCAAAACGCTACAGTTTTATTCCGAACAGTTTTATTCCAAAACAGTTTTATTTTGCTACAGTTCTTTACCGAACAGTTCTATTCCGAACGGTTCTATTGCGAAGCAAGTTTTATATCGCTGCAGTTCTATTACACTTCAGTTCTATTCCGTGGTAGCACCAAATTTTTACCAGCGAAAATATCGATTTTTGCGTGAAATTTAATTTAAAATTTAAAGGCGCATTACAATATTTTTTGGCCGGGTCTAGAGTGGAAAAAGGGACTACGGTATATTTTTATTTTAATTTTCTTCCTTTTTCCCCAAATAAATATACCACACGGGGTGTTGAGAAGTACATGAAAATTAAAATTTAAATTTCGCGGGAAAGTTGCCACGTCACTCGAGAAAAAAGCGCGCGAAATGGGTGCTACCTCGGAATAGAACTGACGCGTAATAGAACTGTAGCGAAATTGAACTAGCTTTGGAATAGAACTGTAGAGAAATTGAACTGTAGCGAAATAAAACTGTTCGGAATAAAACTGATTGGAATAAAACTGTTTTGGAATAAAACTGTTCGGAATAAAACTGTAGCGTTTTGGAACTAAATTAGCAATGGAGCGCGATTGCATTGCTTGCTCATTCAAATATTGGAATTTCTCATGCGCGTGCTTTTTTCAACAGTTTTATATTTGAGCTATTCATCAAAAATTGTTTGTTTTGTTGTTTTTTTGAATAAACTTTTATCATTATTTTCTCGGCCCGCCTTGACGGCCAAGCAATGCAATCGCGCTCCATTGCTAATTTAGTTCCAAAACACTACAGTTTTATTCCGAACAGTTTTATTCCAAAACAGTTTTATTTTGCTACAGTTCTTTACCGAACAGTTCTGTTCCGAACGGTTCTATTGCGAAGCAAGTTTTATATCGCTGCAGTTCTATTACACTTCAGTTTTATTCCGAGGTAGCACCGCGAAATGGCGTGTTCAAAACGTCGTTAGTGCGGCGCCTCAGCTATTTTTATATATTTTTTCCTTGTGGATTCATATGTTTTGCTTGATTCTAAATATTTAAACAATATTTCCCTATTTATTTTATGCAGAAAACGTATTCCGCCAGCGCCTCGTTTTTGAAAATCTAAACCGTTTCAAATCTGTAACAACCGCGTTTCCTCAAATCTGTGTGAGCAGTGGAGCGCATTTTCACGATGTACTCTTCAACACGCCGTGATACCACAATTCTCTATAATTTTTGAACCCTTGTCCTAATTTAAAAAAAACATTTCCTTTTCCTTTCAACAAAATTCTTCAAAGTTCCCAAATTTGCCTCATACTGCGAAGGTGAAAAAGAGAGGGGGAGACAGAGAGAGAGAAAGAAAGAAGGAGAGAATAGGCGAGTGATCACAGTAAAAGTGGAGAGCGCAGACCTTTTCGCGCGCGACGTTTGAAAACGTTCATTCTCGCGGCGAGATTGAATAATTCCTCACTTTTTTCTTTTTTTTTCCCGAATTAAAATAACCTTTTTCAGAAGAATGAGCGTCGCTGACAGTAAAATTGTCAACTCGTTCATTCAGTTGACAAACTATTTTGCTGCAAACTACTCGCCACCCCACGAGACAATCTCGACACTTACCGATTTGTGGCGAAAACAGGGATCTATGATTGCTGATATGCTGTGCGTTGCTTCTTTTTTATTCTAAATTTGTGTAAATATAATTATTTATTGATAATTGATTTTGCAGACAATTCGACACAAAAATATTTGAATCGAGTGAGATATTCTACGAAATTCTGCATAGAAAAATTCGACACGTCAACGGAGAGCTCGCAATAGCGCTAGACACCGAGAAGGCGGCCAGAGGAGATTTGTTCGAAATTTGTAAATTCTACGCTCTCTATCTGGAATATCTGAGGAGAGATCACTCTACGATGATCACCCAAGTGCTCGAGACGCTTGCTGAGAAAACCGGGTTCAATAGCGTACCGCTTCTCGAAATGTTCGCATATCTTGACAAGCTCTACACGGAGGACTCTGCTGACAATTGGTGGACGTGTCTGCGGTCGGAAGAATCTGATATTCTCGAAAATCTGAGCACCCCGAAACGTAACATGTTCGATCCAAGTGGATTTGCAACACCGACGGCGACCTCACGTCGATTACGTACAGCGGCTAGCAGTGCTAGAAGTCATCGTAGTCCGATAGCGGACGCTGTAGATTCTCCAACAATGAGATTTCTGAGAAGCGAACGGGAATTGAAGGCTGCGAAGAAGAAAATCAACGAATTGCAACTATCTCTCGAGGATCTGGACGCGGAGAATGGTTCGCTGTTGGCCAACAACAGAGAGCTCAAGCTTAGGTAGGTTTTTTTTTAATAGTCCAGGCTTGTTCGGAAAATGCTTTTCGGAAAATCGGAAAAGGAAATTTTTTTCCGAAATAGTTTTCCGGAAAATCGGATACTCGAAATTTTTTCCGACTTCAATTTTCGGAAAATCGGATATCCGACATTTTTTCCGATTTTATTTTTCGGAAAATCGGCTATCCGATTTTTTCCGATTTTCGAAACTAAAACTGGATTTTTTTATTTTGTATTTTCCGAAAAAGATTCTTAACAATTGGCTCATCTTATTTCTTTGAAATAAATACGAATATCAACTAATTAACCAAAAAATCAACAAATTAATAAAAAATTCAGTTTTGAGAAGTTCTTGGTACTTAAAAGCGACACCTAAAAGAACTGCACTTTTCCGATCATTTTCGGAAATTTTTCCGACGGGAAAATTTTCCGGATAATGAATTCGGAAAATTTTCCGACGGGTAATTTTTCCGAAAAATAAATTCGGAACATTTTCCGTCGGAAAAATTTTCCGAAAAAAGTCGGAAAATCGGAATTTCCGTTTTCCGACTCCGACCAAGCCTGGTTAGGACTTCAACTTATTTCTTATCAATTAAATTCAGGAACAGCGAGTTGAAAGGAGACGCAGCTGGAAACCGGGAAAGCGCTGAAAACGCGGAACGTCTTGTTGATCAACTGAAAGCTGAACTCGAAACAAAACAAGCTCAATTCGATGCAATGGTCCAGCAACTTGACGAAGCTCGGACTCTCGTCAAAACCAAACACAGACACTTGGAAGAGATGGAAATCGAAAAAGATCAACTCGCTGCGAAACTCGAGGAAGTATCTCACAGTCGCGACGTCTGTATGAGGCAGATGAGAGATCTCAGAAATTCCAATGAAGAAGAATTCAGTGCATGGTGCCAAAAGGAGCAGACTCTTACCGAGCAATTGACAGCTGTGGTCCTCGAGAAGGAGAACGTGACTGAGCAGATTCTAGCTCTCGAAAACATGAAATCTAGTCTTCTCGTGGAAAACGAACGACTGACACGAGCGCTGGAAGATGCTGATTTCGTCGCTGCTCGCAAAAATACAGATGCAGACAATGCGCAGAGGCAACTCAGAGAGTTCAAAGACGAACAGCAGGTGGTAGTGAAGCGAATGCAAGAGGTGCATGCAGAAAGAATGCTGATGGTTGATGCGACGAACGTTCGATTGCAGAAAGAGTTGGACGATGAGAGAAACGAAAAGAAGAGCCTTCAAGTTTTGTTTAACGAGCTTAACGAAAAAGCGTTGAACAACGAAAAGTCGAGCCACGAACAAACTGAAGGATATCACTCGATCAGAACTTGTCTGGAAACTGCAAAACGCCGAATCGAGAATCTGGAATTGGAGGTGGAGTCGAAAGAAGTGGCATCTAAGATTGATAAAAACCTAATTGCCAATTTTTCGAATGCGTTGCGCGCCGAACAATCGATCCGCGACGAAATGAACAGTCGAAACAGTGAAAAACTGTCAATTGTGGAAGGAGAGTTGGCAGCGAGGAAGATCGAGATGGAAAAATTGGAGGAGAGTCTGAAATTCTCGAAGGAAGCTTTTGAAGAGAAGCAGAAAGAAATCAGTCAGAAGAATGAAGCACTCGAACGAATAACAAAGGAGAAGGAAGAGTTGCAAGCCGAAGTCGTCAACGAAAAAGAGACGAACGCTTTTTTGGAAGCTAAAATAAGTGAGTTAACGCAAATTTAAACACATTTTTTCAAGAAAACCGGGTTTTTTTCACTTATGGGTAGGCACCACAACATAATTTTCAAACGGTTTTTTGCTCACTATTTTCGATATAAATATGTTCAACTATTTAATCGAAGTACGTTTTGAAAATTTCAGCTCAAAATATTCATTCGTTTTCGAGTTACAGTCCTTTTTATGCCCCTCCAATTTGTACTGAAATTCTACCCAGTGAGGGGGCGGGACCAAATCGAAACGCGCTGATTCTCTGCGTCTCGAAAGGCCGACCGCGTTAAGAGAGTCGCAAGCGATTCGATTTTCGTGGTTATTTCACTGAAAATTGGTTAAACGGGGAAATTAATGTTCGAAAAAGTTTGTACTTTGTAAAAAAATAATTGAAAATTGTCGCCGAATTTTAATTCACACAAAGAAATGGCAGAAATTCATTTTATTTGCTAAATACGCAACAAAAGTATAGTTTTTTATCAATTTTCCAACTATTTTTTGTATTTTTTACTTTAAATAACTTAAATATTCGATTACCAGTCAGCAAAAACTCGGAGCAGGCCAGAAAACGCAAAAAAATGTGAAAAAAATCGAACCACGGCGACAAAACTTCAAAAACAAGCGCTTTACCACTGCGCCATGCCGACAGCAAAAGAGGCAAGGTGCGACTGCCTACATCTCATAGCGGCCCACGGAACACCACTGTGTGCGTGAAATAGCAGCCGCAATAGAAATTTCGGTACTTTTTCACTTAAATTCTCAACTTTGAACATCGTGTAACTTGGCGCAGCTTGGTTCGCAGTATCCAGGATGGAAACTGAGGTCGAACCTCACAAGTATCACAAGTAAGTTTGAACATCTGTATCAAAAAATGGCAAAGTAAAAGTTTGATTTTTATTTCTTTAATCGATGTAATTTTTTACGGAGAATCCGATTCCAAAATAAAAACATGCGTGTACGACCTACATCAACCCGAAAAACGCAAAAAACCCGAAAAGTGGATGACCGGTGCCTATTCAAGGGCTATAAAAAGTAGTTTAAATGGGTTGTAAAGCTCTGAAATTTTTGTTGTGAAATCTCTGACATTAGTTTTATGAATTCCATCAATAAAAATAGGGGGTCATCGCTGAAAATTTTGCTGAAAATTTTGTTGAAGTTTGACGGGCTGTACTAAAAAATGGCAAAGTAAAAAGTCGATTTTTATTTTAAAAATGGATTCAGCATGTCAAAAACTATCGGAATCAAAAATAAAAAGTACCGTGTACCCCCCTAGAAGGACCCGAAAATTTCAAATTTCTGACTTCCGTTTCAGTTTTCTGAAAATTTCAGCCAAAATTAGGGGTTTTCAGCAAATTCTGATATCACCAATCGAATCCTTAGGGTCGATTACATAAGAACAAATTATAATATCAGCCATTATGTATGTAGTATTGGCGTAACAGACTCAGAAAGATCCAAAACCAAAATGGGTAGAAGAATATGCACGCTCCGCCCCCTTTTCATTGCGCTGCCTACTTATGGGCCTATGCAGAATAATTTTTCTGTCATTTTATTCTTATGCAAACCTGCATTTTAATTAATTTCCTGCACTTTTCTGCATTAACATGTATAGTGCCGGACAAAAGATCTAAATGTTCTATATAAGAGAGATCAAGTCCTGAAAAATCTTTTTAAATATTATTTTTTGGGTCGAAAATTTTGGCATCTGAAATTTTTTTTATCTGCAGTTTTCAAAAACAAATATAATATATTTTTGTCCGCTACTGTAAAAGCAATTTTTTTGATTTCCATGAGTAAAATTTTCTAGATATCATTTCCGCTGTTCTCACGCGCTTCATGGAGAATTCAACGAAATTTACCAAAAAACCAAAATTTTGTCTTCAAAACAGCGAAAATCTCGCTAAGTTGCATGGAAAATGGAAATTAGAGAAAACAAATTTTTAAGGATTTTCATGATAGAATTTTACGGTCATTCGTAAAAAATCATTTCATCGGACACCATGTAAATTCAGTAAAAACTAATTGTAAATGTAAATTGCCATCTCTGTTTCATCCCAATCTGAAATTTTCTATATATATGTAAGATATTTCAGACTACTACGCGAACATTTCTGAAAACAATATGCTCAATACTCGACAAAGCATCGACAGTCTAGCCAGTGAAGTGTACCATGTCGTTCCGGAGAGCACTGAAGAGCAAATGAACGCAATGATTGCGGCAACTCCTCGAAAATCAGTCGCGTTCTCTGTTGATTTGGACAGCGAGAGGAGGACTCAAGGAAGTATTGTTGGATATCGGTCGGATGTGAGTAGTATAGTTAGTTTCACGTCCCAATACGTTAATTTACAATGCTCATTTCAGCCAAGACAATCAATCTGCTCGCTTAACGACGAAACGTTTGACCGCGCCTCGACGGCCCGCTCATCTCTCCGCTCTGACACACTGACAATGATGTCGTCGAGCTCCATCGGAACCTTCAAAGAACCGTTTACCCCCGCCGGAACCAGCAAAGATCGCGTTGGCGTTCTAACAGCGCGCAATGAGAAGGTCAGACCGCATCTGAAGTCTGCGTACGCCACCGAGATGACCGATGTGCACTCGCCGTCGGGAAATGAGGAGAACGTGAGAAGCATGAAATCCACAAAGAAACGTCGCGATTCACTGGCTTCATTCAAGTCTGTCATCGGTTTCGGCAAGAAGAATTAACTTGTCATTAATATTTAAGTTTATTTTGTAAATAACCCGTTTGATGTGTCTGTGAAATAGAGAATTAACCTATTACCCCTCTTCCAAATGAATACTTTTAAATTTTTTTCACCGTGCTCTTGTTTTTTTTGATTTAAGAGTTCACAGGAAATATTGAGTAGGATTTTCCGAAAATTACCGCTTTTGGGGGTATTGAGGCTATTTCGTGAGGCCCATCATTTTATTAGGTTGACCAAAAAAGTCTTATAAGGGAGTTACATATGGTCGGGCTTTCAGAAATTCCTAAAAATTTGGTGGCAGATAGTTTGGCTCCGGGACATTTCGCAGCCGGACGTTTCGCAGCCGAGACATTTCGCAGCCGAGACATTTCGCAGCTGAGACATTTCGCAGCCGGACATTTCGCAGCCGAGACGTTTCGCAGCCAACCTCCTTATATACACACTCTCTCGTTTCTCTGACCATGCTTGTTTATCAATAACATGTTTACCAATTGTGTAGTCGACCGCTGAGAGAAAAGTGATATTCGTGTAATTGTGTTTACCGGCTGCGAAACGTCTCAGCTGCGAAACGTCCGGCTGCGAAATGTCCCGGAGCCGATAGTTTGAGGTATGGAGTTTCGACTGTGAAATTTCTTAGGTGAACTTTTTCGATTTGGCTGAAAAAAATCGTCTGAAAATATTTTGAAATTCAATCATCTTTATCATTATTGTGTTTTCAATCGACTTGCGACATGAGAACGCGAGACTCCGCCCACTTATTTATGCGCGACCACGCGAACACAGTGATATTTGAAGAGACGCAGACAGAACGGTGAATGCACATCAAATACAGTGGGCGGAGTCTCGCGTTCTCATGTCGCAAGTCGATTGAAAACACAATAGTTATTTTTAACGTTGAAAGCAGAGGAGGAATGGCACAGGTGATTCGTAGTAGGCCTGCCGCAGGTTGTCGCCTGCTTTGAAGGTGCATTTCACCTAGCGCGAAGGAGAGAATCTGTCATTAAAATATATTCTTCAGGTCAAATGCTTCATTTTTATCACAAAAACACCACGATTGGTGCAGAATTGACGGAGGAGATGCATTTTAAAATGTTGAAACATCGAGAAAAAACCGAATTCGCACGTTTCGAGCCGGTCGTGGTATTAAAATGTTCGCGAGAAAATTCTGCACAAGGGAGACATTTAAAATGTATTATTATGTTGCAGAAAATTGAGTTTTTAGTAAAATTCTGTACTAATTTTTTTTAATGCATCTCCTCCGTCAATTCTGCACCAATCGTGTGGTTTTTGTAATAAAAATGAAGAATTTGACCTGAAGAATATATTTTAATGACCGATTTTCAAAAAGTGGTCTAGTTTTGCTGAAAATCAAAAAAGAAACAAATTCCCGTTGAAAAAATAGCTGCGCTGCGGTGGTGAGGGAGAGAGAACGAGAGATGCGCCAGCAGTAAGCTTTCCACGGCGGGCGTTTTTTGCCCGTCCGACCCGTTCGGGGAAAGGGCCGTCCGATACCCGGCGAAAAAGAAAAATGCCCGCGTGAAATGTTTATTATTTTTTCCAACTATTCAAAAAATGGAAGAAAAAAGTTCACGCATTTTCTACACATTTGCAATTTCCCGTGACAAAATATTATTTTTTTTATGATTCCACATTTGCCAACGCGATATGCCCTTATTTCTATCCTAGGAAACCTTCACATAACATTGCAGACCGGGCAACGCGGACGGGCAACGCGGACGGGCAGCGGGCACCCGTTCTCCGGACGGGTAACGGACGTTTTCGGACGGCCCGTCCATGGTGGAAAGCTTAGCCAGCAGTTATTCCTAGCGGCGCTTTCCCCGTCCGGGACGGCTCCGCGACATCTCGAAACCGGACATCTCGAAACCGGACATCTCGAAACCGCGACATCTCGAAACCGCGTTAACAAATTTTTTTTTTCTTAATTTAATGACTATTCAACAAAAAATCAAAAAGTGCAAGATTTGCGCATTATTTCTTTGGCAGCAACCAAAAAAAGTTTACAGTACGCAAACTACACTTTGCATCAGAGGCAGGGGTGGGACCAAAAAAAAAAGTGTTTTTGGTCGTTTCTTTTGCTTTTTTTGGGTGAAACTAAAAACATTTGTTTTGTTCATGCATGTAAGAAAAAAAAAGTTTTTTTTAAAGCCGCGGAGGCGCAAAACAATGCCTGTATAAACAAAAACTGAGCCGGGATATTCTCTAAATTGACAAAAATCTCTATTTTTCAACGAAAACTTTGGAAAATTTCCATTCAACTCGCAGAAATACTTTTTTTTCCCCTGTAAACGTGTTTCGAGAGAGGGTGCCGAAACACGAGAAGCAGACATCGGTGCAAGCGCGCTCTATTGTCAATTTTCTCTGCTTTTTAAAACCAATCTCTCGATCAGGAGTGGGAGAAAAAATAATTTCACAAAAAAAAAACAATTTTGTTTGTTAAAAAATTGAAAAAAAAAAGTATCAAAACAATTTTTTTCTCATCAAAAAAAATCAGGAAAAAAAGTTTGTTCAAGAAAATAATATAAAAAAAATAGAGTTTCTGCGAGTTGAATGGAAATTTTCCAAAGTTTTCGTTGAAAATTAGAGATTTTTGTCAATTCAGAGAATATCCCGGCTGAGTTTTTGTTCATACAGGCATTGTTTTGCGCCTCCGTGGCTTAAAAAAAAAAACACTTTTTTTTCTTACATGCATGAACAAAACAAATTGTTTTTGTTTCACCCCAAAAAAGCAAAAGAAACGACCGAAAAAACATTTTTTTTTGGTCCCACTCCTGTCTCTTTTTCTGGCGGCCGCCAAATAAATGATGCTCAAATTTTGCACTTTTTGATTTTTTGTTGAATAGTCATTGAATTATGAAAAAAAAATTGTTTACTTCCTACCTCTCTTTTCAACCACCCCTCCTCCGGGACACCGTGCATAATGAAAGTTTTTTCGCTATAAAAAGATGCGCAAAATTAAGGAAATTTAATTTTGAACAATCGTATCAGAAAACATTTCAGGTCGAACATAATAATTTTGAGAAAACCGGAAAGAACAGCGTTTGGTCGGCAATACGACATGGCCGTGGCCTGGAAAACTCCGTTACTGGTAGTGAGAAAAACGCCGTTCGGGCGCGTTTACTTACTCCCGCCTCATGCCCCAGTGAAGCTACGTGATCTGCGCAGAGATCCCACAAGCCTGGTTTAAATTCGTTCAGTTTATCATTCAGTTCATGAAAAATGGATTATTAGCTGCGAGTTCACAAAACCCGATAACTTTAGTTTCCAATATTATTATTTTTCAGGAAGCCTTGAAACTCGAAAATCTTCCAAATACTTTTTTCAAATGTATTCTGATCTCTAATGTAAAAAAAAAAACAAGCATCATCGTTTCATTCCAACTGTATAGTTTCTACCTGACAAATCTAAAAATTGCATTCATCAGTATTGAGTGACGTCACAAAACATTGTTGCGAAATACTTCTACGCCAACCGCCATTGATACCAAAAGATCAGCGCCAATGCATGTTCTATTTCGACCTCCTCATGAAGACGCAGACACGTAAACAAATTGAGACATCGACTGGTCTGTGAGGGACGCAGCGTGCGAAACAGACGTTTCGAAAAGCTTTCACAAGAGTTCAGTGTCTAATAATTCTCACAGATGTTTTTAAAAGCTCCGCCCCTTTTTTAGGAGTATAAAAAATGGATTTTGGTTAGAGTGAATCAGTTTACTAAAATGGCTTCCACTACAATCAACTTTAAACTTTATTTGGCTCCCGGAGCCATCGAGAAGTTTTCCCTTGAATCCCAAGTTCGTTCATTCACTTCTTTAATTGATAGTCTCAAATTGAAACTCGGCGAACTCGGTCTCAATTTCAATGTTGTATTCTGGAAAAACAAGAAAGGAAATCTAATTTCTCTTTCTCAAAATGCCCAGAAAATGATATTGTTATCCCGAGGACAAGAGAGTATTTCTCTGTACGCTATTCCCAATTCATCTGCTGAAAACTCTTCCGATTCATCTTCCGGAGAATCTGGAGATGAGCTGATCGTCATTGATTCGGCACCAGAATCTGGCCGAGCACGCCGGCATCGTGGACGACGTGATCGGTCAAGAAGCCGTGGATTTGATCGTTCTCGCAGCCGTTCTCATTCGAGAGGAAGAACAGATCGTTGTGGTCCATGGGCAAGATGGGGAAAACCCCATGGAAAAAGACTCGGTCATCTGGAAAATCGTCTGCTTTTTTTGGAAGCTCAACGCGCTAGAAGAGGTCCACCATGTTTTGGAAGACGTGCCAGATCTGCTTCTCCAATCAGAAGAGGGTCGTTTGAATGTCCAAAAGGATTCGGTGGACCACACGGATTCGGACGTGGTCTTCACGGTCATGGACATCATCACATGGGGACGTATGGAAGATTTGGAGGACACCATCATGGATTTCCTGGATGGGATCCACGTGGCAGCTTTGGAAAATTCGTAGGACATAAAGGACACCATCATGGGTTTCCTGGATGGGATCCACGCCGCAGTTTCGGTGGATTTGGAGGGTTCGGAAGATAATAATATCTGCTATAAACTTGTGTAACCGCTTGCTTTATTTAATTATTACCTTTTTTGTTTCTTCGATGTACTACATAATTATATTAATTGTAAATATATAAAAATTAAATATTTAAAAATATGTGTTTTTTTTTTGTTTTATTGGACTTTCTTGGGTAAACTTCTTCTTCGGTTTTCTGCATTACGCCTATATCTGTTGTACACCTATGATTCACCCCTTCTCGCCGATTAGTACTCACCGTCAGGTTAATTTTCAGATGCTCCTTTTCAGACTTTGGCGAGTTGTGCACTATGTGAACGCTCCATCGTTCCCAGAGACTGCTTTTGGGAGGGAACGCCGGATAGATCAAGCATAACCCCTGTAAACTACAGTGCGCGTCATAAGTATAGCCAAGCGCCCAAAAATAGGAGTTGAAAAAGCTATACTCGGCGAATGCATCATCAGCCTCGCTCTACGGCACTTTTCAATTTTCAACAGTGTAGTGTGCCTGTTTTGTAGCGAAAAATCAAATTTTACCTGCAATTCGTCGTGGATACGTCATTTTCCGTTAAAAGAAGAATAAAAACTAGAATTCGAGTTAATCTTACAAGTGCAACACTATTTTACAGGATTTTTGCAGTAGAGCGAGGTTGATGATGTATTCGCCGACTATAAATCAGGAACGGTTTTGACCCGTCCGGTTTTGAAATGTCCCAGAGCCAGTTTAAAGGCTCCCTAGCCCAATTTTCCCATGTCTGCACATGCGCTCTATCGTACATGGATATTTAATTAACTAGAATCAAACCGCCAGAGGCCAATAAAACGGAATGAGAATGAGAATGAGTCGTCACGCAATCACTCCGCAAATCCCGTTTTTTCCCACCGAATCATCACGCTCGTTCCGCTAATTGGCTTTATCTCCGGATCCACTTAAATACGCAATTTCTTTTAGTCCGTCCGCTTTACCCACTTTTCCACCTTGTTCATCCTCTTCAAAACGTTTGTTCCTTGTCGATGCCCTTACGCATTCTTTCCATTTTGGTTTTCTTGATTCTTTATAAAAATGCAGTTGCTTTGGATAATATTCTGTTGCCGTTTGAGAGGTAACTGGGGAATGAAAAATATGTAGGAAAGATATAGAAATACCGAATTTACTCTTATTGCCCGGTATGCCCGTACACTGCGGGGTAAATTGAGATTGAGATTGACGCACCAAACTTCGACAGTCTCATGTCTGCTCGGTTAGGAAGTGTTTCGCCGAGTTTAGTGCGTCAACCTCTAATTACTCGGCAGTATAAGGGCATGCCAGGCAATTAGAGTAAAATGGAAAAGTAAGGAGTTTCAGATTCGAGTACGACATTGAGCTTTTCATCCCAGTGGTCACGCAAGAGGTCGAGTTTTCCGAGCTCAATGGATTGACAGATGACGTGAGAATTTTTTGGCGTCTTATATAGCATAATAATTACGGTACCGGGTACTTTAACAAGCAAATTTCCTTGAAAACGTTTCAGCTGGCGATGGCTGTGGCCTTAAAATTCAAACTCTTCCAAGAATAAATTCAGTACGATAGGACACAGCTAAAATGAGTGTGACCGTAATTCCTGTATGAATTTGAAGGATTTTTTTATTTTTTTTTTCTTTTGGGGTTTTGGTTGAATTGACTTTAAGTGCTTACGGCCAAATCTAGTTCAGCTGTGTCCAGTGGAATGTGTTTACTCTTGGAAGAGTTTTTCAGAGTTCTGAAAAGTTTCAGGTTTTGTTTTGCAAGTTAAAAACCTCATAGAATGGTACCGTTTTCAACTTTTTTGACAATTTCTAAATGGGGTTCAGAAAGCCAAAACCATTCTTTATTTCACATGATTCTAATAGATCTATTCATAGGAGAAAAAAAGTCAAACAATGTTAAAAAAACGTTAAAAAATGTCAAAAAAAGAATCCTAAGAATAGGTCCATAAGCTTAAAAAAACTAATTTTTCAGCAAGCCTACGAGCAGCTGAGAACCTTCTTTCCAATATTGCGATTGAGAGTTCAGGAATTGACAAACGTAAGTAATTTTATTTTTTTGAGGGGGTTGCGACAAGAAAACTTGAAGCCGTGCCTGTTTTTCCTCACTAATTACTGAAACTCCTGCGAGTACCATTGGACCGGTTGTCAAGCTTTGTCATGTCTCAACTCTTCACACTCAAACACATTTACCTACAGATGGGCGTCTACGCCAATGAAAATCGTCGTAGTTCGCAAGAAATGGCCGACAAAATGTGCGGCCAGGGGCACGTGTTTGGACACCTGAAAGTGAATCACAAAATGAAAAAGATTCTGGAAGCGATTACAGCAAAAAATGTCACTGCCAGTGTAAGTTTAATTAGATTCTCTACATATTTGCAGTAAATTTTTTTTTTCAGAGCAACCGAAAAATGCTCACTGACATACGAGATGCTCTCATCGATTGGCAGAAGTTTTCAAAGATTCCATGCCCCAGAAAAAATGGATAATTAATGAAGAACTCATTTGTCGTTATTTATTGTTTTAATTCTATAATAAAACACCTTTCACTAGCTCCTTCTAATTATCATTCAAAGAGGAGAAGAAACATAGTATTCAGGTCTCGAGACGCAGACATCTGTCGGTTTCCATGGCAATCCTTCTTCACCCGTGATTCTCTCTTAAACTCTCTAGAGGATTTACTACTTCTCATTTTCTTTTCTTATTTATCCGATTATTATTGTCACTCAAATTGTGTGTGCTCTTTGTTTGATTTTTCTTCTACAGGCATTTGAAAACGATGAACGATGAACATCCAAAAGATCAGGTAAAAGCGCCACTGGAAGCGGAAATTATCGATGATGAGGAAGGCGAGGATAAGGAGGATAAAGTGATTAAGGTGAGTGTGGCAACATTGAAAAGCGGCTGAGCTAAAATGAAGGAAAAATTATGTGATTAGTGTTGGATTTGCGCTCTAAGGATAACGGCTTTTCACATCGGCATGGGGTGGAAGTTAGTTAACAAACGCGCCCTGACGCTTAATGAAAACGATTACGACTGACTATAAGACCCAACATTAAAATAAGAAAAAAACACATACAACCGGGCGCGTTTGCTGATTCCCGGCTCATGCCTACGGTGATTCTTTTATTCTCAGTACGGAGCGCTGCAAACGCGCTCTCTTCGCACAGTCGTGGACGCGGCCACGTTGGCGAAGAGAGAGTGCAGAAAATTGAGAGAGCCGTGGCCGATGTTTTGCTCTGATTTCTCTAAACCTCACTCCAAATGCTTGCGAAATTCTTTGTTCGATTGGAGCGAGTTATCAGCGTTTTATACCGAGTATACTATTGTGAAAACAAAAAAGTTGCAACGCGGTGTTTGCTTACTTTTGAAATTCAAACGGCAGTGGAAAAAATAGCATGGGAAATGAAAAGATTTGTTCCCATTTTCGTTTGAATTTTAAAAGTACGCAAACACCGCGTTGCTATTTTTTTGTTTTCACAATACCGGTCACGCATTTCTACAACCCCGATCGCAAGTATTTCTCCTCTCCCCCTCGCAATCTCTCACTCTCTCATCACATGGAGTGGGCGGAGTTCCCTCCCCTTTTTGCAAAATGCGGCAAAAAATTTGCGGAAATCAGTTCGGCCACCACGGAAAACCAGTTTTATTTGAAATTGTACATATAAAAACGAACGAATTCCGGTTTAAAATATGCGCCCTAATGAGAGCTAGTAACGTGACAGACAACTTTTTGATAAGACGTCATTTAAAAAATCGCGACAAGAAAAACCTAATCGGGGGACTAGAATTGCGTGGCCGGCATTCAAAGAACCGCCGTGAATTTGAAATTGTACGTACAAATCAGACCAATTCCTGTTTTAAATATGCAGTAACGTGACAAACAATTTCGCGATCCGAAGTCATTTAGAAAATCGCGAAGTTGCCGGTGGCAGTGATCCCCCCTCAACTCCGGCGTTGTCAAAGGGCGCACGCGGTGGCATGCAACGACACTCCGATGTCCCGCCGCGCGCAGTTTAGTCTGAACGGACGGTTCGTTTTTGAGCGGGTTAGAAAACAGTTTTTGTTTTGTTTTTCTGGTTTTGTTGGTTTTTTTCTTAATTTTCTGTTTGTTGTTTGTAAATTATCGCTCCTTTAGGGCAATAAAATCGTTTGTTCTTCGTTCTTCGCGTTATTTTTATAAAAGGAACCCAAAGAACCGTTGTAAACGGGCTATTTGGGGGCCGAACCGGTTTTATTGATTTTTTCGGGAAATATTTGATTTTTGCGCAATAGTTTTGAATAAAACTCGGCGTATATTGAATATTCTCTGAAAAATCGATAATTTTCGCGAATTTTGAATAATTTTCGCGGAATTTTTGAAGTTTGAAAGTTTTTCGCAGTTTCGAAAAACAATTGACGTGTGGTATTGAAAATACCCGGTATATTTCGAACGTTAAAGAAAAAATTCATATTTTTCGCGAATTTTGAACAATTTTCGTGGAATATTTTGTTTCACCGGTTGAAAATCGCTGAAATTCGCACAAACCTTTTGAATAAAAGTTTTGTCTGCAGGAAACGACCAAGAACCGTTGTAAACGGGCTTTTCGTCCTCTGATCGCGATCTTAACTTTGATCTGCTCTCTCACCGGCATCACAATTTTCGACGCATCGCATAGATCGAAGTTTGGCTTTGCCAACACTTCCACCTGTTTCTCCCACTCCAGACACCTTCTCTTAAATCGCTTCCAAGCTCCTGTCGAGATGACCGATACGACCGCACCACGATGCTCGAGAAAAAGGTATGGTGGCCAAGAATGAAAGCATGGATAACAAAATGGTCGAGAGAATGTCAACAGTGTTTGTGTGGAAATGCAAAACATATTTTGACCTCCCCATTGACAGAGACCCCACGAAAAGGGGGGAAAGTGTTGAAATGTGGGAACGAAAAGGGGGGAAAATGGGCGGGGCCTAATTTTTTTTGGATTTTTTTTTCGAAGAATCGATCATTTTAGTTTCAAAAAAATTAAAGAAACCCAATTTGTACATAAAACTATTATTAGCAAAAATGTCGCAAGAGTTTGCGGCACTTTTGCGGTTGGCTCCGCCCATTTTCCCCCCTTTTCGTTCCCACATTTCAACACTTTCCCCCCTTTTCGTGGGGTCTCCATTGACACCTATTGAGGCCAGTGAACCACTAGAAATTGTGGCGTTGGATTTGTTGGACTTGGGTCGAAGTGCCAACGGAAATCGTTATGTTTTGACGATTATCGACTTGTTCAGTAAGTACGCTGGAGTTTGTGCAATTCCGGACAAGTCTGCGGAGACAGTGTCAAAGGCGTTCGTAGAAAGTTGGATGCTGAAAGAAGGGAGAATCCCAAAAGCCATTTTGACAGATCAAGGTCTTGAGTTTGCGAATGCAACGTTTGAAAAGGTCGCAAAAATGTCAAACATCAAGATGATACGGACAAAAGGGTATCATTCGAGAATGAACGGTGCGGTGGAACGGTTTAACAGAACTATTCAGACTGTCTTGAAAAAGATAACAATCATTCCGGCCGAGTGGGACGAAAAACTGCCGTATGCAGTTTTCGCGTACAACTCGTGCCGACACGAAGCCACAGGAGAAAGCCCGCATTATTTGATGTACGGACGAGATGCTAGGGTACCGATGAAATCGGATGCGGAAGAACAGATCGGGAAGTATCAGGTAGACGTGGATGACTATAAATTCCGTCATGCTGAACAGATGAATAAGGCTCAAGAAGAGACCAGAGTGCATATTAAGAAAGAGCAAGAAAGTACGAAACGGTGGTTCGATGAGAAATACAATGTGCAAAAACGAAAGTTTCCGGTGGTGGGAGATAGGGTGTTAATAAAAATTCCAGCAGAAAAGCTAGGATCAAGAAACCCTAAGTTGGCCAATGACTGGAAAGGTCCATACCGGGTGTTGAAAACAACCGATAACTCGGCAGAGGTGCAAATGATTGGGGATGATGAAAAGTTATGGATTCCGTGGGAGCAAATTAGGAAAGTTCCAAAGGAAGTTCCTGAGGTTCATTGTGAAACTATTGCGAGGCGCGGAAAGCGGGGGAGAAAAAAGATCGCAGTGAACAACGTGGGAAAAAGGGAAAAAACACAGTTTGATGTTGAAAACACAAATTATTACAGAAATATCATCACGGATGGTTGTGACTGCCCGAGTGGAAAGTGTCAGTCGAAAGAAGGACTGACGACAGCATATTCGGTGGAGGAGTTGGCGCTACTAATTCTGGCGAAAGCCGAGAACGTTGCGGCGGAGGATGTCGCCCTGATCATCCACTCGGAGGAATTCAAGAACAAGCTCGGCGACGCCGATAAGATCAGTGCGTTAAGGAGATTTGCAAGAATATGCCCAGCCGTTGCTCGAACAATCATGCAGGACAGTGTCACTGGAGACCAATGGAGGAGCGCAGCGCATAGTTTAAAAGAGGAAGTTAAAGAGAAGAACAAGCCGAAGAAGACAGCGATCAGAGAGAAAGTGGTGGTGATTGGGCCTAAGATGGGAATTAGATCGAGAGCCATATTCGAATTCCGTGCCGCCACCATAGAAAATTGGTCGGAGAAATTCGATTGGACCAGCGTTGAAGACGTGGTTGTGTTGGCAGAGTGGACGAAGACAGCGTCCAACAACGAGCTGATGGTGAAGTTGGTGGAAGCGGTTGCCAAAGAAGTCACAAATGTGACAGTGGTGCCAAGTCGAATGACTTGCACTTACGATGAAGTGCCCGCGATCACGGAATACCGGATCAAAGCACTCAAGACGGCGGCTAACGTGGTACTCGTCAACCCATTGATGTTGGTCGGAGAGAAAAAGGCCCCGCTGATACTATCGGAGTGCAAAGGAGGATCGATCGACCGGTTGGTGGAATTTTTGGAGTGGGTGCTGCCAGGACACAAAATAGTGGAGCGTCTTTCGCGAGATGCCGAGGTGGCAGAGCCGAGTGCCAAGAAGCACAAAGGAGCGAGATGAGGCGACGAGTGAGAAATTTTTATATTAATTTCGTGTTGTTTTAAATTAGTTAATAAGCGAATAGCTTTAAAGTTAAATCCCCAACCCCTAGTAGTTTTGAGGGGAGAGATATTGTAGGTATTTGTAGTTTGATTTGTAAAATCGTGTCGGGTAGCTAAATCTGTAGTGGTGGGACAGGAGAAGAATGTAAGGCGTGGCCCGTGCTATACCCTTGTGCATCCGGTCGGGGTCCGGATTTGTTGAAGGAGGGGGAAGTTGCCGGTGGCAGTGATCCCCCCTCAACTCCGGCGTTGTCAAAGGGCGCACGCGGTGGCATGCAACGACACTCCGATGTCCCGCCGCGCGCAGTTTAGTCTGAACGGACGGTTCGTTTTTGAGCGGGTTAGAAAACAGTTTTTGTTTTGTTTTTCTGGTTTTGTTGGTTTTTTTCTTAATTTTCTGTTTGTTGTTTGTAAATTATTGCTCCTTTAGGGGGCAAATTATCATTACCTACCTTTTCTTTACCTACTTTTGTTCAGTTACCTACCTTGATCATTACCTACCATGATCTTTACCTACTAAAATCGAAAACACTCTTTACCTACTTTATCACTACCTACCACAATCTTTACCTACCTTCATCACTACCTACCTTCATCATTACCTACCGTGCTCTTTACCTACCAAATGCAAAAATGTTCATTACCTACCTTTAACAATATCGCATTGTTTAAAAAATCAGACACATTTATGGAAAGTTATTACATGTTTCTCCGATGTTTTTTTTAAGAATTCGCAAATTTTCAGAAGTGAAACATATTTAGAAAAACATCCTTCTGAAGCACGAATTTTGCTGTGGAAACTTGGAAGTTTCTTGTGATTTTTAACGTTTTAAATGTACAGTACCGGACAAAAAAGATATCATATTTTGGTTTTTGAGTATAACTTTTGAATGGAGGGGTTCTGAAAATTTGCATTTTTTAGTTGACTATGGGTCAATCGGACAATTTTTCTGAAAATTTGCATTTTTTAGTTCTGAAAATTTCTGAAAATTTGTTCTGAAAATTTGCATTTTTTAGTTGACTATGGGTCAATCGGACAATTTTCAGTTGACTTACAGCACTTTGAGTATCAGGGTCCACATGGGTAAGCCAACTATAACTTTTATTGAGAATCACCAAAACCAAATAAACTTGGTTTTTTAACAGTTTTTATCTAATTTGCCCTAATTTTCTTCGGTTTTGGTAACCCTCAATAAAAGTTAAAGTTAACTTACTCATTTGGACTGCTGTAAGTCAGCTGAAAATTGTCCGATCGGCCCATAGTCATCTAAAAGCATACTTTTAGTTTTGAAACTTCATTTAAAAAAAAATTTCGAGTATTGAAAATCTGAAAAAAAAAATTTTTTGGGTCGAAAACTTAGCATCTGAAATTAAAAAAAAAATTGCAGTATTCAAAAATGACCAAATCCATTTTTGGAGCTTGTAAAAAACATTACGGGACAGATTCATGCGAATTTTCAAAACCGTAGCCCTCACCATTCAAAAGTTATACTCCAAAAACCAAAATATGATATCTTTTTTGTCCGGTACTGTACATGTAAAACGTTAAAAATCACAAGAAACTTCCAAATTTCCACAGCAAAATTCGTGCTTCAGAAGGATATTTTTCTAAATATGTTTCACTTCTGAAAATTTGCGAATTCTTAAAAAAAACATCGGAGAAACATGTAATAACTTTCCATAAATGTGTCTGATTTTTTAAACAATGCGATATTGTTAAAGGTAGGTAATGAACGTTTTTGCATTTGGTAGGTAAAGATCACGGTAGGTAATGATGAAGGTAGGTAGTGATAAAGTAGGTAAAGAGCGTTTTCGATTTTAGTAGGTAAAGATCATGGTAGGTAATGATCAAGGTAGGTAACTGAACAAAAGTAGGTAAAGAAAAGGTAGGTAATGATAATTTGCCCCTTTAGGGCAATAAAATCGTTTGTTCTTCGTTCTTCGCGTTATTTTTATAAAAGGAACCCAAAGAACCGTTGTAAACGGGCTATTGCGACAGAAAAACCTAATCGGTGGACTAGAATTGTGTGCTCGGTAATAATAGAATCACCGTGTGGAGTTATTAAACATGAGAAGTTAGACAGTTAGACAAAACGATAATAGTGAAAAAACAAAGATGCGCAGATAACATAATACAACACACCTGACGTTGTCAGTGAGGGCGCAAATACAGCTTGTTTGGCCCGGCAAAACAAGAATTGAAAGTCAGAAGCTGAGATAATTAAGGTTGTAGATTTTGTAGTCAGTTGCTGACATCCTTTAATTCAATCTTTCTGAAAGTTGATTTTTTAACATTTGAGAACGATTATTAATGGTTTTAAAAATCAAAGATATGTAGAGCAAAGTTACGCCTTATTATTTACAGCGCAGAAAAAAACCTTCAAAAACTGTTTTCCGGCATTTTGGCTCAAGAAAGAGCAGGGTGTAATCTTTGGGGGAGTATCGATATTAAAATATTCAATGTTTTTTATGGTCCAAAAACCTAAAATCGCTCCATATCGTAACCGAAGACATGGTTTGCGGGGAGATTTGGACCAGGCTCTCATTTTTTATTGATTTCGAAACCAATGAGAACAATTTCGTCGGTATTGTGTTTTCAATCGAGTTGCAGCATAAAAACACGAAACCCCACCCACTTATCTGTTCCCAACCACGCAAACACAGTGCTATTTGAAGAGACGCAGACAAAAAAGGGATAGCAGATTCATGTTTTCATAATGAAACTAGTTCGAAAACACAATAATGCCGAACTTATAGTCGGCGAATGCATCATCAGCCTCGCTCTACCGCACTTTTCAATTTTCAACAGTGTAGTGCGCCTATTTTGAAGCGGAAAATCAAATTCTAACTGCAACTCGTCGTGGATACGTTATTTTCCGTTGAAAAGAAGTGTAAAACTATAATTCGAGTTAATCTTGCAAGTGCAACACTGTTTTACAGGGATTTTAGCAGTAGAGCGAGGTTGATGATGTATTCGCCGACTATATGTTCCTTCAAAACTTTGATGAGCTCTGTAAATAAACAAAACCTTTTTTCATACATTACTTCCCGAACTTCCAGATAGTTGTGGTTGGCGATGGAGCGAGTGGAAAAACCTCAATTTGCCAGCGTTTTGCCAAGGAATCATTCGAAAAGACGTACCATCAGGTATCCTCCATGTCAACCACCATCTGCACATTTTCCCATCCTATTTCAGACTCTGGGTCTCGACTTCTTCTCCCGCCGAATCATGCTTCCTCAGGAGCTGCAGGTGCTTGTACAGGTGAATTTTTACAAATTGCGTTGCATCATTTTTTTTTTATCTGTTTCATTTCAAGGTCTGGGACATTGGGGGTCAAAGTATCGCTGGTGAAATGATAGACAAGTACTTGACGGGCGCAGACGTCGTCTTTCTCGTCTACGACGTCACCAATTCGAAATCGTTCGAGAACGCCGGTGACTGGTTGGCCGTTGTAAAGAAGAACACAAAGGACAACGTGTCGGTCAGTTTGGAACGTGCCTATGTACTAGCGATTGGGATGATTAAACTAAAAACTCAAAAAGTTTTATGTTTCAGCCAGTAAAGCTAGTGTTGATGGGCAATAAGACGGATTTGGAGGAGAGAAGAGTGGTGTCCGTTGAGTCGCACAAAGCTTTTGCCACTCAGAATGATCTGATGTCCACATATGTGTCCGCAAAGACTGGTGATACAGTATTTTTGACGTTTAGGTAAAATGATTAGATTATCAAACATTTTGGTAGAACAATATTAAAAAAAAAACGACGTATTTTGCAGGCAAGCAGTTGCAGAAGTACTTAATGTGGGTCTGTCAAGGGCAGAAGTGGAAGCCGATATCGAAATTGTTAAGGGAACGGTTATTGAACCAGTTAAGGTGAGTAAAATGGCAAAAAAGAGGGAGAAGATGTAAAATTGGGTAAAATTGGGTATTGTGTGGAACATTTTCTGGTTCAGTGGATAATTGGTGATGTTTGCGGATTTGCTAAACTTTTAGAACGATCTTAAGTGAAGTTGTGAAATTTTAGTAGCATAGCCTCATGGAAAATTCATCATTAAGCAAAACTAGTTGATTTGAGTGCCGAATCAAATTCAACATACAATGTTTTTAAAAAAACTTACATTTTGTCTATTTAAAACAGTTAATTTTTGCATATCTTCAAATATTTAGTTTTAAGAAAAAATATACGGAAGCACGGCGTGTTGGACGGAACGTTGGAAAATATAATTTAAACTGCGCGGGCTTTTTTCCAGAGAAAAAATTCTGGCCTATTGTGTTTTCAATCGAGTTGCAGCATGAGAACGAGAGATAAAAAGACATGTTTTCTCTGCTTCTCTTCGAATCGAACTGTGTTTGCGCGGTCGCGAGAAAAAAGTGGGCGGAGTCAGCGTTCTCATGTCGCAAGTCGACTGAAAAAACAATAAGCGTGGTCGCATTTTCCTACCGCAGGTTGCATTTAGCTGCGCAGTCACTTTTCTGCGTTAAACTGATACGAAGGGGAGACGCAGACAAGCAGATTGCAAGGATATTGTTGTTTTTGTAGCAAACTCTCGCCGGAGAGACGCCGACACTCAGCGGAGCGCGTTGCCCATAACGTTCCGGGCAGCAAGCCGTGCGGACGCTTGTTTTAAAAATGTTAGCATTTACATAGATACGTAGTGCACTGGGGCGCTTTTGCAGAGGTGTAGCTTTTTGACTGTCATTTTGCGGGGCAAATTGCCCACTAGCTGCCCATTAGCTGTCAGAAATCCACTGATCAGCGTATCATTTACCAGAGCTTATTTACTTGCGTTAATTACTTACTTCAAATTTTCCTCATTTTTTCAGCCCACCGAAGTTCAACACGTTCGTCGCTCTGACCAATCAAAGAGCACTTCTGTTTGCTCCATTTCCTAATTTATCAAGATAAAGAATTTCGTTTTTATTCTTCTTTTGCCAATCGCTAAATATTTTCAGTGAAGTTTGTGTTATTATTCGAAACGGAACCCGAACAAAAAAAAATTGAAAAATTGTAAAATACAGAGAAGTGAAGAATTGGAAAAAAAAGTAGGGCAAAGCGAGAAAAAAAAAGAGATCGAAAAGTTTTGCGAAAAGGGCAATCTATGAATGAAAGAAGGAACATTTCAAAGGGAAATTATTCTCTTTCTTAGATTTTGTCGGCAAGTTGAGCTTGCGAAGGATGGGTGACCGAGTGTTTTTGACGGTCGGCAATGGTGCGGCGAGCCACAATCACGAATCCGGCGGTTCCGATGAACAGGAATACGGTGAGAACGCACAGCCAAGTGAAGATGGTCATGTAGGGTGTGAGAAGAAGGACCACGACTGAGGAGCCACTCTGGAAAAGGGGGAGTTATGGTAATGATCTTTGGTGTTCTTAGGAGCTGATTTTCTCAGCTCATGCTGGACCGATGTGCACCAAACTTGGCGACCGATGTTTGTTGCGCATCGGTTAAGTGTGAAGGCTAGCTTTTACAATGGCACCGGGAAGGCCGGAAAACATCTTCTAGTTGAAATAATAGGGGAATTGTATACCTGGTATAGTTTGGAGAGCGAGAAGACTTGCATACGGCAGTCTGGAACTGCCACTTGGCAAATTACAGCACGAGCCATGGTGACACAGAAATCAGAAAAGCCGATGAGGAATCCAGTGATAAAGACGAGGTAGCGGCTGAAATAGGGATTTTGTTTAGGTAGGAAGATTGATTCCTTGATTATTAAAAAACAATATTTTATCCAGCACACAATTCGTGTTGAAAAACGATTCTGAATGGCTAAAATGAGCCGACTTTTCCAGCTTTCGCATCACAATAAAGGTAAATTTTGAATGTACCGCCAAACCAGCGCGCACAAGTGGCATAAACACGCACCCGGCCCCCTGTCGGGACACATCTACAGTACCCTGCGCCATTATATTTTAGGGCAGGTTGTGTGGGCCAGCGGGGAGCGGAAACTCAAAATTTCGGCATTTTTTTTTTAAATTAACCAATGAAAACATTTTAAAAGTGAAAGCAACTGGTAAATTTTAAAGTTTTTACGAAAAATTGACATGTCTCTGAAATGACAGTTGCCGCTCACCCCTGGCGTATACGAACTTTTGGTTACCCGTTCATTCTAGGCTGCTACTGGGATCGGATAAGTGTTCACCGTGAGAGCGAATTTATATTGTTGTCTCGAATTAAACTTAAAATGCAAACAGTCTTAATTTCCCCTAACTCTAACTTCCCCTTCCATTCCTAAATATAAAATTTCCTGTTCTTTGCACTTTGCATGAACTCTCTCTCATCATAGTGATCACACCTTTATGCTATCAAATCAACGTATCCGTAGTACAAACATGTGATCTCGTTTTTTCACCTGTCAATTCCAATCTTATCGCATTCACGGCTATCATGGCGATCTGGGCCACCAACGAAGAAAAAAACAAATTCAAAGCCTACCTTGGAGTCAAAAAGAGTGGCGCCGTTGTGGTCGGGCCAAATGTGGCCAGGTTTGGAATCGAGAGAACCGCCAAAACGATGATAATGGCGTAGCTGATGAAATTGGCGCCGGCTGTCACATAGAGGCCATAGTCGCCGGCTCGCTTGATGAGTGGTCGGAGGAAGATTCCGCCTAAAAATAGATACAGTTTTATTGGTCCCTGGAGGCCTTTATCCATCCCATTTTCACCTGACCGGCGTCTCGCCACGACAGTTTAAAGGTGCACACCGAAACACGTGGAAATTTGAGAGACGCGAGGCGAGGCGAGACGAGACGCCGGTTGTGTGGCTATAGTGTGGGTTCCTGTGGGCAACAGATGGAACTTTCCAGGATGGATAATAGGAGAAATCTTCAACCTTGATCAGTAAAAGAAGACACACTTGTTTACACTATTCTGTAGCCCTCACCACACCCGATTTGATTCGGTGTTTCTTTGAACTGTTACAGTTATCAGGTAAGTTCTCGAGTGATAAGTATCTCTTAACTGGTGGGGGAGGATACATTGGTGATCAATCAAAACGTTCTACAACCACTTTTTCTTTTTTTTATTTTATTTTTTGCAAACATTTTACATGCGAACAACACGTGTTTCATGGACAAAAATCAGGGTAAGAAAAAGAGAAGAAAAATTAAAAAAATTTTTTTTTCAATTTTTCGTTTTGTTGCAATTGAATTGTTTGTTGCCACCAATGCTTTGTCAGCTTTCTTTAAAAATTTTCATTTCAATTTTTGTTCAATTGTTGAACGAAAAGAAAAGAACAATGAAAATGCCTAGACGAGGTGGAATTTTCGCCACCGAAAACGTGTAAGCGACGAGACGCAGACGCGATAAAGCGTTTCCACGCGGCGCAACCGCAGCGCGCATTCCGAATACCTACCAATAGCCTCTGCAAGTCCCATCGACACCGAGTAGATTCCAATAATGTAAATATCAGTTTTAAAAGTGTATGTGAAGGATAAAGTGGTCGGGTAGACAGTCATCAGGAAAGAAACTGCAAATCCTTGGAAAAAGAAGAACGGCATCAACAGCAAAAGATTTGCAGCCTTGAAAGCTTTGAGAAGTTGTTCTGAAACTCATACTATCTTAACCAAATTCGCACTGTAAAACTCACTGATCTGATTGCTAAACGACGGCACGACAGTCGAGCTTTTCGACGCAATCGAATCATATTGTTTGGTGGGCAGAGCTGTGAAAACAATGACGGAGAACACGTTCAAAATGAACATTGTCCCGTAGATGAATCTGATTTGCAGATCCGTGTACTCAATGCCGTTTCCATTTGGAGTGTGCAATAGGAAACAGAGCACAATAAGGGCGATTCCACCGAAGAACATGCTGGCGTGTCCGACAGCCGTCTCGATTCCAGTGTTCGACTCGATGGTTCTACGAGACGAGTGCTCGGACAAGTATTGGCCCTCTCCGTTGTTGTAGACTAAAAGTTTCTTGTTATTTTGTGTTGATTTGGGTTGGGTTGAAAAACTACCGTATGAATTCTAATATGCCGACATGATGAAAAATAAGAAATAGAACGGCATGTCAGGCTATTAGAGTAAAAACGGTATTAATAAAAAATAAGCTTACAAGAGTATCCAATCCCCATGAGCGCTTGTGTCAGATAAAAGTAGTACTTGTTGAGGTGGAAGAATCCGAGGTAGTAGAGGGCGAAGAGCGCGGAGGCCAGGGTCAGGAACCATTTGCTCGGGATAAAGTGTTGGAGGGATGGTGTGATGAGCGTACAGACAGCAAAGGCGGAAAGATGGAAGGCGGCTCTGAAAAAGGGTTTTCAATTACGGAGGTGCTGTAAAGTCTGTTTTGATCTGTAGTTGCTCGCTCGTTTGCTTGCTTTTCACTACCACTCTGTCGCGAGGAGGTGTCAAAAAGCGGCAAGATTTTGCTGCAGCGTCAGCGCGGGTCTCGCAGCGGTTGAAGAAAAAGACAACTGTAGCTGAGGAGACGCAGAGAAAAATAAAGTTTTGCCGTTTTCGTCTGACAGCACGGTAGGAACCAGTAATATTGACGTTATGTATTGTTGTAGATGTTTTTTTTTCGGTGTTTGCGGACTGGCTCTGACAACCGTAATCCTCAACTTTTGGTTTTTGTTTTTAACTTTTTAATACATAATTCTTCCACACCTACTCTTTGTGGAAAACACTTTTTAATTTTGCAAGCATGCTTGCATTTTTGCTAGTTTTTTGCGATTTTTCTCAAATATATAATAGTGGAACATTTTGAAAAAAATTGAGAAAATCTGATAAAATTATGTCTAATGGTACGCCCAAAGTATTTTTCTACAGTAGACCGCCTAACCTGCAGATCAAATAAAAAAAACAACTGAAAACATGTTTTCAAACAAAACAAACATTTGAAATTCAAATTATTCACTTCGCGCGTCACCAAGATGTGCAGGTTTGGCGGGATACTGTAGAAGTTACTTTGGACGCCTGTTTTCGTCTTTTTTGCGCTTTTTTTTTACTCTGGAGGTACCATAAAAGAACGTGTCCGCAAACACCGATGGCTAGAAAGTTAAGAAGCAAAACTGAACTATTATTATACGAAATTGGGAAAATGGTGCTTGTAGATATTTCGACTTCACCCAATTGCAAATGGCGCACATAGTTTTGAAATCGACGAATTTACATATGAATTTGAAATTAATCTCTTTTAAGCACAAAAAACACTTTCCAAATAGCTACAAAAATGGCGCAAAATTTAATTTTCAAGGCGCAGAAAATTGAGTGTTTTTGAAATGTTTAATGAGGATATTTGCGGACTATTTTCCTGCACCTCTGCGTCTCTATTTTTGCGAATTCTCACAAAAAAATTATGGAGGCGCAGAGAAATGCGACAGGGCGCGTTTGCATTTACATAGGATCTATTTAGCACGCCGTGCAGAAATTTGTAGCGCGCTCCACGGATGAAAATTTAATTTATAAAAATCTGGCATCAAAAATTGACCGCGAAACCAATTTTTAAAATACCCAGACATACTCACCCATAATATCCAGCGTAAACTGAGATGGTGTCCGGCGATTTTTGATGAATCGAATGGATGACCGACTCGCCGATGAACTGCTGAAGTGAGTAGCCGGTGTAGAGGAAAAGCGTGCCAAGACCGAGAAGATATGTGCAAAGGAGTTCATGACGTCGAGGCGTCAGTTCCATCCAAAATCTGGAAATCAAAAAATTGTTGAGTGGAAACTAGTAAGGTAGGAATCAAACGAGACATACACACGTTGAAAAAAGACAATTTAGACAGTTTAAAATACCTCTTCGGCTTGGCCGAGCTCTCCTCTAACACGTACGGGACGTTTGATGGTTCCATTAGAAAAACAAGAGTAATATCTGACACTGATTGGCTTCGGGGAATGGAAAAGGAATAGCCCTAGAGGTACAAAATGTTTGATATCGTATCGTATCGTATCGCTTAGTTTCGTTTCGTTTTGTTTCGCGAAATGGACAGAACGCTCCGCCCATTTTTCGACGGTGAAACACGACCTTGAAGTGGATGGAAAATAGGGGTTTTTTGTTGGTTTACCGATCTCAGATCTTTGCAGTTTATAGGTATGTAAATCAAAACAAAAGATAAAATGTGTTTTTTTAGATTTGAAATTTTGAAAAATCACGCACGAAAAGTACATACAGTTACAAAAGGGGGATTGAACAATGTTCTAGATGGTTCGGTTCTAAAAAAAAAGAAACGTCATCTTTTCTTTTCCCTTTTCTTTCACGTTTTTTCACGTCATTGACGCCTTCAAGTACTGGTCGCGGCGATCATAAAAACAAAGGTACATATATAATACATATGATAGAATTCATCAGATTTCAAACATTGGAAAGTGATAAAATGATGAAATCTTTATATCACTTTCCGAAACAATAAGCCATGCGTCATAGAATAAGAATATTGCCTGCTTTTTAAGTAAAACTAATAATGAAAAAAAAAGAAAAGGTGACAAGAATGGAAGACATGTCTGAGCGGGGCAACACCCACCAAATGACCGCCCATCCGACCGGAGACCCGACCGGAGAGAGCAGTGGGTGGAGAGAGCGAACGAACGGTTCGTATTGTTTTCCACAAAGAGTAGGTGTGGAAGAATTATGTAAAGCACATATTATTTGAATAAACATAAACATTGGTTCACAAGATCAAATTGGTCAAAGGGTACAAACAGCGAACAATTCAGTGTTCAAAAGTTACCGTAGCCAAGTTTTATAGATTGCTCCTATTGTTCTTGAATTTTTTTTTTGTTATTTTTCTCTTATAGAGGTTGCAAAAATTATTTTTTTTAAACAATATTTTCCTTCCAAATTTTTTGAGCTTGTCTGGAAGTGTTTCCCAAAATTTTCCAAAGTTTCAGAACAAAGGGGCCTTTCGAAAAGTAGACAAAATAAATTTTGATTTTTTTTTTTGAAAAAGAAACCCTTTCGCAGATACTAATAATTAGATTCACCAAGAAAATCCTGCTACCTTATTTCGGAATGAGCCTATGTGGTTCTGGCAACTGTCTTTTTTAATGCTTTTTTGCAGCCGACCCCCACAAGCTTTATTCAACCTTTAAATTGAAGCATTTCGTTTGAATTCTAGAAAAATTAAAAACGTTCACTTTGTGCCAATTTATGCGAATTCATATTTTACGAAATACATTTTTGAGGTAGAGAGCTTGTAAGCGACGAGACACAGACTGAGAGAATGTTGCCACGCGACGGAACCGCCGCGCTCAAGCGTCGGCGGCAAAAAAAATCGTTTTGAAAAATTGCGGCAAAAACTAGAAGTTACTGAGCATTCCTAAATATTCCATCCTTTTCATTCTAAATATTGTGTTTGGATATGTTCCATGGAGTGCCAAGTAACACTCAATTATACCTCTAGCTCTATCTAATTAGGGAGTCCAAATACAGGTGTGAACAGAACTTGGCACGTGTACTGTACGAATCTTCACTTGTCTGACATTTTATTTGTTGCTCTATTTATCTGTTCACACTTCAAAATGTGTCAGGAAAAGGGGTGATTGTCACTAGGGTGTGAAACAAAAATCGGATGAATGATTTTGAGATCAAGAAACAAAACTTCCATGCAATCTGAGCCGGTCTGGTTCAGATCACGCTGTGCTAGACCCTACTTAAAGGGAGGCTACACTGAATCAGAACTATGTCGAATCAGAACTGTTCCAGATAAGAACCAGTTTCTTTTCGAACGTGTACGTGTCGAAACTGGTATATAAAAGTTAGCAAAACCGCATTCTTTAGTGCAAAATAATTAATTTTCGAAATAATTTTTATTTTCGTACTTTGAGGATCATTACCTTGTTTTTTTTGTTATTTTTATCAAAAACTTTAGTTTATAGTTATTGTAGGTTAAAATTTCCGAGGAAAGTAAAAAAATTAAATAAATTCTCACAAACTGCACGAGTTGCGAGCTGATGACATTCCCTTTCAAATAGTTCGGATGCAGAGCAGTTCTGATTCGGGAAAGCCTCGCGGAATCAGATTTGAAATCACTCTGATTAGACAGTACTGCCCGATCGGGGAGCACGTTAAACTTGGTATGTTAAGACTTCTAGAAATAATTGGGATCTAACTGTCCTGAAATATCTTTAGCTTTTTTTTTATCGGAGTAGCATGGAAGCAAATCTGCCCAAAAGCAGCCCCTCTGCCATAACATAAAACAAACTTTATTTTTCAAGATTGCATTAAGATCAGATAATTAACAAAGCATTAACATATTTAAAACAAACGCAAAACAAACAAATAAATTACCTCTGAATCCTCTCCATCGTCATTTTGGTTCGCGTCCTTCCGCCGTCCGCTCTCGACTTCTCTTACCTTTGGAATCTGCCCGAAAGTACCCTGATTTTAAGAGGCGGAGTCATCACATTCTGTTATTTTTTTCCTCCCACTTTCTCCACTAATTTGCCACCGTAATCTGATCAATCCAACAAAAAAAAATAATACGACAAAAAAAGCCTTCTCTGACGGAAGAAAGAAGTTTCGAAGGGCGAAGAGCTAACCAAACTATTTGGACAATTATCAAGGTGCTAATTAGACTACAATTAACAGTGTGCTTGCTACGTCTTCTTCTTTGTATTCATTCTTTTCTTTTCTTTTTTGCCATTGTTTCACCTGCAATTTGACCGATTCGATTGCGCATACCGACGCGCACGGAACACTTTTTTTGCAGTTGACCGTTACCGTCCTGAGACACACACACACACACACGCAAAACTGACTGATAATTGTTGATAAGGAATATGTCGTCGCGAATTTGCATCAAACTGTCTCATTCTACAGAGCTTCCACGCTATTTCGTCGGCGGATTCGCTGCATTCCCGGTGAACGATGATCAGAGAGCGTCCGAGTCGCGAACCGAATCGAATAAAAAAGAACGTTCACGGACAAATCATGTGGCCTAGGTGCCATAGTTTTTGTTTCTAGAAGAGAGGGGTACTGTAATTTGATAAGCCTTATTGAACTTTTACTCGAATAACTTTTCATTGCAAAAGTTGGAGATAGTGGTAATTTGCTAGGGATTTAATTCTTCTCAACGTCCACGTCTTGTTATGGAGATCCTTCATTTCTTGCTGATTTCTGTTAAAAAATGTTTATGTTTAAAAGTTTACTGTAAATGAAAACGGTAAATGATTTTTTTTCCCCGCATGGCAAACTGAATTTTTGGAGTGTTCACTGGATTAAGGACACTATTGTGTTTTCAACCGATTTGCGACATGAAAACGCAAGTCTGCATTCACCGTTCTGTCTGCGTCTCTTCAAATATCAATTTGTTTGCGTGGTCGGGCACAAACAAGTGGGCGGAGTCTCGCGTTCTCATGTCGAAAGTCGATTGAAAACACAATATGTAACACCCGTAAAAGTGTTCTTGGCTGCTGAAAATGTTATTCATCGTCTAGAGAATTATTTATAGTCTTCCTTAAAAAGTGCACAAAAAATGCTGGCCGCCAGTTTCCTAGGCCGCGACTACGTGTACTCGCCGTGGTTTTCTACTTCTTTGTAAAAATCGTTAAAAAATGGGGGTTTTTTTTTGGCGATTTCGATGTGATAATTCCAATACTAAATTTCAAGCCACTTTCCTCAAAAAAAGTTGGCACCTCCTTTAAAACATACTTTTAGATTTCGGAAATACCGAAATGCCAGAAAATGCGGTAAAAAGATCGGTGCCTCATGCTGGAATCGAACCAGCGACCTTCTGTTTACTAGACAGACGCTCTGCCACTGAGCCAACACAGGTAAAACGGGGTTAGCGAAATATTAGTAATTAGTTTGCGAATAGTTAGCGAAGGGAGAACAATCCATTACCGAATGAACTCACCAATCGATTACTAATCATTCGCTAATTGCTCGACTACCACTGAGAAATCCTTCAGTAATCACTTGTTTCAAATATTTAATCAAAAATCAATTTAGTTTTATCAATTCATATTTATTCCGAAAATAATAACAGCATTAACACAAAAGGCAAAAAACAACAATTTGATGGAAAATGGTATAAAAAATCACTGCGAGTGGACACTGCCGGCCGTGTCTTCGTTCGATATTGGAACATTGTCATCTGGCTCGAACTGATCTAGCGGTTGTCGAGTTTCGCTGTTCGATGACAATGTTGCAGATAATTTCCATTGAACGTTGGAAATCTCATTTCTGAAAGAACACACATTATATACAAACTCAGGCAACTCATTTCTTGCTATAATAGGAAAATTTGGAACTATAAACTAGTAATTTATAGATATTTGGCGACCTCTTATAATTCCAAAAACTTCTGCTCAAATTCCAAAATTTTCTGCCAAGATACGCATCGCTGTACAGATTCCAAAAACTTCTGTACAGATTCCAAGAATTTTTCGAATCTGTCAAGATCCCTTTATAGTTTGTAAATTTCTATATAAGATTTGTATTTCCTAACAAGATCTGAATTTTCTGGACAAGTTCCAACATTTTCTATTCAGATTTGGATAATACAGCTCTTTTTCGGTAATCGTTCGCTAACCCCGTTTTACCTGTGAATGAGGCGGACGGAAGGCGCGGCTGGCCAAGCCTTTATGTCGCCGCAGTATGCAGCAAGGCCATTCATTCGTTATCAGATTTTCATTCGTGAAACGCGATAGATTTATTGTAGACGGCTGGCGTGAAAGGACCGGAATACTGGCTTCGGGTCCGTAAATCCAGAGTATGGGAGGAAAGGGATTACAATTTTTGGTTGATTTTTATGAAAATCATATTTTTAATGAGACTGATTTTTGGAGGCTACCCCGAATCAGAACTGTCCCAAATCAGAACTGTCCTGAATCAGAACCGTGTCCTGAATCAGAACTGTTCGTATCAGAACTGTCATAAATCAGAACTGTCCTGAATCAGAACTGTTCGAATCAGAACTGTCCTGTATAAGAACTGTCCTTTATCAGAACTGCCCAAAGCAGAACTGTCCCGAATCAGAACTGTCCTAAATCAGAACTGCCCCGATTCAGAACTGTTCGTATCAGAACTGTCCCGTATCAGAACTGCCCCAAATCAGAACTATTCAATAAGCATGCTTACGGCCTAATATGTTGTTTTTTCATGATAAAACAAATTTTATTTAAAGATAGTTCTGATTTGGGGCAGTTCTGATACGAACAGTTCTGATTCGGGACAGTTCTGATACGAACAGTTCTGCTTCGGGACAGTTCTGATTCGGGACAGTTCTGATACAGGACAGTTCTGATTCAGGGCAGTTCTGATTCGGGAACGTTCTGATTCGGGGTAGCCTCGATTTTTGCTCATCTAGATCATCTGCTTAGTTTTGATGTCATTTTTTGGCGGACGTATTGTCGCCCGGTTTTCGATCCTTGTTCTGTACTCTTCCAGCATTTGAGATCTGAGCCTCGCCAGTTCCACTCGATTGCTTCTCGGCATATTTTCCTCGTCTTCGCTCACCTATGGAAGGGGTTTTATCACAGCGCTGGGTGAATGTATTGAATGCCTAGATATTTTTTGACGAAGTTGGTGTGGTTCTTCTTCTGGACCGCCGCATTGCTTTCTCCACTCGTCTTCCTTAGCCCTCGTTGAGTCGAGTTGAGCTGGTCTGCGGGTGTGAAGGTCCTTGGCCGGATGGCCTGGTGTTATCATCGCCGCTATGGCGAATTGCTCGCTCCCCAGATCCAGTTCTTCTTTCAGTGACAGCATTTTGGTTTCATAGTACACGAGCTCCTTGGGTGTGTCCCATGTGAGAATCCCAACCGCATTTTCCTCAAAACCTACCTAAAAGTGTGGTGATGTGATTTTAGCACCATAGTTTTTGTTTCTAGGTGAGATGTGAACTGTTTGAAATCGAACTTTTTCATTGAAAAAAACGCGGAAAAGGGAATGAAACAAATCGATTATGCTGGATTGAAAAAAGAAACAATAATACCGCTACAGAGTGGAAAAATTCAAGACAAAATGAGAAACAAGTGTGAAAAGTATGGTGGTAAAACGGCTCCGCGACATCTCGAAACCGGACATCTCGAAACCGCGACATCTCGAAACCGCGACATCTCGAAACCGGACATCTCGAAACCGGACATCTCGAAACCGGACATTTCGAAACCGGACATCTCGAAACCGCGACATCTCGAAACCGCGTTAACAGGGGGAGGGTGGTTGAAAAGAGAGGTAGGAAGTAAAAATTGTTTTTTTCATAAATCAATGACTATTCAACAAAAAATGCAAGATTTGAGCATCATTTCTTTGGCGGCCGCCAAAAAAAGCTTACAGTACGCAAACTGTAGCTTGCATCAGAGGCACGGGTGGGACCAAAAAAAAAGTTTTTTCGGTCGTTTCTTTTGCTTTTTTTGGGTGAAACAGAAAAATTTGTTTTGTTCATGCATGTAAGAAAAAAAGTTTTTTTTTTAAGTCGCGGAGGCGCAAAACAATGCCTGTATAAACAAAAACTTAGCCGGGATATGCTCTGAATTGACAAAAAATCTCTAATTTTCAACGAAAACTTTGGAAAATTTCCATTCAACTCGCAGAAATACAATTTTTCTCCTGTAAACGTGTTTCGAGAGACGGTGACGAAACACGAGACGCAGACATCGGTGCAAGCGCGCTCTATTGTCAATTTTCTCTGCTTTTTAAAACCAATCTCCCGATCAGGACAAAAAATAATTTAACAAAAAAAAAATTTGTTTGTCCTCAAAAAATTGAAAAAAAAAAGTATCAAAACAATTTTTTTTCCTCAAAAAAAAACAGAAAAAAAAATGTTGTTCAAGAAAAAAATATAAAAAAATTGTATTTCTGCGAGTTGAATGGAAATTTTCCAGTTTTCGTTGAAAATTTGAGATTTTTTGTCAATTCAGAGCATATCCCGGGCATTGTTTTGCGCCTCCGCGACTTAAAAAAAAAACTTTTTTTCTTACATGCATGAACAAAACAAATTTTTTTGTTTCACCCAAAAAAAGCAAAAGAAACGACCGAAAAAACTTTTTTTTTGGTCCCACCCGTGCCTCTGATGCAAGGTACAGTTTGCGTACTGTAAGCTTTTTTTGGCGGCCGCCAAAGAAATGATGCTCAAATCTTGCACTTTTTGATTTTTTGTTGAATAGTCATTGATTTATGAAAAAAAAAATTTTTACTTCCTACCTCTCTTTTCAACCACCCTCCCCCTGTTAACGCGGTTTCGAGATGTCGCGGTTTCGAAATGTCCGGTTTCGAAATGTCCGGTTTCGAGATGTCCGGTTTCGAGATGTCCGGTTTCGAGATGTCGCGGTTTCGAGATGTCGCGGTTTCGAGATGTCGCGGTTTCGAGATGTCCGGTTTCGAGATGTCGCGGAGCCGGTAAAACAGGAGAAAATTAATGCAATAATCTGCTAGCTATTTTATTTTTTCTCGACGTCCACATCGTCGGTCTTGTTAATGAGATCCTTCATTTCCTGCTCATTTCTGTAAAAAAAACTCCGAATTAACTTTGGAAGAATGTTGATGGAGTTGGAGGTAACACAAACATGCCCAGATCAATTTTACAATATTCGGAAATCAGTCCCCTCACTTCAGCTAACGTAATTTTTTCCATAGACCATATTTTCACAGAGGGAAAATGAAAAAGACCATCTTCCTGGAGCAAAACTTTAAGAAAATTGTTGACAGTATCAGTGTTGGCCTGGAAGACGGCTTTTTCCATTTACTGATCCAAAAATTAAAATTTGGGACTTTTTGATCGACAGACCATCCACAAACTATCCCCAACCACCTATGGGACCACCCGCTGGAAAACCCCATTTCCATTGCGCTGACAATGTGAGGGGGCTGTTCGGAAATACCGAAATGCTAGAAGTCGGCAAAAAGATCGGTGCCTCATGCTGGAATCGAACCAGCGACCTTCTGTTTACTAGACAGACGCTCTGCCACTGAGCCAATGAGGCGGACGGAAGACGCGGCTGGCCAAGCCTTCATTTCGCCGCGGCATGCAGCAAGGTCATTCATTCGTTATCTCATTTTCACTGGTGAAACGCGATAGATTCATAGATTGCTGGCACCGGAATACGCATATAGTAACCATGAAACAGTAATTAAAGAATTGGAAAGATTCCTACCAAAACTACAGTACTCCTAACATACATCTACCGCATTTCACATGTTAAATACCTTGTACTCAAAAAGCAGAATTTTCGAAAAATTTATGAAACTTACGCCTTCTCAACTGGCTTCGATGCGGCAGTTCCCGCCTTGTCCAGACTGCAATTCTTAGTTTCTTGCAACAAGAAATAGGCGGCGATGATGTTGGTGAGTCCCAAACTCATCGAAATCATGTGCACTCCCGGCTCGTAAACCGTTTTGAGACCGCTCTGAAGAATAACAATTGAATAGATGATTGAAGATTTCTAAATAAACTCACCAGCATGGAAGCTCCAATATTGGCGAAACGCCCGACAATCGAGCAGGATGCTGTCGACGTGGCACGAACATCAGTCGGCATGAGCTCAGAGGCGCACAAGTAGCATGGCTCCCAGACGATTGAAGTGAAAACGAAGGCGGCAAGATAGGCGGCTGTGTAGTACCATTGTCCTTTCTCTCCAGCATACAGGAACGAGATGACACATCCGAAGAAGACGATTGCGAGGGATTGAGAGCAGAGAAGAACAAAACGACGACCCATCCATGGAAGGTAGCCGTCGGCAAAGCCCATGATCTAGAAGATGGAAAGTTGATGCAAGGTTTTGGCTATTTTTGATAAAACCGACTTCAAGGGCCGAACGTTATGGTCCTATTCAGATGCATTTTTCGGCTCTGTGGACGTTTCGAAACGTTTTTTTTTTTTTTGCATTTTTCCGTCATACTATACTCGTTATAAAACGCCTAAAACTCGCTCCAATCGAACAAAGAATTTCGCATGCATTTGGAGTGAGGTTTAGAGAAATCAGAGCAAAACATCGGGCACGGTCTCTCAGTTTTCTGCACTCTCTCGTCGCCAACGTGGCCGCGTCCTCCACTGTGTGAAAGGAGCGCGTTTGCAGCGCTACGTACTGAGAATAGTGGATTTTAATTCCCAAAAAAAAACATAAAATAATTGATAAAAAACGAACAATAAAATCAATTGCACGTGTAATTTGATGGCACTTGGCGAAAACCGCTATTGCCGGCCAGCCAAAATGGTCAAACGCGCTCCGCTGAGCTCAACGCAATGTTATTTTTATTTTGGTTTTCACGTTAAATTTATACACGAAATTATATAATTTGGAGACCAAAATTAAGATCGCATAGAAATGTCCTAGTTTCGAAATGATAGGTTCGAAACGTCCCAGAGCCCATTTTTCTGTTTTTTTTTCAATGCATTTTAATGCAGGAAAATTCATTTATTGTGTTTTCAATCGACTTGCGACATGAAAACGCAAGTCTGCATTCACCGTTCTGTCTGCGTCTCTTCAAATATCACTGTGTTCGCGTGGTCGCGCACAAATAAGTGGGCTGAGTTTCGCGTTCTCTTGTCGCAAGTCGATTGAAAACACAATAAATGCAGGTTTGCATTGTATTAAAATAGCATGAAATGTTATTTGAACAGGTCCAGTTAAAACTTCTTTTCCATTTGCGCCTCCAGTAATTTTTGGATATTAGCCGGTTTCGATGGCTAACTCCCGTTTGCGCCTAACTCACGCCAATCGCCTATTATGCGCCAATAAAAACTATCGTATTTACTCTAATTACCCGGTATGTCTAATAAGCCGATATGCAAAAAAATACTTTGAAAAAATTTCGTCAGCCTCTAATAGCCCGGCATCCAATTAGAAGGTTTGAAAAAAAAAAGCCGGCATGCCGGGCAAATAGAGTAAATAACTGCCATTTTCAAAGGCTAATAGCTAAAGAGCTGCCTAAAATTTTGAATTTGCAATGTCGGAACTTACAATTCTGACAACCGAGAGAAGAATTCCCGAAAGGAACTGTCCGATCCAAAAGTTCTTGGTCATGTCTCCTCCGCACAAATCGGTCAAATAGGCGGTCATTCCGGTTACGAACCACCTGAAAAACCACAGATTTCCAAACTTTTTATGCATCTAAACCCACATAAGCCAAAGAATAAGAATGTTCTTGCGGAGTTGAGGATCCGCAAAAACGGTGCAAATGTTGACAGCGGGCTCTGGAGGTTGCGAATCATCGGCTTTTGGTGGTGGTGGCACTGAATATCTTTTTTTTTTCTATACAATACGTCCCTAACACAATATTACTTGGCTCAAACTCCAATCCAGCCAGATCGGCAATACGTTTTCGGCTCTCTTCCGCCTCCTGATAGCGTCCTTTCTTGCGGAGCCAAATGTGAGATTCCGGAAGAACAAAGTAAACAATGGCCAGAGTGATAAGAGAAATGCAGGCGGAGACGTGAGAGGAAAGACGCCATTCTCCGGTGAACAGAGCGACCAGGGTGAGCATGATACGAGCGTTGGCCTGAAACACGAACGGTAAAAAAATATACTGTACTGACAATAAATCTCACCCAGTTACTAAAGGTTCTCAATTTGAATCTCTGATGTGGCGACACCAACTCGGAAAAGTACGCCCATCCGACAATCATTGTTCCGGCGATTCCGATTCCGGTAAGAGCACGGAAAAAGTAGAAGGCGGCGATTGAGTTGAAAGTGGCGGAGAGAGAAAGCGCTGGGATTCCGATGAGCATTGAGAGGATGAACGTCTTCTTTCTACCCATCTGATCAGCTACGTATCCGAGAATGATATTTCCGATGAGCACACCGACGTATTGGACGAACGCGGGACGGAAGTCCTTCCATCCGGGACGACAGTAGATTTCGAATTCCATGGCGGCCGACTGATAGTAGCTGTGCGATTTTTCGACGTGACAGTCTGATAGGGCAGATCCGGTGAGGTTAGCACAGAGATTTGGAAACTCGTTGTATTGGAGGCACTTGCTTTTCGGCACATCGTAGCAAACTCTTCCTGAAACGGGAAATTGGGCAGTGAGCATATCTTTCATATATATAGTCAGTACGGAGCGCTGCAAACGCGCTTTCTTCGCACAGTGGTGGACGCGGCCACATTGGCGACGAGATAGTGCAGAAAATTGAGAGAGCCGTGGCCAATGTTTTGCTCTGATTTCTCTAAACCTCACTCCAAATGCATGCGAAATTTTTTGTTCGTTTGGAGCGAGTTTTCAGCGTTTTATACCAAGTATATAAAAACCCAGATCGGGATCAGGGCTGTGCGAAAAATTTTTCGGACAAAAAATTTTTTCGGTTTTTTCGGTCATATTTCGAAAAATTTTTCGACCGAAAAATTTTCGAAAATTTTCGAAAAATTGGGATGCGTTCAAGACGCAGAGTATGTGCGCAGAATAACCAGCATTTTTATAAAATGTTTTTTTCACCAATGTGGATTTATTTTTGCACCTATTTCAATTAAAGGAGGTGCCAACTTTTTGGGAAAGTTGCTTAAATTTTAGTATTGGGTGGGGGATTTTCAAACATCACATCGAAATCGCACAAAAAAAAATGATCTGGTTTTTTATGATATTCTCAGTACGGAGCGCTGCAAACGCGCTCCCTTCGCACAGTGATGGACGCGGCCGCGTTTGCGACGAGAGAGTGCAGAAAATCAAGAGAGCCGTGGCCGATGTTTCGCTCTGATTTCTCTAAACCTCACTCCAAATGCATGCGAAATTCTTTGTTCAATTGGAGCGAGTTATCAGCGTTTTTTATCGAGTATAATAGTCATCAAATCGACCCGTGTGCCATATGTATTTGGCGCACGTCTCGAATTCGATGCCTATTCGCCATTTTCAGGCTGCGCACGTCCCGAATACGATGGCTATTAGCCGTTTTTTATGGCTATTATCCGTTTTCCATGGCTCTTAGCCACACAGCTGCCAATTCTTGCCGAATACGCGCCAAAAACTCTAGGAAACCGGCGACCAGCATTTTTCCCAAAAATATTCCTTTTTGAAATGGACAAAATGTATATTCCCTTTTACCTGGTGCAATTTTGGCCGATTTGAAAATAATTTATCAAAAAAATAGCAAAAAAATGAAAGAAATCGAAGAAAAAAAAACCGATTATTGCTGAAGGCAATACAATTTTCGAAAAGACGCGGTCGGCCGCCGGCCTAGAAAACCGGGCGCGCTGGCCTAGCAAATCTCGACTTCGTGTTCTCCCCGTGGTTTTCTATTTTTTTTTTATTTTGTTGTAAAATCCGCCAAAAACCAGAGAAATTTTTTGTGCCATTTCGGTATTATATTTGTAAATACGTCACTACTGATTTTTTTGAATGTATTAAATGAATAATCTGTTTTTAACTGAATTTCAGGAAAAAAACTACATTTTTCGAAATTTTTCGGTTTTTTCGGGAAAATAAAACCGAAAAATTTTTTTTCGGTTTTTTTTTCGTCTTAAAAAACTCGAAAAAAATTTTTTTTCGTTTTTTTCGGTCTAAAAATTTCGAAAAAAAAGTTTTTCGAAAATTTTTCGAAACTTATTTTTCGCACAGCCATGATCGGGATGTCTGTGCGCGTCCGCACTCGCCTTTTTGCAAGAAAATGCAGTGGACAAAACACGAATTAGGATTTGTATTTATTCAAGCGCACTACCGACTGAGCCACAGAGGACAGAAATCTTACCAAAACAGAGTGCGTATAAATGAATGAGGAAGAGTGGAACGTAAAAAAATGGAATGTGGCGACGAAGTCGCCAATAGGCTCTGTCAGCAGCCGCGCAGGACTGCGCAGCAGGCTTGTATGGGAAAAAAAACGATTTTTTTCGGTTTTTTTTTTTGAGTAATGGACCTATTCAAAGTACTGTAGAAAATCGGAAAAAATGACAAAAAACTGGGAGAAAACTCGGAAAATGCTCCGATTGGTCTGAAATTTTGGGAGAAACTGTCAAAAATGCTTACGGACTTGCGCAGAAAATCTTGGACCGAAATATCGATTTTAGAAATTTTTCAGAAAAAAAATCAATATTTTTTTAAATCGATATTTCGGTCCAAAATTTTCTGAGAAAGTCCGGAAGCATTTTTGACAGTTTCTCCCAAAGTTTCAGACCAATCGGAGCATTTTCCGAGTTTTCTCCCAGTTTTTTTGTCATTTTTTCCGATTTTCTACAGTACTTTGAATAGGTCCATAAAACACGGTGTACAGGATTTGAAAAGTGGGCGGAGCTGAGCAAACGCTCCCCACTGGATTTTTTCGCGCGAAATTCAAATTTTGAGGAATTTTTATGTTTTTCGGGAAAAAAGCATAAATTCTTAATTTTTTCCCAAATGTGCTGCAACGGAATTATAGCTGAGATTTTTAGAAACTTTTTAAGCCTAAGAACGTCGAGTTTGGTTCAGCCACCATTTCGGAATAATCGTTTTTAGCACTGCGGAGCTAAAAAGTGAGTTTGTGGGGTTTTTGCAGGATAAATCTTTACGAAAATCGAAGTTTGGGCAATTTTATGGTATTATACTCGGTATAAAATGCTGATAACTCGCTCCAATCGAAAAAAGAATTTTGCATGCATTTGGAGTGAGGTTTAGAGAAATCGGAGCAAAACATCTGCCACGGCTCTCTCAATTTTCTGCACTCTCTCGTCGCCAACGTGGCAGCGTTCACCACTGTGCGAAGGGAGCGCGTTTGCAGCGCTCCGTACTGAGAATAAAAGATACAATACATACATTTTACAAAGAAAAACAGGTTTTACTGAAAGAAAAATAATAAAATTTAAAAAAATGCGAGTCGAAAAATGCGCAAGCACCGAAAGTGCGCCATGCAAGTTGGCTGGCGCTCCAGCAAATTAGGCTCCGCCCACATTTCCAATCCTAGACACCGTGGTAAAACACTTTTTTTTGATAATTCGGCGTAGGCAAAAAAAATTTTTTTTTGTAGAGCCGGCATCTGCTCATAAACTTTGAAAATAGCCATTTTTCCCACGACATGTCTCGGAACGAATTTTTCGACACAGTTGAAATGAGTGCGACCGTAACCCATTTAAAAATGTAGTAAACAAGTTCTATTGTTTTTGTTTCCTTTCTCTTGATTTTCGTTATCTTTTTAACTTGTTCACATTTTAAATGGGTTACGGTCACACTCATTTCAACTGTGTCAAAAAATGCGCTCCGAGATATTTCGGGGGAAATGAAATGTCGCTATTATCAAAGTTTATGAGCACGGAGTTTGCGTACTTTTAAAATTGAAATGAATATAAACGATTTTCGGTTAAATTTTCAAAAAAAAAAACTTTTTTAAAAACATTGCCGAAAACGAAGATACGGATCGATAGAGTGCAAATTAGGTTCCAAACGCCCCAATTATAATTTTTCTACATTTTGCCAGTGATTTCACAGATCCACAGAACATATTTTTGACATTCTTATTCGTAAACAACCTTATCAATAATTTTATTTGTTTTTCCTCACCTTGAGCAGTGTCCACGCAGGCAGTTTTTGGAGTGTAGTTCAAAAAGATGGGGAATAGTTGTTGGATTGAGAAGAAATGGCACATTTGATAGGAGATCAGAATGAGCACATCGACCCGGTAGATACCGGGCGGAATAATGTGCATCTTGGTTAGTTGGTGAGTTTTTGGGGCTGAAAATTGGCAAAATGAATGAATTTGTTTTTATCGGGAAAGTGGAAGGCAGAGGTTGATAGCTACGTTGTATCGATAAATAAAAAAATGGGTAAAAAAAAAGAAAGAGAAAAAAAAATTGGAAGGCGGGCAGCTATTTATCACTCGAATGGTTAAAAAAATAATGACGGGTTCAATCGTGCAGAAAATCAAATTGAACAAAGTGTATCAAAATCATCTATTGATTCAACAGGGCAGAGATTACCGAGGTTATTTTATCCAGCGGGTCTCGCCACGATTTACAGGCGAAAATGAAGGTACCGTAATTAATTTGGAATTTTCCGTGCTACTATTTACAATTTTCATCGATTTTTGTCGAATTAACAAAGAGTACGATCTTTTGCTTTTGCTGCTGACATTCGATTGAAAACCGATAAAATGTGAAAAATAAACCTGCAGAAATCTAAATTTAATACGGTATTGTGAAAACAAAAAAAGTTGAAACGCGGTGTTTGCGTACTTTTGAAAATTTAACGGAAATGGCAACATTCCTCTTCGTTTGCCATGCTATTTCTTTCATTGCCGCATGTATTTCAAAAGTACGCAAACACCGCGTTGAAATTTTTTTGTTTTCACAATATCGTATTAAATTTAGACTTCTACAGGTTTTTTCACATTGTATATATCGGTTTTTAATCGAATTTCAGGCGCAAAAGCAAAAAAACGTACTCTTTGTTAATTCGACAAAAATCGGTGAAAATTGTAAATTGAAACAAGGAAAAATCCAAATTAATAACGGTACCTTCATTTTCACCGCCAAATCGTGGCGAGACCCATTGAAAAAAATTTTGAAAATCAAAAAGCATTAATCTATTTTTTTCAAAGTTATGATTTCAAAAGTATACTTTTTCATAAAATGCTAAAAAAAAGTCTAAAAATGGCCAAAGAATAGGCTGAAAGTGGACCATTCTATTTAATTGATCTAAAAGTACAGAAAATGATGCAAAAAATGCTCACGAAACCAAACTTTTAAATATTATTTTTGCATCATGCAGAGTAGTTTTTGTTTCGGAAAAATGGGACAATATTTTCCAAAATTTTGGATTAAATGGAGCATTCCATTAGAAAGAAAAACTCGGTATCAGGGGCAATAAGACAAGGAAAACTTTAAAGAAAAAGAAGAAAAGGACGAAAAAAAGAATTGCGTCATTTCTTTTTTTTACAATGGTTGAGGTGAGGTCAGCTCGTGTTACCTACAGCAGGATCTTCGACTTTTCGCCCCCTCCGCCACGTTTCCGAGGGCAAAAAAACAGTGTGGCATGGCATGGCACGTGCAAAAACCAACAGATATGAACGGAGAATGGGTTCAGTAGTAACCATAAGCAATGTCTGTGTCTCTCCACCCCTCGTGCTCTTTCTGTCCACTTGCCATGTCTCGCACTCTCTGCATTTGAAGTGCTCTCTCGTGTCTGGCTCGCGCAGGCGGTTCGAAACGAGCCGATGGGCGGGGAGGGATACGTGCCGAATGGCGAGAAAAGTGAGGACGATGAACATCAAAAATCGAGAGACACAAATTCCGTTTGTTCTATTTTTTTTATATATGAGTGGGCAGGCCAAAGGGGAAATTCTTGCCTATCAGAATTTTCGTGAAACGTGCGTGCGAAAATCTCTATCTAAACAAGCTTGCAGCTTGTGGCGACTAAGTCGCCTTTGTCAAATGTTGATTTTTACTGATTTTTGTTTTTTTTTTAATAGAAATGGCAATCATTTCTTTTCCCTATTTCTTTCCAGTTCTCGTGACCCTTGTGGTATAGTGGTTAGCACGTTGGAACGTCAATCGACAGGTCGCGGGATCGAGTTTTGTCGACTGCAACCTCATGTGTGAGACACACAAACAAACACACAGACTAATCTAAAATTTTCTATATAAGAAAGATAAATATTTAAAAAAAAAACATTTAAATCGATTTGTAATGGACCTATTCATTTGAATTAAAATGAATTTTTATGTCATTTTAATTCAATGCATTACAACATATTAATGAATTAATCTGAATTTTCCTGAACCATTGAGTTTGAGTGTTTCTGCAAATCGCGCCTAGCCATCCTGGTCAAATAAGTGAACTTATTAACAAATACATGCATGCGCCTTTAAACATTTACTCCGAGTACACAAAAATGATGACAAAAGATGCATTTTTTGACCAGCATGAATAGGCGCGATTTTCAGAAAAACTCAAACTCAATGGTTCAGGAAAATTCAGATTAATTAATTAATATGTTGTAATGCATTGAATAAATGTGACATAAAAATTCATTTTAATTCAAATGAATAGGTCCATAAGCAAAGTTCCATGATAAATAATTAATGAAAGCCAGAAAATGATTCTGAGCCGACTGAATTAAGCAGCCCAAAGGCCACAGTTCTCATCTCTTTTTGACCAAAAACATACTTTAAACTTTGTCTAAATCCCCACGGACTAAAGACTACATTTCTACAGAATTCTGATTGCAAAACTGTAAATCGAACGGTTTTCGGCCAACGACAACGCGCACCACAAACCGCAAACAAACTGTCTCCCCGTGATAAATAATCTAATGATAACAAAATTATCAATAATGCAACTGTTCAGTTTATGAAACAACAAGAAAAAAATTTTCTCGACGATTTTTGAAAAGGAAAAAAAAAGAAAGATCGAGTCAAGATTTGGCGAAAAAAATTCTTCAATTTTTAAAAACAAGAAATTTTAAAATTTTTGAATAAAATCAGAGAGAAAATTTAAGAAAAAAGAAGGAAAAAGAGATGAAACTCGAAAAAAAAAATTAAAACACAAAATCGATCGATTTTGCAAAATGTCGTCAATTATGATGTTTACAGACTGCACAATTTTTCTAATACAGTAGTCTTTTAAAACTTTTTTTTGAAAAATTACGGTGATTTTTTCGGGGGTACGACAGAATAGAAATAGGCGAAATAGAAATGCTACAAAATAGAATTGGTACAAAAAAGAACTGGAAAAAATAGAACGGCTAAAAAATAGAAATGAGCGGAATAGAACAGCGCGAAATAGAAATGTGACAAAATAGAAACGGGCGAAATAGAAATCGGTGCGATGGAGCGCGTTTGCATTATTCTTCGAATTTTCCGATTATTATAGGATTTTTCAGTAATTTTCAGATATTTTACGCACTTAACAACATCGAAAATGAAGAAAGGTATAATATCAATGCAGTTTCAGAAAAAAAAAATGGAAAATCGGCGAAAAACTGAGCAATTGAAAAAATAATGCAAACGCGCTCCATCGCCAAAATTTGTTCTATTTTGTAGCATTTCTATTTCGCTCATTTCTATTTTGTAGCCGTTCTATTTCGTAGCATTTCTATTTCGCTCAGTTCTATTTTTTCCAGTTCTTTTTTGTAGCATTTCTATTTTGTAGCATTTCTATTTCGCCTATTTCTATTCTGTCGTACCCCCATTTTTTTCGCATTGGAGCGCTGAATTTTCAACAACAAGTAAGCGGAGAAAAAATGACTGAAATTTTGGGTTTTTTTTAATGATACTTGGCCCAAATATTAATCCAATATCAGCATATATGAGCAAAGGCTAATCCGAATTAGTCTCCAGCAGTTTCCTCAAACGGAAACTGCCCTATTTGCACGTATTCTTTCAGGAAACGTGCAGTCGAAAGAAGCCGTAAATGCAGGCAGAGAATAGCAAGAAAACAAAAAACTTTTTGCTAAGTTGCAAGCATAAAGGGCGATTGTAACTTTAAACGAACAAATAGGCTGAGAAAAAACAAAAAGTTACATATTATCAAAAAAGTTTTCATTAGTTTCAGGCGAAATTATTGAACCCACACGTTTCCCTCAACTTTCAAAAATTTCCATCCAAATAACCCATAATTTGCGTCAAATTTTCTCTCTCTGTCAAAAACGAATGACCTTGTCCTTTGACAATTTTGAATCAATTGAGTGCAATCGTACGCATACTGTTCAATCCAATGAGTACACAAACATAATTTTTCATTGGCAGTGTTTGTTTCCAAACAAACATAAATACAAGAATGAATGACACTGGGTTTAAGGAAAAGACTTTGGAAAGGGGTAGATTATATGGACAGACAAACGTCTTTACTGACGTTTTTAAAACTTTGAAATAAAATATTCAAGACGTTTTATACCATCCATTTCGATATTCGCCTCGTTCGAACCACGCAATGTAGCCGCAAGACGCTTTGCCACGAAGATTCCACATTCGAAGTTCGTCGCAATTTTCACCTTCTGTAAATGCGTTCTATTTCTCTAGTCTCAGCTGTTGAGAGCTGCAGCCTAGATAATGCAACGTCTTCTCCAAGTACATAATTTCAGTGTGGATTACGGTCACTTTAATTGTAAGATGTTTCCGTGGAAGATCTTGCATTTTCTAGGCCACAGCTAAACTCGGATTTTGAGGAATTCAGTCTTTGAGGGTTCTATTTAGATAGTGATTTAAGGAAAGTGCTAATAGAATAAAACGATAATCACTTTTGAATACAGCATTACACCAAGTTCACAAAACACCTCTAGTAGGGATTCACTCCACGAAAATATCAGTTTTTAGATATTTAGGGTACACAACTTTCTGATTAATACGCTTTGTTTTTTATTACTTTACAAGCCTGCTGCGCAGTCCTGCGCGGCTGCTGACGCAGCCTATTGGCGACTTCGTCGCCACATTCTATTTTTTTTACGTTCCACTCTTCCTCATTTATTTATATGCACTCTGTTCTAAGAACATTTATGTCCTCTGTGGCACAGGTAAACCGGCATGGCCGAATGGTGGTCCACTGGTGCGCCGCTCGATGCTCGAGTGACGGAACCACCAACGTTTGAATTAGCGGTTTTTCAATGGCCGACTTTTCACGCATCCGCGGCTTTTCAATGCGCGAGTTTCTCTCACTGCTCCTGAAATTTACTGATCTCGAGATGGAATTGAGTATGTTTATTAAAAGTTTACGATTTAAAAAACAAAAGCTTTGTGAAAAATGAAGGTTTGCCTAACGGAAAAAAGTAATTTAGTATTTAAAATCGATGGTGGCATAGGGATCCTCGCACTCGTTCCAATTGGTCCCTGCGCCTTCAGCCAATTTTAGGCAATATGTGATCCGAAACGTGCCGTCGCTGCAAAAATAAAACATTTCATCCAATCTTTACTTAATTTAATGTGGTTTCTCATGATAATAAAAATGACCCTATTTTTTATTACCCTAAACTCGTGAAGATAGGACCGCTTTCCTTTTCTGTGACAGCCGCCTCAGCTAACGTAATGTTTTCCATAGACCATCTTCTTTCAGGGAGAAAATGAAAAGGACCATCTTCCTGAAGCAGAACTTTAGGAAAGTGGACAGTATCAGTGTTGGTCTGGAAGACGGTTTTTTTTTCCATTTACTGATTAAAAAAATTGAATTCTCTCATTTCTGTTTTTGTTCGCAACGAGCGGCCAGAGAAACGAAAGAGTACTTTTTAAGTGAGGGCGGCCCTATGCATTGACGGACCTATCTACACAAGTTTAGGGTAATTGAATTTTAATGGGGTTATTCTCGAAATATAAAAAATAGCTAGACCAGTAAAAAACTCACTGAAGATTCGGAGAATGCTCCGATTGGCCTGACAATGAAACTTTGAGAAACAATGGCGAAAATACTCCCGGACATTCCCATACGTTTTCAGAAAAATCGATACTTTGGTCTGAAATTTTCTGGGAATGTGGTGGAGTATTTTTGCCACTATTTCCCAAAGTTTCAGGTCAATCGAGGATATTTCCGAATTTTTGCTGGTTTACGCTATTTTTTGTTATTTCGTGAATAACCCCATAATACTTTCGAACTAAAATGCAGTTAAAAAATTACAGTTTTACTTTCAAGAATAACCTCATTTCTAAAACTCACATTTTTCAACTTTTTCACATTTGAGAATCCCGTAGAAACTTCCGAACGCTCTGACATTTCATCTCTGACGCCGTCATGGAAAATTGGAGAGATGACGCCTGAAATTGTTTGTATTTAATAGCATAATAAATTTATTGCACTTACTGTTTGAGCTCATCCGAATTCGGCCGAAATACACCATTCTCTGCGTTCTATTGACAGTGAATCTTGTTAATTCGTAAGCAACGTAGCTTCACACGAAATAAGCTGAAAAATCATTATTCGGGAAATTAATAGGGCATTTAAGCAATAATTTAAGTAATAATTGAGACTCACGAGCATAAAAAGAAAAGAAAGAACATTGCATCAGATCACGCGCCAGCGCTGAGGCCGCAATCGATTGTTCGCACATCGGTGGCTCACCAAGAATCTCGATTTGCCCGCCTCGCGCATTGTTTCTCATTCAGCCGTGTCTCACACATTGTTCGAACATCAGCGTCTGAATGTTTCCTGCTCCTTCACCGTACAGGCACCATTCGCGCATTACCGCCTATTGAGCCACTATTCAGACACAGTTCATCCATGCCGGTTTACCTGTGTGGCTCAGTCGGTGGTGCGCGTGAATACAAATCTTAATGTCACGCGTTCGTGTTTTGTCGACTGCATTTTCTTGCAAAAAGGCAAGTGCGGACACATTAGGATGCGCACAGACATCCCGATCTGGGTTTTTATATATAAGAAAGATTTTGAATTTGGTTATAGTAGCCGTTTTCCAATTAAACTAAATACACTTTTGCCTAATTAGATTTGGACAGTTTCTGACGTTACCCAAACAGTTTATAGCATACAAACACTTACCAATAAGCGACGCATTATGCGCTTTGAAAAGTGGATGATTCACAGAACACTCGAGTTTCCCACACTTTCCCTGCTCCGGATCAAACCGACAGTAAAAGTTGAAAGCGTCTTCGGAGCCCATCCATCTTCCAGACCACGAGCAGTCTACTGGGTCGCTTCTGCAACAGAAAATTAATAATAAGAAGTTTTAGCATTGCCACAAAGGCAACTCACTTGCAGCAAAACTTTTTGGTCATCTGATAGGAGAAAAAGTTGATACACGGCTCTCCGAAACTCGAGTCAGGAATACAGGCCGCCCCCTCAGCACATCTTCCAGAATGTTGGCGGATAAAATCGTAGTCGGAAGGGCAAGTTTGATAGCAGAATGGTGCAGTGCCAAACCAGTGGCAACCGGATTTTTGAGTAGGGGTAGAGTCGTCAGTGGATTGAATTCTGATTGTGAAATTAGGGTATTTTTCTCAGTATTTTGTGGGCATACATGTTTAACCAATTGAGTACAGGAAATCACCGCATATTCGGAAGAGCGGAAAAACGTTTAAAATCGTACCGTGACCAGAGATTTGGGTTTTATTCGGGGTTTACGCACCTGTTTTAATGGTTTTTAATGAGGTTTTCTATTCATATTGGTATTAAAAACGACGAATTGTGAAAACAGGAAATTCGGCAAGAGCCCACCGGATTACGGTGTACACGTAATGCAATTTAGGTTTTTTTGCGATTTTTCTAACTGGTGACATGCTTCTTGATTGTTTTTTCACGCATTCTTACTGTAATTCTTAAAAGTTTTGCCTAATAATGGGCAAAATATTCAAAAATTGTAAAAAAAAGCTTTTCAAAAAATTAACATTTCTATTTTTCGAAAATATCGAAGCCACTGCGTGTCGGACAGAATGTTGGAAAAAAAATTTTAAACTGTGCGGGCTTTTTTTGCCGAAAAAAAAAATGCTGGCCTAATTGTAAGCGTGACCGCATTTTTCTACCGTAGCTTGCATTTAGCTGCGCAGCCACTTTTCTGCGTTAAACTGATACGAATATGAGACGCAGACAAGCAGAGTGTGAGGATATTGTTGTTTCTGTAGCAAACTTTCGCCGGAGAAACGCAGACACTCAGCGGAGCGCTTCGCCAATAACGTTCCGGGCAGCACGCCTTGTGAAGGTTAATTTAAAAAAAATGGTACGCTGAATACTGTAAAAAATAGCTCTACCATATTTGTTCAAACGGGAATTTAACTAATCATTTTATATCGAGTTTTTAGCTAATAACCATCGAATCGGGCTCTAGAACGTTTCGAAAGTGGACGTTTCGAAATTTTTTCCGCATTTTATCGTCGCGTTGTTTCTCATAATCATTTTTAAAAGCTTTTTGAGGTAAATTCCTCAAACACCACGACGACAAAATGCAGAAAACCTTTTGAAACACGCGAGAGCCTAGAATCTGGCCGTGGGTCATATTTATTTGTCGCGCACCCTGAATGCGAAGGCTACTAGCCTTTTTTGCATTGGCCATTAGCCGATTTCAATGGCTATTAGCCGATTCTCTGAGAATGTCCAGAATTAAAAATACAAAAGAAGTTGAAAAGAAAAGCCATCGAATTCAAGACGTGCGCCAAACACATATGACACACGGCCCGATTCGATGGCTATTAGCTAAATTGAAAACAAGACAAACGCGCTCTATTGCTAACCACGATTTAAAAGCTAAATAAAGCTCAGATGCCTCATTTCTATTTTTTTCCCAAAAAGTCAAAACCTTACTTTCTAAACCTCCTCGGCAAATTCTCCTGGAATCCATAATTCTGTCCGAGCAATAAAACTGGTACAATTGCCAAAACAGCAATGAAAATGACCAAGAACATGGCGGTTGGATTGAGAAAAGATGGATATCCGAGCAGATTTTTGGACAGGTCAAAGAAGAAACCGCTCGGAAAGTGTCAACAAAATGATGCTCTTTTTTCCCCGGCGGCGACGACTCTCCCGCGAAATGACTGTTTTTTCTCCACTTTGTTTCAAAAAGTCTCTTGACACTTATTTAACAAGACACCTTTACATACAAAAATGTTACAAAAAAGAATCAGAAAAAGTTTTATTTCATTTTCATCCATTTTCATCCACACGACGAGCAAACATGGGTGTTCGGCACGGAGAATTTGGAGAAACTTAACGTAATAAATGGAGAAAAATAGGTGGAATTGAAATGGAAGAGAGGAAGAAAAAAGGAAGAGAAAATAAAATAAAATAAAATCAGAAATAAGACTCGTATGGAGAAGAAACGAAGGACAGAATGAGGGAAGGAGAGGAATTGTTTTAATTTTTCAGACACAAAGCATTCTTCCAGAAAGATTTGTGACGTGCCGACGATGAAATTTTTGGTTTTGTGAAATGGTGGATCTTATACAGAGAAGAAAGGGCAATGGGGATCGTAATTAAAATCGATGATGACAAAAAAAAAAGTTTTGGGCCTTACAATATCAGGTTACACGAAACAGTCAGCGAAAACCCGTCAGAATACAAATCGACATAAATTACACGCTAGGTTTGTTTTCTTTTGTTTAATTAGAAAAAAAGAAGAGGAAGACGGCGTGGCCGGTACGGTACAACAATGAGAAAAAATGGAAAAAGAAGAGTGAAATTTCAAAATTTCAGTCGGAAAAAGAGCTATAAGTGGGCGGAGCTTCAGACTTGCAACAAGCTCGCACATTTCCTATCCCGTCTGTGGTTGAGAAGCAGCCGGAGGTTGAGGTGGCGGCTGGTGAGAGGAGAGCGCTGGAGTAGATGGAAGAAGTGGCGGAGGAGGAGCATGGTGGTGATGGTGCTGATGTCGGGGCGGTGGCGCCGATTGATTGTCCCGCAGGCGCGAGTAGCCCGAGACGCCGTTTGATTTGGTCGACGATTGACAAATTGTCGTGCGAGTCGCCGACGCGTCGGGCGGATGGCCGACGCATTTCGTGGTCGCCTGGAATCTGGTCGGACTTTAGTTATGTTTTGAGAGTTTTGAAACGGATGTCATTCGTTTTTTTCGTTTCGGTTGAAACTGTTTTTTCCGAAATAGAAAACTTCGTTTCAGAGGTGAATTTTCCACAGTACCTCAGTTCTATGGAAGCAATTGCGTAGGTTTGGAGGGCTGTCACCGACTGGACAACCATTTCCGGGAAACCAATTTCGAAAAATGTTAATTTTCGTGAGAAACATTTTCTGGTTTTACTGTCGTTTTTCAGTTTCATGGCTCAGGCATTTCATTTCTTTAATTATTAGAAAAATTAGAAAATATCAGAAAAAATTGGAATAATATTAGGAGACCCGAGTAAAATTAGAAAAATTAGAAAATATCAGGAAATTTAGGAATCTTAAACAGATCTTGTAAGATTCGTATCGATTTCGCAATAAGCGCATATTATCAGGAAATTTACGGATCTGATCAGATCTTATTTTACTCCGATCGCAGCGCGTTGGGCTGCGTCGCGTGTCGCCAAACGAGTTTGAATGTAAAAGCATTTTTCATTCTTCTGGCCTAAATTATTTTTTCGTTTGTTTTAATTTAAATTTGTTATCAACTAAATATTTGATATTCCTTTATTATTGATTTAAAAAATGTGCCACTTCACAATCCGCTATAACTTTAAATTAAGGCTTCGCCTCTTTGCTCAATTTTCAGGTGATTTTACTTTTACTTTATTTTGCACGTGGAAATTTTGCAACAAGGTTGAAATTTGAGGAAAGAAGCGGGGCCGAATTTTATGGGCTTGTCAAAAAAGTATCCAAAAATGGGAAAAATGACAAACAATTGGAATAAAATTCTGTTCAAAATTTTTAACATTTTTCCCGTTCCAGGCTTATCGAAGCATTCTCCGGGTTTTCTCCCAATTGTTTGTAATTGTTTTCTTATTGTTGACATATCGCTGAATAGGCTCACGAAAGTTCACGCCGCTTGTGAGGTGACGAAGTTTTAAAAACAATAACATTTTTTCAGAAGTCATGTGCATCGTATTTGTGTCTTGAACCAATGGCCTATCGATAACTGTCGCAGGTTAGCGCTTCTTCATTTAATTGTGAAAATATTTGCATTTTTAGGCCTAAATGGTTATTTCGTGCCACGAGCAACATTCCGTTTCACTCGAAGATTTTTTGGCGAACTCGGTCAAAACTATTGTTTGATTTGACGTGTGGATCTCTCGTCGAGGTCTCTTTGGAAGATTTGATGTAATGAATCGTTTTTTAATTCTGAATCATAAGCATTATTTTCAGCGCGACCGCGAGATGGAGACAAGCTGCCAAAGCGACAACAGAATGGAATGGAATGGCATACAAAATGGAATACGCGGAAAGATCGAAAACGACGCGTTCAATTTCTGCATAGAGTTCTTAATAATTTGTATTTTTGTATTCTATTTATATTTTATGATACTTTTCGTTAAATAAAACGTATTTGTATGGCAATTTATCTGCATTTTTACGTTGTTTCGAAAAATCAATAATTGTTGATACGACAAAATCTTGCCAGCAAAATTACGAATAAATTTAGAAAATTTACGGATCTTATCAGAAAATTCACGAATTATTTTAGGAAATTTACGGATATTATCAGAAATTTTAAGGGTAATATTAGGCGATGCGAATCTGATCAGAAATTTTACGGATCTTATCAGAAAATTCACGAATTATTTTAGGAAATTTACGGATATTATCAGAAATTTTAAGGGTAATATTAGGCGATGCGAATCTGATCAGAAATTTTACGGATCTTTTCAGGTATTTTATGAATCTTATCAAGCCACAATATAGTCTTGAATCGTTCGTTTAAAATCCGTAAATTTTCTAATAATTCAAGAATTTAAATGCCTGAGGGATTCCGCCTCTAGATGTACTGTTTTTCCTTATGTAAATCAGATGCTTTTTAAACAATTTTTTTCAAAAAAAAAAAAAACTCAATTTATCATCTTTTAACTCAATTCTTGAATTGTGCTTTCCAAAATTAAAAATTCAGCACTTTCCGAACCAAAAAAATAAAAATAAAAAAAAACAGTATTTTGCGCCATTTGCACATTTATTTTTTAATGGGGTTATTCTCGGAATCAGCAAAAAAAAGAAAAAAAATAGAAAAAACAAGCAAAAAATTCAGCGAAAATTCGGAGAATATTCCGATCGATATGAAACTTTGGGAAATTATTTAAAAAATACTTCCGGTCATTCCCTGAAAATTTCAGGCCGAAATATTGATTTTAAAAAATATCGATTTTTATTTCTGAAAATTTTCAAAATCAATATTTTGGTCTGAAATTTTCAGGGAATGACCGGAAGTATCTTTTAAATGATTTCCCAAAGTTTCAGATCAATCGAAGCATTCTCCGAATTTTCGCTGAATTTTTGCTGGTTTTTTCTATTTTTTGCTTTTTTTGCTAGTTCCGAGAATAACCCCATTAAAAAATAAATGTGCAAATGGCGCAAAATACTTTTTATTTCATTTTTTTGGTTCGGAAAGTATAATAATTTCTATTATGGGGTTATGGGCAAAATCGCAAAAAAAAATGTAAAAAAAAAAGACAAAAAAACTCGGAGAATGCTCCGATTGGCCTGAAATTTTGGGAGATATGGGCAAAAATTCTCCTGTACGCGCTCAAAAAATTTTGGACCAAAATATCGATTTTAAAAATTATCGAAATTTTTTCCGAAAATTTTTAAAATCGATATTTTGGTCCAAATTTTTTTGAGCGGTAACAGGAGAATTTTTTCGAATATTTCCCAAAATTTCAGGTCAATCGGAGCATTCTCCGATTTTTTTTGTTGCTATTTCGTGCATAACCCCTTTATTGCCGAAAAATAGAGCGACCTACAGTAACCCGAAAAACACGATTTACGGAGTGATTTAGGCCACGCCTCTAGAAATTTTTCGTCTTGTTTTCTTCCTAGATTTTGCAACAAAAAAGGGCGGGGTCAATGCTCATCATGATTGGGTTACTGTTTTCCAGTTTTCTTGGCGGGTACAGTATTTTCTGGGTCTCGGACGTTTCGAAAGTGCGTTGTTTCGAAAGTTAATCAACATTTTGTAGTGGAGCCGTTGGCACACAATCTGTTTTTTTCAAACCTTTGTATGGAATTTTCTTTAAAAAGCTGTTAAGAATGATTTTCAGCAAAAGCCGCGACGAAAAATGCAGAAAAACTTTCGAAACGTCCGAGAGCCTATTTTCTAGCCCCTAAATAACTGCTTGCTTCAAACTACAGTATCCCGATTCACCCTACCTCAATATTGGGCGGCGGGCTGGCAGGCAGCGAAAACGACGAGTTCACGATGGCAGTTTGGAACGAAGAGTTCGCAGTGCCCGTATCGTCCGCCTCTCCTTCCACCATATCAGGATGAACAGAAGTGGCACGAGAGACTCGAAGTTTCGATCGGAGACGTTCGATTTCGACGCGCTGCTTCTCGAGCAGTTTGTGTTGTTCCATGCGATGTCTGGAATTGGAGAAACGGTGTGAAAATGTGGGGAAATTGAAAACTAACCGAACAATCATTTGAATCACTTCTGGATCTTCGCCGTCCAAATCCATTTGAGCCTGGAAGGTTATAAATTATCAAGTTGTGTGGCACGGATAGAATTTTTCAGAGAACAAAAAAAAAGTCGACGTTTTCCATGACCTCTTCTCATGCACAGCGTATTAAAATGTGTAACAAAAAAACAAAAAAAGCACCAGAAGCGATCGAATATGATCGTAAATTTTTGATGTGTTGAGAAGTGACGCAAGAGAAAGAAGAGAGGGGAATGCAAATTGCATCTTTTTTCGTGGAAAAATGAAAAAAAAAAACAGTCAGAGCTGTGGGAATTTATGCGGAACAGTTTTTATACAAAACTATATTACCGTATTTTCTCTATTAGAAGTGCACCTGTTTTTTTTCGAGATTTAAAAATTGTTTTCACCAAAATCAACGCAAAATTAAAATATTTAGAAAATAAGTTTAAATTCCGTTTTTCTAGACGTTTTTGTAGGTTTCATCAGGAATTTAATCGTTCTAATGGATTGTTATACACAATAGAATCGGCTTATCCGCCCACGTTTTTTGTTGTTTTTTTTTTTGTGAAAACAAAGAAGAACGAACCCCTTCCATCATTCTACGCTTCCCCTTTTCATTTTTGGGAAATTTTGAAAAAAAAAAACCTTTAATTAAGCTAGGTATCTGCTTTTTAAAAAATGTGCCAACTTTTTAGGGTAACGTGGCTTAAACGTATTTTTGGATGGGGATTTACGAACAACACATTAAAAACGGCTAAAAATGTGTCCGGTACTATTTAACGAATTTTTTCAAGGGGTTATTCATGAAATAGCAAAAAAATATATCTAAAACCAGCAAAAAATTTCAGCGAAAATTCGGAGAATGATCTGATTGGCCTAAAACTTTGGGAAATAATGAAGAAAAATACTCATCCTCAGAAATTTTCAGACCAAAATCGACTTTTTTTTTTTTGAAAATTTTTTAAATCGATACAAGCCTGCAGCTTGTGGCGACTAAGCCGCCTTCGTCAAGTATTTATTTTTACTGATTTTTTTAAAACTAGAAATGGCAATAATTTGTTTTCCCTATTTCTTTTCGGAAAGTGCTCTGATTTGCGTGAAACTACATACAAAAACACAGACTAATCTAAAACTTTCTATACAAGAAAGATATTTTTTTTTTCATAAAAAAAATTGATAATTTTGAAAATCGATATTTTGGTTTGAAATTTTCTGGGAATGTCCGGAAGTATTTTTGCCATTATTTTCCAAAGTTTCAAGGCAAATCAGAGCATTCTCCGAATTTTCGCTGAATTTTTTTTGCAGTTTTTTAGATATGTCTTGCTATTTCGTAAATAAAAAATTCTAAGACGTCCAAAGAGAGTACACGAGTTTTTTTTTTGCATTTTCTCGCTATTTCCTTTCTTTCTTCACCTATTTTTTTTGATAATTCTGCGGTTCTGGGACATTTCGAAACATTTGCGCATTTTTTCGGCATACTATTGGATTAAAATTCCCAAAAACTTTAAAAATTAATAAAAAAAATGCAAAAGTTTCGAAACGTCCCAGAGCCAATTTTTACAGTTTTCTGGGCGAACGTCCACCCATAGTGTACTCCGTTTGGTCCTCTAAAATCCGACTTTAATGTGATATTCGCAATTTTTTTTTGCATTCCCAATTGGTAATCAGTCAAACTTAAATTAACAAAATAAGCCAATTATCATGATTACGATTAATCTAGTGGTTTGATAACATAGGGTATTGATTGATTGCTGTGATATTATCGAAATAAGAACAAAAAAAAAGCGTCTACCTTAATATCGTAATCACATTCGGACACTGGCAACGGACTATGCGAAGGCGGTGTTCCAATGCTAAACGACGTTCCATTTCCACCACATCCACTTCGTTCGTTCGTGAAACTCGGCGTCATTGGCGCTGTTGTTTCGTCTCGAGACGACGGAGCGTTCGGCTGTCGGATATGAGTTCCGAGTGTCGACGACAACGCCGTCTCCAAGTTTTCAAACGTGGCCAACTTGGTGCCCGTCGTGCTTCGAGTCATTCGCGGCTCGGGCTCGGTTTTCGATGACGTCATCGATTGGGCGCACTCTTGATCCGTGACGGCCGATGGGATTGGAATGGGTTCAGGCGCTGTCGAGTTGGAGGTGAGTGTGACGTCTCCGGGCGCCACGTCTTCGACCAGTGTCGTGGAAAGCGATTCTTCGCCGACAGATGATGCGGAAGCGTCCGGGTTAGGCGGTGAGACGAGGTGTTGCTGAACACGAGGAACAACTTAATAGGGTTAGGGAAAAGAAAGAAAGAAAGATAAATTAAAATAAACTAAAAGCTGAATGCAGATATTTTAAGAAAAAAAAAGATAAAAAATCTTACCGTCGACGCATCCGTCAAATCAGCTTGATCCGGCGGCATCGGTGTGGTTTCCCGTCCATCCGTGTGGATCACTTTGCCAAGTGCCTCAGCGAGTCCTTTCAGCGTGTCAATCGGAATCTCGTCTTTACCCTCTTTTCCGTCTGCGGTCGTCACCTCTTCGTCACCGTCTTCCCGCCGGTCCTGCTCCATTTTCAACGCTTCTAGACGTTCGTGTAGGCCGGCGAGGCCATTTTCCGCGTCTAGGCGGCTCGGAGATTGTGGAACACTAGCGTTCGGCATGTTCGGAACAGCATTGGCGGCAATTTGATTGACAAGTGGCACGGTTTGAGGGGTCATTGAAGTTTGCGACTCGACGACAGTGGATGGTGAGGCAGAGTGAGACACGCCACTGACCTGAATTTGATTCGATATGTTTCAGAATATGAATTTTTATTTGTTTTATTGCGTTTTTTATGGAAAAACTTCGCAGTTTTTTTTATATTTTTTAATTTCAATATTTCAGTCCAAAAACTTTTGAGCATGTCCACGGACACTTCTGGGAGCCAAATTTTGGTTTTATGAACCAAACTTTCCGATAAAATTGCTTGTATTTTTTGTTGCAATTTTTTCGGCTCTGGGACGTTTCGAAACCTGCCATTTCGAAAATTTTTTGCATTTTTGCGTAGCGTTTTTCGCCAATTGACACAAAAACACATGCGCATTTTATGCTTATTTTTCGTTTTTATCAACTATTTTTATTTTTTTGGGAATTTAAATCCAGTACCAAGTTTCGAAACGCCCAGAGCCAATTTTTCGATGAATATTTAGGTTCATAATTTAGCTCTGGGACGTTTCGAAACTTTTGTGCATTTTTGCGGCGAACTAGTGGATTTAAATTCCCAAAAAAGAAAAATAATTGCTAAAGACGAAATATAAAAACCAAATGCGCTGGATTTTCGTGTCAATTTGCGAAAAACGCTACGCAAAAATGCAAAAAAGTTTCGAAATTGCTGGATTCGAAACGTCCCACAGCTCATAATTTGTATGCTATTTACAGTAAGAGACCGGGCAAAAATTCAGATTTTTTCACTAAAAAATGCAATACCGTTCAATCAAAAAAACTGCGACACGGTGATTGCGTACTCTTAAAAAATTAACAATTAACTTAATTTTCTATTCCATTTCCTTTTTTTCGTGTCAGTATTTTAAAATTATAGTTTTATTGTGTTTTCAATCGACTTGCGACATGAGAACACGAGACTCCGCCCACTTATTTGTGCGCGACCACGCGAACACAGTGATATTTGAAGAGACGCAGACAGAACGACAAAAAATAAATGGGCGGAGTCTCGCGTTCTCATGTGGCAAGTCGATTGAAAACACAATAGTTTCACAATAAATACCGTATTCACTCGGTTTTCCCCATGCCGGGGAAATAGAGTAAAAACAGTGTATTGGCAGATGGTGATTACGGACTGAACAGGGATTTTAAAAACAAAATTTCAGCATTTTTTCAAATTTATTTTCAAACTATGGAAAATACCTTTCTCAACTCGCTCTCCAACTGCGTCAACACATCCGATTGAACTACCGGCTGTTCTTGTGACGGAACAGCAGCCTCAACCGGAGTATCCGACACCAAAGTAGCCGTTGAGGCGGTCGACGAAGACTGTTGCAAGTCTCCAGAAGTCAGCTGAATCGGCGTTTGAACCACTTCCAAGTTGAGCGAAGCAGTGGAAACGACTGGTGGAACACTTGGCACTGGTGGTGGTCCAGTGTGACCTGACGATTCTGGATGCGGTGTCGAGATGGAAGACGATATTCCCGATTCGGCCTGCGAGACCGGTTGAACGGTGAATCGTCGACCAGGCACACTGTTAGTGGATTGAATTGATGACGTGTTCGAGTGCGTGGTGGCACTTGGCGAAGAGTTGGATGAGAACGAGTGAGAAACGGGTGATGGAGTTGCGAGGTGAGTGGATGCGATTGAAGTGACCGGTGGGACGACCACTGATACGTTCGACTCGACGACGGGCACTGAGGTGATCACAGGGGTTACGGTAGGCGTGGCGGCAATCGGGTCAGCTGATTTGGTGACTTGGAAGCGGGAAGGCTTTGGAGCTGGAGTTGGCGCTGATGTCTCATTGGTGGGTGATGTGACCACAATTTCCGCTGGCCGGGGAATCGATTGGACACTTTCTGCGTTTGATTCTTGCGACACTTTTCGAACATTCTGTAATTTTATTAGATTTTTGATTGAATAATAAAAATAAATGGCGTACTCGGATCAGGCTTGGTCTGAATCGGAAAACGGAAATTTTTTCGAAAATTATCGAGAAGTGCCGGTGAATATTCTAAGTATCAAGAACTTCTCAAAAATTGAATTTTTGGTTAATGTTCTTATTTTTTCAAAAAAGTAAGTTGAGCCAATTATTAAGACCTATTCACAAAACCGGAAAAAACGGCAAAAAACTTCGGGAACAATCGAAGAATGCCAAAGAAAAAAAAATCCGTATCCGAGTCAGGCTTGTTCAAAAAATGCTTTTCTGAAAATCGGAAAAGGAAATTTTTTTCCCGAAATAAATTTTCGGAAAATCGGATATCCGATTTTCCAAACTAAAACTGATTTTTTTATTATTATTTCCTATTCACAAAACCGGAAAAAAAGGAAGAAAACGAAAAAAAAAAACTTCGGGAAAAATCGAAGAATGCTCCGATCGACCTGAAATTCTGGGAAATAATGGGAAAAATTATCCTGTTCATGCTCAAAAAATTTTGGACCAAAATATCGATTTTAAAAGTTTTCAGCAAAGAAATCGATATTTTGGTCCAAAATTTTTTGAGCGTGTACAGGATAATATTTCCCATTATTTCCCAGAATTTCAGGTCGATCGGAGCATTCTTCGATTTTTCCCGAAGTTTTTTTTTCGTTTTCTTCCTTTTTTTTCCGGTTTTGTGAATAGGAAATCATAATATTGTGTTTTCAATCGACTTGCGACATGAGAACGCGAGACTCCGCCCACTTATTTGTGCGCGACCACGCGAACACAGTGATATTTGAAGAGACGCAGACAGGTAGCGCACAAATAAGTGGACGGAGTCTCGCGTTCTCATGTCGCAAGTCGATTGAAAACACAATAAAAAAATCAGTTTTATTGTGTTTTCAATCGAGTTGCGACGTCAAGAGGTCAAACTCCGCCCACTTTTTTTCACGCGAACATTACATTTTAGTGCATTTTGAATTTTTGCGTGAAAAAAGTGGGCGGAGTTTGACCTCTTGACGTCGCAACCCGATTGAAAACACAATAGTTTGGAAAATTTATTTCGGGAAAAAAAATTCCTTTTCCGATTTTCAGAAAAGCATTTTTTGAACAAGCTCCGCCCATTTTTCATGCAAAGATTGTAATTTCATACCGTATTTACTCTAATTGAAGAGCCCCTCCAATAGAAGAGCAGTACATTAGGTTATTTACATGCTTGAAATTAAAATTATCTTCAAAAAAAAAATGTATTTTTAAAGTATTTTTTACAGCCCTTCTAATAGAATAAATATTTACGGTAACATAAAAATGACACCAACTTACCGTAACTTGCACATTATTCGGTTCCTGTGAGGCGTCCCGTTGCGGCGGAGTCTTCACAATCTCAATGCGCGGCTTCACCGGAGCCGCAGCAGCTCCCGAGTCTTTTGGCATGACTGCAGTGATAGTTGGCGGTTCGGCGCTGTTCGGATCGAGTACAGTAGCCAATTTCGTGCCAACTCCCTTTTTCGAATCACTACTGACCAGCTGAATGACTTCTCCGAGTTGAGCCTCCACAATGTGCACATGAATCTTGAGAAGACAGTCCTCGGCGAGCAGTTTCGTCGCAATAGTGTTCGGCTTGTCGGTTCCGGGCGCGAATTGAAATGTGACCGATTTGTGAGAAGTGTCGAGACGACACGAGACGAGAACAAAGTTGCGAGACTCGTCGCATCCGAGAATTTCCATCATCACTTTCCGTTTGTTGCTCTTCTTCTTCTCCTCCTTGCTTTCTTCAGCCGGATTCGTTGGAGTTGGCGCCGGGGTGACGGGCGAAGAAGCGGCAACGCCAGTGTCAGAACTGACTGATTTGAGTGGCGCTGGAGACGGAGACGTTACTGATGAAGGGGTGGTTTGAAGTCCAGTTAGCTCGGTGGAGATGGTGCGAGGAACAGTGTTGTGCTCTAGAGTTGGTGTTTGGATGTCCAAATCGGATTTTGCAAGGCTTGGAGATACGTGCGTCTGGAAACAGAGATTTATTAGATTTACTGGAGAAGTTTGAGGCTGATAATGTCGGGAACAGGGATGGTACCTTTTTTTTCGATTTTTATTTTGTTTTTTCGGGTTTTTTTTTGGATGAGACAAAAAATTTTTTGATTTTTGTTTCGTTGGTGAAAGTGAGACAAAAAAAATGTTTTTTAGAGCCACGGAGGCGAAAAAAATTCCGGTTTTTGGGCAAAAACTTAGTCGGTATATGCTCCGAATTGACAAAAAACTCTAATTTTCGACAAAAACTTGGAAAATTTCTTTTTAACATGGCAGAAATACGTATTTTTTGTTTTGTTTTTTGGTAAATTTTTTTAGGACAAAAATTTTTTTTTGTTTTCTGTTATACTCGGTATGAAACGCTGAAAACTCGCTCCAAACGAACAAAAAATTTCACATGCATTTGGAGTGAGGTTTAGAGAAATCAGAGCAAAACATCGGCCACGGCTCTCTCAATTTTCGACACTCTCTCGTCGCCAACGTGGCCGCGTCCATCACTGTGCGAAGGGAGCGCGTTTGCAGCGCTCCGTACTGAGAATATAAGGTTATTCATTTCGTGTATTTTGCATTTTTTGTCAAATTTTTCTTATTCATTTCATGCAGAAAACGACATTTTCTGCAGCAGAAAACTGCATTTCGTCGAACTGCAAAATTCAATTTTGTCACGAAAAACACGCGAAAATGCCAGAAAAAATGGTATTATCGGCCCGCCACGTCGGTCAAACGCGCTCCGCTGAACTCAATACTACGTGGATTACATTTTGGTTTCCAAATTATTTTATTTCACGTTGAAATTACACGTGAAATGAAAACATTTGGAAACCAAAATAAAATCCACGTAGTATTGAGTTCAGCGGAGCGCGTTTGACCATTTTGGCGGGCCGACAATAGTGTTATTCATTTCATGCAGAAAATGACAAAAAGTGAATTTTGCAGTTCGACGAAATGCAGTTTTCTGCTGCAGAAAATGTCGTTTTCTGCATGAAATGAATAAGGAAATTTTGACAAAAAATGTAAAATGCATGAAATGAAAAACCCCATTAATTTTTTGTAAGAGCAAAGAACAATTTTTTTGGGGACAAAAAGTTTTTTTTTTGTGGAAAATTTTTTTTTGTCCCACCCCTGGTAGTGAGAGACGAAGAGAAACAGACAAACGGATTTTACGGAAAATTCCGCTTTCCTGTCTCATGGATCGTAGCTCTGATTAGATCCATAATACATAAGAAAAAAGAATGCAAGATGTACAAACTAATTTTCAAAAATTACTAAATTTCCCCTTACCGTTGCCACTTCAATAGGCGCTGCAGGTTGCACTGGAAGTGTAGAAACTGGAATGACTTCAGTAGGCTTCGGCACGTGAATCATAGTGGCCGGAGCTGGCGCAGCTGTTGTCGTGGGCGACATCACCGGAATATTCTGAATCATAGTGACCGGAGCAGTTGAGTTCGATGGAGCTGACGATTCAGTTGAAACTTGCGACAAAAGTGGAGGAATGGGTTGATGTTGAACTGAAGAATGCGGTGTGGCCGGAGTAGACGGAACCGTCGGAAGCGTTGGTGGGGCAGCAGTGTTAATTGGTGGGACAGGAGAGGTAATCACTGAATTGGCAGCCGCGAGAGCTTCCTTCTCGAGCCTCTCCTTTTCGAGCCGCTCCTTCTCTTTTTGCTCAGCTCTCAATCGCAGTTCCTCTTTAATTTCAGCCTCTTCTCGTATCCTCTCCTCCTCTTCTTTGGCTCTCTTGATTTCTAGCAATCGATGGTCTCGATCTCTTCTGAACGCGTCCACTTTATCCTTTATCAGTTTTGTTATCATTCGCGTGTCCTCATCGGGTATGTGTTGTTGTTCGATCATTTGTTGAACAACTTCATCTGGAGAGTCGTTTTCAATGTCAAACGCAAATTGAAGACCTTCATTCTCCTTGAATCTGTACTGTTTCCGCTTCTTTTCGTCATAAACTCGCAATTGCATTTGAATTTCCACATTCAAATCATTCAGATCAGTGTCTCGATTCTTGATTTCCACACGAATTCCGATCAGATCTTCAGGTGTAAAGAAGTCGTCCACCAACAATTGTTTGACGGTGCTTCTCTCCTCTCGACGAACTCGAATGCATCGATCGATAATCTCACGTATTTCAGGATACTGTGCCGGTATTCTAGAGAAACATTCGGGTTTTACACCGGATATAACTTTTCGGTAGATTGTGGCAGGATTCATGCACTCCGAGTAAGGATACTCTCCAGTCACCATCTCGAGAAGACACATTCCAAATGCGTACACATCGACACTTTCGTCGTACATTTCTTCGTACATCTCCGGAGCCATAAACTCGGGAGTTCCAATTACAGATTTGGCGAACGACTTGTTCTTCAAAGTGGCCAACCCGAGATCTCCAATCTTCACACTTCCCGTCGTTCCTGTGATGAATATGTTGTCGCACTTGAGATCGCGATGAATGACAGGCGGGTTGCGAGTGTGCAGGAACGACAGACCCTTCAGAATCTGCCGACACCACGACTTCAATACCTGAAACTCCACAAGGCGGTCATAAATGTTCCATTTGCGGAAAAGTGTTAAAATTGGCTACCTTTATGTTTATTCGCTTGAATCGCTTTAGGTACATTTTTAGAGTTCCCGACGTCATTAGCTCGGTGACGAGCACAATGTACTTGCGTTTGCCACACAGATCGGCGCTCTCCCAGTAGTCGTAGAAACGGACAATGTTCGGGTGCTGGAGATCTTTGAGCATCTCAGCCTCTTCTCGAAATCTTTGTCTTTCCGTCTGAATGAGAGGATCATTATGGTACGTCCAAAGTTAAAAAAAAGCGCGCACTTGTAAACATGTTTACAATTAATTTTTTGCTTGCTTGGCGGTAAACAACAAAGAAAAAGACGCAAAAACAAAGCTACTTTGGACGCCTCTTTTCGTCTTTTTTTGCGCTTTTTTTCTACTTTGGACGTACCATTACAAAAAAATTAGAGAGCATTCGAAAAAATTACCTTATTGAGTTTACTCTCTTGCAATTCACACCACGCCACAGCCACACCAGTTTCGGTGTCAAGACCGCGAAATACGGTTTTGAATGACCCTCTTCCGAGTTCTTCGTCGAATTTCAAAAAGCGACCGTCTAGAAATTTGAATATTTCGTTTTTGAAAATATCAACAAAAACACTCACTTTTACTCTTATCAATCGGTTTCTCCTGAGCATCAAAATCGTCTTCCACGTCAATTTTGCGAGCCGCCTTCTCCTCCTCCTCTCGTTTCTCCTGCTCTTTTCGAGCCCGTTCTTCCTCACTGACTTTATCTTCGTCACCCGTAAGCGTGCGTGGTCCTTCCGCCACCATTGATTCGGTAAGCGTGCGCACCTGCGATAGTATTCCGGCACGTGGAACCTTCTCCTTTTCCAATTGTTCATTTGATATGCTTGGTGAGACTTTACTCGTTAACCTGGAAGAGCAAACTTCATTATGGGGTATTTCTCGGAACCAGCAAAAAAAGCAAAAAATTCAGCGAAAATTCGGAGAATGCTCCGATCGGTCTGAAATTTTGAGAAACCATTTAAAAAATACTCCCGGTCATTCCATAAAAATTTCAGACCAAAATATTGATTTTGAAAATTTTCAAAAATAAAAATCGATATTTTTGAAAACCAATATTTCGGTCTGCAATTTTAAGAGAATGCCCGGAAGTATTTTTTAAATGATTTCCCAAAATTTCAGACCGATCGGAGCATTCTGCGAATTTTCGCTGAATTTTTTGCTGTTTTTTTCTATTTTTTGCTGGTTCTGTGAATAACCCCATTAAAAAATGTGGCACTGGGAGGATTCAAAACAAGACGTTTCGAAACTAGGACGATTCGGAACTGGGACGTTTCGAAACTTTGTGCTATTTTTCGATTCGATGCTCCCAATATTGGCAGTTTTCGGATATTTTACCGGTAAATTCGGAGAGCTTCTAAAAAGCACTTAAGCTTCGAAATGTCCCAGTTTCGAAACGTCCCAGAGTCATTTTTTTTCATTCCAAAGTCACACAAAAAAGGCATGAATTTTTTCGTCCGTAAAAAATAAAAATAATAACAAATAGGAAAACTCAGTTTTTTTTTGCGAATACGGCGACAAAAAATAGGGCTCTGGGACGTTTCGAAACTGGGACATTTCGAAACTTTTGTACATTTTCGCGGCATACTAGTGGATTCTGTTTTGATGTCAAATGGCGAAAAACGCTACTCAAAAATGCAAAAGTTTCGAAACGTCCCAGAGCTGAAAATTTTAGAAAATTGTTAATGGACCTATTCACAAAACCGGAAAAAATTGCGGGAAAAATCGGAGAATGCTCCGATTGACCTGAAATTTTGTGAAATATTGGAAAACATTCTCGTGTACACTCTCAAAAAATTTTGGACCAAAATATCGATTTTAAAAATTATCGATTTGTTTTCTGAAAATTTTTAAAATCGATATTTTGTTCCAAAATTTTTGGAGCGTGTACATGAGAATTTTTTCCAATATTTTCCAGAATTTGTGGTCAATCGGAGCATTCTCCGATTTTTCCCGCAATTTTTTCCGTTTTTTTTTTTTTTCCGGTTTTGGGAATAGGTCCATAATAACTGTTCCTAAAAAAGCAAGCTCTTTCGAAAAATGCAAAAATAAAATAAAAATTATTAAGGAAAACATTTACTTTTCCGATTTTCTGAACAAACAATATTTTGCCATACTCACCTAGACCTGTCGAATATACTGTGCTGTGGACTGGAGACCGCATTCTGCAGTACCGTCGCCGCCACATTAATCGGACTCGCCGCAGTGGGTGACGTAACAGATCCTCCAGAAGCGGAAGATGCTGTCACCGGTGAAATGAGAAGCGGCGGCAGTGTGCCGTTCGTTCCGATCGCTTGCGGAATCCGTGATACGTGATTATGATGATGATGATGGTGGTGTTGGACGACAGGGATGGCGGCTGTTGAAGTGGTTAATGTGGCTGCCGCCGTCACCAACGGGGACGAAGAATTGGCAAATGAGGCAGACGAGGAGGCGGTTGAAGGATCAGTGATTTGACTTGACGAAGCGATGGCATTGGCGTTTGTGGAAGATGTGGATGGATCGTCCGGCCTTCGCGGCTTCGTTCCCCACTTCATTGGTCGCGTCCGTCGCCAATCCTGTTGGACGGCTTCGAGACGTGACCGCTCCTCTCCGGATAACCAGTGGGACCCCATTCTGCAAGATTTATATGATTTCTCACACATTTTCAGACCCATTCTAGTTTTATAAAAATGTTAAACTGAACCTCTTTCTCTCATTCCTAGTCTGTAATTGTCTACTAGCAAGTAGCAAGTCATTTGAAATAGGAAATTCCATTAGAAAATGTGTTCAAAAAACAATGGAAAGTTTAGTTAGAATGGGTAAAGCTAAAAATGGTTGGAAAAATGGGCTGGTGAATGGTGAATTTTTACGAGACGAGAGAATAATAAATTCAAAATTTAAAATTAGCATAAATTGCCGAGCGGACAGTCAGTCCTTCTCTTTCTGTCCCTGCGATCAAGTTTTTCGGCAGGTGTCATGTGACCCAGGAAAACATTTCGACAGAGTTGCCGTTTCAGAAATTGTTCCTCGTCAATGTAGGGTACAAAAAAAAAAGAAACTAACGTGGGTTGCTCTGGCGCCGGATGTAGCTCATCTACTTTTTTGATCCGATTAACGAAACGACGGCGAGTACCTGGAACAATGTCGAAATCAATGGATCCCACTTTTAAAAATCCCATCTAAACGACTAGTATTTCGTCTCAGCAGCTGCTCATAAACTTGGAAAATAGCTCATTTTCCCACGAAATTTATCTCGAAGCGCATTTTTTGACACAGTTGAAATAAGTGCGACTGTAACCCATTAAAAAAGTAAATAAGATTTATTGTTTTTTTTTGTGATTTTTTTGAAATCGTTTACATTTTTAATAGTAACTGTCGCACTCATTTCAACTGTGTCAAAAAATGCGTTTCGAGATATTTCGTGAGAAAATTGGCTATTTTCAAAGTTTATGAGCAGCAGCTGCTGGATTTTGAACATTTAAATGCAATAAAATTTAATAAAACTGCATGTTTTTTTTTCGTCGTGAAAAAATATTAAAAACAAGAATAAAGAAAAACTCACCAAAGTTACCAGCGGCTGATGACGTCGCAGAGCTGGTAGAGCTGGGTGGTGCCGGTGGTCGACCACCGTTCGTTATCGACTGAAAATTAAGGAATTTTAGAACCAGTTTTCGGTAGAATTTTTGCAAGATTTTTTATTTAATTTTTTAATGGATTATACAGGAGTAGCAAAAAATAGCTTTAAAAAAATCTTAGTTTTATTACGTATTCGTGGAATAGTGATACCGCGTAAAATGGTGCGCATTGCGGTCTCGCCACGGACGGTGTTTGCAGACTTGTGGACTTACGCGTTGATACAAATTTGAATTTTACCGTTTCGAAATTTTTCGACGAAAATATTCCGTATTTTTTTGTTCTTATTTGTCCCTTTTTAAAGTTTTTTTTAACTCTATGGAATTTGAAAACTTTTTCCGGACTAGTGTAGTGTTTGAATTTTTTATCGCATATACGGAAAAATTCAAATTTGTATCAACGCGTAAATCCACAAGTCTGCAAACACCGTCCGTGGCGAGACCACAATGTACACCATTTGACGCGGAATCGCCATTCCAGGAAAACGTAATACTTATAAAATAAATAAAAAACAAAAATCACCGCCCGCTTCATCTCAAAACCTATGTTACTATGCCGTTGACAGTGTAAATAAAAATGGAGGAGAAGATGAAACAAGTCGAACGAAAGACACGTCTTCTGAAGTGGATGGAGAAGACGTGATTCTCGAAACGTCTCAGTCTCTAGCCACATTCACTTCGAGAAACGTGCTACGCCTCCCCCCGTATCACTGCCGTTTCGATTCGATGTAACGAAAAATGAAAAGAAGGCAACTTTGGAGAAGTGGTGAGAAAAAAGAAGAAGACGAGAAGAGAATAACAAAACAAACTTAACTGACAGTAACGACTATCACTGACGGCCACAAAAAAAATACGCCAGGTCGTAAAAAATGGCATTTGAAGGAAAAGAAAAGACGAAACACTGTGAAAACAAATTCAATTTTCCAAAACTTTTAGCCAAGTTTACCATATTTGCACACATACCGTAAAACTTGTATTAGAAGGGCCGGCCCTTCTATTTTTCGTGTGGTGTCTCGCAGAGCCCTTCAATTAGAGGGGGCACTTCTATTTTTCGTGAGGCCATTTGGAGAGCCCTTCTAATTGAGGGGCCCTTCTAATACATTTTTTACGGTATATGGTCATTTCTTCCGAAAATCAATGTTGACCAAAACGAAAAAGAAAATTGAAACATTTGGCAGAAGGGCACAAGTGTTCATCTAGAAATTCGGGAGGAAGTGAACACGATACACGGCTCCCCCTCCTTCCAATGCGCCAGCAATTTCGCAGTGGTGCGCGCTTGCATCATTCGCCAGCGGCGAATGTAATTTTGTACTGAAAAATCAGTTTTTTGCATTATTTCACTCGAATAATTATATTTTTGAAAAATGAATATCATTTGCCGATAGAGGAGTTTCTTGCGAACATTTCGAGCACTTGGACGTCAACAAAAATTCAGAAATGGCCGAGCCTTAGGGGTTTGAAAAACATCTACGATTTCTACGATAAAATATTGAGCAATCACATAATAAAAAGATAGAAATTAATAAATTATCAATTTTTATTCATTTTCAGAATAGTTATGCCTAAAAATTTGTGAAAAATATCTAAAAATCAAATAAAAATGGAAAAAATTCTGCTATTGCGCAAATCACATTGTCCACGTGGAGTACACGGCCGTACGACCATGGCGTTCCAGTGCACGCGAAATGCGCCAACCAGAAAATATTTTGGAAGGCTGGGGTGCCGTGCGATAGAGATCTCCGAAAAGTGGAATCCAATCTGACAAGAGTTGGTGGAGGAAGGGAAACGAAGAAACCCATTGATTTATGTTTAGTCTGGACTAGAGTGCTTCAACTGATCGCGTTTCAATTATCGGATTTTCCGAAATTGACAAAAAAAAAAGAAATAAACTTTCAAAAAAAAAATTCTAGTGCGTAATGGAATAGGTATTCACAAAACCGGAAAAAAAAGAAAATAACGGAAAAAATTGCGGGAAAAATCGGAGAATTCTCTGATTGACCTGAAATTTTGGGAAATATTGGAAAAATTATCCTGTACATGCTCAAAAAATTTTGGACCAAATTATCGATTTTTTTTCTGAAAATTTTTAAAATCGATATTTTGGTTCAAAATTTTTTGAGCGTGTACAGGAGAATTTTTTCCAATATTTTCCGAAATTTCAGGTCAATCGGAGCATCCTCCGATTTTTCCCGCAATTTTTTTCCGGTTTTGTGAATAGGTCAATAACTCGTTAGCGTGACAAAACCGGGGAACATTTGCAAGTCTGCGGCACGGTTTTTCCTGCATTTTTAAGGGTATTATTCACGAAAACGGAAAATGCTTCAATTGATATGAAAGTGGGGAAAATAAAAGCAAAAATACTCCTGGATATGCTCAGAAAATTTTGGACCAAAATATCGATATTTCGAAAATTTCAGGTCAATCGGATCATTTTCCGAGTTTCCGCGCTGATTTTTGCCTTTTTTTTCCGCCATTTCGTGCATAACCATATTAAAAATGCTGCCAGACTTGCAAAAATTTTCGGTCTTTGCAGAAATCAAGCTACGCACACTTCAGTAGTTCACATACTTTTTTGACAAGAAACTGGTGAATTTAGAGAAAATCTTCATAGAAAAAATTGAAAATAATTACTTCATTAAATAATAAAATTTCTGTGTCATAGCAAAGAAAACGCCTGGTGAAATTGATATTGCTAACTTTCTCACGACACCAAAAATATCCGAACAAGGCTTTCTCGGAAATTAAATTTTCAGATCTGCGTTCCACCGGGAATTCCGACTTTCCGAGAAACCCTGATCAGAAACCACCAAGTTAATTTACGTTGCGAAAATTTCTGGGACAATCCCAGAAACTTATGGGGTTATTCATTTTTTCTGCAGAAAATGCCGTTTTCTGCATAAAATGAATAACCCCATCTTTCTTATATATAAAAACCCAGATCGGGATGTCTGTGCGCGTCCGCACTTGCCTTTTTGCAAGAAAATGCAGTGGACAAAACACGAACCCATGACATTAGTATTTGTATTCAAGCGCACTACCGACTGAGCCAGAGGAGAGAAATCTTCCCAAAACAGAGTGCGTATAAATGAATGAGGAAGAGTAGAACGTAAAACAATACATAGAACGTGGCGACGAAGTCGCCAATAGGCTGCGTCAGCAGCCGCGCAGGACTGCGCAGCAGGCTTGTTATAAAATAAAAATAAAAGTACCGTATTTGCTCTACATGCTCTTCTATTGAAGGTCCTGTTCAAAATGTGTATACACAAACAAATATTTCAAAAATGCAGATTTTCTCTAATTTCTCGCAGAAAGATTGAAAAAATTAAATTTTCAAACTGTGATAATCCCCTTTTTTGATTCCTTCTATTATGTATTCGCCACGGAGGGACACTTCGTGGTGAATCGTGAGACAAAAATTATCTTCGATTTTTTTCTTCTATTTTTTTATGTATAAAAACTGGTTCTCATTTTCCGCAAAGGTTTTTTTTTTTCAAAAAAGCGGCATTTTCTTTAAAAATCGAGTTCGGTATTAAAAAAAAAAATAATTTCTCCTATTTCTAGTCCTGCTTCAACAAGGCATTTTTTAAGCTCTGGGACGTTTCGAAACTTTTTTTTTTACATTTTTGCGTAGCGTTTTTCGCCAATTGACACCAAAACACGAGCGCATGGGGTTTATTTTTCGTTTTTATCAATTATTTTTGTTTTTTTTTTGTGAGTTAAAATCCACTATTATGCCGTAAAAATGCACTAGTTTCGAAACGTCCCAGAGCTATTTTTTGCACTCCAAAGTTCCACCAAACAAAAAAACAACATTAATTTTTCCGACCGTAAAAAATCACAAAAAAAAAACGGCGATCTGGGATTTTTGACAGCAATAATTTTTGGTAACTCAAAAAAAGAACAAATCGGAAAACTCAGTTTTTTTTTTGTTGCAAAATTTCCGATGAACCGAAAATACAATCATTGTCGGGGAGGGATAACGAAAAGTACGGTCGCATTCGAATGCGGAATAATCGGATAAAACGGCTGACTGACCGATCGGAATGGAAAATCGACAGAGGAATACAGTTCCGATCTGTCGAATCGACCGGTTTTCTTCCCACGAGTACTCATTTTCACAGTTTTTAGTGTTTAAAAACTCACGTCAGGCATGCTGAACTGCTCTCGAGTGAAGAACTTTGTCTGGTCCTTTTTCTTCTTTTTTTGCTGTCAGTTTCCAAAGAAAAAAAGTGTGCAAAGATGAAGACGTATCGATTGATTCTGCGCGAGATAAATAAATACTTCTTGATTTGAGTTTGATTGGGTTTTAGGGCTAACAAGATGTTTCCATATTTCAGTGAAACAAGCGAAAAGCCCGCACGTTATCGGTCTGGAATAAGAAAAAAAATAAATTGAAATTAAAGTTTTAAAAAACACTGGGGCATGAGGCGAAAGTGAGGAAACGGAACGCAAACATCGCGCTAATAAATTTGAATCGGATTTCGTAATACCCCGTCCAAAGTTAAAAAAAAATTCTGAAATCAAGAGTATTTTCTAGTCCAAAGTTTTGAACAAAATTCCCAGAAATAACAGGCGGTCACAGTTGAAACCAGCGTTACCGTACTTCTATGTTTAAACTTGAATTTTCCCAAAATTGCTCAATTGTTTCTCTTATGGAGTTATTCAGGGTCGGAAAAAATAGTTGTTTTCCTTTTTTTTTTCCTTATTCAAATGACGGAAAAAAATCCGTGGCCGCGAGAGTTTTTTTCCGTTGCATTTCTAGGCCATCGAAAAAGTTTTTTAGGCCCTCCGCTGTGAGACCTGCGAAATATCGATTTACGGGCGAATAATTTTTGAAAAATTTTTTTCTCACAGCGGAAGGCCTAAAAAACTCTTGCGATGGCCTAGAAAAACAACGAAAAAAAAACTCTCGCGGCCACGGATTTTTATATATTTTTTCCGTTATTTGAATAAGGAAAAAAAGAAAAAAACTATTTTTTTTTTCCGACCCTGAATAACCCCATTATACGGGAAAATTCAAGTTTAAACTTAAAAGGTCTCGCAGCGAAGCCACTACGGTAACACCGGTCTCAACTGTAACCGCCTGTTGTTTCTGGGAAATTTTTCGGAACTTTGGACTACAAAAAACTTCCGATTTTAGGATTTTTTTAAACTTTTGACGGGGTATTACGAAATTCCATTCAAAATTATTCGCGCTCTCATTTGGACGCGTCGCGGATTTGCGTCCGGGGCCAGTGAAAAAGTAGGAGAAGATGATAGGAAACAAGAAAAAAATATATATTGGAAAGGGTGCGGTAGATCAAAAAGTTTTGTTTTGCTTTGCTTTGCTTTGCCTAGCCCCTTCTCGAAAGAAGAAGAAAAAACTAAAAACTTATTTCGAAAAAAATCATTTCAAATATTATTTCCCAAAGTTTAGAGCAAGTTTTAAGACACTTCAAAGCGAGAAAAGTTAAAAATAGACAAAACTGCGAAGATGGACTGCAATTGACCGTGAATGGCACGGCCTTGACCAACCAAGGTCCGGCCCGTATTCTTCTTTTTCTTCCACTGGCTCTCTGGTGTCTCTCGCCTCTCGAATGATAAGTGATATCAATCTATTCTGCAGAATAGGCCGAGACACGAGAGATTTCACGAGATAGCAGAGATGACAGTAGCCCTTGTACGGTAATAACCGAATGTGTTGCCAATTATGTTTCAATCTAGACAGTGCAGAGCACACACCAAAATAGTAACTTCTGCAACAAACCGAGAAAAAAAGGCAATCTCGTTGAAGGAGGGAACGAACTGATAACACCGTTTGCAAACTGTTTCCAAATTTTCTTTCCTATTCTTTCGACCACGTTCTTTGTTACCTAGCAAAACTTCCAACACGACGTTCATGTTGTTGGGATGTATGGAAAAGGAGAGCGGATGACGTCAATAGTCAAACAAGAAAGGGCAGAGTGCACAAAAACGCCGACGCAGGAGGGAAAACGAATGGAAAGAATGAACACGTTCCCGACATTCCGGAGCCAGCAGCAGTGTCATGTGAAAGATCCTGTGAGCTGGCACGCACTCACTGTCTGGCTCGATGAGTTTTGATGGGTAGTAGCAACTAAATACGTATTACTCGAATTGAAATACCTCGTCAAATGGTGCGCAATCGTGTCTCGCCACGACGGTGTATACATACTTGTCGATTAACGCGCAAAACTGAGTTTTTTTTGCTTTGAATTTCAATAAATTCATAAGTGTGCATGGATGTACAACAATTCATTTCTGCGCGCAGATCGACAAGTGTGTATACACTGTCGTGGCGAGACCCAAATGCGCACCATTTGACGAGGCATCTCAAACCGAGAAATAAGTAATAAAAGGGAGAAATTGAATAGTACGTATTCCTCATAGTTCTATTCTGATAAAGTTCCAAAACCGAGTAGACCTATCGATGGAAGAAACTGCTTAACACAATCAGACCAAGGGAGAAGTAGTTCAGACACGGAGTGAAAAAACCTTGGCAGTGTGCCAAATAATGCAAATTCACATTTTTTTGAAATGCATTTTTCAGGCAGAGTGTGTAAGCGAAGAGACGCAGCGTTGTCACGCGACAGCATTGTGACGTGTGGACATTAGCGGGGGTGGTGGCGACTCCTTTTTTTAAAGGTTTTTTGCCGCCGACGCCACGCGCTGCGGTTGTGTCGCGTGCGTCTCATCGCTTACACGCTCTCTGCCTGAAAATGTGAATTCTCATAATTTGGCACACTTCTCAATAGAGCGAACTTTCGCGAGGGCAATCGTCAGCATCCTACTGTGAGACAGTCGCCACCACGCTGTGTATTCTTCATTTCTAGGCAACAAAGACAGATAATCGGAACGAGAATCAATGAGACCAATTATTCCCGTAGCCACAACCACTAACTAAAAAGATAGACGACTATTATAGATAAATTTCTTAGAAGAACGACTTCTAATTGTAAATAAATACCAATTAGAACTGTCTGCAACGAATTCCCGACTACAAATAGGTTCAAAAACTAAAACAAACGATTAGACTTCACCAAAGAACATAAATTGAACGATTTTTGCACAAGATATGTACAGAGAACCAAGCGAACTCATGGGAAAGAAGAGCATGTGCTCATGCTCTACTTTTTTGACCCTATGATATTGTTATCACTTGGCCGTATCACCAGGTCATAACCACGCCTTCATCGCAATTTTCCCATGACAGTCTTCTTCACGTGACAACGACGACTATTGTGTTTTCAATCGACTTGCGACATGAGAACGCGAGACTCCGCCCACTTATTTGTGCGCTACCTGTCTGCGTCTCTTCAAATATCACTGTGTTCGCGTGGTCGCGCAAAAATAAGTGGGCGGAGTCTCGCGTTCTCATGTCGCAAGTCGATTGAAAACACAATATGAAATGGTTTATTTCAGCTGTGAGATGGTTTTCCTTTTCTTTTCTATTTTTGCACTACATTAATCGTTCATTGGACAAACGCGTGTAATAAATAGATACATCCAAAAAGATTGGAAATGTACTTTTTAAAAAAGTACGGTTATGAATTTATGTGAAGAATCATAAGAACAAGAAAACAGGACCAGAAGATCAACAATAATGCATATTTTATGTGATAAACGCGCGGTACGTCAAGCAAGAAAAATAAAACGACAGACAGAAAGCACACGCAAAAAAAAATTTTTCCTCCCTTTCTCAGGAAAACTTTTTAAAGAGAAATTGTACTTTCAAGGTGAAAATTGAACAAAAAGAAATTTAAATTCCGAGAATGTCTTTGCGGCGGGAAAGAAAACGGAAAGACGAAAAAAAAAACAAAAACATTTTTTTCATTTCATTTTTGCCGAATGTGAATTTCAAATAAATTCACAATTTTTTTTTTTCAAAACGGACAAAAAGTTTAAAGTGCACTTTTGGGGACAGGAAAAATGCGAAAAATTTTCAATGCACTGTTTTCGAAATTAGATTCAAAAATTATAATTAGAAATTTGAACCACAAATCATGAGCCACATCATTGAGAAATCAAAGTTTCAAAGTTGGCAAACAGTTAGTTGAATGAGCAAAATATTTGAAGAAAACTGGTTTAAAATACGAATATCACATTAAAATCGCACAAACAAATCTGATTTTCGGTGAATTTTGCAATAAAAAATATAATTCTTGCAAAAGGAGTACACGCCAATTTTCTAGACCAGCGGTCACATCTCGTGTACTCCTTTTGGAAGACTTCTAATTTTTTATTTTGCAAAATTCACCAAAATTCAGAGGTTTTTTTCGTGCGATTTTTATGTGATATTCGTAAATAAATCCTTACCCAAAATTACAATTTTAACCCCTCACCCACGAAAAAAACACCAAAAATTACGTAGCCAAATTTGAACGTTATGCATTTGTGTGCAAGCGTTGAAACTTACGATAAATCAAAAAAAAAATTTTTTTTCATTGAAAAGGCATGAAACACATATTTTTTCCCAATATTAATTGGATAATTCTGAAACCGTAATCTATTACGTATTCCTGGAAGATGGTACCGCGCCAATTGGTGTACATTTTGGTCTCACCACAGACGGTGTTTGTAGACTTGTGGATTTACGCGTTGATACAAATTTGAATTTTTTTCGTTTCGAAATTTTCGACGAATAAATTCCGTTTTTTATTTTTTTGTGCCGTTTTTAATTTTTTTTATTCTATGGAATGTTAAAATTTTCCGGGCTAGTGTTTAACATTTTTTATTGCACAAGTAAGTAAGACAAAAAAACTTGAACACTAGTCCGGAAAAATTCAAATTCAATAGAGTTAAAAAAAATTAAAAACGGCACAAATAATAACAAAAAAGAGAAATTAATACATTTTCAAAACGGAAAAATTAAAATTTGCGCGTAAATCCAGAAGTCCGCAAACACCGTCCGTGGCGAGACCACAATTTACACCATTCGACGCGGTATCACCATTCCAGGAATACGAAATACACTAAAACGTTCTTTACAACAAGATTAAAAAGTCGATTCGTTCTTCAAAAACAAGGTACTGCGGCTATTGTGAAAACAAAAAAATTGCAACGCGGTGTTTGCGTACTTTTAAAATTCAAATGAAATTGGGAACAAATCTCTTCATTTGCCATGCTATTTCTCTCATTGCCGTTTGAATTTCAAAAGTACGCAAACACTGCGTTGCTATTTTTTGTTTTCACAATAATTGCAAAGCAGCTCTTATTAAATGCAATAATTAAATTTTTGGTAATTCAAAAATTGCCAAAATTACGAGCCAAACAATTGAGAAATAGTTTAATCAAAAATTTAATTCTAATTTCTAACACAAAGTCCGTCTTATCTGTTAAATATCTTGGGAAATATAAACGTTCTCGTAGGTCTTGAAAAACAAGTATTTCGAAAGAAGAGAAACACGAAAATAGTGTTCACCAGCGAAATGACTTTGTGAAAAAGTTCAAAAAAGAATCAGAGACTTTCCCACGACATTTAAGCGATTTAAACCAGAATGAAGAAATGAAAAGAGAAAAAAAGGAGAGGGGGGAAACCGAACGAAATGAGTTTGGGACAGCGGACGGAAGAAAGGGCACAAAAACTGAAAGCTGGGCTCCTGGCTGCTCAGAGCCCCGAGAGCTACTGCTGCTGATGCTGCTGCTGCTCTTCATCGCTTCGTCGTTTCGTTCGTTTTCTCGCCACCGAGAGGCGAGAGGGTGCGACACATGTCAGACGTTTTCTCTGCGTCTCTCCACTCTGCAAGAAAGACGTCGACGGCCTGCTGCGGCTACCCTCTCACGCACCATCTGCGTCCAACCATTCGGCACTCTCTCATCCGGCAATCGAGACATTACGGCCCAGGAGGAGACTGAGAATTGCGGCTAAAGAGCGTTGGTTTGAGTGGGAGCGAGCGTCGTCGTCTATCTCCGTCTCATTCGTCCCGTCGGTTCTTTTCTTTCTTTTTTTTGCGTGTGCTTGCTTGCGCTTTGCAACATGTGAATAGAGTATTTAGTTTGTCAAAGCATTTTTTTTTTGTTTCTGTGCTTCTCGCGGTGTTGAGAACCACTCCTGCTGGACGAGTTTAGTTGCGAAAGGATTACGACGTGCAAATCACGGATTTTCGGCTGAATCATCGCGATAAACGTTCGACAAAAACAACGTATTTATTTGGAGATTGCAGAAAGGAAATGTTTCATCCATGAATATCATTTTTTAGTTTATTTGGAATCTAAATCGACGGTTTTAAATAAAGAAAAAAAAACAAATAAATAATGTATTTAATATGCCTTTAAAAATTTCGAATTTCGCATGGCGCTGTTCGCACAGGGGTTTTACTTTCCCAAAAAAAAAAATCTTTTTTTCGTGTTTTCTCAGGCATTTCATTTCTTGAATTATTAGAAAATTTACGGATTTTAAACGAACGATTCAAGATTATATTGTGGCTTGATAAGATTCATAAAATACCTGATAAGATCAGTAAAATATCTGATCAGATTCGCATCGCCTAATATTACCCTTAAAATTTCTGATAATATCCGTAAATTTCCTAAAATAATTCGTGAATTTTCTGATAAAAACGGTAAATTTTCTGACAAGATTCGTAAAGTTTCTGACAAGATTCCGTCGAATTTCGAGTCAACATTTATTGATTTTTCGTAACAGCGCGATAATGTAGATGAATCACCATTTAAATATATGTTATTTATTGAAAAATATTACAAAAAAAAATATAAAATACAGAGTTAACAATCAACAAAAAAATAGAATACATAAAAAATTATAGGGAAATTAATGCAGAAAAAAACATCCGAATTTTTCTAGGGCATCGTTTTAACTTTCTCGTCCTAGAAGGCCCTACTCATTGTTTTGGCAGCTTGTGTGGATCTCGATGTCGCGCTGAAAATAATGATTATGATTCAGCATTAAAAAAAATTGATTACATTGCATTTTCCAAAGCGAGTTTTCCAAGTTTTGACGGAAATTCGCCAAAAAATCGTCGAGTGAAACTTGGATCTTCCGTGAAACGAAACAACGATTTAGGCCTAAAATGAAAATATTTTTACAATTAAAAGAAGCAGCGTTACCTTTTTTTTTAATTTTATTTAAAATCAACCAACTTATGGATTGTACTCGATTGGAAGGTTCTTTCTGCGCACCATACCGTCTCGCTGGAACCACTCGCGATAGAACTGCTTGGCGGCTCCATCCGGAGTGTTGGTCCACTCGATGGTGAAACGGCCTCCTTTGGGTCGAGCACTCCACGTGGTGGGTCAACTCCGAGACACTTCATGTTGGTCGTCTTGATTCCGTATCCGATACGACGAGCCGACGAGTTGATCACCTTGATGTGATAAGTGTGCTTGTCGTCGTACGCACGTTGAACACGATCTTAGCGTTCGGATGGGTTGCAATATCTCCTGGTGGGACAGATTGGGCCATTGTTGTTGTTGGTGATAGAGTGGTTAAAGACACGGACACGATGCACCTGACTTCTGAAAAAATATTATCGGTTTTAAAAATTCGTCACTTCACAAGCGGCGTGTACTTTGTGAGTCTATTCAGCAAAAATTCAAAAATAAGAAAAAAATTACAAACAATTAGGAGAAAACCCGGAGAATGCTTCGATAAGTCTCGAACTTTGGGAAGAATGTAATAAATTTTGAAAACAGTTTTATCCCAATTGTTTGTAATTTTTCCCTTTTTTGGATACTTTTGTGAATAAATTCATAAAATTCGGCTCCGCTTCTTTCTTAAAATTTCAACCTTGTTGCAAAATTTCCACGGGCAAAATAAAGTAAAAGTGAAATCACCTGAAAATTGAGCAAAGAGGCGAAGCCTGAATTTAAAGTTATCGCGGACTGTGAAGTGGCGGCAAATACTCACTTGCTTGAGGATCATTTGCTATTTTACCATTTGCTATTTTGGATCATTTGCTATTTTGGATCATTTGCTATATTGGATCATTTGCTATATCTCATTTGCTATATTTGTCTCATTTGCTATTTCTCATTTGCTATTTTTGTCTCATTTGCTATGGATTGGCTCATTAGCTATGGGTTGGATCATTTGCTATTTTGGATCATATGCTATTTCTCACTTTTTTTACTTGTCTTATTGGCATTGATAGCCCGAAATAGAGTGAAAACAAATTTCGGCAACTGGCCGATGACCACGCATAACCTTGCCGTCCGCTTGCCGATTTTGTAGATTTTTCCCTTCAATTTGAATTATTGTTATAATTTTATTGTAAAATTGTAAATTAAATATAATGAAAATTGTAATGGGGTTATTCTCGGAACCAGCAAAAAAAAGCAAAAAATAGAAAAAAACAGCAAAAAATTCAGCCAAAATTCGGAGAATGTACCGATTGATCTGAAACTTTGGTAAATTATTTAAAAAGTAATTCCGGTCATTCCCTGAAAATTTCAGACCAAAACATCGATTTTGAAAAGTTTCAGAAAGAAAATTGAGATTTTTTTAAATCAATATTTCGATCTGAAATTTTCAGGGAATGTCCGAAAGTATTTTTTAAATGATCTCTCATAGTTTCAGACCGATCAGAGCAGTCTCCGAATTTTCGCTGAATTTTTTGCTGGTTTTTTCTATCATTTGCTTTTTTTTTTGCTGGTTCCGAGAATAACCCCATAAGTACAATAGAAAAGTTTGAAAAAGAGAAAATTATACAAAAGAAGAAATTAAAGAAAACGGCACAAGAAAAAATTGGAAAAAACTGAATTTCTAAAAAATGAAGAACAACCATTAGCTTCGTTTCGTTTCATCCGTTTTTGAATTGGCTTTTGGCTTGTCACGCTGAAAAATAAGTGTTTTATCTGATTTTTTGTTTTCCCCCTTTTAGTAAATTTTTGTAAATAACGGAAATCATTTATTATCTCGGTTAGGCCACTGCTTAATTTTTCGGAAATTTTCTTAAATGTCAAGCTATTTGTTTACAGAGGTGTTACTTAACAAGCCTGAGCTGGCGCCTATCGGCGACAAAAAAAAAAAACTTAAACGTGAAAACCAATTGAACTTGGCCATGATCTTTTAAAGTGAACAGATGGACATGTTGACTAGCGTAATATATATGAGAAAGATTTTATATGCTTTATTAGTTTTTTTTTTTCTAAAAATAGTTCGAATCGGCACTGCACCTTGCATTGGGAGACTCGCTTCAAAAACCAGAGAAATTGGTCAATAGAGCGCGCGTGCACCGCGTCTGCGTCTTGTATCTCGGCACACTCTCTCGCTCACTTTTTTTGAAACAATGTTTTTCAGAGCATTAAAATGCATTTTAAAGTATCTTCTCGTTTCATTTTTGGAAAAATCTCTCTGTTAAAAGATAGAAAATTTTTTTAGAGTGTTTTTAAATCAAATTTTTCGAAAATTGGTCGATTCTTCCGTGCACTCTATCGATTTTTAGTTGTTCTTCTATTGTCGCAGGCATTTTTTATCCGAAAATTCATATTTTCTATTTTTCCCTATTAATTAATATTTATTTTGTCTGAAATTTACAGTTTTACGTGACATTCAACGAAAACCAGCCTTTGGTTTGGCGAGAAACCATAATTTTACAATTGCAATGCAAAACTTACGAAAATTGTGCGACGAGTACTTTATCCCATTTCTTTTTTAGCTTAACTTTAAAACTGATATATCAATTATTTTTCTTATGTAAATCGCTAAAATCACATACAAATTCAATTTTTTTTCTTGTTCATTGCTGATTGAAGTGCCAAAACGTTTTTGAAAATTAGAAATTTTTGTCGAATCCCGTATTCCAGAACGATCCTAGACTCGAAAAAAAGATTTCAACACAGAAATTCAAAACTATGGCTAAAAATGTCGGCAAAAAAGAAAGAAAAACAAAAAATTGACAGCGTACAAGTAATTATTGACCAATTTTGATAAACTTTGTTTTAAAAACATTCTAAAAATTTTTACTTCCATTCAACAGAGCGATTTTTGAAAAAAAGGAACGAGAAAATGCTGAAAAATGCATTTTAATTATCTGTTTCAAAAAAAGTGAGCGAGAGAGTGTGCCGAGATAAGAGACGCAGACAGACGCGGTGCAAGTGCGCTCTATTGCCCATTTCCTCTGAATTTTGAATCTAGTCTCCTCATGCAAGGTGCAGTGATCGGTAAGTTTGTCACATTTATTCACAATCACTGCCAGTTTTGGGAACTAGAACGAGAACAAATTAGGCTAAAACGGCAAGAAAATTATTAAAATATATTTTTTTCCCAAATCTTTAAATTTTTTTTGCCAAAACTCAGCGAGAACCTCGTTGAATTTAAAGTTTTTTTGTGTTCAAATAACGGAAAATTTTGGAATAACAACTAGACATCAGTAAGCACGGTGTGCTATTTTTGGAAATGAATTTTCGGAGGTCATCTCTTTTGCATTTAGCTAAACGTGACATAATGCCACTTGAGACGCAGATAAATGCGACAGGGCGCGTTTGCCGTTTCGTAGGTTCTAACACGCCGTGAATCGTAATTTTTTGAACAAAAAGTGATAAATCACGGCGATTTCAAACAAATATTTTGATAATTTTTAATGATTTTTAAGATGTTTTGGTGTTATCTTGTTGTTGTAAAAAGAAATAAGTAACTGACAAGGAGGAAATAAAGAATGTTTTCGTCATTCAATTTGGCGTGAAATGTCACTTACAATCTGAAGATACACGAAATTCCCAAAAAAACTACGATTTTTCATGTATTTTCAGTTTTTTTTTCTTGCAAAGAAATTTTTGAGTCGTTTTCAAAGTGTTGGTATTTTTCAGGCCACGTAACATTTTTGGATAGAATATATTTTTTTAAACAATTTTTATTTGAAAAAACTCACTATCAATCCTTTTACTTGACAGTTGAAAAAACTCTTCTAAAACGTTCTCTTCGTGTTCGGAAATTGTTGCCATCGGAGTCTCGTCATCGTCCTCTGAGTGAACAATTTCTAAAAAAAAAATTTTTTTTTAAATAAAACAATATGTACTCCATACGCACTTTTTTAATGAGAATTTCCAAAATAGGGAGAAATGAACAGCAGGTGTACCAATCGCCCAAAATCCTCCAGGTAAATTGATTTTTGTTGCACCGCAGGTGTCAGACTACAATACATATCAATTATAAGACCAAAGTAGCGATTAAATGTTTAAAAAAAAGAAGAAATCAGCCAAAAAGCAGCAGAAAGTATTAAACGAAAAGGCTTTTTTTAAAAAGCTGTGAAAAAAACGCGAAATTTTGGGAAACGCGCGAAAAAGTTAGGCCCGGCGTTGGCTGAGTATCCAACGTTAAAGCATTGGCAGCCAAATTGCCCAAAAAATATGTGCTTTCTATTAATTTTCTTGGTTTCCTATCGGGTTTCTGCTGTTTTTTTGCTAATTTCGTATTTTTTGTTAACATTTAATCGCTACATCGGTATTATAATAAATATTTATTGCAGTCTGACACCTGTGGTGCATCAAAAATCAATTTTGCTGAAGGATTTTGGGCGATTGGTTCACCTGCGGTGCATTTCTCCCAATACTGGCAATTCTCATCTAAAAAACGTGGGTAAAGAGTACATATTGAATTATTTTGCAGTAAAAAATATTCAAAAAAAAAATATAATTTTTTAGAAATATTCCACTCAGAGGACGATGACGAGACTCCGATGGCAACAACTTCCAAATACGAAGAGAACGTTTTAGAAGAGTTTTGTCAACTGTCAAGTAAAAATATTGATAGTGAGTTTTTTCAAATAAAAATTGTTTAAAAAATATATATATTATATCCAAAAATGTTACGTGGCCTGAAAAATACCAACACTTTGAAAACGACTCAAAAATTTCTTTGCAAAAAAAAAAACTCAAAATACATGAAAAATCATAGTTTTTCTGTGAATTTCGTGCATCTTCAGACTGTAAGTGACATTTCACGCCAAATTGAATGACAAAAAAATTCTTTATTTCCTAATTTTTTTTTTCAATAATTTTCTTGCCGTTTCAGCCTAATTTGTTCTCGTTCTAGTTCCCAAAACTGGCAGTGATTGTGTATAAATGTGACAAACTTACCGATTTGAACTATTTTTAGAAAAAAAAAACTAATAAAGCATATAAAATTTTTCTCATATATATTACGCTAGTCAACAAGTCCGTCTGTTCACTTTAAAATGTCATGGTCAAGTTCAATTGGTTTTCACGTTTAAGTTTTTTTTTTTCTGTCGCCGATACACTGGGGTCTGAGGAGGGAGTGAGTAAACGCGCCCGGACGCACACACGCAACGCATCCAAATGAGGCCCAAAAAATAAAAAAGGCGCGCGAAAAATTTCGCATTATCGGAAAGAAAAACCAACGCAAAATCGTGAAAATTACGAAATCCTATCCAAAATTATTTCGCGCGCGTTGATTTTTCTCTCCGATAATGCGAAATTTTTCGCGCGACTTTTTATTTTTTTGGGCCTCAATTGGATTCGTTGCGTATGTGCGTCCGGGCGCGTTTACTCACTCCCTCCTGATACCCCAGTGCCAATAGGCGCCAGCTCAGGCTTGTTAAGTAGCACCTCTGTAAACAAATAGCTTGACATTTAAGAAAATTTCCGAAAAATTAAGCAGTGGCCTACCCTAACCGAGATAATAAATGATTTCCGTTATTAACAAAAATTTACTAAAAGGGGGAAAACAAAAAATCAGATAAAACATTTATTTTTCAGCGTGACAAGCCAAAATCCAATTCAAAAACGGATGAAACGAAACGAAGCTAATGGTTGTTCTTCATTTTTTAGAAATTCAGTTTTTTCCAATTTTTTCTTGTGCCGTTTTCTTTAATTTCTTCTTTTGTATAATTTTCTCTTTTTCAAACTTTTCTATTGTACTTATGGGGTTATTCTCGGAACCAGCAAAAAAAAAGCAAATGATAGAAAAAACCAGCAAAAAATTCAGCGAAAATTCGGAGACTGCTCTGATCGGTCTGAAACTATGAGAGATCATTTAAAAAATACTTTCGGACATTCCCTGAAAATTTCAGATCGAAATATTGATTTTAAAAAATATCAATTTTCTTTCTGAAACTTTTCAAAATCGATATTTTGGTCTGAAATTTTCAGGGAATGACCGGAATTACTTTTTAAATAATTTACCAAAGTTTCAGATCAATCGGTACATTCTCCGAATTTTGGCTGAATTTTTTGCTGTTTTTTTCTATTTTTTGCTTTTTTTTGCTGGTTCCGAGAATAACCCCATTACAATTTTCATTATGGGGTTATTCACGAAATGGCAAAAAATGGCAAAAAACTGCGCGAAAACTCGGAAAATGCTCCGATTGATCCGAAATTTTGGGAAATGAGGGAGAAAACTCTCCCGGACATTCACTTAAAATTTCAGACCAAAATGTCGATTTTAAGCATTTTCAGACAAAAAAGCAATAATTCTTAAAAATCGATATTTTGGTCTGAAATTTTGTGGGAATGTCCGGGAGAGTTTTTTCCCTCATTTCCCAAAATTTCAGATCAATCGGAGCATTTTCCGAGTTTTCGCGCAGTTTTTTGCCGTTTTTTGCCATTTTTTGCCATTTCGTGAATAACCCCATTATATTTAATTTACAATTTTACAATAAAATTATAACAATAATTCGAATTGAAGGGAAAAATCTACAAAATCGGCAAGCGGACGGCAAGGTTATGCGTCGTCATCGGCCAGTTGCCGAAATTTGTTTTCACTCTATTTCGGGCTATCAATGCCAATAAGACAAGTAAAAAAAGTGAGAAATAGCATATGATCCAAAATAGCAAATGATCCAACCCATAGCTAATGAGCCAATCCATAGCAAATGAGACAAAAATAGCAAATGAGAAATAGCAAATGAGACAAATATAGCAAATGAGATATAGCAAATGATCCAATATAGCAAATGATCCAAAATAGCAAATGATCCAAAATAGCAAATGGTAAAATAGCAAATGATCCTCAAGCAAGTGAGTATTTGCCTGAAGTGGCACATTTTTAAATCAATAATAAAGGAATATTAATCATTTAGTTGATAAAAAAATAAATTAAAACAAACGAAAAATAATTTAGGCCAGAATACTGAAAAATGCCATTCAAACTCTCGTTTGGCGACACGCGACGCAGCCCAACGCGCTGCGATAGGGGTAATATTAGATCTGATCAGATCCGTAAATTTCATGATCAGATTCGCATATTGCAAACTCGTTACGAATCTTACCAGATCTGTTTAAGATTCCTAAATTTTCCTGATATTTTCTAATTCTTCTAATTTTACTCGGGTCTCATAATATTATTCCCATTTTTTCTGATATTTTCTAATTTTTCTAATAATTCAAGAAATGAAATGCCTGAGTTGGTGTAACTAACACCACTACTCGAAAATGCACTAAAGTTTCGAAAAGTCTCGGTTTCAAACAAGACAGGTTTACCGTTTGCGGATTTTCATTTTTTTTTTAATCAAAAAAATTGAAAAAATAAAAGCGTTTTCATTGTAAAAAAATTACAAAAATGGAAAAAACACATTTTTTTAAAACCAAAATAAATAAATATGAACCGGGATTCAGCAAACGCGACCTCTGCCTAAATTTTTTGTTGTTGATAAAACCAGGCAAAAATTTCAAAAAAAAACTGACTGGAAATTCGCAAAAAATTTGAGGGCATTTCTTCGCGATTATTTGGATGATTTCCGCAATTTCTGATAGTCCGCTAAGTCCGAAAAAATAATTTTAAAATGTATATTACTTACGCAAAAAGGAAAAAAAAACTCGAAAATTCTGGAAAACGCGCATATATTTCTATGCGGAAAAAAGAGAAAAAAAAAATGCAAAAATCAAAACTCGGAAAAATTAGAAACACATTCTGTGCAAACACCGTCACGTCAAATTACACATTTTGCCATTTGCGCGCAATTTTAAATTTCAAATAAACGAGACCCTGACAAAACCGGGGAAAACCACGAAACCTGGGAAGACAAAACCATGGAAGACAAAACCGGGGAAAAAATCGGACAAAACCTGGGAAGAAGCTCCGCCCCCTTTTGCAGCTGCTGCACGATGTTTTGTACTGGAAGTGTTGAAAAAGTGCGCCGCAGACTTGCAACTTTTCCCCGGTTTTGTCCAGTTGCAAGTCTGCGGCGCACTTTTTCAATACTTCCAGTACAAAACATCGTGCAGCAGCTGCAAAAGGGGGCGGAGCTTCTTCCCAGGTTTTGTCCGATTTTTTCCCCGGTTTTGTCTTCCCTGGTTTTGTCTTCCCCGGTTTCGTGGTTTTCCCCGGTTTTGTCAGGGTCTCAAATAAACTTTTTTGCAATCGTCTTTTTTTTGCAAATTTTGCAGAAATTTTCGTGCGGTAGCAGATGGCCGATGCAATCCATCGATAAGTAATAGATTTTACGGGACAAAAGAGCACACGGCGAGCCACGGGAGGCACTTTTTATTAACCAATTTCTTTGCTCTCGGACACTCGATATTCGCCAGGAGAAAACGAATAAAAATTCGGTGGAGACTGCGATCGGTCACTGAATAGAGAATAAATAAAACATGCAACAAACTATTGGTGAATTTTCAAAAAGCAAACCACTAGTTTTACTTATGCAAATTGCCGAAATAATCCGCAAAAAGAGCACGTGTCCATGCCCCTTCGGAAACGAATTCAAACAAAATTAAAAATTTGGAAAAAAAAGAGTAGCCGATCAACATGGTTATTTTAATAGTTCTTATGGCTGTTTTCTACTCTTTCAGCCAGTAATACCAGTCAACCAACCGTCAAAAAGGATCAAAGTGCGAATGATGTCATTCGGCGACAATCATGACACCTGTAAACCTGTCTTCTCGCCCTCCTCGTTTTATTTGCGGTTAGTACCCATTCGGTTCACGTGACTGGTCGAGAAGAAGAATAAGAAGAAAAATCAAGAAAACGAACACTAATCACGGATGATGTTTGACTACGGTAATTTATTTTCCCGAAATGGGGTCATAAGGTGAATTATGGTAGCATTAATTTCAAAGTCGTGGAACGAGCCAAATTACCGTATTTCCTCTAATATAGGCGCATGCGCTTCTATTTTTTCATTTCTTCACAACTGCCGGGTATTTAGAGGTTAGCACACCAAACTTCGGTCATCTCATGCCTGCTTGGTCAGGAAGTATTTTGGCGAGTTTGGTGTGCAAACCTCTAAATACCCGGCAGTTGTGAAGAAATGAAAAAATAGAAGCGCATGCGCCTATATTAGAGGAAATACGGTACTCCACAAAAAACAGTTTTTATCATTATTCTTAATATTTATGGCAGTCTTATTAATTCTTGATCCAAGAGGAAGTGGAGTATAAACAACACCATTAGGTGAAATAGAAATACAGAGTTTTATTCATTTCAAGAAAATTGATTCGTGATATTCAGGGTAGTCCAACGAGAGCCTCGTGTTTGTAAGTTTACCATGTTCCATAATAATTCTTCCCAAGCAGTGTGCTTCACCGATTAAATTTTTGGCGATTAATCGACTAATTAACCGACTAATTAATCGATTAATTAATCGACGATTAATCGACTAAAATTAGTCGCTTAATCGATTATTAATCGGTGAATTAGTCGCCGATTGATCGATTAATTTAGTCGATTAATTAATCGACTAAATTAATCGTCGACTCATTTAGTCGATTAATTAATCGGTGAATTATTGTGAAAACAAAAAAGTTGCGACGCGGTGTTTGCGTACTTTTAAAATTCAAACGAAAATGGGAACAACTCTCTTCATTTCGCTTGCTATTTCTTTCAGTGCCGTTTGAATTTCAAAAGTACGCAAACACCGCGTTGCTATTTTTTTGTTTTCACAATAGTCGCCGATTAATCGTCGATTAAAGGAGCTGTACCGATACAGAGCCGGTTCTATTCCGGGCAGTTCTATTCCGGGCAGTTCTACTCCGGGCAGTTCTATTCCGGGCAGTTCTATTCCGGGCAGTTCTATTCCGGGCAGTTCTATTCCGGGCAGTTCTATTCCGGGCAGTTCTACTCCGGGCAGTTCTATAGCCGACACATAGCTGCCAAATAGCTGCCAAATAGCCGCCAAATAGCTGCCAAATAGCTGCCAAATAGCCGCCAAATAGCCGCCAAATAGCCGCCAAATAGCTGCCAAATAGCCGCCAAATAGCTGCCAAATAGCCGCCAAATAGCTGCCAAATAGCAGCCAAATAGCAGCCAAATAGCCGCCAAATAGCTGCCAAATAGCTACCAGGTAGCTGCCAAACAGCTGTCTGGTAGCTGGCCTCTTGGAGGGCGCGACCGGCTATACATAGTTTCTTGTACCGACAAATCACGGGTCCGCGTTCGCTATCATTTGAATTTCTTTAATTTGAAAAAACCATAGCGACGCTCCGAAATTACGAATCGCGTGTTGTTTAGCGATATGTTTCGTCGATTAATTTAATCGCGATTAATCGACTAATTTCCGATTAAATTAATCGACGATTAATCGACTAAAATTTTTTTAATCGACTAATTAATCGACTAATACCGGTGAAAATTAATCAACTAATTCACCGATTATTAATCGAAAAAACCATTAATCGGTGAATTTTTGATCGGTGAAGCACACTGTTCCCAAGCATGTCGATAGAATTCATTTCGATCTTCACCAATCCACAATTCTTTAACTTTAGGTCTTACAGCAAAACTTTCGTTTTTTCATGCTTCAATATTTTTAAAAAGCAGAATTTTGATTTATCTATTGTCGGCCCGCCAAGATGCACGGCATGGTGGCACCTACCTCAGTGCAAACGCGCCCCAATCACACTAAACGTTTGATGAAACACTGTGACCCGCGTGTTAAGGGAACATTCCCTCGCGGCGTTGCGAACGCTTCTGCTGTATCAAATGTTTTAAAGAAATAAGGGATATCTGCGAGAAAAAAAAACATTTTTAATTTTTGTTTTCGCGGAACGTACGCAGCGAATTGAACGCGCGAAAAAATCGAATTTCATAAAATGAGACTGAAACGTAGATGCCAGCATGCCGTGAGATGGTCAAACGCGCTCCGCTGAACTCAATTCAATGCGATTTTGATTTTGGTCTCCACATTATTTCATTTCACGTATAAATTCAACGTAAATTGAAATAATTTGAAAGCCAAAATGATATTAACGAAACATTAAATTCAGCGGAGCGAGTTTGGCCGTCATGGCGGGTCGACAATATGTGCCTTTCTTTAATTTTATCTTGATTTTTTTGGGAAAAAAATATTGAGTAAAAACTAGATTTGCCACTAATACGGATACACCATGCAGCATCTTTTATCGTAACCTTCACAAAATATGTATTTATTTCACTTTATTCCAATTTTATTATATGCACAACAAGCATTATCACATACATACAAGCCGCGCCATCGTCAACCCGAGAGCGCCTGGACAATTTGAATTTGGCGCCGAGTCACTCGCGTACACTTGGACGCACAACACACGCTCCTGTCGACGCACAAATCCTAAAATAATTTCGGCTCGCATCGATAACTTTGAATGTTACGCACACTCACTTAATTTGGCTACAATAGAAGCAATTTGTACGTTTCCAAGACTACAAGCAACTCTTGACAAGCTCGGAAAAATTTGCCGGAAAATCAGCAAACGCCCGTCGTGAATATGAAAACGTTCAGTCTCTTCTAGAAGTTTCGCAATTGTGTTGAAAAAAACATGTTGAGGTTTGCCACCAAGTTTTTTTTTTTGCAATTTTATATTTCAGGTGCGCTGGAATAGCGCTTATGTCGTTTTCAGAAGAGCAATTTCTGTCAGAGAGTCGCTCGATTATTTGCTGACAAATAACGAGGATTGATCACAATTAAATCTGATTGACTGGAAAACGGCTGAATCCGCCGTCGACGTTGATGCCACGAAACTATAATAGTTCAAGTAAGTGTTTGAAAACGACAAGTTTTTGTATAAAAAATCCAGCGACTTTGTGGAGGCTCAATCCATCGTTTCGGTCGATTCTCCTCTTGATCACTCCCCGAGTTCTGCGAGTGTTCACAGTTCGAGGACGTCCGGTTTTTGGTCTCTCGGAAGATGATCCATACTTCTTGAGTACAGCTGAGACGTTTCTGACCGTAGAGTCCGAAATCCCGAGTGTTCTGGCCACGTCCGAAGAGCGCATTCCTCTCTTAAGAAGATGCTCGATGGTGGGGCGATGAACAGAAGCTCTCATTTCTCAACGAAACAATGGCAATGAGATGAATGACATAGAGGTTCCTTTTTATAGTGGTCCGACTTTCGTAAAAGTTCGAAACTTTTCGAAAATATTTCTTGGCATGGTGCCAGCAAGCTTGAAAACAAAACGTCCTATACTTATGAACCACCCTGTAGTTACAACAACAACAAGTACGTCGCCTGGATCTCGCCAGTGTGGATTTACTCTCGATAGTTTCAAATTTGAAAGCAATGTAAACAAATTACAGTAAATCGACACTGTCGCGGCGAGACCCAAGCGATGTCGCAGAGGCGCTTCTGTAGCTTCGCCTGTTCCTCGCGGCGCATTAGTACCTACGTTCCGACATCGACTCGTATCCGCAGTCAAAAAGAGCCCAAATATACCGAGTTGAAGCGCGTTGCAATCGTCTAGAAGATTGCAACAAATGTACAATGAATCACACTGAATCACAAATGTTTTCAAATGATGCACAGTATAGAAATTGTGAATAATGTTTTGGAAATGTCCAGTATAAAAACCCGTCATTTTCTTCAATCCATTATCCAACATTCAAGATGTTCCAGTTCGTTTTGATAACTATTTCCTGTTTGGCTCTCACCAATGCCGACATATTTGTTCCGAAATCCGAAGAAGAACTTTTATCGTTCCTCGGGTTGAACAAGTCGGATGTGAATGAGGGTTGTATCGATGCATGGGAATATGTCGAACGATGCTACCAGGCTACAATTGAGGTTAGAGCTACATATTTTTATTTGCTATATATGATTTGCAGGGAGAGTACCATTATCCTACACAGCTCGACATTTACAATGCTTCAGGAATTCTCCGAGCAGCTGGTGTTCTTAGAAATTTTTCTGATTGTCTTGGCGATTCCAGTTGTGCTGCAAATACCATTCCTATCTATGTCATGGATGCATCGATTTTCATAGTTGAAAACCTTTTTGGAGATGCTTACGATTGTCTATCCAAGGTGAATGAATGCATGTCAGAAAAAGTAGGAAAACATCAATAATGTTTCAGTCCAACATCGAAGGATTGTACATGTCTTGCGCATACCAATATAACGGCTCACTAAGCGTGGATAATCTTCCCCATGGATTTAAAGAAGTTTCTCACTGTGTTGCTAGATTATTGCCATGCAGTATCCCAGATATTGATTCATTCCTGGCCGCCATTCGTGCGGGAACCGATTTGCACAATTTATGGTCGAACATCGAAGCCCCATTGGTGGAAGCTATTAAAAATGGTGTTGCTTATGAAGCTTTCGACCCGGAAGCCTATCTTTAAAAAACTTTTGACTCAATCATGAATAAAACTTTATATGAAATATAAATTATCAATAATTTTTATTTATCCACGGTGCCCAGGCATTGAAACAAAGCATAAGCGCTCCAATTTCCGGATCGATCCGGTTCCTAGGCGGTTTCACTTCCGAGAATATTTCCGTTTCCGTCGAAAAAAAAAACATTTTTTTGCTGTCGAAATCTGGAACGAAAAACTATTTCGGAAGAAATGCGACTACAGCCGTGTCACAATTTCACATACCCTCAATTTTTTAAAGTGGTTATTGTGGGGGTTCTATGATTTTTATGGACCTATTCAGGTTTTTTAAACCGATTTTTCCATTCGGAAATCGGAATTTCGGCTCCAATTTGTTCCGATTGACCTGAAATTTTGGGAAATATTGAAAAAAATTTCAGGTCAATCGGAGCATTCTCAAATTTTTCCCGCAATTTTTGTTCCGTTTTTTTCTTTTTTTTTTCGGTTTTGTGAATAGGTCCATAAATAAGCAATCGCTTACACAAATTTATCACAGAGTTTTGTTTTTTCCGAATCCTCCAACTGCGACGTGAATCCCATCCATGGAAACCATGATGATGCACTCTATTGTGAAAACAAAAAAATTGCAACGCGGTGTTTGCGTACTTTTGAAATTCAAACGGCAATGAGAGAAACAGCACGGGAAAGGAAGAGATTTGTTCCCATTTTCGTTTCAATTTTAAAAGTACGCAAACACCACGTTGCAATTTTTTGGTTTTCACAATATGTGTTCCGATTGGAGAAACAGATCTGGCACGTCTTCCCAAGCATGGTCGACATCTTTTAGTGGCGCATTGCGCTTCCAAAAGAAGTAGACGATCTTCCAGATGACCAAGTCATTTTCCGTGGTGTTTGAGAAAGATGAGAAAGATCGAATCCACCACTTCTCGACGATCACGACGTTCCCGCTGTGCCGCCTTTTGCGACCAGCTTCTGTAGCCGAATCGATGATGATCAGCTCATCGCCCGATTCTCCGGAAGATGAATCGGAAGATTGGAAGATTTTTCAGCAGATGAATTGAGAAATTGTTTTCCCGTACAGTTCAATTTCAGGCAGTTAGATATCGGACATTTGCTAAGACTTCACAGTTTTATTTAGCAATAACATATCATGCATCCGCAAGGAATGACATTTCTCGATAATAATAACCAGAAGGTTGTTGCCGGCTGTCGCCGTCAAAAACCTTCTGGGTGTGCTTGGGGACGCGCGAGTCTCCCTGAATTTTAAAAAAGATTTACAGGAAAATTAGCAAACCACCAAAATTGAATTTATTCAAATCTAAATGTTATTTTGTTTCAATCTACCCATTTTTAAACAATTCATTGCGTTAGAATTGTGGTACGAACCTATTCCATGCAGGAAAAAAACAGTTCTTGGTAGTTGTTTCCTGATTCATTGCACAAAACCATCGAATAACCACCGTACTTTAAATTTTCGAAGAAAAAAACCGTGCGGAGTACATGAAGTGGCGGGAAGTTCAGACTTCCTTCTCGTTTCCACCATTTTTTTTAATAATATATTTATTTATTCACGGGTTGAGAAAAAAAAAAACATTTCGAGATCAAAGAAAGAGGTGGGAATGGCACAATGAATAAATAAAATTACTCGACATCACCCCGCAAGAGGATCCTTCGATAATAATCAAACAAAGTCATGTTGGAGATAATTTAAGCTAGATTACAATTGCGCTATAGTGAAGAGAAAGAGATAAAACAGTACATTTTTGTAAATGAAGGGGGAAAAAATTAAATAAAAATGTACAATAAGTATGAAGAAAAACAAATAGAAATAGAAAAAAAAAGATTAAATATGTTTTAATCCTACAATTAAAATGAATTAATTTAAAACCGGGAAATATTTACATTGAGGAGATTTGAGAATTCGATCGGGGACAAAAAGGTTGAACAATTCCTAAGAAGTGAGTTCCAGATGGGTACGGTCCTGGCAAAGAAGTGTAACGTGCATGTGTCATTCCTAACTAATAGCGGTTCAAAATTTCGAGACGATTTTCATAGGAAGAAAAGGAAATGTTGCAACGCTGAAGTACTCTTCGAGAGTATGTTCTAAGCGGATTTTCTAGTTTACCAGCCAAAGAGCTGGAGGGAGAAGGGGAATATACTATGGAACAGTATTCTAGCAGAGGGCGAACGTAGGTATTAAAAAGATGAGCATAGAACTGAGGAGATTGGGAAGAAAAACATTTTAAAAGTTGGTTGGCCCGAAGATTAGCTAATGTCGCGATACGTGATATGTGTATTTTGAAGGTTAGGCTAGAATCCGTGATAAGGCCTAAGTCGCGGACACAAGATGAATGTTGAATTTCAATACCATGAATAAAGTATTTGAGCATGCGGTTCTTATCACCTAGATGTAGGAGAGAGGTTTTGGTGGGAGCTAAAGGGAGGCAGTTACGAATGGACCATTGAACTACCGTGTCGATTCCGCTTTGGAGGATTTCGGGCGAGTCAGAAAATATTTTAATGTCATCCGCAAAACAGGAGTAATGGATTGGCGGAGGTAGAGAAAATAGGAGATCGTTTATAAAAATGATGAAAAGCAAAGGCCCAGAAACTGAGCCTTGAGGAACACCAGAGTATACGGGATACAGTTTATCCCCAAAAGTGTTATTGACTTTTAAAGTGAAGGAACGATCACATAAAAAATTTTCAAACCAAGAACAAGTTAAGGGGTCTACTCCGAATTTCGCTAATTTATCCAATAAAATAGAATGAGAAACTTGATCGAAAGCTTTAGAAAAATCGAAAAATATGATATCGAGCGTTTTAGATTTTTTAAGAATTTGCCTATATTTAGCAGTGGAGGAAGCCAGCGCTGTAGTACAGCTTCTGAAATGAAGAAACCCATGTTGGTAGGGACTAAATTTATAAGCAAGCTCAGATCGTATGTAGTTGCAAATGACACGCTCCATAACACGTGCAATAGGATCAGTCAAAGAAATGGGTCTATAATTATCGGTGCATGCTGGATTACCTTTCTTATGTACGGGAATAACCACTGCAAGCTTCCAAGCTGCGGGAACATCCGATTCGCAATAGGACTGGGAAAAAATTATTGACAGAGGAAGGGCAAGGGGAGTCGCGCATTTTTTTAGTACCAGATAATTTGCTAAATGTGGCGAGAAGCCACATTTAGGGGGAAGATGTTGCAAAACTTTTTCAACTATGTATGGTAGAAAGAGGCATCGAGAAGAACTAGGAGAACTAAAGCTGGACAAGGAATCAGAACCGTAGTGTGATGGTGTGAGGGTGCTATACTCTTCAGGGGGACAAGCAAAATTTTTCATGAAAGATTGGGAAAATAGGTGGCACTTAACAAAATCGGAGGTAAAAGCTTTACCATTATCAAGCAATGCTGGAATGGACTGTTTAGACTTTAGCCGTTTAGAAACAAATTTACGAATAGAAGTGCAATTTGACTCGTTGATAAGTTTGGTTTCATGTTTCAAAACCCATTTACGATACCTAGATGCTAGCGTGCGATAACGTTTTAGTCTGTTAGCGATATCAGCGTGTGAAAGGGAGGAAGATTTATATCGGCGGAGCCGACGTAGTTTCCTTAATAAAGGACATACTTTACTAATAGGGCGCTCAGGGATTCTAGGGCATAACTCAGTTAAAAGTTCGTTCAAGATATTAATTAAAAATGAATATTTGTCGGAGACCCCCGGTAAGGTGGAAAATGAAAGATCCCAATCCAAAGTGGCTAGGCGTGCGTTCAATAGCGAGAAGTCACATTTGCGGTACCAGAGTTTAGGTGCACTTGGTGAGTGTGGTAGAGAAATGTTATGAATTGGGACAACAAAAGATATTCCAAGGTGATCAGAATTAAACAAACCAGGCTGTGGAGTGATTTCAACCGGAGTCAAGTTATGGGACATAATGACTAAATCGAGAATAGTGCTAGTGGAGGAAGTAAGTCGAGTAGGAAATTCAACCCATTGTCTATAGTCCTTACAAGGAAGGTCAGTTTACCCTCCGGTTGAGAATTTTCTTAAAATTTAGGAGGGGGTAGTTTCGATCACGGAGAATCCATTTTTCATAGTCCCAACCTGCGCATTTTCCATATAATGGAGAACGAACGTCTGGAAGTTTGGAATCTGAAATTAACACATGAAATCTATGGTTTAACAGTGAAACGTGAGTAGGATTTTCAACGCGAAGATCACTGCCTTGGTCTCCCGTTGATTTCATCGGTTCGGTGGTTCAGTGGTTGGGTGTTCAATTGGTAATGGGAAGGTGCTGGGTTCGGTCTCCGCGCCATTGGAAACTTTTTTTTTGTAATTTTTGACAAGATTCCAGATGACGTGATTGAAGCTTTTGAACACTTTCAAGAAGTTTTTAACAACATCCCCGGGCTTTGAGGCACTTCAAGAACTATTCAGCAAATTTTCGAGAGAAATTTTTTTTTGTGGAAATTCGAAATCTGCATTACCAATTGGGTGACAATTTTTGAAATCCAAAATTTTTGAATTTTTTGCTATAAAATTCTCGATATAAACTGGAACAAGAAGAATTCAGACAACGACACAGAACTGGTTTTCAAAATTTTCTTCAATAAGCCGTAAGCAAGCGATATTTCATATTTTGCACAGAACATTCAACTGCAGGTTATGATGTAATTTTTTGAAGTTAGGTTGTATATAACTGTAGATATAAACTTTTATGTGTGTCGTATTTTTGTACGAGAGTAAGCAGTACATTTAAAAAGAAAGTTTTAAAAAAATTTGGATTTCAAAAATTGTCACCCAATTGGTGATGAAGATTTCGAATTTCCACAACAAAAAAATTTTTTTCTCGAAAATTTGCTGAATAGTTCTTGAAGTGCCTCAAAGCCCGGGGATGTTGTTAAAAACTTCTTGAAAGTGTTCAAAAGCTTCAATCACGTCATCTGGAATCTTGTCAAAAATTACAAAAAAAGCTTCCAATCGCGCGGGGACCGAACCCAGCACCTTCGCATTACCAATTGAACACCCAACCACTGAACCACCGAACCGATGAAATTAATGGGAGAGCAAGGCAGTGACCTTCACGTTGAAAATCCAACTCACGTTTCACTGTTAAACCATAGATTTCATGTGTTAATTTCAGATTCCAAACTTCCAGACGTTCGTTCTCCATTATATGGAAAATGCGCAGGTTGGGACTATGAAAAATGGATTCTCCGTGATCGAAACTACCCCCTCCTAAATTTTTAGAAAATTCTCAACCGGAGGGTAAACTGACCTTCCTTGTTAGATCTTAAAAAATCAATAAAGTCGTGATGTGGAGACGTAGAGGAAAGTGGCCAAGAAATAGCAGGGAGATTGAAGTCACCTACACAGATCGTTGAGGTTAGGGGCATGTAAGCATCTAGGTGCGTAATTAGGTTAGCAGTCTCAATAGCATTACAGTCAGGCGGTCGGTAAACTAGAAACGCAGTGAGGGAGTCATTGACGTTAGAACCTACGAATATTTGAAAAGCTAGAATTTCAGAACGGTGAAGTGGGTAGTGATATGGCATATTAATATCTGTGATGGAAATTTGGACAGTAGGTTTACACATAATAGCGACACCACCACCAGAACGTTTGCTTTGAATTGCGGATTGGCGATCATAACGATAAAACGAAATATTACTATTTGAGGCAAGAAAGAGACTAGAAGGAACGGATTCAGTTAAAAAAGTTTCAGTAAGAAAAAGAATGTCGTAATCGGAATTTAGAAAAAAATCAGACAAATGCAGTATCTTAGAAAGGGATGACACACCTCGCACGTTACCCAAAAAAAATTTTAAAGAGCGTGAAGATCGATACCGGGAACAGAGAGAAATAGACTGACAAGGGAAGTGTTTGATTCCTCCTAATCTAGAATTTCCCAAAATTTCAGCATAGGTGCTTTCGACTATGCTGATTCCATTTCTGCAATAAAAACCGGCTAAATGCTCACGTGAGCCAAGTTATGAGCTCATAAACTTTCCCTATGGTTAAGCATTTTTTGCGTGAACCGAATAGTGTACTAGAACCGATACAGCAGAAAACATCGGTTGGTTGCACAGGTAGTGCGCGTTCAGCTTATAATAGGTTGCGCGATAGGCCTACCGAGTACCAGCGAAGAACCCCAAAGTAAGCCTATTATAGGCTTATCGCGGGTCGACGCCTGTAATAGGCCTATAATAGGCTTATCGCGGGTGACTTTCGCCTATCATAAGCTTATCGCGGCTATCAAAAGGCCTACTGTAAGCCTATAATAGGCCTTTCTCTGTCATTCAAAACTAGGATGTGGGCTTATAATAGGGCGGCCACATGTCATCACACCGCATTTTGGCTCAAATGTGCTTACATTTGAGCCACTTACTAAACAATTTCCTTGAAAATAAAGATTTATTCAAACGTACAGAATAATTATAAATTTCACAAAGTTATTAACATACAACAAACGTTGAATAAAACATTAAATACACAAATACATAAGAATACTTAGAAAATCAACAGGTTCAGCCTTCAGAACATTTTTAAAATTGACCAACGTGTAGTTCGTTTATTTTTCTTGCCTAGTACAGAAAATGCTCCCGAGCATACTCTTTAGTTTCAAATTTTAAAGTAATTCCAATACTATTTTTAACACTATTTTCAACTTTCAATAATCCCACAACTGCGACATACGAAAAAATAAATTATGATAAATCTGGAACGAATGGTGCTAACGACGCTCCGATGTTCCGCAGTTTTCACTGTTATGCAATATTCGTTGCGAGACCGCAGTGAAAAACTGTGGAATGTCGGAGCATCATCAGCACAATTCCTTCGTGAACTCATAATAGCGAGATTACAACTTTTTGAATGCAAAAATACACGTTGGCCAATTTTCGAACATTCTTAAAACCTTACCGAGTCTACGCCAAGCCATTCCAACTTTGAAACAAGTCGTTGTTCCCGCCGTCGTCGATACTCTTCCTCGTCCGAGCTGGGTCCCGTCATAATCTGAAATTTTTGATTTGTAAATTAGTTTACGGAATTTTCGGCAATTCGCTCTGTAATGATTAATGCGAGGCTTGAACGGCCAACTCGGATAATCATCGTGGCTGGATGAAACTCATAAAATTTCGAAAGACTCGTGTATTTCCTCGGAAGACCTCGAAATATAAATTTCGCGAGGAAATTCATGAATCTCACGATGAAAATTATATTGCAAAAAAAGTTACGAATCTTTTAAGGAAATTCACAAATTTCATCCAGCCCGGATAATTCTCAGGCATCAAGTCGAATTTTTCTGTGCAAAATTAGAGCCATTTTATAACTTTTTCAAGCTTTCCAAAATAATTTTTTTTGAAACTAACTCAAGGCACATTAAAACTTTTTTCAAGATTCTCTCCGACTTTTCTCGCCTATTTTCAAAATATCGTAACCAATTTTCAGAGAATTTCGACGGCAAATTGCCACCGCGAGCAGGCAACTTGCCGCAAAAATCGGCAAAATACCGTAAAAATCGGTAAATTTCTGGCAGTATCGACGTTTTTGCCGATGTCAATATGTAGCCATTTTGCCGAAAACTCTTTTTTCCTTTATAAACTAAAAACTCACATTCTTCCGAGTCGGGTAGTCGAGCAGCGGTTGAGCAGGCGACGTCGGGCAGCCTGAAAGTAAATTAATTTTGGAAGGAAGAAAAACGGTGCTATGCGGGTTCGTGAGGGCCACCCAAAAAAGTGTTTCTTTTGTCGTTCACGCTTTGAATATACATTTGAAACAATTTTTTGAGTGCCCCTTAATTCCTCAAAAAATGGCGCAGGCGTGATTTATTGAAAAAATCGATAAATGTCGATTTGAAAATTGTTTTTGATTTAATTCGAGTTGCGTCAACAAAAAAATAAACACCGTTCACTTTTTCACACGCAAATTTAAATGTTTTATGTATTTTTAATTTTTGCATGAAAAAAGTGGACAAAGTTGAAGTTTTTGATGATGGAAATCGATTGAAATCACATCTGATTAATTAAAAAATAAAGATTCTCTGGTAAATTGTTTGAAGTTTAATTAGCTATGTTTGGAGTTTAACTCGAACAACGGCCGATTTCGGGTTTAATCAGCCAGGAGTGGAATTTAAACCGAGTCAGGCATATTACTGACGCGCCCGCCTTTTGCGTCAACATTGGCGCACTTTCGGAAATCTTTAGGATATTTTCGAAACTCCTGTTTTTTTTTCAACATTTCTTTATTTTTTTTCATTTTTGTACGTAAAAATTAAATTATTTTGTTGTTTTTTATTTTAAAAAAAATTCGCACTCGCCAAGGAGTAATATTTTGCGGCAGGTTGTGAAACAACGGGTTTTTTTTAAGTTACCAACTATACTATTTAGCATTTGAAGAATAATAATAAACACCATATGCACCATGAACAATTGTTTCGGATCACAAGTTACCGCAAAATTCTCCCTGTAAAACATTTTTATCTCGTCTAAACATGGTTTTTACAGATAGGCCAAGTGCTGCACAATAATTGTTGATATCGACGTTGGCCATCCCTCTTCAAAGGTAATTTATCATTTTGTTCAGAGCTTCTGATGATTCGATTTTTTTTAGGTATCTTTCACACCGGTCGTTCCACGTTGCGAAATCGATGATCATGTAAAAAAACAATCTACTTTCAAGTGCCAGTAGGGACACAGGAATATAATTACGGTATGTTTTCATGGCGAATTTTATGAGCCATTAAAAATGGAGCTACAGCGGAATATAACATGCACGGAATAGAATTGCAACAAAAATAAGTCCCCGGAATAGAACTGTTTGAAATTGAGCTTTATAAAAAAAATAACTGCTCCAAATCGAACTTAAATACCAACCATGGACAACTTCCATGTCAGTACAGTTCTATTTCGGAAACTTCTATTTTATTTCATTTATATTCCGTTGTATTGTCGGTCTGCAAAATGATCAAACGCGCTCCGCTGAACTTACTGTTAGTACTTCGTGATTTTCATTTCACATTGAATTTATACGTGAAATGAAATAATTTGGAAACCAAAATAAAAATCGAATAGCGTTGAGTTCGAAGGAGCGCGTTTGACCGTCTACAATACCGTATTAAAAATGTTTCTCTCATTCTCCTTATAATCATTTTGAAGCAACCCAATAAAATTATCAAAAAACAGCTTATGAGGTTACTCACGTTAAGAAAAAACTCATGGCGGAGGCCTTGCAGTTACTTTTGTTTTCCTTTCCTGAATAAAGAACAACCCTATCAAAAATTCAATTAAATCTCGGAAAAAAAATGATAATTTGTCTTCTTTATTTTTTACAATTTTTCAGCGAGTTCTATGAATTCCCTGCCTGACATCGATTCCTGGATTTGGGCAGATCACCTGGGATCGAGTGATTCCGCCAAAGCTCAACGACAAACGCAGGAAAATAAGAACATAATCTTCTCAATATTTTATTTTGTTTAGTATTTTTTTCTTGGTTGCTACTGTGTGAAATTGCGGTTTAATTTGAATAAAATTGCCTTTTTCCAGTTTCTGTATCGAAATAACTCGCTCTTAAAATACTAAACGCAGCGCACAACGACACTCCGCACTTTTGGTGCCTGATCAGCTTCCATTCGAGTCTGATCAGCTACGAGTCGGCTTTAATCATGCACCGTCAGGAGCTGATTTTACCCAGATTAAACTCCAAACCAATCTGATTAAACATCAAACGATTTACCAGAGTTAGCAAAAAAAAATAAATAAAACTCTAAAGTACTTCAAAAAAGCGACGGAGTAAGGCAAAAAGGCCCAAAAAAATTATGAAGCTCAAAAATGTCTCTGCGTACGCTGCGTCTCGTCTCGTAGCCGTCGAGCGCGCTTGCATCGTCCTGCCGCCATCGCGGCGCCTCTTGTAATAGGCCTAACGCGGTCGGCGCACACACCGCGTGCGCGATAAGCTTATAACAGGAGGGTAGGCGCTGCCACCCGCGATAGGCTTACTTTAAGCTTATAATAGGCCTATATTTGGCCTCCACCTATTATAAGCTGAACGCGCACTACCTGTGTGGTTCAGTGGTTCGGCTGCAGGGTTCAAGTCGGGAGGTCACGGGTTCAATTCCTGCCCATGCTAATCTTTTTTTGCATTTTTTTTGGCTGATTTTTTCAGCCAGTAAAAGTCAGAAAAAATCGGTTACATTTACTTTTTTTGCAGATTTTGAGTAAATATTCCGGCTGCAAACAGCTTCGAGAGTGCATTTATGACAAAAAATTAAACAATTATTTTTTTGATTTGGCGACATTTTGTGCCATTGAGCACATGCAAAATTTTTTTTTTCAATTTTTTTGAATTATCGTTTTTGATCTGTTTTTGACCTGTATCCGCGTAAACTCTTCTTTTTGGTATACTATATGGATGTACCCGTCTGTCTCTTGGTGACCTTGTAAGAACTGTTTCTTGATGACCTTCTTCTTGTTGGTTCAACAAAATGACGATCCGATCAGCCAAATTCTGATCCCAACAATCCAATTTTGGCTTTTTCGGCTCATCCTTGATTACAGTAGTAGCGTAGGCCAAAATAACAAGCTTGGAAGACATAATTACCTACAAACAACTGGGGAATTCGGTGTTTTATATCCAGTTTCTCGCTTTTCCAGTTCATTTAGAACAATCAAACGCGGGTACAGGTTAAAAAACAGATCAAAAACGATAATTCAAAAAATTTGAAAAAAAATTTTTGCATGTGCTCAATGGCTCAAAATGTCGCCAAATCAAAAAAAAAAAGTGTTTAATTTTTTGTCATAAATGCACTCTCGAAGCTGTTTGTAGCCGGAATATTCACTCTAAATCTGAAAAAAAGTAAATGTAACCGATTTTTTCTGACTTTTACTGGCTGAAAAAATCACACAAAAAAATGCAAAAAAAGATTAGCATGAACAGGAATTGAACCCGTGACCTCCCCACTTGAACCCTGCAACCGAACCACTGAACCAACCAACCGATGTTTTCAGCAGTATCGGTTCTAGTACACTATTCGGTTCACGCGAAAAATGCTTAACCATAGGAAAAGTTTAGGAGCTCATAACTTGGCTCACGTGAGCATTTAGCCGGTTTTTATTGCAGAAATGGAATCAGCATAGTCGAAAGCACCTACGCTGAAATTTTGGGAAATTCTAGATTAGGAGGAATCAAACACTTCCCTTGTGAGTGTAGGGAGAGGGCACATCTAGAGATCGCTCCGGATTTAGAGGAGGCAAGAAAGAAGAAAATCGCGGCGGCTGGGCAAATGGGCAATCAATAAGGTGTGAACTGGAACTCACAGAAAAGGGCGAGGGGCGGGGTTCTCTTTAACAAAAATATCATTCAAGATTAAAACTGATTTTCCGGCTTCTTTGTTGGTTTTATAGATGGTTTCACGACTTGTCCTAAGAATAGCCAATTCATTAAGTGTCAAATCTCGACGACAGCGCGGCTTTCGGGCAAGAGAAGCGAACTCAGCAGTTTTGATGAACTTGTTAAATCCACGTATAAACAAGTCGCGGCTTGTAGAGTTGTCGAATTCAATTTTGAGCGGCCTAATTTTACTATTGCACTTATGTCGAAAAACGGCGGTAGGCAGTGGGAGATTGTATTTGGTGGCAAGACTTTTAATTTTCTCCGTGTCGACAACATCCTGCTCAGTATTGTCGGGGGAATCCGGCAAAAGTTCAATAACGGCTCTTTTAGACTTTTTCATCATTGACGCAGCTTCTCGAACTAAATCATGAGAGGTACGAATTTGCGGGTGCGGCGAGATAGGCGAAGACGAGCCGACGGAAGCCAAAACTGGAGAAACTGCGCCCGGCATTAGATTGGAGATGATTTTCACCAGCTCTTCAATTTGCTTCGCCATTCGGTCGCACGTAGCTTTCAAGTCGGTAAAGTCTTTTAGCGGGACCGTGTCAGTCAATTCAGCAGTTTGCGCAATAGGTAGAGTGCACTTGCGTTTAGCGGAACCCGTGGAAGCCATAGAGCGCGAACGAGCAATACCAGAGGCAGAAGTAGATCCAGGCATAGTAATAGTAAGAATATAAGTTGAACGAAAAATCGATACGAGACGATATAAGAGTGCAACCGTCCGGTACGAGACAGAGAACCCATTTTTCCCTGACTCTCTCGCAAATTTTCCTAAATTTTTTTTTCTAAAACCGTAGAAAAACAAAACGTAAACTGACAAAACTTTCTCGGTTTTGAATGCCCCAATTTAGTGCTATCCCTCGGTTTTCAGAAGAGTTTCTCCTAGTATTATTCAACATTTTATTCCGCATCAATTCAACACACCCCTGTTATAGGATAGAAAAGGATGGCTTTCATTTGAAAATTCAAGATTTCCATGCCTCCCAAAAAGTTGGAGCTCTGAAAGATAAGAAAAAAACACGAAATTCCTAAAAAAAAAACTATAAAGATAAGTAAGGTATTGATCCCCGGCCTACAAAAGAAATCAAGAATCACAGCCAAAGCGCTTATCCACTTGAACACAGGCGCTGTCTAATCAATAGCCCTGGTGGAGTACATGCGGACGCGATTGGTAGACTTAAAAAAAGAAGAAGATTGATACGCCACACGTGTAAACTCGCGAGAAGTGGGGATCGAGAAAATTTTAAGTGCATACAGTATGCTACCATTCAAACTTGTTCGATTCTGAAAAAAACTTCGGCCGCCTCATGCCCCTTGTGTTTCAAAATGCTTAGCCAAGTTTGGTGCAATTCGGTCCGCTAGAAGTAGGAGAAAAAGTTGGTGACATGAAATCTCACACACATATTGTGAAAACAAAAAAATTGCAACGCGGTGTTTGCGTACTTTTGAAATTCAAATGGCAATGAGAGAAATAGCATGGGAAATGAAGAGATTTGTTCCCTTTTCCATTTGAATTTTAAAAGTACGCAAACACCGCGTTGCAATTTTTTTGTTTTCACAATACTGACAAACTTCAGTGCTTAATAATAGTAAAGATTAATAATAGTAAAGATAATATGTTTATTCATTTCTCGCATAAAAATATGTATATGGCACATGGAAAAGAGGACAACGGTATAAAAATAAGGGGAGAGAAAATAAATAAGTAAGATGACCAATTGGAAAAATCCGCGGTCAAATAGATGAGAGAAAGACGGGTGGGATGATATCACAAGCACAAAATTTAAAGTTACGAGTCTAGGGGCAACGCAGATAATTGGAAATGAAAAGTGGCGCCTGTCACTGTTTTCGGAAATTTTTTAGCTATTTTGTTCCAAAGGGAAAGATATTTGTGTAGGAAATTGTTTGGGGTCTAGGAAATTGTTTGGGGTCTATACCTTAAAAACTGTAATACAGGCGCATGCTCCTATATTTTAAACTATCTCTTTCAGGCGCGCTTTTATTGCGAGGAGAGCTTTCATTTGAGGTTTTCGGTTACAATTTGCAAGCCGAAATAGAACCACGGCCTGTGAGAAACAACTATTCCTTTTCACTGATGTAATGGGGTTATTCTCGGAACCAGCAAAAAAAAGCAAAAAATAGAAAAAACCAGCAAAAAATTCATCGAAAATTCGGAGAATGCTCCGATCGGTCTGAAACTTTGAGAGATCATTTAAAAGAAACTTCCGGTCATTCCCTGAAATTTTCAGACCAAAATATCGATTTTGAAAATTTTCAAAAATAAAAATCGATATTTTTTAAAATCAATATTTCGGTCTGAAATTTTCAGGGAATGACCAGAAGTATCTTTTGAATGATCTTTCAAAGTTTCTGACCGATCGGAGCATTCTCCGAATTTTCGCTGAATTTTTTGCTGGTTTTTTCTATTTTTTGCTTTTTTTTTGCTGGTTCCGAGAATAACCCCATACTCAGGAAATTTTTGGCGCTTCGTTATCGTTATGATCGTTATGGCGAGAATCGGCATCTAGGTGGCTAATAGCCACTGAAAATGGCTAATAGCCGCCGAAAAGGCTAATAGCGGGCGATAATGGCAACAAGCCGACGAATTTGGCTATTAGCCATTATGGCTATTAGCCGTCGAATATGGCTATTAGCCGACAAAAAGGGCTATTAGCCATTATGGGGTAATACCACGGTCTATAAAAAATGCGTCTGTTGCCAACGCAACTATAGGATGTTTACATGCAACAATTATAGGAAACAATCTACGTGCTTACTCAGCGATTTTGCGACTTTTTCCAGACACAAAATGTCCGAAACTTGAAATGGAAAAATTTTGAAAATGATAGCGGACGGAAACGGCTAATAGCCATCGAATATGGAGCGTGTCCCAAATACAAATGACACACGCCCCGAATCAGTGGCTATTAGCCGTTTTCAATGGCTATTAGCCAAACATTTCCTGAGTAAGAGAAGGTCGACCTCGCCGATCTTCTTTTTTGTACCGACATATGAATAAATGATTTCAGAATCACTTGCCTTCGAATATTAAGAAAAGAAGGTGTTAACACAAGAGATGAGACGCTATCGAATTGTTTGTTACAATATGTAGAGTTTGATGGGTCCCACAACAAACTTTAAACACTTTTACACATGCTTGAATTTTTATTCCTCGTATATAGTTTTAATCAATATTAGGATAAAGGTTTTCATAAACTTCCGAGTCAAAAACTGGAACACCAGGTTCTTCGTTGGTCAAGAGACTGAACAAGTCGGCTCCCGCATGAGTGGCGGCCATAAATGATTCAATATCTGAGTGACTGCATGACAATTTTCCAGCAACACAATAAGAAACATTTTTAAATTCTTGTGGAAGCTGTTCCATGCTTTGTGTGTAGTTATATTGGGATGCGCAATAAATGTACAATCCTTCGATGTTGGACTGAAACATTATTGATGTTTTTCTACTTTTTCTATCATGCATTCATTTACCTTGAATATACAATCGTAAGCATCTCCATAAAGGTTTTCAATTATGAAAATAATGGCATTCGCGACAAAACGAGGAATGCTAACATCAAAACTGGTACCGTCAAGACAATCCGAAAAATTTCTTAAAACATCAGCCAATTTGAGCATTCCTGGAGCATCTTTAATGTCAGGCTGCGGAGAAGAATTATTGTACTCTTGCTGAAAAGTATGTTTAAAATATCATATCTCTTAAATATATGTATAGAAAATTATGTTCGGGTCTGTAACTTAGTTTCTTTCGGTGTCTGTTTCTTATAGGCGCATGGCAACGGCGAACTGATGTGAGCACCTGGGGAAAACACAAAAACTCGCCGGGCAAGCTTTTAACCGGCTGCACAGACGAAACGCGTCGGATGCATATATTTTGTCCGTGTTTGAATCATATCGGGCATTTAAAAATGTATCAAATCATCATATATAGTCCATGCTGTTAATTTTCATGTGGAAATGATGGTTTGAAGAGAAATTAAATGCTAGAAAAATTCGAAATTTTCGTACCAAGTATGAGATTCAGAGAAAAGAGAGCGAAACAACAGACACGCTCTCTCAATTTTCTGCACTATTTTGTCTGATTCAAATACATATGAACACTATATGCAGCATGTAGCATGTGTGCCCGTAGGGCACACGCGTTTAGAGATCTGATATGATCAAAAACATGGTTTGATAGAGCCAGGCTAGAGCCACACATATTTAGCTTTACCTTCATAACAGCATAGTAGCATTGTCCGGCAAATTTCAATCCATCACTGTTTAACATTTCATTGATCCTTGAATTGTTTAACCCGACATACGATAAAAGTCCATCTTCGGAATTTGACCCAAATACATCGGCATTGGTTAGAGCCAAACAGGAAACAATTAGCAATACGAACCGGAACATATTGAATGTTGGATGATGGAATGATGAAAAATGACGGGTTTTTATACCGGATATTTCCAAAACATCATTCACAATTCTATACTGTGCATCATTTGAAAACATTTGTGATTCAGTGTGATTCATTGAATATTTATTGAAATCTTCTGGACGAACGCGCTTCAACTCGGTATCACTTGTTCGGCCACCGCAATTCAATGAAGTCTTACTTTGAAGTCTTCATTCAGTAAACCATACACTTGGGTATTTGAACCAAAAGTCATGGATTTTTTGTGAGAGTTTTGAATCACTTGTGATCATTCGGTGAATCTAAGTGTAGCTTACATTAGTACAGATGACATGAATAAAATATGTACCTGGTGTGATTAGGGCCAGGTGCACAGGTGTGCGAAAGAAAAATGTTCTATACGGAAGCCAGAAGTTAGTGGTCATATTCATGAATGTTTAGTACGGTGAATGAAAACGGTAAATGATTTTCCGATAGGTAAAATAAGTTTTCGAAGTGTTCATTGGACTAATTACACTATAAAGTGTCCGTAAACGTCTTTATGGTCATTGAAAATTGTGTTTTTTGTCAGGAGAATCATTTAATTTTTTATTTACCGTGTGGTAAACGTTCATGAATACGGCCTCAGAATTCCGCGCAATTATGGTCAGGTGGGAAACGAAAATTCGTTTTCCGCAGGGAACTGAGCTATTCCATACTACTAATGGTTGTTAAGAAAGCACATGGTGCTGGCGACTGTTTTTTTTATAATTCGAAATTCATTTCGAATTGGCACACTGCCAAGACAACTCAAAAGGCATCTGTTGATATCAGCCACTCAACACCAAAAATGGTCTATAGTTTATCGGTCAACCTACATAAATACCAAATATATAAACTCAAAGAAATTAATACTCAGTTTATGAAAAAGACAAATCAGTGAAAAATCAAAGAATAGTACAGCATCCCTTATTTTTTCCCAACACCTTCCTCGACTGTTTTTTACCAATGCAATGGTCTGAAGTTGGGTTGCCTTCTTCATGCTCCGTACTTCTTTTCTTTACTTCGTCCACTTTGCCTTTCCTGGAAAACTCTTTCAATGTCGGTTCTTTCTTTATTGATTCCAGATGTTTCTTAGAATCGTCTTTTTGCTCGGTCGCCTTCTTTATCGTTGACTTTTCCTCTGGCCTCTCAGTTTTTTCAACTTGAACCTCAACCTCTTTATGCTGTATCTCTTTTTGAACAGACTTGACATTGTGCTCTAGAGGCTCATCCACCTCATTTTCCTGTTCTAACAATCGCTTTTCCTTTTCCAGTTCTTCTTTCTCTTGCAATTCTTTCCCTTTCTGTGCTTTTTCCGCTTGGATTTTTTTCTGCATCTCCATAAGCCTTTCACGAAGTGGCTTTTGTGGTTTTGTCACTGTATACCTCACACTTTCATCGGTATCATCCTCCAATCCATCTATACCAACTACAATATCGTATCCATGCTTTGGTTCATTATTCATTACGTCCATAATTTAAGTTGATCAGCTTCAATAACTTAACCGAATCGCTTTTTTCTTAGATTTTTACACGGAATTCAAATATCAAAATGAAGTTTTTCTTCTAACGATCCTGTTTTTCTTCTCAATATTTTGCGTAACTTTTACGTGAAAGTTGACATTCAGCCCCTACAGTCATGTGAACGTTGAAAAGTGAAAAGAGGGAGTGGTCACACTCATTTTTCGATAATTTTTTTCGATCGCTAATTCTCGATTTGCATTTTTGAAAAAGCTTCGAAATGTGCATAACCAAAAAGTGAGTTCAAGGTAAACTTTTTTTAGCCTAAAAACTGTATTTTTAGGGCGATAAAGAAAGAAAACGTTCCTAAAAGAAAAGCAGTAATCAAGAAAGAATCTTCGCAACGTTCCAATGACGTGGATGTTGCGGAGTCGAAAAAAGATGATACATCCGTGAAGGGTTCGAAAAAATCGATGAAAATAAAGACGCCTGCTCCAGATGCGAAAGCGATGAAGATTGTGAAGCCGTGGGTGCAGCGAGCTCTTGATATGGGAGTGCCGAGTTTGATGGACGAGTTCAAGACGCTCTCTAAATGGACACCCGACGGAATGACGACAGAGGCATTCAATGCCAACAAGGACAAAAATCGCTATCAAGACGTTCCCTGTCAAGACAAGGGAAGAGTGGTTCTGAAATTTGGAGGTTATACTGGCGATTACATTCATGCCAACTATGTGAGCACTCCGAGAGATCCAAAACGTTTTATTTGCGCGCAAGGACCTCTCGAGAACACCCAACACGCATTCTGGGCAATGGCGGTACAGGAAAAGGTGGAGACGATTATAATGTTGTGCAATTGCATAGAGAAGATGAAGATCAAATGTCATCAGTATTGGCCAGAGGAGAAAGACAAAAAGTTGTCGTTTGGCGAAGCCCCCAATCAGATTCACATCACCAACCTTGGCGCAAAGAAAATGTCACCCGATGAACAGTGCATCAACGAGACATCATTGAAAGTAGAGTGGGCTGATGGTACTCGCACCATTCGCCATCTTCAGTGGGAGAATTGGCCCGATCGTGGAGTTCCTGAGACTAATCTCACTGCAATTGTTAGTAAACATTATGTGTATGATACACAAAAATTCAATTATTCGTTTTTAGAATCTCCTGTCCTACACCCGCGCCACCAAGTTTTCGATTCTGGTTCACTGCTCGGCAGGAATTGGACGCACAGGCACAATCGTCGCCATCTCTTACGTTATGGACAAAATGATGGCTGGAGTGAGTGACAAGAATTATGAAGTGCCAAATTAATGTTGCTTTCAGGATGATTGCATGGCAATGAATGAACTGCTCAAGGAACTAAGATCCCAGCGTCCGTGGTCCATCCAGAACGAGTTTGTGAGTGATTGTAACTTTGAAAATGACATAATAGAAAAAAAAGTAAATTTTCAGCAATATTTGTATCTTCATCGAGTCTTGCTTGCATACTTCCTCGAGCGTCACAAGGAAATGTACGGGGATCTGTTGAAAGGCGAAAATGGAGCAAAGTACGACAAGTGGATGGAAGAATATAAATTGGCCACTGCACAACCATAGTAAACCTGATTTTTACATAAATGCTGAATTTTTCTTGTCTTTTGGTTTTGAATTCAGGGATGGTATTCGATAAGCATGGCAAATAAATAGTGGGCGGAGTCTGGTTGGAATAAGCAAGCACGGTTTTTAACAAAAGCAAATTTCGTCTTTAAAAAGCAATATCTGCTTTGTACAGTCGGCGAATGCATGATAAATAACCCGCGCTCTACGAAGACTGGAAGTCGCTACATTTGCAAAATTGGCGCGAATTCAATTTTCATTTTTTTTTCAACGTTTTAAAAATTTTTTTACGAGGATTTTCTCTTGGAGATTTCGATTTTGTGCGTTAAATTTAGATACTACAGCTATCTGCCCTGATATTTCTAACCAGCCTGTCTCGTAGAGGCTGCCAACTCAGCTTTTGACGGCTTCTCCACCCCCACTATTTTTTTATATAGTAAAGCTACAGACAAAAAAACATTAATGAAAAAATAGCATTTGATTAATGAAACATAACTGATTTTGAGGTCGAACCTCACAAGTATCACAAGTACATAAGAAACATTTGTAAATAATAAAAAACAAAAGGTAATGGACCTATTCATAGGAGAAAAAAAAAAATTATTTTTTTTCCTATTCATAGATGTAAAAAAACGACAAACAATGTCAGAAAACGAATGGTAAACAAGTGTTTGTTGACCATGATAGACCATTGATATAGAGGAGGCGCAGAAAAGGGCTCTGGGCCGTTTCGAAACAAGACGTTTCGAAACTGGGACGTTTCGAAACTTTAGTGCATTTTTAGTAGTAAATTTTCCGGTAAATGTTGAAAAATTCTCCGAATACCTGTAAAAAGCTTCGACAAAGTGCCGGAGGTTCGTCGCCGTCTGGGGAAAGTTTATAGGTTCTGGACGTAGGCAAACTCAGGAAATTTTTGGCTAATAGCTATTGAAAACGGCTAATACCCACCGATTCGGGGCGTGGGCCATATGTATTTGGCACACGCCCCATATTCGATGGCTATTAGCCGTTTTCCATGGCTATTAGCCGTTTCCTTCGGCTATAATTTTCAAAAATTTTCCATTTCAAATTTCGGTCATCTTGTGGCTGGAAAAAGTCGCAAAATCAATGAGTAAGCGCGAAGACTGTTTCCGCTAATTGTTGCATGTGAACAGTTTATATCTGCGTTCCCAACAGACGAATTTTTCATAGGCGGTGGTATTACCCCATAATGACTAATAGCCCTTATCGGCGGCTAATAGCCATATTCGACGGCTGATAGCCATAATGGCTATTAGCCAAATTCGTCGGCTAGTTGCAATTATCGCCCGCTAATAGCCTTTTCGGCGGCTATTAGCCATTTTCAGTGGCTATTAGCCACCTAGAAGTTGAATCTCGCCATAAAGCGCCAAAAATTTCCTGCGAAACTATCACGGCCGAGTACTACTCTGCCGAACTGCAAAAGGTCAGGACCCAGATCAATCTCTCAACGCTCAAATTTTTCTCGCTCACCCACCGTACAGCCCAGACCTTGCCCCTACTAATTATCAATTGGTCCCGGACATGCAACGAGTCCTTGAGGAAACTGATTTCGAAACAAACAGTGATGTCGAAAATTGGCTTGTGTCATATTTTGCATCAAAAAAACAATAGTTTTGAAGGACAGGTACTATGAGTTTGCAGAATAGATGGCAGACTTTTGTCGATAAGGCAAATACTATTGATAATTTGATTTCCCCTTCTTTGAATAAACACTTTTTCAAAACATAACAAAAACTTTCTTGCCAACCTAATAGAAGATTCCCAGGGATTTGGATATACACCCCCACTCCATTGTGGGCGGGGGGGGGGGGAGGGCTTTATAGAAATTGTTAAAACCCTCGCACTAGTTATTGTAATATACACCCCCACTGATTGACGTCAAAAAAAAAAGATCATGCACAAACAACGACCGCCAACCAAATTTATGTAACCGTAAAAAGAAGTTCGATGATAGAGATTAAACATTAAAAAAGGGTATATCGAAATAATATTATTTTGGTTACAAAGAAAAACAAACATTCCTAATCTTCCACATCACACCTTCACCACTTCATCCATCTTACTACCGTTTCCGCCCTGATTAATCGGAGTGCCGGGCGCAGTCTTAAAACCGGGAGGGTCGACGTTATTCCTTTTGCTCGCTTCCTTGCTCGTCGACTTTGTAGCTTCATCTTCTGTGATAGATGCGGGAGGTTCCTGAGTAAGACTCGCGTCCATTTCAATGTCATCCACATCAGATCCGATTTCCCACATCTCATTTTGCGTTGGATCGTACACCACTTTATCAATAATTATGTTCTCCGGGAACTGGTTTACTATGTCTGGTGGGATCTGAAAGTTGTGAATTAAAGATGTCATGGGAAAACTACTCACTTCAGGCTCCATGGGTATGAAAATCGGACCCTTCTTGATAAACTTGTCTGATCGCGTGTCTTCCTTGTGCTCGTCCTGCACCTTCTTCATATGCGCTCGAATTTTGCCAACCGTCTCACGCGCCTTCGCCACTTTTTTATTCACCTCCGACAAGTCCTCCTTGGATTTGTCACCTCCCCCTGGTTCCGAGGATTCAACGCTGCCCGTTTTGATAGATTTCTGAAAAAAATTACAAATCTGAGAAGTTGAAAATTCAAATAAACTCACCACACTCACTGGAGTAGCCTTGCTCACTTCCGTTGTACCTCCTTCAGCCTTCTTTGGCGGCGCTTCTTTTGGTTTCATTTGATGTAGCGTCACAAACAGGGCCAACAAGATAATGGCAAGAATAGCAAAAATGATCATAGCAATCAAAGAGATAATGGCCATCAGGTTGCTCTTCTCTATCTTCTCCACTTTTCCGTTTGCTAGTAGCAACTCACACATTTGTGTACAATCTTCGTCTCTGAGCAATAATGTGGATTTATCTTTGCACGAGGGCGGCGCTTGTGGTTGTGGATCCGGAATCGTAGGTGGTGGTGGTGTAGGTGGTGTAGGTGGCGTCGTAAGTGTCGGCCGTTGTGTCGACCGTTGTGTCGTTGCTGGAGGTGGTGGTCGAGTTGCCGGTTTAGCTGCCGGTGGAGGTGCCGGTGTAGGTGCCGCTGGAGGTGCCGGTGGAGGTGCAGCTGGAGGCTTCGCTGGAGGTGCAGCTGGAGCTGGCGTCGGAGCTGTCGTCGAAGCCGTCGTCGGAGCTGTCGACCGAGCTGTCGTCGGAGCCGGCGCCGGAGCCGGCGTCGGAGCTGTCGTCGAAGTCGTCGTCGCTGTTGTCGGAGCTGTCGTCCGAGTTGTCGTCGCTGGGGCCAGAGTTGACGCTTTTGTTGTCAGAGTAGTTGTTGATGGAGCTGCCGTTGTTTTTGACGAATTAGTTGTTTTTGACGCATTAGTTGCTGCTGGAGCTGCCGGTGGAGCTGTAGTCGTTGGCTTATTCGGCTTCGTGGTCGTTGTGTTCGTTGGTGTCTTCTTTGGTGTCTTCGTTGGTGTCGTCGTTGGTGTCTTCGTTGGTGTCGTCGTTGGTGTCTTCGTTGGTGTCTTCGTTGTTGGCTTAGTTGTTGGCTTAGTTGTTGGCTTAGTTGTTGGCTTAGTTGTTGGCTTAGTTGTCATATTAGTAGTAGGCGGTGACAGGGTGGCATTTTTTTGGTTGCTAAATTTTGTTGAATTTGTTAAGGCAAATAGGCTCACGGACTAACTAGTCCATACAAAAATGCAAACGCGCCCAGTCGCGTTTCTCTACACCTCTACAGTGGCGTTCTGCCAAGTTCAGGTAAACGCGTACAAATTAGAAGGGCAGATACGCAAAAAATCGCCCAAATTCGCGTTCAAAAACGCAGTTCAGAACACGCCTTAAAGATCGAAGAAAGAAAACACACTTATTTTTCGTCTTCGTTTTCCCATTTGCAGCTGGCGTGGTAGAAGTCACCACGGTAGAAGTCACCACGGTAGAAGTCACCACGGTATAAGTCTTCGTAGAGGCGTTGGCTCCTGGGACTCCCGTAGAAACTTTCCACGCTGCATTGTTCGGTTTCCCAGTGAGATTTCCCAGAAGGACAGTTCCTAAAAGAAACAATTGTAAACAGGGGAAAATTGGGTAAAATTACAGAATAGCCACCCATATATTTCAAAATAGGTACCCATTTGACTCGCTATAGTATAGCCACCCACAGTCGGAGCCGCGTGTGTGGCTATTCTGGAATTATGGGTGGCTATTCTGAAATGATGGGTGGCTATTCTATAGCCCGTTGATGTGGGTACCTATTTTGAAATATATGGGTGGCTATTCTGAAAGATTCCCTAGGAAACCAGTATAGCCACCCATTACCACTGAGTGGGTGGCTTAACTGTAATAATATATTCCAGTAAAAGCACCCATATATTTCAAAATAGCCACCCACAGAAAATCGGAAAAATCCCATTTTTCAGTGTGGCTATACTGGAATTTTCCCGAAAATTGTTATATAACCGTCCACACGACAAGAGACCCTATTTCTTGGGAAAATTGGTATTTTCAAAGTTTATGAGCAGCTGTCAAGCTTTCTATCCCGGGCGGGCTGCCATGACGGTGTTGGTTAATTTTTATTTTCAAAGCGTGTTAATTTATAAATCATTCCATTTTATAATGGATTGGAGTGACATTGACACGGCGAAATGACACTCGAATTCACTTTTTTTTTCGAAAAAATGAAGAAAAAAAATTTTTTGTTGTCTGGGCATCGGACGGATAAGGAAATTGAAACGATACAATTTCAAAAACAGTATAATTTAATTTCAAACCTGTTGTTTGATTTCCCGGTACAGTTGGTGGCGCAAAAGCTGGCGGTGAATTTCCTGAAAATAAAAAAAAAATAACTTGCGTTTTCCCCAATTCCCACTTCTAAGGCTTCCATTCGAACGAAAAAAAAGCGGACGAATTTCGTCCGCTGTTCGTCCGCTCGTCCGCGGTTCGTCCGGTTCGTCCGTTTTTTTTTCTTGTAAGTTTTTATTTTTGTTTCTGCTATATTTTGTTTTCAAAAGCTGTTTTTGTTCTTTTTTCTTTAAATTATCAACAGAAATGTATTGTTTCTGCTATCAAAAATTCGGAAAAAAATTAAAAAATTTGTTTTTGCAAAGCTAATTCTACATAAATTTGCAACCGATTACATTTTCAATGTCAGAATTTTTAAATAGAGGGTCATAAATTAAAATTCCCAGCCAATTAGAGCGTGCCGGACGAACCGGACGAACCGCGGACGAAGCGGACGGACGGCGGACGGACGAAAATTGGTCCGAATGGAAGCCTTAGCCCACTTCACCAACCTCGTGATGTGTTGTTTTTTTTCCCGTACACTATCGCTACCAACACTATAAGGATCAATGAGCGGATCCAGAAACGCGAAAATATCGAATAGCATCGTTTGCCATGAACTGACTTTTCTGGAAAATAAGTTGATTCGTATTGTGTTTTCAATCGACTTGCGACATGAGAACGCGAGACTCCGCCCACTTATTTGTGCGCTACCTGTCTGCGTCTCTTCAAATATCACTGTGTTCGCGTGGTCGCGTGGTCGCGCACAAATAAGTGGGCGGAGTCTCGCGTTCTCATGTCGCAAGTCGATTGAAAACACAATATGTTTTGATTTTCAATACTTACCTTCCATGAAAATGTTTGAAACAGAATATATCCGATCTTATATTCTGTTAATTGTCCATATAAAGATAATAAACTCTGTTCTTGTTTCCCTTTTGTTTTTCCATGTGCAACCTTCAAAATTAGAATGGTCACAAAAAGTTCACGAGAAAAAACGATACACTTCTTCTTCTTCTCTCTCCGTTCTCCTCTCCCCTTCTCCCTATCGCTTTACCCGTCTTTATGACTGCCCCTCTCGCAGCCAGCAGGATCGACACTGGTGGTCTCGTGGCTAACGTGTTTGCCCTGCGTTCAGCGGGTCGTTGGTTCGAGTTTTCTGTGAGTGACGACAATATGTTAGGGACATCTGCAATCCCCGTGAAGATTTAACGATAGTAGTACTGACACAGTTTTGTTTTTTCGTTTGAGTTTTTCTTCAAAATGTACTGTAGAAGATTCTCAGCGGTTAAAGTATTTTTATTTGCGAAGTCTTTCAATTGACCCACCCGTTGTTTTGTTATTTTTGCCGTTAAATAGTCCAACCATTCAAATGTGTATTTTACATGATAAACCTGATTCCACAGAAAAACATAAAAAAAAATTAGGGTTTGTCAAACTCCCAATGGCAAACCCTGGCACGTGGTTTTATTTATTTTGTTTTTAGCAACAAAAAAACCATTTCCAAAGCATAATTTTATTTTATTTTACGTGAACAAATGGCGTGGCACCGTGACCCCACCGCCTGTCTACCCAATTGTTTGCCAACTCATCTGGATCAATATCGATGAAATCCACCGATAAATATCGATGTAAGCTCGAATATTGAAACTATAAATCAGTATCGACATTCGTCTTCTCGTCTTTGACCACCACTGATTCTTTGGCTTTCGCCCAATCAACTCGACCAACAATGCAGTCCATTCTCGTCACCATCCTGCTCTCCGCAGCTCTTTTCTCGGCTCCCATCCTCTCCCAAGAGTGAGTTACAAACTTCATCCGGCCAGACTATTATCATTTTATATTTCAGGACTACCGCTGTAGTAGTAGACAGCACGACACAAACCGCACTTGATACTTCAGTCGGGGAAGTCTCGTCTCTTGCTCCAACAACTGGTTCGTCGGTTACCAGCGAAGCTGTTTCCAGTTCTGCTGCTCCACAAGTTGCCCAGGATTCTACTTCAGAAAGTTCAGAAACTGCTCCAACTGATGCTGCTACGTCTGGTGCCCTTGATGTTTCTTCGGAAGCCCCAATTAACGCTTCTGACAATGCGGAGCCCGCTCAGGCTTCTGACGCTCCAGTTCAGGCTTCTGACACTCCAGTTCAGGCTTCTGATGCCCCAGCTTCTCAGGATTCTGTTGCTCCAGCTCAGACTTCTGTTGCCCCATCTTCTGAGGATTCTGAGGGTTCAGGAGCTGCTGAGGTGTCTTCTGAGCCAGCTGTTTCGGAATCGTCCAGTCCAATTGCTGTCGAACAAACCGAACTTACTATTCCTAGTGCTGAAGCCCCACCTGCCGTTCCAGAACACGAGGTTCCAGTTGAGATCGCCACTTCCCGCCCAACCCTCGATTCGGAACCAGTGACCTTGAAAGATAAGGCTGAGGAAACCTCTTCGAGCATGACTGCCACCTTCTGGATCGCTCCGATTGCCGTGATGTTCGTGATGGCGCACTAATCTGATTAAATCTAACAATACTGACCATTAATAAATGATGACTTGACTGATTTTGCTTGTTTTCTTGTTAGCTGACTTGACTTGAAGTTAGCTGTAAATGTTATTGCGATCAAACCGGTACCCTATAATTAGGTATTTGAATTTCGGCAGGAACGAATATTATTCCATCAACTTCCTAGTACTTCTGACTTGTCCATTGAAATACTCACCTTCTCAAAGAAATGTTCGTCTCCAAACACCGATCAAACAATTGGAAAGTTCTTCCAAAGCTACCGTATCCTTGTGATAACCGACAAACTCGTCTTCTATCCAAATCTGATTGTTCAGATCTTCGATTCTTTCCTCTACTTTTTTCGTTTGCAAGTGCCTGAAAATTATATCAAACTAGAACTACATTAATCTCTTGGGTATAGAGCTGGATTCATTTCGGCAAGACAGAAACAGTCTATACTGTATAGAACCCTTTTGATGCCCGCTCACTTAACAATCTCACAGAGCTTATGGCAAATCAGTTTGCAAAATGTCACAAGCGCCTTGAACTTCGCCATTTTCGCGAGGTTGATGTGTGCGCCGTAGACACGGTCCAATATAGAGCATGGTGGGGGCTGTAATAGAAGATTCCCAGGGATTTGAATAAACACCCACCCTTCCATACTCGGCTATTGATCGGAACTGTTGAGAGTACGTTAGACAACTGTTGGGAGCATGTTCAAGAACCGTTGGGAGTAGCGATCCGAACAGTTTCCGAAAATTCCCTCAACAGTTTCCTAGCGTTCTCTTAACTAGTCCCCAGCTATATCTCTATAATCGCTTACTATTAGGGGTTTTTCTTTTGTGATTACGATGAATTCTAGGAACAATTTATTAAATGTACATACATAATAATGGAACAACAAAAAAGAGTAAAAAAAATAATAAAAAAACGAAAATTTAAAGTTGAATGACTGTGGAGTGGGCATTCTCATTATCCATCAGAAGGGGTTAAGTAGTTGGCACTCTCCTCGCCACGTTGCTGATTGTACTTCTTCCAGGACAAGTGCTTTGGACATTCTTTCTGAAAACAGTACGATTTTTTCTTTTTTTCCTAGTTCTTTTTCAAACCTTTTCAAGACACTTTTGAGTATTTTGAAACTATTATCGATTCAATATTCTTGCCGGCTACAGCAAGCAATGACGCAAAAAGTTGAAACACCGCCCCCTCAGGTTTTTCAACTGAACGCAGTGCAAAAATGTGAAAGGATGTGTCGTCTCGTTATATCTACGTCTACTATATTTTTTACGCGGGCACATATGGTAGACGGCAAGAATATTAAACCGATAATATCGTTTTTAAACATTTTTATGCCAAAATGAAAAATTTTCTAAATGTTTTTAAATTTTTCTGAGTCATTTTCAAACTATTCTTTGGCATTTTCACACATTTTTGAAGCTATGCTTATTCTTCACCAGAAAAAGTAAGCAAAGTTTGGATCTCTATTGTCGACCCGCCAAAAAGGTCGAACGCGCTCCGCTGGACTCAACGCTATGCGATTTTTATTTTGGTTTCCAAATTATTCAATTTCACGTACAAGTTCAACGTGAAATGAAATAATTTGGAGACCAAAATGAAAATCGCATAGCATTGAGTTCAGCGGAGCGCGTTTGACCACTTTGGCAGGCCGACAATACCTGAACATATTTTCAAGCCTTTCATTTTTTGTATTCTCAGAGAATTTTCGAATCTCAAAAGACTGATTCGTGGTTAGATGAGATTTGTAAGTTTTCTGGCAAGACTCGTAAATTTTCTGGCAAAATCCCTAAATTTCCTCGTGAGATCTCGAGAGAACTTAAAAAGCTCACGAGTAAATTTATAAATATCACGAAGAAATTTACGAATATTGTGAGATATTTTACGAATCTTATCCAGCCACGATAATTATCCGAATTGGTTGTCTTAGTTACTATCGTCTCAGCATATGCTCATCATTTTTGAAATTGGAAACATTTCGACATATTGAATTAAGGGCTCCGGGACATTTCGCAGCCGGACGTTTCGCAGCCGAGACATTTCGCAGCCGGACGTTTCGCAGCCGAGACATTTCGCAGCCGGACATTTCGCAGCTGAGACGTTTCGCAGCCGGACATTTCGCAGCCGAGACGTTTCGCAGCCGAGACATTTCGCAGCCGGACGTTTCGCAGCCGAGACATTTCGCAGCCGGACATTTCGCAGCTGAGACGTTTCGCAGCCGGACATTTCGCAGCCGAGACGTTTCGCAGCCGGTAAACACTTCTCACTTCTCTCTCAGTGGTCGACTACACAATTGGTAAACATGTTATTGATAAACAAGCATGGTCAGAGAAATGAGAGAGTGTGTATATAAGGAGGTTGGCTGCGAAACGTCTCGGCTGCGAAATGTCCGGCTGCGAAATGTCTCAGCTGCGAAATGTCTCGGCTGCGAAATGTCCGGCTGCGAAATGTCCGGCTGCGAAATGTCTCGGCTGCGAAACGTCCGGCTGCGAAATGTCCCGGAGCCGAATTAAGTGCGTTTGTTTATCACTCCTCTCTTTCACTCTCTCATTGAGTATAATACGGTCGCATTCATTCAACTTGGGAAAAATTCGTGCCGAGAAGCCGATCTTGGGTTTTACTATCTTTTTTTCAAAAGAGTGAGCACTTGCTGAGAAGAGAGTACTAATTTTTAAAACAAAATTTACCCGAATGAATCGATATATCCTCTTCCTCCTCGAACTGTTCGGTCTGGTTCTCCCGGCATTTTTCTTCATCTTCAAGGCTCAAGTTCTTCACAGTGGTTTATCATCTTCTTCTCTATCAATTTCACATTTTTCTTCGAGAATGCGCTCTGAATATATCAGCATTATTTTGAATCATTCTCTTACGAGATTTCACGAGGGAGTTCACAGAACTAGCCAGAAAATATACGAATCTCACGAAGAAAGTTCCAAGCTTACAAGGAAATTTTCGAATCTCTCATTGAGTATAATACGCCACATAAATATTAGAAAATTCTTCGAAATTTCTAATATTATCAAAAATCAAATGTCTGAAAAATGTTTACCTCCGACCGTGTTTGCGGGATTTCTTCCGAATTGTATGGCGTCGTGCATCATTCGATGGTTTCTTTCTGGAAAAAGAAAATTAAAATTAGAAAAACTTTAAAAATTAAATATAAGAATTTTTAAAATGTATTGAATCAGAATAATAAATGGAAACCATGAAAAAAAAAGACGTGGAACAGAAAATCAATAACCGCCTTCTTAAAGATCCCCAAACGTGCTCCCAACGTTCTCCCTCGCGCACCCTACCGCCCTCCGGAATTCAATGTTCTCTAACCAGTTCCCGAGTAGCTAGGCAGCCTCAACGTGCTCCCAACAGTTTCCAGCGTTTGCCAGTACCGCACTCCGGCATCCAAAGTGCCTCTAACGTGCTCCCAAAAAGCTGAGCAGCCTCAACATGCTACCAACAGTTTCCCAAATTTGCCGCTAGCGCACTTCGGCATCCAAAGTGCCGCTAACATGCTCCCAAGTGGCTAGACAGCCTCAACGTGCTCCCAACAGTTTGCCACATTTGCCGAGTAGTGGGGGCTTTAAAGAAATTGTTGCAGCCCCCCCCCCCCCCCCCGCGTTAGTTGTTGTGATATACACCCCACTGATATAAACCCACCGCTTTTCAATGGGTGGGGGTGCTATTCCGACATGCGGGGCCTCCTGTCGTACGGGGGGGGGGGGGGAGGGGCTATTTCTGAATTTTCCCGAGACCCTTATGTCAAACCATGAATCCACCGATAAAATGGACCTAGGATGTAGGACCTCTATACAAAGAGTGATAAGGAGCTCTGATAATAGCACCATCGTAATCAACGTGCAAAATATCCGCAAAATCGTAGTACTTTTTAACTGGAGCTTACCGAGAACTGTATGCGGTTCCGCTGAATGTCAACTTCCGCGCGCCATCGAGGTCGGCTGCCTTTTTGTGCTCAAGTCATATTTTGGAGCTGCTTCTTCACCTTCACTCGGCTCTAGTGGGACGACTAAGCTCGGCTCTTTTGTTTCTGACTTTTCAGTGTACCACTCGGCACTCCCGTTTTGTCAGTGGCTTTGATCGTAAAACAAAGTGGTAGGACGATGTCCAGTAACTAGGGCTGTTGCACTGTTAAGATGCGCCAGTGTCATTGAGTTTGTGGAAAGGCATATCAGACGATTCTCTATTCTCGACGAACTGAACACCGTAGCACGCCTCCCCCGTCGTCCAATGCGCCACCAAGTTCATCGGATAATGAAATTTTTTTCACGTATGCGCGCCACCGTTTTGAGAGAAAATGATAGCTACACGAAACGCGAGACACGTGGCGTGACGTGGAGCGCTACAGCGCTATATCGAATTCCTATTTCTGGTGCAATGTAACGCAGCAAAAAAGAACGAGAATAGTGTCATCATCATTTATTGGTTACACAGGTTAGTTAAAATTAGTGCGCCAGCACAAACATCAAGGCAATCGGAGCAATCGAGAAGGTGGCAGTCACGGAAGAAGAAGTTTCGTCAGCTTTTGCTTCCAAGTCCGGACGGGAAGTGATTTTTTCTTGGGCGGTCTCATCCGAGGAAGTGGAATCCTCAGTCTTCACCTCAGCGTCTTCAGAAGCGTCAGACTCGGAAGAAGTAACCGGAGCCTCGGATTTAGCAGCTGGGACTTCGGTATTAGACACTGGAGCATCAGAACCAGCAACTGGAACCTCGGTGTTTGCAACTGGAGCCTCAGAGTGAGCAGCTTCGGTTTTCACCACTGGAGCCTCCGTCTTCAAATTTGAGTTGGTGGATTGCTGAACTGGAGATCCGGAGGCGGCAGAAGCGGTGGCTTTTGGTAGAGCGGTAGTCCTGAAAAGTCAATGATAATAGCCAGTCTGGATGAAGTTTGAAACTCACTCTTGGGAGAAGATGGGAGCCGAGAAAAGAGCAGCGGAGAGCAGGATGGTGACGAGAATGGACTGCATTGTTGGTCGAGTTGATTGGGCGAAAGCCAAAGAATCAGTGGTGGTCAAGACGAGAAGACGAATGTCGATACTGATTTATAGTTTCAATATTCGAGCTTACATCGATATTTATCGGTGGATTTCATCAGGATTGACCCAGATGAGTTGGCAAACAGTTGGGAAGACGGGCGGTCGGGCCACGATTCCACGTCATTTGTCCACGGTAAATAAATAAAATGATTTTTAAAAAATTTGGAGAAAAAAACATGTTTTTTTTTTAATTTGAAATAAATATACCGTATTTCCTCTAATTTAAGCGCATGCGCCTCTATTTTTCAACCTCTTTTCCAAATGTGCCTCTATTAGAGGTGCGCTTCAATTAGAGGGTGCGCTTCTATTTTTCAAACATTTATTTCTGAAGAAAATGCAGCTTATCATTTATTTTTTCAATATTGGTAGTCCTGCTCTGTATACATTTTCGGTCAAAATAAAATTTCTTGGCGGCACAGCAAACGCTGTTTTTTTCAGTAAACGAAACGACCGCATTTTTACTCAACTATTGCTCGGAACTGTTCAGAGAACGGTAGGTAACTGTTGGGAGGGTCTTCTAGAACAAGGCGTGCTAGACCCTACGTAAAGGGATTCGCGCCATTTCGCATGTGCCTGTGTCTCGACAATGGCATTCTGCCAAGTCTAGAAAAAAGTTTGCAAAAATGGAGACACAGAGACACGAGAATTGGCGCTTGAAAATTCGATCTAAAAACAGTTTTCTGAAACGTAGTCCCGAGCACGCCGTGTAGAACTGTTCGGGGTTGCAATCCAAACAGTTTCCGGAAATTCCCTCCACAGTTTCCTTGCTCTGAACTGGTCCAAAGCTATATCTCTGGTAGCTTATAGGTTTTGCTTTTGTGATCACGGTGGATTCGATTTATTCTTTGCTTTTTTGCCGATTCTTCAGCATCTGACACATCGACAAATTCACTGATATTGAAAAAAGCAAGAAAACTAAAAAATTTAAGAGCAACTGCAAAAAACCGAAAAAAAAAGTCCGCAAAACTAAAAAGGAAAAATGTACAGCCAGTGAGTGCGCCTCAATTAGAGGGTGCGCCTCTATTTTTCGAAGCACCTCTCAGGGTGCGCCTTTATTAGAGGTGCGCTTCAATTAGAGGTGTGCTTATATTATAGGAAATACGGTATAATGCGTGTCGTTGAATTTCCCTGTTTGAATTCCGCACGGCGTGTTGAAGAGTACATAGTGAAAATGCGCTCCACTGTTAGATTTGAGGAAACGCGGTTGTTACAGAGTTTAAACAGTTTGGACTTAAAAAACGAGACGCTGGCGGAATGCGTTTTCTGCATAAAATAAATGGGTGAATATTGTTTAAATATTTACAATCATGCAAAAGATATTAACCCACAAGAAAAAAATATATATAATTGCTGCGGCGCCGCAGTAACGAAGTTTTGAATACGCCATTTCGCGCAATTTTTTCTCGAGTGACGTGACAACTTTCCCGCGAAATTTAAATTTTAATTTTCATGTACCTCGTTGGCAGCTCTCCACTTACTCACTCCGTGTGGACGGAGCGTTGGAAAAAAAAAGCGTTGGAAAAAAAAAACTTACTCACTCCGTGTGGACGGAGCGTTGGAAAATAAAATTTGAACTGCGCGGGCTTTTTTCCCGAAGAAAAAATTCTGGCCTAATTGTAAGCGTGGTCGCATTTGTCTACCGTAGGCTGCAATTAACTGCGCAGCGTTTTTCTGCGTTAAACTGATACGAAGAGGAGACGCAGACACTCAGCGGAGGGCGCGGTGATTCCTTGGCACCAAGTATAGTCGGCGAATGCATCATCAGCCTCGCTCTACCGCACTTTTCAATTTTCAACAGTGTAGTGCACCTATTTTGAAGCGAAAAATCAAATTTTAACTGCAACTCGTCGTGGATACGTTATCTTCCGTTGAAAAGAAGTGTAAAACTATAATTCGAGTTAATCTGGCAAGTGCAACACTGTTTTACAGGGATTTTAGCAGTAGAGCGAGGTTGATGATGTATTCGCTGACTATAATATGGGATGGTTTTTCTGATGCAAATCATTCAAAAAGAAAAAAAAACGTTTTGATTGTAAAAATATTTAAAAAAAAAAGCAACGGGGCGCTGCAAATACGCCCCATCATCAAGAATGGAAGAGGCGGCGAGAAAACGTGGCCGATGTTTCGCTCATAAGCGCGCTTCTTTTTTTCTCTGAATTTCCCTTAAATGCAAATTTTTTGAAACTAAATACGTACACCATCGTCTCTGTGTCTCTATTCTTGCAAGCGTCTAGCTAAACTGTGGAGACGCAGAGAAATTCGATTGGGTGCGTTTGTCTTTACGTAGTGTCTATTTAACACGTCGTGATAATATACAATGTAAATAGACAAAGTGGTTTTTTTTTTCCAAAAGGGCATTCATTATTTATAAAAGGTGGGATATTTAGGAAATATTGTTTTTTTTTTCTTTGGCTTCCCCTGTCTAGTGAGAAAGTGCCAAAAAAACCAGAAATGTTTTGGTAGAACGACATTGGAACAAAGAACATCCAAATCCCCAACGGAAAGAAAAAAAAACAATTTTTCCACGATTTTTTTCTAATTCAATGGCTCATCTACCTGCTCAAATTAATTCTATTCACTCCTCCTTTTTCTTCCTTTTCGATGAATACCCAATCCTTAGCCTAGATTAAATCCGGCTCAGATTTCTTGCTCTCTTTCCCCTTCTTCTCTCCTTTGACTCGTCGTTCTTCGTATTCTCCATTCCCATCCATCCTTTTCTTAACATCCAATCAATACCCTGTCCTGTCTTTCCTTCCACACCCAGATCTATTCAATTTGCGTCCGAACACTAATAGCCGCTCGAAGGGCTTCCATCGACGGCTTCCTATTCCGGGAGGTCAAAATGACGGAAAATGAGCATTTGCACGAGAGGAAGAGACGGATGTCAACGCAAAAGCCGGTGGTTGACAAAGAGCAGATACCGCAGAATTTTGAGCATGAAAATCAGTATGATAAGTGGAGGGCCGCCAATCCGAAACCCATGTGAGTTGTTTTTATGAATGTAATTAAAGTGCTGTTGGAGTCTAGGTATACAATGCTCATTGAGCTTTAAAAGTTTGCGGAGAATAACAAAAAAATGGGTAAAAAATTTGTTTATCCCTATTAATACTTTGTGTGCTATTTCATGGTTTTTCTCAGCTCCTAAATACTGTGCCGATTTTTTATTTCAAATTTGGAGTAATAAATATGATTGAAAGATTTAGGTGATTTTATTTTAATTTTTGTTTTATGATAACTTTATGGAAAAAATACTAAAATATGTGCTCACAAATTTTCAAAACACATCGGAAATGTTAAAGGCTGCAACTAAACGCCATTATGGCTTATATATCGCCTTCTATTAGCCGATTTCAATAGATTTTAGCGATATAGTCCGCCAAAAACAACTTGAGATGTTTACCCATATTTTGGACCCACCTGCTCACAATATCATTTAATTACAGCTACGACTTCTCGGTAGACGAAACGGGGTACATCTATTGGCTATGGACATTTATAGTGGTTTGCGGAATCCTTTACAACGTCATAATACTCTCCGTGCTGGCTTTTGAGAATATCCGTCTAGCCTATATCGAGAAGTTTATCCCGATCAATATCCTTTTTGATATTGTTTTTGTCCTAGACATTCTCATTAGATCTATGCTTTGTGAGTTTAAATTTCAAATGATTAAAAAGAAATTCAACGTGAGATATTACAGCATTTTACGAAGATGGTGTTCTTGTCACTGATTTTGGAGACACACGTACCAATTACTTTAACAGTGTTTATTTTATTCTGGACTTTCTGGCGATCCTACCTTTCGATTACATGGTTGTTAAAAACATGACAGGGGCATTTGGAAGGATGAATCGATTCTTGAAAGTTTACCGGATAGCAAATTTCATTGCACAGTCGTATGGGAAGCTTACGCAGGTATGGTTATTATGTATTCGTGACGTAGCGACACGTTTTTTCATTGCAAATAACTGTTCCTCTCTCGCCGCCAAGAGCTGAATCGTGGCGAGACCCAACACTTGCTGACACATAACTTGACACGCTGTCACGCTACGTCACGAATCCATAATAGTGCAAGTGCGCTCTAATGAAATAAACCAGTTCTAGGTAACCATCTCGATCACAAAAATCATCACAGCTTGTTTTCTTCTTTTCCACCTGAATGCATGCGTATTCTACATAATTTCTGTGAACAGCGACACTTCCTCTTGGGATGGTAAGTATTTAGGCATTAACATATTTTGAAACAGAGAAAGGGGAAAATTAATTAATGAAAAATTCAGACGTCAACGCGACTTTTGATGACGATGAGTATTTGCCTTGGCCGTACACTCCGGAAAAAATTACCAGTAGGTTCTAATAGTTCCTTTGAATTTCATAAATTGTACAAACTACTCAGGAAATTTTCGGCTAGTAGCCATTGAAAACGGCTAATAGCCACCGATTCGGGGCGTGTGCCATATGTATTTGGCACACTATTATTAGCCGTTTTCCATGGCTATTAGCCGTTTCCGTCGGCTATCATTTTCAAAATTTTTCCATTTCAAATTTCGGTCATCTTGTGGCTGGAAAAAGTCGCAGAAGCACTGAGTAAGCGCGAAGACTGTTTCCCCTAATTTTTGCAAGTAAACATTTTATAGCTGCGTTTCCAACAGACGAATTTTTTATAGATGGCGACATTACCCAATAATGGCTAATAGCCCTTTTTGGCGGCTAATAGCCATGTTCGACGGCCAATAGCCATAATGGCTAATAGCCAAATTCGTCGGCTAGTTGCCTTTATCGCCCGCTATTAGCCTTTTCAGGCGGCTATTAGCCATTTTCATTGGCTATTAGCCACCCAGACGCCGAATCTTGCCATAACGCGCCAAAAATTTCAAAAAAACCAGACGCCGAATCTTGCCATAACACGCCAAAAATTTCAAAAAAAAAACCCAGAACGTAAAAATCCAAGTGTCAGAAACTGGGAAATACGATTAGGATGTTTTCTACTGCTTCCAAAGTAAAATGTGCGCAAATCAGACAGACATTTTCAGCCCTTTCTCACAATCTAAATACCTATTAAAAATCCCGAAAAAGCAGTCCAAGAACAAAGAAGAAATCGCCCGTTTTCTGGGAATTTTGGTGGTACTGTAGCGTGCAAAAAAAAATCTACCAGGTACGGCTCCCCAGCCTTCCAAAATTGTTTCTACCTGGCGCTCGGTCATTTTCTGACAAAAAGGCCTCGTTTTTGGATTAAAATGATGGTGTCATTCTGAATAATCAGATAATGATTTGAATTTCTCAAAAAAGTAAATTTTCGAGTGAAAAAATAATACCATTATCCGATGAAATTTGTGGCGCATTGGACAACGTGGGAGGCGTGCCAGGTTCCAGACATTTTCGTCTTTGATCTTTTAATCTTTGGAAGTCAAAATAAAAAAATGCGCTGTTCGGGTTTTGACGGCGTAAAAAATTAGTCCAAAATCGAGAACATTGCCACACAAAGCAACACAGTCGCGCAGAAAATGTACACAGGTTTGGGGTGAGGCGCATTTGTTACAATTTAGTCAATTATCCGCTATTTTCAATGTTTTTTTTTAATACATTCCAAAAATGCAAGTTCTTAGGAATCCTAATGGGGTTATTCACGAAATGGCAAAATATGGCAAAAAACGGCAAAAAACTGCGCGAAAACTCGGAAAATGCTCCGATTGATCTGAAATTTTGGGAAATAAGGGAAAAAACTCTCCCGGGCATTCCCACAAAATTTCAGACCAAAATATCGAATTTTATGAAATATTGCTTTTTTCTCTGAAACTGCTTAAAATCGATATTTTTGTCAGAAATTTTGTGGGAATGTCCGGGAGAGTTTTTCCCTTATTTCCCAAAATTTCAGATCAATCGGAGCATTTTCCCAGTTTTCGCGCAGTTTTTTGCCATTTTTTTCCATTTCGTGAATAACCCCATAATAAATCAATTTCACTACCGGGAAAGATCAAAATTTCCTTCAAAAATTCCTCACCCAGAAGTTTCTTCCTTCAGATGCCTACTTCGTTGGCTGTGAAGGTCGTCTGGATTGCTACAACCCAAATTTCTACTACGACGAAGAACGAGAGGACCATCTGGTTGAACTGTACCACTTTTGGAGAATGAATAATAGAACTCATATCTTTAACTTTTCAACATTCACAAAAGAGTACACCCTGTCAATGTACTGGTCCGCAATGACAATGACGACTCTAGGAGAACAACCGGCACCGAATACGTCACTTCAGAATGCATTTGAGATTGTGAACACTTTAGCGGGGCTTTTGCTGTTTGCCGTTATCATGGGAAGTGTGGGAGATTTGGTGGCGAATGCGAACAAGGTGAAGACGTATTGGCAGACGTTGATGGACGGATTGAAGCAGTATATGACTTACAGGTGGGTAAGAAGGTGATGTACATATACTAATAGTCTCGTGTACGCGACGAGACGCAGACGAGAAACAGCTTAGCTACGCGACGCTACCGCAGCGCATTGTTTTTAGCGACAAACGAATGTTTTTAAATAACAGACAGCCGCAAATTTATTCGTTGTAATAATTGAAAAGACATTCATGAAATCCGTAAAATACGTATCCATTTTTCAGAAGCCTGAACGAGAGCCTTCAAACAAAAGTTTTAAAATACTGCGAGTACGAAATGGCTGAAGAAACCATCCTAAAAGAGCACGAAGTTCGAGATGAGCTTCCCAGGAAACTCTATGGACATGTCACCACTTCAATTATCGGTCGATCTCTTCTCAACTCACCACTTTTCAGGGTTGGTTTGTCACATTTATTTGCAATCTCAAAACGGCTTCATTGCAGATCTCCGAACGAAGTTTTCTCGCCGACATCTCTGAGCTCTTGGAGCCTCATTATTTCTGCCCTGGAGACGTTGTTATTGAAAAGGGACAACTTTGTAGTGTAATTTAATTTTAACCGATTGCAAAAAACTTTAAAAATATTTAATTCCAGTCCATGTTTATAATTGTGTGCGGTCGAATGGTGGAGGTGACAGATGAGGATGAGATTGATCATTTTGAAGGCGAAGTTCTTGGAGATGTGAATCTGATTTGGTTTCATAATCATTTGAATCATAATCGGCATAAGCACAATTTCATTTCAAGTGCTTTTTCGCAAATTCACATGTTGAGTCGAGATGATTTTTTCAAAGTTTTGGGGTCCTATGATGTCACGTTAAGGAGAAGGTTGTGTGATGTTGGTAAGCGTTTTTCATTTTTGTTTGGCCCGAGTTTCTAATTTCAAAAATTGTGAAAAATACTTGGTTTTTTGTTCGAAAAATCTTTAAAAATAAAACTTCCGCTTTTAGTGACGTTAAACAACACGCATTCCGTCATTTCGGAGTGTCGTTTTAGTTAGATTTTCATGTGGTTTAAATTTTGAGTTTATATTTTCTCAAATTAGGCTCAGATTGGTTTTTTTTTTTGAATATACTACAAAAAAAAGGATTATTAAAGAAAAAATTAGAATTCTGAAAAAAAAAATTTAGGTACTTTTTACAAATTTGTTTTTGTTTTCTCTCTTTTTATTAAATAACAACAAATGTAATGTAAATTATATTTGTTTTCAATCGACTTGCGACATGAGAACGCGAAACTCCGCCCACTTATTTGTGCGCGAACACGCCAACACAGTGATATTTGAAGAGACGCAGACAGAACGGTGAATGCAGACTTGCGTTTTCATGTCGCAAGTCGATTGAAAACACAATGTTTAAATATTTTTTGAATATTAAAATGAACAGTTATCTCTTTCTTCAAAGAGATGTTTGGGCTCCTTTAAAATAACAACGACAAGACGACGAGTTTAAAGACAAAGCGGTTTATTCTTTGTATTCGACCCGAAATTGGGCAGAAATACTCAAAATAAATAATAAGAATGGAAAATAAAAAGGAAAGACACTAGAAGAGACAAAACAACACCAAAAACCTAACTCCAGAAACGAGAACTAAAAATGGCCAAATGGGGCCGCTCAAAATAATACATATCCACGTGGCACTAAATGCGTGAAACCAACGTGACCTTAAACTTATTTTATTTGTGGCGCTTAACGGCGTGTATGGCGGTCTAGACGGAGTGCCGTTGCGCTGATACGTGGAGGCCGATAATACACGGGGTTTGGGTGCAGGACTTGCCACCGGCAACTTCCCCCCCTTCAGACAAACCGGACCCCTGGCCGGTGCTGGCACAACCAACGTTCACGCGACTTACATTCTTCTCCTAAAATGACCAGCCATTTCGCCCTTACTAACTCACTCTACAGCCACGTTAAAACAACAATAAAATCCTCCATATTCTCAATCCCTAATCTTAAACCTACTTCTTAGTCCTAACAGGGCCTATTACACTCACCTAAATCTTAAGAAACAAACCCTACACATTTCCTAAATTCATAACGGGTTGGGACAAACATCCTACTACAAAAACACAAACAAATATTTAATATAAAACAATTTTCTCCATTCGTCTTGGGACGTTTACCATCCGGCTCTCCGGTGTCTACTTTCGAATTGAGTCTCGATCCGAAGAACATCCGAAAAGCGGGTCGATTTCCTTTGACCAATGCTTCGTAGACGCATTTTTCTTCCACCTTCTCGTACTTTTATTAAATTTCATGTTTTCAACACTGAAATTATCTTTCTCCCAGATATGGACCTGGTTTACAACATCTTTCTGCATAGCGCGTCTCCCGCGTTTTGCTTTAGTCTCAATTTTGACCTCTGGAACTTCCTTTGGCACCACTCTGATGTGTTCCCAGGGAACCCATAGGCTTTTTCCATTACCAATAATCGGAGCCACCTCAGCCGAGTTATCAGTTGTTTTCAACACCCGATATGGCCCTTGCCATTCATTGGCTAACTTTGGATTCTTAGATCTCACAAGGGAACCTTTTAAGTGGTACTTAGAACCGTGCAAAACCAACCATACAGTTTGAAAGAGGAGGTTTTGAAACCTATAATTCCGTTTTCAAAACCTGCTTACGAGACCTCTGAGGTGCTGAAATTTCAGTCCAAAGTTTGGCCATTTTAACCATAGAACCCATATTTTTACTGTACCATCTTCCCCTGGCCCCGAGTTTTCCCATCCTCGACACACGCGTGATATGGCCGCTTCCGCTTACTGTTTGAAGGCATGGAAGCGTGGCGCAGCGGGTAAGAGAGATGGTTGTAGACGATTTATTGCAAGTTCGACCCCCACTATCATGTTTTCTTTTTTTTTTTTCAATTCTTGAAAAAGTTTTCCGCACTTTATTTGCCCACGGGCATGCAACATCTAGTAAATCTTTCAAAACAGAAATTGAAAAATTGAAAAAAAAAAAACGAAAACATGATAGTGGGGTCGAACTTACAATACATCGTCTACAACCATCTCTCTTACCCGCTGCGCCACGCTTCCATGCCTTCAAACGGTAAGCGGAAGCGGCCATATCACGCGTGTGTCGAGGAAGGGAAAACTCGGGGCCAGGGGAAGATGGTACAGTAAAAATATGGATTCTATGGTTAAAATGGCCGAACTTTGGACTGAAATTTCAGCACCTCAGAGGTCTCGTAAGCAGGTTTTGAAAACGGAATTATAGGTTTCAAAACGTCCTCTTTCAAACGGTATGGTTGGTTTTGCACGGTTCTAAGTACCACTTAAAAGGTTCCCTTGTCAGTTTTTCCGCCGGAATCCTGATCAACACCCGATCACCTACTCCTGGATACTTTATTTTGTGGATCGGATTGTCTTTCTCTAGTTCCACCTTACACTCCCCAATACCAGTTTGGGTCAATTCGCTATCTTCGATGGCAAAGACCTCACTGAATTCGGAAATGCTTCTCCGGAACATTCCACTAGGAATTTCCCCAGTCTCATTCAAGAGTCTTCCCACTTTTTTCTTCCTCCATTCTCCTTTTAACGATGGCTTTTTGTCTATATCCAACATATTAACCACCTTTTCTTCTTTCTTTTCGCACACCTTCCATTCACGCGAAACCACACCAACAATCTGATTTTTCTTAATGAGCACCGGCTCATTTCTCCAGTTAGAAACCGAGACTGTCATGTTTCCTTCGTCATTCTTGGAGCACAGCCTTGCAGGCATCCACTCTTTATTCGACTCTAACCACACCTTCTTCCCCATATCAACGTCCACTATCACTTCATTTTGCGAACAGCTTTGGGGTGGTACTCGCAGTTTTTCACCGGCCCTTGCCACTGCCTTTTTCACCGGCCCTTGTCTTTACTCCTCTCCTGCCAGACTTTGAGGTGGCTCTTCATGCCCTCACTCACTTGCTTCTCCGCCACCAGCGCTTTTTCCAGCTTTACCACCTTTCTTTTCAACCGCTCCTGGCTTTCCGAAAGCTTCTGAGCTTTTTCTCGCTCCGACTCGAGCTCTTCCAACAGGTTTTCTCTTTCCACCTCCCACTTTATTTGACACTCACCGAGCTTACTTTTTAGTTTTTGATACTTTCTGTCGATTTTATCGACTTTCTCCGCATCTTTACTTTCATTCGCCTCACTACACGCCTCTCCAAACACCTTTTCACAGACTTGTCTTATCTCTTGGACATTTTCCAGATCAAAGTCTTTCATGACACGCAGTACAGACCGTGGCCATCTGTCCGCACCCATTTCCTCGAACCGCTCCAGCAGTTCACTGGCGAACTCTTTCAACGGGCCAATAATACCCTCACGCTGCCTCTTCGTACACTTTGTCAGTACCACGAGGTCTTTTTCAACCTTTTCACTCACTTGCTCAATAGTTTTCAACCATTGTGCAAAGCCTTTTACTAATTTTCTTCGGCCTCGGACGCTGACTTTCCGTTCGGCGCCGAGCCTTTCCTCACTTTCTCCGCCAGTCACCGACTCCACCACTTCAACCACCACGTTTTTCTCTTTCACGTGTCCAACCTCCAATTCCACATCCTTCTCCGCCTGTCTCACAGACATGTCTATTTTTCGTTGACTTTCTGCGACTTTTATTCAAAAGTGCAGATATTTTAGTTGTTACGCAAAGATTTTCAATCCTTTAAGTAAATATCGACTTCCTGCGTCTCTTTCGCAATTTAACCAACAGTTTATTCAAACCTATCGGTCAAATGCAAAATTAACGCTGTGCCTCTTTCACAATTTAACCGACAGTTTATTCAAACCTATCGGCCAAATGCAAAATTAACACCCGAAGTCGACACGATTTTCTGTGTCTTTTTAACACTTTAACCAACAGTTTATTCAAACCTATCGGCAAAGTGAAAAATTAACACAGAGCGTCGAAAACCGGTCTCGGCCCCCAAGTTATCTCTTTCTTCAAAGAGATGTTTGGGCTCCTTTAAAATAACAACGACAAGACGACGAGTTTAAAGACAAAGCGGTTTATTCTTTGTATTCGACCCGAAATTGGGCAGAAATACTCAAAATAAATAATAAGAATGGAAAATAAAAAGGAAAGACACTAGAAGAGACAAAACAACACCAAAAACCTAACTCCAGAAACGAGAACTAAAAATGGCCAAATGGGGCCGCTCAAAATAATACATATCCACGTGGCACTAAATGCGTGAAACCAACGTGACCTTAAACTTATTTTATTTGTGGCGCTTAACGGCGTGTATGGCGGTCTAGACGGAGTGCCGTTGCGCTGATACGTGGAGGCCGATAATACACGGGGTTTGGGTGCAGGACTTGCCACCGGCAACTGAACCAGAATGCTCTCAAATAAAGTACATCTCTTTACTCTTTTTCTGAATATAATTTTCTTCTTCACTTTTCAGCCTTCTATTTGCAAAGACAACGTGGAGAACTGGACGAAAACAAACGACGAATAGTGGAAAGTGAAGATCTTGATACGACGCTAAAAATATTGGCCACTGACACGCTGAAAATCACCGAACAACTCATCGTTCTCGAGAATGATTTTGCGGTGAGAGACGCGCGCGCACTTCTCTGTCTCGGCAATCTTTTATGTGCCCTCGCGGCGGCCGCTCGATGATGCCCGCATGGCTCAGTGGGGTGAGGCGGCGTACTCGTCAGTTCGACACCCACCCACTGGCGTACGTCAATGATTAGAATTATCTACTGTTCACGTACCGACTGTTCAGTGGCGGATACATCCTTCTATGAGACTCATTTTTTAGTTTCAGAATTTTGCAATTGTTGCGAAACAACGAATGTTCAAAGCGGAGCTGAAAGTGTGCAACATGCTGAATAACATGACCCGGAAAAGAAGAAAGTTTGGAGTTAAGATGGTTAAATTTTGAGAAATAAGTTGAAGATGGAAGAAGAAGTAGGAGATCGATCATCAGTAGGAACGTGAACCGGTTGTGTCGAAACCGAGAGAAAAAAGAAAAGAAAAATGATGTTAAAGGGGCTACGCTGATTTTTTTTCGCGGTCATTCACTTCAGTCTATTTGTCCAACTGGCAGGTGGCTATTAAATTTTTGGTGTTTTCATTTTGCAACAAAATGAATTCCCATCTTTTCCACTTGATAGTTCTTCTTTCCTCTAGCCTTTTGCTAGTGCTAGCGGATTACTGTGGATCCGATCAAATCGCCTATGGAATGGAGGTACTGTATTCTTGTCAACACTTTTTGAGTTACGATAATTTTTTCAAGGTTCATCACAGCGGAGTGATTCGTTTGCTGTGCTCAAAACCAAATTGTTTTGATAAAAACTACTCAGAGTGCCCAGAAAGAGCAGAGAGCACAGGAGGATGTGTGGAGGCTAATCAGTGGATTGGCGGATTTGAGACAAATATTGAAGGCGAGCTGACAACTATGTGTTGCGAGTTTGAAAACCTTTACAAATTCGCCAAGGTTCGGTATTCAGATGTGAGTTTTCTTCATTGCCACAAGTCTTTCTTAACACTAAGTTAAGGTTCGAATCCGTCGCGGCGAGTTCTTTGAAGGTGAAGAAAAGGAGAACGATGATGGTGACGTCATCAAATTTGACGCTATTAAGGATATCAGAATGCATAAAGACAGTGAAGGGTGAGTAAGTGCGCTTTATTGAGAATCTTTGTGGATAAAAACAGCAAGAAAAAACCAAAAAAAAAACAAGAAAAAGATAACGATATGAATTATCCGTATTATATCATTCCTTCATTGATTGCGTCGGAGATATGTACATATTATGAAAAAAAACATATTTGACCCAAAAAAAGGCATAAATCAATGGGTTCAATTTTATAATACGGAGATTCAAAATACTTGGCTTAATAGTTTTGTTTTGAAGAAAATTTGAATTTTTTACATATTAGAGGGGAAAATCAATAAAAACCCACTTTTTAAAATGAAAAATGGCGCGGAGCTTGCGTTCGGGCTACGGTTGACAATCGAAGTATTGTGTTTTCAATCGACTTTCGACATGAGAACGCGAAACTCCGCCCACTCATTTGTGAGCGACCACTCGAACACAGTGATATTTAAAGAGACGCAGACAGAACGGTGTATGTAGACTTGCGTTTTCCTGTCGCAAGTCGATTGAAAACACAATAAATTCCTTTTTTTTTAATACTTTAAAAAATTAAAAAGTAAGACTTTTCCGTGACTATTTGTTTATGGTACGTCCAAAGTAGAAAAAAAGCGCAAAAAAAGACGAAAAGAGGCGTCCAAAGTAACTTTGTTTTTGCGTCTTTTTCTTTGTTGTTTACCGCCAAACAAGCAAAAAATTAATTGTAAACATGTTTACAAGTGCGCGCTTTTTTTTTACTTTGGACGTACCATTATTGTCAGTTTATTTTTTTTTGACACTTGGTGTTTGCGGATCTGTATCACATCAACTATAGTATTACCAAGCTCCGCCCATTTTATAAACTATGTAAACACGATCAACTGGTGTTTAAAAGGGTTCCTGCAAATTTTTAATTTTCATAATATTTTTTCGAAGATGGGATGCATTTGTGCGTGGGTCCAGATGTTTGCGTAGGCGGCATTGAATTTTACGACATTATTCTCAAATAATTTTTAGTGTACGACAGAATAGAATTCTAGAAAATAGAATTGTTACAAAAAATAACTGTGACAAAATAGAACTCGTGGTGCGATGGAGCGTGTTAAAAAAAAATGCAAACGCGCTCCATCGCACCACGAATTGTATTTTTTAGCAGTTCTATTCTGTCGTCGTATTTAAACTGTGAATGCAGACATACGTTTTCATGTCGCAAATCGATTGAAAACATAATAACCTTGAGAAAAATTCCAAAAATCCCCAATTAAAATTCACCCATTTTCAAAATATCTAATTTTTCAGCCAACGATATTATAACCTGACCATTTTATCCTTTGACTGTGAAGCAATCCCAGATGTGAAACCAGCGTGGTATCAGAAAAGTCAGTGGCCTTACTTTCAATACGCGAAGATCTAATTATTTAATTATCCGATCCAATTAACACGGGAGAACACTCTGAAAAAAAAAACGGGTCATCAACACTGGGGTATGAGGAGGGAGTGAGTAAACGCGCCCGGATGCACACACGCAGCGCATTCAAACGAGGCCCAAAAAATAAAAAAGGCGCGCGAAAAATTTCGCATTATCGGAGAGAAAAACCAACGCAAAATCGTGAAAATTACGAAATCCTATCCAAAATTATTTCGCGCGCGTTGGTTTTTCTCTCCGATAATGCGAAATTTTTCGCGCGATTTTTTATTTTTTGGGCCTCATTTAGATGCGCTGCGTGTGTGCTTCCGGGCGCGTTTACTCACTCCCTCCTCATACCCCAGTGATCAACTTGTCTTGTCTTGCGGATTCCATTATATTTATGCGTGTGCCATTTTTTTTGCATTTATTTAATACTCTTTAATTTAACAAAAATAAATAAACAGTTCACGTAAATCTCTTATCTCCACCATCAAAACGACGTCCTCTTCTCATCACTCGCTTTTGTCATTTCCTTATTCTAAACACAGGAACTTTTCGAAAAGAAGCCGACGCTTTTATTGGAAACAGTGATGAGTTCAATAATGAGTTAGTTGCGGACTAATCCAAACGGATCATGGGGTTGAATTCTACAGGTCGAGAACAAGTGTCGGTGGCGTTTGCGCCGACAAAAGTCAACCTTGACAAGTACTTGGAGAGATTGATGAATATTGGCAAGTTGGGCTCCGGATTCACGACTACGATTGAGGAGTGTGTAAGGGCACTTTTCTTTTTTGGGCTGTAAAAGGAGCTTTGAGCTCTGAGAAATTGTCAAAACCTTATATATTTTCGGTGAATACCGGGAATAAAGAAATTCCTAGAGCAGAGATGACCAGAATTCCGCCTTCCGCCTTCTGCCTGGAAAAATTATGATTCAAAGCCGGATCCATTGAACTAGAAAACGACAGGAAATCTGTTATCCGGACAACGAAATTAGGAAATTGGTGAATTTTCTATGATGTTGGTGTGAGACGCAGAGAAACAGACGAGCCCAATTTCCGGAAAATTCGTTTTCCTGTTTCATGGGTCCTCGCTTCAATCATCTCTGGTCCAGAAAATCTAGGATACGGATCAGTGCTGAATTTGAGAGAAATTGTAGTAGTTAGAATTTATGAGGATCTATTTTTCTTTTGAGCTATTTTATTTTTTGGGGCATGGGTTTTACCTAAAAATAACAATGGGGAGGCGGGGAGCCATCTAGCGCTAAACTGTCCATTGACAACCAAAATTTTCAAATTAACAAACCCATTTAAACCTTAAAACCACCTTCAGGAAATCTCGGACCTAATCGCCGAATGTAACCAAGTGTTCACTCGACAACCCATGATGATTGAGTGTGCTCCGCCTGTCTCAATTGTTGGCGACATTCACGGACAGTTTGGCGACTTGATGCGCATTTTCAACACGATTGGATTCCCACCAGAAGTTAACTATCTGTTTCTCGGCGATTACATTGATCGCGGTCAGTTCTCGGTGGAAACGATGCTGATTTTGATGTGCATCAAGATGAAATACCCGGAGAACTTTATCTTGCTGCGTGGTAATCATGAGACGAAATTGATCAATCGAATTTATGGGTTCTATGATGATCTGAACAAGAGATTTGGCACTCCGAGGCTTTACGATGATTTTACTGTTTGTTATTTCTGAGGAACTACCGTATTTAGTATATTAGGACATGCAGTTCCATTTTTTAAGGAAACCTTTTTTTTTCGAAAAACCCCAAAAAATCATTTTGATTTTTGCTGAAAGGTGGAAAATCAAATTAAAATTCCGAAAAATATGAAAAGCTCTATGTACGCCTTTCTAATAGAGTAAATACGGTACTCAAATTTTAAAATTCGTCAAAATTTTTATTCAGAAAATGTTTGAGCAAATGCCACTGACTGGACTTGTTGGAAAGCGTATTTTGTGTATGCACGGAGGGCTTTCTAATGACTTGATGAATGCGAAGAGTTTGGATATTTTGAACGCATTTGCCAGACCATTGCATGTAAGGAATTTGAAAAAAGCACTCTGCCAGAAAAACCTGAAAAATTGTCATGAATAAAGAAAAAGTTTTAGGACCCTCCAAACCCATCGCTGGCTATTGACGTGTTGTGGGCTGATCCGGATGTTAATACGAAAGGTTTTAAGGCGAATATAAGGTAACTAAAAAGATAATGATGTGATGTGAAGTGTGCAGGCCGGTGACTTTGTGAACAGTATGAAAAGGCCAATAAACTGAAAGCCTGGGAAAACCGGGAATAAGCTTCTTTCCTTTGCAAAGTTGTCGACACTGGTGAAGCGCCACGGGCCCGCAGCGGGCCCGCTGCGGGCCCGCCAGCGGACCGCTGACAGCTAAAAGAGTACACGCGTGGTGCACGCAGCGGGCCCGTGGCGGGCCCGCCAGCGGCTCGCTAGCTGCTACATCGCGGGGGTGTCTCCTTTCTTGCTTTTTTCTTAATTTTATATTTTCTAATCAAGACTAACACTGTTTCTACTGTTATCGCTCTTTATTGAAAAAAAAAATTAATACAAAAATTATTTTTATTATCACAAAATTCCTCGCTTTCGTTGTCCCACTCATCTAAACGCCGATCATCCACATCCACATCCCATTGTTGCACGTATCTGAAAATTCAGTAAATTTTGCTGTGTAAGAGATGCGGCGGTAAGTGCGGCATCCCGGAGGATGATAATTTCTTTTTAAATTTTAACTAGGCAAAGCGCTCTAATTTGTATGAGACAAATTCTGTTCAATTCTATTTTTTTCTTAATCATTTGAAATTCAAAATTTAAAAATATATAATTATTTGCAACGGACATTGAAAAATATACGTTTTGGCTCGAGGAAACGCGAACAAAAACCACTATCACAGGGGCATGAGCCAGGAGCCATCAAACGTGAAAATGCTTACAAATAAAGCCAAAATAGTGTTAATTTTTATATCATTTAATTTTGGGCCTTCTTTGTATGAATATTCAGTTATGCGTCGGCGCGTCTGCTCTCTGCCGACTCATGATTCTGTGCTTCATGACCATTACAATCAATTCCTTTTTTCGAGTATTTTCGCTTATTATAAATAGACTCGTTTATTCATGAAAAGAATTTTTTTTTTTCAATGCTTGACAACATTTAATGCAGAAATATTACTCAAAACTCATATTTTTTTATGGTACGTCCAAAGTAGAAAAAAAGCGCAAAAAAAGACGAAAAAAGGCGTCCAAAGTAACTTTGTTTTTGCGTCTTTTTTCTCTACAGTATCCCACCAAACCTGCACATCTTAGGGACGCGCGAAGCAATTAATTTGAATTTCACATGTTTGTTTACATTTTTGATTGTTTGAAACATGTTTTTAGTTGTTTTTTTTTGTTTGATCTGCAGGTTCTGCGGTATACTGTAGAGAAAAAGGACGCAAAAACAAAGTTACTTTGGACGCCTTTTTTCGTCTTTTTTTGCGCTTTTTTTCTACTTTGGACGTACCATTAAATTTTTACTAGAAAAATTTTGATGGATTTCCCCGGTTTAACGGTAAAAATACTCCAATTGCCTTCACTATGCTACACTTAAAACTTAACCGATTTGTGCCAAACATCGGCAGCCTTGTGTCACTTGGATTTAAAAATTTTTCGCCAAGTCTGATGCAAATCGGTCCAATAGGCGCTGAGAAAACGTTTCACACACACGAAATCTCGCACGGACACAGATACACACGGCTGGAGTCTGCGTTTTTAAAATTATTTGTCAAAATGAAATTTCCGAGGTCGTCTCTCTCAAGTCTCTGTGTCTCTAGTTTTGCAAGCACATATCAAAACTTGGCAGACTTTCACTATCGAGACGCAGATAAATGCGACAGAGCGCGTTTTCCTTTACGTAATTTCTAACACTCTAACATTCTAACACGCCGTGATACAACAGACACGAATGAAAACATTTGTTTTTGCTTTACTTTTATTGTAAAAAATAAATTTTGAACAAGCACAATTGAAATCATGGTGTAAAAATCACATAGTTGTTTTTTTCGTAACAAAAGACGCCTTAATATCTTTTTTGACGATGCTTATTTTTTCTTTTTTCCAAAAATGTTGAGCAAAAAAAAGCTTCTACATTATTCTGCTTATAACTTAGATATTGAAAGTTTTATCAATAAAAAACGGTAAAAACGGCGCTAGAGTTCATTCAGCGATGGTTTTTTAAAACTTTATTCCAAAATTAGTTTATGTTTTTTATTTTATTTTAGCAATTTTATTTGTGCGAGTTACTCCTTTTTTAAATCAAAAAGATAGGTAAACCTTTAACCTACTCAATAGGAAACAAATCTATATTTTTCGAAGCGGCGTGCCGCATCCATTCAAAATCATTTTTAGGGCATAACCTATCTAGATTCGCTCGTAAATTTCATTTCTTTTCTTTCTTTAGGACTTTTTTATTAATTTTTGACAATAAAAAAGGATTAAAAAAAATCTTACCGACGTCGGCGGTGTCGATTTTCCATTGTCCTGTTGGCACCTGAAACAAAACAAATTTCAAAAATTTAGCGGGCATATGTGAGCAAAATTAATTAAGAATTAAAAGAAAGAAAAATGCTTAAAAACGGCAATAAAACATAGAAAAATAGATATTTTTTGGCAAAAATGATTCAAAAATGTTGAGCTCCGCCCACTTTGCAACCTGGGCACAAGATTTGGCAACTATGCTGCGCGCCTCTTGTATCACGAATAACTGGGTAGTATTTTTTGCTTCCGTTGTTATTTTTGAAATATTTCTGATTGAAGACCAAAAATGAGTATAAAATCACTGAAACGAACAGAAAAAAAGGAAAATCACACGTGATCGCCTTAAAATTGGCATATTGAGCGATGTTAGCCTGAGCTCAACTCATGTTCGATGTCAATCCGCTGTCACCAATTGCCATCGTTATTAAAGCGGTAATAGCAGTATTATAGGATGTCAAGCCTGCTGCGCCGACGTGAACTGGCTATTGATAGTACATTTAGAGGGCTTGGAAAAAACAAGTCTCGCTAAAATGCGATTAAGGTCTCTTTAGCATCCGATAATACACGGTTTTTAGAAGAACTAGTATACTTTTTTTTAGTAGAACTGTAATAATTAGAAAACACAGAAAATTGTGTAAATCTACGTAATTGCTAATTGAGGCGTAAATTTTAATAAAGGCTGCTAAACTATTGTTAGTAGATACTGTAAACTTTGCTACTGAAAGTGCACTTCTATTAGAGCAAATACTGTGTTTATAAATACGAATCACTCATAAGACATACATTTAATTCACGTCATGTAAGACTGCATTGGCAGAGTTGAACAAAGAACGACACTCGAACGTTTTCGAATATCGCCTACTATTGGCTACATCTGTTTTATTTGAATTTTCGTATAAGGTCATGTCCAATTCTTCAAACGAAGTCTACTAAAAAAGCTTTGTGTGCAATATTATTCACATAAAACTAGGAAAAAACATTGATAAATCTTCTTGAGACAGTTTACCATCCTCCGCCCATCCGCTCGTCAGCTGGCCGCTGGCGGGCCCGTCGCGGGCCCGCAGCGGGCCCGCCAGCGCTTTGAAAATAAATGTCAGTATTTTCGACCAAAAACTCAACTAACTAGTGTCCTATGCGCATTTTTACATGATTTAAAATAACCATAATTCATTTATAAACCCATTGGAAACAAACATTTTTCAACCTGTCAGTCACCTACCAAATATCATAGCCGCCGCGGGCCCGCCAGCGGCCAGCAAGGGCACCCAAGCGCTGGCGGGCCCGCTGCGGGCCCGTGGCGGGCCCGTAGCGTCTGCGTAGCCGCCGCGGGCCCGCGCGCGGTTCACCAGTGGACCCCGTTTTTTGGAACTTTCTCTGCGTCTCTGCGTTGCTATTTTTCCATGCCTTTATCTATAGTCGGCGAATACATCATCAACCTCGCTCTACTGCAAAATTCTTGTAAAACCGTGTTGCACTTGCAAGATTAACTCGAATTCTAGTTTTTATACTTCTTTTTAACGGAAAATGACGTATCCACGACGAATTGCATGTAAAATGTGTTTTTTCGCTTCGAAAAAGGCGCACTACACTGTTAAAAATTGAAAAGTGCCGTAGAGCGAGGCTGATGATGCATTCGCCGAGTATAATGTCTAAAGAATTCGGGCCGCAAAAGTATTTGCACCCCTTTGGGTTTTAACAGTTGCCCTCCTGTCTCTGAATAACTCAACAATAAACCCAATTAATTTTTTTCAGAGGCTGCAGCTGCACATTTGGTCCCGATGTGGTCGCACAAACGTGCGAAAAGTTCCAACTAGACCTTATTGTTCGCGCTCATCAAGTCGTCCAAGACGGCTATGAGTTTTTTGCCAACAAGAAGCTCGTCACGCTCTTCTCGGCTCCTCACTATTGTGGCCAATTTGACAATGCGGGCGCGATTATGCAAGTGAGCCCTACAATGGTTTGCTCTTTTAAGGTAATTATTTGCTCTAATGATTGTTAGTTTGTGTATTTATGTTAAACATTTAGATTCTTCGTCCCGAATTCCCATCGAAAGGAGCACCGTCCAATCAGAGATCCACTACTACAATTCTCTTGAATCCTCTTTAGAATGTTGAAAATCATCGCTCGCTCATAAATTGATTTATTTTAAAAACAAACACAGTTTTTTTTTTGTTGAAATCTGAGTGCCATGGCGTGCTAGATATTATTTTAAGGCAAACGCGCCCGTCTCCCCAGTGACGTTCTACCAAGTTTAGCTAAGTGCGTACAAAAATGAAGACACAGAGACGCGAGAAACGGTTCTGAACGCGACGGAAAAAATCTTGCTGTGTGCCAAGTTATTTGCACGAATTCATCCAAGTTTTTGAGGCAGAAAGCAGCGTGAGCGCGACGAGACGCAGACGAGAGACAGCGTTGCCACGCGACGCAACCGCAGCGCGTTGACCTTTGGCGGCAAAAAAGGGCTTGAAAAAAGATAAACGCTAGTGCTGAAGTGAACGTAAACACATTTTGAACACTGAACACTAGAAGGTCAGACTTCTTTTTATCCCCCTAAAAACATGTCAATTCCCTAGCTCCTCACATTTCTGTTTAGTCTGTTTTCTTTTCTTTTTTCTTTTCTTTTTTTGTGGCGTCTGGAAAACAATTGTCCTATGATTTGTTGTTGTTCGCAACTCATCTCATTCTCTTTTTCTCTTTCAGAGCCACGAGGGCTCCTAGTTGATCTTTGCCTTTTTTATGAGATGAACAGATGGAGAGTTGGAACTGAACAGCCGGCGTTTGCACATTTTCACTGTGCTTTAGAGCCTCCTAACTTTGTGTTTTGACCAGAGCCCAGGATTCAAAGTTTCTGTTGGTTTCTCCTTTGAGATTCGTTTGTTTAGGTATACTTTTTGCGTATCCGATTTGTTTACTTTTTGGGGTTTTTCAGATTAAAATATTTACAAGTTGCTTTTTTCACGGCGTGCTAGACCCTACGGAAATGGAAACGCGCCCTGTCGCATTCTCTGCATCTCCACACTGGAGTTCTGCTAAGTTTAGATAAACGCATGCATTAATAGAGACGCAGAGATTCGTTTTCGGAACTTTTTCAAAATCATAATCCCGAACACGCCGGGTTTTTTGGTGTTGTCAGTCGCAAGAGTCAATCTATAACTTGATAAACCTGTATTTTCTCTCCGTCTTCTAGGTGCTGTGGTCTTTTTATTCTATCGCTGCGAGACCACATGGCCGCGGTCGAGGGGCAGCGCGTGACCTACTGACATTTTTCATAAAAAATCGGTTAAAAAGCGGCAATTTTTTGCAGCTTATTGTGTAAGTTTTGCAGCGATAGAAGGCCGAGAAGGCGCAGAGAAAATAACAGTTTTGCCGGGTTGTTTTGGACGCGTCGCGTCGGACAGCTTGGCAGGAAGGAGTAATAGAAATAACAGCGAATTTTTGACTTTTTAAGTCAACCAACGCACGGCGTGCTAGACCCTACGTAGAAGAAAACGCGCCCTATCGCAAATGAAAAAAAAAATGAAAAAAAAATTTTTTTTTCCTCTCTCTTCGCCAAGAGTTGAATCGTGTCGAGACCCAACAATTGCTTACGCATAACTTGACACGCTGTCTCGCTACGTCACGAATCCATATATTTGAAAATTTAATAAAATAAATAAATATTTAAATATCGTTTTTTTTAATTTAAAATCTCTTATTTTTACTTTTTGGATTACGGTCACACTCACTTCAACTGTGTCCGATCGATCATGCTCAATTTTCTCGTGGAAGAACTAGCATTTTCTAGGACCCCGCACTCACTATTATCCATCTCTGAGAGTTCCACCGCTCGCACACTGACCGTGCACTGTGGACCTTCCCCCGCATTTCTTCTCGCTTTTCTAAATTTCCCATGTAGAAAAAAAATATATATCGCCGTTGGCCGAGCGCTGCATGGCCTAGTTTCTGAAGGTCCCGGTGGAACGGTCAGAGATGCATAATAATTGATACGAGAGATTGGTTTTTCGGATTCTTCTCAATTTTAGAATTGTGAAATTCTTTAAAAATACAAATATCTTGTGTATAAGGCCGCTGGTAACAGTGGTTACCGTATTTCCTCTAATTTAACCGCATGCCCTTCTATTGTTTTATTTCATTACAATTACCGGGTATTTATGGACCTATTCGTAGGAGGAAAAAAAAAACAAAAAAAAAGATTTTTTTTGTTTTTTTCCTATTCCTAGTTGTCAAAAAATGTCAAACAATGTTAAAAAACGTTAAAAAATGTTAAAAAAATGTCAAAAAACGAATCCTATGAATAGGTCCATTAGAGGTTTGCACTAACGTTCCTAGTCATTTTCGTCATTTCCTAAAATCACGCGATATTGACGAAAAATGATAATCGAGTTTGTTGAATTCGTCAAAAATGAAATGGAAATGATTATCAAAAATTATTTGAAAAATATGAAAATGACGAAAACGATAATCAAATTTATTCATATCGAAATTAAACTGACGAAAACGATATAGCTGGAGAAAAAAATCAACAAAAAAAATCATTTCCACCGGTCACGTGGAAATTCCTATGCCATAAAACCTATTAATTGTTTTGAGAAAAATACACTGAAGACTGAAACTTTTCCTCCTCATCTACGTCTATACTCAGCGAATGCATCATCAGCCTCGCCGCTCTACGGCACTTTTCAATTTTCAATAGTGTAGTGCGCCTGTTTTTAAGCGAAAAATCAAATTTAAACTGCAACTCGTTGCAGATACGTCATTTTCCGTTGAAAACAAGGAATACAACTAGAATTCGAGTTAATCTTGCAAGTGCAACACGGTTTTACAAGAATTTTGCAATAGAGCGAGGTTGATGATGTATTCGCCGACTATATGCTTATATTATTCACTTCTTTTTCATTATCATTGTTCATATCGAGTTGGATTCCATCAGTCCAATTTGATTTCAACCAATCGATTCCTCGTTACCGATTATATATAGGTTGATAATAACATTACTAGATTTGTCCACAGTATCCGAAATATTGTGAGCGCAAACTCCAAACACCAAAAGCCAAGAGAAAAATAAGAGGCCACGCCCCCTCTCATTGCGGTGCCTATCTATAATAAAATATACCTGTTTCATCGATGTATACAATATTTTGTGGACAGTCGTCATGTGGTATATCAAATTCGAGGTGTTGGACGTGTACGAAATCCACTTGTAGCACTGGCTGCAGCAAGCTCTTTTTCCAGCGACATTTTTTCGGGTAAATAGTTCCCAAACGGGCTTACCATTTTAGGACAGAAAACAATACTGTCCGGAGAAACCCAATTATCGGGCAGCTCGTAACCACGTAACCTTACGTGTATATCTTTCGATAGTTTACGTCATTATTATTTTGACGAATTTTGACGTAAACGACGTAATTGACGAATTTGATATTCGTTGTTTTCCTACCCGATATTTTTTCGACGTAAATGATAATCGGATTCGTCATTTCTCTTTTCAAAACAATTAATTTGATAATCGGATTCGTCATTTCTTTTTTCAAAACAATTAATTTGATAATCGATATTTTTGATATAGATGCGTGACCAGTATAAATGATAATCAGTCTAAACTGATTTCGTCATTTTTTTGCACTGATTCGGAACGTTAGTTTGCACACCAAACTGGGCAAAAAATTTTCTAACAAAGCAGATATGAGACGACCGAAGCTTGATGTGCAAACCTCTAAATATCCGGCTGTTGTGATGAAATGAAACAATAGAAGGGCACGCGCTTAAATTAGAGGACATACGGTAGGCGAGCCAGACAAAGCGATGAGCTGGTAAACGCTTGTTTCTCACACAAAAGCCCACGCACTGCGGTTGCGTCGCGCGGCAACGCTGTCTCTCGTCTGCGTCTCTCTGCCAAGATTTTTTCCGCGTGTTCAACGGAGCGCGCTTTCGCGAGAGCAGTCAAAAAGCGAATATTCATAAATATTCAAATCAGATATCACATTCCATTTCTTTTCTCCATTTTCGCACATCACCTTCCAACCAAAATAGAAACTCTGCAGTGCACAGCAACAAGTAACAAAAAAATTCTTCACGTTTCCCACGTATTCCAATTCAAAAAGTTTCCGGTGTTGAGCTCATCGAAGCAGTGCAATGCAGACGATGACTGATTGGGGGTGCACTTTTCGCGTCAAAAATGATACGAAGAGGTGAGAGAAAGAACGAGAAAAACGATAGAAAAAAAAGCGAAAGAGTTCGGAGATGGACCGGAATTGCGTAAGGCCGGCTTTTAGAGCTTTTAGGCGCCCGAATATGTACATATAAAGGTCTGTGAGCGGCTGGAAATTTAGTTCAGTCTATTTTTGAAATAGCGTTTTCTTTTTTGAAACCTATTTTTGGAGTTTAGTGCAAATATGCACTGTTCAGTGATGTTGTGTGTTCACGTTTACGACGCTCCAACGTTTCGCAGATCATCACCACCTGAACATCTGAGCGTCATACACATAATATGTTGTTTTAATTTCTTTAGAAACTCGGTACTTGCAGACTCGGGGTTTTGTAGCTAACTATCTATGTTTCTTCAAATTATTCTACTCATACTACCCTAGTATCTTGTGTATAAGACCGCCTGTTTTGAAGATCTGTTTGTGCTGAGTGCAAACGTAGCCACGCATGAGGTTCTGACCACTGCCCTTGCAAAAATGTGCTCCATTGAACAGAATCTTGGCGGTGTGCCAATTTATGCGAATTCGGGTTTTTCAAAATGAATTTTTCAGGAAGAGAGCGTGTGCGCAAAGAGACGCAGAATGTTGTCACGCGACGCGACCGCAGCGCGTGGTCATCGGCGGCAAAAAAACATTTTTTTAAAATAAGCAGTTAACAGCACTTTGTGGCCACGGGCATGCCATGTATAAAAAATCAGTGAAAACAGACCTATACCCAAAAGGCTGTGTAGGCGAGATGTTAAGTTTTTATTAAGAAAAACCTGGTCTTATAAATAAGATATTAGGTTTTAAAATACGTTTACCGATCCGCAAACACCAAGAAACAACATAATTATGCTGACACTGGACTGTAAAACTTTTTAGAACAATTTAAAAGCGTGGGAACCGCTTCCAAAAATAAAAATGCTGAAGCACAGGCTTTTCTGCACTCACTGCAGTGATCAAAAATTGTGAACACTAGGTGCTCCAAAATTGACCGATCACCACTTCCTTCTAAACAAATGCAAGTTCGCTCCAGTGGACTCCAATGAAACATTGCAAAACATTAGCAATTTCTTCTCCAAGACATTTCCCCCTTTTCCCGGAACTTTCTTCCGTTAACTTGACGCATACTATGTCAGAAAAGATGTTTGGCCAACGTCTCCGCCTGGATTAGTCATTTCGGCGAATTATTATCTATCCAGCTTCAATCCACTACTATTTCAAGAGGCGGGAATTCATCCTTTCTTTTCTTCTTTTATCAGTATCAAGTTACTTTTTCTCTCGTCTACCTTTTTTTTTCACATGATTGCTCTAATTAACCTCTCTTTTGGGAGGACATCGAGCCCCTACTCTGCTTCTTGTCTCGATGTTTTTGACGTTTCCAGGTTTTGGGAAACAACAAAATTGAGAGATAGGGCCTGAAAAGAAAGAAAAGTGGCCTGGGAGTGAGGAGGTGGGAGTTTTGTTCTAAATATAGGTGCACTTTTGCAATAATTCTAATGGGAATTCAGAAATGAATCAGTATAAAAAAAATATTTCAAATCCCTTTGTTTAAATTCGCTCGTTGTCTTGTTGATAAAAATTTAGATTTGTCTCCAATTTGGAATTTTCTTTTTCTTGTTTGTACACCCATTTTGCGGCTCTCGGACGTCTCGAAAGTGGGCGTTTCGAAAGTTTTTTTTCTGAATTTTGTCGTCGTGATGTTTGCACACAATAATTTTTTTAAATGTTATTTTCCTTATATGCAAGGTTCTCAACATTATCCAGACAAGCTTTTAAACAGAAACATTCCCGCGAGATAGGCAGCAAAATTACCGCGTTGTATTTTTGTCTGTAATCGTTGGAATTGACGAGCAAAACACACACTTTTTAGCTTTTCATTGCGCTGGAGCACGTTTGCAGATCAGAGCAAAGCCGTAGCGTCCAACACACAATGAACAGCGCATCACTATGTATTGTTTTCAACATCATTTTCTTGGTATTTCAGTCAAAAATAAAGCCCCAAAATGAACTTTAAATGAGCTTTTTGCAAGAAAAAGAAGAAGAGAAATCACGCAACCTATGGCTACACCTTGCTCGCCTTCATTAGCGAAGTCTCAATGTTCTTGCAACTAGAAGTAATCCCTCTTTTCTTTATACTCCCCTGTTTGCTCTGGCTGCCATTTTTGGAAAAAAAAAAGTAATTTGAATTTCGCGGAAAACTAGATAGTTGGAATTGTTTTGTTGAAACTTTTTATTCCTCGTTGTTATTGTGTTTTCAAACGAGTTGCATCATGAAAACAAAAGTCCGCAAACACCGTTCTGCCTGCGTCTCTTCAAATAGCACTAACAATGTGTGGTCGCGTGGGCGGGGTTTCTTTTACACACTAGCATGTGAAAATACCTTTAAAAATGCTATGAAACAAAAACCCTGCTTTTAAAGTTTTCTAGCCCCTCAAATCAAGGCAGGCTAAATTTAGAGTTCTTTGAAAAGATTTAAAAAGATTGAAATGAACTTTTAATCTTCATTTTTCAAATCCCCATATCCCCATTATCCGTTTCAAGTTGAAAAGAAAAAAAACTATTTGAATAATCAAAAAATACTTTTTTTTTTGGTTTTTTGTGCTTCAGGTCAATTAGAGCAAAACAGGAAAAAATGATTCAAACTTATTCAAGACTGCTATTTTTCAATTTTCGAATAGGTAGTGCTGTAAACCAAAAAAAAAAAAAAAGCAATCCCACAAGTGTTTATTTTCTCTTTTTCTCTTACACATACATAATCCCATTTTGTCGAGCAAAACATTTTCACACTCGTCCAACTTCTTCTGATGCGCCTCTTCATAAAGCTTCCCTTCTTTTCCGTTATCACATTTCTATTCGCAGCGTTTATCCTCCGTCCATCTCCATCTGATAATCCGTGTGTGACGTCAATTCGCGCTCAATTCTCGTAGGGCTTTGCTTATGATGCGCCCATCTGGGCGGTTATCGTTTTTTCTTAGTTTTGGTGGGACCACACTGTCACACTTCGATTTTTTCTATTGAAGTTATTCTAAATTTAATACAGTAGGCAGTGACGCGAGACATCGAAAATCCGCCCCTTCAGGTTATTCAACTGAACTCACTATCAGTGCAAAAATGTGAGCGGTTGTGTCGTCTCGTTATGTCTGCGTCTATTATAAAACTTGCTCTGCAGCTTATGGTAGACGGGTGGTGACAGTCTCTAACGTCTTGAGAAAACTATATTTTTTCTCTGCGTCTCCTCGGCTGCTGTGGTCTTTTTATTCTATCGCTGTGAGATTTCATGGCCGCGGCCGAGGAACAGCGCGTGGCCGACTGACAGTTTTTCATGAAAATTTGATAATAGCAAACTTATTTGATAATTTTGAACTAACAATCAGATCTAGCTCAGGTATCGAGTCAAACTTTTCTGAGTAACAATAAAGCCATTATTAAACTTTTTCAAAGTTTTCAAGTTTTCAAACTTTTTCAAGACACGTTTAAACTTTTTCAAGACGTTCTAATATTTTTCAAACCTTTTCATGCTAACATCAAACTTTGTCAAGATGCTCTCATACTTTTCTAAGCCATTTTCAAACTATTCTAGGGTTAGATTTTGAAACTTTTTGAAGCAATTGCTTATTTGTTACATGAAAAGGTTTGAAAAAGTTTGACTCGCGATACCTGAGAGTGTCCATGAATTTTTTCGTGACAAATTATGTTTTGTCCAATGTAAATTCATGGGTTCTCAAACAGCCAAAAATTGTCAAAATCGCTCAAATTTTCTCTAGATTAATCGTCGGTTTTATTTAAACTTTCAATGCTGGAAAATAGTCCCCTCTAATCTCTTTTCAATAATTGTGGATTTATTTACAAATTGTTAAAATTTGCAATAGATCTTGTACTATGTAGATCATGTGTTTTCATGAAATAGAAGTGCAATAGGGCGATCGAAGAAAGGTTGCTTTTAGAAAAACGTCTTTTCGACCGAATAATCTGTTAATTTTGTATACCGATCTTTCACGGATTGAAGACTCTGACTACAAGCAATCTGCCACAAGTTTATATTTTTTGTAACCCCAATTCTAGTCAATCAAATTGCATTGATTATTTATTTTTGTTTGATTTATGACTTACCCTACATTGTTTTATTGTTCTTGAACATTTAATTTGTTTGTTCAAAGTGCTTATTTATGGTTTTTAGCGATAGTTCTCAGTACTTGGTCGGGGCAAAACAACAATTGTTGGCTTAGAACTACAAGTTTCGCGAAATTGTGGAATACATATTAATATTTTCATGAACAGCTCATAACCTTTCTGTTTAAAATTGAACTTTTCTAAGGACATAACGAGACGGCCCACCCGCTCACATTTTTGCACTGCGTTCAGAACCCTGAAAGGGCGGAGTTTCACTTTCTCGCACCACTGCTTACTGTAGCCGACAAGAATATTGAGTTGAAAGTAATCTATTTTGAAAAAGCTAGTGACTAGGTGGCTAAAACTATTTGACGGATTTAAAAACAAATTTAGCATGTCGTGTTCAGTTTAAGATATATTTGGAGATTTTTCGACGTCAAAAATCCAATCCGAGTGTGGCAAATTCATCCCTTTTTAGTGACGAGTTTGTTGTTCAAATATAATCTAACATTTTCAACATTATTTTATTGAATTTGTTTCTACCTGGCGCATTTTTAAAACCCTAAGGCTCGGTGATTTTCTGACAAAAAGGCCCCGTTTCTAGATTAAAATGATGGTGTCATCCTGAATAATCAGACAATGATTCGAATTTCTCAAAAAAGTAAATTTTCGAGTGAAAAAATAGTTGCATTATCCGACGAACTTGTTGGCGCATTGGGCGACGAAGGAGGCGTGTACCTTGCCACCGTTATTAACTAAACTTATTTTATTGTAAGATGCTCCTGGAAATATTCAGTTCTCACCGTAAAACCGTTGAAAATAACTATATTTTAGCCTGGTCCCCTTTATTCAACAATATTGACATTTGCTTCTCCTCTAAAAACTGAAGCCCTACTGGCAACGCGTCATCAGGGCAATAGAGAATCCCTTTTTGAGCAAAAATACTCATTACATTTCATCTTTCTTCTTATTTATTGACTAACCATTATATTATCCTACAATCCCCTACACTTCTAGTTCCTTGATTATCCAGATGTGGTAGTTAAGAGTAATTAAATGTTCAATGGGTCACAGTTTCAGCGTGTAAGTTTTTTACAAGTTTTTTTTTGCTTCATAATTTTTTTTGTCTTTTATCCGTTCCTGAAAGTTCTACCGCTAAAACACGCAACGTGAACTGCTGAATTACCCTCATCTCGTCTTGTGTAGCCTAATTCTCTGTGGCCTAAGTTCCAATGGACCCCTGGTGGAACTTTCAAAGATTGATAATAACACATTGGGATCGCTCAAAACAACTTTCAGACTTTTAATGGCTTTTACGAAAACAAAAAAATTAGAAGATTTTCAAAAGAAGTACATACGCGATGTTAGAAAACTTTTGGGGCTTGAAAATAAACCAATCTACATGTTTCATTGGTCTACATTTTGGCTTTACATTAAAAACAAATCAAATCAAATTCCACAAATAAATTAGTCTCGGTGGGTTGTTTAATGATCAAAAATTACAACACTTAAATATTTGCAATTATTTTTTATCTGGTTTCAATTCAATTGGTTCCGTTTTTCAATTTTTATAGGGCGGTTCTCTTTTCTTTTCTTTTTTTTTTGGAAAATTAATTTTCAACCACTTCCTTGTCGGTGGAAAAAAAAATGCAAATTTGATTTTTATTTTTTGACATCATTTTTTTTATAATACTTCAGCTTTTTCTTTTTTTCTTTAGTTTTAAAGGTGCATACTTTCTTGAGAACGTGGTTTAAAATATACAGAGTTCTGGGTAGGATATTTAGGAATATCACCTTAAATTTTAGGTGAAATTTAAAAAAAAATTAGGATGAAAATTGAAGTTTCTAAAAGCCTGTTTCCTAAGCCACACTTTTTTTGGATTTTAATTTGGTATTTTAATGCGTAAATCTCCCTCCCAGTAGCTATTTGCTATTTTGATTTTAGCGCACGTCCCTAATTCGATGGCTACTAGCATTTTTCAATGGCTATTAGATTCCCTGAGAATGCCCAGAACTTGAAATGAAATGCGAAAAAATTGAAGAAAATAGCCATTAAAAACGGCGAATAGTCATTGAATCCGAGAGGTGCGCTAAATTCATATAGCTCACGGCCCTAGTTCGATGGCTATTAGCTGAAAATTTCCTGAAAAACGGAATGTAAATACCTCGAAGATATACGGGCATTTATCACCCTTATTTCATCCATCGGAAATGACATCCTTTTCTATCCATGTATTTTTAAATTTCCGCTACAATGAAACAGGGGATTTCCAAATATAACAAAAAGTCGTCATTTAAAATTTTCAATTTCAAAGTATTTAAACACCTTGTACTATGTCACTTTCTCTTCCTCATTGGCATTTTTTCCGGTTCAATCCAACTTTTTTCCCTTTCCACGTCTCGACCGCATTAACGATTGACGTACATATCTCTTGGAATGAAATATGAAATATTCTTCCGGAAACGTCGCATTTCTTTCTAGACCACTCACAGCCATATCTGCATTTTCAGCCTTTCCAAAAAAGCAGTCTCCTTTCCTGCATGGATGGGCTGTACACCGTCGAAACCCGATGCCCCCGATGATCTGTCCGGTCTGTTTGGTCCTCCGCGTCCGATTCCGGTCGATATCGGCGCCGCCATCAAACACCACTTGCAGAAGAACACCAATTCGATCGTTTTCATTTTCGGTGAGTCCTCTTCTATGACATTTATGTACATTAGCAGTCATTTCCTTATCAATTGAATGTGATGTGATAATCAAATTATGAAAATTTTGGGTTCAAAACACATTTATTTTCAGGCGGTCCAGCTTCTCAGAAGGGGCTTATTATTGAGGAATTGACGAGCTCTTTCAACTTTATGAGCATTTCTGTCGAGGACATTGTTTTTCAGTATTTGCCGTCTAGATTGAGTGGAACTGGAACGGCGATTAAGGAGATTCAAGAGGCATTGCGGGTAACAATTTATTTATTTTCTCTGCGCTCATATTTACTGTGAAGGGTATTTTTGGCTATTAGCCGCATACTTGTAGGCCGGACTGGATGAATGCAAAGTATAATCAGTCGTCCAATTTTGCAAGGTGTTCCAAATTTGACGGCTAATAGCTGTTTTCAACAGATAGTTAAGTCCCGTTTGAGCGCCCATTGCCGCAAAAGTCGCGTTCATCGCTGATTAGATGCCAGCTACGCGCCAGTAATAGTTATCTGCCATTTTCGATGCTTTAAATACAGCTATTTTCAAATGGTAATAAATAGCTATATTGTTTTTTTAATCGACTTGCGACATGAGAACGCGTGACTCCGCCCACTTTTTTTCGCGCGACCACGCAGACACAGTTCGATTCGAAGAGAAGCAGAGAAAACATGTATTTTTATCTCTCGTTCTCATGCTGCAACTCGATTGAAAACACAATAACTGTGCTGAAAATGCCTCGAGGTTGCTTTTGGTGATTTGGACTCGAAAACAAAAAAAAAAGTTTGATTTTGTTTTTGAAATCAACATTAGAAAAAACCCTGATTTCTAGAAATTTCCAATTTTTGTACATTTTTGGGACTGTGACCTAATTTCAATCTCTCCCACAATTAAATTTAGCACAACATTCGAAATTAATGTGATCGTATTGTGTTTTCAATCAAGTTGCATCATGAAAAATGAGTCTGCTATCCCTTTTTTGTCTGCGTCTCTTCAAATAGCAATCGACTTGCGACATGAGAACGCGAGACTCCGCCCATTTTTTGTGCGCGACCACGCGAACACAGTGATATCTGAAGAGACGCAGACAGGTAGCGCACAAATATGTGGGCGGAGTTTCGTGTTCTCATTTCGCAAGTCGCTTGAAAACACAATAATCCATTCGAAAAAATTTCAAGCAAGTCCCCTAAAAAACGAAAAAAAAAAAAAGTTTTTCTCGTAAAAATGTTCCGAATGGATTACGGTCAGACTCATTTCAGCTGTGTCCAATCGTCCTAAATTTACTCGTGGACGATTTGCGTTTTCTAGGCCACAGCGTTTAAAACGAGAGTAATATCAGCCGTGAAAACTGAAATTTTTTTCTGCAGAACGACGAAGGAATGCTATCGATCGATTGGATTCTGGAAATGATTGCCGGCCGAATGAGTTTGGCAATGAATCAGAGATTTGTAATTGGTAAGTAGTGCTCAAAAGCGGGGAAATATTAAGACATTCCTTTTTAGTACTGCAGCTTTTAAAAACCCTGAAAATTTTGGGACCTCAATATTTGCATAATTTTGACCCGCGACACCGCAAAATTGAATAAAATTATTAAAATCAACGCATTATTTGTTATAAAATGGTGAAAACAAGTGCAATTAACCATTTTAAATACAGCGAAAATAAATGCGCATTTTTTTAAGAGTTCGATAAAGTTGCAAGTTAGTTCCCAATTGTAATGCAAACGCGCTCTAGCGAACTACCAAACTTTAGCACTATTTGTACCCAAAAACCTTATTTTCCCATGATTTCATATTTTTAAAACAATGCGCGTTATTTAAATATAGTGCAAAATTTGGTAGAATTCAAATTTTCATTGAATTCCTAATTTCAGACATCGTCCCGGCAGTGGCATCGATTCTGAAATCGGAAGAGTATCGAGCCAGAACCCATGATCGACAGTTGAGTCAGTTTGAGCAGAAGGTACACGAAACGCGCTTATTTTCTCAAACAAAAAAAAAACAATTTTTAGCACCCAATATCCTTCGCCATCGATGTGAACGTACTGGACGAGCAGAACCTAATGCGGTCAAATGGTGAAACACCCGCGAATGGTGAGCATTTTTTTTAATACTCTGAAATAATTCACTCTTTTAATTCCCCCCGTGTACAGGAAGAGACGACGACAGTAAACGAATAAATCCCGAGTTGAATCAAATGATGAAGGGTGCCGATGACATTGATCGCGGCAAAATGGAAGTAAGCATCGCCAACTTTGAAGCTGCTAAATGTTTGATTCCATTCAGAAAAGAATATCCGAGTATCATACGTGTGCCGAACCGTTCCTTCAGTACTTTCGAAAATCTAATCGGGTGGTTAAGATGTCGTTGTCATCTGAAGCTGTGAACAATCTTGTGAACACGACGAGAGAGACTTTGTTAAAGTTGGGATTCACGATTGCCAGGAAAGATGATCGAATTATTTGTTTCACTACTTGTGATACGCCAGGTTAGTCTAAATAGTATTGGGTGTGTTGGAACTGGTGTTTGCTGTTACTTATTCTTACTGTTTTTATCTGTGTGTGCTCGACTGATGTGAGCTTTTTCTTCTCACGGTCGAAATCCGCATAGCCACGACCTAGGGACAGCGTGTGGCCGGCTGACAGCTTTTCATGAATACTTTTTTGTGAAATGTATTTAGCACGGCACCCCAGCCTTCCAAAATAGTTTCTAACTGGCGCATTTTTAAAACCCTAAGGCTCGGTCATTTTTTGACAAAAAAACCTCGTTTTTGGATAAATATGATGGTGTCATCCTGAATAATCGGATAATGATTCGAGTTTCTCAAAAAAGTACATTTTCGGGTGAAAAAAATAATTTCATTATCCGACGAACTTGGTGGCGCATTGGACGACAGGGGAGGCGTGTTTAGAAGTGTTTCTAACAACTTTGAGAAAAGCTCAGTTACGATGCCCCGATGTTCCGCAAGTCTGTCAACGAAAAACTACACGCTGTTTATCGGTTTTTTTTTGTTCAAAAAATAATTTTCATTCGAAATAAACCCAAATAAAAAAAAATCGCTTTAAAAAAGTGGATTTTTGGGCACCATCTCTCGAGTCTCTGCGTCTCCATTTTAGTACGCGTTTAGCTAAAATTGGAACAACGCTACTGAGGAGACGCAGAGAAATGCGATAGAGCGCGTTTGTTTTTACCCAGGGTCAACGTAAATTGCCTCACAGGCCTAACTCCGCTTTTTCTTCTTCCAGAAACCTCTCCCGAAAACATCGACCTGGCCTATTACAAGCTGAAAGTGATTAACGTCAATGAGATAGCAAAAGCAAGTGATAACCTGGTAATCAATCCCTCATTATTCATCATCTATTTCCATCTTTCCAGACCGCCAAAATCTGCGCCGTTCACCGCTACATCTCCAGTCACAATCGACACGATGACAACTTTCTGGTGGTGATCCCAAACGTGAATGTACAGTATTCCGAAAAAATGAAGAGGATCAACTTTTTGGAGAAGAAAGGACTCGTGTATTTGGACGAGTTTATCAAGAATAAGCAGCATGACAAGCCGCCAAAGTTTAGGTTGGTTTTGGGGAAAAAGGGAAGTGTGGAATCATTTTTTTGATTTCAGGACAAGGATCCCAGTCAATTGTATCTCTTCGTCTCGCCAACAATTTTTATTTTTTGAATCTTTTCCAAATGATGTGGCAAAAGCAATATCATTGTTATATTTGAAACAGGTGAGGGAAAATATGGTTGTATATACTCGGTATAAAACGCTGAAAACTCGCTCCCATCGAACAATGAGTTTCGAATGAACTTTGGAGTGAGGTTTAGAGAAATCAGAGCAAAACATCGGCCACGGCTCTCTCAATTTTCCGCACTCTCTCGTCGCCAATGCGGCCGCGTCCACCACTGTGCGAAGGGAGCGCGTTTGCAGCGCTTCGTACTGAGAATATAAAATAAGTGCCAAGTTAAAGATTTAAAAATGTAGTTTTGATTAGGGGATTTATGAATATCACATCACAGTCACAAACAAATATATCTGATTTTTGGCGAGTTTTACAACAAAAAAAAATAGAAGTCCAAAAGGAGTACACGAAATGGCGAGAAATTCAAACGCATTGACTCTTTGTCACCATATTTCTTTTGTCCTTTTTTGCTATTTTTTTTTTAATTTTTTGGCGTTTAATTTTGAAAAATAGGAGGGTAGTTGCAAGAAAAACTAACATTTCTGGAAAAAAAAATAGAATTTTCTAGAAGTCGAGGCCGCCGGTTTTCTAGGCCAGATGTGGAATTCTAGGCTACGCTCGTGTTCTCCCCGTGGTCTTCTATTTTTTTTGTTGTTGTAAAAATCGTGAAAAATCGGGGCTAAGGCTGAATAGATCTAGGCGGAAACTGCTACAAAATGGAACTCGTGGGGCGATGAAGCGCGTTTGCATTATTTTTTTTTTCAATTTCTCAGTTTTTGGCCAGTTATGAAATTACTTTCCTTCATTAGTAATGGTACGTCCAAAGTAAAAAAAAAAAGCGCGCACTTGTAAACATGTTTACAATTAATTTTTTCCTTGTTTGGCGGTAAACAACAAAGAAAAAGACGCAAAAACAAAGTTACTTTGGACGCATCTTTTCGTCTTTTTTTGCGCTTTTTTTCTACTTTGGACGTACCATAAAAGATTCACTATGAATTTTCCGATGTAAATTACTGAAAAACCACGAGTTCTATTTCGTAGCAGTTCTATTTTGTCACAGTTTTTTTGAGCAATTTCAAATTGATATTCGTAAATTCCGCACCCAATACTAAATTTTGAAGTTGATTCTCTGAAAATTTGGCACATTCGCACATCTTTTAAAAGAAGCGCGATAGATCTATTAGATTGGAGGTTTGGAACCAATCACTGAAAATTGATTTTTTTTTTCCAATAAAAAACCAATTCCAGAAAGAAGCGAGTAATCCGTCGAACAGTTGACGGTCAGGCGTCGAGTCGGAAAAGCAAAAAACGCAGAAAAGTGAATCGTCGCATAAAAAAGAGCAGCTCGAAACATCGATAAAAGAGGCCCGATCCGTGTCCGCTCAGCCCCGCCAAATGGGTTTTCGGACCAAGAATCGAATCGGTCTTTCGCCGACAACAAATTCGCTGTCTCCTTGGAAGACTTGACGCCGTCATTGATCGAATCACCGTAATGTGCCTTCTGAATGTCACTTGCAGACACTTTTTCTCTCATTTTCATTTTGTTTCGTTTATTCAAATACAATCAATCCAAAAAAACATGAATTCAATTCAATAAAACTCTTTCTTTACATGTCGCTTGGAAAAATAAAAGCGAGGGAAAAAAAACAAAAAAAAGGACAAATAAAACGACCAAAAAGTAACCCCTAGAATACAAGAAAACACCGCAAAAAGCTGGAATAAATTACTTTTTTTCATAAGTTAGATTTATTTCTCAAAACGGATTTGATAGTTGGATTGATATTTTCGGCGGGAAGATTCAATAAATTATGTGTCTTTTAAGGCAGAAAACGTGGAATTTGAAAACGAAAAAGAGAAAAAAAGCGGGTTGAGAATGGATCGAGGACGGACGGATAATTGGTTGGCATACGGATGGATCTACGGAAAAGAAAAGAAAAGTGACCAGTAGGATTAAAATCACATAAATTGTGCCAAAACACTACAAATTACACAAAAAAAACACATACACAAACAAACACACCTGGTACCATTTTTTCTAAAGAATGCCGAATTCGATGCGTTAAAAAAAAAACAATTTGCGTTAAAATTTCGGATATTTGTGGAAAAATAAATTAAAATTTAATGGGGTTATGCACGAAATGGCAAAAAATGCTCCGATTGATCTGAAATTTTGGGAAATAAAGGAAAAAATACTTTTTCCCAAAAATTTTTAAAATCAATATTTCGGTCCAAAAATTCCGAGCATATCCACGAGTATTTTTGACTTTATTTCCGAAAATTTCAAATTAATCGGAGCATTTTTCGAATTTTCGCGCAGTTTTTTGCCATTTCGTGCACACAATTTTCGTATATTTTCATTTTTTGAACGCGATCAAAAGGCTCTTCAGAAAAAACGGGGCACACAAGTGCGTAAATGTTGAAAGGGAATGAGTTGGATTAAAAAAGAAACATTCACAAACAACACCTTTCTTATTTCTTCTTTTCACTTTGAGCCGATCCATCGACAACTAGTCAATCTTCTTCGTCCAAATTTAAATCATCCATGTTCAAATCTCCATTTTCCGCATCTCCAAAATCTTCATCCGACCATTGAGTCTCTTCCTGTAAACAACAATTTAAAAACACTGATTATAAAAGTGTTCAGAAAGGGGAAAACGTGTTTTCAATCGGGTTGCGACATTAAAACGTGAAACTTCGCCCACTTTTTTCATGCGAATATTAATAGGGTTATTCACGAAATGGCAAAAAATGACAAAAAACTGCGCAAAAAATCGGAAAATATTCCGGTTGGCCTGAAATTTTGGGAAATATGGGGAAAAATTCTCCCGGTCATTCCCACAAAATTTCAGACCAAAATATCGATTTTAAGCATTTTCATTTATTTTGGTCTGAAATTTTGTGGAAATGCCCGGGAGAATTTTTTCCCCTTATTTCCCAAAATTTCAGGACAATCGAAGCATTTTCCCAGTTTTCGCGCAGTTTTTTTGTCATTTTTTTGCCATTTCGTGAATAACCCTATAATATTTGGTGCATTTTGAATTTTTTCGTGAAAAAAATGGGCGAGTTTTCCCGTTGTGATGTTGCAAACCGATATTTATGGAAAAATCTTCCAAAAAATACCGTAATCAGAGGTGGGATCAAAAAAGTCTTTTCGGGGGTTTTTTTTTGGGCGAAACAAGATTTTTTTTGGTTTTTTGTAGAGCCGCGGAGGCGAAAAAACCCGTTTTTGGACAAAAAGAAATTTTTAAAAAACTTTAGTTTTTAACGAAAACTTGAAAATTTTCCATTTAACTGGCAGAAATACGCCTTTTTATTAAAATTTTTTGATGAAAAAAAAACATTATTTTTTGATGAATTTTTTTTGTCCCACCCCTGGTTCGAATTAGTGAAAAAAAACCACAATACCATCCTTTGGCATGATGCAATTTGCTTCCAAATATTTCCAAAAAATAATTGTTTTTTTTTCTCTTTTGTCAGGAACTTTCAGCGCCAATATGGTGAATATAGGCAGCTAAATGGCTATTAGCCGTTGAAAATTGCGAGCGCAGTTCGCACTAATCGGTGAACGGCAGGCGCGCTAGCGGTAGTTAGCCGTCCAATTCGGAGAATCAGCTCAAAAACTGGAGGCTAATAGCCAAAAATTCCACGAGTTTCAACGCAAAATCAATGAAAATATTGATTTTTGTAACTCTCGGACGTTTCGAAAGTGGACATTTCGAAACTTTATACAAAATTCGGCCAAGGATAAAATAGTAGTCGAATCTTTTATCGGTAAATTCGGAAAAATTTTCAAAATTCACCGCTAAAAATGCACCAAAGTTTCGAAACGAGCCTCAAATTGGAAAATTCCAATGAAAATATTGATTTTTGGGTGAGAGAAATAATTGTTTTATATTTATTTAAAGACCCATTACACAGTTTTCATTGATTTCGGTAGTTTTTGAAAAATTATTTGTCACTTACTTCTTGTGGTGGCGCAGATTGACTCGAAACGACATCAGGAGCAGCAGACCCCCGAGGCGGCACAATGTCCGGACGACTCGTCTCTAGCACCACATCGGGCGTCTTTGATGAGCCAAACTCTTCGTCATCGTCGTTTTGCTATAAACATAAACATTGAGAAACTTAAATTGCCGATTATTTAATTACCACAGCAGCTGCAGCAGCCGGAACATGAACCTCCTCTTGCTCCTCGAATTCTTCTTCTACTTGCTCCTCCTCCTCCTCTTCCGGCTCCGGCTCTGGCTCCGATTGACGAACCGGCGATGGCTGTCGAACTGGAGAAGCCTGGCGAGCGACTGGCGGGGGAACTGGAGCGCTAAGTCTTTCCGATGACCGTGGAGCATTCTTCAACACCGCCTGTCCATCGTCGGTGAACGTGACGGCTCCAGAAGCGACAGCCTGCTCCAACTCTTCCTGGATATTGCGGTTGGCAACAGTAGGGACGCGGACAGCGGCTGGAACTGGAATCTTTGAGATCTCACGGAGAAACGACTCCGTCTTCAAAGACTCGGCGTATCCAGGGAACAGATTTTCATATTTGATGGGATCGGCAAGAGACTCTCCCAACTTTTTGCTGCTCTTCTCACTGTGTCGTGATGCTTTGGCTTTCCAGAGATCGAGAACACGTGGCACTTGGGATGGTGCATGAGTGCGAGCAAGGAAAGCGGCTTCGGGAAGACGGTCAGAGGCAATAAGAGCTTCAAGACACTTGTCAATGTCACCGAGCAACAAGTTGCTCAGGAAGCTGATATTGTGAGCCTCAGCAGCAGCAGAGTTGTCGGCAAGTTTCTGAAGAAGCGGAGCAGATCCAGCGCACGTGGCGAGAAGCATGAGTCCTCCGAAATCACGAGCTCTTCCAAGACACTCTCCAGCGAGGTTTAACTCTGATTTCAGAGTTGCCGCATTGCTCAGCGCCTTCCATTTCTCCTCGGAATCGCTTTGAAGAGCCAAATCATAGGCGGTTTTCAAGTCGCCAAGACCAACGGACAAGTCGAATCTGGAAAGTTTCAAATTATGGACCTATTCAGCACAGGAAAAACACCGTTTTTCGTGGTTATTTTAACGGGGCTCTTTCGGATTGGAAATTCGACAAAATTGAAATGTCACGTTTTGGAAATTGCGTGAAAATAGAAACCAATGAAATAGAAATGTAATAAATCAGAAACGTAACAAAATGAAAACGCGTGAAAACAGAAACGTAGCAGAGCAGAAATGTGTCGAATTTGAAGTAAAATGGCAATGGAGCGCGTTTGCCAGATTTATTTTGTAAAACGAATTTTTCGATATTTTTCGTTTTTTTTTTCGATATCTTCCACGTATTTTTGAATTTTTTCACGTTTTTTTTCGATTTCGATACGTAGAGAAATTTTTTTGTCGACAAAAAAACGTGAAAAAAATCTAAAAATACGTGGAATAAATCGAGAAAAACGTGAAAATATCGAAAAGGTCGTTTTGAAAAAAAAAATCTCGCAAACGCGCTCCATTGCCATTTTACTTCCAATTCGACACATTTCTGCTCTGCTAAATACGTTTCTGTATTAACGCGTTTCCATTTTGTTACGTTTCTGATTTATTATATTTCTATTTCGTTGGTTTCTATTTTCACGCATTTTCCAAAACGTGACATTTCAATTTTGTCGAATTTCCAATCGGAAAGAGCCCCATTTTAACAATGCAAGTTCTTTTCCAGGAAAAAACCCATCGCGTCGAGACCCGGAGATAAAAATGTAATGTGCCTTTAATTTTTTAATGGGAATTTGGCCGAAATTTAAAAGCGCATCGAATTATTTCAACGGCCGGTCTCGACACGACTAATTGTTTACGTCAAAATTTTGTTGTTTTTCCTCAATTCTGCAAATGGAAAAACCACGATAAACTGTTTTTCCTGTGCTAAATAGGTCCATTAGATGAAAAGGAAAAAAATGTTTACCTGTGATCGGGATCTTGAGAGACGGCGAGAGCCTGTTTCTTGAATCCCTGTTTCTCCAGAAAGTGAGCCACTCTAGTCCTCTGCTCTTTTGGAATAGTAGTCAATACTTTATCGGCAGTGTCGAAATCACGTCGCATAACAGCAGTCTGATATTCGAGAACAGAAAGAAGAAGTTTGTACGAAATAACATTGAGATCCTTGTCGACGGCGTAGACCCGAGACTCCTTGGCCATGTATCCCAACAAGTAAAGCGGTCTGTCGACGTGAGCAATCGTCACAATCTCTCCTCCAACGTAGTAGTTGATGCGGTTGAGAGCAGTGGTGAAAATGAAGCAATCTCCGATCCAGAAAGCAGTCTTCACAACTTCAGCTTGTTCTCCGAGAACTTCAAACGCATCTTCGATTCCATCTTCGGTGATCTCGGTGGCATTGGCAACAGCTTCCGCGTTGTACTTGAGAATGTAGAAAGATTCGTCTCCACAAATTGCAACCATCTCTCCGTTGTCACTCCAGAAGATGTTCTTGGATGTGATTTCGATGCGACGGATGAGTTGAGCAGATTCCCAGTCGAAGAAGCACAATGAGTTGGTGGATCTAAAAATGACAAATGAAAAGCCAAATAGAAAACAATGATTTTCTCAAAAAGTTACCTCAAAGCAAGCACCGGTCCTCCAGAAATTCCCTCCAGTACCATATCGGAACGGATCGACTTGTAGTCCTTGAAATTCTTCTTAATCTTCACATTAGTAGCCGATTCTCGGACGGCAAAGACATTTGGATCGACGGCCCACACAAACTCGAGTCCTTGGCCGAAATCCTTGTTTCTCAGAGCCATTGCAGTGTAGACAATGTATTCTCCGTCTCCACAAGCGACGACGAATCGACCGTTCGAGGAGTGAGCAAGGGTTTGCGGGTAGATTTCGGATGATCCGAGATCCTTGACAGAGAGTGGAAGTCGTTCTCCATCTAGAAAATGATGCACATTGGGTTTTTTTAGATTGAAGAATGAAGAAATCTTATGAATACTTTGATAGAATTGCATGCGTAAAACGTTCTTCTTATTCGTAGAATGGCAGGGGGTTAACTTTTATTTGAGGTTATTTCATTTTGTGCATCTTGTTTTTCAAAAAAAAAAAGCAATATTTTTTAAATCGATAAAATCCATCTCTATGCTGCAGAAAATTTCGTTTGGCATGAAACTAATTATGGGGTTATTCACGAAATGGCAAAAAAATGACAAAAAAACGGTAAAAAACTGCGCGAAAACTCGGAAAATGCTCCGATTGACCTGAAACTTTGGGAAATAAGGGGGGAAATTCTCCCGGGCATTTTCAAAAAATTTCAGACCAAAATATCTATGTTTAAGAAATATTGATTTTTTTTCTGAAAATGTTTAAAATCGATATTTTTGTCTGAAAAATTGGGGTAATGTCCGGGAGAATTTCTTCCCTTATTTCCCAAAATTTCAGACCAATCGGAGCATTTTCCGAGTTTTCGTCCAGTTTTTTGCCATTTCCCACTAGGAAAATTTGACAAAAATTGCAAAATGTATCAAAACATTTGGAAAAATACAACAACCTTTCGCGAAATTCTTTAAAAATTGAACCAAAAATTTTGAAGCATTCTCGAAATATTTTTGCATTTTTTCAGTTTTATGGAGAAATTCACAAAACAGCTTTTTAAAATTTGTAAAAAAAAAAAACTCGGAATATTCTTCGATCGGCCTGAAACTTTGGGAAATAACGTTTAAAATTCTCCTGGACCTGTCCACAAAGTTTTGGACCGAAATATCGATTTTACTGTAAAATTTTAAAATCGATATCTTGGTCTAAACTTTCTGGGTGTGTCCGGGAGCATTTTTGACATTACTTCTCAATGTTTCAGGCCAATCGGAGCATTCTCCGAGTTTTCGCTGAGTTATTGTGTTTTCAATCATGTTGCGACATCAAAACGTGAAACCTCGCCCACTTTTCTTCACGTAAAAAATTCAAAATGCACTAAAAATTTTCGCGTGAAAAAAAGTGGGCGGAGTTTCACGTTTTGATGTCGCAACTTGATTGAAAACACAATAAAAAATCTGACACTTTTTTGAATTTTCGCTCATTTTTATCATCAATCGGGGATTTTTTTTAATTTACCGGGAATCACCAAATAAGCTTTCGGATTTTTTTTTTCTTTTAAAAGGCATTTTGGTAGGCTCCGCGACATCTCGAAACCGCGTTAACAGGGGAGAGGTGAAAAGTGAAATAGTAAGTCAAAAAAAATTTTTTTTTCCAGAATCAAATAAAAAAAAGATTCAAAAAGTGCACAAACACCAGTTCGTCGAAAAAACTTCTTCCCGCAACAGTTTTTCCAAGAAATAAATTACTTTTAGGAACATTAAAAGCGAGCAAAAAATCAAAAAAAAAAAATTTCAAAAGGAAAAAATTGAGTACAATCAAATTTTAAAATGATTATGGGCCTAAGCAGATGAACTTCCCTGTTATCTTTCATGCAATCCTATATTTCAACGGAGGAAAATGCAGGTTAATAAATTAAAATTCAGCTTCATAGGAATAAAATCACAGGAAAGTTCATCTGCATAAGCCTATAATCATTTTTTTTCCTTTTGGTAAAATAATATTGTGATTTTTTGCTCGCATTTAATGTTTTTAAAGGTAATTTATTTCTTGGAAAAAAACTGGTGCGGGAAGCAATTTTTTTCGACGAACTGGCGTTTGTGCACTTTTTGAATCTTTTTTAATTTGATTCTGAAAAAAAATTTTTTTTTGACTCACTATTTCACTTTTCGCCTCCCTCCCTGTTAACGCGGTTTCGTGATGTCGCGGAGCCTTTTGGTATTGCTAACGAGTTAAATAGAAATTAAAAAACATGAACAATTTGAAAAAAATCTGAATTTGGCCAAATGAGCTTTCCTTTTTGTCTTTCACTTCTACTTTTTTGGAGGATTTTTTTCATTATGTTTCGAAAACAAAATTTTTTTTTTTAATAAAAACCGTAAAAAATATGAAAACTATTGTGTTTTCAATCGAGTTGCATCATCAAAACATGAAAAACTAAAACGCATGCAATTTCGTGCTTCACAATATTTCAAGTTTAACATGCACTTCTATCAGAGTACCCCCAAAACATTTAAATATTTACCTTGAATAGCCTCCGACTCTTCAGCAGAGATGGTCTTCAAATTCGCTTGTTGAATTTCCGAGTGCTTCGCCCACAGAATCTTTCCAGAAGCGTCCATGCTGACCGCAGGTTCTTCACGACCCAATTTCAAGGTGACGGATCCTTCATCGTACCCGATTGCGACAGTGTTCGCACCCTTTTGAGCCTGGATACACCAAACGCGCTCCAATCCGTAGTTTAACGTGGTCTCGAGTCTGAAGGTAAATAATTTGGAAAATTGGTGAGAAGTTTAAATTAAAAATAAAAACTACCTGTAGGTGTTGGCATGCCAGAGTCGAACCGTTGAATCCTCGGAACCGGTAATGATGAGCGGCAGCTCTGGATGGAAGCACACTGAGGAGACGTTCTGGGCGTGTCCGTCAAGAGTTTGCACGCAGGTTTTGTTCTGAAAAAAAAGGTATGTAATGTAAATATACAAAAAAACAGGTATTTACTTGGTAATCCCAAATCTTGACCAGATGATCGTCGGCTCCGGAGATAATATATGGTTTCTCTCCTCCGTGATAATAATCAACACAGTTGACTCCCTTCTCGTGACCCTCCAACGTGAAATTCGGCACATTTGATCCAAACTGCCACACCTTTACAGTCTTATCAAGAGAAGCCGTCGCAAAAGTGTTGTTATCCTTTGGATTGATGGCAATCTGCATAACATAGTGAGTGTGTCCCTCAAACGACTGTTTCATCTGCCATTTGTTATCCCAGTCCCACATCTTCACAAGCATATCATCGGAAGAAGTGATCACGTAGGGAAGAGTTGGATGCACGACCAATGAGCGGAGATAATCGGAATGCGCTTCGAACTGGTGGACTCTTTCGAGCGTGTTGTAGTTGAAGATTCGAATGTGCATGTCATCGGATCCAGTGACAACCCAGCTTTTTCTCGGGACAAATTTAGCCGCACGAACTGGCACGTCACACACCTAATTGTGAAAAATGTTAAATTTCCACAAAATTTTCAAAAACGCCCTACAAACCTCAAATGACTTGACAAGAACTTGCGTCTCATAGTTCCAAATGTGCACATTTCCATTGTAGAGAGCAGCAAGAAGCCACGTATCCACTGGATGAAGATCCACACATTTCACACGATCCGAACGTGCCAAAAGTTTTCTTTTTACATCAAGTCGGAGAGGCATTTTCCTGTAATCAAAAATCAATATTTCAGAGTGCATTTTATCGGCCAAAAAAGAAAGCCACGTTGCATATTTAAATCGACGAGTTTCACATCAAAAATAGCAATTTAAACGGGATTTTTTGCAAATTAGTGGTAAAAGAGCTCCTGAACAACAATATTTCATCAATTTCCTTTAAAAATATTGAAAAATCAGTGAGAAACGTTGGCAAAACGAGAGATTATTTGAAAAGTAGAGGTGCATCCATCGCCAACTCAGAAACGTGCCGATCGCGGCGAGACCCGTCGAGAGAATGGCGTGTACCTTTAACTTTTTCGTCTGCGTCTCTCTGTTTTGCATGGTGTCTCGCGAGAACGGTGACTGCTTCGTGGCAGATTTTATGGATAAAATCGCAGATTTTGTCGCTGGTTCTGGCGGAATTTGTTGGAAATTTGGATAGAGGGGTGTCTGGAAATATTGATTTTTGGGGGCAGCAATGGAAAGTATTTACAAGAAGAAGGAAAATGTAAATAAAAAGAATCTGACAAAGTACTGTATTTATTTAAATTTCGCAATTTTTGTAAAAATTTATAATGGACTTGTTTCCTATTTTTTCTCGTAAGTACATTTAAATATTGTGGGCTAAAAATAATTTGCAAAGTTGCCCGATTACTGTCGCCAACGGGTATGCGCCTTTAAAGTCTACAGTAATACCATTTTTGTTCCGGAGGCTTTCGATGACGTTTTGGTAATTATTGCAAGCTTTTAATTATCTTCAAAGCGAAAAATAGGGAAATCAGTAGGAAAAATGAATAGAAAGGAAAATTAAGGCAAAATTAAACAAAAAACAGGCAAGATTATTAAAGGAACATGACCACGACGTTTCGGATTACTGTTGTTTTGAATTTATTTTGTCGATTTTTGAGTTTTTTGGCATATTTTTTCGAAATTTCCAAAAAAAAAGGAGTAAAGAGCAAACAATAAACGTAATTTGTAATAAAAATATAGGAAAACGTGAATTGTATTCACTGAATTTTAGGCTCCCCGACGATTCGCAACCCGACGATTAGAAACCGCGTCATTCCGCCACTCGCGTAAATTTGAAACCGCGAACTTTCGAAATCCAGCAGTTCCAAACCGCGCCAGACAGAATTCGCGCGCTCTCGATACCCGTCAGTTTGCAACCCGATATCAAGCAACCCGTCATTTCGAAAATTCGCGGTATAAATATCGACATCAGTGGCGAAATGACGCGGTTTCGAAGCGTCGGGTTGCGAATCGTCGGGGAGCCGAATTTTATTTGAATACGGCTGAAATTTGCTTGCGATTTTTTGCTTATCTTTTCAATTTTCTGTGAATTTCTCAGAAAAATCACCTTTTTTCTGGTATTCCTGAAAAAAAAAATCAGTTTTGGTTGTTTTACTGTATATTTCTCTGCGTCTCCTTGCTCGCTGGTCTCACACCTCATGGCCGCGGCCGAAAAACAGCGCGTGGCCGTCTGGCAGCTTTTCATGAACAAACAATAAACAAATCAAAATTCTCAGATTAATCATTAAGAACATGTTAGCAAAGTTTGAAAAATACCACACACCAATAAAGTAAATAATCAGATCATTTTCAAAAAGTTCCCTTGCCCTTCCCTTCAATTCGATTCCGAAAAGAGAATCAGTATATTGAACCCGAATTTCATAACAACACCTCCTCTTTTTCTCGAAGTTTCCCCGCCGCAGCGACGAACAATAATTACCGAAACATGTTTCGATACTGTTGGCACTCTCCGACAGGTTGCTTCATTAGCCGTCAGCCCGGCAATTATCGGGTGAAATGGAGACGAAGAAGCTGGCGGCTACTACTGCTACAGCTACGGCTGCTGGACTTCTTGACGAACGTATTCAGGTCACGACTTTATTCCGGACTACGAACACTTCAACCCCTTCACGCTTATTCTTTTATATTCTTTTTATACATTTAAATCATGCTAGTCATCACTCTACTAGGATTTTTGGTACCTATTTTACAAGGTAAATAAAAGATAACAGAATTATGTAAATAAAGATGTGAATTTGTTGTAGCCTCTTCCCGTTGCTCCGCCCCTAATGCCACTACGTATATGCGATCCGAGGGTACTCGATTGATGGAATTTTCTACAAAAGTCTTGAAAGATGTGACTTTGAATGAGTGTGCAAACGCGTGCACGAATTCGGAGGTGAGGCGTCGAATTTGACGCGCAGACATCGTATTTGAAGCGCAAGTTCAAAAATTCTAGTATTTTTTTGTTGTAAAATTCAAAAACAGGCTTATTGCACAAAGCTCATTGGGCCGCGTTTGAATGATAGATTGCAATGGAACTTTTGAAAAGGGAGACAATTTTTCCAGACCGAACAATGCCTATCCTTCGAATACGACGCCTCCATCCTTCAATGCTCTCTTCACTCAGATGACGGTCAGCCATTTGGCGCATCCGTGCTAACAAAAGCCGCCGAGACAATCTCGTTTTTTCAGCAAATTTGTTTACTTGGTAAGTAAGCACTTTAACATTGTTTTTTTGCTTGTTTTTGTCGAGCGGAACAATAAGAAAAAAGTGTGTTATTAAAAGTATGTATTGTCTAAAAATAATTGCTTGTACTTATTACAATATGAATGACTTGTAAAGAGACGCATGTCGCCGCGACCAGCGCGTATACGGTAGTTTGTTTACGAAAAAAAACGAAAACACAATTTCTTTATAGAAAAGGGGTACGACAGAATAGAAATAGGCGAAATAGAAATGCTACAAAATAGAATTGCTACAAAAAAGAACTGGAAAAAATAGAACGGCTACAAAATAGAAATGAGCGGAATAGAACAGCGCGAAATAGAAATGTGACAAAATAGAAATGGGCGAAATAGAAATCGGTGCGATGGAGCGCGTTTGCATTATTCTTCGAATTTTCCGATTATTATAGCATTTTTCAGTAATTTTCAGATATTTTACGCACTTAACAACATCGAAAATGAAGAAAGATATAAAATCAATGCAGTTTCAGAAAAAAAAATGGAAAATCGGCGAAAAACTGAGCAATTGAAAAAATAATGCAAACGCGCTCCATCGCCAAAATTTGTTCTATTTTGTAGCATTTCTATTTCGCTCATTTCTATTTTGTAGCCGTTCTATTTCGTAGCATTTCTATTTCGCTCAGTTCTATTTTTTCCAGTTATTTTTTGTAGCATTTCTATTTTGTAGCATTTCTATTTCGCCTATTTCTATTCTGTCGTACCCCCATAGAAAACAATGCAAAAAATAATGTAAACAAGCTACCGTATACGCGCTGGTTATGGCGAGACCACAGCCGCAACGCACGAGCGCTCTGGCTGGTTTTCACGACGCAGTGATAAATTAATTAAATACTGGTAACTCCCTCTCGCGAAAGTGCGCTCCGTTGAACTCGGCGTCATTTTATGCAAACTCCGAGGCGTGAAGAACGAGCCGCAGACGAGAGACAGCGCTGTCACGCGACGCAACCGCAGCACGTGGGCTTTGGCAAAAATAATGCGTATCAAAAAAGAAAGCAGTCGCCAGCGGTGCTCGTGAATTTTTCAGTGCTGCTGATTGTGAAACAAGAGTAAAAATTACCTAACTTGAAAAAAATTTCACTGCTTCACAATTTCAGTTTAACATTTAAAAAAGTAAAAATTAAATTTTCTTGCCGCTGCAAGTGCGCTCTATTGCACACTGTCCACAATGCAAAGTTTCCCACTATTTCAGAAGAAACCGTATGCAATGCTCCATATTCTTTCGAGCGGTACCCTCAATCAATTCTGGTTGGCCATTCAATGAAAGTGCTCAGTGTGGATGGTCTGTCCGACTGTCTGTCCCAATGCGCAATGTCATCCAAACTCTTTAATTTCCTGTGCAAATCAGCGATTTACTACTATGAAACAGGAGAGTGCATTATGAATCGAGACAGTAAATTTATTTACCCAAAACTTTTCAAAACCAATGTCCTGGACACTTTGGTCGACTATTTTGAGAATAATTGTGCTGATGGTAAGAAATTTGAGCTAAATACAAAGATTTTAATAATTTTGTACAGTAACCTGTCGAGCTGAGGAAACGTTACATTGGATACGTACCGAGGAATATTTGATCGACGCGCTGAAAGACGTAATTGTGGAAAGTTCGGATGCGATCAGTTGTAATCAAGTTTGTCAGCAAAACAAGATTGGGGAGGAGAATTTTCCATGTAAAGCGTTCGCCTACAGTAACTCTAAACAAGAGTGTCACTTGACTGCAGAAAGCAGTTATGTGGGGCATAGTGAGTTGAAGGAAGAGGGGGGGGGGGGGTTGGGGGGGAGTTTGAGAAAAAAATTAATGGCTTTCAGAAGGAGATAGGGCGTTCAATTTGGCACCACTCAACAGTGGCGAGTACTTTGAAAAGTATTGTCTGGCAAGTAAGTGTTTTGGGGATTTGGAATGAATTTGAAAAGTTATGGAATTTTTTGTGTCTGGATGTTTGTAAACCCTAAAAATTAATGGAACTTTGTATTTGGTCAAATTATTGTTAAAACTGAATTAAATTCACATGACCCAATATTCTCACGTTGCGCCTTTATTACAGGAGGCTTCTAATACAGTTTTAGGGTAATAATTATTTTTTACTGTTTTTTACTGTGCCAAGAAGGCTGTTTGACTCCGAAATGCAGAAAATAATTTAATTGAACAAATCCAGCAGTCAGATTTGAATATTTAGTCTCAGGATCCTGACCGGCTTAACCTAGAGGAATAGTCATTTGTTGAAGAATTTATTGCAAATATCGAACTGTTTTAGCGGAGTATCGTAAAGCTTTTTGTTGACTTTTTTTTTAAAAATATTTCACGAGCCATGGAATACGTCAAATTGAAAATTAATTGTACCTACATACTTGAAATTCAAATTAGACATTAAACTACCATTCTACCAGGAGAATCTATTTTCCCCGTAACAGTCTTCTATTATCGTTTCAATTTTCTTGCCGGTTACCATAGACACTCGCGTAGAATTTGTAAAAGACGCAGGCATCTCAGGAAGACACCCAAGATTTTATCGTTCGGTTCAGTGGAAATTTTTCAAATTTTCACGTCGCTGCTTACTGTAACCGGCATGAAATTCGTAACGACAGCTTCACCACCCTCTTAAAAAAGCAATTTCAGCAAATCTACAATGTATCGAAGCGAGTTTTGAGCTCGTAGCAAATCGAATGATGGCGTCATCGTACAAAACAATACCGTCACTTTCTCAACACGAGTGTCTGAGCCAATGCATGAAAGACGGTGCAAGATGTTCCAGTGTTACCTATTTTTATATGGATGTAAGATGGATTAAAAGCACAGATCCAAACTTTTATAAAATGTAATTCCCATTTCAGGACGAATGCCAACTCTCCGACATCTCTCAATTCTCTCGTCCCAATGAATTTGTCGTGGCAAACTTTACAGATTATTTTGATAAAATCTGTGATCCAGCCGATCCAAAAGCCATTTCTTCCCTACCAACGCATCCTGATCTCATCCAGAACAAAATTGATACCTCCTCAGAAACTGATACTGAACCTGTCTCTGCAATTGTTCCTGAAACGGTAACCCAAACAGAACCAGACTTTTTATCTTCCACAGAGACTCCTCCAATCGCAAAAGGTGCAACAAACTTGCAAGTGGTTACCACCGGAAATTCATTGGAAATTGGAGACGATAACTTGATAAATGATAATCTGGCAGAAGAGGAAATTCTAGATGATAGACGGGAAGTAAAAGCAGAAGTGGAAGGCACTGTGATCGATGATACGGATGATTTTTCACGGGAAATTGAGGATTCCACAGAGCTAACGTCTTCGGAGGAAAGAGAAGGAAGAGTTAAAGCAAGATTGTCGACCGAGTGTCGAATGTCGGGAATTTCAGTGTCTATTAACTTTGCAGCGGCCACATCGGGAACTATTTATATTAAGGTGCTTGAATTTATTCATGATTTTTTTTATTTTTTATCATTTCTAGGATCACTTCTCCTCCTGTCATCAACCATTCTCCAACACTACTTTCGCAGAACTTCATATACCATTTCCAACAGAAGACGACTTAAAATGTGGTGGGGTTGAATCAGAGCCGCACAAATGGGATTACACGGTTGTTGTGGAGAGAAATGATATGAAAACACCATCGCTTATTACCACGAAAGATAAACGTTTTGAAGTTTCTTGCGACTTCTCCAAAATTGCTGATAAGAACCAATTGGCGGCTTTGAAGTGAGTTGACATGGTGTTAATAGCTTGGCAGGTTCTGCATTGTTTTGTTGGTGTATTGGCGTCTTGGAGTACTGTAGACCTTATGTTAGAAAATAAAATACTTACAAACACAATTACTCTCGTCTCAGCAGATGCTCATAAACTTTGAAAATAGCCAATTTACCCACGAAAGGTCTCGAAGCGCCCTTTCGAAACAGTTGAAATGAGTGCTACCATAACCCATTAAAAATGTAAACGATTTCTATTATTTTTATTATGTGTTCACGAACGAGGTTTGCAAACGACGCTCCGATGTTCCGCAGTTTATCACTGCGGTCTCGCAGCGAATACTGCGGAACACTGGAAAAATTGCGGAACATCGGAGCGTCGTTTGCAAACCTCGTTTGTGAACACATAATATTATTTTTATCTTGTTTTTCGATATTTTTTGAACTTTTTTTACATTTTAATGGGTTACGGTCGCACTCATTTCAAACGTGTCATAAAATGCGCTCCAGATATTTCGTGGGGGAAATCGGCTATTTTTTTCAATAACAAGGTTTCTGTAAGGTTTCTCGGTGTTTGCAGATAGGCTAACACTGTTCATAATAATTAAGCTGGGAAATTTTTTTTTACTCGCCAACAAAACTCATGCCACAGAATTGGAAGAGGGGCGGGGCTTGTTCCAGGGTTTTGAAGTGTTTTCGTCGGTTTGTCAGGTGCTCTGATAGTTTTACGGGATTACGGTTGTCGAGGAGGGTCTGCAAACAAAGAGTGTTAAAAAGCCTGACATTACGGCTAAATAGAGTAGGGTGGAAAAAGCCGTTTCCAAGCTAATAAATAAAAAATAAAAACTCAATTTCGTCAAATGTTCCATTTCCAGACCAAGAATAGAAGGCGACGTGAAAAGTGAGAAAATTCTAATGGAAATTGTGCGAAATGGTCAAGCGGTGACCACTGTTCCACTTGGCGCGGAAGTTGGACTCCGGTGGACAGTTATCGAGTCTGCAAGTTCTGAAAATTTTGGATTTTTCATCAATGAATGCATTGCCGAGCGTGTTGGAGGACAGCCACCACATCCGGAGCCGTTGAAGATTATTTATCAAGGGTGAGTGAGGGAGAAAGTGCACTCTAGTAGGTTAGGGGGGGGGGGGGGAGACCAGAAAAAGTTGGGAGATTCAAGGAATGCTTTAACTTACATAAAGGCAAACGCGCTTTATCACATTCTCTGTGTCTCCAAAGTGACGTTCTGCCAAGTTTAGCTATACTCGGTATAAAACGCTGAAAACTCGCTCCAATCGAACAAAGAATTTCGCATGTACTCAGGAAATTTTTGGCTAATAGCCATTGAAAACGGCTAATAGCCACCGATTCGGGGCGTGTGCCATATGTATTTGGCACACTCCCCATATTCGATGGCTATTAGCCGTTTTCCATGGCTATTAGCCGTTTCCGTCGGCTATCATTTTCAAAATTTTTCCATTTCAAATTTCGGTCATCTTGTGGCTGGAAAAAGTCGCAAAAGCACTGAGTAAGCGCGAATAATGTTTCCCCTAATTGCTGCAAGTAAACATTTTATAGCTGCGTCTCCAACAGACGAAATTTTTATAGATGGCGACATTACCCAATAATGGCTCATAGCCCTTTTCGGCGGCTAATAGCCATATTCGACGGCTAATAGCCATAATGACTAATAGCCAAATTCGTCGGCTAGTTGCCATTATCGCCCGCTATTAGCCTTTTCAGGCGGCTATTAGCCATTTACAGTGGCTATTAGCCACCTAGACGCCGAATCTTGCCATAACGCGCCAAAAATTTCCTGAGTATTTGGAGTGAGGTTTAGAGAAATCAGAGCAAAACATCGGCCACGGCTCTCTCAATTTTCTGCACTCTCTCGTCGCCAACGTGGCCGCGTCCACCACTGTGCGAGTGGAGCGGGTTTGCAGCGCTCCGTACTGAGAATATAAAGCTCTGCAAATTCGCTCTATTTTCTGCCTTTTCAAAAAGGTAAATAGCCCCGAACATGCCGTGAGATTCCGGGTCTTTTGGGAAGTTTTGAGCCTGATTAGAATTAGAGTTTCATTAAGCGAAACCTTAAACTGCTCACAATGAAATTTTATTTAACTTGTATTTATTTATTATGCACTTGCAAAAAAAAGATCAGCCCTCTTCTTCTTCCTCTTCTTTTGGAGACGTCTCCTTCTGACCCTTTTTATATTCACGACGAGCTGATAGATTATGTCGCTTCAGAAACGATTCCAGCCATCCGTTGCTTCCCTAAAACACAAAATGTCTATTAAAACCCTAATTTTTTAAAAGTTACCACAAAATCAATATTAGAATTCATTAAACGAGCCTGGTCCTGGATGATTTTCCGGCTCACTTTCAAATTCAAACTCTTCTGTTCTTGAATCCAATCGAGAAGCTCCTTATCAAAATTTGGATTCGACAATTGTCTTCCGGCACCTTTCACTCTTTTTCGTCCATTCCTCTTTTCAGTAATGTTACTTTCAAAATCCTCTTTCTGTGTCATCCATCTACTGATGCATTGTCGATTTACATTGAATTCTCGTGCCGCTCTACTGATATTTTCCTTTTTTGCATATTCCACGACTTTTATTTTGAATTCCAGTGTGTAGCTGTTGCGTTTAGGCTCAGATTGGCTGGTTAGAATTTCAGACTGGTTTGTGAGACTTTCTAGAAGTTTTTGTAAGTCCATTCTGAAATGTTTCAAATTTAATGGAAATTAAGTTTTAAACGGTGTACGATAATGGGTTATTAAAGTTGCGAAACAAATGTTTTTTTTTAATTGAGAGAGTAAATCTGGGACCCGACGAGAAGGTGGGAAAATGGGCAGAGGCTTTCGCAAGAGTGTCGCACAGTTTTTCCTGAAATGAAAGACTTACTTACCGTAAAATCTGTTATAGAGGCGCATGCGCATCTATTTTCAAGCCTCCCTTTTTGGGACGCCTTAATTGCAAAAACGCTTCAATTTGGGGTGTTCGCATCTATTTTTCAAACTGAATTTTTACAATTTTTAAAGCTTATTTCTTAAAGATAAACAATTCAAAAAAAAAAGAATAAGAACAGTGAAATTAATAGACACATAGAAGTGTGCCTCTATCAGAGGGGTGTTTCTAATACAGGGGCGCTTCTATTACAGTTTTACGGTACTTACTTATTATTGTTTTAAAAAGTTGTCACCTGGCGAGAGGCGCGAATTCAAAAAATAGGCTCCGCCTTCCTTTCTGCCATGGCTGCACGGCCAATTTGCAATCGCGGTGCGCGCGTCATGTCTTGGATTTTTGTTCATTGCCTTTCAATTTTTCCTCGGAAACTTTATAAAAATTGTTATATTAAAGCTAATTTTTTTGATTTAAAGTGATATTTCAATATTCTTATGTGAATATTTGTTAATATTGTGTTTTCAATCGACTTGCGACATGAGAACGCGAAACTCCGCCCACTTATTTGTGCGCGACCACGCGAACACAGCGATATTTGAAGATACGCAGACAGAACGGTGAATGCAGAATTGCGTTTTTATGTCGCAAGTCGATTGAAAACATAATAAATAAAGTAACAAAAAATAAACAAATGGAATCGCGTGCATAGCCTATTTTTCAAATTCGCTACTAGTCGTTTTCAATAACTATTAGCCACAAAGCTGCCTATAACCGCCACATACCGTAAAAACTATTAAATGAATGGCAACCCCTATTTGAATACCACCTCTAATATAATGTCACTCTGAACTAATTCGAACAATAGAATGCCATGGACATATAATAGAGTTTTTATGGTGCGCACCGAAAAATCCATGAGAATGCCCAGAATGCAAAAGAAAGTGAAGAGAATTGGAGAGAATGACAAAACCGGGGAAAAATGTCAACAACCGAAGAAGTGTGACACTGTCACGCAAAATTGCGGACAACGCTGAATTTCAAAATTCAGCATTATTTACTGGTATTGTCGGCCCGCCAAAATGGTCAAACGCGCTCCGCTGAACTCAACGCTGTGCGATTTTCATTTTGGTTTCCAAATTACTTCTTTTCACGTTGAATTTACACGCGAAATGAAATGATTTGGAGACCGAAATGAAAATCGCATTGCGTTGAGTTCAGCGTAGCGCGTTTGACCATTTTGGCGGGACCACAGTATGCTAATAAAATTATTTAAATATTGTGTTTTCAATCGATTTGCGACATGAGAACGCGAGACTCCGCCCACTTATTTGTGCGCTACCTGTCTGCGTCTCTTCAAATATCACTGTGTTGGCGTGGTCGCCCACAAAAAAGTGGGCGGAGTCTCGCGTTCTCATGTCGCAAGTCGATTGAAAACACAATAATATTGTGAAAACAAAAAAATTGCAACGCGGTGTTTGCGTACTTTTAAAATTCAAATGAAAATGGGAACAAATCTCTTTATTTCCCGTGCTATTTCTTTCATTGCCGTTTGAATTTCAAAAGTACGCAAACACCGCGTTGCAATTTTTTTGTTTTCACAATATAATCGATATGATAATCAATGTGCTCAACCGGTTTCCACCAGCTTTTTATTCAAAAAACCGACGGAAAAAACCGGTTATTCGAATAACCGGTTGTTCGAAACAACCGGCTTCTATTAATAGATCTATTCTGAAAAAACCCACGGTGATTCTTTTACTACCGGCCACGCATTTCTAGTCCCCCGGTCGCAAGTATTTCCCCTCTCCCCATCGCACTCTCTCACTCTCTCATCACATGAAGTGGGCGGAGTTCCCTCCCCTTTTTGCAAAATGCGGCAAAAAAAATTGCGGAAATCAGTTCGGCCACCACGGAAAACCAGTTTCATTTGAAATTGTACGTATAAAAACGAACGAATTTCGGTTTAAAATATGCGCCCTAATGAGAGCTAGTAACGTGACAGACAACTTTTTGATCAGACGTCATTTACAAAATCGCGACAGGAAAAACCTAATCGGGGGACTAGAAATGCGTGGCCGGCAGTAAAACAATCGCCGAGCATTTGAAATTGTACGTAAAAAATCAGACCGATTCCGGTTTTAAATATGCGCCATAATGAGAGGAAGTAATGTGACAAAAAACTTCTCGATCCGAAGTCATTTAGAAAATCGCGACAGAAAAAACAAATCGGTGGACGAGAATAGTGTGCTCGGTAGTAAAAGAATCACCGTTTAAACCGGTGTTTTCTGTGAAAACACAGCGACGCGCAATTGCAGAAAATCCATTTAAAACACGGTGATTCTTTTACTACCGAGCACACTATTCTCGTCCACCGATTTGTTTTTTCTGTCGCGATTTTCTAAATGACTTCGGATCGAGAAGTTTTTTGTCACATTACTTCCTCTCATTATGGCGCATATTTAAAACCGGAAATGGTCTGATTTTTTACGTACAATTTCAAATGCACGGCAATTCTTTTACTGCCGGCCACGCATTTCTAGTCCCCCGATAAGGTTTTTCCTGTCGCGATTTGGTAAATGACGTCTGATCAAAAAGTTGTCTGTCACGTTACTAGCTTTCATTAGGGCGCATATTTTAAACCGGAATTCGTTCGTTTTTATACGTAAAATTTCAAATGAAACTGGTTTTCCTTGGTGGCCGAACTGATTTCCGCAAATTTTTTTGCCGCATTTTGCAAAAAGGGGAGGGAACTCCGCCCATTTCATGTGATGAGAGAGTGAGAGAGTGCGATGGGGAGAGGGGAAATACTTGCGACCGGGGGACTAGAAATGCGTGGCCGGTAGTAAAAGAATCACCGTGTATTGTGTTTTCAATCGACTTGCGACATGAGAACGCGAGACTCCGCCCACTTTTTTGTGGGCGACCACGCCAACACAGTGATATTTGAAGAGACGCAGACTGGTAGCGCACAAATAAGTGGGCGGAGTCTCGCGTTCTCATGTCGCAAGTCGATTGAAAACACAATAAAAAACAACACGAAAATCGAAACAAAAACAAGACAAAATGGGTCCGCAATTGCGCGTCGTTGTGTTTTCACACAAAAAAAGGTGGATACCGGTAGAAATCGGCGTGAAAAAAAACCGGTTTTTATCGGTTTTTGCCACCGGCTGAGCACATTGATGATAACCATTAAAAAATCTTCAAAATATGGATTTTTCCGGAATTTGCGAGGAAAATCAGCGTAAAACAGAAAATAATGGCCAAATTGAATTAATGCCTAATGATAAAAAAAATTTCGAACAAAAAAAAGAAGAAATCTAGAAAAAGAAAGCAGAAAATCGTTATATAAAACGAAACGCATACTTCCCACTTCTTTTGTCCTGTTTGAATGCATAGAACGCAGAGAAACCCTATAATTGAAGCACCCCTTCAATAGAGGGAGAACACAGACGAGGAGAGGGTTAGAGAAACAGAGATATGCCCTCTTATTGACGCACCCCTTTTATAAAGACACACCCTTCATTAGTGTGTTGTTGTGAGAGAATGCTATGGTTGTCGCGAATTAGCGTTTTTCGATCAATATTTTGATGTATCTATTCCAGTAAATTGCTGAGTACTGGGAAGGGCGTACTTCAATTACAGGTTTTGCCATATATTGTCTGCACTTAAACTTCCTTTTTGAAGATGCCCCGAAGAAAAAGTGCGAAATCGACTTCTCAGCGACCCGGTGACCAAGAAAGACGGCATCTACTACACAAAAATGAAGGTGTTCCGATTCGATGGATCTCGAAGGGTCCGTATCAAATGTTCGATTGATGTCTGTGTGGAATCATGTCCCCCGGTTAGTCCCTTTCATCGGTAAAACAACTTTTTAAAGAAGCGAGAAAAAAACAAAAACAAAATTCATGTGTATTTATGTATGTGTTATTTCATGTTTTCCTATCCACTCCGGACACGAAAACATGCGAAATCTCGCGATTGCCCGCGGAGAGAACCAGAGAGTCTACAAGAGTGTCAGCTAGAGAGTGTGCGAGAAGAGGAGAGTCGAGGGAAAAAGAGACAGCGTCGAAGTACTTTCCAATCTGAAAACAAGAAATAAAGAGGTGATAACAGGCACTTTTACATACCTCAAAACTTCCAGTTGTTGAGGTCAGAGATAAAGATCGTGCTCCGTCTATTGTGGCGCATTGGAGAAGTTTCTCGGGGGATAGTCCGCAAACACTTCGAGAGTTGTTGAGCATCTGAAGTTGTGATTTGTATACAAGTTACCACATGCTCCCGCGTAAAGTTTGGAAGAGACACACTCAGGGAATCGGTTTCGAACCGGTTTAGGTCAATTTGCCTTCCCCCGCACAATGCCTACTAGCTGCCCATTATCTGCCGCATTCCGTGGCATTTTGCTCGCCAATTAGCGGCCTCGTTGCCCAATAATTAGATGCGAGAAATACCCTGGGCATAGATAACGAGAAAGCACAACCTTCAGCTTTGTTCGCTACGTTCAGTTATTTAATAAAACACGAGGAGCAGGAAAATTCAAACGATAATAGTTTTATTCTATTTATTGTGTTTTCGACTGAGTTGCGACATGAAATCTTGAAACCCCGCCCAGTTATTTGTTTGCGACCACGCAAACACGGCGTTCTTTTAAGAGATGCAGACAAAAAAGGGATAACCAACTCATGTTTCCATGATACAACTCGTTTGAAAATACAACTGTGATATTTACCTGTTGTGAAAAACACGCCCATCGCATTTCCTCTAAAAAGCAGATTCGGTTATTGCAATCCGTGCCAAAACTTATTTTCAAACTGTCATTAATCCGTGGAATTCCATCGCCTAGATATCCTTCAGTGCAGGGGCAAATTGAGACATTGGCGCCGAGTTTAGCGAATTGAACCATATTACTTTGCGGGGTGAATGTGGCATGAACAGCTGTGAAGTACTCGTTTATAGAGAGATCGGAGAGCAGAATGTCACTTGGTCCCTGAAATTTTAAGTGATGCATTGCTATTTAAAGTACTGTATTGTGTTATCAATCGAGTTGCATCGTCAAAAAATTAAGCCCCGCCCACTTATTCGATGATTCAACTAGATTGAAAAGGCAATACATATACAAGAGTATTTTTTTGGGCAGCTCTATGTTTTGAGTTAAAAGAAAACAATAATTCGCAATTACAAAAAGTTTTTTCCACAATTATAATCGCCATTTCACCTATCACATTAAATTCAAACAGCTCCAACGTACCTGCTTTTGTCCGGCCCACTTTTGACAGTCAAGAATTTCCTTGGGTTGCTCTTCGAGATGAATATGAAATGGAATCTTTTGCTCTGTTGCATAGTCAAACAACTTTTTGATATTCTCAAATGGAACAGCTCTGGCAGAATGAGCAGCCACTCCTACTTGAACTCTCGGGTGATTCTGCTCCTTTCGGAACGATTCAAGGTTCTCGATGAAATCTTCATAACCAGAAATAAATCTTTCTTGCACCGGATGCACGGGTGGCTTGTCAAATCCAGCGCGTTCGTAGAGGGTCTGAAAATAATTCTATTTTTGTTGGAGGTACGAGATTTTGAGATTCGGGCGACCTGTAGTAAAACAATTCTTATACCGGCGTCAATAGCGGCTTGAATGACGAACTGATCCAAGTCAAATCGTTGCTCAGAATGGTGCACGTAATGGAATTCGCCGACAGTGGTGATGCCGGCGTTTATCATTTCTCGGAATGTGGTTAGGCAGTACTGTAAAGAGGGATATTAGAAGTTGAAGAAAAGTCTAAATAGACCCATTTTGCATACATCAGCTCAACCTTCAGAAAAATACGGTAACAATGGAAGGTGCTTGGAGAAAACGGTTTTTTTTTGTTGGAAAATTGAAAAAATATTAACACTACATCCGTTATTGCCAATTACCGTAAATACTGTATTATAAGCCCATGGGCTTCTATTTTTCAAAGGGGTCTCAAGGGTGGGCTTATATTACAGGGTGGGCTTCTATTTTTCAACCCTCTTTTTTATCCACAACAAAAAAAACTTCAAAAAACCAACAACAGTTTTCATAATATTAAATTCTGATTGCGAGTCAGAAGTTCTAATTCAAGAGCACTAACAACATAAAATATATGTTTGTAACTTCTCGGCTATCTCGTGCTACCTTTGCACCAAGATTCTGCAATGTTTGCCCCGGTGTTGGGGGAAGATTGCAGAAGATCTGCACTATTTTTGCATAGCGTCTGTGCAAAAATTGCACCAATGCTATGCAATTATTTAGCCCTTTTCCGAATCCTTGCATTGCTCACTCTTATTTTACTGGTATTGATTGAAAAATTATATTTATTTTTTCAAATAGGAAAAACAGAAATTAACAAAGTAGAAAATGGGAAAAAATTAAAACTAAAAATTTAATTTATTATAAGATGGTTGGTGTTGTTGTCGTAGTTGATGCCACAATTTGATGGATTTCCGACTTAAGACTTCAGCTCATTTTTTAAATTCCGACTTCCGTTTTAGAGAATTTCACTTCCGTGCAACTCTGGTCTATGGCCATCCTCGACGAATCTGGAATTTTTTTGAATAAGAATTGACTCGAGTTGTGAAACGTGGAGAGGAGTTAATAAAAGCAATCGGAATATGCACCCTATGAAATATTCGCCATGGTGCGGGTTGTGGAGTTCGGTGGGGGAGTTCGCGATGTATTAAAACTAAAAATTGTGCTGGTCTTACCAAAATTTGGAGCCGATACGATAAGCGCAAAAAAAAAAATATTTTTCCTCGTTTTCAAAAGCGTTTTCAAGTGAGTTGTACCAAATTTCACTCTCAATAGAAATAAAACATTCTTTTGCACACAAAAAATGAAACAAAAATTTTTTTCGCGCTAATCGAAGCCTCTTCAAATCAAAGAAAGACTAGCCAACTATTCGGCCAATTACCGAAAAGTGTCTCTCCGTGGCAAATACATGACATAAAAATAATTAAGCTGACGCAGATTTCTAAATTAATAATCCAATAATAAACAAAACAATCAGAAACTAAAAAAATAAATCTCACCGCATACTGGACATGCTATACAGAAAACATGTTGCAAATTTCGCGCAGATGTTTCTGTGTCCACCACGAAAATAGTGTAGACGCAGACTGCGATGGAACGCGCTCTGCTTGAAAGTTGTTGTAAACTTTGCAGGAAATCTGTACAATGTTTGCCATAGCGTCAAAGCTGGCACTATGTTTGCAGGGCGTTTGCACAATGTTTGCAACGGTCTAAATACCGGTGCTTGGTGCTAAAACCGCTCATTTTTTGTCCAAACTTTGCATGGTGTCAAGAATTCGCACAATGTTTGCAGGGAATTTGCACAATGTTTGAAATTGCCTCAAAGTTGGTGCAAAGGTAGCACGCGATAGCCGAGTTAACACATCGCGATGAAACGCCCACAATTCCAAGCCAATAATCAATGGGTCCCAGACTCTTTGGGCACGATTGATTTTCGAACAAACCTGCTTACGGTACCAAATTTGTGTACGACCTCTTTGGGTACGATTGCTCTTTAGTTATGGCAACTTTTTTGTATGAAATTTGCAAATTTGGTACCCAAAGAGCAGCCGTAACCATAAAAAACGTACCAAAAGAGCGAGGAAACCAAAGGTCCGGGACCCATTGAGTGTTGGCTACAATTTCAAGATGGGCTTTTATTAAAGGGTGGGCTTCTATTACAGGGTGGGCTTCTATTTTTCAAAGGGGTCTCAAGGGTGGGCTTATATTACAGGTGGGCTTCTAATACAGGTGGGCTTATACAGTGCGTCCAATATTAATAGGACCCCCCTTGATTTTGGGGGTCTAGGCAAAACCAAAGAAGATACAAAAAATCGGTAATTACCATTCGATTCAGCATACAAATAAACCCCAGAAACCGAATTTCCATGTGTCTACCACTTTTTTGACGCCCGTACCACCAAAAAGTCACTTTTTCAAGCGTCCAATATTAATAGGACCACCTCGGGATTTTAGTGTGTCGGTGATTTTTTTATTGGGTTTTCATCAGGAAACATGATTTTTCATGGATTTTCGATCTGAAAATGACCATTTATTTGCTTTTTATTGTTTTAAACAATTTTCATGGTTGTTTTACGCTTCTTCACCAATGTTTTCACTCTTCAAATGGATCCAAGGTTGTTTCGAAGGTTTGTGATAATTAGTGTTACTGTAATCAGCTTTGTTGCGAGAGTATGATGTGCAGGTTCATTAATTAACTTCCGAATTAAGTTTTGTCCTAAATGAGAGCTTCCATATCAGTTAGTTATCTAAACTCTCATCGGGTCGCGCTGATCACCTCACTCTTGCTGAGCAATCGAAATTGGATGTGATGCGTCAAACGAGATCTTCACTCCATGAAATGTCTCGCCTCGTGAAGAAAACCAGAAGTTAGATTCGACGTTACCTATCAGATCCGGTGAACTATGGCCAGAAGCACAAGGAGTACAGTGGGCGGAAAGAAAGGCTAGTTTCCGTGATAAAAGAAACGTCATCCGAACCGCTTCCAACTCTTCGAAAAGTCTCAACGAAATCAAGACGGAGCTTGGACTCGATGTCTGCCTTTTTTGGCTCTTTCTTCCGTAACCGACGTCGCTCACATACATTCCAACAAGACGATGCTGCCATTAACTCCAGCAACTTCACAAAGAACTGGTTCGCGGCTGAAGGAATCAAAACGCTCGATTGGCCGGCTTGCAGCCCGGGCCTCAATCCGATTGAGAACTTGTGGGAAATGCTTGTTCCTCGTGTTTATTGAAATAGACAAAAATACAACAATATTCAAGCCTTCAAAACTGCTGTGCAACGTGAATGGGATGCTATCAGCGTCGACGAACCTAAGAAACTCGATGCCACTAGGCCGAACAGAGTGGTCGAAGTGATTAAAAAAATTGTGGAGAAACCAGCTGTTAAGAATTGTTTCCTGGATTCAATTTTTCTTATGGATTTTGTTTTTTCGCTCCAATAAACTGTGTTTTTGTAGCTGCGTTTTCATGAAAGAAATATTCCAATTTGAAGAGTGAAAACATTGGTGAAGAAATGTAAAACAACCAGGAAAATAGTTTAAAACAATAAAAAATTAAATAAATTGTCATTTTCATACCGAAAATTCATGAAAAATTATGTTTCCTGATGAAAACCCAATAAAAAAATCACCGACACACTAAAATCCCGAGGTGGTCCTATTAATATTGGACGCTTGAAAAAGTGACTTTTTGGTGGAACGGGTGTCAAAAATGTGCTAGACACATGGAAATTTGTTTTCTGGGGTTTATTTGTATGCTGAATCGAATGGTAATTACAGATTTTTCGTATCTTTTTTGGTTTTGCCCAGACCCTTAAAATCAAAGGGGGTCCTATTAATATTGGACGCACTGTATTACAGTATTTACGGTATCTAAAGAGAATTATTATTCTAAAGAGAACGAATTTCAGATTTTTCAAAAATTAATTTTTGAAAACTTAACCGATTTTTTTCCATTTTTTTCTGGAGAAATTATGCATGAGTGAAACAATAATTCGCTATAGAATTTTGCTCTTTTTTCAACAATTTAAAATAAAAAATATTTTGCAGCTGTTCTGCACAAAACTGTGGATGAATTTCATCCAGAAAGAATTTACCTATTTCTTATTCAAAAAAAAAACAAGGCATTTTATTTCTTTTTGGATGTAAGTAGGAATTCTCCATGCTCTAGCATCCACCAAAATTCCCAAACTTGCCTCATAAATCTTCTCTTTGGTAACCTCTGCCACCAATCCATACATATTATCCCTCCACTTCCAAAACGTGTCCGCAGCCGACTTTCCAATTTCCGATCTTCCTCTCAAATGGCGATGAAAAGCGTGTGAATGGGTGTTCACAAACCCCGGCAAAATCACTTGATTTCCCAAGTTCACACTTTCATCGAACATTTTCCGGTTTATACCCACAATTTTTCCGGACAAGTCCACAGAAATTGACACGTTTTCCTCGATTTTTCCGTCGATCCATGCGTATTTTACATTTATGGTCTTGCCACGGACGTTCATCTAGATGTAAATAATGAGTGAAGATTAAAGATTTGAAAGAGAATTGGGAACATTTTGTAAAGTTAGTTCAATAAGAAGAAAATTCAATTTAAACAAGATAACAATCAACGAAGTGTTTGTTTTCGCGTACACTTTTATACCCTTTTTGCGATAAAAATCGTCATTTTACGTTCTTCAGGTAATTTGCGACGATTTGGAGGTTCGAAACGTGGACAGTTATGGCCGCAAAAAGAGAAGTTCGGGTGTGGAAAAATGGTTGAAGAAGGTGAGGATTAGTCGTGGGAATTGAGAAGTGGCCTTTAAAAACCCCCAGATTATCTCCTAGAATCTCAGGCGCTTTTAGATTTTATCCATAAAATCAATAAATCAATAAATTTGCAGTCGGGAAGCAAGGGCAAGATGCGAAAGCGGCGAATGGTGACCGGAACATTGACGATAACGGATGAGGAACAAAAGACGGCGAACAACAAACCGCGGCCAGGTATCGAAATGACTTCGTTTTTTATTAGGGTGATATCGGGGAGGAAAAAAAAAGAATAAAAATGGCTGGTTTACGGGTTTTTGGTTGTTTCGTGGAAAAAACGCTGTTTTTTGAACTCTGTAAAAATAGGTCATGGTCATTGCTCATCCATATTTGGGTTACGGTAGGCCGCCTCTTTCCCCTGTTATCATTATGGATAATTGGTGGTTTTTTAAACAGTTGAAGCCTGTCTATATAATTACAGTACCGTTCAAAAGGTTGGAAACTTTTGGTTTTTCGGGCATCACTTTTGAATGGACAAGGTTATGGTTCTGAAAACTTGCATAAATCTGCCTGTAACGTTTTTGACAAGCTCCAAAAATGGAATTGGTCATTTTTGAAAACTGCTGATTTTTCAAAAAATTTTATATGCCAAAATTTTCGACCCAAAAATATTTTTTTTTCAGATTTTACAAGACTCGCAATTTATTTTTAAAATTAAGTTTCAAAACTAAAAATATGATTTTAGTTGACTATGGGTTGATCGGACGGTTTTCAGCTGACTTACAGCACTTTGAATATCAGGGTCTACATGGGTAAGTCAACTATAACTTTTATTGAGGATCACTAAAATCGAAAAAATTTGAGGCAAATTTGACTAAAAAGCGCAGTTTATTTGATTTTATTCGATTTTGGTGATTCTCAATATAAGTTAAACTCCCCATTCCACTTGACCAACTGGACTATTGCTGGTCCGATCGGTCATTTTATTTTTATTTGCCCCGATTTTTCCACTCAGTTTTTATCATTATCATGTATATGTATTTGAAAGCAAATAAATAAATTAAATTAAATAAAAGTTGACTTATCCAGGGGGCAGATTTATGCAAAAGTTCAGAACCATAACCCTCTCCATTCAAAAGTTATACTCCAAAAACCAAAAGTTTCCAACCTTTTGAACGGTACTGTAGATACAAAATTCTTCTGATTAAAGCGCATTTAAATTATTTGAATGTTTTAAAAGGGCCGTAAGCTAGCTAGAAAATGTGTAAAAAATTGCCAATTCAAGGGATTGCACGTCTCCCCCGTCGTCCAATGCGCCACCAAGTTCGTCGGATAATGCAAATATTTTTTCACTCGAAAATTTACTTTTTTGAGAAATTCGAATCATTAGCTGATTATTCAGGATGACACCATCATTTTAATCCAAAAACAAGGCTTTTTTGTCAGAAAATGACCGAGCCTTAGAGTTTTAAAAATGCGCCAGGTAGAAACAATTTTGGAAGGCTGGGGTGTCGTGGATTGTAGAACTCAAACTGCCCCATAAAAAAATAAAATTAGCCGAAATACACTCTACAAGATTGAAAAAATTGATCTCTAACTATTCAAAGAAATTGAGCCAACAGCACTTCATTAATACATAAAAAGAAAAAAAAATTAACAATGCATAAACATAAAAATGGTCTTCTTTTGACCGCCGAAAATTCTTTCAATTTTTTCACCCGAAAAGTGTTGACAAGCGGGTGATTTCACCCCAAGTCCCCAGGGGAGAGGATTTCTCATCACTCATCACTTGTTCACATTCAGAATTCTCCTCAACGGGCTCGCAACAATACTGCGTGCAAAAAGAACGGATTGAGCTCGTCATCGCCGTCGTCGTACTTCTTATTCTACTTCAAATCGCGCTCGCCATTTTCCTGTACAGAAAGTGTCTTTCCATGAGGTTTTCTTCAAGAACGAGTAGTGTGTATTCTGATCAAACGTCTACGTCGCTGGGATCATCGACAGCCACGTCATCCACGTATTCGACGTGTAACAGGCGTGGAGAAGAAGAGAGGAGGCAGAGGCACGTGCCGTTTACAGAGAACCCGTATGATCGGGTGCTTTATCATTTTCATTAACTTACAATTAAGTTATTAATTTTTTTTGTTGGTATTCGTGTTGTATTTATTAGCATATCAGGTATTGACATTTCCTGTAAGCGCGCGGTGTTTGCGGGCCTCTCTCCGTAATCTGATAACTTTGCAATTTTCTATAAGTTTTCTCCTTTGTATTTTAAGACATGGTAAAACGATTAAACTAGGTAAACCTGCAAGTTAGTTTTATTTTCTAGAACGGACACCTCAAAGTTTTCCAGTCGATATTTTCCCAGATTCCAGCCACTAACCAATCCGTAGGGTGGTAGAGTTAAACTTAAAATAGCAAAATATTGTGTTTTCAATCGACTTGCGACATGAAAACGCAAGTCTGCATTCACAGTTTTGTCTGCGTCTCTTCAAATATCACGATGTTCGAGTGGTCGCGCACAAATAAGTGGGCGGAGTCTCGCGTTCTCATGTCGCAAGCCGATTAAAAAACAATACCTATCGAAAACATTTTTATTATGAAAACCATAAATAACACCCACATAATGAGATTGCGGCCGGCAAAGCGAGCACCGAGTGGTACCATAATTAATATTTGTTTTCTTCAGTCCAAATAGTTTTAAATTATTTAATTAAAGGGGGTGCCAACTTTCTGGGGAAAGTTGCTTAAAATATACTCTTGGGTGGGGGATTTACGAATATCAAATTGAAATCGCACAAAAAAATTTTTCTGATTTTTTATGATTTTTACAAAAAAAAATAGAAGACCACGAAGAGTACACGAAAAATCGTGAACGTGACCTAGGAAACCCGCGGCCGCGGCTTCTAGAAAATTCCATTTTCACGAGAAATATTTATTTTTCTTGTAATTTTCCTCGTTTTTATCATCGATTTTCGATAAAACATGCTCTAATCGCATATTGAAATTTTAGATACTCGCGAAAACACATTTTTGTCATGAATATTGAAAAATCTATAATCGGCTGTCGTTCGATTCAACAAGACGGAAGAAAAATTATGAAAAAGAAAAATGACGTTTGAATTTCGCGCCAAGTCGTGTACTCCCCGTGGTCTTCTATTTTTTTTTTGTAAAATTCGCCAAAAATCAGAAAAAAAATTTTTGTGCGATTTCGATGTGATATTCGTAAATCCCCCACTCAACAGCATATTTTAAGCATCTTTCCCCAGAAAGTTGGCACCCTCTTTAATATCAGCTTTATTAGTGTATTAATGTGCAATTTTTTCATTTTCTTTTGATATTTTTCCTTCAAAACAGTACTCCTCTATCCATGTGCCTGACTTTTCTTTTTTTGACCCTTTTTATATATTTATTTATTTTCATCATTTTTTTTGGTTATTTTTTATGTGAACTCTAACAGCAATTTTTAACGAAAAATCCCGAAATTTCCGTCTTCTTCAAACTCGTCAACACATTAATTTCAAAATGCAAAACCCCTTCTTTTTTTTGTTTTCCCTGAAAAGGACGAAAAATAAAAAGTGCCCTCCAGTGTGTTCTGTGGTCGAGAAGATGCAACCACAACAAAATAGAAGTTCTAGAAACGTCCGGAAAAACGGATAAAACACAAAAGAGAGAAATTGTGCAGCTGGGCAAGCATAAACATGTTTACGATTCTTCCCGCCTGGTGCATCAACTTTTGCAGTGTAAGCTGATGTCCACGTGTGCTTGAAAACTGCAATGAGCAAAAATCTGCACGTGTCTAGTTCTTGATGCTATTTTTGCCATCTTTTGATCTATTTACTACCTTTTTTCTTTGGACCGGTAGGCCATAGACACGTCATTTGAAAAACAACGGTTACCGATTTAGATTTCAGATTTGTTCGATAAAGAAAATGTGCAGAGAACTTTCAAAGGGTTCTTGCTAAATTAAACTTTGATTGTTTTCGTGTTTTTCCTATAATAAGTTGGGATACTTACAGAGCGGGATTTTTTAAATATTAATTTTGGGTCTCATTTGTAATTGTTTGAACCCGACTCATGACCGTGTTAAATAGTTATTTGGATAGTAAAGCAAAACAGGCCCTTGCTCGAAAAACAACTGGATGCATACCTGGAAAAACAGAGGAAAATAAATAATGGGTGACTATGAGACAACATTATCTCTGACCCCAATCTCATTAACCCATGAGTTTTATGTTTACCCTTACTGTCACTCCATCAATCCCCACGTGACAAAAATATCCTCCAAATTATTTACAGAGCAACGCTGCTCTCCAGAAAAAAGGGCGGAACAAGAAAATGGGCGGAGCTTGCTTTAACTGTCACCGGATGATGTTTACCAGCAACGGGTATATATAGGGAATAGTTTATAGAGACATTAACAACCAACTGAAAAATTGCTAACTACAAATATTTCTGCTATAACGAAAATCAAAATCAAAATGATGAACGTCCCAGTGATGGCTGACCAGGGAATCAAATGGGATTGGCCACTGCATAAAGGAGATGGAGTTGTTAATGTAATTAATTTTTCTTGCACTTTCTAATAGCCTCGTCGCTTTGTACATTGTCTCTAAATACTTTTTTTCCACAGGTTCTTGACGACGACACTCACTTCGAAGTAGGCCTAGAAGCACATCATTTCTTGCCCAAAGAAATCGAGGTGAAAAACATTGGGGAGCTTCTCGAAATCCACATGGAGCACACTGTGAAGACTGACCAGTTAGGAGACGTGTCCAGAAGTGTTACACGTTGTTATAGACTTCCAAACAATGTGGATATGAAATCGATTAAGAGCAATTTGGATTCGAATGGAATTCTTCACATTCGTGGAAACAAGATGCATTAGATGGCTTGGACTGTTTTCGACATGTAAATAATTTGACCTTTTTTTGGAAAAAAAAATAATAAAACAATTTTCTCAAAACGGTGGACTCTGGAAATTCTTGGAGCGAATATAGGCAGCTATTAGCCATTATTAATGTTCACATCCATTAGGGAATAATTGGAGCGTGTTTGGCTCCTATTCGGCACCGGCTATCAGCCGCTGAAAATGACGGCTAGCTATCGAAAACGACGAGGCATTAGACATGCAAACCAAAAGTGTCGGCTAATAGCCATTGTGTGCGGATATTAGCCAACATTTCAAAAATACTATAAAATTTTGATTAAATAGAGGCTTTTTAACAAATTACCTGAAGCCGGTAAAAACATTTTTAAAAAACCAAAAATTCTTGATTTCAGTTTCACGAGTTTCGCAGGGACAGAAAAATCCAAGAAAATACATGTTTCCGATATCAGTTCTCACAAGGGAAGTCTTTTCACAAACCATATTGGAATTCTCTGAAACTTGGTGGGCTAATAGAACCTATCTCTGGCTACAGCGTCAAAAAAATTTAGCTGCCGAACTTCAAAAATAAGCTCAAAAAGTTGCTTCAAAGTTCCGGCTCCCCCCTCCGTCACTTCTCTCGTTTTTATCACGACCCACCCCTGTTTCCCATACTTATAAAAAATATCAAAAAAATTTTTACCACGAGGGGGTTCGAACCCGTGACCTTTCTCCTGCTGCCCCTCACTCTACCACTGCGCCTCCACAGCAGAAATGCGGTGTATCTATTGCAAATGAAAGTCTATGGTGAATGCACGATACATCAACCGCAGCTAAAAATCAGCTAGTGACTCGCTGATTGATCTATCTTTGCGCTGTCTTGCGATAGCTCGATAATGAATCTATGGCCCGCTCATGTCACCGGAGCACGTTTGCATCAATTCTGTAGTTAGCGCATTTTGGTTGAATTTTGTGTCCTATTTTTCTTATTTTTCTTCAAATTTTACCAAATCTTTCATAATTTTTTTTGTTTTTTAGATGAGGAGATTGATGGCAACACATTTCGACAATGAAAACTGATGAAGGTAAGCGAAACATCATTCAAAACATGTATTGATTTTTTGCAGAGTCAATGTTTGCTGCAAACGGGCCGAAAACACTTCCGCAAGCTGGTGAGTCTTTCTAATAATTTTTAAAACTTAAAAACAAAAAGATAATGGAATTTGAATGCTTTTGGAGATCGGTAGGAACTTCTGCGCAAAGATTAAAAAAATTTCGCAAACGGTTTAAATCGCTAAAAAGAAAATTCAAAGTTGTCCCGTTCGGGTTGATTTTGTAAAAAAAATATCCGTTTTCCCTCAAAATCGTCGAAAAAATTTCACAAAAAAGAAAAACTGTAAAATTTCGGCGGAATATTTCGAAAAATCATATTTCCGGCAAACTATCTTTCGCTATAATGGATTCGTGACGGAGTGACATTTTACGTGAAACTGTGAGACAAAAAATCTCTCCATTTCTTCAGTTATTTCTTCATTTTTTCGAATAAAAACGTGAAAAAAATTGTCACTCCGCCACGAATCCATTATACCAGTTAAGGTAATTTTCGTGGCTAAAATGATTTTCCTCACTATTTTTTTGCTATTGAAATTCAAAAAAAAACTTCTTGCGCCGAATTCAGGAAGAACTAACTCGCTATACGTTTTCGAGTCATTAGATCACTATCAAAATTTGTTATAAAAGAAAATTTAATAATACAACTTTTTCACTGATTAGAAAAATATAGCTCTTGCTCTTCCGAGTTCCGTCTGAAATTTCGGATTTTGTATTATTTTCTACCGATTTTCCGATCGGAAAAATCGGAAAAGAACCTGAATATAAAATTCTCCACAAATTTTTTTTTTTTTAAACAACTGAAATGGTGCGTAAACTAGTGTTTTAAATAGGACATTCGCGTCACGGACAGTCCAACTTTTCCAAAAAAAAAAAAAGATTTTTCGTACCATATTAAATACGGCACCAAAAAATGTTTTTTTCGGACACGGAAAAAATATTACTTTCGACGAGAACGGATTTTTTTCATGTGGAGCCACTCACGATTAAAAAATTGTTCTTTTGTACCTTTTTTTGAAGAATTATTTCCACACTTGCTTATTATAGGCGCTGCGTAAGTTTTTGTTTAGTTTGCTGAAAAAACACGTGGAAATTATCTGAGCGGGGCCCAAGTAAATGAAATTTTATTGTTATTTAGTAAAAAATCGCGGGTGTGGCCTTGTCAATTTAAAATAAGTTTTCTATATTTAAAATAAATATAATATCTATTTATTTCAGGGGTTGTCTACTCTTCAAGCGATTTCGACATCTGGAGGATTTTTTTGTCATAACCGAGGATACAAGTGCAAAAGGAAGGATTCGCAAAAAATAATAATTTTTATGTCAACTATTTTTATTTTCTTTTTTTTAAAATGATTTTGTGTCACCAATAAATTTTAAATAACTCGCAAGTCAAGAATGGTTTATTAATACTATATGTCGCCTCGCATGCTCTGAACAAATTACACGCCAAAAATGCGCCAACGATGCGTCAATGATGCGCCACCGATGCGTCAATGATGCACCAATAAATGCGATTGATTCATTACGCGTCTATGATGACACCCTTGCAGTGCCCCCATGCCATTTGCGCGCGAGTCACCAGCGAGCTGTAATGCACGTGTCGCATTTCACCTGTGTCTCTTTCGTTGAGTTTTTTACTTCTGGAGGGTCGTCATAAAAACGAGAGAAGTGACGGAGGGGGGAGCCGGAACTTTGGAGCAACTTTTTGAGCTTATTTTTAAAGTTCGGCAGCTAAATTTTTTTGACGTTGTAGCCAGAGATAGGTTCTATTAGCCCACCAAGTTTCAGAGAATTCCAATATGGTTTGTGAAAAGACTTCCCTTGTCAGCTCTTTTTGACAAATTTATTGTGAAAACAAAAAAATTACAAAAAAAATATGCGTACTTTTGAAATTCAAACGGCAATGAGAGAAATAGCACGGGAAAGGAAGAGATTTGTTCCCATTTTCGTTTGAATTTTAAAAGTACGCAAACACCACGTTGCAATTTTTTTTGTTCACAATAGGTTTAAAAGATTTAAAACGAGAAATCAAGAGTACTTTTTTTCATATTTCAAATTTTTCTAACATGATAGAAACCGTAAATTTATTGTTTATCGTATTCTTTTAAAATTTTTAAGGCTTCCATTCGGACGAAAAAAAAAGCGGACGAATTTCGTCCGCTGTTCGTCCGGTTCGTCCGGTTCGTCCGAGGTCGGTCCGCTTCGTCCGTTTTTTTTCTTGCCAGTTTTTCTTTTTTTTTCTGTTATATTTTGTTTTCAAAAGCTGTTTTTGTTCTTTTTTCTTAAAAATATCAACAGAAATGTCTTGTTTCTGCTATCAAAAATTCGGAAAAAAATTAAAAAATTTATTTTTGCAAAGCTAATTCTACATAACATTGCAACCGCTTACATTTTCAATGTCAGAATTTTTAAAGAGAGTGCCATAAATTAAAGTTCCCAGCCAAATAGAGCGTGCCGGACGAATCGGACGAAACGGACGAACCGGACGAACCGGACCGTCCGCGGACGAAGCGGACGAAGCAGACGAACCGCGGACGAACCGGACGGACGGCGGACGGACGGGCGAACGGACGGACCGGACAGACGAAAATTGGTCCGAATGGAAGCCTTAAAAATTTTTACGTTTTTCGAAGAACTCGAGATGTTTTTCAAACGTTGAAAGTTCGTTGGGCAGAAGTTTTAGGAACATGTACACAGGGCAAAATTCTTCAGTCTTCACTATTAATGTCAATGAACTTTAATTTTTCCAAAATTGTTCCAGACGATTTAATTAATTTTTCATTTTCAGAGCTCTTTTTCATTTTCAGAGCTCCATGGCTATTGCAAACGTTATTTACGGAGAGGGGAATCGACGGGGTGTTGAGAGGTACATAAAAATGAAAATTTAAATTTCGCGGGAAAAATGCCACGTCACTCGAGAAAAAATTGCGCGAAATGGCGTATTGAAAACGTCGTTACTGCGGCGCCGCAGCAATTTTTAATATATTTTTTTCTTGTGGGTTCATATCTTTTGCATGATTCTAAATATTTAAACAATATTTCCCTATTTATTTTACGCAGAAAACGTATTCCGCCAGCGCCTCGTTTTTGAAAATCCAAACTGTTTCAAATCTGTAACAACCGCGTTCCCTCAAATCTATGTCAGCAGTGAAGCGCATTTTCATGATGTACTCTTCAACACGCCGTGGGAATCATTTACCGTTCTCATTTACCGCGTGGTAAACGTTCATGAATACGGCCTAAGGTCTATGAACCCGTATTCAAAATCAGCAAAAAAGATAGATTATACGTGTGAACCAACCTTTTCGGAATCTAATTTTTCGAACTATTTTTTGGATATTTTCAGGTTCAGAAGATTTATGACGTAAAACAAGAATTGAGAACACCTTTTTTAAAATTTTAAAATTTTTCTAACTTGATAGAAACTTTAAATTAATTGTTTGGTCGTATTCATTCGAAGTTTGGACGGTTCTCGAAGAACTGAAAATTCTGAAAATCCGAAATTTCCGCTCTTAAAATCTCGATTTTCAAATTCGCGATAAAGCGTTTATTTACAAAAACAGAAAAATCAAACTACATACATATTTACAATTTAATACAGTTCAACGATTGTGTGAATTCAATGCATTTTGTTTCCATGAATGTGAAGGATTCCATTAGCATCCAAATTGCTCTTGATCGATTTCATGTCCACATTTTTTGGCAGTTTGTAACAGCGTGTAATGCTTCTCGACACGTCTCCTAACGTGTCAGTCTTCACAGTATGCTCCATGTGGATTTCGAGAAGCTCCCCAATGTTTTTCACCTCGATTTCTTTGGGCAAGAAATGGTGCGCTTCGAGGCCTACTTCAAAGTGGGTATCGTCATCGTGAACCTGGAAAACTTTTCATTTGGATAAATTGAAAAAGGCCAGAAGTTTGAAGTATTCTATTGTATCTTCAACTCACAGTGACAACTCCATCTCCTTTTTGCAGTGGCCAGTCCCACTTGGTTTCTTGGTCAGCCATAATTGGAACGTTCATCATTTTGGTTTCTTTTCAGCAGAAATATTTCAGTTCAAAAATATAGATTTGGTTGTTGATGTGTCTCTCTCAACTATTTCCTATATATACCCGTTCGCTGGAAAAAAAACATCATGTGACGGTGAAAGTAGACTCCGCCCACTTTCTTCTTTAGGCTCCGCCCAATGGAAAATAGAACGGCTCTGCATATACCCGACAGAGAGATTTAGAGACACGAATAGAAGTGGAAAAACAGAGTGTTGGGTCATTCTAGAGGTCATTGTTGCCTCATGTGCTTTTTGCTCTGAAACTAAAGAGAATACGTGATAAATAGAATAGAACAGTTGGAGGATAAAAATAGATTGTTCAGAAGCTTGAATTGTTTGCTTTTGATCATTGATTGTCGGTATCAGAGTGCAAACCATAGTAGCCGTTATTCTAATTTAGAAATGAGAAAAAAGGAAACATTTAGGTGATGCTCATTATTATTGTAGTTTCAATCGACTTGCGACATGAGAACGTGAAACTCCGCCCACTTATTTGTGCGCGACCACGCGAACACAGTGCTATTTGAAGAGATGCAGACAGAACGGTGAATGCAGACTTGCGTTTTCATGTCGTAATTCGATTGAAACAACATATAAATATTTACTCAAAAAGTATAATACCAGTGCTGCTAATGATCCGCTAGATACAGCTACCATTATTACTCTATTTTCCCGGCATGTCGGCGTATTTTTCAAATCTTCTAATCGGATGCCGGGTAACTAGTGGCTGCCGGAAAACTAGAGGGCCGGGCCGGTAGAAAATTTTTCCGGCCCGACCCGGCCCGGTCGGCCCAATTTTTATTTCGGTTTTTTTTGTAATTTTTTCGTTTTTTTTTCAATTAAAAACAAGTATTCGAAGTAATTTCGCCACGAAGTGAAATTTTTATCACGTTTTTATTCGAAAAAATGAACAAATATCAGGAAAAAAATGAAGATATTTTTTTGTCTCACAGTTTCACGTAAAATTCGTTTGTTGTGATTACATTTTTTATTTTTGAGCAGGTATTTTTTATTCATTTCACGTATTATAAAATTTTCCGGGCCGATCGGGCCAACCGGGCCGGGCCGACAAAATTTCACCATTGGTCCGGCCCGGCCCGGCCCGGTCCACGACATGTCTGTAAAAAAATAGACAAATTTTGACGTTGAAACAGGGAAAAACTGGATAATTTAAACTGCCGAAAAATTTGAGGTTGTCGGCTTATTTTTCAAAGCCCTTGTTTGCATGATGGCCTATTAGAGACTGCAGGGAAATCAGAAGTGCCGGACAATTACAGAGTAAATACGGTAAATTAGAACAGATGGAGAAGTCGAGCTGAAATTCAGAAAAATGGCGTGGCAAAACAATTATTAAGTTGCCACCAATTGATATGTCTTTGTGCCTACAAAAGCAAATGCTTCTTTAGGTTTTCTTCACTCTAGTATTTTTGCTCGATTTTCATTTTTAAAAATGTGTTGCACAGGCGGACGCCAATCCAGCGATTATCATACTTTCGCGCTGTCCTCAACGCTAATGAAAGGACAATAAAAAATTACCGGAAGGGCATGCGGTTTTATTAGAGTTTTACGGTATTTTGATACTTCTCTGTGCACTATTAATGCACCTCGTTTTTGTTGACCTTTCGGAAAACGGCGAGACTTCTCGAGCCTTTGTTATCACGTGAAACATATCTCTCGGCCTCTGATCGTTCAAAGTTCTCCCTCATCCGCACGTTTTATTTTCTTTCTCTTGGACCACAATTGCCACGCCCCCTCTGGGAGCCAAAGCGACCGATCGTGGGCCTGCGTCTCTCTGATTCGTGTGTTCCTTTGGCTACGTGCTCAGAAAGTGTGGAAAACAATCCGGGAACGATTCGTGACTTTTACACGGGCATCTGGTTTAAAATCAGCGTATAAAAGAGAGCGATGAAGGGTAAACAAGTCAGAGCTGAGAAACTCTTCTATTGCTTGCTACAAAATGTCTTCCGTTCAAATAAATGCTGATAACGGTGCCAAGTGGGACTGGCCATTCCAGAGAGGAGATGGAGTTGTCAAGGTGAGCAATTCACAGTTTTTAAAGAGTAATCCTAAAATCTCTCCATTTCAGGTCTACGACTTCCAGGACCACTTCGAAGTTGGACTCGAGGCCTTCAACTTTGCTCCAAACGAGATCGATGTGAAGCACGTTGGCGAGTTCCTCGAAATCCACATGTCGCACACCGCCAAAGACGACAAGTTTGGAAACATCACGAGAAGCATCACTCGTTGCTACAGACTTCCAGCTGGAACTGATCCATCCACCATCAAGACCAATTTGGACAGCCACGGTATTCTTCATATCACTGGAAACAAGAAGTAAATGTTCAAAATCGTGTCTATGTTTGAAGAAATGTAAAAAAAAAAATCGTCTGCCATATTTTGTTCTCAATAAATTTTTTATGCACTAATGTCCAATGTATGTACATAAATATTTTTTAAACAGTTCCGAATTTTGTCCCGCTTTTTCAAGGGGACTCCAAAAATTGTCTGTAATACTCAATATTTGCTCCTTTGCACGGAAATCTTTAGTAAAAGGCGAAAGATTTTCACGGTCAAATGCAGAGGAACCAGAGTTAATTTGCTGGGCGAGTGGTTGCTAGTTGTAGCTGGGGTGTTCCGACATCTCACGGGGTCCGACTGCCCACTTTGTAGTGTTTTGAGGTCTGCTAAATCGGTCATACCAAATGAAGTTTCTTCTCTGTTTCTGTGCGTCTATGACATGTTTTTACATGACTTGTGTGAATTATTATTGTTTTAAAAAAGTTGTCACCTGGCGAGAGGCGCGAATTCAAAAAATAGGCTCCGCCTCCTCGCCGAAATATTTCTGCAATTCTGCGCGCGCCAATTTGTCAATTTTTTACTGCGTCAAATTTTTGTCCAGTGCCTTTCAATTTCGCCCGGAAACCTTTATAGAAATTTTTATTTTGAAGCGAATTTGACAACTGTTGATTTAAAGTGAGTTTTTTATTGTCTTTAGTCGATATTTGTCAATAAAGTAACGAAAATTCAACACATAAAATCGCGGCGCGCGCAGAATTGCAGAAATATTTCGACGAGGAGGCGGAGCCTATTTTTTGAATTCGCGCCTCTCGCCAGGTGACAAATTTTTTTAAACAATAATAGAAATAGTTCCTGGAAAACTTTTTATGCTTGGTATTTAACGAGAAAGACACAAATAAATATTTTTGTTTATTTCTTGTTGCCATGCTGTGCAGCCTTCAGGATTTGTAATAATTGCACTCACAGCTTGCAAGTTCTGAACATTGAACCCAGATCGCCGCAACAACACGTTCAAAACCCGCTACTTTACACAAAAACCTCCGGTGGCAGATCAGAGCTCAACGTTTTTTGCTCTTTTGATCCCAGTGGTCGAATCCATGAAACAGGAAAACGGCGGAAGACTGTTTTTCAGAAATTATTACTATTCGTCTCTTACCGACATCATACAAAACCAATAATTTTTCGGATTTCGTTTTTTGAAAATCAATTTGTTTTTAAATCGTTTTTCAGATTCATGGGATAGGCTTTTAAAATATTATTCTGTCAGCCCTGCAAATTTTGTTTTCCGGAAAACCATTTTCATTGTCTTCCAGCTCTATTATAGGTAGGGACCACAAAGAGAGGTGGGCGGGGCGTTCCGATTTTTCTACCCAGCGCGTTTTTGGATCGTGGTGCAATATTGCGATTCTGTAACGCGGATCCTACTGGTATAACCATTCATGTTAAGATGCTCCCTTATGTAATCGACCACGAGGAATCGATTGGTGATATCAGATTTGCGGAAAAATCATTAGTTCCACCCAAAATCGAAAAAAAAAATGGAGCGAAAGTTAGAAAATCGAAGTTTTAGGGTCTTTCCATGTTGAGTCCCACTCTTTTTATTATTGATTCCTATAGTTTTTTATGTGCTGAATCCGATTATGCAGTTGGTTTTTACGTTTTAGTTCCCCCTTTTAGGTTTTTTTTCAGTCAAAGTAGGAGGAAATTTATCTCAATTTTTTCAGCGATGACCTATCTATTTTATTTTAGAAACCAATAGAACAGTTAATTATAAGGTCAAGGCCAAAAATTTAGAGCGATTGATCGACTTTAAAGTACTTTCCTACCTCCTAAAGTGATCGGCTCAAAACCAATTTTCTGGTTTTTTGCAATTTTGAGGGTGATGCCGGTCGAGTCCCACTGTTTTTATAACGGTTTCGGATTCTACAGCCTTTTTTTGACTAAATCCTTTTCACAGATTTTCAAGTTATAATCCCCCTTTTAGGTTTTTTTTCACTTTTCTGGGTAAATTTTGTACATTTTTTGCATGAATCAGCATCAATTTCACCTGGCAGCGACAGCGAGGAGGCAGTGAGGCGGCGACCATATGTAGGAAAAAGAAGATGCGCGCTAGAGTGGCGGTGTGGCGCAGTGGTTAAACTCTTGATTCGCGATCAGTCTATGAGGCGTTTTCCTTTTGTGAGCTTCAAATTGAACGATTATCTCGCGCGTGATTCTTGCAAACATCGCCCCGCCCACAGGTAAAATGCGGTTCAAGCACATAGGTTCCGTTATCGGAACATATCGAAAATTGGTGCATATTGGACGTGATATGTATTCACGTTTCAAACACGGAAGCGCGTGAATTATATGTGGTTAAGAAAAAAATCCGCATGCATGAATATCTCGTTCATCTTATATCGATGCATATATGTTTCATGTCAAAGCGAGCCACCTATCCGGCAGGCAAGGTAGTGTAAGCGCGCTCCATCTGCACGCGCGAGAGAGTGCGAGACGCCGAGACCTATTTCTCATCAAAAAATTATTTTTTCTGATTTTCTTTGATTTTTCGCATTATTTGTCCGTTTTTTCTCGATATTTTTGTAAAAATTATTTATACAGACGAATTTTGTAATATATACTCGGAAAATTCTCCGGAGTATGCCCATTTTCGTCAACTTTCGCTTTGTTATGACATTTTCGCTCTTTTTCGAAATTACCGATTTTAAACTGAATTCGATCGGGTTTTCGCCAAAACAAATATTGTCATTAATGTAATTTTTGGATCTCCTTATCTTTTCAAACGCTCTTTTTTTCTCGGCATATAATAATTGTTACAAATTTCAGAAGAGAACGGGACGGGCTTGGCACAGAGGAACAACGGCGTTGATAGAATGTATCGGTGAGTCGGTTAAAAAACCAAAAATACAGCCTGTATTCATCAAGCTTGTTTGAAAAATCGGAAAAGGAACATTTTTTCCAAATTAATTTTATTTGGCTCAATTTTTTTGTTGAGAAAGTAAAAAATAAATCAATAATTGAACCAAAAATTCAACAAATAAATTTCTTTTGAACAGTTTTCGGCACTCAGAAGGAGCGAAACCTAGAAACACGGTGCTTTCCCGAGATTTTCCGCAAATTATTCTGTCGGGAAAATGTTCCGGACCTATTCACAAAACCGAAAAAAAAGAAAAAACGGAAAAAAAATTGCGGGACAAATCGGGAAATGCTCCGCTTGACCTGAAATTTTGGGAAATATTAGAAAAAATTCTCCTGTACATGCTGAAAAATTTTTGGACCAAAATATCGATTTTTCTGAAAATTTTTAAAATCGATATTTCGGTCCAAAATGTTTTGAGCGTGTACAGGAGAATTTGTTCTAATATTTCCCAAAATTTCAGGTCAATCGGAGCATTCTCCGATTTTCCCGCAATTTTTTTCCGGATTTTTTTCTGGTTTTGTGAATAGGTCCATTAATAAATTCGAAAAATTTTACGAAAAAAAAGGCGGACAATCGGAATTTCCGTTTTCCCATTCTGACCAAGCCTGTTATTCATTCCGCAATAAAATGCAGGACAAGTATGCATTTTAATGATAAATTACAAAAAACAAACATCAAAATGTACTTTTAAATGATTTTATTCATGTTTCGCACAAAAATTGCCATCGCAATTACTGTAAAAACTGTATTAGAGCTGCATGCGCCTTTAATTTCTACTCTTTCTTTTGGATGTTGCTTCATTTCATGAATGTTTAAATTAGAGGCTGCAACTCTAATTGGCGAGTCACCGTATTTTCTTTACTCGGCAGTCGCGTGCTACCTTTGCACCAAGATTCTGCAATGTTTGCCCCGGTATTGGGGAAACATTGCAGAAGATCGGCACTATTTTTGCATGGCGCCTATGCAAAAATAGTATTACAATAGCCCGCCCCGCCGTTCTATTTTTATATATCTGTTCAAATGACGGGTAATTAGAAGCTAGCGCGACGAATTTTCAGACTTTTTCCGAAAAACTATCGAAACAAAATTCGGGCTATTTTTACCGAAAAGAATACTCGGAAAACACGTAGGAAACGCAGTTTTTCAAAAAAAACGAGTAGGCCTGCTGAAAGGCTCCTATAGATTTCTGGGTTTTTGGATATACACCACACCATTGTGGAGGGCTTTTAAGATACTCTTAAAACATACCTTCATTTTAAATACCCCGTAAGCATATTGATTTACTTTCAGGCTGCGACTGCTCAGCTTCAACAAGGATTCCGCAATCTGCTGAGCCAGCTCCGAATTTTTTAAATTTATTTTCTCAATAATTGTTTCAATACTATTAATTTTTTTGCGTTATTATTAATAAATGATTGTTTCTGAAACTATTATAAAGCGATAAAAGTTTATAACAGACAACCATCTTAAAGTCCAATGAGATGAAGATCCGATTTGACAGAAACCTCTTTTTGACCCGAAATCGGAACGTGCATGCTATATGCGCCTGCATATATGCGCATGTGCGGGCACGTGGATGCATTATTCATTTCTCCAATTTTCCCTATGAGTTCCACGCAGCGCGCTATATGCTTCAACCGCATTTCACCTGTGCCCACTGGGTTGGCAGAAAATCAGTATATTGAAAATGAGCATGAAAACGGCTGTAACTCGACAGCGAATAGCTCTTTTGGATTGATTTTTTGGCAAAAGTCTTAGAATTGGCTGTAGAATGTAATGCAACAAAAAAATTTCAGAGAATATTTGTTTTGAAAAACACTTTGTGGTCCCTAATTATAGGGTCCATATGTAGGGACCAGGCTTTCTCGGAAATTTCCGAGAAGTCGGAATTCCGTCGGAATTCCGATGTCGGAAATTTCCGATTCCGGTTCCGAGGCAGTTTCACTTCCGAAAAAATTTCCGATTCCGTTCCGAGACAAAATGATTTCCGAAGATATTTCCGTTTCCGTCGGAAATAATATTTTTCCGACGTCGGAAAAAAACATGTTTTTCTGTCGAAATTTGGTACGAAAAATCGTTTTTTTTTTTGTTGGAAAAATTCGACCATGTCCGTGACACAAATTTCTTATTCAAAACGGCTCCGCGACATCTCGAAACCAGACATCTCGAAACCGGACATCTCGAAACCGCCTCGGGAAAAACACTGAACAGTCTAACGAGAGTTGTCAGACTGTTTGGCGTAAGGCAGACAAAAGTTTATTCGATTATCACAGTCTTTTGCAACAGCTGTCTTTAGACTGTTGTTTTAGGAACAGTTGCTTTCAGACTGTTTAGTGGAATACAACAGTTATTGCGAAAATAGTGTGCAAAACGCAGAGATTGCACCAAACAGTCTAACGATTCTCGTTAGACTGTTCGGTGTTTTTGCCAAGACGTTAGCAGTGGGGAGGGAGGGTGAAAGAGAGGTAGGAAGTAAACAATTTTTTTTCATAATTTAATGACTATTCAACAAAAAATCAAAAAGTACAAGATTTGAGCTTCATTTCTTTGGAGGCCACCAAAAGTAGTTTACAGTACGCAAACACACCTTGCATCGGGAGCAGGGGTGGGACCAAAAAAAAAGTTTTTTCGGTCGTTTCTTTTGCTTTTTTGAGTGAAACAAAACAAATTTGTTTTGTTCATGCATGCAAGAAAAAAAAAGTTTTCTTTTTAGCCGCGGAGGCGCAAAAAATGCCTCTATTTTAACAAAACCGGGATATTCTCTGAATTGACCAAAAATCTCTAATTTTCAACAAAAACGTTGGAAAATTACCAATTTTTTTTTAAATTTTTAAATGTTTTAAGGACAAACAAAACTTTTTTTCTCAAAAAAAATTTGTTCAAGAAAATAATACCAAAAAAAATGTGTATTTCTGCGAGTTAAATTGAAATTTTTCAAATGTTCGTTGAAAATTAAAGATTTTTTTGTCAATTCAGAGCATATCCCGGCTAAGTTTTTGTTCAAATACAGGCATTGTTTTGCGCATCCGCGGCTTAAAAAAAAATTTTTTTTTGTTTCACCCAAAAAAAGCAAAAGAAACGACTGAAGAAACATTTTTTTGGTCCCACCCCTGCTCCCGATGCAAGGTGTGTTTGCGTACTGTAAACTACTTTTGGTGGCCGCCAAAGAAATGACGCTCAAATCTTGCATTTTTTGATTTTTTGTTGAATAGTCATTGAATTATAAAAAAAAAATTTTTACTTACTACACAAGCCTGCTGCGCCATCCTGCGCGGCTGCTAACGCAGCCTATAGGCGACTTCGTCGCCTCTATTTTTTTTACGTTCCACTCTTCCTCATTCATTTATACGCACTCTGTCAACCACCCTCCCCCTGTTAACGCGGTTTCGAGATATCGCGGTTTCGAGATGTCCGGTTTCGAGATGTCGCGGTTTCGAGATGTCTGGTGTCGCGGAGCCTTTAAAACACGAGTCTACTTATCATTCCTCAATTTTTTAAAACTTTTTGTGGATAATTTAAGATTTTATGGGTCTATTCAGGTTCATTTCCGATTTTTCCGATCGGAAATCGGAATTCCGTCGGAAGTCGGAATTCCGACGGAAATCGGAACTAGAATTTTCAATTTCGGAATTCCGACGGAAGTTCGGAAATGAAAATGAAAAACTCGGAATTCCGTCGGAACATCGGAAGAGAAAATTACAAAATCGGAAATTTCCGACGGAACTCGGAAGAGAAATTTTCATTTCCGAGAAAGCCTGGTAGGGACCGCAAAAGGAGGGGGCGGAGCCTTTCATTTTTTTCTCCCCAGGGCATTTTTTGAAGTTTGAGGTTTGATTACACGAATACTACCGAGTTATCCATATATTTTACAATGTTTCTGTATGTAATTAACGACAAGGAATCGATTGGTGTCATCAAATTTGTCTGAAAATGGCTAATTTTGACTGAAAATCAGGAAAAACTGAAATGCAAGTCAAAAAATCGATTTTTTTGGGAATTTTCAGGGCCGGTTCGCGGGCTTTTGAGATTGATTCCGATAGTTTTTGACATGCTGAATTGAATTTTTTAAACAGATTTCAATTTTAAATGAGCGCATTTTTTTTATACCGGTTCAAACTTCACCTAAAAATTGTGGAAATTTTTCAGCGATGACCCCCTATTTTTATTTTTCGGATGGTTTAAGCAACCCTTCTAGTAATCACACAAAAATTTTTAGAGCTCTGGCATAAATTTAAAGCACTTAAAAGCTTTCCAAAGTGATGACCATTTTCGAAAAAATCATGTTTTTTGGAATTTTCGGGAGTATGGAAGTCCGGTTCGCGCGATTTGAAAGCATAATCGAATTCAGCGAAAAATTCTCTATCAAATACATTCTATACATTGAAAAAATAAATGAGCGCATTTTTTTAAATTACACTTTTCCCAATTAGAAAATACTTTTCTATGTCGTTTCAAACAACTTATCAGGCCTTGACAACGCGGAGGGAGAGCGAGCGCATCACAGGAATAAGGCGGCAGGTAAAATCTGTCGGGGTGGTTTTGTGGTTAAAGGTGTTGCGCATTGTGTGCGAGGTCAAGGGTTCGGACCCGGTCGTTTTGATTTTTATTTTTCAAAAAGCTTTTTCGATACTTAAAAGGATATTTCTTACGCAAAAATATTAAATTTTCTGAAATTTTCGAAATCAACCAAGAGAATATCCATTTTTATTGGAAAACCGATAGGGGTTTCCACTTATTTGCGTGTTCCCGCGTGTTTGACCCATATAATCATATTATTTGAGTAATATTCATCGCCTGTTATACAAAAAATTTAAAACATTCAAAATCCAATCTTAATTTACACATTTCTCAGCAGAAATCCGCAGAAATTATCGCATTCAATGAACAATGATGACAAAAGAGGTGGTCGGCAAAACCACGCCGCGCGCATGCAGCCGAAGCCCCGCCTCCCCGCTGGGGAGAAAATCAGTGTTAAATAATCGCGACTTTGAAAGGCTGAAACTCGGGAACTAGCGGGAATTTCGATGAGAAAATTTGGGAATGTACTAATATTGAGGCGTAGAATACAATGAAATCAGTAGTTTTTCGGGATTCGCACGTTTTTCAAACTCGTTGCGGTACCTATCCATATGCAAGAAACTTGAAAAACAGGCAAACCGTTTCCCGGCATATGAATATCGGAAATGTGTATTTTTAGGGTGCTACTTCAGAATAGAACTGCTTGAAATGGAGATGGCTATTAGCCGCCGAAAATGGTTATTATTGAGGTAAAGGCGCCGGTTATAAAAATTCGTCTGTTCGCACCGCGGCTGTAGAACTTTGAAACAACGTATTGTTAGAGAAGCAATCTTCGCGCTTACTCAGTGCTTTTCCGACGTTTTCCAGATACAAAATCTCCAAACTTTGAAACGGTAAAACATTAAAAAAGGTATAGCCAACGAAAACGGCTAATAGCCATCGAATTTGGGGCAAACAGCAAATACCCATGTCATAAGTTCGAATTCGATGGCGAATTCATTGAAAATGGCTATTAGCTAAACATTTTCTGGGTATCTTTATAGTCACGAGAGTGAGACACGCAAGAAAATTGAAATTTTGTCCCGCTTTTTCAAGGGGACTCCAAAAATTGTCTGTAATACTCAATATTTGCTCCTTTGCACGGAAATCTTTAGTAAAAGGCGAAAGATTTTCACGGTCAAATGCAGAGGAACCAGAGTTAATTTGTTGCCCAAATAGTTGCTAGTTGTAGCTGGGGGTGTCCCGACATCTCACGGGTTCCGACTGCCGCACTTGGTAGTGTTTTGGGATGTGCCAAGTAGGTTTTATACAGTACTGGTCAAAAAAGGAGACACTAACAAAACCGGCGGAAAACACGAATGATTATTGACCTAGGTCAGCAGAGGAAATAAACCGTTTTTCGTGATTTTCTTCCTATGCAGAATTGAGGAAAAACGACAAAAAACTACAGTAGTCGGAGGTTTTTGTGACGTAAACAACTAGCCGAGCAAAAAAAACCACGAAAATGGGTTTTTTCCTGTGCTAAATAGGTACATTAATGATTTTATTGTGTTTTAAATTGAGTTGCGGCACGTGAAAACTCGCTCACTTTTTTCACGCAAAAATTCCAAATGCACTAAAATTTAATGTTCGCGTGAAGAAAGTGGGCGGAGTTGCATGTTTTGACGTATCAACTCGATTGAAAACACAGTAATAATTGTACCCACAGAATTATTGTACCTAAGGATTCTTGTACCCCAAACTACAAAACCCCCACATTAAGGCTTCCATTCGGACGAAAAAAAAAGCGGACGAATTTCGTCCGCTGTTCGTCCGCTCGTCCGCGGTTCGTCCGGTTCGTCCGGTTCGTCCGAGGTCGGTCCGCTTCGTCCGTTTTTTTCTTGTTAGTTTTTCTTTTTGTTTCTGCTATATTTTGTTTTCAAAAGCTGTTTTTGTAATTTTTTCTTTGAAATATCAACAGAAATGTCTTGTTTCTGCTATCAAAAATTCGGAAAAAAAATTAAAAAATTTGTTTTTGCAAAGCTAATTCTACATAAATTTGCAACTTCTTGCATTTTCAATGTCAGAATTTTTAAATAGAGTGCCATAAATTAAAATTCCCAGCCAATTAGAGCGTGCCGGACGAACCGGACGAATCGGACGAAACGGACCAACCGATCCGTCCGCGGACGAACCGGACGAACCGCGGACGAAGCGGACGGACGGCGGACGGACGGACGAACGGACGGACCGGACGGACGAAAATTGGTCCGAATGGAAGCCTTACCCACATAATAATTGACCGAGAAACGACCTCCTCTGCTACTCCTCAACACGCTGTTTGTAGCAATGGGCGAGACCCACGAGGTGTCGGGACACACTCTGCTACAACTAGCAACCATTTGACGAGCATATTAACTCTGGTTCCTCTGCATTTGACCGTGAAAATCTTTCGCCTTTTACTAAAGATTTCCGTGCAAAGGAGCAAATATTGAGTATTAAAGACAATTTTTGGAGTCCCCTTGAAAAAGCGGGACAAAATACTTTATGCATTGGGAATGGCTGGAGTAAATGTATTAGCTACATCTAGAGGAGCGGTGGGACAAAAAAAACTTTCCACAAAAAAAAAATTTTTTTTTGTCCTCAAAAAAAGTTACCGAAAAAAAAACTTTTTTTGTCCCCCAAAAAAAATTTTTTTTTGCTCCTTAAAAAAATAACAAAAAAAAATTTTTGTCCTCAAAAAATTTACCAAAAAAATTCCAAAAAAAAGTGCGTATTTCTTTTTTTTTGCCTGCGCATCATCACAAAAAATAAATCAAAAAATTTTTTGTCTCATCCAAAAAAAAACAAAAAATATCGAAAAAAAAATTTTTTTTTGGTTCCACCCATGATCTAGAGTGCTACTTCAGAACAGAACTGTATTGGGAAAACCAAAAATTGCAGTGCGGTGTTTCCGTACTTTTGAAATTCAAACGAAAATGGGAACAAATCTCTTCATTTCCCATGCTATTTCTTTCATTATCGTTCGAATCTTAAAAGTACGCAAACACCGCATTGCAATTTTTTTGTTTTCACAATATCGTCGGCCCGCCAAAATGGTCAAACGCGTTCCGCTGAACTCAACGCTATGCGATTTTCATTTTGGTTTCCAAATTATTTCATTTCACGTTCAATTTATACGTGAAATGAAATTATTTTGTGACCAAAATAAAAATCGCATACCGTTGAGTTCAGCGGAGCGCGTTTGGCCATTTTGGCGGGCCGACGATATTACCCTCGTCTCAGCTGATGCACATCCTTTATCAAAAAATGGGAAAAACTCACGATTAATCTCGGTGTCTCGCCACGAATTTGCCAAATTTGAATAAATGCCAAAATATGAGAGAGCGTGAGAAAGAGGGAGGGATTGTAAGAGCCCCGCCTCTTCCATTTACTCACTCCCCCAGTCCTTTTTAGAACAGTATTGACGTTTCGTTTTCAGAGTCATCATCGTCATGGTTTCGTTCGCGGTCACCCACTCACTCACCATCCCTACCCATCATTCTGTTATCCCGGGACATGCACTGGTCACACCCAACGGCGGCAACACACTCTCTCTCTGCGTCCTCTCAACAAGGCTCATGTTCACTGCGCTCGTCTGACCACTCTCTGATCACCGCACACTATCTCTCGCGGACCAGACTACGCGCAACAGCCAGCAGCAGGGACCACCGATGACCGTCTGACGTCTGTCGTCTCCTTGACGCCCACTATCTTGTGCCGACCAATCAGGATCGAGCTGCCGACCAATCAGCGCCCGCCAGGAACCTTCTGGAACGACCACGCCCATTCCGACGACTATAAAAGGCGACCTTTTTCCTCATTAGGTCAGTGGTCTCCGACCCGGGACCTGGCCCTAATCGCGTTTTGTCCCTTTCTTTCCCCTTGTTCCCCTTTGGACTTGTACTTGTTGTTCACCCGTAACTATACACCTTCTTGTGTATCCCCATTTTTATATTAATAAACTCTAAGTAAATCTCGACTACGTCTCAGGATCCCACAGATCCTTACTGGTAGACAGCGAGTGCAGACTCGGTGTTTAGTACCCGAGTCTGTCATCCACCGGTAGTTTAGTATTAGAGGGGGGCAAGTAACTTCCACCTAGTCTTTAGGGTTTCATTGTATTTTCTACACATATTAGGTGGCCAACTATTTGTGTAAGAATTTAGTTAGGTTGGGATAAAAGGGTTAGCGTCAGCGTACGTTGTAGGAGGTAAGGTCAAATTCGGGAGGGCTTCCCTATGCCACAATAGGTTTTGGTAGTTTTGTTGGTGTAATCTAGACGTCTAGCGGAGCCAGTTAGTAGGCTACTCCGTCTCCCCGTAGGTCTTTGCTTTATGTATCGTTTAAATCCGTTTTATTCGTTCGCCACTCGTGGGGAAGAATCCAGCAGCGTGGCTGGAGTTCTTCTAATGATTTGCAGAATCATCTAAAAAACTTCCAAGTGGACTTCTATCGCGCATCCCAAAGATGGCGAATACAGCGTGGACGACTGATAAGTGTCTACCACGCTTGACAGGTAGTGCTGCTGCAGCATTACCTAGCGGTGAGTTTTGTCAGGGTCTAGGGGCCACCGATAGCTCCGGCATACGTGCTGGGGCGGTGGGCTCGATGACGCCTCGACACACCAGAGAAAGAAGTGAGTTTATTATAACACCTACTGAGCACATCACGGCTGATGTTAGCAATAATGCTGAGGAACCCTCTGCCGCCGAGCAGTGTGGGTTGATTTCTGAAGAAAGAAAAAGTGATTCGGTCACTAGTAATCCAGTAAGAGGACGCCAAGTCCGGAACGTCATGAGCGACGTGGTACAGCCGCCTGCATCGGAGCAGCGCACATTAAACCCTGAGGTAAGGAGTGAACCAGGCACTACAAGCACGCAGAGCAATTCGGTCGTTGGACATCACGTTCCGCACGTGAATGTCGCAAATTTTAAGTCAAATGTGACGATTAATGCCTATTCAGGCGCGTTTTCAGAGAGTTTGACGAACTTCGTTCGCCAATTTAAAGACCACACGATGGCAGTTGACGCGGGTGCGTCGGAAGAGACAAAGAGGTATTCGTTTTTAACGTTCCTCACGGGCAACGCTCGGGACAGAGCAGAAGACTTCATGACAGGCAGACCAGAAGCAACAGTAGATGAGATCATTGGTGATCTCAAGGCAACATTCGAAAACGAGCTGACTGGACAACTCAGGGAGAAACAGTTCAGTAAGTGTCGGCAAGGACGGGGCGAACCCATCGAGGCGTACTACAATAGAGTACGTGCGCTCGCTTCACAGGCTTTTCGAGCAGAAGACCGAGCAACAATCGAGAAGAAGACACGAGATGCCTTCTTGGACGGACTTGAGGACTCAATCCGTTACAATGTCAAGGATAAGAATCCGAAGACGTGTCGGGCGGCTTTCGACGAAGCGCTCAGACAGGAGATCCTTCGAGATGATCGAGCCGCGGCACTGCAGTACCCGCAGTCGGCAGCAATCTTCGAAGAGATTCGCGTTCTCAACGAGAAATGGGACAACCAGAACACCCAGAGAAGGAAAAGGCCACAGCGCACGCAGCACAGGCCAGAAGGCACAGACAACCAATGGAAACCAAAATTCTTGGGTAAGTGTTTCTATTGCGGAATTTCAGGTCACATGGCGAGAAATTGTCAGAAGAAGCTGAACGCTTCCCCAGCAACGACAAACCGACGAGCGGTGCAGAACCATCAGCAACCGGCTCCGAGCCATGTGAATACAGCAAGGGTGGACGAAGACGTCCAATCCCAATTGGAAATGTACCGCAAGCAAGTAGCGGAGTTGCAACGTCTCAACACGGAACTACTGGCAGAACCGGGACGAGGACGCACGACTAGTTGTTTGTCGTGGCCAGCAACACAAGGAGGGTCGCCACCAGCAGCGACAACGGATAGAGTGAACTCGGCAAGATTGTCTTCGCCGCCACTCACAACTCAAATTCCGGTAAGAATTAACGGTTTTCCAGTGTTCGCACTTATCGACACCGGGTCAACAATTACCGTCGCCGGCCGAGCGTTTGCAACACGCATCGGCATCCCGTCGTTGTATCAAGCAAGTGCCACACATGCAGTTGGACTCGGAGGGAACGAAGTCCGCATGGCAGGAGCGGCTTTCGCCAACATTTGCGTTGGATCCAGGTCATTGGTCCATCGAATTCATTTCACGACGGGCGAATGCACGCCGCATGGAGCTAGAGATTATCACATCATCCTCGGTAACGATTTTCTTTCTCAGCTTCCAAGGTTTTATATCGACTACCAATCGGAAACATTTCACGTGGGTGAAGATGTTGTCCCCATAGGTAACCAACATAGGGCTCACACCCCAAAAGTTTTGGATATTAGGGTGTCGGAGGACACCATGGTGCCGGCGCAAAGTGAGAAAATTCTAGCGTGTCATAAGCTCTGGTCTACGGACGAGGGCGACAGGTTATACCTCGTAACTTCTCAACTTTTAACAGAAAAATCGCTGTTGACAGCACCAGTGCTGATTAATCTGAAGAATATTAAGATTCTTGTTACGAATCCGTCAGATTGTGACGTCTTTTTGAAGAAAGACACAAAGGCCGCAGAAGCCGTCGAAGTTTTCGAGGACGACAACAAGTTGCTGAATTTTTGACGCAGCTCATGCAGTGAACACCGTTTCCTTGGAGGAAGACCCGAAGTTCAGAATTTCGCTGGACAATGCAGTTTGTACAGAAGCACAGAAACAGGTACTTCGTAATTTATTTTCAGAGTTTCACGACGTTTTCTCGAAGAACGCGTACGATTTGGGTAGTTCGAAAACTGACCCAGTACACATTTACACCAGCACGGAGATTCCGGTCAGAGGAAGACCGTACCGAGTACCAGTAAAATATCAGGCCGAGCTTCAAAAGCACATTAATGGGCTGCTTCTTTCGGAAAGAATAACAGAATCCAACACTCCATGGATTAGCCCAATCGTACTTGTACCCAAAAAGAATGGTTCACTTCGCGTTTGTTTAGATTTCAGAAAGCTTAACGAAGTTACGGTTCCGGACAACTTTCCGTTACCAAGAATCGACTCTATTGTCGAAAAAGTAGGAAATTCAAAATATTTTTCGTCGCTAGATATGGCAAACGGTTACCTGCAGTTAAGATTAGACGAAGAATCTTCGTATAAATGTGGTTTTACCACGGAGGACAAGGTATACGCGTACACGCACCTACCGTTCGGACTGAAGTCAGCGGCTTCATATTTTCAAAGAGCACTACGTACAGTTCTCGCAGGTCTTGAAAAAGACGTTCTGGTTTATATTGACGACGTCTTAATATTTAGTAAGACATTCGAGTGTCATGTAGCAACACTGAAGAAGGTTTTGACACGCTTCCGAGCGTATAACCTGAAGGCGTCACCCGCAAAATGTGAGTTTGTTAAGAAATCAATAACATTTCTAGGACATGAAATCAATGAGGCAAGCTACTCTCCTAACGAAGCCAACCTCAATACGATTAAGCAGTTGCCAACCCCGAAGGACGCAAAAGGCGTTCTCAGATTCTTAGGAATGGCCGGATTTTTCAGAAAGTTCATCAGCAATTTTTCAAACATTGCTGAACCCCTGACGAGACTCAACAAGAAGGACGTGCCATTCGAGTGGACGTCACAGCAACAAGAAGCGTTTGACACCTTGAAGAATTTGCTCGCAAGTAAGCCGATCTTGACTTTTCCTAATTACGAAAAGGAATTTCACATATTTACTGACGCCAGCGCAGTAGCACAGGGAGCAATGTTGGCTCAAACCACAGATGACGCCAATCAGTATCAAGTGGTAGCGTATGCAAGTAGAACCCTCTCCGACACGGAGACTAGGTACCCAGCCATACAGATAGAGTTAGGGGCAATAATTTTCGCGCTCAGACATTTTAAGCCGTACGTTTATATGTCTAAAATCATACTCCACACGGATCATCGCCCTCTAAAGTACATTCTAGCTAAGCAAAAGGTACACGAGCGAGTAGCTCGTTGGCTAATAGAATTACAGCAGTACGATATCGAGATCAGACATATCGACGGCAAACGGAACACAGTCGCCGATTGCCTCTCTCGTGCGAAAGACGAAATCGCACCTCTGCCGGAGGAAGAACTCCAGGACATCGTCGAATTTCCAGTGTGCATGGCCGTGGGAAGTTCGAGAAACCGAGTGCCAAGCCGTTTCACCCAAGCTGGAACACAGAAACCGATAGACATTGCACTCGAGCAGGACAAGGACAAGGACATCGGTGTCATCAAGCGTTTCCTCGAGAAACCAACGTCTCCAATCGATGATATTTCGTCACAATGGGTGCCATTTTTGGAACGGATCAGTACATCCGACAAAGGCGTTTTGACGGTACAGTTTTCTGGCGAACCCGCCAGGGTAGCCATTCCGGTAAGCATTCAGCCTCTCGTTTTCGAGTCCTTTCATAATAGCCTGTTAGGAGGCGGACATTTCAGTTGGAGAAAAACCCTCCATAAAGCTAGCAGGAAGTACTTCTGGCCGTCCATGCGCCCAGATTTTCTCAAATGGACTCTGGAATGCACCAAATGTCAACAAAAACGCAACCCGCACCCGTCTCAACGAGAGCTGCAAAAAGTCGTGGTCACCTCCCAGGTATTCGAGACGGTAGGAGTTGATCTTACCGGTCCGCTGAGGACATCGACCAAAGGTAACAAGTATTACATTAACATGATTTGTTGGTTCTCCAAGTTTGTTATATCCGTCCCGTTACCAGACGCGACATGCGAAACAACATCTAGGGCAATTTTAGACGAGTTAGTACTAAAGTTCGGTACACCAAATCAGATTGTTTCAGACAACGGTCCAGCTTTTACAGCAGCGGCTTTCAAGCAGTTCTGCGAACTCTTGGAAATAGGCCACCACAGGGCAATCCCGCATCACAGTCGCGGAAACGGAGCCACGGAGAGGACGTTTCGGACGTTTCACTCCGTCATCGCGAAGCACGTCAACAACACGCACACGGACTGGGATTCGGTGTTACAGTTTGCGACGTTTTGCTACAACACAACAGTGCACAAAACGACGGGAGAAACGCCATTCTTCCTCGTGTTCGGACGGGATCCGACGCTCACGATCGATAGGATTATTGATCCAGCCCCGAAGTCGTGCAAAACGGACATCGCACTCTTTAAGGAATCACTAACGACGGTGCTCCAAGAAGCTTGGGAAGATGCAGCGATTCGTTCGAGGAAGGCCCAGGAAGAATACCAGAAGGTCGCTAACCAAGGGGCGAAAGGTTCGAACATCCGTGCAGGCGATCGCGTCATGTACCGCGATTATTCGAACCACAAGGGACACTCTCGGAAGCTCACGCTTCCGTGGACAGGTGATTATAGAGTAATTGCAGTTAACCACCCACTAGCGACAATTCGCGAAACAAAGAACCGTGGGAAACCGGCCAGAACAGTGCATTTGGACCAAATTAAGAGGTTCTGGGCCACCGAAGACGATGACGCACGAAGTATCACATCCCAGTCTGAAGCAGAAGATTCTGCCGAAGCTTCGGAGGTCGAAATTCCATCGACACCAGCACGCCCGGTTACGCCGGACCCGCAACGTCCCGTAACGGTACAATCGGATGATCATCGTCGATATCCAGCACGCCAACATCGGCGTCCAGCTAAGTTCCAAGATTAGGACAAGTAATGTTTAACCCCTGTAGTTACCACAAGTTTTCATGGCAAAATTCTATCCAAAAAGCCATTTTTAGCAATAAGTTTAAAGGGGCATACGCAAAAGTTTTCGGGTTACGGTATTAAAGGCGCATACCAGTCGGCGACCAGCGGGGTCCCGCCACGACAGCGCGCACCGCCCGTGGAGAGAGCTAACAGGTAAACAAGCAGTAGCTTTTTAGGAACTCCGTCTGTTTTCATTCTTTTTGCGAATATTTTTCGCAAAATTTTGTGGTTTTGTGGTTTTAACTGTGCATTATTATGCACACGTTAGGTATACCAGGCGTGACCACCTCGGTCACTCGTTTATTCTGCGTTTCCGTCGTAAAATAATTTTTCCCCGTCGTTCAAAAAATTATTACAGAACTTGGATACGCAACAGCAAGCAGGTCTGAGCCCCCGCAACCAATGTCAAAGAAGTCAAAGAAGAGACAGGCGACTTCGTCGCCGGGACCGTCGGAGATGGCCGACGAGAGGGCCCCAGGCTCGAAGGAGCCCAGCCCATCCACCGCCAAGAAGGAGGATCCCCAGGACGCGAGTGAGCAGTCGAGGACAGGTGAGTCTTTTGCTATCGTCACTCCGTCCGCGGCCGCGTCGCCAGCCAGTAGATTCGGCCTACGGGCTGAGTCGGCTGATGGCGCGGACAGTGCCATGGAAGTTGACGATTTTAGCGTCGCTCAGTCGGGGGATCCGGCACCGGTCATTGGGTCTGGCCCACGGGCTAGGCCGACCGGCGGCGGTATCGTCCCGATTGAGGCCGACGACGCCAAAAATTTGGGTCTAGAAATACTTAATCCACCACCAGTCATAAATGAAGAGGAACTCCTCAACCCACTTATTGAAGAGGCAGAGATGCTCGATCAAGGTATCGAGATGCCAGTAATCCAGCTCGACGAGCTAGAATTACTCGGCGAAGAGGCAGCACCACCAGCGCAGCAGAACCCTGCTCCAGAAGCAGAAATTCAGCGTCAACCAGTTCAGGTTCCGCAGATACCTCCAAACTTTCCTCTCCCTGAGTACCAGGAAGTACACCCATACGCGGAATTTTACGGCATGGAATACAACGAAGAACTGCCGAAACACCCGACAGCCAAGGCAGTAGCAACGCTGACTCTTCAGCAAGTGCAGAAAGTACGCAACGGGACGATTCTATACATCACGGCGCCGGACATCGTTATAGCGAGACCGGACCGATCGGAAGCCACAGCACCAACGAAATTCCTCACGTCACCTGACTCGGAAATGGACCTTTTCTACGCGGTGATCGTGAAAAATTATGGCGGATATTTGATCGCAACACCGGCTGTTCGAGAATATTGCGCCAACGACCGCGGCGACCTATATACACTCATCGTCAATGAGTACAGCTACGATTTCCTAACGGAATCGTACACGAAGATTACCGGCCTCCACATCGGAGACGTTATAACAATAAGAAGCCTGTTCAGGAGACAGTCAATGACAGCTGCACAGTGGACGCCTACGCCGCTGACCAGTGAGACGGCGACAAATTCGTTCTTTGTCGTGCAGAGCTTCGCAGTCTTGGAAAAACACATCACCCCACCACAACCGGTTACAATGTCGAGGACATTCAGGCAGGGACACAAGATTCCACTCGTGGTATTCGGAATCACCAGCATCGTCTTGGTGAAGGCACCAACCTTGCGCAGGCAAGGTCGAGGTCAATTGTTTGCCACCGTTTTCGTACCGGAAGTTCAACCAGGCCAACTCCTACGCAAGATCAGAGCTGGAGCAGCGAAGGCAGAAGTACTACACCGCACAGCGACGGTCGGATGTCAATGGCAACTAAGCCCAGTGCTTTTGGATTTCGTGCCGGGCCAACCAAATGTCATCAGGGACCTCCAAATCGCGCCGATGTCCTTCTCACATGGCTTGGAGGAAAGAGTCGAGACATACGCACAAGCGTATGCAGCCACGTATGGAGTCTACGGCATGGTGGCCATGGAATCGAAGAGGACAGACCTCAGGTACTTCCACGCCGATTTCATCGACGTCCAGACGACCAGCAGACGAGGAACGATCTGCCGGTTCCTGTTGCACACCGACGAGCAAACAACACACAACAAGTTTTGGAGAAAGGGTACACCTTTGGCGGTCGAGTTACCCAACGGTGAGTGTTTGCGAATGACGGTGACCGTAGCCGAGCAAGAGCTTAGGCGTACGCGCTTAGGCGCTCGATTGCAATCACCGTTAATTGATTTTTCAAACGTTGAAACAGTTGTTATCCGTCAAAGACCGACAGAAAGGGGAGACATGGCACGTCTCGCCCCGAGGCTAAAATTCATTCCAGATGTCTCCACGGAGAACAATGCAATGCGCACACTAGCAGTCATTAGTGGAGCAGGCTCTTTGCCAGAGATTGAGCCGTTTCCAGTCCAACAAGACAACTTGACGTTCGAGGGATTCACTCTGTCAGAGCAACAAGCGAGAATTATCGGTACGCTGTCGTTCAACAATTTCACAGCGCTGACAGTGAACTGTGGACCAGGCACCGGAAAGACTACCACACTCGTCCTATCCGTCCTATCTCGAATGGAGAACACGGAATCCATCAGCCTGATGACAGCCATGTCGAACGGAGCAGTCGCCGCTGCCGCCGAAAAACTTATCGACGTAGACAAGAAAAGGCGATGCAAAGCGGTAAGATTTATTTCAAATCAAAACTTTTTGTCGGTAGAAAAGGAACACCGCACGGCGATAGACTTCCCTATCATCTGGCCAGATTTTCTTCTCAACCTGGTCAGACGCTTCGATCAGCGACACGAGCCACTCTACCCCGACATTGTGGACGCGACCATCTACTTGTGCCGATTCGGAAGACTGATTAGAAAGTCGTTGCGACGCGCGGACCTTCGAACCGCAGCAAATGAGCAACCAGTTAAGAGTTTGGTTCCACTTTTCTTGGACCTTTTCAATCCAGCTTTTATCCTGGGCACATGCGCGTCCGTGCGCAGTTTCTTTAATAAACCGGGCATGAACCGATTTACAGACAAGGTAGACCTCATGTTGCTGGACGAGGCGTCGCAGCTGCCGAGGTATGCGTTCATCGCCGTTTGTCATACCTTCCCGAAGGCAAGACCGGTGCTCATCGGCGACGTGCATCAGCTGCCACCATATGAAGACCCGGATATGCCGGAAGACCTTAGCCGCTACGCGGTGGGAAGCGTATTGCAGGACGCATCAGCATTCGGACGCTGCCCCATGCTACCACTGCTCCGAGTGCACCGATGCCCGAAAGCTATTACCGAACTCTTGGGCGCCACATTCTACGAAGGTGAACTGGTCGCGGTAAAATCAGAGGCGGAGTCGATGTTCGAGCTCCGATCTTTGTGTCTACCGTACACCCACCCACTCGTATTTGTCCACCACAATTATCCTCACCGACGGGAGGACACGTCCCTGGTGAACGAGCAAGAGGTGGAGGACGCGATCGAATTCGCGAAGGGTCTCCAGAAGGCCAGAGAAGGTTGCTCCGTGGCAATCCTGTGCTTCTACAAAGGAACTGTGGATTACGCGTCGCGCAGGGCGTTCGGCGAGGTGACAGTACTCACCGTCGACTCATCGCAAGGCCGAGAGTTCGACTATGTGATAATCCTCACCAGCCGAACGTCAGGTTCCTCAGCGTTCCTCGACAACCGTCAGCGCATCAACGTTGCATTAAGTAGAACCCGCGAAGCGTGCATCGTCCTCGCTCAAGTTAAGTATCTGAGGAGCACGGCTAATTGGGCCAAACTCCTCAGAGGGGTCCCAGAATCGCAGTTCGTCAATCTCTGAGGCGCTAGCTCTTTGCGTTTAGCACCGGAGGATTCGGGACGAATCTCGTCGAAGGGGGGAGATGTAAGAGCCCCGCCTCTTCCATTTACTCACTCCCCCAGTCCTTTTTAGAACAGTATTGACGTTTCGTTTTCAGAGTCATCATCGTCATGGTTTCGTTCGCGGTCACCCACTCACTCACCATCCCTACCCATCATTCTGTTATCCCGGGACATGCACTGGTCACACCCAACGGCGGCAACACACTCTCTCTCTGCGTCCTCTCAACAAGGCTCATGTTCACTGCGCTCGTCTGACCACTCTCTGATCACCGCACACTATCTCTCGCGGACCAGACTACGCGCAACAGCCAGCAGCAGGGACCACCGATGACCGTCTGACGTCTGTCGTCTCCTTGACGCCCACTATCTTGTGCCGACCAATCAGGATCGAGCTGCCGACCAATCAGCGCCCGCCAGGAACCTTCTGGAACGACCACGCCCATTCCGACGACTATAAAAGGCGACCTTTTTCCTCATTAGGTCAGTGGTCTCCGACCCGGGACCTGGCCCTAATCGCGTTTTGTCCCTTTCTTTCCCCTTGTTCCCCTTTGGACTTGTACTTGTTGTTCACCCGTAACTATACACCTTCTTGTGTATCCCCATTTTTATATTAATAAACTCTAAGTAAATCTCGACTACGTCTCAGGATCCCACAGATCCTTACTGGATGAATAAGGGTGAGCAATGTGGTCTCTTGCTTTCGCTCACTCTCTCTCTTTGAATGTGTTACGGTCGCACTTGATTCAACTGTGTTATTTTTTCCATTTTTTCAAAATTGATGTGCATTAGCTGAGACGAGAGTAATAGCGACAGTTATATTCTGAAGGAGCACCACATCTAACATGAGTATGAAAAACGTGCAAATTTCAAAAAACTATTTATTTAATTGTGTTCTATTGTCCATTCGCGAAAAAAGCAAGTGCGCTCCACGAAACTTAGTACTTCGTGGATTTCATTTTCTTCGCCAAATTATTTCAATTCACGTGTAAATTCAACGTTAAGTGAAATAATTTGGTGATGAAAATGAAATCCACGAAGTACTAAGTTTTGTGGAGCGCACTTGCTTTCTTCGCGAATGGACAATACGTCTGAATATTAAAACCTTCCCAAATTTTCTTCTTGAAATTCAACGTTTGTTTAAAGGTGGGGGAGTTTCATAACTTTCACTGCATTATTCAGAAACGTTAATGTAAGTGGAAAATATAATGATTATATGCAATTGTTTCTAGTTGTAAACCGAAAATAATTTTGTTGTATCCTCAGAACTGAGCTTTCCATCTCGGGCGGGAAAAGCACCCCGAAAACACCCTACCCCCGTCCGGAGGTCGGGCACCCACGGGGTGTTGAGAGGTACATGAAAATTAAAATTTAAATTTCGCGGGAAAGTTGCCACGTCACTCGAGAAAAAATTGCGCGAAATGGCGTATTCAAAACGTCGTTACTGCGGCGCCGCAGCAATTTTATTAATTTTTTTTTTCTTGTGGGTTCATATATTTTGCATGATTCTAAATATTTAAACGATATTTACCAATTTATTTTATGCAGAAATCGTATTCCGCCAGCGCCTCGTTTTTGAAAATCCAAACTGTTTCAAATCTGTAACAACCGCGTTTCCTCAAATCTATGTGAGCAGTGGAGCGCATTTTCACGATGTACTCTTCAACACGCCGTGGGCACCCTACGCCCGCCCGCTTCGCCCTGTTCGCGAATATACGTGGCGGTGTTTTGATAGACCGCCACGTTGCATGGCACGTAATACACGTAATCCAATTTTTGATTTTCTTTTTTAATTTTGAATGATATTTAACATGATTTTTATTGTTTTTTTTTGTGAGTTCAGCTGCCAAAAGTGTGTTTAGGATGTCGAATATGATCAAATGCCATCACTAATTATATTTTACTTCAGGAATTTCGTACCATCACGCGGAAAGCGGGAATTTCAGAACTTTATGTAAACACGATTTTAAAGCTGCGTGAGTTTAAGCCTTTTCAACGCAAATCTTTAACATTTTTGACTTTTCAGTGATCCACGCATGGAATTAGACGATTTTATGATGCCGTGCGGTGAAACTCTTCGCTGAAATGTTGAGAAGCGTGCTGTCAATGTATTATTACTTCATGTTTATGGCTTCGAGAGATGCGAAAAGAGCTCAAGTTGCTGTGAAACTGATTGTCGAAGGTGCGGGAAAGGTTGGATTGGATGAAAGCAAATTGATGGGCATATATTGTAAACATTGGAAAACATTTTCGATCAGGTATGAGATTATATTCTTATTCATCTGATTTAAAAATGTTCAGCTTCCATGTGTGCGTACTAATTCTGAATTTGTTGGAAGGGGTGAAAAGATTTTTCGACGAAGACGAAATAGCTCTGCTTGATAAGACGTCCGATCTTTCCGATCTTTGTGGTTCTATTTCTGCCCGTCTTCGTCGAATAAAAATGAGAATGCACCGCTTAAGCAACAAACTGCGTCCTCGTAGAGCTGCTCTACTGTCCGCTCCATTTTCGCAGTGTTCGAAAAACCGTTAAAAGAGTTAAAGAAGACCGAAGCTAAACTTCACGATGTAGCTCCGTTGATGTGCAGTTTGAAGAAGATGTTTGCCTCTAAAAAAGACGACTCTACCAACGACTACGTAAGTTGTCAACCGGTTATCCTACTGTCTCGGTTATAAGAGAAATAATTTTCTAGACAGTGAGAGTGATTTGCAAATCAGCTCGTGTCAGACTGTAACACTATATAAATACAACTGTTACAAAAGTAAATACATCTGATGACAATTTTCTCTGTCCTAAACTGCGTTATCTATCCGCATTCGATAGTCAACTGAAGGAGGAGATTTTCGAGTATGTTTTGGAAGAGATGAAGAATTTGGATTTACCAGCTAAACAACCTGAGGCTAATTTGACGGACCACCTCGATCCAATGTATTCAACTCAGCCCGCAAACCTAATATTTACAATTTTCTATGTATTTTAGATTCAATAGCATATACGACCCGGTGACGTCTGAGCCTGACGAAGTGTGCTAATTCTCAACTTATAGATCAATAATTAGTTCAAACATTGATCTAGCCATGATTTAGCCGGTTCTTATTGCAGAAATGGAATCAGCATAGTCGAAAGCACCTATGCTGAAATTTCGGGAAATTCTAGATTAGGAGGAATCAAACACTTTCCTTGTTAGATATGAACTCGTTTTGGAGTTTATATGCTGCACGATTCCCTTGATTACAGAAATTAGCTGCCCGAGTATTCTGCATAGTCGCCAGTGAGACAGTTTGTGAACGCGCGTTCTCACATCTGAAAAATGTATTCCAACCAGATAGATGGAAAACTGATCCGATTCTAGTAGAGAAGTTGATGATCTCGTATTTATTCTTAAACGAATACTCCTAGTTCTTTTTTCCGTGTTATTTTATGTCGACTAATAAAATATATATTTTTTTTGAAACAAATAAAGAACATTTCACGCGGGTTTTTTTGTCGCACGGGCTTCGGACGGCCCCTCGCTAGGGTGAGTCGGGCGGGCAAAAATTGCCCGACGTGAAAAGCCTACTCAGAACTATTGTACCTAAGGATTAGTGTCCCCCGGAATCCCTATATTTGTACTCCACAATCATTTGTACCCCTGGTGCCCACCAATTATTGTGACCCCCGAATTAAATGATTAATTTTTCAGACAAAAGAGTTTGTCGGTCATTGCCAGGGGCTTGCAGTGCGTTGTCTGGTGTATGCCGCAGGACTGCGCGTAACAATTATTTTTTACGGATTTGATTTCGCCCGGTATGTCTATGAAGAGAAATTGAAAAACATTATGAGACTCTGAGTAGCAGAGGAATTCCGACTTCCAACTTCCGACTTCCGTTTTAGAAAATTTCACTTCCAGGCAACTAGAAAAAACGTAGATTTTCACACAATGTGAAAAGTACGATTCGAGAGGGTGTAATTGGCGTGAGATGTTCTGTTTGCAGGCCCTAAATGTTGTTTTGTTAAAATACACTGTTTAGTTCCGTTTTTTTCCAAATTTTTTAATGTTAACTTCCGACTTCCGACTTTTGACTTCCGGCTTCCGACTTCCGTATAAATATATTCAATTCCGACTTCCATTTTAAAAATTTCACTTCCATGCAACTCTGCTGAGTAGGCCCCAATGGCGGACCGAAGTTCGTTTTTCACCAAGACAACGATCCCAAGCACACCTCGAAGCAGGTCAAAAAAAAAAATGTATCTTGGAGCATCTCGAGGGACAAGTTAGAGAAATCCGTGCATCGGATGCGACTCGGAGCGAAGAAGAGTTGGGTAGGAACTGATCAAGAATGAGAGCAAAAAAAGGGTGGAGTAGAAGTGATAAAGAATCTTGGTGACGTCCGTTCAGCAGTAGTTATAAAGTGATTGCGGTTGTTTTGGTTATCGACTGTTTTGAAAACTTGAAGCAATTTTGTATGTTATCAGCGTAGGGATACATGGTAAATGTTTAGTTCAACTTGAAATCAGGTTTTTCGAAGCTTTAAAAGTTGAAAATCAGTAATTTTGCTCTTCGGCAATCGCAGCTGGAACAGAACGATAATTCTTGCAAACCAATCATAGTGCAAATTTCATGTTTTTTTTTTTAATTTTCCTTTGTTCTGGCACCTGAAAATTTAAAAGGCTGAAGTTTGGGAAGGGGGCGGAGCCTAAATTTGAAGTTCAGGAGGGCACGGTGTCCAGGATTTGAAATGTGGGCGGAGCCTAATTTGCTGGCGCGTCAGCAAACTTCCATAGCGCACTTTCGGTGCTTGCGCATTTTTCGACTCGCATTTTTTTTATTGATTTTATTGTTTTTCTTTCAGTAAAACCTGTTTTTCTTTGTAAAATGTATGTATTGTATCTTTTAATACAATAAAATTGCCCAAACTTTGCTTTTCGTAAAGATTTATCCTGCAAAAACACCAAAAAACTCAAAACGAATATTTCAAAATGGTGGCTGAACCAAATTCGACGTTCTTAGGCTTAAAAAATTTCTAAAGACCTCAGCTATAATTCCGTTGGAGCACATGTGGGAAAAAATTAAGAATTTATGCTTTTTTTCCCGAAAAACATAAAAAATGCCTCAAAATTTGAATTTCGCGCAAAAAAATCCAGTGGGGCGCGTTTGCTCGGCTCCGCCCACATTTCAAATCCTGGACACCGTGGAGGGGACAATTTTTTAAACAATAATAACTGATTTCCAGGGTTCATCTAATAATGTTTCAATAAATTTGTCAACTCGGAAGCCGCGTGACGGCGGAAACCATTTTTAATGTTCACGTGGTTTTCGAGGTGACAACTTTTAAAAACCAGTAATACTAGTCTTATGTTTTAGTTGCTAATCTTTTAGTGTCATGATAAAATGAAAACAAAAAAGAATATTGAATCTATATTATTTCCGAACTTTTTTTCGAAAACGAAAGTCGTAAAGGAATTTCCCCGAATAATTTTTGGAAAAAAATTCCGTTTCCGACTGACCGTTTCCGCACAAGCCTGATCCACACCTTTCTGGACTCCATGCCAATAAGATGACATGCGGTCATTGATGCAAAAGGTTACCCAAAAAGTATTTTATAGTTGGGTCCAAAAAAACGTTTACTAATACTTCCATTGGGAGGCAGTAGTGGGGTAGAAGGCAATTCTGGTAAATTCATTTATTTATTTATTCACTGAAGGGCGGTTGCCTCTATTATGGATTCGTGAATTAGCGATAAAACGCGGTGAATTGTGGGGCAAAAGTTGGCTGGTCTCGCCACGATTTTGACAGACTACGGTTAGCGCGAAAATATTTTTTTAAATCCTTTTTTTTTTTAATTAAAACGCATTTTCATAGTTTTTTCTCAACAAAATAAGTTTTTGAATTGAAATTACTCATTCCAGGTTACACAAAAAATTTTAATAGTGAAAAAATGCTAGTCAAAAGGCAAAAAATCGCGTTTTTATTTAAAACAAAAGAAGAAAAAATATTTTTCGCGCTAACCGTAGTCTGTCATAATCGTGGCGAGACCAGCCAACTTTTGCCCCACAATTCACCGCGTTTTATCGCTAATTCACGAATCCATAATAACACAATGTAGTCACCGGTTAAATAGTTACATATAATGATCGAGAAATATTAAAATTTTGTCCCGCTTTTTCAAGGGGACTCCAAAAATTGTCTTTAATACTCAATATTTGCTCCTTTGCACGGAAATCTTTAGTAAAAGGCGAAAGATTTTCACGGTCAAATGCAGAGGAACCAGAGTTAATTTGCTGGACGAGTGGTTCCTAGATGTAGCTGGGTGTGTCCCGACACCTCGCGGGTCTCGCCCATTGCTACAAACAGCGTGTTGAGGAGTAGCAGAGGAGGTCGTTTCTCGGCCAATTATTATGTGGGGGTTTTGTAGTTTGGGGTACAAGAATCCTTCGGTACAATAATTCTGAGGGTACAATTGTTACTGTGTTTTCAATCGAGTTGATACGTCAAAACGTGAAACTCCGCCCACTTTTTTCACGCGAACATTAAATTTTAGTGCATTTGGAATTTTTGCTTGAAAAAAGTGAACGAGGTTTCACGTGTCGCAACTCAATTTAAAACACAATACAACCATTAATGTACCTATTTAGCACAGGAAAAAACCCATTTTCGTGGTTTTTTCCTTCGGCTAGTTGTTTACGTAAAAAAACCTCCGACTACTGTAGTTCTTTGTCGTTTTTCCTCAATTCTGCATAGGAAGAAAATCACGAAAAACGGTGTATTTCCTATGCTGACCTAGGTCAATAATCATTCGTGTTTTCCGCCGGTTTTGTTAGTGTCTCCTTTTTTGACCAGTACTGTATAAAACCTACTTGGCACATCCCAAAACACTACCAAGTGCGGCAGTCGGAACCCGTGAGATGTCGGGACACCCCCAGCTACAACTAGCAACTATTTGGGCAACAAATTAACTCTGGTTCCTCTGCATTTGACCGTGAAAATCTTTCGCCTTTTACTAAAGATTTCCGTGCAAAGGAGCAAATATTGAGTATTAAAGACAATTTTTGGAGTCCCCTTGAAAAAGCGGGACAAAATACTTTATGAACCTCTGGCCGTATTCATGAACGTTTACCGTACGGTAAATGAAAATGGTAAATGATTTTCCGAAAGGGAACATACGTTTTCGAAGTGTTCACTGAATCAATTACACTATAAATTTTCCGTAAGCGTCTTTATGGCTATGGAAAATTGTATTTACTGTCAGGAGAATAATTTATCTTTTTCCTTTACCGTGTGGTAAACGTTCATGAATACGGCCTCTGGAATGGTATTGCAACGAGTTTGAAAATCGTGCAAATATCAACGAAACTATTGATGACTTTCCCAAATTTCCCGTAGGGGCGGAGTTTCTCAACTTCCAATCCATTCTTCAGAGTCACTGAAGTTCAGACCCTCTGAATCTGATAAAGTTATTTAAACTGGAAAGTATAGTGATAATATTCAGTTTCCCGAACAGTTGGAATAATTTTGTATCTTTTTGAAAAGTGTTCTTCAATCTTTCCCCTCTAATCTTTAATGCGTTGTTTATTTTTATTTTTCTTTGCAACATCTTTTCAATAAATACGTATTGGTAAACACAAAGTTGCCAAACCGTAGTTGAAGACCCAAACTTTTGTGCCAAATCATCACTGTCCGCGTGTCTGCGTCTCCTCCAAACGCATCGCTCTCGTCGCTCCGCTAAAGTTCGTTTCAACTTTTTTTTTCCTCTCTCTCTCCCGTACGTTTATTTATTTATCATCAAAAAGGCGTCGATTACAAAGATTCTAGAAACTCGTGTGTTCTTTTATCAGCCCTAAACACAAAATCGTTATCAGCAGCACACATCATTCTGATAAAAGTTCTGTAATGTTTGTGGCCCACGTGGCCTTTCGCGACCGACCAAAATCTAGCCGCGTTGACTTCTCGAGACGACGATCTTATCTGCAAGGTTAGCAGCAAAAAGTGACTTGCGTAAATATATCCCTTTTCGGGACAAAAAGATCTTTCCGCTGCGCGATTTTTATCGAATATGACCCAAAGAGGTGCACTTTGATCAAGCGATCACGCCATCCACTCTTTTTTTTTTTTTTCGATTGTTTATTGTTTTTGCTTTGTTTTCCAACCAAATTTTGCATCATACCGTAATATATTTAAAGGCGCATGTCAGAAAATTTTTTGTCAAATTTTTTTTGTTGTTGAAATTTTAGCCAATTTCTTCGGGAATCGCTGCTTATTGGTCTTTTTTTGTTCGAATATAAATAAATGCTAATTTTTAGTGTTCTTTTCGTATCTGTGTACACTATTTTCACTCAAAAATAGTACAATTTGCAGGGAAACATGCAAGAAAATGTTTCTACAGTAAGAAAAATGTTAAAGGCGCATACCTGAAAAAGTTTATAATTTTTCTGGGTTTTACGGGGTTTCAAGCTAATTTCTGTATTTTTTAATTGAATATCTGTTCAAATAATAAAATAAATAACACAAATAAAGCAAATGTTTTTTAACATTACGAATGCGCTATGCGCCTAAAAATTTCAGGCCCATTTTCAGCCGAAAATCTGTCACAAAACGTTCAATTTTACGCACGAAACTCACGCGATCGAAAAAAAGTGATTACTGATAAGATAATGCGGGAAAATGGCATGACCAGAGTTCAAACAATCGCACATTTTCGCCTAACCGTTCTTTGCTTTCCCTCGCCGCTCGTGGAGCACAAAAAGAGCAGGAAAGAGCACGAAACATTGAGAAAATTAGACGTAAAAAGGAATGCGCCGCCCGTTTCAATTATTTTCTTCATTCCATTCTTCCTTCTTCCGTTTCATTGATCTTCTCCCTTCGTCTTCTTCTTCTTTTTCTCGCATCCATCCCAATCAATCTAAAGAAATAAATATCCACCAGAAAGAGAGTTTCGACCTTGTCCTCTTCTTTTTCTTCGTTTTTCTCGTTCTCTCTCTCCGTTTTGATCGCTCTCCCGACAATTCCGTACCCTCTCCGCTCAATTGCACCGCCCATTTGATGTGACCGTGTAGTCTGGACACAGTTCTTTTTGCCATTTGTGTACGCGTACGCGTACGCTTTTCTCGGTCGCTTATAGTAAGCGCATTATTCTTTTCCGTGATTTTCTTTCTGGAAAAACTTGGATAATTTACATTCCCGCGTGTTAACCTTTGTGCACTTTGCCGTGCCGGTTATCGCAGACAATGCACTTTTTTTCACGCGCGCGCCTAAAAAAAAAACACCGCCTGCATTTTTATTATTGCAAAGTTTTTCAATCTATCGATCTATTTACGATCAAAGAATCCGCGCCAAAAAATTCTGAAAGATGCGACCGTTCCTCGTGTGCTCGTCACTTGCCCGACACGTTTTCAGGTTTCATTTTTTATCATTCTTTCAAAGATCTTCAATTTTCCTTCGCTCCTATATTTAAAAAAAAATTGCCTTAATTTCAGAGGGTTCACAACTACTACTAACAGCAGAATGGCGGCTCAAAAGATTCAGGGAGGAGATATTGTCGAGATGCAAGGAGACGAGATGACTAGAATCATCTGGGATCTTATCAAGGAGAAGCTGATCCTTCCGTACGTCGATCTCAACCTGCACTTTTTCGATCTCGGAATCGAGCACCGTGACGCCACTGACGATCAGGGTACGTTGTTGACAATCTCCTCCATTTGATAATTTCCCGTTTTCAGTGACTATCGATGCCGCCAACGCCACCCTCAAGTACAACGTCGCCGTCAAATGCGCCACGATCACTCCAGATGAGGCTCGCGTCGAAGAGTTCAAGCTCAAGAAGATGTGGAAGTCGCCAAACGGAACCATCCGTAACATCCTCGGAGGAACCGTCTTCCGTGAGCCAATCATTGTGAAGAATGTGCCACGTCTCGTCAACACGTGGTCTAAGCCAATCATCATTGGACGTCACGCTCACGCCGATCAGTATAAGGCCACCGATTTCGTGGTTCCAGGAGCTGGAAAGCTCGAGATCAAGTTTGTCTCCGCTGACGGAACCCAGACAATCCAAGAGACTGTCTTTGACTTCAAGGGACCAGGAGTCTCCCTCTCCATGTACAACACTGACGACTCGATCCGCGATTTCGCCCACGCCTCGTTCAAATACGCGCTCCAACGCAAATTCCCACTCTACCTCTCCACCAAAAACACCATCTTGAAGAAGTACGACGGACGATTCAAGGACATCTTCGCCGAGATCTACGTCGAGTACGAGGCAGACTTCAAGGCGGCCGGCATCTGGTACGAGCACCGTCTCATCGACGACATGGTCGCTCAGGCCATGAAGAGCGACGGAGGATTCGTGTGGGCTTGCAAGAACTACGACGGAGACGTTCAGTCGGACTCGGTTGCTCAGGGATACGGATCTCTTGGTCTGATGACCTCGGTGCTCGTGTGCCCAGACGGAAAGACTGTTGAGGCTGAGGCCGCTCACGGAACTGTCACCCGTCATTACAGACAACATCAGAAGGGACAGGAGACTTCGACGAACCCAATTGGTAAGTTTGTGAAGTCATGATGACAAACATTTCATTATCATCTGTAATCAGTAAAAATGAGGGGTGAGGGAGAGGGGAAGTGTTATCAGGTTACTCTGAATTGCCGACTGTGAGAAATTTATGATTTTTTGGACACTTTCTCTTAAAGAGTGTAATTTTGGAGCGCCATTGTTAAAATAAGCGCATAATTTCACTGAAGTATTGACATTTTAGAGCATCGTCGTGAAAAATAAGTTTAACAATAAAAAATTTCGCTATATACATAAATAAGCGGCATTTTGGAGTCTCGTTTAAAAAAAATATTTGGCAGGTACTTTTCAAAAATCGGAATTATGGGTCTTGGTGTGAAAAGTAACAGCAAATTCCAAAATTTATCTGAAAACTCAAAAAAAAATCCGCCATTTCACTATTGCCGACCCGCCGCGGGCGAAGCAAGTGTGCTCCGCCGCACTCAGTACTTTACAAATTTAATTATTGTTGTCAAATTGAGTGTTTTTACATGTTTTTCCTCACAAAAATAGTTTTAATCGCTAAAACTTTCAAAATTTAATGACAATTGCTGCGAATTTGATAAATTTTTAGCGATTGAAAAGATTTTTGCGAGGAAAATCGTGTAAAAAACCCAGGTCTTGAGTGATAACCAACGGAAAAATTCAATTTGCCGACGAAAACGAAATCTGTAAAGTTCTGTGTGCAGTAGAGCGCACTTACTTCGCCCGCTAGCCAGAAATAGTAAAATGCGGGATTACTATTTTTTCAGAAATGAGGTTTTTCAGGGGTGAAATTCGCAAAGCACTAAGTTCGGCGGAGCACTTTTGACCCTCGTGGCGGACCGACAATAGCAAATTTTTTGGAGAGAACTTAGGCAGTTAGACGAAATGAGATATTAGCAGAAATGAAGATACGCAGACAAAAACATCGATAGAGCGCGTTATACATCTCTGAAAATTGTGCACGGCGTGCTAGACCAGACCCTACGTAAAGGAATTCGCGCCTTTTTGCATGTGTCTGTGTCTGGACAGTGGCATTCTCCCAAGTCTAGCAAAAAGTGGTCAAAAATGGAGACACAGAGACACGAGAATTGGCGCTCGAAAATTTGATCTCAAAAAAGTTTTCTGAAACGTAGTCCCCAACACGCCGTGTTGTGAGCCGAGCCCCGTCAGTTATTGTATAAATAATCGTAATTAATCTTCAAAATTTTCAGCGTCGATCTACGCGTGGACCCGTGGACTCTCCCACCGTGCCCAACTCGACAACAATGAGGCTCTCGGCCGTTTTGCCGACAATCTCGAGGCCACTTGCATCGAGACGATGGAAGCTGGATTCCTGACGAAAGATCTTGCCATCTGCGTGAAGGGTGGAAACGCCTCGGCTGTCACCCGTTCCGACTACTTGAACACCTTTGAGTTCCTCGACAAGCTCGCCGAGAACCTCGCCAAGAAACAAGCTCAATGAGCTCTGAAAACAACCCTCTCGACTTTCGACCTTTAAACAATTCTAATCTCTTGAATAATTCTAACAAAATTTTTTCTTTTACTGTGATATTCTTCTAACTTTTTTTCCTTTCTTTCCCCAAACGATTCCACTTGTACTCTCTATTGCATCATAAACATAATCTCTTTGCCCAAATCAACCATTTATTATCATTTAATTACTTCACAGAAGTGATTACTCGGTCTGCTCGTGACAAATGTCGGCAAATTCTGGAGCCCGCAGTGTGGCCTTGATCATCTTTTTGAGCATGGCGTAGCGTGGCACAATTGGGAACATTCGGGTGGCGTCGTACTTGTCGTGAAGTTCCTGGAATACTTGTTAATAGATGATGAAATCGTAGAAAGAAAAAAAAGCACCTTGATAAGTCTTCGAAGCCCTAGGTACTTTTTTGTGAGACGGTAGAGCTGGGCGTAAAGAGCATCGCATTCTTTGACGAGGTCTTCTGATTTTCGCGCTGAAATCAAGATATTTGAGTTTTTCTAGACCCTACTACGGTATAGAACTCGCACGGAATAGAACCGCCTGAAATTGAGATTTACCGACCCAAAATCTCTCGGAGAACTCGAAGAAGTATTTCGTGGTGCAGTTGTTTTTTTCAGTACATTTCCATTTCAGTGGGCTCTATTCCATAGCAGTTCTATACCGTAGTTCCCCCACAAACCTCACCTTTCAACGAATCGTGAAGCACCGTATCCACATTTGCTTCCGCCGGTTTCCCAATTGTGGATTGCAACAGCGCCCCAATGCCACGTGTCGGTGGCAACTGAGTGGGCGTGTCCTCGAGAAGTTCGATTATTCTGAAAACCTTCAGATTATGACACCCCAATCAACCCAAACACTCACTTTACAACGTAACAGTTTGCATCTTCCGTGCCCTCCTGAGCGGGAATGTTGAGCAACTTCCAGTACTGTTTTTCCAGCATTGCTACCTGGAAAATTTCGAGTTATAACGTTAAGGGGAAATTAAAAATAAATTTGATCGGTACCTCACGAACAGACTGACCCAACTTCACATATCTCATCACGGCATTTGCTTCCTTTGATTTGAGATAGTCCTCTTGTAATTTTTTCAGCGCGTTTTTTAGACGTCTGCAATTGAGAAATATTGATAGGATGTTTTTTTCGGAATTAAATACAATATTTCTCCAAAATTTCGATTTTTTAATAGGTAAAGTTTATTATCGTTATTTAAAGTGTTCTCAGGTTTTTCAACTGAACGCAACACAAAAATCTGAGCGGGTGTGTCTTCTTTGATGTCTTCGTCTCTTACAAATTATGAGCTGGAGCTTATGGTATCGGGCAAGAACATTGAACGGAGAATATTGTGTCTTCAATCGACTTGCGACATGAGAATGCGAAACACCGCCCACTTCTTTGTGCGCGACCACACAAACACAGTGCTGTGTGAAGAGACGCAGACAAAAAAGGGATAGCCGACTCTTTTTTCATGATGCAACTCGTTTGAAGATACAATAGGAATCTGAATAATTTTACCCTGGGCACCTGTGACCTGGAGTGTGCTACGGTATAGAACTCGCAGGGAGTAGAACTGCTACGGAATAGAACTGCGCGGAATAGAACCGCCTGAAATTGAGCTGTACCGACCCAGAACCGCTCGAACAACTCGAAGAATTATTTCGTTGTACATTGTGAGGCCCTGAATTCTATTTCGTGCAGTTGCTTTTTTAGTACAGTTTCATTTCAGCCGGTTCTATTCCGTGCGAGTTCTATACCGTAGCACCCCCGTGACCTGAGCCAAACAAACTTTAAAAGTATAAAAATTAGCTCAAATTCTTCCAAAACCGTCAAAATTAAAAAAAAAATACGAGCAAAACAATCAATTTACGGTTTCTATCATGTTACAACTCTAATTTTTCTCGTTAAATCTTCTGTGCCTGAAATTCTCCTAACTGATCTCGGAAACATATTTTTGTATTTCCTATCACTGCGAAACTCGTGAATCATTTTCCGTTGCAAAAAAAAAGAGTCGTCCCGGTTTTACATGAATTTTGCAATAGAGCGAGGTTGATGATGTATTCGCCGACTATAAATCAGCAGCGAAATTTAAACTATTTTTCTGATAGTAGTGGGCTGGAATATTGATACCCTGATCTCTAGCGTTGCTTGTGTATAAGCCCGCTCCATTCAGACACACTCAATCGTTTTTCTGGCCCAGGCCGCTGAAGATCGAAGTGCGCAGACATTATATTATAAACGTCCGTACCTATAGACAAGGGATTAAGAGAGTCAGGAAAATCGAGAGTGTGCCTTTTACAGAAATTAAACCGGTGCACTACAAAAGTGTCTACGGTATTGTTTTCTCTATTGGAATTGAGCCAAGCAGCATTACAGCAACAAACAACAAACAAACAAATTTAAATTCCTAGTGCCATTTGCAATGGTTCCAGTTTCGTAGTTAATTACTGTTTTTCTAGAGATACTCTTTTGCTGGCTTTTAAATTAATCTATGAAAAAATTTAAATTTTATGGAGAAAGATTGTTCCACAAGTGTTTAGTTTGGTCGCACATTACTAAATTGGTCTTTGTGCGCAGTTTTGCAAAAAAAAAAAAAAACGGAAGAAAGGTTTCTTTAACCTTTGACTTTGCCGTGTACCGGAAATTTACCTCTTACTGGAAATGAAAAAGAAACATCTGGAGGCTACAAGTTATAGCAAAAAGTACGAACGCAACACAATCCTGTTGTGAAAAATAATTTTAATTTGGAGTTCTCCAAACCGGACTGTAAATATATATACAGCCACTATTAAATAAAGCAATTTCAATCGGGGATGGAAAATGCCCAACATTTTTCCGTTTCTTCCACACGTGAAATGCGTATTAGTTGAACAGAAATGGTAATTCTCTAGCTAAATAGCCGGTTCATGAATCTGAAGCAATTTTTTTTAGAGCCACGGAGGCGAAAAAAAATTCCGGTTTTTGAGCAAAAACTCAATCGGTATATGCTCCGAATTGACAAAAACCTCTAATTTTCAACAAAAACTTGAAAAATTTCTTTTCAACTGGCAGAAATACGTACTTTTTTTGGAATTTTTTTTTGTTAATTTTTTTAAGAGCAAAAAAAAATTTTTTTGTAATTTTTTGGGGGACAAAAAAGTTTTTTTCCGGTAACTTTTTTTGGTAATTTTTTTTAGGACAAAACAAATTTTTTTTTGTCCCACCGATCTGAAGGGTTGAGAAAAGCAGAAAAATTTTTTCGGAAAACGGTTTCCCTGATGTTTTCCACTTTCTTGCATATGGTCTCTGGTATTTGACAGGAAAATCGTTTCCCAGAGAATGGTTCTCTGCGTCTCTCATCCTTTCACAGGAAAGTTGGATATTGTCGAAATTGATTTCCCGGAAAACGATTTCCTGTCTTTTCAAGTTATTTTGAATTCTCTTTATTTTAAATTTTAAAGTTCAAGCGGCTTTGGAGGTGAAAAAAATTCAAAGCAATAAAAATAATACTTTTAAATGTTCTACTGTAAATAAATGCCAGACTTGTCAAAAAATATCCACGACCATCTTTCTTTGGACAAAAAAAAAACTAGGTGTTTCTATAAAACTGTGTCCACGTTTTATGGAATACGTGTGAGCGGAATTCGGACATTTTTTGAGGGAAGACGGTAGCGAATCAGCCCCAAACACTCATTACTCTCGCCTCACTCTGGCATAGAAATTTAAAACTCTTCCACGAGAAAATTCGGGACATAGTCGAAATGAGCATGACCGTAATCCACAACATTTTAACGAGGTTCAGTGATTTTATTTTATTTACAATTTTTGAAAAAATTAAAAAAAAAAATGTACTAACCTGTAAGGCTCCAAAATCCGCCACCTGGTGCGATGAAGTCTGTAGGCAGTGGTGATCAACGTGTCGCGACTCGTCTCTGCACGGAACATTTCTATTTAATCGTTACGATGAACGCTTATTTCTCAACCTTTCTATTCAAAAGAATTGAAAAGCTGTGAAGAGAAGGCGTGGCCTATTCGACTTACTTGCCGGCGCGATAAACTGCGGTCCATCTGAGGAGCCCTCCTTTGTCATTGACATCAGAATGTTGAGCATTACGTCCTGAAAAGAAGAGGAATTCTATAAAAGAAAAATGATTGGAGGGGAACTCTTGAGCATGTCAAGTAGGCACATTTTTATGTGCGGGAGTTCTTTTTCGCTGGAAAAAGGGGTTTGATGGAATTTCTTGTTTTATTGTGGACCGAAAACAAACCATGGACAGACAAACACACAAAAACAAGTTCAAAAATAAAAAGACCGGACCAAGAAAGCGACTAATGAATTTTTGGAAATCGCTAATCAGCACACACTTTTTCTCAAACGATGTTTTCGTTTTTTTTTTTGGCTGTTGCCTTTAAATCTCGAGGCACTTTTACATACTTTAGCCGCTGTTTCCGGAAGGAACGGAAAGCACTTTAACATCAAAATCTCAAGAATCATTTGGCTGGAATTAAAGAGGAATTAATTGTGATGAGTGAGTCTATCAATAATGAATTAATAATTAGATTATTGAGACCTATTTTTTGTTTTGGAGGCTAGAATCTATGAAATGAAAACCTGTAAGTCGGCCATGCGGTCTCGCAGTGGCTAAAGATAAAATGCAGAGCAGCCGAGGAGGCGCAGAGAAAAATAGATACAGTTTTATTTATCAAGATATTGATCGACATTTTTGAAATTGTTTTTGAAAACGAATTTTCGCGACAATGTCTCGCGTCTCTGCGTCTCCAATTTTGCACACTTTAGCTAAATTTGGCAGAACGCCACGGTGGAGACGCAGAGAATGCGATAGGGCGCGTTGGCCTATACATAGGGTTTAACACACTCGTGGTGAAATTTGTGTAATCTCGACTATTCTTTTGGTTTTTAAAAAAACATTTCGTGTAGATATTTATGATTAGAAACATCGCTGATGAATTTAAACAAAAAATTTCAACAAAATGCTTTTTTTGAGTAGTAAATATTAGACAAAAAATAAGAAAATTATCTCCGAAATAAAAAGTTTTACCGGCGAATAATTGGTGGCCGAAAGTTTGAATTTAAGAGGGTTTCAATAGAGCGAATTTTCACTGTAGCAATTAAAATGAGCTAGGGTCTAGAAAATGTTTTTTTTTCAAAACTCTTCCACAAGTAAAGCTAGCACGATGGGACACAGCTAAAGTGAGTGTTACCGTAATCCATTCAAAACATTTTAACGAGACACTGAGAGAGTAAAAATGCGATTTTGCATTTTTACAGTTTGTTTTTTTAGAGCTTTTGTTAAATATTTTAAATTAAAAAAAAACCCATGCCCCAGCTAAAATTTTTAGGTGGATTACGGTCACTCTTTTTTCAGCTGTGTCCTATCGTGCTGAAGTCAATTGTGAAAGAGTTTGCATTTCCTAGGTCACATCATATTGTTTTCAAAATTAATGTATTCTATTGTGTTTTCAATCGACTTGCGACATGAGAACGCGAAACCCCGCCCACTTATTTGTAGGCGACCACGCGAACACAGTGGTATTTGAAGAGACGCAGACAGAACGGTGAACGCAGACTTGCTTTTTCATGTCGCAAGTCTATTGAAAACACAAGAAATTGGGAACAGTCGATTAAGTCAGGCTTCACATAAATATGTACATGGATCGCTCAAATAGGATTCGAAAAAATTTTCCAAAATTTTTTACTGCACCGTGGACCTCCTCCACCCTTTTTCCTTACAAATCAGTGCGCCCAGTGAACCGGAAAAACCTCCCTAAAAATTTGGATTTCCTTCTCCTTTTTCTTTCCCTCAAAACAGAAAGTAAAAGTAAGCGACTTTCAGCGCTTCTAGTTTCACCAGACGAATTTTCAAGTGTTTACCATCGACTTTTTCGCCTTCTTCCTTCCAGTATGAAAATATGTACGTCCGTTTTCAACGAGCTTGGAATAAGTAGAAAGAAGAAGAAGAAGAAAGAGGAAGAAAAGATATTGTTCAAAAGATGGACGTCAAAAAGGAGGAAAAGGCAAAGAAAGAGGAATATGGAGAATCAAATCAACGAAATTAAAAAAATGAATGAAGAAGAGCTACAAGGGAATGCATTTGTGGTATTGGATTTTTCCAGGAACAGAGCAAAAAGAGAAAAAAAAAACAAAATAATAGAAAGTTAAAGTTTGGATTTCGCGATTTTGAGTCAAAGTCATAAACGCGTGCTTCCGTTTTTAACCATTTCCGGCTCAACTTTTCATTTTTTCGTTTGTTGCTCAAATGATTTTTCTTCAAGGGTTTCTTTTCTGATTGAGGTTTGGTTTTTAAAACACAAATACATACATATTTAAAAATATTGGTACAAAATTTGGTTTTTGATATGAATATAATTTTATTTTGGGATCAAAGACCACACAATTAGCTTGCTAGATTCTACGTAGAGGCGAACGCGCCCTATCGCGTTCTCTGCGGCGCCACAGTGGCGTTCTGAAAGTTTGGCGAAAAGCGTGCGAAAATAGAGACGCAGAGAAGCGAGAGACGAGCCGCGAACAGTTGCTTTCGAAAAATGTTTAAAAATGTATTTCCGAACAAGCTGTATAACTGCGCAAACTTGCTCTTCTGCGAGCTTTTAAAACCTACATTATGAATTTTTCGAAAACAATTTTCTTGCGCTTTTTAACATGTATTTTCCGCTTTCTATATTATTTTTTCATAGCTCTCAAACCACTGAAAACAAAAATGCAGCAAACATTTTTAAATCAAGCCTGCGCCTACTTACGAATCACGAAGCCCCCAATACATAAATCCCTGATTTTTTTCCTCTACAAACTAAAAAACACGTTCTGCAGAATGGTGATGAACTATGTTAGGAACGAGGAAAACGAAGATAAACGTTCTTTTTGGTTTTCCTTATGATTTTTGCAATTCCCGGGAGGGTCGAATAGACTTTAGTGGAACACAGGATGCAGTTTGGAAAGAAGTAAAGTTACCAAAGAACTATAACAAAATATTAAAAAAAATATATATACGACACGTATTGTCGACCCGCCAAAATGGTCAAACGCGCTCCGCTGAACTCAACGCTATGCGATTTTCATTTTGGTTTCCAAATTATTTCATTTCACGTTGAATTAACACGTGAAATGAAATAATTTGGTGACCAAAATGAAAATCGCATAGCGTTGAGTTCAGCAGACCGCGTTTGACCATTTTGGCGGCCTGACAATACTTAGATTAAAATAAAAAAGCGCCAACTTTCAGGAAAATATTACGAATTAATAGCACATTAAAATCACACTTTATTGTGTTTTCAATTGACTTGCGATATGAAAACGCAAGTCTGCATTCACCGTTCTGTCTGCGTCTCTTCGAATCGAACTGTGTTTGCATGGTCGAGCACAAATAAGTGGGCGGAGTTTGGCGTTCTCATGTCGCAAGTCGATTGAAAACATAACTCAAAAAAAATAGCAAGAGAAACAAAAAGAGCCGGTAGCTAGCTCAGCAAGTGGCTCTGGGACGTTTCAAAACAGGACGTTTCAAAACTTTTTTGCATTTTTGCGGCGTATAAAAGCAAAAAATAAAAACCTAATGAGCGTGCGTTTTGGTGTCAATTGGCAAAAAACGCTACGAAAAAATGCAAAAAAGTTTTGAAACGTCCCAGTTTTGAAACGTCTTGTTTTGAAACGTCCCAGAGCCCAGCAAGTACCCACAACTTTTACGCAAACTTTGAAGTTTTGCAATTGTCACGCAAACCATCCACAATGAACGCGCAACTTTCGAGAATCTCGCAAGGTTTACACAATAATTCAGTGAAATTTCGTGAACAATTCCAACTTCATGCAACCCTTACACAGACTTCACGCAGCTCTGGTATTGTCAGTGATGAGAAGGTGCAGTAAATTTGCGCTAAAGTTGTGGATTTTTGCTGAGATAATACAATGGGTAAAAGCTAGTCCAGGCCTCCGCACAAACTACTATTTTTCAGGATTAAAGTGATGTGCATAAAATATGAATGCCCTTATAGTTGGAACATATTTTAATGCCTTCTCCTTGTGCAACAGAAAAAGTACAGCAATAAAGCAACTACGCACAAATCTTCAAACCTTTGGCTTAATCCTAGGCGATAATCCGACGGAATTTGTAGGAGTGGAAGTCATTTTCACCGCTATCCACCTATATTTGTATCAGAAGAATAGGTTGTTGACCGAGAAAATAAGGAATAGTAGTAAAAGGAAGCGAGTGGGGGACGGAAATGAGGCGTGAGCTATGAGCTTTGTGACATGACAGCTAATGATGATTCGACTCGCTCCGATTTGCCCTTCGGCACTACTCCCAGGTTTTTGTTTTGTTGCATATTCGAAGAGGTTGCAGAAACAGAAGCACGTATTAAAAAGTGTAGAAAAAAAGAAGGAAAAATGAGGGTGGTTGGGTAGGAAAAGATAATGGTGAGGACAATGGGAAGTTTCAGGGTTCAAGGAGCGCAGGTGCGTAGAAAGAGAGCTTATTCTGGACGAGGCTTGTTATCAAGAGAAAGTACTCAGGCATATACTGTATTTCTTATAAACTCCGGCCAATCGGATCAAAACACAAATTTCGACAAGAATGGGCGGAGCTTATGTATATTCTAGGAAATCCCAACATTTTTTGGGAATAAAATTAGTTACTCATTTTTTAAAAATCTTCACAACTAAATAAATAAATTTCGAATTTCAATTTTTTAATGATTTTTCGATTGTTTTTGCTAAATATTAAACTTCATTCAATTTTCAGAATCAAGAAAATATGTAAAAACCGCTTGAAAGAAATTATTTATAACATAAATAACGAAAAAAAAGCCGCTGAAAGATATATAGCCGCGGAAGAAGTTTCGCAGTGACGAACTTTCCATAATTTGAAATATTGTCTGTGGTTTTTTTTTACAAAAAAATGCGTTGATTTATGGATCTTTCCTCACGCTTATTCAAAAACTATTAAATTGATTTTTAATTTTGAATTTGAAGAAAATGTGAAACTGAAAAATTTTAAATGCAAAAACTAAAAATTTGATTAAACTGCGGCAAACTTGTTTAACAATTTTTTAAAGGATAGGAAGGACTATTTGCTAAAATAAGATTTTGCCCGAATATGATAAATTTAGAAAATAAAAACAAATTAATATGATGCCCTTCAGTTTTGCTCGTATTTCTTGTATCACGTATTCTCAACGAGTAACACTCCTCGAAAAAAAATCACGTTTTTATATTCTCTGTACGAAGCTCTGCAAATTCGCTCCATGAGAACGACCAAAGAGACGGCCACGTTGGCGACGAGAGAGTGCAGAAAATTTAGAGACCGTGGCCGATTTTCGTTCTCTCTTCTCTGAATCTCACTCCAAATGAATGCGAAATTCATTGTTCGATTGGAGCGGGTTTGCAGCGTTTTAAATCAAGAGGATTTTGCCTCACAATTTACCATGAAGTGAATCGAACACGTGATATATTACTCTAGCCTCAGCAATGTTCCATCATCCTTTGAAATAGTCACTTTATCACGGTTAATATTGGCACGAATTTTGACACAGTTGAATGGGTGCGACGGTAACAAATTCAACAAGAAAGTGAGCTGCTTTTTCTCCTTCTCTCGTTCAATCAGTTACGGTCACACTCATTTCAACTGTGTCAAAATTCGTGTCGATATTTCTAGAGAAAACATAGGTTTTAAAAAATGATGGACGTTTTCTGATAGTGAGACGAAAGTCACGGGGTAATGGCGATTGCCCTGGGCAGTGTGCCCATTTATGCGAATTCTCATTTCTTGAGTTGAATCTTGAAGCAGAAAGTGTGTAATCGACGAGACGCAGAGGAGCCAGCTTTGCCACGTGGCACGACCTCAGTGCGTTGGATTTTGACGTGAAAAGAGAATTTGAAAAAAGGCAATCACCATTACCCCGTAGAGAGTGATATTGGAAAAACAAAAAAATTGTACTTTTGAAAATTCAAACGAATATGACAGAAGCAGCATAGCAAATGAAGATAATCATGTTCATTTGTATTTAAAATTACTCAAATATTGTGTTTTCAAGCGAGTTTCATCATGAAAACAAGAGTCGACTATCCCTTTTTTGTCTGCGTCTCTTCAAATCGCACTATGTTAGCATGGTCGCGCGCAAATAAGTGGGCGGGGTTTCGTGTTCTCATACTCGATTGAAAACACTATACCGTGTAGCAACCATCGAAAATTTATTATCGGACTGACCAGAGAGCCAACATTTTGATTTTTGAAAACCGAAAACTCGCTTCATCCCTTCCTCCCCTTCTTAATTGCAAAAAGTTCTGATTGCCAGAATCTCTCAAAAATAGATAAATGCAATTATCTCGTGGACTTTTTGCATACAAAAAGTGCCTGATTCAAGCATATATGGTGTGGACCAGTAAATTTGATTTTCGCATCATACGCCTCGTAGAGCCAATCAGTAAGTGTTGGACATCATTTGGTGGCGGAGGGGACCAAAATTTGGATAATGGGGTGAGGGAACATCTTGAGAAATTTCAGACCAATTTTCAAGGTTATCAAAGGGAAAATATCGTTTTTTATCTGGTCGGTGGTACCTCAAGTATACTACAGGACTGGGGCGGAATAGATCGAGAGCTGCTAATAATAAGGTATAGAACTATTAGGTGGAAGGTCTCGGCGTGCTAAATCCTACGTAAAAAGAAACGCGCTCTACCGCATGCCTACGTCTCCGCAGTGGCCGTCTGCCAAATTTAGCTAAACGCGCGCAAAAATGGAGACGCAGAGAAACGGCGCGCAAAAGTTCGAACACGCCGTGAAGGTGTGAGAGGGAGGGTCTCTAATGGCAATAGGCAATAAATAACATTTTAAAAAACCCGGTTTCGGCTCTACAGCAGTTCTATTCCGTCCAATTTCTATTTTGTGATTGAATCCTAGAATCAGCCGTTACATAGCCAAAAACACATCGTATAAAATAGATACATCTCGAAAAAAGAGTGAAACCTAAAATTCAAAGAGTTGAAAAAAAGTAAAATTGAAAAAAAAAGTTTGTATCTCTATCTTTTTGCCGAAAGGAAAAAAGAGGGCGGAGTCGTGAAGGAATGAATAAATCGGACCCCCGGGGGGTCGTGGAGGGTGGAAAAAGAATAGGAAAACTGACGACGAACGACCTGCGAAACGAAAAAGTGAACAAAAACAACCAATTTAAACGGAAAGCACAAAAAATAGGAAAGAGAGAGGAAAAGTTGTAATATGTCGGGTCAAAATGGCAATAGCTGTCTGTATTTCAGACGGAAAAATAAGGGTTTTGGGCGATCGATTCTTGATGATTTGAAGAGGTATTCTCAGTACGGAGCGCTGCAAACGCGCTCCATTCGCACAGTGGTGGACGCGGCCACGTTTGGGGACGAGAGAGTGCAGAAAATTGAGAGACCGTGGTCGATTTTTTACTATGATTTCTCTAAACCTCTCTTCAAATGCATGGGAAATTTCTTGTTCGATTGGAGCGAGTTTTCAGCGTTTTATACCGAGGTATAACTGTTAGTCAGGAAGAAGAATGTCAGAAAAAAAAACATGTTTTAAGAAAACTAAAATGAACTGGGACGCGTTTGCAACAATATTGGCGACTTGAGATGATTTGGCAAGCGCAGACTGATAAATTATGTGCATGATTATTTTTAAAATTGGCATGTTTAAAAAGGAAAAAAAACAAGTGTTTCTGTAAAAACTGGAGCTTTTAAATTTGCAAATTGAAAAAAATATAATCTACTTAAATTCACAGGTTCCTCGAACTTCTCGTTTTCTACCAATTTTTAGAACAGTATTTTACATATTACAAAATTTTCTGTTTCACAAATTTTTTATATGCATATTGTCGCCTCTAAAAAAAATTAATGGGTACACCGCTCCCCCTCCTTAATTTTCTCGACCTATTTGTGTATGCTCAAAAATTCCAGAAAAAAAAGAAAATCAAGCTTTCGAAATTTATTGAACCGGAAAAAATTGGCTCGAAATTCGACTCGAAAATGAGAAAACAAATTCCTAAATTTCCAAATTGAAAACAAATTTCACAAAAAAAAATACGAGCGAAAACTTGTTATTTTTTTTTATTAAAGAAACGAATGACACACTGTCGGATTAATTACAAGTGAAAAATTGCAAAAATGCACGAAACAGAGAGAAGAAAATGAGCAAATTGAAAAAAGGAGAATGTCAGGGATCTGACAACGATCCATCCAGAAAAGTGTGAAGGTGAGGGAGAGAGGGAAATAAGAAAAATAAAAAAAGTCGCATTTTTTTCTTGCAACTTGTCAAATGCATAAGATAATGGATGAGAGATGGAAGTCTGGATATCTAGAATTGAGAAAAATGCGTGAATGAGCAGAAATTAAGGGCATAGTATGGCGGTATGTCTGTTTAATCTGGTCGTCTTTTGCAGTTTGAAATTTTTATAGCTGTCACCATTTTATTTTAATCATTAACCGCTTTTATTTTGTTTGATTAAAAGATTGTTAGCAAGGAAAAATTAACACGATTCCAGAAAAATAAAGAGTTGCGGCTGTGGTTTCGCCGCGGTCAGCGCGTATACGGTAGTTTTTTCACATTATTTTTTGCATTGTTGTTCTCTTTTTCGTATGCATTTTTATTTTTGCGTAAACAAACTACCGTATACGCGCTAGACGCGGCGAGAACACAGCCACAACGTACGAGAGGCTTTGCCTGGTTTTCGCGACGCAGTTATAGCAAGTAAAAATTTACACAATTTCAGATGAACTTTAAATATAAAATTATTCGAACCTTGAAGATTTTGTTGAATTGTGCTTGTTTTGAAACAGTGATTTTTTTCAAATTTTTTTTTTGGTACAAAAATTGAGTGAAAATAGGGAAAATTTGTTGCGATTTTTCATTGAAATTGAGTTTTTAGCTCACAAGGGAACCTTTTAAGTGGTACTTAGAACCGTGCAAAACCAACTATACAGTTTGAAAGAGGAGGTTTTGAAACCTATAATTCCGTTTTCAAAACCTGCTTACGAGACCTCTGAGGTGCTGAAATTTCAGTCCAAAGTTCGGCCATTTTAACCATATAATCCTTATTTTTACTGTACGATCTTCCCCTGGCCCCGAGTTTTCCCTTCCTCGACACACGCGTGATATGGCCGCTTCCGCTTACTGTTTGAAGGCATGGAAGCGTGGCGCAGCGGGTAAGAGAGATGGTTGTAGACGAGGTATTGCAAGTTCGACCCCCACTATCATGTTTTCGTTTTTTTTTTCAATTTCTCAATTTTTGTTTTGAAAGTTTTACTATTGTGTTTTCAATCGACTTTCGACATGAAAACGCAAGTCTGCATTCACCGTTCTGTCTGCGTCTCTTCAAATATCACTGTGTTCGCGTGGTCGCGCACAAATATGTGGGCGGAGTTTCGCGTTCTCATGCCGCAAGTCAATTGAAAACACAATAGATGTTGCATGCCCATATTATGGGCAAATAACGTGCGGAAAACTTTTTCGAGAATTGAAAAAGAAAGAAAGAAAAAAAAAGAAAACATGATAGTGGGGGTCGAACTTGCAATACCTCGTCTACAACCATCTCTCTTACCCGCTACACAGGTTTTGCGCGATAGGCCTATAATAGGTTGCGCGATAGGCCTATCGAGTACCCGCGAAGGACCCTATAGTAAGCCTATTATAGGCTTATCGCGGCTCGCCGCCTATAATAGGCCTATAATAGGCTTATCGCGGTTGACTTTCGCCTATAATAGGCTTATCGCGGTCATCAATAAGCCTATTGTAAGCCTATAATTGGCCTATCGCGGATATTCCTAAATCGAGGGTAGGCTTGTAATAGGTCTATAAAACGTCTACAGACTCACCCTATAGGCTCAAAAGTGCTCGCATTCAAGCCATTTCATGTAAAAGAACAAAACACTGTTAAAAAATAATAAAAATTTATTGCAATTGTAGCACATAGAATAGTAAAAACAATAAAAAGAAGATGATTGGGAAGAAAATATAACAGAAAAGGAAAAAAAGACATTAATTTGGGTTTTCAAAGTTTTTAAAAGTTGGCTAACACGTAGTTCGTTTTTAAATAGTTTTTTTCTCGTGGGACCATGAAGACTAGCTTATCTGGAGAAAACCTATGCATAGTGTAGTTTTTTCCTATTTTTCTCTAAACAAAAAATCAACTAAAGTTTGCATGATACAATTGCATATTCCCATTTTTATAGTGAATCGCGATTATTTTGCAAGTTTTTTGAAGTTCTATTACTGCGTTTCGAGTATTGTCGGCCCGCCAATCTAGTCAAACGCTCTCCGCTGAACTCAACGCTATGCGATTTTCATTTTGGCCACCAAATTATTTCATTTCACGTATAAATTCAACGTGAAATTTAATAATTTGGAAACCAAGATGAAAATTGCATATAGCGTTGAGCTCAGCGGAGAACGTTTGACCATTTTGGCGGGCCGACAATAGTGTGCGTTACCGAAAAAATTTTTACTGGCAAACGCGCCAAAATTCGCCGGTGATTTACCGAACTTGGCGGTAAATTCGACAAATTTATTGGTAAATTTACCGGTAAAATCGTCAAATCTTTACCGGTCACGCACACTAGTCGCGAGGAGCAGGCAGTGGCAGCGTCGTGTGGGTCATGCCGAGACGACATGTCGATTTACGAAATTTTTTTAACCTTACTGAAAATTTTAAATTAGCAGCGTAAATCGACACACTGCCGCAATGAGACTCACGCGATGCTACCACATTTTTGCCTGCTCATCGCGAAGCAGTATTACCGAAAGCTGGAAGAATTCTAAAGTAATCAAGGTATACATTTGATACGTTTTCCTATGCACGAATTGGTGTTGAAACAGGCAAATTTGAACTAGCGGCTGTACATCGCCGACCTGAATATTTTATTCGAACTTTGGTCATATTTTTTACTTCACACAGCCTGCTACTTTTGGGGACTACTCGCCTTTTTTCTATTCTTTTTTTAAAATTAATTTGTTGACCCTCGTGGTGAAGTGATTAAACGGTTTGAACGTTAATTGAAATTTTTTAAACTGAACGCACTGTTAAAAAGAAAGGTAATTAAAACGAAACTATTTCTTGTGTTCGCCAAGTTTTAAAAACATTTGAAACCTTACAAAATACAATTGTCGTCCAATGACATCCACTTTTTGCACTCTCTTCTTTCGGTCCCTCGCCTCGATCTGAAATAAAAATTGATGATGAAAATGACAAAAAAAAGTCATGAACCTATTCAGTGCTCGACTAAAACGGAGGAATATTAAGGGGCGATCAGTACGCCTATTTTTGCAGCAACTTGCCGATTTTGGGGCAAGAAATCATTTCCCACTGTTCTTTTTCTACCTTTTTCAAAAAACAATATTTCAATATAAATCAAATTATCGAAATAAATTAATGTTTTGTGTGTTGAAGAATCGTTTCTCACCAGAATCTATTTAAAAAATGGGAAACGGATCATTTTCGGCCAATATACGAGTATATTTTCATTGGAAAAAGGTAGGAAATGAACAAAAGTAAGAAAATAACAGTGGGAAATGATCGTTTGCCGAATTTGGCAGCAAATTGTCGATTTTAGGAAAAAATCGCCCCGGTAAATTGCGGCAAGTTGCCTCAAACTCGGCAAATTGTTGCAAAAATCGGAAGATTGCCGACAAAATCGGTGTACTGGCCACATCTCTACGGTAATTTTCCGTTTCTGGAGTTTTTCAGTATAAAGGATTCGTCGCGGAGTGACAATTTTTTGAAGAGACGCAGACAGAACGGTGAATGCAGACTTGCGTTTTCATGTCGAAAGTCGATTGAAAACACAATAGTAAAACTTTCAAAACAAAAATTGAGAAATTGAAAAAAAAAACGAAAACATGATAGTGGGGGTCGAACTTGCAATACCTCGTCTACAACCATCTCTCTTACCCGCTGCGCCACGCTTCCATGCCTTCAAACAGTAAGCGGAAGCGGCCATATCACGCGTGTGTCGAGGAAGGGAAAACTCGGGGCCAGGGGAAGATGGTGCAGTAAAAATAAGGATTATATGGTTAAAATGGCCGAACTTTGGACTGAAATTTCAGCACCTCAGAGGTCTCGTAAGCAGGTTTTGAAAACGGAATTATAGGTTTCAAAACCTCCTCTTTCAAACTGAATAGTTGGTTTTGCACGGTTCTAAGTACCACTTAAAAGGTTCCCTTGTCAGAAAAAATGGTTTTTGCAACAAAAATGCTTTGAAGACCAAGAAATGCTAATAAAAATAAACTGAAAAAGAGGAAATACATTGTAGCGCGTTTGCTTCATTTCATCGGCCCTAGCGAAAATCACATGGATCTCTTTGGAATTAAATTGTTTTGAGGGTTTTATGGATTTGATAGAATTTGAAAAATTATAAAACAAAAAAAGTCCCAACCCGATTGTTTCCAATTATTAGTTTCTCCAAAAATTGTTTTAATTTTTTTGAATTGTTGGTAGTTTTTTTTTGTAAAGTGGTGTTTCGGTTTTCACAATTTACTAAATAGATAATAATGAGTTACCGATAATTAAAAAAATACATGAAAAAGTGTTAATAAATTGGATAAAACTAGCCGGAAATTAAATAGTCTAAAATTATCCTTTCCGCTAATTCTACTCTCGTCTCAGCAGCTGCTCATAAACTTTGAAAATAGCCAATTTCCCCACGAAATATCACGGAGCGCATTTTTTGACACAGTTGAAATGAGAGCGACCGTAACCCATTTAAAAATGTGAACAAGTTCTTAAAAAATTGAAAAACAAGAAAATAGGAATAAAAACAATAAAACTTGTTTAAATTTTTAAATTGGTTACGGTCGCACTTATTTCAACTGTGTAAATGAAACGCGTTTCGAGACATTTCGTGTGAAAATTGCCTATTTATTTTCAATGTTTATGAGCAGTTACTGAGACGAGAGTAATAACTTCCACAAGTAAATTCAGCACGATCGGGTACAGCTGAAACGATCGTGACCGTTAATTGAACAGCATCCCAATAGAGGCTACCCCGAATCAGAACCATTTCAAAATGAGAATCAGTTGCGAGCATTTCTTTATATTTTTTTTTCCAAATAATTACTTATTTTGCACAGAAGCATGCGGTTTTGCTAATTTTTATATACCGATTTTGATACGTAAAAGTCCTGAAAAAGAACGGTTCCGATTCGGGACAGTTCTGATACGGAAACGTTCTTATTCCCTCTCAAAAAATTTTTTTAATGAATTACGGTTACACTCAACTCATTTCAGCTGTCCGATTGTATTGAAGTTAACTTAATTTGTAGGCGCTGTTGAAACATTCCCTAGGCTATAAAAGGCGCAAGCTCCTAGTGAAACGAGAGCAAGCCGATCAACATTTTATGAAGGTCTTAACAAGAATATCTAGACCATTGTAGTATGCTTTGAGAAGCGTCGTTTATTTACGCGCAGTTTTTTAAAGACGATACGTGAATGTTGAAACGAGACACTCTTCTTCTATCTCTGCACAATTAAGCTCTTTAAAAAAATAATAAAAGGTATAAAAAGCTAAACATGAAATAAATTAAACTTTAAACTTACAAAAACACTTGCCATGACGTTGGAAAAATAGTGAATGAAAAATACAGAGCAGGTGAATGCAAAATAGGGGAAAGAATGAATGAGCACACAGAGACTCTAGTTCGCTTTATCTTTCTCTCTCCCTCCCTCTCTCCCTCCAATATCATCCACTCATAATAGCCGCTCAAATTATTCCGAAAAGCCAGAATATTGGAAGCTGACTAAAATTCAACACAAAGCAGTGGATGGTGCGTGTCTAGCACGCACTCAATTTCCCCTACATCCCCACTTACCATTATTCGAGACAGAAAGCAAATTTTGGCACGCGTGAGGATTGTTCTTCCTTTGTTTCCGAGTTTCTGCAAAACTTGAATTTTCTTTTCTGGAGGTGGTATTGGGCAAGGAATTTGAACGATACTTGGTATAAAGCTCTGCAAATTCGCTCTAATCGAACAATGAACTGCGCATGATTTTGGAGTGGGATTCAAAGAAATTGGAGCGAAACATCAGCCACGCTCACAACCAGAAACGTGAAAATTCTCCTTGGCAAAGAAAAAATTGCGCGGCATTGCAAAATTGCGAAAGAAATGTGCGCTTTCTGCAAAGTGGGCGGAGTCTAGAAATTCGGTCAAAGAAACAATATCGCAGATAGAAATTATTTATGAATCAACATTGACGATAGGTTTTTAGCTATGTCAGAGCTATTTGCAAAAAAAAACACAAACGATTAATTTTTTGCAGACACCAATAACGATTTCATTGGCAATGAGCAGAACGAAATTAAAATTAAAATGGGATTGCCCAAAAACAATTATTTTAACAGGATAAACAATTATTTAAAGAGCCAAATTCTTGTTTGTTCCATTTATTATGTGTTCACGAGTGAAATTGGGTTACGACGCTCCGATGTTCAGGCCTGGCCTGGCCTGCGGAACATTGGAGCGTCGTAACTGTGTTTAGCTCGTGAACGCTCGGGCGCTAAAACACGAAAATTCAAACACGCGTTGTCGCATTTCTCTGCGTCTCCACGGTGTCGTCCTGGCAAGTTTAGCTAAACACGTGCAAAAATAGAGGCGCAAAGACGCAGAGAAATAGCCCGCGTAAATTCGCTGACCAAGAAAAAGCCTAGCCTCGAACACGCCGTGCGCAAATAATGCACAGTGTGCTGGCCGGAACGTTATCGACAATGCGCTCCACTGAGGGGGGGGGGGGGGCTGCATGTCTGCGTCTCTTTGGCGAGTGTCGCTACAAAACAGCTGTATCCGCGCACTCTGCCTCTCTGCGTCTCCTCCGGATTTTTATTTTCCAACGTTCTGGCCAACACGCCGTGAACAAGCACAAATCTGTTCCATTGGCATGCATAAAAATTCGGGAAAACTCCAGAATGTGTATTTAATTCGACATTAAAAGTACAAGGGATATGATTTCAGATATCAGACTTTCATTTCCTTATCAGCCATCGTCACTCCGGAAATTAATCTAGCGTTAACAAATATTGTCGTTCAAAAAAAAAAGGAAAAAATGCGCTCTAATACCGCACTTTTATGTTATTGTAATAAAAAAGAACTTGATTGTTTTCCAGATAAGTTGACTTGCCATTATCAAATTTAAAATAGAATCTATTCAACGAATTGTCTGGCTCAAAATTATGTAATTCATGGCGTGTTCGGGACTATGTTTTCACGGGGTACTGGCCACAGATTTTGTGAACATATGCTCCGTTAAACCCAATCTTGGCGGTGTACTAAAATTTTTCAACAAAAAAAAACTTGTCTGCGTCTCTATATTTGAACGTTTTTAAGTAAACTTGGCGACCTCCACTGTGGAGACGCAGAGAAATGCGACAGGGCGCGTTTGAATTTTTGTGAGGTCTATTGTGTTTTCAATCGAGTTTCAGCATGAGAACGAAAGAAAAAAAGACATGTTTTCTCTGCTTCTCTTCAAACCGAACTGTGTTTGCGTTGGTCGCGCGAAAAAAAAGTGGGCGGAGTCACGCGTTCTCATGTCGCAAGTCGATTGAAAAAACAATAGCACAACGTGCTAAATAATTGCAGCAAATAGAAAGAAAAAGGCAAACATTTATTTATAAAAATTTTACATGAATATTCATGACACTTCTTCGTGTCATTAAGCGCGTAGCCAAAGAATTTTAGCTAAGAAAGTCTACAACAAAAAAAAATCCAAAGTCTATGTGACATGCCGATTAAAAAGAACAACAATGTGTGGTCTGGTCGGATGACCATTTTTTATTGAATCATCCGAAAATAGTGCAATAGCTAGGAAATTCCAAGACGCCACCCCCAAAAATGAAATGAAATTTAGGCTCCACTGACTTTTCCTTTTTCTCCCTTCCTCCCTTTTTTAAACCACTTTTCCGGATGTTTTTCAAATGAAAATGGGCAGGAAATTGGTAAAAGTAACCCAAACTATACTCTGTGCATGTATACGTTATAAAAAACATTTAGCTTTGAAGGGAAATGCAAAAAAGGAAAATAGTAAAAAAAAAACGGAGATGAAAAGAATGGAAAGGACTAACTAATCGAATTGAAACATTAGCGGGCAGAGTTAATTCAGAATTAGATGAATGACTCATATACAAAATGAGGGAAAAAAGTGAATTGTGATCATTGCGCTCATTTTGCAAGAAGCGCACTTATTCGCAATCGTGGCTCACGGCGTGCCAGACCCAGAATACGTGAAGGGAAACGCGCTCTGTCTGCGTCTCCACAGTGGAGGGCTGCCAAATTGGAGACGCAGAGATGCGAGAAATGGCGCGCAAAAACTAGCCTTTGAAAAAAAAAAACGTGGTAGCTCATTTTTGTTAGGCGACATTGAACTACATGCAAATTAGTTTAAAATTTATGGCTTCCACTGAAAATTTCCCCTTTTTTTTTTGCAATTTTCTATTTTAAGAATGTTACAAGACAGCTAAAAAATATATGTACACACTATAATACACTGTCTGTTCTCACGAGCACAAAGAAAGCTCCAAAAAAAGGAAACAAAAGTAGGGAAAAAAGGTTTGAAAAAATGGAAAAAAGACTCCCTCGAAAACAATTCAGAACGATTTCATGACGCAAACCATAACTTTATATGGTTGAGAAGGAGGCGAAATGGAGGAAAAATGAAACATTTTGCAAAAATGCGTAGTGGATGAAGTGTTTTCTTCCTGATTCCGTGTTATTTACAGTAGTATAATTTTTATGTGCGTCCGTAAAAATATCGATGGCTGAAAACCTGTGCTACTTCAGAAAAGAACTGTAGCGAAATAGAACTGTTTTGGAATAGAACTGCCTGAAATGGAACTCAAATTTATTTGTGTTTTTTTTAACTCCCTCGAGTTCCCGTGACCTCTGTGGTAAAGTGGTTAAAATGTTTGAACGGCTCTGGGACATTTCGAAACAAGATGTTTCGCAACTGGGACGTTTCGAAACTTTTTTGAATTTTTGCGGAATATTAGTGAATTCAAATTCCCAAAAAAATAAACATAACTGATAAAAACGAAAAATAATTATCAATTGCCCCCGTATTTTGGTGTCAATTGGCGAAAAACCATATTATCGGTTCGCCACGTCGGTCAAACGCGCTCCGCTGACCTCAATACTACGTGGATTTCATTTTGGTTTCCAAATTATTTTATTTAACGTTGAATTTACACGTGAAATGAAAAAATTTGGGAACCAAAATAAAATCCACGTAGTATTGAGTTCAGCGGAGCGCGTTTGACCATTTTGGTGGGCCGACAATACGAAAAAATGCAAAAAAGTTTCGAAACGTCCCAGTTTCGAAATGGCAGGTTTCGAAACGTCCCAGAGCCGTTTGAACGTCAATCAAAAGGACGCGGGATCGAGTTTTGTGGAATGCAAACTCGATTGTGCGAGACACACAAACAAACACACATACTAATCTAAAATTTTCTAAATAAGGAAGATTTTACAGGCCAGCTAGCTTTTATTGCTGAGTTGTTGATAAATCTGATAAGACGTTCAACTGAAACAGTAAAATTTTAAAAAATTATGTACAAGGCCTCTTTTTTTGCAAAAAAATCGTAAAATCATCCATAAAAAACTCGTATGAAACTTCAAAATGTTATTGTTCCGTATTGGTTCAAACATCAAGTGGAAACCATACAGATATCATGCAAAGAGATTATTCGGTTATTCGGTTTTACTTTTCCAAAGTGTCGTCAAGAAAAGAAGGACAACTTTTCATCTAATCAGGACCATATGTATATAGCCGTATAGTGTTGGCCGGTTTTATATATTTTTGATCCTGAGGCCAAAGAAACGAACATCGGTCCGTGTTTAGCGGTAATCGGTGCGTAAGCGAACTTCTCCAATATTTTAAATCTATAAGTTATGAGTCGGGTCGATGGATTTATAATTTATTGAAGTTGAAATTGACTTGAAAATCTCCAACCAAGCAGTTTGAGTATGGGTGGGCATGAAAAGTTTTACTGTATGCAACCAACACGCAAATATTTAAAAAAAAATCAATACAATCAATATGAAAGAGTACTAGAACAAGAGAATCAAAGAAAGTGTGAAAATTTGAACAAAAACGTGAAGCTGAGACGCTGAATCCGGTACCACACCTTCTCCGATACGAGCTCCGCGAACCTTTGGTAAACTTGGTACGGCTGAAAAAAATTAAGTTTGTTAGATAGAATCGGTATTTGCTCAGGGAATTTTTGGTAGATCTCCGAGGGGCAATATTTCTAGCTGCTATAAACCTGCGGCCTAGCTGCGACCTAGTTGCCGATTAGCTGCCCGGCTACTGCCCGTCGCAATTCCTCGTTTTGTACGACAAGAAGCGGTACTTCGTGCCCAAAGTTGCTTAAAAAAAGAAAAACTCACGATCCACCACAAATTCCCTACTCTCCTCGTCCGGCTCCTGCACACTTTCAGCTGCAATTCGAGCAATTTCCTCATCGGAAAGTTCTGGGCCGGGTAAAAGAACGCCATCCAGGTCTTCTGATTCGTAAACATTGCTGCGTGGAATCTCGGGTTCGGATGGAAGTTCAGAGCGAGAAATTATCGAGTTAGGGTCCACAGGTAAGTCGAGGATTATTTCTTCTTCTTCTTCTTTTTCTTCCTCTTGCTGATCCTTTTCTTCTTCATTTTCTACGTCCACTGCTTCTCCTACTTCTACGTCTTGTTGGTCGTTCGAGTTGAAATCTGGAAGTACATATGTACAGTTGTAGCTATTCAAAATAAATGTATGCAGTTCTAAAAAACCATGTATTTACATACATACATACATACCCACAAGCTCATTCGCCTTGTTCATCAAATTCTCAAAGACAGTCTTTCTCAAGTCGGTCGCCAAATTTTGCAAGTCTTCATTTGTAAGTCCCAGGGATTCCTTAATATTTACACCATGTACATAATCTATCTTACTAATAATTCCTCACCTCCTCTTCTTCTATTTTCTCTGCAATCCTCTCTGCCACCTTTTCAGCAATTTCAGCATTCTCTTCCACCTCATCTGATAACTCTGGAATCCTATCCATAGTTTCCTGAATACCCAAGTCTTCCGCCTGTTGTGCTGCTCTGTTCTCTTCGATTTCTTCGTTTTTCTTCACATTCTTGCCATCCAAAACAATCTTCACAATGGAGCTTGCCGGGATGATGACCTCTGTAAAGAAGGGTACTTGTCACATTTGGAAAAATCTATAATCTATAAACGTCTGGTGCTATTTTACGCGCGATGCGTTGCGAGTGAGCTGTATAAAAGGAGGGTCATGGGTGGATTGTTTCAGTTATCGTCTTTATTAATCATCTGTCAGTCGTTGATTTGGTAAGTCATTTTCGTTATATTGAATGTTGATGGTGTTGAAGTGTTGCTAGTGTTTTTTCGCCACAATCCCCAATACAAATAGCCAAAAATGAGAAATAGTTTATTGCTTTTCGCTTAGGATTTTTCGTATTGAATACTGTCAGACTCATTCAAGCTGTGCCCTTCATTTTCTAAGCCATAATAAGCGAGAACACCTGGCGCATTTTAAAACCCTAAGGCTCGGTCATTTTTTGACAAAAAGGCCTCGTTTTTAGATTAAAATGATGTTGTCATCCTGAATAATCAGATATTGTCTATTCGCGAAAAAAGCAAGTGCGCTCCACAAATCTTAGTATTTCGTGGATTTCATTTTCGTCGCCAAATTATTTCATTTTACGTTGAATTTATACGTGAAATGAAATAATTTGGCGACGAAAATGAAATCCACGAAGTACTAAGTTTCGTGGAGCGCACTTGCTTTTTTCGCGAATGGACAATAATGATGCAAATTTCTCAAAAAAAGTAAATTTTCGAGTGAAAAAATAATTTCATTATCCGACGAACTTGGTGGCGCATTGGACGACGGGGGAGGCGTGAGAATGAAAATCTTCAATTAAATTGAATTAACAACGAATTTTAACAAAAATACCAATTTAGCCGCTTACAGTATTCTAGAATTCACATTCTTTCCTTGAAATTTTTCTTTTTTTTTAAGTACCGAATTTACTAGGACAGTAAAATTTTAGATTGCTGCCTTATGTTGCCTAATTAAACGACTTTAAAAATAAGCGGTTATTCTGGGAAATTTTGCTTTAGCTTTTAAACATACTGAAAACAGATAATATATCGCCCCTCTATTACTGCGTCGTGAAAACGAGGCAGGGCCGCTCGTGCGTTGCGTCTGTGGTCTCGCACCGACCAGCGCGTATACAGTAGTTTGTTTACGAAAAAAAAATGAAAACAGATATTGTCGGCTCGCCGAAATGGTCAAACGCGCTCCGCTGAACTCAACGCTATGCGATCTTCATTTTGGTCTCCAAATTATTTTATTTCACGTTGAATTTACACGTGAATTGAAATAATTTGGCGACGAAAATGAAATCCCCGAAGCACTAGGTTTCGTGGAGCGCGTTTGACCATTTTGGCGGGCCGACAATATTTCTTTTGAAAAACAGAAAAAAAATTCAAAAAAGAATGTAAACAAGCTACCGTATACGCGCTAGTCGCGGCGAGACCACAACCGCAACGCACGAGCGGCTCTGCCTCGTTTTCGCGACGCAGTAATAATGTGAAATGAAGCGGCCAAAAAAAAAAAAAAATAGAACCCGCTCCCCTAAATAAGTGATACAAAATAGTGCAGCCAGCCGCTCTATTACAGCTTTTACGGTATTTGAATTTCATAAAAAGAAATATCAGAAACGTTGCATAAACTCACTGACTTATGCCTTTAGCACATAGATTACATTCTAGGGATATTGAAAATTCAAATTTTATGATTTTACCTTCCAGATCCCGTTCCCAATCATGCTCTCCATCGCAGAGCTCCAACGAGCTCTTGCTATTGCCCATGCCGAGATCAAAGTCGCTCGCAAGGAGAACGAGTTGAAGAATGAGCAGATCGCTCTGCTCACCTTGAAACTAGACAGTCTGGAACATGCCAAAACCCCTACTCACCGAAACCTGCTCTGCGATTTTTCAAGACTAGAAGCGAAGCAATTGAGAGAAGAAAACATCTTTCTAAAGAGTGAGCTCACGTTGGCCCAACTCAAGATTCATGAGCTGGAACAACAGTTGAGAGAGGAAAAGGAGATCGTGGAGCAATTGAGGAAGTTGCTGGAAGAGGAATTAGCAAAGGAAAGTCGGAACGAAAATGTAACATCTGACGAATGGATCGACTTCTTATCATTGCAATTGAAAACGATGCGAGGAGAGTTGGAGGATGAGCGGAAGCAAAATAAGATGCTGTGGACTGAAAACTTGAAGAATTCCATGGAAAGCGCTCGTGAAAAAACTCGCATGGAATCGGAGCTGAACAAGGCAAAGGAAGAGGCAACATTTCACCAGCAAGAAATCGTAAGGGTGATCCAAGAGGAAAGGGAGAAGACTCAAAAGCGAGAGCGTCTGATCCACTTGGGAGCTCAAATTATGAAAGAGCACCGTGCGGACCACAGAGCTAAAATGCTTCAATTAACCAATGAACTGGAGGGAATCAAGGAGATGAACACCCGAAATGAGACGGAATTGGAGTACTGGAGGAACAAGCCGACCTCGGAATCTGTGGATCTGGAGGAGCAGGATGAGGATCGTGCAGAGTTGCCAGAATGGGCATAAATTTTTCTTTTCGGTATATTTATGTCATTTCTGTTGTTGTACTCTCCGGAAATGCCGGGAGATGTCTTGTCTGTGTGTGTGTGTGTTTGATTCTGTTCGTTTTTATGTTTTTGGTGATCTTTATCAATAATAATAATAATCTTTGTTGTCTGTTCCAATAAAACTGTTTTCTCAGCCGATTTGCACCAAACTTAGCGAACAATGTCAGCCCCACGTCTGAATTGCAAATAGAATACGTTGCTTACCTTTCACTTGCTCTCTTCTCTCCTCATCTTCATATGCTCTTCGATCTCCAATTTCCTGGATTCTCAAGTCTTCATCACTTTCCCCGGAATCTGAATAATCTGCGGCTTTTGGCAGCTTTGGAACATCTGGCAGGGAGCTCTTCGGCTCTTCCGGAATATCATCATACTCCTCGGCCTCTTGTTGAGATAGAAATTCTTGTTTCGGTTGAATTTGATTTTCGTCTTGACGTTGTGCTCTTTGTCTTGCATACGGATCGGATAACACTCGTTGTCGATTGATTTCTTCAACTCTGTCGACGCGGGCTTCAAAAACAAAAAAAATATTGAATTTCTAACAAGGTACTGTATTTTCGGATTACCTCTCTGATCGTCTGTGTTGATTGTGATGATGATTGGCTTGACGTGGTGGCCGTTTCTTGAATCGGATTCTTCCTGAAATGAAATTTGTGCATGTTAAGAGACGAAAAACGGCTCTATTTCGCAATTTGAGGCCTCAGTTAATTTTTGGCGCGTAAATGGCGGTCTGTGTTAGAATCTGATTGGTATCAAACTTCCAGGAGTACGTAATAGCCCTCGGGCATATCTTGCGTTTCTAATTGATTAGGGAAAACAATCCGACCGGGTTTGGCGTCTACACGGCTCTTACTCGGCCGTTTTCTGGGCTCAAGATTGCCGAGTTATTTAATTTGGATGTAGTTGAAGCGAATAGCCATCGGAAACGGCTACTAGTCATGCATTTGGCACACGATCCAAATTCGATGGATAGTAGTCGTTCTCAATGGCTATTAGCTGAAATTTTATCTAAATTCAATGCTTGAATTTTTTCGGTAATTTGCTATCTATCGGGCAAAGCAAGTGCACTTCACAGGTGAAATGCGGTGGATGCATATAGTGTCCGTATTTGAATCATATCGTGCATTTATGTAAATTAGGCTCTAGATATTTAATAAATTCGTGTTGTTTGATTAACGTTTTCACTAATTCCGCCACAAAAATCACAACATTTGGAAGAGCTGAAGTACAAAAATCAGTGCCGTTACAAGAAAAAAAACTTGTAAAAAAAAGTGAAAAAAAAGCAGGGGCAAAGTAGCCAAATGTCACATGCTTGTGTATATACATTCAGTTTATTTATTTTAATGCAAAAATTAGCAAAATGAACCAAAAGGACGACATGATTAAAATACGGACACTATATGCATCCACCGCATTTCATAAGAAAGACAAGTAGCGCTCCTCTTAGCGGAGCCCATTACCAATCACGTTCCGGCCACCACACCCTGATTTTCAAATAGCCACAGATGAAATATCAATTTTCGATTATTTGGTAACCGTTTTTGTGAATTTTTGGCTCGCTTTTCAGTAAAAAAAAATATTAGAAAAATCAATTTCAGCGGCGAAAATAAATATGTGAATTTCAGAGTGCGGCAAAACGCAATTGCTTCGGGACTATTTTCGCGTCTCAATTTTTGCACGCGTTTAGCTAAACTTGAAAGCTCTCCACTGTGGAGACGCATACATGCATGCGATAGAGCGCGTTGGCCTTAACGTAGGTTCTACGGTTCTTTCGCAACTTCTGCGTATATAAATTTACAAATTTCCAATTATAATTCGCCTACCTCTCCGTACGGAAGCGGTGGAAGTTCATTGCCGTGTTCCTGATATCTTTCAAATCTTGTCCCGTCCAGCAATCGTGTCTTTGTGGTAACACTATCTGACAAAAAATGGAATTAAAAATGAATATTATTTCCTTGTCATGGCGCCGCCATGTCAGCATTTTCTTACCTCTTCGCACAAGCTTCTTACTTTCTGTCACTGTAAAAATAAATAAGTAGGAAAAAAATTGAAAACTATTCTTTAAACTTACCACCAAGAATTGCAAAAACTCCAAAAGCGAGTAGAAAAGCAAAAGTTGTACTAAAATTGAGCATTTTTGAAGGTGTGGGTAAACACAGAGAAATGGTGACCACGAAAAATGTCGATATCAATTTTCTTATCGGTCGAAATTTATATTTAGTCGAGTACGGACACCGGCTGATTCAGAGTTTTCAGAGTCTGTTGGTGAAAGGTTTTGGTTTTGTTATTAGGCGGAAGATTGAGTCATTTATCGGGGAATTAATTGTCCATGGTCAATAGTGAAGTTGTGATAAGATAGACGAGATGTAGAAACCATTCCAATTTCCTGTAATCTTCAATGTAAACTCCGGTTCAGAACGTTCAATGTAATTGCAGTTCTTCTGATTTTTCGGAATGTAATTCGAGAACACGGGCCCTGAGAAAATTCAGCTGCAAAAATGTTTTGAAGCTAGAAGTAAAATATTTAAAAAAAAGAGGAATTCGAGTCCAAATCGTTGCTTTCTATGTTTTCGCTAATTTCGAAGAGTCGAAAGAAAATACCGTAAAACCTGTATTAGAAGGGCATGCCCTTCTATTGTTCAAACACCCTCTCCAGACGCCCTTCTATTCTCAGTACGGAGCGCTGCAAACGCGCTCCCTTCGAACAGTGATGGACGCGGCCACGTTGGCGACGAGAGAGTGCAGAAAATTGAGAGAGCCGTGGCCGATGTTTTGCTCTGATTTCTCTAAACCTCACTCCAAATGCATGCGAAATTCATTGTTCGATTGGAGCGAATTATCAGAGTTTTATACCGATTATATTAGAGGGGCCCTTCAAATAGAGGGGCCCTTCTATTGTTTAGAATGAGAATTTGAAATAAAAATTTATTTTTAACAGAAGATTTCAACAAAATGGTGCCAAAAATTAACAAAAAAAACAACAAAAATTAAAAAATAAACTAGTTCTGAATGTCGATTGAAATGTCACTTTGTGCATCTTCTTCGTCCTCATTGATGTTGATATCGTCAATGAGATTTTCCACCGAATTTTCTTGTCTTTTTTGTTGCACCAGGTCACTCGCCATTACTCCGTGCAATAATGCGTGGTGCTGATTGCGTATTGCAAGGGCGCCCTTCTATTAGAGGGGCACCTTTATTTTTCAATGAGCCTCTGCAGACGCCCTTCTATTAGAGGGGCTCTTCTAATAAAGGGGCCGTACTAATACAGGTTTTACGGTATATTGCCATGTTTCAGTATTTTAAAAACATAATGTTAGTTGTCATAAATTATAACATGATCACATGATTATTTTTCCTAACTTTAATTCGTTATGGGGTTATTCACGAAATGGCAAAATATGGCAAAAAAAGGCAAAAAACTGCGCGAAAACTCGGAAAATGCTCCAATTGATCTGAAATTTTGGGAAATAAAGGAAAAAACTCTCCCGGACATTCCCACAAAATTTCAGACAAAAATATCGATTTTTAAGAAATATAGATTTTTCTTCTGAAAATGCTTAAAATCGGTATTTTAGTCTGTAATTTTTTGGGAATGTCCGGGAGAGTTTTTTCCCTCATGTCCCAAAATTTCAGATCAATCGGAGCATTTTCCGAGTTTTCGCGCAGTTTTTTGCCGTTTTTTGCCATTTTTTGCCATTTCGTGAATAACCCCATTAAATAAATATTTGTCTCATGAGTTTGCTCTTCTTTATTATCTGCCCTTTTATCTACTCTGTACCTCTGAAATTCAAAATCTGTCTTCATATTTTTTATGTCTCCCATACAGTATTCCCCACCCCACCCCCAAGTTCCTTTTCCCGTACTATACCAACACAGAAAAGCCTAATTTCATCCAGTCTTTCATGAAAATAGATATTCAGTACAATTATTAAATACCCCTGGTGCGCACACATATAAACATTGTCCCTCTTATCAATCCTCCAAAATCTAGGCCACCCGCACTGTTCCGTCCTATCTGTCTCGCATATTCATATTCATATCTGGCACTAATATCACGTCTCGTTCACTTATTCGTACTCTACCGATGGTGTCCGTTGACAAATTCCGTCTCGGAGCCTGGCTCATTTGTCTCGTTTCTACAGCCACCATCCTTTTCACTTTGCTTTCTCTTTTCCATATTCGGGCAAAAGTTGAGCGGTCCGAGGATGATATTTTTGCAAGACAGGCGTCTTTTAAGGTTCGTATGGTTTTGAGCAAACCTTTAAAATTCTCAAATTAAGGCCAAGTCCCAAGTGATATGGGCGGAGCTTATCGAGACTGGAAGATCATTGCGTATTCCGAGAAATTCGTATGGCGCTGAAGAGAAGAAAGGAGTTCTCCACCAATGTAGTCGTAAGTGCAAAACAATTCGCGTTTAGATTTTTCTGTTCAAAATGACCAATGAGCTGCTTCCCCGGTGCCAAGAGGACAGTGGTGAAACTAACAGTAGAAAAACTTTATGGTTTCTTATCAAGAATTTATTATTCCAAGGAAACCCCGCGGCGATGGGAGAAAAAAAAACTTTAAAATTCGTGAAAGTCGGGAATTCCTTTGCCCGTCATGAAAAATCATTTCCATTAATTTTACTCACCGTCTTGTAACGTCCCTGAATTGCCCCGTACTTGTCTAGACCAAAAACAACATATGAGCTTCGTCTGAAGCTTGGCTCGTATTCTGAGTCGCGTCGTGAGCTCAATTCAGTCGGTACTTCGACTGTCTCAGCTGAACTGCTGACTTTGAGCTCGTCGATCTCACGAGAGAACGACAAAAATATGGACAAGTGAGAGAGCAGTACGCTTTCTGAAAACAATTTATAAATATACACACAGTATAAAACGCTGCAAACTCGCTCCAATCGAACAATGAATTTCGCATGCATTTGGAGTGAGATTCTGAGAAAAGAGAGGGAAACATGGGTCTCTTAATTTTCTGCACTCTCTCGTCGCCAACGTGACCGCATCCACCACTGTGCAAATGGAGCGGGTTTGCAGTGCTCCGTACAGAAAATACACAAAAAAAAAATAAAAATAAACAACAAATGTAACTAATTGTAAAATTAAAAAAAAAAAAAAAAAAAAGGTGTTCCAAAAATGAATAGCTGACCAAATTTCTGAAAATATTTTAGGATTAAAGGGAGGCGCCGGCTACGGTAGACGAGCGTGTCTTGCCGCGGCCGCGCGGTGTTTGCACGCCGCAAAAAGCGCGCGCCGTTTGAATTTGTCTTTTTGCGAATTCGGTTTCTCTTGATTGTTTTCAATGCAGAAAACTGGAATTTGGCGTCCCAACGAATAAAACTAGTATTTTTTGGGGAAAGAAAGCCGGTTATTAATACTTTTTTGCATCATTCATCGACAGCAAGTTTAAAAAAAAACTTTAACAAAAATTCAAGCCTATTTAGTCTGATAACGTTTTCGTTCGCTTACTTTCAAAAGTACTGTAGATCGTAGAATAGATACTTCTAAAAGCTTGATGTGGTTTGGACGATCTATAGACTAGTCAACTAGTAAAATGTCTAGGTTTAATGATAAGACCACTATTCTATTTTTAGTCAATAGTGAACTTGTTGACTTTTTGAAACACATTTTAAGTTGATAAATTAGAACAGAAAAATACCAAAAAACGCGCATTTTTGGGTCAGTACTGTAATACTATATTTCCAATTTCCCCTTCAGAATGCACCCGCCTCCACTGTCCTCAGGGATCCATCGGAGAAGAAGGCGCTCCAGGAAACGACGGTCTACCGGGTACCCCTGGAAAACCCGGTGCTCCAGGACTCGAGGGAACTGATGTGGACTTGGAGCCTCAGGATGAGCTGCCCTGCTCCATTTGCCCTGCTGGACCACAAGGACCACGTGGAGCACAAGGAGAGCGTGGACTTTCAGGAGTTCAAGGTCATCGTGGAAAGTCTGGAAAGTCGGGGCAACCAGGACAACCAGGAGGACTTGGAGCCAGCGGGGCCAAGGGTCCGACCGGAATTCGGGGAACGAATGGATTGAAGGGAGCACCGGGAGAGAATGTGATTGCCGGAGAGGGTGTGAAGGGCCCACCAGGTCTCGCTGGATCAATGGGACCAAAGGGTCCACCTGGAAGTGCAGGAAGACCGTCGAATATTCGAGGAACACCAGGAAAACCGGGACAACAAGGTGGAATTGGAGCTACTGGAAAGGTAAGTTAAAGGGGCTACCCACAAGGAAGTTGCACAAATAAGAATGATTTGAAATCGTTTAGTTTTGCATTGATTTTGGACCTTAATTTTATGCATGATCAGTTGTGCGAACGAAGGCATTTGAATTTTATTTCACTCCATACTTTCAGTTCGGCAAATTCGGAGAACAAGGTGGAATCGGAGCCCCTGGTGAGCCAGGACTTCCAGCCGCGTATTGTCCATCCGATTGTGGTGTGAATACGATTCTCTCGCAGCTCGGACATCGTGCTCAGCGTCCGGAATCTATAAATGGTGAAGACAATGGAGCGCCTGCTTCTTCGCCGGAAGAGTATCAGCAGGAGGAGCCAGCTGAGCCACCAGCACCTGAGCCGGTTCAAGCTTCGCGACAACAGCCACAGCAACAACAAGAGGCTCCTTCTGAGGAATCGTTTGAAGAATCTTCTTACCGTAACTTTTTCAGCCATTAGATGATGGATTTTTTGTTTCTCGAATTTTCTGACAGATAATAAATATCTAATTTTTTTCCTTGTTTCCACGGTGTCCAGGATTTGAAAAGTGGGCAGAGCCGAGCAAACGCGCTCCACTAGATTTTTTCGCGCGAAATTCAAATTTTGAGGCATTTTTATGGTGCTACCTCGGAATAGAACTGACGCGTAATAGAACTGTAGCGAAATTGAACTCGCTTTGGAATAGAACTGTAGTGAAACTGAACTGTAGCGAAATAAAACTGTTCGGAATAAAACTGATCGGAATAAAACTGTTTGGGAATAAAACTGTTCGGAATAAAACTGTAGCGTTTTGGAACTAAATTAGCAATGGAGCGCGATTGCATTGCTTGCTCATTTAAATATTGGAATTTCTCATGCGCGTGCTTTTTTCAACAGCTCTATATTTGAGCTATTAATCAAAAATTGTTTGTTTTGTTGTTTTTTTGAATAAACTTTTATCATTTTTTTCTCCGCCCGCCTTGACGGACAAGCAATGCAATCGCGCTCCATTGCTAATTTAGTTCCAAAACGCTACAGTTTAATTCCGAACAGTTTTATTCCAAAACAGTTTTATTTTGCTACAGTTCTTTACCGAACAGTTCTATTCCAAACGGTTCTACAGTGCGCGTCATAATTATAAGACACCCCCTTTTTTTGGGGGTTTGGGGGAAACTAGAAGTTTTTGTGAAACGGCATGTGGTGGATCTTTTTCAGCGTCCAAAATAAACCGGAAACCCAAACTTTCATGTACCTACCACAAAAATTACGACTACAGTATCAAAAAGTCGAAAAATCAGCCGCGTCATAATTATAAGACACCCCCAGAAAAATAATGAATTTTTCAACTTTTTTGAACTTGTATCTATTTTTTCACCGGTTTTACTGTTTTTTATTCCTTTTTAAGTTATTTTCTTATTTTTTACTAATAATTGTGTCATATTTGACCACTTTTTTCAAGTTTCACACATTTTTGAGCTTGACTTCAGATTTCAGGTTTATTAACAGAAAAATTAACCGAAACATCAAAGAAAACAAGAAAAAACAGAAATTTAATAAGAAGTAGGTCCTCCAAACTTCTGCATCACTTGGCACAGTCTGTTGTTCATGCTCTGAGTAAGGCTCTCGAGGTATGATGACTGGAGCTTGTCCCACTCTTCGGTAACGGCATCCTTGAGCTCTCCTACAGTTTGAAACTGCTTTCCGTGATGATAAACTGCTCGGGCAAGAAGTCTCCAGACATTCTCTATGGGGTTGAGGTCTGGCGAGTTGACTGGTCAAGCAAGGACTTTGATCTTTTTCGTGGAAAACCAGTTCATTGCCGATGAGCTTTTGTGAATTGCCGCATTATCTTTTTGAAGTCTTCTTGCGGTTTCCACGGTTGAAAAAGAAGACAATTCCTTTCTGGAGAGTGTCCTGGTAGTCCATGGAGTGCATCTTACAAGTCACGCATTCCAAGAAAACGAGTGTTGGAAACTCATCTCACGACACATGGCTTATCTAGATCATTGAGGATTCTTGGACGTCCAGTGGGTTTTGCTGAGCCGTGAGCCATTGTATCTCAAACGTAGTTTTTTACACAGCATCGTGAAAGGGTGATTCTTCTTCTCGTCTGCAAAGTACTGAATCCAAGTTGAGTCATAATGTCCAGTGGAGCTTGCTCTTCTGAAGAGAGGGTAGAGGCGAGTCCCGTGATGATTGAACTGAGGTGAATGAATGTAACTCATATCCTAAACCATAATTTTAGCTGGCCTAAACGTTTTGTCATATGTTCTGCACATCTTAGAATTACTGTAGTCAACCAAAATCCTTGAAGGAGATTTGACGGTGAAAAAGTTGGAAACTTGAAAGAAAGTGGTCGAATAGGACACAAGTATTGGTAAAAAGTAAGAAAATGTCGTTAAAAAGAAATAAAAAACAGTAAAACCGGCAAAAAAATAGATAAAAGTTCAAAAAGGTTGAAAAAAGTTGAAAAATTCATTATTTTTCTGGGGGTGTCTTATAATTATGACGCGGCTGATTTTTCGACTTTTTGATACTGTAGTCGTAATTTTTGTGGTAGGTACATGAAAATTTGGGTTTCCGAGTTATTTTGGACGCTGAAAAAGATCCACCACATGCCGTTTTACAAAAACTTCTAGTTTACCCCGAACCCCCAAAATAGGGGGGTGTCTTATAATTATGACGCGCACTGTATTGCGAAGCAAGTTTTATATCGCTGCAGTTCTATTACACTTCAGTTCTATTCCGAGGTAGCACCAAATCGTCTTCGCATTGACTACCGTAATCCTATATTCTCGAAGCTCCGCCCTCTTCACGTGTTTTAAAGTTTTCAACTTTTATCAAAATCAGTAAAATTTCTGTACAAGAACTAACAGAGAAAAATGAAAATAATAAATCTGGCAACACGAATGAACAGAACAACGACATGAGTTTGGCAAACGGAAAGAAGCGATAGGAATTGAATTGAGCAGGGCGGTTAACTAAACAAAAACTAAACATTAAAGTGCCTAGTATTTACAGAATTCTCTAGTTTTTGGTGGGGTGTAAGGCACTTAAATGAATCGGAGGAAAGGGGAAAAACAGAGGGGGGAAATTAAACATTTGAAACGATGGAAGAACCCTGAGCAAAAACAGGAGAGTGAATAGCAATAAAAACACACAAAATTTACATAGAAAATAAAAAAAAAAAAAAGGAAGAAAACAAAAGAAAAGACGATTAGTTCAGAGAAGTTGGCGGTCGTGGCTGTGTTTTCATTTGATAGTGTCCCGTGAGTCCTGGAGCTTTCGATCCGTAAACACAAACTGTGTTGTCGTCGTAGCCAGCCACCGTCAAAAGTCTGAAAAGGGAGAAATTAAGACCCTGACAAAACCGGTGAAATCAAATTTTTTTTATCTTTTTGAGAATTTAAACCAACTATTACGTCGCGTCCAAAGTTCAAAAAATTCCTGAAATCAGGAGTTTTTTGCAGTCCAAAGTTCCACAAAAAATCCCAAAAAAAAAACAGGCGGTGACAGTTGAAACCGACGTTACCGTAAAAAAGAAAAATTGAGCAACCGTGGGAAAATTCAAGTTTAAACATAGAAGGTCTCGCAGCGAAGCAACTACGGTGGCGTCGGTTTCAGCTGTGACCGCCTGTTATTTCTGGGATTTTTCGTGGCACTTTGGACTGCAAAAAACTCCTGATTTCAGGAATTTTTTGAACTTTGGACGCGGCATTACTCTCGTCTCAGAAAACAAGCGTTTTGCGAGCAATTTCGTCACAATTGAATGAGTGTGACCGTAACTCATTAAACGAGAGATTGAGAGAAAATAAGAGACCATTTCTCACTTTTTTGAGAACGTGACAAAAACTGGGGAAAATCTTGCAAGTCTGTGGTACGCTTTTTGTACACGAAAAGCTATATGATACAGGAAAACCCGTGCTGCAGACCAGGCTTTCCCGGAAATTTCCGAAAAATCGGAATTCCGTCGGAATTCCGATGTCGGAAACTTTCGATTCCGGTTCCGAGGCAGTTTCACTTCCGCAAAAATTTCCGATTCCGTTCCGAGACAAAATTATTTCCGAAATTAATTCCGTTTCCGTCGGAAATAATTTTTTTCCGATGTCGGAAAAAAAACATGTTTTTCTGTCGAAATTTGGTACCAAAAATCTTTTTCTTCATTTTGGAAAAAATTCAACCATGTCCGTGACAAAAATTCCTAATTTAAAACACCAGTCTACGTATCTTTCCATAATTTTCGAAATTTTTTTGCGGATAATTTAAGATTTTATGGGCCTATTCAGGTTCATTTCCGATTTTTCGGATCGGAACTCGGAATTCCGTCGGAAGTCGGAATTCCGACGGAAATCGGAACGAAAATTTTCAATTTCGGAATTCCGGCGGAAATTCGGAAATAAAAATGAAAATTTCGGAATTCCGTCTGAACATCGGAAGAGTAAACTACAAAATCGGAAATTTCCGACGGAACTCGGAAGATAAATTTTTATTTCCGATAAAGCCTGCTGCAGACTTGCAAATTTTTCCCCGGTTTTGTCACGTTCTCGAAAAAGTGAGCAACGGTCTCTTATTTTCTTTCACTCTCTCGCTTAATGGATTACGGTCACACAAATTCAAAACCTACCGTAAAACCTGTAATTGAAGTACATGTACTTCTATTTTTCAAAGGCCTTTCAGAAGAAAAATAACAAAAAAGAAAGACGATTTGAGACCCAGACAAGACCGGGTAAAAAACGCGAAAGGCACGAGTTTTGTACTGAAAGGGTTATACAATTCTAGGAAAACTGTGCCGCAGACATGCAAATTTTTCCCGGTTTTGGTATTTTTTCCCCCTGTCAGCTAACGGCATTTTTACCAGATCATTTTCTCGCCAGATGGTGCTCAAAATCCCAACTCAGCCAGTTTTCAAAATTTCCCAATACTGTATTTTTTTAACAGTTTCTACAAGGGTTATTCGCGGAACCAGCAAAAAAAAAGCAAAAATAGAGAAAACCAGCAAAAAATTCAGCGAAAATTCGGAGAATGCTCCGATCAGTCTGAAACTTTGAGAGATTATTTAAAAAGTACTCTCGGACATTTCCTAAAAATTTCAGACCGAAATATTGGTTTTAAAAAATATCGTATTTTATTTCTGAAAATTTTGAAAATCGATATTTTGGTCTGAAATTTCCAGGGAATGACCGGAAGTATTTTTAATTGATTTCCCAAAGTTTCGGATCGATCGAAGCATTCTCCGAATTTTTGCTGAATTTTTTGCTGGTTTGTTTCATTTTTTGCTGGTTCCAAGAATAACCCCATAACTGTTGAAATATACTTAATAATCGTCTGTCAGCTACTCTAATACGATGTTTTGGTCGATAGACCATCCGCAGAAAGTCTTGGACCATCCGCTGGGAAACGCCATTTCCATTGCGTTGAGGGGCTGTTCCCCGGTTTTGTCAGGGTCTCGAAAATTTGATATCTGCGCTCGTCAATTAAAATGTTGCAAGTGTGTTCCTCCACGAAAGTGTTTGGTCTTGTGTCGCGGGCATTCAAATGATTTTCAATTCAAAAATTCTTTAAACCGATGAAAAAGGGAAAAAAGCTCCAAAAATGGAATAAAATTTTTTCCAAAATAATTCACTCGATGATGTACCTCTATTAGACGGTGTACTTCAATTAGAGGGTGTACTTCTATTTTTTCCAAAGCCTCTTGGGGGTGTACTTCTATTAGAGGTGTACTTCTAATAGAGGTGTACTTCAATTACAGGTTTTACGGTATGTTAAGATTGCTCGCAAAACGCTCATTTTCTGAGAAGAGAGTTATGGACCTATTCACAAAAACGAAAAAAAAAAGAAAAAAACGGAAAAAATTGCGGGAAAAATCGGAGAATGCTCCAATTGACCTGAAATTTTAGGAAATATTGGAAAAAATTATCCTGTACACGGTCAAAAAATTTTGGACCAAAATAACGATTATCAAAATATTCATAAAAAATCAATATTTTGGTCCAAAATTTTTTGAGCGTGTACAGGAGAATGTTTTCCAATATTTCCCAAAATTTCAGGTCAATCGGAGCATTTTCCGATTTTTCCCTCAATTTTTTGCGTTATTTTCTTTTTTTTTCCCGGTTTTGTGAATAGGTCCATAATATTTGGTATAAATTGGCAAATAGATACAAAACTTTTATTGGAAAAAAAAACTGAATAGACGCGTGTTTGTACAAACTACGCGGCGCAAAAATTCCATAGGCTCGAAGGCGTTCGAAAGTTTTTAAGGAAAATTCCGAACACATATTTGAAAAAATAAATGATTGTGTGCAAACACCGCCACGACAACATAAAAAAATTTACGAAACTTCCCAGTTTCAAAACGTCCCCGATATTTATAATTTAGTGGTGAGTAGGTGGCCATAAAAACACAAATTCAAACATCCACCCCCACCCAAAAACTCACCTCATTTGATGCATTGTCAGTGAGATAATCCTGGGTCTCGTGTGCTGCTCTTTCTCCAAACTTCTACTACTACTAATAGTTGCCGTTGACAACTTTCTTTGAGAAACTCCAAAAATCCCGAATCCAGTGGCGCTCTTCTCTCGGCGAATCGGATCCGGTTCGACTGGCGGCGAGATCGACGCCATCTGTTTGTTTTGCGCCACGTCGTAGATCAACAGTTCTGATCCCGAAGAGGAGGCGAGAATTCGCGAGTCGTCGTGCACCGTCATACAATGATGTTCGCCGGCTCTCCACGGTGCAACAATGGATGGTGTGGCCTCTTTGAACATGCGAAGTTGCAATCTGTAGATGCATCCGTCCTTGTTGCCGGCAAACATTTCAGTGTCCAGTCCGCGTCGATTCACTTTCAGATACATTATTCCAGGATTCGTGTCGCCGAATTGATTGCCCATTGGCAGTGAGAGATGAACACGTGCCGCTTTTGTCTTCATTCGCATATCAAAATAGTCGACGCGTCCATCAGAATATCCTGAATAGATTGGTATTGGAAGAGAAAGTGTAAAAACACTCATTTACCTAGGCAAACCAAATTTCCCTCATCATCTAAATTTCCAGACATGGCTGTTGGTAAAAGTGTAATTTTTCTGGCTGAAGAGTACTGTAAGTCTTGGCAGACTTTTTCAGCGTGAGCATCCCAAATTCGCACACTTCGTGTGCCGGTGCAGAGCAGCTTTCCGTTCGGTTGATTCCAGCTAAAAAGTAAAACTGTCAGTACAACTTACAAGGGAAGTGTTTAGGGTCACCAATTTGGAAATTTCTGAAAATTTAACCACACATTAGAGATGGTTTGAAAACAACTCTCAAAAATTTCTAAAAAAGGGCCGCCACTAGGAACCGAGATATGACGCTTCAAAGTTTGGGCCACGCCCCTTTTAAAATTTAACACAGGAAAACGCGATTTATCAGTAGAAAGAGCGGAAAATACTCAGCGCCAAAGTCACTGCCTTCCTCCCCCGTTGATTTCATCGGTTCGGTGGTCCAGTGGTAGAGGTTTCAAGTGGTAGTAGCGAGCCGCTGGGCTCGATTCCCGCATACAGGACTTTTTATTACCCTTTCGTAGTTTTAAATTACTTCAAGAACTATTTCACACGTTTTTGAGGAAATTTTTTTTTTGAAAAATTTACGAATTTTTGTCCACCAATTGATCATCATTTTTAAAATACAAAAAATTTTGAAAAAAAATTGTATGATTTTTCCATAGCGAACAATCATAGACACCTTTTTGTTTATTGACAACGTATTTTAAGAGAGATAATTATAAAATTTCAATTGGTTGATCGATTTATCAGTGCAGTAATTAAAATTGTTGCCCAGTTTTTGGGCTCTAGAACGTTTCCAAACTGTTTTGCTTCCCAGTTTCGAAATGGTAGTCTTCGAAACTTCCCAGAGCCAGTTTTCGATTACAGCTTGTTATAATTTTTTTTCTTCAAAATTTTTTGAATTTCAAAAATGATGATCAATTGGTGGACAAAAATTCGTAAATTTTTCAAAAAAAAATTTTCCTCAAAAACGTGTGAAATAGTTCTTGAAGTAATTTAAAACTACGAAAGGGTAATAAAAAGTCCTGAAATTGATTGAAAACCTTCAATCACGTCTTCTGAAATTTTGAAAAAAAAATGCAAAAATTTTTCCACTATGCGGGAATCGAGCCCAGCGGCTTGCTACTACCACTTGTAACCTCTACCACTGGACCACCGAACCGATGAAATCAACGGGGGAGGAAGGCAGTGACTTTGGCGCTGAGTATTTTCCGCTCTTTCTACTGATAAATCGCGTTTTCCTGTGTTAAATTTTAAAAGGGGCGTGGCCCAAACTTTGAAGCGTCATATCTCGGTTCCTAGTGGCGGCCCTTTTTTAGAAATTTTTGAGAGTTGTTTTCAAACCATCTCTAATGTGTGGTTAAATTTTCAGAAATTTCCAAATTGGTGACCCTAAACACTTCCCTTGTTAGGTACAGTGATAATCAAAGTATGCTCTACATGAGTAATCAGATTATTTTTTAGTTTTCCTTTTTTTGAAATTTTTATCGGATTAAAAAATATGATTACTCAAATCTTTACGATTTTAGTTTTTTGAATTTATCGTTTCAAAAAAAAAATCGACCAAACCAAATTGGCCATAAATTGCCAGAAACAAATACCACTGGGGCATGAGGAGGGAGTGAGTAAACGCGCCCGAACGCACACACGCAACGCATCCAAATGAGGCCAAAAAAAATTTAAAAAAGCGCGCGAAAAATTGCGTGTGTGCGTTCAAAATAAAACTCACTCGAAAAGACAACGATTGGCAGTGTCGCCGAGCCGCATTTCATCGCCAAGAGCCGAACATGCTGAGACGAGCTCCGGCGGCTTCTCATAGTCGTCACACCATCCGAGAAAGTAGGGATCCCAAATTCGAATGTATCCATTTGGACTGCACGCAATAATCATCTCACGTGACACTTCGTTGATCAGAATGAGCTGCGAGGCACGATCTTCGACAAATGGATTTCCGTCGGTCAGGTTGAATTTTCGAAAGTGTCGAGTGTCCATGTCCTGTCGGATGATTGTCATTTTGAGACCGTCCGTCGCGTACATGCATCTAAAAATTTGTCGATTTTTCGGTAGGGGGTTTTCATACTATTTCAAGAAAATTTCTATTTCTGTCCATTTAATTTTTTTTCATTCATTGTTATTTATCGTTTATTTTGTTTTTGAACACGGTGTCCAGAATTTGAAAAGTGGGCGGAGCCGAGCAAACGCGCTCCGCTGGATTTTTTCGCGCGAAATTCAAATTTTGAGGCATTTTTTATGTTTTTCGGGAAAAAAGCATAAATTCTTAATTTTTTCCCACATGTGCTCCAACGGAATTATAGCTGAGGTCTTTAGAAATTTTTTAAGCCTAAAAACGTCGAATTTGGTTCAGCCACCATTTCGAAATATTCGTTTTGAGTTTTTTGGTGTTTTTGCAGGATAAATCTTTACGAAAATTGAAGTTTGGACAATTTTATGGTATTAAAAGAAAAAAAAACATACATTTTACAAAGAAAAAAACAGGTTTTACTGAAAGAAAAATAATAATATCAATAAAGAAAAATGCTCAAGCAACGAAAGTGCGCCATGCTAGTTTGCTGGCGCGACAGCAAATTAGTCTCCGCCCACATTTCCGATCCTGGACACCGTGTATGGTATTTCGGATCCGGGAAAAAAATGTTCCACCCATTTCTATGGCTAGTTTTCTCTCAGAATTTCTATTTCAATTTTCTGGCAATATTACGTATTTCTGGAATGTTAATACCGCATCAAATGGTGTCCATTACGGTCTCGCCACGGACTGTGTTTGCAAAGTAGATTCACGCGCGAAATTTAATTTTCCCGTTTCGAAATTTCTTGACGAATAAATCGGGTTTTTTGTTGTTGTTTTTGTGCCGTTTTTTAATTTTTTTTAAAACTATGGAATTTGAAAATTTTTTACAGACTTTCATAGTTAACAAAAATAAAACAACAACAAAAAACCCGATTTATTCGTCGAAAATTTTCGAAACAGAAAAATTCAAATTTGCGCGAAAATTCACAAGTCATCAAAAACAACGTCCGTGGCAAGACCTCAATGTACACCATTTGACGCAGTATCAACATTCCAAGAATGCATAATAGCTACAAAAAAAGCAAAAAAAGGAAGAATACGCTATTATATTTTGCCACCAAAAAAAGATGTTTTAAAAAAGTTCATATTCACGGTGTCCAGAATTGGAAATGTGGGCGGAGCTTAATCTGCTGGCGTGCCAGAAAATTAGCATGACGCACTTTCGGTGCTTGCGCATTTTTTGACTCTCGAATTTTTTTTATTGATTTTATTATTTTTCTTTCAGTAAAACCTGTTTTTCTTTGTAAAATGTATGTATTGTATCTTTTAATACCATAAAATTGCCCAAACTTTGATTTTCGTAAAGTTTTATCCTGCAAAAACACCAAAAAAACTGACTTTTAGCTCCGCAATGCTAAAAATTATTATTCCGAAATGGTGGCTGAACCAAATTCGACGTTCTTAGGCTTTAAAAATTTCTAAAGACCTCAGCTATAATTCCGTTGGAGCACATTTGAGAAAAAATGAGGATTTATGCTTTTTATCCCGAAAAACATAAAAAATGCCTCAAAATTTGAATTTCGCGCGAAAAATCCAGTGGAGCGTTTGCTCGCCTCCACCCACTTTTCAAATACTGGACACCGTGATATTCGGAATTTTTCGATATTAAACTTCGGAAAAATCTAAACTTCCGAGAAAGGAAAAATATTGCAAGTCCGCGGCACAATTTTTCCTGTGCAAAACTCGTTTTTAAGTATTTTTCTTATTTCGACCATAAAAACGCTTACCTCCTAAGTTTGGAAGTGGCGATACACTTTGCCGGATGATCTAATTTGACCTGCCACAAACAATGATCGTACCGCGAACTCTTGAAATCTCTTCCTTCAATTTCGGCACTCTGTACCATTCCCTCCATCGCATGAATCGCCCAATCACTGATTGTAGTCGTCGTGAGCACAAACTCCTCCTGCGTCTTGTGTTTCCGTCCGTCTCGTTCGTCCTGTTTCCTCTTCTGCTCGTCCTTTTTCACGTCCGCCGCATGAATCTCTTTGATCTTCTCGCGGAATCGTTCCGGCATAAACTCATCCTCATCGTCGTGATCCACATGTTCCGTTTTGACATCGTCTAGCGTGATGACGTGAAGAATCGGTTCAACAAACACTTTGCTGCACCACGGGACAAATTGAGTGGTTACCAGCGGATTTTCGATGAAATTGCGAAGACTTTTCGACTCGCTGCCTTTTGTGAAGTTTGCCGCACCAATTTTGTTGGCTCGCTTTGGCGTGAACTCTTTCATCGCCATCTCCATCAGTTCCGTCTTTCGGAATGGTCCTCCTCTCACTGTTTTTCCGGATGCGATTGTTTCTTGGTCTCGACCAGTGGCCGATAGATCGTCGTCTTCACGATAATCACCCTCACTTTCTTCGTTATTTGAGAATAGTTCACTACTGTCCGTAAGCGAGCTTCCAGGCGAAAGAACGTTACCTGGAAAGGAAAAAAACCAATAATTTATAGATTTGAGGGCTTTAGAAAAAAAGAAAAAAGAGCTCACTGTTATTATTGTGTTGTCCTAAATCAGGACTTCCCACTTGAAACTTCACTTTCTCCGAATCCCGCAAATTCTTCACTTGTGGATTTCGTCTCGACATCTTTTCATCTTGAATTCTTTTCAGTTCGGTGAAATCGATTCCGGTCGCGGACACACCCGATTCTGGAACTCAATCGGGGTTGTTTATTTGTCCATTTTCTTCAACAACACGGTGTCCCAAAGTGGAAAAATGTCTTCAACTGTCTGCACTCTCTTCTCTCTCCCTCACCACCACAGCGCAGCTATTTTTTCAACGGGAATTTGTTTCTTTTTTGATTTTCAGCAAAACTAGACCACTTTTTGAAAATCTGTCATTAAAATATATTCTTCAGGTCAAATGCTTCATTTTTATTACAAAAACACCACGATTGGTGCAGAATTGACGGAGGAGATGCATTTTAAAATGTTGAAAAATCGAGAAAAAAACCGAATTTGCACGTTTCGAGCTGGTCGTAGTATTAAAATCTTCGCGAGAAAATTCTGCACAAGAGAGACATTTAAAATGCATTATTATGTTGCAGAAAATTGAGTTTTTAGTAAAATTCTGTACTAATTTTTTTAATGCATCTCCTCCGTCAATTCTGCACCAATCGTGTGGTTTTTGTAATAAAAATGAAGCATTTGACCTGAAGAATATATTTTAATGACAGATTTTCAAAAAGTGGTCTAGTTTTGCTGAAAATCAAAAAAGAAACAAATTCCCGTTGAAAAAATAGCTGCGCTGTGGTGGTGAGGGAGAGAGAACGAGAGATGCGCCAGCAGTTATTCCTAGCGGCGCTTTTCCCGTCCGGGACACCGTGAACAACCTATTGTCGGCCCGCCAAAATGGTCAAACGCACTTCGCTGAACTCAATGCTATTCGATTTTGATTTTGGTTTCCAAATTATTTCATTTCACGTTGGATTTATACGTGGAATGATATAATTTGGAAACCAAAATGGAATTGTCGTAGCGTTGAGTTCAGCGGAGCGCGTTTGACCCTTTTGGCGGGTCGACAATACCTTTTTCTTCTTTCAAGTTCTTGTGTATCTGCTCGGAGAGCCCGGCGGCTTCCGCGGATGGTCCTACCGGTCGACTTGGCATTTCTACTGTGGCTCGTGACGTTTTGCGCGCAATCATTTTCTTGTTCAAATGTGCCATCGTGTTGTCAATGTTCGCCTGCATGGCCGGAATTCCCAGTTCCACCTGACGCACTATTTTTTGGGCCATTCGAGCGACACGTTCCACAGGATCCAGTGAGAGTCGGAGAATTGTGAGCCACGTTTTTTCGACCGCATCGTTGAATGTTTTCGCTTCCAGGTATCTGATTTGCGCCATAGCACGTTCTCTGAATTCGAGACTATTTCAGTAAGATACTGTTCTATTTGCATTGTGACGAAATGCTATTATTACAGCAGTAAGTCATAAATTGTATGTATAAAACTATTTCGCGCGCTACCGTTTTTTTTTCTGAATTTTCTGAAATAATTTTGCAAAAATCAGGCTGAACTAAAAGTTCTATCTACTTCTATTATGGATTCATGACGTAGCGACACGTAGCGACACGTTGCTGCAAGTTGTGCGCTAGAAAAATGAAAAAAAAAAAACTTGCAAAAAATGTTTCCCCCGTTGCCGCCAAGAGCTGAATCGTGGCGAGAAACAACATTTGCTGACGCATAAATTGATACGCTGTCTCGCTACGTCACGAATCCATATTTAGTGGATTTTTGAAAAATTGTTTTTTTTTTTGACAAAGAAATTTCCTGGAATGGTGATATACTCGGTATAAAAAGCTGATAACTCGCTCCAATCGAACAAAGAATTTCGCATGCATTTGGAGTGAGGTTTAGAGAAATCAGTGCAAAACATCGGCCACGGCTCTCTCAATTTTCTGCACTATCTCGTCGCAAACGCGGCCGCGTCCATCACTGTGCGAAGGGAGCGCGTTTGCAGCGCTCCGTACTGAGAATACCGTGTCAAATGGTGTACATTGCGGTCCCGCCACGAACGGTGTTTGCGGAATTGTGGATTTACGTGCCAATTTGAATTTTTCCGTTTCAAACAGTTATAAATTCCGCTTTTTTTGTTGTTATTATTTGTCTATGGAATTTTTAATTTTTCCTGTCTAGTGTTTTTTTAATCGAATATTGAAATTAAAACGTTTAACAATAGTCCGCAAAAAAATTAAATTCCATATTATCGGCCCGCCAAAATGGTCAAACGCGCTCCGCTGAGCTCAACGCTATGCGATTTTCATTTTCGTCGCCAAATTATTTCATTTCACGTTGAATTGAAAGTCACATAACGTTGAGTTCAGCGGAGCGCGTTTGACCATTTTGGCGGGACGACAATAGAGTTATTGTGCTTTCGATCCGCCCACTCTTTCACGCGAATGTTAAATTTCAGTGCATTTTTAATTTTTGCGTGAAAAAAGTGGGCGAGGTTTCACGTTTTGACGTCGCAACTCGATTGAAAACACAATTAAAAAAAAAGAATACGGCACAAATAATAACAAAAAAGGAATTTATAAATTTTCGAGACCCCACGAAAAGGGGGGAAACTGTCGAAATGTGGGAACGAAAAGGGGGGAAAATGGGCGGAGCCAACCGCAAAAGTGTCGCAAACTCTTGCGACAATTTTTCTAATAATAGTTTTTTTTTCAAATTGACCTTATGTAATTTTTTTGAAACTAAAATGCTCGAATCCTTCAAAAATCAAAAAAAAAATTAGGCTCCGCCATTTTCCCCTTTTCGTTCCCACATTTCGACGCTTTCCCCCCCCCCCCCCCCCTTTTCGTGGGGTCTCAAATTTTCGAAACGGAAAAATTAAAATTTGCGCGTAAATCAAAAGTCTGCAAGCACCGTCCGTGGCGAGACCGCAATTCGCACCATTTGACGCGGTATCACTATTCCAGGAATGCGTAATAGCTTCAATATTTTTTTAGGAAGTTTGCGGATTCCGTGAAAAATTTCCAGTGCCTGAAAAGTCGATAAAATACGTAAAAAGAACTTCAAAGCAAATTGCGGGAGATCGTTTAGGTCGCGTTCAATATATGACCAAAATTCCTGTGATACGGAATTTATACGTATAAAGTGCGCGCAAAGCTGAAAATTCTGTTTGAACGCGTATTATCCCGCGGTCTCGGGAAAAACAAAAAAATAATAAAAGAAAAAAAGTGGGCATAGGATTACAAGTTTTCATGCATGCAGCAAGTCGATTGAAAACCCAATAAAATAAGATTACCTAAACTTGATAACTTCACTTCCTCTTTCCACGTATTCTGCGTTTTTGCCAAAAGTGTACACATTTCCAGTAGGATCCTCATAGACAGTTTCCTCAACCGCTGTCAAGAACATACTCGTCGACATTTTCTTTCTGTTCATCGACGGTTGCATGAATTCCTTGATGGGTGGCGTGTGTGGTCCCTTGTTGGATGGCATCATCGCCGCCACGTCATATCCTTGCTCGTTCTCCTCTTCCGTCATTGGATCTTTCGACGACGGAAGTTCAAACTTACAATGTGAAGACAGATCGAGCATTTGTTTGACGAATCGTTTCTCGAAATCAAGAACGAACCATTGAAGTGAGACGATGAGCTCTTCGCGGACCAGTACAGAACTGTCAAAAGCACAATTTGTGCACAGCTCGCCCACTGTACTCTCCTCGACCGCTGAAGCGTGTTCATTTGCTCTAGAGCTGTTTTTCAGAAGGCTTCCAAGCGCAAACACAGCCGCAGCGCGCACTTCCGCCGAGTCATCCGTGAGCTCCATTAAAACTTTATCAGGAGCATTGAGTCGAATACCGGTCCATCTAGCCTGATCGTAATCCGACCACAGCCTACCAAGTCCAATGAGCAGCCATAGTTTCAATAGTTTGACAGAAGAAGCATCGTCATCGCAGAGCAAGTCATTGCAATGAGCCAGGTAGCCTTTAGCGGTCAGCTCTTTTTGTGCCAGTTTAAAGTTGTTGGAAGTGAGTTGAGCAAGGACAAAAGCTGCCACCGTCTTTTGTTGTGGTTTGACGTCGGGATCGGAGAGCAAATTCAAGAAATATTGGAATCGAAGCATGGTTCGTTTTTCGGCCGGTTGGTTCGGTTGTTTCATTATTCCTTGTGGTTTTGTCTGTCTTTGTGCGTTTGGCGAGTGCTGCCCGAGCGGCTGCTGTTGAGCGTAATTGTGATTGTTTTCAAATCGGCCACCAACTTGTGCCATTTGAAGAGCGCTTTTCTGGAAAAAAAATGGGGTCTCGGAACCAGCAAAAAATGCAGCGAAAATTCGGAGAATGCTCCGATCGATCTGAAATTTTTGGAAATCGTTAAAAAAATACTTCCGGTCATTTCCTGAAAATTTCAGACCAAAATATCGATTTTGAAAATTTTCAGAAATAAAAATCGATATTTTGGTCTGAAATTTTCAGGGAATGACCGGAAGTATTTTTTTAACGATTTCCAAAAATTTCAGATCGATCGGAGCATTATCCAAATTTTGGCTGAATTTTTTGCTTTTTTGCAAGTTCCGTAAATAACCACATAAAATAAATTTTTTTTGTCGGCCCGCCAAAATGGTCAGACGCGCTCTGCTGAACGCAACGCTATGCGATTTTCATTTTGGCCACCAAATTATTTAATTTCAATTATAAATTCAACGTGAAATGAAATAATTTGGAAACCAAAATGAACATCGTATAGCGTTGAGTTCAGCGGAGCGCGTTTGACCATTTTGGAGGGCCGACAATATAAAAATGATTTTTCATTTTTTCAAATAACGAGAAATTGACCAAGCGTGGCAACTCTTTAAAAAAAACCACTCACGTCCATGGTCACTTTTGGATGATTGGTAAACATCATGGATGGCTTCAAAAAGTGCGACGCTTGTTGTTGTTGTTGTTGTTGTTGGGAAGGCTTCTGACTGGCCGTCTCGTCCACGCATTCATTGAACAGCTCAATTTGGCACGACGGATCGACCGCCAGAATTTTCGCCCAGATGAATGCAAGTGATATTTTCAAGTCGCTAATATTGCTTTGCAAAAGTTTAAGCACGTATGGAAAGATTCCAACGGCAAGCGAGTATCCGATCGCCCATCTACCAAAATCCAAAAATCTGGCTAGCAGTCGAAGAGCTCTGACACGATGCGCCTGGCTTAGCAGCACTTGGAGCACCATTGGAAGTTGAAGAGGCGGTTGTCCCTCGTCGACACCGTAATCCAACCAGAGCTCGAATGCCTGGAGTTGTTCGGTGAAGAAAGTGTTGTATTGGAGGGTTTCGTTGAACGAAATAACGTTTTCAAAGTCGATGAGCACGAGATACGGAAACACATTACTTCGCATGATAACATCGCGTCCGCAGAAGAGTGCACGTCTCGTCTCCTTCACGTACATTAGCTCTCTACAGTAGTCGAGTACCATGTCCATCGTTTGATCCCAGCATCTCCACAATTCGTGTTTTGAGGTATCTTTGAGAGATGGGTGGGAAACCGGTACTGGAAAATAAGGGGTTTATTGTGAAAACGAAAAAAAAAATTGCAACGCGGTGTTTGCGTACTTTTAAAATTCAAATGAAAGGGGGAACATTTCTCTTCATTTGCCATGCTATTTTTTTTTCATTGCCGTTTGAACTTCAAAAGTACGCAAACACCGCGTTGCAATTTTTTTGTTTTCACAATATGTAAAAAAAAGGTGTTATTATCAGGCATGGCCGGGATCGGAAATTGGACATTTTGGCTCCTGGCTGATTCGGAACTGAAAATTCGGTCAATGATATACAAGTTGCCGAATCTTTTACAAGTGAACTCGAATAATTTGTCGAAATTTAAATACCGCTGAAAATTTCGGAAAAACGAACTTATTCGACAAATGTTTTCTCCTTGACCTAATTTTGTCACTAGTGCAAACACCGTAACGTAAAATTGCAGTAAAGATTCTACCACGGATTTTTTTCAACCAGTTCCACGAACTTTTTCCTACCAGTTCCACGAACTTTTGCCGGGGCTCTTTCGGAATAGAAATTCGACAAAATTGAAATGTCACGTTTTGGAAATTGCGTGAAAATAGAAACCCGCGAAATAGAAATGTAATAAATCAGAAACGTAACAAAATGAAAATGCGTGAAAACAGAAACGTAGCAGAGCAGAAACGTTTGAATTGGAAGTAAAATGGCAATGAAGCGCGTTTGCGAGATTTATTTTTCAAAACGACTTTTTCGATATTTTTCACGTTTTTCTCGATATATTCCACGTATTTTAGATTTTTTTTTCACATTTTTAAACGTTTTTTGTCGATTTTTTAAAAAAATTTTCCACGTAAAGAAATCGACGAGAATAAAAAAAACGTGAAAAAAAATCCAAAAATACGTGGAAGATATCGTGAAAAATATCGAAAAAGTCGTTTTAAAAAATAAATCTCGCAAAACGTGCTCCATTGCCATTTTACTTCAAATTCGACTCATTTCTGCTCTGCTACGTCTCTGTTTTCACGCATTTTCATTTTGTTACGTTTCGGATTTATTACATTTCTATTTTCACGCAATTTCCAAAATGTGACATTTCTATTTTGTCGAATTTCTATTCCGAAAGAGCCCTCTTTTTCCTACCAGTTCCATGGATTTTTTTCTACCAGTTCCACAAACTTTTGACTGAGCGATATTAAAAAAAAAAAACAAAACAAAACTCACAAACATCAAACTTGGACATGACCCGTTGCGCCAACAGGAAACTTCTGAAAAGTGTGGCGAGCAAAAGATCCTGTCTGAACAAGTTCTGAAACTTTTCCCGTTCAATCGATGTGAACGCAATGGTATCAGTGATGGCGGTGAATATCCAGTTGAGCTCACCGAGCACCGTCCTTCTCTCGGCCAAATTTCCAGGAATCATCTCCAGAATATTCTCCGGATACTCATCACGATGCTCCGAATGGCTCAGATGGAAAGCGAGAGATGTTCGAATAGGTGTGGTTAGACAGGAAGTGAAAAGATCGGCGGGTAGATGTGGATTTGACATGGGCAGGAACTGTCCAGTACTACACGCGGCCAAGTGGATGCAATCCTTAAAAATTGGTGTTTTTATATAAATACTTATAGAGACTTACATCATATCTGGGATACTTTTCCGGGAATCCCATAATTTCCGCTTGCTGCCAATCCGTCATTTTCGATGTGATTGCGGGCAGGCTTTTCTGCTCCTCTTGCCATCGGTCGAATCGGCTTTGCCATGATCTGAATTAATAGGAATAATTTTGGGTGGAGAGGCAGAGGGAGAAAAATGTTTTTTACATTCGCTGATCCTCGCCAAATCTTCTATAATTGTTAAGGATGGTCTCCGCCGAGTGTGTTTCCCAAATGTAGATTGTAGGATAGTCGAGCCATCCTTGTAAATCGAATATGGAGAGTGGGATGTACTAAAAATTTTGTGGTTGTCAATTAAATAAATACTTTATAATGGGGTTATTCTCGGAACCAGCAAAAAAAAGGCAAAAAATAGAAAAAAAAAACCAGCAAAACATTCAGCGAAAATTTGGAGAATCTGAAACTTTGAGAGATAATTTAAAAAATTCTCTCGGACATTCCCTCAAAATTACAGACCGAAATATTGATTTAAAAAAATATCGATTTTTATTTCTGAAAATTTTCAAAATCGATATTTCGGTCTGAAATTTTCAGGGCATGTCCGGAAGTATTTTTTGAATGAGTTGCCAAAGTTTCAGATCGATCGGAGCATTCTCCGAATTTTCGCTGAAATTTTATATTTTTTGCTGTATCCGAGAATAACCCTATAACTGAAAATAAATACATTCCCTTAAAAATGCACTCTAGTAAAATTTCATGCAATAAATTTGAAGAAATGTGCGGAAAAACCCCAAAAAACGACCGTACCCAAACGTTTTTTTTTTCTGAGACCTGGCGATGGAAACACTTTATGAGTTTTTAAATATCCTAAAAATTCTTGAAAATGTATGTTTTTCCTAGTATATGGTGTCCAGAACTTGAAATCTGGGCGGAGCCAAAGAAAACGCGCTCCACAGAATTTTGCGCGAAATTGAAATTTTGAAGCATTGTTTCATGTTTTTCGCGGAAAAAGCATAAAAAATTCATTTTTTCCAATTTTTTAATGGACCCATTCAAAGTACTGTAGAAAATCGGAAAAAATGACAAAAAACTGGGAGAAAACCCGGAAAATGCTCCGATTGGTCTGAAATTTTGGGAGAAACTGTCAAAAATGCTTCCGGGTTTGATCAGAAAATTTTGGACCGAAATATCGATTTTAGAAAATTTTCAGAAAAAAAATCAATATTTTTTTTCAAATCGATATTTCGGCCCAAAATTTTCTGAAAAAGCCCGGAAGCATTTTTGACAGTTTCTCCCAAAGTTTCAGACCAATCGGAGCATTTTCCCAGTTTTTTGTCATTTTTTCCGATTTTCTACAGTACTTTGAATAGGTTCATAAGAAATTTTTTAAGCCTGAGGGCGTCACATTTGGTTCAGTGACTATCCCGATATTATCGATATTACGTATTCCCGAGTACGTGAGATGTCGTAAAATGGGTCTCGCCACGATCGGTGTATGCATACGTGTAAACAATCTACAGTACTTGGGATACTGTATATTGTTTACATTTTTCGACATGCGTGAATTTGAAAAACCATGTTATTTTTTACATGAATGACCCCCTATTTATAAAATATAAATTTTAAAAAACACATGAAAAAATTTGAAAACAAATATTCAAACACAAGTGTGCAAACACCGATCGTGTCAAGACCCATTTTACGACATCTCACGTACTCGGGAATACGTAACATCATAAAAAATTAAGGAAACTTATTTGATTTTCAACGATTGTTAGCCAATATTGTGCGCTTCACGAAAATCGCTCGAAATTTCCAGTCTACAAAAAGTTTAAAGGTTTTTTATGCTTCTAACTGAAATATTTGAGTTATTAAAAGATAAAATACATAAATATTACAAATAAAAACGGGTTTTACTGAGAAAAAAAATGCGTCAAGGCACCAAAAGTGCGTCAGTAAAGTTGAGGCTCCGCCCACATTTAGATTCCTGGACACCGTTTCTACTAGAATTTTGGCTCCGCGACATTTCGCAACGTGACCTTCCGAAACTGTGACGATTCGCAACTCACGTAGATTTCGCTACTGTGACGTTTCGCAACCAGACGTTTCGGCGCTCGTATAAATCGAAACTTGCAATTTCGAAACTGCGACGTTTCGGGAATGAGACATTTAGTAACTAGCCTTTTGGCAACTAGACATTTCGAAACTGCATCATAAAAATAGTTCTATTTTTTTTTTAAATTTTGTTAAAACTTATCATGAAAATAAAAACAAGTAAATTAGATATACTTTCTTGCCGCTCAAATCGCTTTCAAATAGTCTAAACCAGTTAGTGGTAGATAAGGAGGAATCGGTGTATTTGTGATTGCTTTAATGATTTTAATATCCTTCATGATATCCTGGAGCTTGCGACGGTGATCAACCTTTAAAAAATGCTCAGATTTGGTACGGACTAGATTTACCAGATGATTGGGGTTATGATCTATTGCTTCCTTGTCAAACAGGAACCCTGAAGCTTTGTTGCGGATACATAGAATTGATCCCGAAAAGCTGTGTTGGATACTCATGATCTGGGAATTTGTTGTCTTTTGCAGTGGATTTTTGCTTAATGGAAGTCACGTGAAACATAAAAAAAGGGTGAAAAACAATAAAATCTAAATAATATGATGTAAGAAAACCTTACAGTTTCGAAACATAAAGTTGTGAAAAGTCGGAGTTTCGAATAGTCTAGTTTCGAAGTGACAAGTAGCGAATTGTCCCAGTTTCGATTTATACGAGCGGCGAAATGTCCGGTTGCGAAACGTCACAGTAGTGAAAGCTACGTGAGTTGCGAATCGTCACAGTTTCGGAAGGTCACGTTGCGAAATGTCGCGGAGCCAGAATTTTATGAAACAAAATTGAAGGGCGAAAATTCCCCTATGCATTGGAGGAAAAAAAGTCGTATGTGTTTTTAACCATATGATATGCGAAATTGCAGAAATTACCGCGACATGGAGGTCGAATAATTTGATGCGCCTTTAAATAAATATCGTCCAAGGATAAACCCAAAAAAAAATTTTTTTTTTCCTCCCCTTTAATAAATCTGCCGTAGCGTTTTTAAAAGCCAACAAACCTGTGTGAAACTCTTATTAAACACCCAAATCTCTCCATTTTCAGTCGGTCGTGGCACTCCGTGTCCATTATAGTGAAAAAGCACTCGATCTGTGCCACTTATCCTTCTCAGATTTGTCGCCACTTTCCTGACCTCGTCAATCGGTGGATCCGTGCATATTTTGTAACGAGTTCGATTGCTGCAACAAACAAAAAAAACTACGTGTCACGCCTCCCCGTCTTCCAATGCGCCACCATGTTCTTCGGATAATGAAATTATTTTTTCACTCGAAAATTTACTTTTTTTTTGAGAAATTAAAATCATAATCTGATTATTCAGGATGGCACCATCATTTTAATCCAAAAACGAAAAATTTTTGTCAGAAAATGACCGAGCCTTAGGGTTTTAAAAATGCGCCAGGTAGAAACAATTTTGGAAGGCTGGGGTGCCGTGCGATTTCGTATTATTTCGAAATCGCTCGCGGGGGGGTCGTGGCCTACTTTGACTTTGGTTGCCACTTCTCGTACGCCTTTTGTGTATTGATTCCGATTTCCATTGCCGCTTTGTGCGCTCCACACTTGTACGGATCCACCCAGGATAACAGACGGGCTGGAGCATCTTTTCGAGGTGGTGCATCCGGTGGATCGACTCCCAGATGAAGGCACATTATGATGGCGACTGAGGCGGTGCGGAGACGATCACTGCCTTTTCGGCGGTTCGCGCTGAAAGTTTGTGTTTTTTTTAACCATTATCTCTGGTGTATAAGTCCGAATTGTGCTGACAGGTCCGTTTACCTACTGGACCTATAAACCGGAAAAAAAAGAAAAACACGGAAAAAAATTGCGGGAAAAATCGGAGAATGCTCCGATTGACCTGAAATTTTGGAAAATATTGGAAAAAATTCTCCTTCTCCCGGGACACAAAATTTTATACCAAAATATCGATTTTTTCTAAAAATTTTTAAAATCTATATTTTGGTCCAAAATTTGTTGAGCGTGTACAGGAGAATTTTTTCAATATTTCCCAAAATTTCAGGTCAATCGGAGCATTCTCCGATTTTTCCCGCAATTTTCTCCGTTTTTTTTCAGTTTTGTGAATAGGTCCATAAATTTTCAACTAAAAAATTTCTAGTTCGGTTTCAAAATTTATTTTGAACAAGACACTTTGCCAGTTTTTTCGAAAATTCTGTATTTTCGTTTTTTTAATCACGAAAAAGCAAAAAAAATTGTTGGAAAACTCAGGAAATGCTCCGCTTAGGCTGAAAATTTGGGAAACAATGGCAAAAATAGTCCCAGACATTCCCAGAAAATTTTGGACCGAAATATCGATTTTAAAATCTTTTCAGGGAATCGATATTTCAAGCAAAATTTTCTGAGCATGTCCGGGAGTATTTTTCACATTATTTCTCAAATTTTCAGGACAAAAGGAGCATTTCTCCAGTTTTCTCACAATTTTTTACTATTTAGGATATTTTTTGCCATAAAACAGTTTTTTCTTCAAACTTTTCCAAAGTAAAATCAGTAACCTTTATTGTAGATATCTCCGGAAATTCTCAATTTCCCATAAAAATTGAGCTTTTCCGGTGTGATTTTCATGAAAAATATTTATTTCCTCCCAAAAATAATTGCTATTTGCAAAGAAAATGTGGAAAAAAAACAGTTTTTATGTTTAAAAAATCGATTTTTTTTTCAAATTTCACTTAATTTGGGAGCATTTGAGATTTATTTTTAATTTAATCGCTATTTTTTGAAAAATTTACGACAAAATAGAGATTTTTTAAATTTTTTTCCTTTTACAAGAATTTTCTCCATAAGAAAAATCAATCCAGATTTTCAGCTTTCAAATGCCAAAAATTACCATTCATCGACGTCCCACTCTTCGTCTTCCATACTGCCAGCAATGTCCTCCACGTGACGAGGTTCTTGGAGATAGCAGGTCACTCTTTCCACATGTCTCTGAAAATTGCAAAAAATTATAAAAATTCTCTACTTTTAACATCAAATTTGTTGTATTCATCAATGAAATAAACAAATAAACCTGTGCATGCCACATATTGACAGTTAATCGCTCGTTAAACGAGTCAAAATCCATTTTTCGACGCTGCTGATCCTCGTCCATTGTTTTGTGTGCCTGAAACGTTCCAATAATGAATATTCGGGTGAAAAGTGAAGAAAAAATGTGCAATTTTCGTAAAACAAACAAGTCATTGAAAATATTTAAAATTAGTTTCGATGCACGAACTTTTTATCACTAAAAACTGTTTCGCCGCCACAAAAAGTCACATTGCCGGTCGGTGGCTGGCTGAGAAAGTGCGCTCCATCGCACTTCCTGTGGCAAAACGCCGCGAAATTCAAAAAAGATTGGTCACAGTCAGGGGTGCCACAAAAATTTCTTTTTGCGAAAAAACCAACAAAAAAAAAACAAAATTTGTTGTTCATTTTCACCGGGTATTTTTATCGTTTTTTTTAAATCAAAATACAATCAAATTTACCCATTTTATTCATGCAGAAAGGTGGGAAATTGCGAAAAATGTGCGAAACGCGTTTGTGAGACATCTCGAACACTCGTACTCTAGTCTTTAATCAAAGTTTTTCTTTCCAATCTTTGATTTTTTCAAAAAAAATGCGAACGTTTTTTGAAACAAAAAATCTGCGAAAAAACTATCACTCACATTATAATCGCGTAATTAATTAGAACAAAAAAAATTAACAACCTGTATTTTTAAAGAAGTTCAGTCAAAATTTTCGAAAATTAAAAAACTACAGTATCTTAAAGGAACCTGAGCCAGATTGTTGAGTCGGCACCGCGTGGAATACAGTAATCTTTTAACGTTCTTTTTTCGAAAATGTTCCCTAAATTTTCAATTTTTGTTTCCATTTCCATTTTTTATTGCCAAATTTATTGTCGGCCCGCCAAAATGGTCAAACGCGCTCCGCTGAACTCAACGCTATGCGATTTTCATTTTGGTCTCCAAATTATTTCATTTCACGTATAAATTCAACGTGAAATTAAATAATTTGGAAACCAAAATGAAAATTGTGATAGCGTTGCGTTCAGCGGAGTGCGTTTGACCATTTTGGCGGGCCGACAATAAATATTTTATAATTTTTTGAGGAAAATTCCAAAACTTTTCACCCGAGAACTGCCTGAAATGGAGCTGGGCTGGTACATAACGTCTCGAAAAATTTGTGGGTTATTGAGTTCAATTTCGCGCAGTTTTTTTTCCGTTCATCTCCAATTGAGGCAGTTGGAAGGGATCGTGCAGATTGGCGCAGCTTGGTTCGCAGTATCCACGATGGAATCTACAGTACCGTTCAAAAGGTTGGAAACATTTGGTTTCTCGGGCATAACTTTTGAATGGACAGGGTTATTGTTACGATCGACATCGTATAAATAACATTAATTATGTTTTGACCTACCTTTGTTGATCTCTTACGCGCACATTTTCTATGTGATGTTTTACCCGCCAACTCGCCCTATAAGAGGCGAGTTTCCCCTCATTTATGGTTCTCCTCCCGTCACCCAAATTATCTATATTCTTATTGGATCTGCTGAATAAACACTCGCGGTGTGTTCACTCGCGGTGTGTTCACTCGCGGTGTGTTCCACTCGCGGTGTGTTCCACTCGCGGTGTGTTCACTCGCGGTGTGTTCACTCGCGGTGTGTTCACTCGCGGTGTGTTCACTCGCGGTGTGTTCACTCGCGGTGTGTTCACTCGCGGTGTGTTCACTCGCGGTGTGTTCACTCGCGGTGTGTTCACTCGCTGTGTGTTCACTCGCGGTGTGTTCACTCGCGGTGTGTTCCACTCGCGGTGTGTTCACTCGCGGTGTGTTCACTCGCGGTGTGTTCACTCGCGGTGTGTTCACTCGCGGTGTGTTCTCCTCCCTGATTGGTGACCACCCCCTCTGCTCTCGTATCGATTAGCTACTATGCCACCCACTGCTACTCAACCCAAAAGAAAGTTCTCTGAAGTCCTTGCTCCTGATCCACCACGTGAGTTCGTTGCCTACGCCGACTTCAAAATTCTTGTGGATCACGTGAAGCGTCTTACCGAAGCACTCAACCAGATCCGCTGTGGGATCCTCGAGGATGGATCCTCCAAACTCATCGCTAAAGTTGCCGCTACCGTCGAACAACTAACGGAAATGCCTGAATTCGGTTCCCCTGTTACTGCCACCGCCTTCGACGTCTTCTCAGACGCTCCATCCACTCCTGCTCCGCGCTCAACCGAAACTCGTCGAACTGCCACCAGATTTCCAATTGCTGCTCGCTGTGCCTACCCTGACCAGGCCCAGCTTAACGTGCTCGACCCCTCTCTCATTGCCAGACATGCCGTCACCCTCCTGGAAAAATCGACTAGAGCCGTTCTGGAACGTCTACCCGATGATAAAACTCCTGCCCAAGATGAAAAGGACTTCAAGCTGCTCACCGATTTGGCTAACGGTAACTCTCTTCCAGCCCCAACAAAGGTGCACCGTCACCCTTGCTCTTCCCGTTTTCGTCCTCTAAAATTACAGTTCAACAACAAGCAGGACCGTGACGCCTTCATCAAGGGATTCAACAAAATTCGCCACTCCGACGCGGCCATCACCGACATTGCCACCAAACCACGTATTCGTCGCGATCTGACTATGCCCGAACTGGAAACTCTGCGTGCTTCCCGGAAATTCGTATACGATGAGAACAAGAAAGCTGGAGTCACGAAATTCATCATGTCGGATATCAACTACAAGGTAAATGAAAAACCTCGTCCTTTTCAATAGTCGCCTGTCTTCCATCTTTTTTATCTTTTTCAAAATCTTCGACGTCCACTCATTATGCTTTTCCACACAATTCCTCTTCACTTTCCTCTCGTCATGCTATATTTTCCTTTAGTCCTACTCCCATTTTATTTTCGTTATCGAACATCCGAGGCACCGCGAATCTGACTAAAATTCGAGCTCTTACCGATTTCTTTAGATTTTCTAATTTGAATATTCTTGCTCTAACTGAAACCTTTCTTGATGAAACCGTTCCCTCTAGTCTCTTCACTGAACATGACATCTCCATTCTCAGATGTGACCGTTACTTGACAGCAAATTCCAAAGCCCGTGGCGGAGGTGTTGCCCTCCTTTTCAAACCACCTATATCTCTTATTAAATTGGATATCAACTTTGAACACCACTACGCCTCTCACAGATCTGAAATTCTTGCCTGCTCTATTAATGCTCCATTCCTCAGTTCTCCTACCTTCGTTTATCTAGTTTATCGTCCTCCCGATATTTCTTTTACCGAAACCGCAGCTCTTATCTCTCATTTAGACTCCACTATTTCTCTCTCGTCATGTATACTTCTAGGAGATTTCAACTTTCCATATCTTAAATCTAGCCACCAGTTTTCTCAATTTTTAGCTTCTCGTAATTTGACTCAAAATGTAACATTTCCTACTCGCATCACAGCCAACTCTTCGACAACTTTAGATCTAGTCATCTCATCTCAGGATACTCCCGTTTATGATATTCGCCCCGAACCTCCTTTGCTTAACTCTGATCACCTCTGCGTCAATTTCTCAATGCAAACCAACAAGTCTAATCCTACCGATTCTTCTAGCAACATTTTACCCTCTAGACTCAACTATAGAAAAACCGATTTCAAAACTCTCAACTACCATTTAGCCTCAATCGACTGGATTTCTATACTTCCTTCTACTTTATCTCCTACTTCCATGTTTTCTAAATTTATTGAAATACTCAACTCTCTTATTTCAAACTACACTCCTAGTTTTTGCATTGCCAAAAAGAGATGTATACCCAATTTATATCGCCGCCTGCGCCGCATCAGATCAAAGCACGCCAAACTTCTACAAAATTCCCAAGCTTCCAACTCATCCCTTTCCCACTTGCTGCGCAAACAACGCGCCATAATCAAAAAATTAGGTCGTCAAAATTCAGCTTTTGAGAAAAAAATCCTGTCCCAGCCTAGTTCTCACGCAGCTAAATCTTTAATTCGCAAACGTCTTAAAATAAAGTCTAGTATTCCCCCTCTTTCCGTTAATGGCAGTATAGTTCATACAGACACTGATATAGCCCTCGCGTTTTCCAGTATCTTCAAGTCCAATTTCTCCTCACCCTCACTTGCCTCATCAATACAGACCATTCCAGGAACGCAATTTGCTAATTCCTCATCTTCATTTTCCTACGCTGACCTCTTTGCCCCTTATATAGTTGAGTTCACTCTTCAAAAGCTTCCCCCTTCTTGCGGTTTCTCCCCGCATCGCGCTAACTACCTAGTTCTTAAACGGTGTTGTACCGCGCTTGCTCTTCCCCTCTCCATTATTTTTTCTCATTCCTTTTCCTCCTCCTCGCTCCCGTCAAGCTGGAAGCACTCAATTGTCGTCCCAGTCCCCAAAAAGGGTAACCTGTCGAATCCCACCAACTATCGCCCGATTTCTTTGACTGACCCCATCTCTCGTGTCATGGAGCGAATAATTTGCAGACGTCTCATGTCCGATTTTTCTCACAAGTTTCATCCACTCCAACATGGGTTTCTCCCCTCCCGTTCATGCACCACGTCGCTAATTCATTCCGTCTCCATATACAAGAGAATTCTCAAAGCCCACAAAACTCTAGACATCGTTTATTTTGATTATCAGAAAGCATTTGACAAGGTCCCACACACTCTCCTCATTAGCAAGCTCAAATCGTTTGGGTTCCCGTCAATTTACTGCCAATGGTTCACCGATTTTCTCTCTAATAGGTACTTCTCTGTTAAAATAAATAACTACATCCAGCCTTCCAAAACTCCCATTCCTTCTGGAGTCCCTCAGGGCTCTGTTTCTGGACCTTTTCTCTTTCTTGTTTTTCTAAATGATCTTCTATACTCCCTCCCTACATCGATTAATTTCTCAGTTTTCGCTGACGACATTAAGATTTATCATCACAATCCCTACATTGTACAAAACGCAATCAATATTATTTCTGATTGGTCTGTTTCTAATGCACTTCCGCTCGCTGAATCCAAAACTTCACTTCTCCGACTAGGTTCCCTCAATCCTAAACAATCGTACTTTATTGGTAACTCGCCCATTCTTGCTTCCTCATCTGTCAGGGACCTTGGTCTTCTCACCGATGCTTCCCTCAAATTTGACCTTCATATTAACCAGAAAATAGCCTTAGCTCTATTACGGGCCAAACAACTTCTTAAATCTTTCCGTTCCTCTAACCCTGCATTCTATTCAACACTCTTCAAAACTTACGTACTTCCAGTTCTGGAATACGGTTCCTCTGTTTACTCTCCCCAACCTACCTCTAAGTTATCGATTAAACTAGAAAAGCCTCTTAGATATTTCTCCAAAATAGCTCTCCAACGCTGCAACATCTCCTTCTCATCTTACGAAAATCGCCTAGAACTTCTCAACATGTACTCAATTAGAAATCGCCGTCTTAAAGCTCAATTGCTCCTCCTTTACCGGATGGTTAGCGGTGCCTCATACTTTCCTGAACTGAATTCCTTCATATCTTTTACCTCTTCATCCCGTCGGCCTATGCTTTTAACGTGCCACTCACCCCAAACCAATGATTTCTTTTCCACTACAGTTCCAATTTGGAATTCGATTTTACGCAATATATCCACTTTTCTCTCCCCTTCTCAATTTGAACAACTGGTTGTTTTATCTATTACCCGGTTTTAAGATATCATGCTGTCCCTGCCATTTTTTTTTCATGCCAAATGATCTTTCCCAACTAGGTACATCTCTTGCGGGATTGTCCTAGTTTTAATTATTTATTCACCCCATAGCGTTCCCCATATCATGTTCTTGATTTGTTTTATATGCGACCGACGAATAAATGATATATATAAACACCTATAAAGCAAGACCTTCAACAGTTATGGTTCTGAAAATTTGCATGAATCTGTCCCGTAATGTTTTTGACAAGCTCCGAAAATGGATTTGGTCAATTTTGAAAACTGCAGATTTTTCAAAAAATTTCATATGCCAAAATTTTCGACCCAAAAAGATTTTTTTTTTCTGATTTTTCAGGACTCGATATTTATGTTCAAAATGAAGTTTCAAAACTAAAAGTATGATTTTAGTTGACTATGGGTTGATCGGACAATTTTCAGCTGACTTACAGCACTTTGAGTATCAGGGTCCATATGGGTAAGTCAACTTTAACTTTTATTGAGAATCACCAAAACCTAATAAAATCAAATAAAGTTTGCTTTTAACAGTTTTTATCTAATTTGCTCTCATTTTCTTTGATTTTGGTGATTCTCAATAAAAGTTATAGTTGACTTACCCATATGGACCCTGATACCTTGACCCTGATAAAGTGCTGTAAGTCAGCTGAAAATTGTACGCTCGACCTATAGTCAACTAAAATCATACTTTCAATTTTGAAGCTTCATTTTGAACATAAATATCGGGTCCTGAAAAATCAGAAAAAAAAACATTATTTTTGGGTCGAAAATTTTGGCACCTGAAATTTTTTGAAAAATCTGCAATTTTCAAAAATGTCCAAATCCATTTTTGGAGCTTGTCAAAAACATAACGGGGCAAATTTATGCAAATTTTCAGAACCATAACCCTTTCCATTCAAAAGTTATGCCCGAAAAACCAAAAGTTTCCAACCTTTTGAACGGTACTGTAAGGTCGAACCTCACAAGTATCACAGGTAATTCAGGCAGTTCTATTCCGCAATAGTAGCTTTATTGTTATTATCGTTTTTAAAAAGTTGTCACCTTCGAAGCCACGTGAACTATAAAATTAAGCTCCGCCTCTTCACGCGAATTTCATGAAGTTTTTATTTTCCTTCACTTTTTGTTCATGGAAATTTGAAAATGTTAAAATTTGCGTGAAGAAGCGGAGCCTAACTTTAAGGCGCTGGAACGTTTCGAAACCTGCCATTTCGAAACTTTTGCATTTTTGCGTTTTTTTTTTTCGCCAATTGACACCAAAACACGCGGGCATTTGGTATTTATTTTTCGTTTTTATCAGTTATTTTTATTTTTTTGGTATTTAAAATCCACTAGTATGCCGCAAAAATTCACTAAAGTTTCGAAACGTCCTAGTTTCGACAGAGTCAATTTTAAAGTTCGCCCGGTTGTGGAGGTGACAACTTTTTAAAAACAGTTTAACAAAGCCTAAATTCTCAATTTTTTTCTCAAAAATTTTCATGAATATCTTCGTCTCAATTGTCATACATACTGACACACCTTCTATTTCTATTGTAAACATTGATAGTATAAGCGGCCATGCCCTTCTTTTCAATTAAATAAATATATATATATATTATTTATTTATTACTGTCGTCGCATACACATGTTTCAAAAAAAATAATAACAAGAAAATCAATAAAAATTCAAAATGGGAAGTGGTGAAGAACCCGAGAGATAGGAGAGAGAGAGTAGAGAACAGAGAAAAGGAATAAGAATACATATTTTGAATACAACTAAAAATTGACGAAAAGTAACAATTCTGAATTTTGCGATTTGTGACCAAAAGAAGGGCAAAAATATGAAAAAAAAAACTCGTAAAATACCAGATAAAAGGGGGGAAATGTCGAAATTGTTTGGTCTTTTCAGTGAGATGAAAAAGAAAAGTTGAAATCGTTAAAATATAAATAGTAGATTGTTTTACAGTGAATTTGGCTATAAAACGTGATTTTTCTATTCTTGTTTCTTCTTGCTCATTCGCGTCCATTCGATGAGTGTGGCGGGAGAACGGAACAGGAAGATCAGCTTTGCGAATAGATCCTGAAAACGGGATAATTTGATTGTGTACTTGAAAAGCATTGCTCAAATCGCTGGCGTCTGGCAATTTATGATATTTTTCTTCTCAAAATTAAGAGTAAATATGAAAAATGGTATTGTGTTTTCAATCGACTTGCGACATGGGAACGCGAAACTCCGCCCACTTATTTGAACGGTGAATGCAGACTTGCGTTTTCATGATGCAACTCGTTTGAAAACACAAAACGCAATTCTATTTTTCATATTTATTGTCTTCATATCTTATGATTCACGGTGTCCAGGATTTGAAATGTGGGCGGAGCCGAGCAAACGCGCCCCACTGGATTTTTTCGCGCGAAATTCAAATTTTGAGGCGTTTTTAATGTTTTTCGGGAAAAAAAAGCATAAATTCTTAATTTTTTCCCACATGTGCTCCAACGGAATTATAGCTGAGGGCTTTAGAAATTTTTTAAGCCTAAGAACGTCGAATTTGGTTCAGCCACCATTTCGAAATATTCGTTTTGAGTTTTTTGGTGTTTTTGCAGGATAAATCTATACGAAAAGCAAAGTTTGGGCAATTTTATTGTATTAAAAGATACAATACATACATTTTACAAAGAAAAACAGGTTTTACTGAAAGAAAAACAATAAAATCAATTTTAAAAAATGCGAGAGTCGCAAAATGCGCAAGCACCGAAAGTGCGCCATGGAAGTTTGCTGACGCGCCAGCAATTTAGGCTCCGCCCACATTTCAAATCCTGGACACCGTGTGATTTGTTTTTTTCAATTTAAATTATTGTCAAAAAAATGGACCTATTCAGGTTACTGTAGAAAAAAGAGAAACAATTGGGAGAAAACTCGGAGAATTCTCCAATTGGTCTGAAATTTTGGGAAATATTGTCGGACTTGTTCAGAAAATTTTGGACTGCAATATCAATTTTTAAAATTTTCTGAAAAATCGATGTTCCAGTCAAAAATCTGAGCATGTTCGGAAGTGTTTTTGAGGCTCTGGGACGTTTCGAAACTTTTTTGCATTTTTGCGTAGCGTTTTTTGCCAATTGATACCAAAAGCACGCTCATTTGGTTTTTATTTTTTGCTTTTATCAATTATTTTTATTTTTATGGAAATTTAAATACACTAGTACGCCGCAAAAATTCCCAAAAGTTTCGAAACGTCCCTAAGCGGCGACATACCGTAACCCTAATAAGGATGAGCAATGCAATGGCCACACCCCTTTTGAAAAAAAATAGAAGGCAAAGATGTTTAGGGGCGTGGCCGAAATCATGTTTTTCGATAAAAATATGTTCATACCTGCTCCAACATGAAATCCTTGGCCTCTCTGACGAGATAGATATCCAGACAAATCTTGAGCAAATGATCAGCATTCGGCAACTCGGTGAACATGACCGTACTCGGCGACGTTGTGAATATTCCTCGAACCAACCCTCTTCCGACAAACACCACCACGGAGAGATACATCGCAATGACTCCACCCTTGAACACTTTAGCCAAGAACGACGGGAACGCTCTGTCGACGAATCCAACGACTTGAAGATACTGTCGTTTCGAGTACGATGTCGTCTCTGATGGGATCCAAATCTTATCCTTCGGATCACCAGGATGTTTTGATGTTCCGATCCACATCTTCTCGTTCGGTCCTTTTCCTTGTTCGAGGCGAAGAGTGAGCGTGTCGAACCAAGCCTGGTTGAGCTGTGTTGGCGTCATTCCGGTCGTGTTGATTCCCGAGTTTCCGTCCTCGACGATCGAGTTTCCGATCGGTGTGGGAAGAGAGAGTTCACCTTGATTTGGCACTTGAATGTACGCAGGCATGGATCGGGGAATCGTAATCGAGTAGCTCGCATTTCCGCGGAGAGCTTCTCGGATTGAATGACGCACTTTTTCGTCTTGTGCGATGGGGACCAGCCAGGATTTTCCGTGCTTGAGAGCGGCATTCTCATTCGGATCGTAAGGGCGTGTAAACTCGAGGGAGACCTCAAAGTTAACCGCCGTCATGTTCGAGTTCAATTTGTCACTGAAAATGTGTTCATGTTTTTTTTTTAATATTTTTATCAAAACACACGGTGTCCAGGATTGGAAATGTGGGCGGAGCCTAATTTTCTGGCGCGGCAGCAAACTAGCATGGCGCACTTTCGGTGATTGCGCATTTTTCGACTCTCGCATTTTTTTATTATTATTTTTCTTTCAGTAAAACCTGTTTTTCTTTGTAAAATGTATGTACAGTGCGTTGCAGGTTTATACGTCCACCCTCGTTTTTGAGCATAACTTGGGAACCGGTCAATATTTCGATCTAGTTTGGTCAAAATCGGATTCAGGACACGAAATTACATATGTCCAGTAATTTTTAAGATGATATCTGAAAAACTACTCGATACACCCAGAAAAAACTGAAAATGAGCCTTCTGCAACCGTTGCAGGTTTATACGTCCACTTCAACAAATGAGCTAGAAAACAAAAAATAACAACAATTTAATACCTAATCGATGAACCTTTAGCGGTAATAACATCATAAACACGGTTTGGCATAGAATTGATGAGGTTGGGGATGTACTGGGTGGACTTAGACTTGAACTCTTGCTCCAGAAGACTCCACTCCGCAGTAAGTGCATTTTTAAGGTGTCCCACGGTGTCGTACTTCTTTCCATGGCTGAGACTAGAGACGGCGAACCAGCTCACCCCAGACATTTTCCATTGGATTCAAATCTGGAGAACATGCTGGCCATGGCAGAACATCAATTTTTGGACTGGAACCAGCCTAAAGTGGAGCGACTGACATGGGTGACGGCGTTATCTTGCTGGAAAGCTTTTTTTTTTTCCGGTTCCCAAAGTATGCTCAAAAACGAGGGTGGACGTATAAACCTGCAACGCACTGTATTGATACCATAAAATTGCCCAAACTTCGATTTTCGTAAATATTTATCCTGCAAAAACTCACTTTTTAGCTCCGCAATGCTAAAAACGATTATTCCGAAATGGTTGCTGAACCAAATTCGACGTTCTTAGGCTTAAAAAATTTCTAAAGACCTCAGCTATAATTCAGTTGGAGCACATTTGGGAAAAAATTAAGAATTTATGCTTTTTTCCCGAATAACATAAAAAATGCCTCAAAATTTGAATTTCGAGCGAAAAAATCCAGTTTGCTCACCTCCGCCCACTTTTCAAATCCTGGACACTGTGAAACATTACAAAGTATAACAATTATCAACCTACATCATAGCCTCTCGTGAATCCTGTGAAATCGGCCAATAAATCTCCGACTCTGGACGGAATCTCACAATCAGAATATCCTCGTACGTGTATCCCTTCAAGTAAGAAACCGACATTCTCGATCTCAGAATCGAGTCTGAATCTCGTGCCGTGTATCGTGTCGTCAACGCGTTATTGAATGCGTCGAGCTCCTGTTGCGTGATCAACGACAACTCCTTGTTATCATGATATCTTCCTTGTGCTTCCATCTCATAGAGCGGTGGATATCCTTCGATGGCCACTCTTAACGTGACTTTCTCCGGCATGCTGATAGTTCCAATTTGATTGAGAAGTGACCAGAGGAGGAGAGGCGAGAAAATGAATACGACGACTCCAATGATAATTGGAAAGCCCATCATGTACTTGACCAATTTTCCTTTGGCTACTCCTCGTGGAGCCGGATATGCTGCTTCAAACTGTCTGGCACACTTGATGTTGAAGATGTGGGCGTAGAAGTTCTCCATGTTAAAGAAGTCGAAAAGTGGCATAGAGGTGTCAGTCCAAGTCCAATCGATGGCCGTTCGGAGTTCGAAGAGGAACGGAATATTCATGAATACCTTGAAAGCAATCATATTCGACATTCCGTATGAGTGAGTGAGCAGATTTCCAATGCAAAGCTCTGGATATCCGTTACGAATCTGCCACGCCGACACCAAGAAATAGCATGACTTGATGACATAGAGCGCCTGAGACACGTGATTCGTAATTGCCGACCTTCGAGTCATGTTAGGGAGAACCAAGAAAACCCAAATGTGGAGGAAGGAGATGAGTAAGATCTGGTAGATCAACTTTCCGACCACTGATTTTCTAAGGTAAAGAGCACGATCAATGATAATGGCAAGAGTCATTCCAACGAGCATAACGACCAATGTGACCGGAATTCTCGACGCTTTCACATCGTCCAAAACATTTCCAGAACCTCCTTCTCCGAAAGATGAATATCCGATAGTCATGATCAGGAAGCAAATGACGTCTATTCCAAACATAATCGGGTAGAGATCGCGAATGTAGCGGAATTTCGGGTGGAAAAGTTGATGGATGAATCGCCCAATCGGTCCAGCCGGTTTTTCTGGTGGAATTGGCGGCTCTTCCGACTGTGTAGGGTCAACGGTAGCGTTCGGATCAGATGGTATTACTACTGTAAGAAATTTTAAATTACTATTGTTATCTAGAGCAAGTATAATGAAAATCTCACTTTCTGCACTAGTTCCCTCGTTTGAAGAATCGGTGACAACCACTTTCGGCTCCTCCTTCTTTTTAGGACTTCCAACTTCCGATCCAGCAGGTGATCGTGAATCGGTGTCGTCCTTAAATAGAATATGTTCAAATGATGTTAAATTAAATATTTAATTCGAAACCGCGTTAACAGGGGAAAAGTGAAATATTTATGGACCTATTCATTTGAATTAAAATGAATTTTTATGTCACATTTATTCAATGCATTACAACATATTAATTAATTAATCTGAATTTTCCTGAAACATTGAGTTTGAGTTTTTCTGCAAATCGCGCCTAGTCATCCTGGTCAAATATGTTGATCTATTAACAAATAAATGCATGCGCCTTTAAACAGTGGACACGATTACACAAAAAATGATGACAATAGATGCATTTTTTGACCAGGATGGATAGGCGCGATTTGCAGAAAAACTCAAACTCAATGGTTCAGGAAAATTCAGATTAATTAATTAATATGTTGTAATGCATTGAATAAATGTGACATAAAAATTCATTTTAATTCAAATGAATAGGTCCATTAGTGAGTCAAAAAAAAAGTTTTCTTCTAGAATTTTTTGAAAAATTCACAAATTTCAGTTCGTCAAAAAAAAAAAACATTGCTTTCTGCAGCTGTTTTCTTCTAAAAACAAATCACGCTTAGAGCATTAAAAACGAGCAAAAAACTAAAAGATGCCCTTTTACTGTAGAAAAACGGAAAAAAATGCTCCGATTGGTCTGAAATTTTGGGATAAACTGTCAAAAATGCTTCCGGACTTTCTCAAAAAATTTTGGACCGAAATATCGAAAAAAAAATTTTTTTTTTAATTTCAGAAAAAAAATCAATGTTTTTTTAAATCGATATTTCGGTTCAAAATTTTCTGAGAAAGTCCGGAAGCATTTTAGACAGTTTCTCCCAAAATTTCAGACCAATCGGAGCATTTTCCGACTTTTCTCCCAGTTTTTTGTCATTTTTTCCGTTTTATTGTGTTTTCAATCGACTTGCGACATGAGAACGCGAGACTCCGCCCACTTATTTGTGCGCTACCCGTCTGCGTCTCTTCAAATATCACTGTGTTCGCGTGGTCGCGCACAAATAAGTGGGCGGAGTCTCGCGTTCTCATGTTGCAAGTCGATTGAAAACACAATACAGTACTTTGAATAGGTCCATTAATTATTTTCAATTGAAATGGAAATATTTACGTTTTTTGCTCGTTTTTAATGTTCCAAAATTAATAATTTATTTCTAGAAAAAATAGCTGCGATAAGCATTTTTTTTGACGAACTGACATTTGTGCACTTTTTTATTCTTTTTTTCATTTAATTCTGGAAGAAAAAATTTTTGACACAGGTTTCAAAATGTCGCGGAGCCCTTCCTACATACCTTCAAGAAAGTGTCTGTAAGATTCGCATCCTTCCACAATCCCAACTTTCTCAGCATGTATCTGTGGAAGAAAAGTGCAAAGAGCAAAACGATATCCCACAGGGCGAATCTTTCTCTCTTCGAGACTCCGAACAACTTGTCAAGTGACATCGGCTCCATTCCATGATCCGAAACGTATTCCGTCTTGTTGAATGGGAAAAACGAAAACTGGCAGATGAATTTGACGACAATCACAATTTCAGTATAGGTAATCATGGTGACCCAGAAGAACTTGGAAGGGCGTGGATTCGAGAGATTTCCCCAGAAAAGAGACATCAGTGGGAGTGGCAGGGTGAGAAGTCCACCTGTCATCACTTGAGTCATAATTGCAAAAAAGTAGCAGAGAATGTCAGTGTGAGCTCCCACGCAGTTAACAAGAGCATTCACAAATCGGGTGGCTGATGACTTTTGTTGCCAATCAACAGTAGCCGCAGTTTCCATCTTGTTGACGTCAGTTTCAGAGTGAACCAATTGAAGACTAGTCAAATCCACGTCGGTTCGTATTTCTGTGAGTTTGCGAGACGTGTTCGTCAGAGAATTCGAGTGTCCAGATTTTAACTTTTGCTTTTCTTTGCTCAGTACATAGCCGACGTACCGATGCTCACGGCACAATTTGTTCAGAGTGACACTGCAAAGATCCAGAGCAGATGCGAACATCTTTTGCACAAATTTAGCAGTCGATTCCACCTTTGAATCTTTACTATCTTCATCTTCAGCAGCAGCAGCATCAGTCTCATCAGCACCTCCAGATTTACGAGCAGTGGGGTCAGAAACGGCGGTGAGAGCTCGATCATCCGGATCTTTGATTGCGTCTCCTTTTTTCACTTGTTGAACCGTCTTGGCGAGGTCCATATCGTGAGCTGTGGCTGCGTACATTATCTGAAAGTTCGTAGATCGATGATTTCTATTGTGAAAAAAAATTGCAACGCGGTTTTTGCGTACTTTTAAAATTCAAATAAAAATGGGAACAAATCTCTTCATTTGCCATGCTATTTCTTTCATTACCGTTTGAATTTCAAAAGTACGCAAACACCGCGTTGTCATTTTTTTGTTTTCACAATAATGGGGTTATTCTCGGAAACAGCAAAAAAAAAAAAGCAAAAAATAGAAAAAATTCAGCGAAAATTCGGAGAATGCCCCGATCGGTCTGAAACTTTAGGAAATTATTTAAAGAATACTTCCGGTCATTCCCTGAAAATTTCAGACCAAAATATAGATTTTGAAAATTTTCAGAAATGAAAATCGATAATATTCAAAATCAATATTTCGGTCTGAAATTTTCTGTGAATGTCCGAGAGTATTTTTTAAATGATTTCTCGAAGTTTCAGACCGATCGGAGCATTCTCCGAATTTTCGTTGATTTTTATGCTGGTTTCTTCTATTTTTGCTTTTTTTGCTGGTTCCGAGAATAACCCCATAAAAGTTTTTGAGGGCAAACCTGTCCAGGATCCAAACGATCGTAGGCAGTCGCTTTCGGGTCCATTTCTGGCACAAAACTCTCCACGGGCTCCACCAAATCGTCATTCTCCGGGTCATATTTGAACATGTAATAGTCACCGGCTCGTTTTGCTGAAAAAGGGAGAGAATGAAAATTAGTTTGAACAGTTTTGGGGTTTGCATGCTTGATTTTAAATGTTTGTTTTGTGAAATTGCAAAATAAATAAATAAAGAAACCAACTTAGCCATACAATTTCGTTATGTATTTATAGTTAGCTAATTTTAGTTGTTCCAGAAAAAAAAAGTTTGTGAACGAAACATAACAAAAAAAAGATAAAGAAGCCAAGGAAAATGTTAGTGAGTATTTAAAAAGTTAAAATTAAAAAATTAAAAAGAAAAAAAAAGACGATAGACATTGAGGGAGTGTGAATTATTTAGTCATTGTTGTTTTTTTTTTTAAAGAAACCAAGGATTTTTGGTTATTTTGACACTAGGGATGGGGGTAGGAATCGGCCAAAGAAAAGCAGTTTTGAAGGGCCATTTCTTCTGAAACCAACCCGTCTCATCATCATCACCACTTTCAGAAGATGTGGGCACTTCTGGAGACTGCGAAGAGATTCGCAAGTCATAATAGGGGAACGGATCATCTTCGTCGAGACGCATATATTCTGCGGGTAATGCTTTAGAAGAGAAAGACATACAAATAAAATGAATAAATAAATAAATACTACTGTAAATTGAATCGTATCCCACCCAAAATGACAGACAAAAATGGTAAGGAAATGATAGTAATAATAAAAAGTCAAAAATAGTGAAAATAGAAGAAGAAGTTCGACTAGACAACATCTAACATTTAAAAGATTCACGAGCAGGTTTCGTTGTGGGACCAATGAAGGTCTCACCACGAAAATCAGTAACACTAATTCATCAAGTGATATTACGTTTTATGGATTCGTGACGTAGCAAGACAGCATGTCAAGTTATGCGTCAGTAATTGTTGGGTCTCACGACGATTCAGCTCTTGGCGGCGAGAGAGGAAACAATTTTTTGCAATTTTTTTTTCATTTTGCTGGCGCACAACTTGCAGCAACGAGTCACTACGTCACGAATACATAATATTCCGGGAATGGTGGTACTGCGGTGTTTGCAGACTTGTAGATTTACGCGCGAATTTGAATTTTTCCGTTTCGAAATTATTCAACGAGTATATTCCGTTTTTTTTTTTGGTATTTATTATTTCTGCCGTTTTCAATTTTTTTGAACTCTATGGAATTTTTGAATGTTTCCGGTTCTGGACCTATTCACAAAACCGGAAAAAAAATTGCGAAAACAATCGGAGAATGCTCTGATTGACCTGAAATTTTGGGAAATATTGGAAAAAATTCCCCTGTACACGCTCAAAAAGTTTTTGACCAAAATATCGATTTTAAAAATTTTCAGAAAAAAATCGATAATTTTTAAAATCGATATTTTGGTCCAAAATTTTTTGAGCGTGTACAGGAGAATTTTTTCCAATATTTCCCAAAATTTCAGGTCAATCGGAGCATTCTCTGATTTTTCCAGCAATTTTTTTCCGTTTTTTAATTTTTTTTTCCGGTGTTGTGAACAGATCCATTAAAAAATATTAAAAACGGCACAAATAAAAATAAACAGAATTTTTTTTATTCTTCGAAAAATTTCGAAACGGAAAAATTCAAATTTGCGCGTAAATTCATCCACAAGTCTGCAGACACCGTTCGTGGCGAGACCACAATGTGCACCATTCCAGGAACATGTAAATAAAAATCTGTTCCCAAATAAACTTTTTTTTGGCCTCATGCCGGAGCCGTTTTGTCAACAAAAAACATACCTTGCCCATAAGTTTTCGGTTCGAAATCCCGCTCAAATGCTCCTCGTTCAATCTGCTTTTGATACCTTAAAATTGGCGGTCAAATTCGTCATTTTTTTTCTAATTCTTCACCTTTCCCGAATCGCTTCGGTCCTTCTTCTGATATCGTTGAACTTGGATTTTTGTTGCTCGTATTGCTCTTTCATTTCTTTCTCGATAAGCTGATTTTTCAATACAGCTCCTCTGAAAATTAGAATAATTATTTAGAGGTTGAAAAGAAAAACCGTATCCATCCCGAAAAAAAATATTATGGATTTTGGATTTATTTTGTGAAAAGAAAGGTTGAGTACAAATATTTAGAGTAATTTTTGGCTCTGGGACGTTTCGAAACGTCCCAGTACCGTAATTTTAATCTACCGTCTGAAGAAACAACGCACACAAACCGAGGAAAAGGGAAATCCGGGAAGAAAGAAAGAAAGAAAACATATAATTTTCCAAGTATTGGGGGTGGAAAAAAAACCATTTCCACTCTTTAAAACTTACCGCGAGACTCCATTAATACAACTACAACAAGAAGTGAAAAGAAATAAGAAGTTTCCAAATAAAACAAAAAAAAAACAACTCACCTATTCGCCAAAATCACCTCCGATCGATACTCGACCATACAGTGCTGGAAATACCAAGAGTGGAATGCTCTAATCTGGAACACCAAGAATCCGAGTGCGATAATGTCGAATCCAATGTTGGCCTCTTTCGCTTCCACAGGGCACGATTTGTCGAAATCGCCCATTTCTGAGAGGGGCTTGCACATTCCGTTGACACACGCCACGCTGAAGAGTTGGCGGATGATGCAGAGCGGTTTTGCAAAGGCATCCGTTCTGTGGAACCATGAGAGGAAGACACAGCCAAAGATCTGAAATTTTCGAAAATTACTCTCGTCTCAGCAGCTGCTCATAAACGTTTAAAACAGCCAATTTTCTCACGAAATATCTCGAAGCGCATTTCTTTGACACAGTTGAAATGAGTGCGACCGTAACCCATTTAAAAATGCAAATAAACAAGTTTTAAAAAATCACGAAAAACAAGAGAAAATAAATATTATTGTTTTATTTAAGTTGTCGCGCGGTGTTTGCGTACTCGCATTGCAAACCGATTTACGAGGCTCCGCCCACTGCACTGCTATTTTTTGCTGTGATTTTTCCTCATTTTGCAGTTTTTCTTTTGTTTTTTTTTAATACATTTTTGTTTCAGATCAATAAATGGCGTATGTGAATAAATATTGAACAAGAGAATACGGATTCAATTAAAAAGTGCGACTAATTGAGAAAAATCCCGCACTTTTTAATCAAAAAACATTTTTTTGCATCATCCGCCATTTTTTTTTCTTTTTCTCGAATTTTCTTGTTCAATATTCATTCGCATACGTCATTTATTGAAAAAAAAAACAGAAGAAAAACTGAAAAATTAGGAAAAAATGTGAAAAAAGGAAAAATCACCGCAAAAAATATCAGGGCAGTGGGCGGAGCCTCGTAAATCGGTTTGCAATGCGAGTACGCAAACACCGCGCGGCAACTTTAATAAAACAACAATATAAACTTTGAAAACAGCCAATTTTCGAGACCCCACGAAAAGGGGGGAAAGTGTTGAAATGTGGGAACGAAAAGGGGGGAAAATGGGCGGAGCCAACCGCAAAAGTGCCGCAAACTCTTGCGACATTTTTTCTAATAATACTTTTATGTTCAAATTGACCTTATTTAATTTTTTTGAAACTAAAATGCTCGAACCCTTCGACAAAAATCAAAAAAAAATTAGGCTCCGCCCATTTTCCCCCCCTTTTCGTTCCCACATTTCGACGCTTTCCCCCCTTTTCGTGGGGTCTCCAATTTTCTCAAGAAATATCTCAAAGCGCATTTCTTTGACACAGTTGAAATGATTGCAACCGTAACCCATTTAAAAGGTAAAAAAGTTTTTTAAAAATTACGAAAAAAAAGATAAAAGAAATAAAACAATAAAACTTATTTACATTTTAAATGGGTTACGGTCGCATTCATTTCAACTGTGTCGAAAATTGCGCTTCGAGACATTTCGTGAGAAATAGGCTATTTTCAAAGTTTATGAGCAGTCGAAACAAAAAAATACGCAAAATAACCAAAATCGCCACCTCCCACCTTCTACAGTAACCAATCGCTCACCTGCAGACAAACTTTCGCCGTAATCGTAAAAACCGCATATCCCAAAAGCACGTTCCACTTCTTCAGTGTCGTTTCGAACGATCGTAACCTCGCATTCATCACGTACAAGTTGTTACCCGACCACAGCAACGCCAGTGTCAAAATGATGTAACCAAGTGCGAAGAGAGAAGTTCCAGCAATTCCAGCGGCAAGTGCAGCCATCAATGTTATCCAATGACCATAATGGAAGAAGAAAGATTTCAAGTAATCCACATAGCTCTTCTTCGTGTCAATGAAATCATAATTCGGATTTTCCGCCTTGATGATGAACTGCCCGTCACTGTAGATTGAATCATTGTCCTCTCCTTCTCGACGGAAAACTGCGAGTTGGCACGAGGCCAAGAGGAGCAGGAAGAAATCAGCGACCAGGTATAAGGAGGGCCAAATTGTACCGTAGGTGGACAGTCCGAGCAGCCATTTGAAGTTGAGGTTGGCTTGTTCAGAGTACGACGGCAACCAGTTCGTCCAGGGGTAGGCTAAAGTAGAATTTTGGAATCATTGGGAACTTGGTTCTTGTGTATAAGGCCGGTTTCATTTTCGGGAAATTCTTCAGGGGTGCGAAAAAAAAGTTATTTTCTGTTTATTTGTTGTTTTTTTTTCTAATGCGCCGGAGGCAACAAAAGGGCTCTGGGACGTTTCGAAACTTTCGTGCATTTTGAGAGATACATTTCTCCAAATTTACCGGTAAAACATTCGAAAACTTTTTATCCTTGGCCGAATTTTGTCAATAGTGCGAACACGGCGAAGAAAAATGGCCCTAAAGTTTCGAAGTGACAGGTTTCAAAACGTCCCAGTTTCGAAACGTCTTGTTTCGAACCGCCCTAGTTTCGAAAATTCCCAGTTTCGAAATGTCTTGTTTCGAAACGTCACAGAGCAGATAAAACACGCTTTCTTTTTTGAATTTTTTTTTCAAATTTTTTGGAGGACAAAAAAAAATTTTTGCTTTTGCTTGCTTTTTTGCCAAGAGGCTTGCTTGCTTTTGCCAAGAGGCTATGTAAAAAAAAAACGAATAAAAAACTAACCAATACAAGCGTCCGGTGGCAATCCGACAAACATGATAAACTGTAACGGATACAGAATTGCCATGTAGACGACGTAGAACGCCCATGTGCCACGTACAAATGGTCTGAAACCAAGAGAAAAAAAATATATTAGGGCTCTCGGATGTTTCGAAAGTTTTTCTGCATTTTGTCGTCACGGTGTTTGCATACAACACGGTGTCCAGGATTTGAAAAGTGGGCGGAGCCGAGCAAACGCGCTCCACTGGATTTTTCGCGCTAAATTCAAATTTTGAGGCATTTTTTATGTTTTTCGGGAAAAAAAGCATAAATTCTTAATTTTTTTTCCAAATGTGCTCCAACTGAATTATAGCTGAGGTCGTTAGAAATTTTTTAAGCCTAAGAACGTCGAATTTGGTTCAGCAACCATTTTGAAATAATCGTTTTGAGTTTTTTGGTGTTTTTGCAGGATAAATATTTTCGAAAATCGACGTTTGGGCAATTTTATGGTATTAAAAGATACAATACATACATTTTACAAAGAAAAACAGGTTTTACTGAAAGAAAAATAATAAAATCAATAAAAATGCAAGTTTGCTTGCGCGCCAGCAAATTAGGCTCCGCCCACATTTCCAATCCTGGACACCGTGTACAATCATTTTTAAAAGCTTTTTAAGAAAAAATTCCATAAAAAGCCCCCCCCCCCCTTCAAGTTTTCTTGTTATTTCAAGTCTAGAATTTAGCTGAACTAGATTATGGTGTTATTTTGTATTGGGGTTTCAAAAAAACCAAAACAAAACAAAATAAAAAATAACGACGCCAGTAAATACATATTTACGAGTCTCGTGAGAAAAGTTGCGTTCTTTGTGCTATTAGATCCCACAAACTAACCTCTTGTTAAGTGCGAAAAGTAGAATCCAAAAACATTGGATGGCAGCCAGGGCATCCATTCGGATAAACACCTCAATTCCCATGGCAATCAGACAAATCTCCAAACCGAATTTGTAGAAACCGTAGTCGATCAGGAATTGTATGGCGTGTTTCAGCGATCTGTCATAGTGTGAATGATGGAAATCCGGGAAGACTTTGGCGCGCATTGATTCTGGAAGTCCTTGTGATGCTCGATAGTGTCTCTGTCGGTAGATGACAATGGATTGGAACGCCAGGGCGATAATCGAGACGATCACACCAAACATCATAAATATCGGCACCTCGTCTTTTTCCTTTTTCAGTCCAAACCACGTGGCCATCGAGATATTACTGTAGGTACAATTGTCCGCACCGACTCCACGTGGAATTTTCGACAATTCCGGAATGATTTCTAGCTGGTAGATCATCTTGGACAGTGCTACCAGGAAGAGATAACTGCACATTAGAAGAGAGACGATTCCATCGGCGGTAGATGGAAGACAAATTGCCAGGGAGAGGAGAACGATAAGTGGAATGTACATGGCGACCATCTTAAAATAAACGCAGAGTTTTACGAAAAAATGATTCCTGAATCCCAAAAACTTACATTTTTGGCAATAAATATGGCGATAATGATAAAGACAATTTTGGAGACGTGCACCTCGAAAAACCTCCATAGCAATTCGATGGTCGCATTTGCCAAGTCGTGAAGTTTTTTAACAAGTGTTTCGCCTGGAAATTTTCGTTTTTCAATAAATCTTCTCTTTCAGGAAATGCGTGTTTGAATCTCATTTTTCCACCGATATACCCCACAATTTTGCAAAAAAATATCCCTTGGGAATTGTGACTTATGATTTTCCATTTTTTAAGCAAAAAAGGTTTCGGAATAATTTATTGACGTTTAAACTTTCTTACTGGTTACAGTAAGAACAGGGGCGAAAATATAAAACCACGCCATTTTTAAAACTGATGGTGCCTTTTGTGAAAACAAAAATGTTTCTCTTCATTTGCCATGCTATTTCCTTCACTGTCATTTGAATTTTCAAAAGTACGCAAACACCGCATTGCAGTTTTTTTTTTAATTTCGCGCTAAAGCATACTGTAATCGGAAATTTGGAGACCCTGACAAAACCGGAGAAAATTTGCAGAACTGTTTTTCCTGCATTATAAAACAATTCCTACACAAAGCTAGTGCCGCACACTTGCAATTGGCGGGGTTTTGTTTCGATTTTTGAAATGTTTTTCCCGGTTTCGGCCGAGTATCCAACTTTTTTTTTGATATCAGATGCCATACACGGTGATTCTTTTACTACCGAGCACACTATTCTCGTCCACCGATTTGTTTTTTCTGTCGCGATTTTCTAAATGACTTCGGATCGAGAAGTTTTTTGTCACATTACTTCCTCTCATTATGGCGCATATTTAAAACCGGAATTGGTCTGATTTTTCACGTACAATTTCAAATGCTACGTGATTCTTTTACTGCCGGCCACGCATTTCTAGTCCCCCGATTAGGTTTTTCCTGTCGCGATTTTGTAAATGACGTCTGATCAAAAAGTTGTCTGTCACGTTACTAGATCTCATTAGGGCGCATATTTTAAACCGGAATTCGTTCGTTTTTATACGTACAATTTCAAATGAAACTGGTTTTCCGTGGTGGCCGAGTGATTTCCGCAAATTTTTTTGCCGCATTTTGCAAAAAGGGGAGGGAACTCCGCCCACTTCATGTGATGAGAGAGTGAGAGAGTGCAAGGGAAAGAGGGGAAATACTTGCGATCGGGGGACTAGAAATGCGTGGCCGGTAGTAAAAGAATCACCGTGCCATATGCATGAACCTCTTTTGCCGGAGAAAGGGCTTTTTCTGTAAATCGTGGGTTTTTCGTAGTGGCTCTAAAGCTGTTTTTTGTAATTTTCAGTTTTTATAACCTTCATATTGTTAAACCTCGATCGTCCGATAAAAACCGACAAACCCCTTGCCAGAAAAACGAGTTTGTTGGCGTTCACCGGACGGCCGCGTAAACTGAAGATTGGAAAACCTTAAAATCACGACAAACATCTTCAGACCGACTTTTACGGACAGAAGAACTACAGACAAAGCTCTATAATCCCATGAAAGAGGCCGACAAACCCTTTGTCCGGGAAACGGGGTTCAAGTATATGAATTCCGAAGCCGTATTCATGAACATTTACCATGGCACTGAAAACGGCCAGTAAATGGTTTCAGAAATACTGTCCATTTGCGAAATACTGTCCATTTTCAATTCACGTGTAAATTCAACGTGAAATTAAATAATTTGGCGACGAAAATGAAATCCACGAAGTACTAAGTTTCGCGGAGCGCACTTGCTTTTTTCGCGAATGGACAATAGCGAAACTAATGGGGGTACGACAGAATAGAAATAGGCGAAATAGAAATGCTACAAAAAAGAACTGGAAAAAATAGAACTGAGCGAAATAGAAATGCTACGAAATAGAACGGCTACAAAATAGAAATGAGCGAAATAGAAATGCTACAAAATAGAACAAATTTTGGCGATGGAGCGCGTTTGCATTATTTTTTCAATTGCTCAGTTTTTCGCCGATTTTCCATTTTTTTTTTTCTGAAACTGCATTGATTTTATACCTTTCTTCATTTTCGATGTTGTTAAGTGCGTAAAATATCTGAAAATTACTGAAAAATCCTATAATAATCGGAAAATTCGAAGAATAATGCAAACGCGCTCCATCGCACCGATTTCTATTTCGCTCATTTCTATTTTGTCACATTTCTATTTCGCGCTGTTCTATTCCGCTCATTTCTATTTTGTAGCCGTTCTATTTTTTCCAGTTCTTTTTTGTAGCATTTCTATTTCGCCTATTTCTATTCTGTCGTACCCCGAAACTAATATTTTCGGTCAGAACCTACATTTACTTTTGCATTTACCATAAGATAAATTTTCATTAATACTGTCTCAGATCTTGGGCCAATATCGGTTGACCGCAAAAATAAAACAATTTTTAAATTATTCAAAAATTTATATCTTCAAAGAAACAGCTATTATCAATTCAATAGTCTTGCCGGCTACAGTTAGCAGTGGCGCGAAACATCGAGGCTCCGCCCCATCAGGTCTTTTCAACTGAATTCAACTGAATTCAACTGAACGTAGATCAAAAAATGTGAGCGGGTGTGTCGCTGCAGACATGTGTCGCTATGTCTGCGTCTATTATAAAACTTTCGCGGGCGCATATGGTAGCCGGCAAGAATATTGAATTGATAATATAAAACATTACAGATTAAAACAATCGTTGTAATTTGTCCTTTTCTTGCTTGATCTGTATTTTCCTTACTCGAGCAGTTCCACTTCCATTTATTGTCATTTCCTGGTTAAAGCATCGTCTGGAATAATCGCTCAACATTTAACACTTTGAAAACCAAAAAGACGATAATTAAAAAAATCACAAAAAATTTTAATATTAAAACGCGCATGGACAATTTCGAATTTCTTATCCTTTTCGCCGCCGAACCGACCAGCCGTTTTCCCAGCTCTGATTAATATTTTTTCTCTGTTTACAACACAAACCACTAGGTATGTTCTCTGCTGAAATGTGTTCACCTGAAATTGACAGGAACCAACTCGGATTTCAAAAAGAAACCGAGAAAAACACAAATTGTTATCAGCGGTGCCGTCTTTTTATGACATCTTGTCAGCCAGTTGCCGCTGTTTTTCAATGTGATTCGGTGGCAATAATCGACAACAAATAAAATCCCCGGTTGATAAATGGTATTTTTGGCCTTATTTTTCACTTTCTGGCGGCTAAAGTGTCAAAAAAAAATGCAAACAAATATGTACCAACTCTCATTGTCTAATCAGTGAAAGCCCAAGAGTCCTTGTTGGCTCAAGTGTGTGTGAGGTTTTTTTTTTGGAAAAAAAAAATAGAAAGAAAAGATATCCGTCTCCAAAAGGGAAACAATTGGCAGTGCATATATTTTCTTTTCTTGGTTTTTCGTTGTTGTGTCGTTACTCATAACGTGATGGGGGTGGGGGAGGCTAGCGTAAAGCTAGCGCCTCTGAGCAGTGGCGGGAAGGAGAAAAGTTCAAATTTCAACAAAAACTTGGCGAGAAATTGTAAAAATAAATGTTTTCTGCGGTGCTTTATAGTGTCATAAAGAGAGAAACGGCCTCTCGGAAAGAACATAAGGTTCTATTTAGGCTGATGAGGTGGTTCACAACTTTGGAATTGTGCCCAGGACTTGAAAAGTGGGCGGAACCAAAGCAAACGCGCCCCACTGGATTTTGCGCGAAATTCAAATTTTGAGACGTTTTTTTGCATGAATTCTTTATTTTTCCAAAATTTGCTCTGATGGACCTATTCACAAAACCGGAAAAAAAAAGAAAAAACGGAAAAAAATTGCGGGAAAAATCGAAGAATGCTCCGATTGACCTGAAATTTTGGAAAATATTGGAAAAAATTCTCCTGTACACACTCAAAAAATTTTGGACCAAAATATCGATTTTTTCTAAAATTTTTAAAATCGATATTTTGGTCCAAAATTTTTTGAGCGTGTACAGGAGAATTTTTTTTTTTCCAATATTTCCCAAAATTTCAGGTCAATCGGAGCATTCTTCGATTTTTCCCGCAATTTTTTTCCGTTTTTTATGTTTCCGGTTTTGTGAATAGGTCCACAACGCGGGTGGGCGGGGCGAGTAAAATTTTTCTCAACGGATTCGATTCGCTAATTTATTCGTCCTATACTGCGGATCCTATGTAATCGACTGCGTAGAACACAATGGTAATATTTATTTTTCTTTGAAAGTTTCTGTTTATGAGAAATAGTCGGGAAACAGGTCAAGGCACCTAAAGTGCGTCAGTAAAATCCAGGCTCCGCCCACATTTCAAATCCTGGACGCCATGAACTATATATGTAATCTAGATAAACTTACTCCACCATGTCCGCAAATATTGTTTCGGAGAGTGCCAACCACCTCTTTCTGCCGAATAACCACCTCCGATGGGTGGTCTCGCCACGATAATCGGTGTTAAATCGTCATCATCGTCAATGTATGGCATGGTGTCGTCGTAAATACCCGAATCTCCACTACTACTCACTATTGACTTTGTTAGCATATTCCGAGCCGATGGCGACGGAAGAAGTTTGTGAAGGAGCAATTGCTCCCAGTACTTCTCAACGTCTACTTTATAGAGACTCCGTCGATGATCCGAATATCCAGAAGTCGAGAGATAGTTTGAGGTGGACGGTGCCGATGAGGATAGTGTTCCGTTGTTACTTTGTAAATTCTGGGAATGCGGTGGTGGAAGATCGTCAAAATGTACCGGTAGCTTTAAGAATTCATCTCCAGACGTTTGAGTGCTCCAACCGTTTTTGGTGTCTTTGATGGCGGAAATCCAATTTCTGGGTGACCAACTACTGCGACGACGTTGCCCGGGCTCTTGTTGCTCCTGTAGCGCCTGACGATCGAGTTGCGCCTGCCGAGAATAGTCACATAATTGACGGACATAGTAATCCAAGACGTGCACGAATTCACCGTAAACCATGGTGGAGGAATATACAGATTCAGAGAAGAGAAATGATCAAGTACAGTAGGGGGCTCTCCATATTTTCTGCTCAGGAGGTATTTGCAGACGGGTGGAGCAAAAGAAAGGAGGAAAGAGCTTGAGCTGTTTTGTGTTTGTGTGTCTGTGTCTGCGTTTCGAGCAAAGAGACTTAGAGTGGAAAACAAGAGATGATAGGCGGGTCCTCTTTGAGTTCAAATTTATATCTTCGTTTTTCCGGCCCAATCTTTTCTACGTGGATCATAGAAAAGAAACAAAAACCAAGGAAATGGGATACGAGCACCAATTATATTGGTTTCAATTTTATAGTTTTGACACACGCCTCAGAAAAAATTGCTTGCAACAGAGACCAGAAATCTATTTTATAGTGCATTCTGTGTAACTTTTCCGAACTTTCACTTCGTTATGGCGCGGTCAGAAATGAAAAAAAGGTGGCCATAAATGCAGAAATTTCCTCTTTTTTCTAAATTCAACCGTGCGATTTAGAAAAAAAAGGGAGGAAAGTTCTGCATTTATGGCCACCTTTTTTTAATTTATGGCCGCGCTATTACGGTTATTTTGAATCTCAAAATTCCAACAAAAATCTAGATTTTTGCTCTTTTCTCGGCTTGTCAAGTAGAGACGTGACGTGGCAAACCATCAATCACCAGTGTCTTTACGTTCGTACTCTATACTTTTCCTTTCGTTTATTCGCCTTTCTCTATTTTGTCATTTTTCTAGTAATGGGTAGTACTTTTAAAATCGCTTCTTTTCTTGATTTCTTTTTGAATGCGCTTAATGAATGAGATACATTTCTCAGATTTTTACGTATCTCTTTCCTGTTTCTTTTTCAAAATGACTAATGATATCGTGGCGAGCGGAAAAAGTGGCCGAGAGCCGGAGCATTTTTGTTGTTTTTATTACGCTGACCGGAAGGGGGGAGAATAGAGATCAATGTTCTTTCGATGGGTCGAGAAAACGCGCTCCGTTTCGAAATGTATTTTTCGGTTTGATTGAGATTTTTTAAAAATAAAACCGTTATTTTTCTCAAACTTGCCATGTATTACTTTCGTCTGAGCAACAGCCCATAAACTTTGAAAATAGCGAATTTTCCCCACGAAATGTCTCGAAGCGCATTTTTCGACACAGTTAAAATGCGTGCGACCGTAACCCAATAAAAAGTAAACAATTTCTATTGTCGTTATTTTTGTGAACTTGTTTAAATTTTTAATGGGTTACGGTATCACTCATTTCAACTGTGTCCCAAAATATGCGCTCCGAGATATTTCGTGAAAAAATTGGCTATTTTCAAAGTTTATGATCTGCTGCTCAGACGAGAGTAATACATAGCAAGTTTGAGAAAAATAACGGTTTTGTTTTTAAAAAAAATCTCAATCAAACCGAAAAAAATGTACATTTCGAAACGGAGCGCGTTTGCTCAATCCAACGAAAGAACTTTAATCTCTATCCCCCCCCCCCCCCCCTTCCGCTCAGCGTAATAAAAACAACAAAAATGATCGTCTCAATTTTTCCTGGTTTTAAATTTTCGCGCCATTTTTCTGTAAACTACTGTAATTGGAAATTAAAGCGAAATTTCCAACAACCCTTGTGGTGAAAGTTTTCAAAGAAAAGTATGGAATTGTGAATGAAATTTGAACATTTTGAAAAAGAGGAACTTGAAAAACTGAAAATAAAATGGAAATTTGCTGTCAATAAAGCGCATTTGATCACACCGGTGGGAGGATAATAAACAAAATTAAGCGTCCAAGGACATTTTTGATGTTATCGTAGTCATATCGTCTAGAAGGCGTCAAATGTGTCGAAACCGAAAATTAAATGTTGAAGAATCAGTTTGCTTATTTTTGTAAATATTTTATTTTTTTTTATCAAAAGATTGACAAAGTGTCAAAAACCATCAGAAAAGTGTTAAAATCAGAAAGGAAAACCAATTTCAAAAAGTTCCATTCCAATGCATTGTCAATAATTTTTCCCTTTGACACGTTTCAATGGTATGAATGTCATGTCATGACCGAGCAAAATTGAACACAGGCATTTTTCTGTTCGAGAACCCCAATTTAGTAACCAATTTCCTAAATTGCTCATTTACCTCGTGATGGTTTTTGTTCCTTTTCAAAGACCCTTGTTTAATTACATTTTGTCGCAAAGTTCAAAGAGCATTATTTTCTTTGTGCTCTGTACTTCTCGTCATTTTTCAACCCCTGCTTGTTCACAAATCAGGATTAGGTAGAGGGGTTAAGGGTTTTCCCGTCTTTTCGGACAAGGAGAAGAAACAGATGAGTCGAGGGGGTGAGAAAAAAGAGAGAGAAAGGGACAAATATTGAGTTATTGGGTGGGGGACTTTTTTTGGAACGGTATGAAAAAATAAGGAAAAAAGTTTCAGGAAGATTTTTCATCGCAAATGGATGGAATCTGGGACGTTTCGAAACTGGAACGATTCGAAACTTAAGTGCTATTTTTGGATCTGGGACGTTTTGAAACAAGGCGTTTCGAAACTATAGTGCAATTTTTCGTCGCCAGGTTCGCCCGAGAATGCTCCGATTGACCTGAAATTTTGGGAAATATTGGAAAAAATTCTCCTGTACACGCTCACAAAATTTTGGACCAAAATATCGAATTTAAAAATTTTCAGAAAAAATCGATATTTCGGTCCAAACATATTTGAACGTGTACAGGAGAATTTTTTCCAATATTTCCCAAAACTTCAGGTCAATCGGAGCATTCTCCGATTTTTTCCGCAATTTTTTTCTGTTGTTTTCTTTTTTTTCCGGTTATGTGAATAAGTAATATTTCGGGAATTTAAGGCTAAACATGCACTAAAATTTCGAAATGTCAAAGTTTAGATACGTCTTGTTTCGAAACGTTCCAGCGCTCGCAAATGACTACCACGTTCCGAATAAAGTCACCAATCAAATCGACCGATAAATAAAAATCACAAAACGAACTCTCGGGTGTCAAAAAAACGGCGAAAAAAGCTGCCACTTAGTGGATAGTCTTCTCGGATGACGTCAGTTAGACAGTGCACACAAGTTGGAGACAGACGAGTGGGGGAAAAAAAAACAACAAAATGTTTAGATTTGAGCCAATTTTTGTGGTGAGAGCAGCAGTGGAATGCCACACAGCACGGAAGGCAAGGCGGAACAAACTAATGCTGTGTATTCATATTTGAACAGTACAACGCAGATTCAGATTTACGGAACGGAATGAGCCAAAAAAGAGCGAGTGCGGAGGAAGAATAGACCTATTCTGAGTCACTGTGAACAAAAAAAAAGAATACAAAACAAAAGTGTTGATGATGGATAATAATAATAATAATGCGTAAGATTGGTCATACTTTTCCTAGTGTAACGTGGATATCCATCAAGACTTGTTCCTTCTTCTTCTTCTTCTTCTTCTACAGTGAGAAAAAAACAAATCAATGAGAATCGGGAGGAAACGCAGACAAACTAGAAGCGGTCAGCAATTGATTCGATTCTCGACTTGGAACATTGCCAAGTCATATCAATGATGCTGAACGAATGGCGGACAAATCCAGGTTAATGATGATGTTAAAGTGAAAACAGAGAGATAGACATTGACATGTTGTGCCGTGCAGAAAGAACGAATTGATTCCATTTTTCACGTCTTCTTCCCGTGTCGCTTGCCAAATGTGTTAATTAAAGCAGAGTCAAGATCAAAACATCAGAGGGGAAAACATCAGAAAAAACAACTTCAATTTCCTCAGGAAGTTACTGAAAATTTAGAAAACAAAAAAAAAGAGAAATTATTCGATCAGATACAGAATATAGTAGGAAACATACGTCATTGGAAGAAAAAAAAACTAGTTGCGGGAGGAGTTTGATAAATTCATCAGTGATTCTATAGCAGAATTCTAATTTTAGTATCTTTCTTATATAGATCTATTTAGATTCGTCTATTTCTTGTGTTTTAGCCGAATGCGGAATCGCGGAAAAAAGTTAAAAATACCGTACCCACAAGATTTTTTTTAACTGAAATAAAATACCCTCTTCGTGACGAGACCTGGTGTTCAAATAATCAAATTCGATTTTAGGGGGTAGGCACGAAATAGCGAAAAACTGAAATTTTGTGAAGCAACGGCAAAAATACTTCTGGATATGCTCAGAAAATTTTGGATCGAAATATCGATTTAAAAAAAATTTTTTTTCTGAAATTTTTAAAATTGATATTTCGGTTCCAAATTTTCTGAGCATATCCAGGGGTATTTTTTCCGTTGCTTCCCAAAATTTCAGGTAAATCGAAACATTTTCCGAATTTTCGCCCTGTTTTTTGCTATTTCGTGCATAACCCCTAAAAGCGAATTTGATTATTTGAACACCATGTCTCGCCAGGAAGGATTTAATTCAGTTTTTAAAAAATGTTGTGGGTACGGTATTTTTAACGTTTTCCGCGATTATGCATTCGGTTAAAACACAAGAAACAGACTAACCTAAATTGTTTCTAAATTTGGAACCGAAATATCGATTTTAAAAATTCCAGAAAAAAACAATATTTTTAAAATCGATATTTCGGTCCAAAATTTTCTGAGCATATCCAAGAGTATTTTTTGCCGTTGTTTCACAAAATTTCAGATCCATCGGTGCATTTTCCGAGTTTTCGCGCAGTGTTTTGCTATTTCGTTCATAAACCCATTAAACATTTGCAAAAATTATTTAAAAAAATTACATTTCTTTAAACATCTTTCGATTTTTGACAGGCTAATTACAATATTTTAACGCCGGATAATTAAATCTCGGCCCGAAATGTAAAAAAAAAATTATTGAAACGTCAGGAAAACCGTTTTCCGGAAAACGAAATTTTGAAATTGTTTAATTTGTATGCTGGTGGTAAGAGACGTAGAGAAAAGGAAAGACCATTTTCCGGAATTTGCCGTTTCCTGTTTCATGGATCCTAGCTCAGGAAAAACATCGGAAAAATAATTCGTAATGCCGCGTCCAAATTTCAAAAAAATTCCTGTAATCCGGAGTTTTTTGCAGTCCAAAGTTCCACAAAAAATCCCAGAAAAAACAGGCGATCACAGTTGAAACCGACCTTACCGTAGAGGCTTCGCTGCGAGACCTTCTATGTTTGAACTTGAATTTTCCCACACTTGCTCAAATTTTCTTTTTTTTACGGGAAAATCCAAGTTCAAACATAGAAGGTCTCGCAGCGAAGCAACTACGGTAGCGTCGGTTTCAACTGTGATCGCCTGTTTTTTCTGGGATATTTTGTGGCACTTTGGACTTCAAAAAACTCCTGATTTCAGGCATTTTTTGAACTTTGGACGCGAAATAAAACAAAACAAACAATAATTTTAAGCTTTGACTACGGTAGCTCTCGGTTTGCTTTTTTTTAACTGACGATGCCACGTAATATTTACTTTTAAGAATTGATATGATAATTTTCCATAAAACCCGTAGATTTTATCGGCCATTCATGAGATTCTCACACGCATTTTTTTTCCAATACTGACCTCCAGCATTTGCTCTATCCGTTTCCGACGTGGACGCTGTAATCGCCTGAGAAGACGTTGCGGCTTCAGCGCGTCGCGGAGACGTCGCACGGTTCCACGGCGCGTGGAAAAACTTGAGCTGGAGCATTGTGACGACGAATAGGGCAATCGGGGCAAAGAGTTGAAGGAATAGAGCTCTGAAAGAAGTTGGATTTTGGTAATTGCGTTTAAAAATAAAGACCATACCCAGATTCTCCAATAGCCGAATAGTCGACGAGCCCGATGGCATCAAACCAGTCTTTCGAGAGTCCAAGAGTTTGTTGCAGCCATGTAGAAACCTGAAATGTCGAGAAAAAAGATCATAAAAATCAAAAAAGGGGGGGGGAAGGGAGGGAGTGGCGGTTTCTAGTCAAGGTCAGTATATGAAAAGAAATTGAAAAGAAGAAGAAGGAGATAATCTCCATGTCCGTATCTATTATTATGAGTACATATGCATAGTTTGTCGGCATGGAATTTTTTTTTTTGCAAAACTACCGTATTTACTCTATTTTCCCAGCATGCCGGCTCATTTTTTCAACCTTCTGATTGGATGCCGGGCAATTAGAGGCTGCTTGCCTATTTTTTAAAGTTCTTGTTTGAATGTAGGCGTATTAGAGGCTCCCGGGAAATTAGAGGTGCCGGACAATTAGAGTAAATACGGTATATTAGGTACCGTAAAACCTGTAATAGAGGCGCATGCGCCTCTATTTTCAACCATCCTTTTTTGGTGCGCCTTTATTTTTCAAAATGCACCTCGAGGGGCGCTTCTATTACAGTTTTTACGGTATATACATTTTCTTTTTTCAAAAAAAAAAATGGAAAGAAAACGAAAACTTACCCCAGGGAACTGATAAATGTAGAGTGCGATAATCACAATCGACGTGTAGAAGGTGAGAGTTAGCCAGAATCCGTACGCCAATCCACGGTACAATCGGAAGGAGAACTGGAAAACGGGTACAATAAGCAACCGACAAAAAAAAAACAGTAAAATTTCTGTCATCGAGAAGACACCAAAGGACTGAAAACCGGTATCTTCGGGGGCCTGAATCGGGTTAAATTCCGTGTTGCGCAACGTATTTTAGTTACAACTTGGATTTGTTTTGTTTTTGAATCTAGTTTTTTTGGTTTCGTTGGGTTTGAACTACTCACTGATTCACATGGCTTTAACTTTTGCATTTTGTGTAACAATTCAAACGTTTTACTAATGGGAAAAATGGCTCTGGGGCGTTTCGAAACCTGCCATTTCGAATTTTTGCGGCATAATACCAAATTCCCGCGTGTTTTGGTGTCAATTGGCGAAAAACAATACGAAACAATTCAAAAACGTTTCGAAACGTCCTAGTTTCGAAATGGCAGGTTTCGAAACGTCCCAGAGCCATTTTTAGCGGTAAATTTTGAAAAATTCTTCAAAAAATAACACTAAAGGTTCAAAACTTCCCAGAGCCGAAAAAATAATTCGAGAATATGCCAACTCATAACTCAAAAAACGTTAATATTTATATTTTCTCTTTATGGAAAAAAAAAAACAATTAAAACAAAATTTACTGTTCTATTCGAGTGATTTTGCTAAATTGTTTGTTTAATTCAAGTCGGCGTTTCAAAAAATTTTTTTTTGAAAAATAAATCTTGATCTCTGGATTCTGATGCCTTATAAAAATTTTTAAAATGTTTCGGTTTAAAAATAAAATTTTGGTCCCCATTTTTGATGTTTCTTGCACACTTGAGCGAATTTAGCGTACTCGGAAAAAGGGCTGGGACCAAAAAAAAGTTGTTTCGATTTTTTTCGGGTTTTTTTGGATGAAACAAAAAATTTTTGGTTTTCTTGTAGAGCCGCGGTGGCGAAAAACATTTGCCCTTTTTTAAAATAAATTTCTCGAAATCAAGCTATTAAAACCGTTCACAAGAAATTGGTGCCAAAAAATATAAAAGGCTAGATCAATTGCCACTAACACATTTTGTTCCGCTATTTGTTCATACAGCTCGGCGGCTCACAGAGTTAGAAAACAATGCGCAAATATTGAAAACCTGTGCAATTTGTTCCATTTTTACGCTGACTCATGTCAATTTTTCCTTTTATTGCAAGAAAAAAAAAGTTGAAAGATTGATTGCTCACCTTCAAATACATCAAATTGAGAGCCCATAGTGCAAAGAATAGAATCGTGTAGAAGGTGGGTTTGAAATATGTGGCAACAATGAGGAGCACCAGTGAGACCAGGAAGATAAAGTATATGGAAACCTTGTAGGAAAGGTATTCCACGAATTCCGCAAACTTTCGACTTTTCGGGTCCTGAAACTTGGAGAGAATTGAGAATTCATATACACAACAATTATTTTTTTTCTTTTTCCCGATTTAAAGTAATTATTTAACAAGTTTTAGAATTCATCTGTTGATTGTAAAAAAGTGGCGCGCCTCGTTAGTTTGGAAAAATTCTACAAAGAAAAATCGACACATTTTCAGAATATTAAAGGCGCATTACCGTACACTGGAATCGACTCACGGGAATCCATATAAAATCATTCGTAAATATGCCTATTTAGTTACCTTTAGTGTGCCTTATCGAAAAACAATTTTTCGACAAATGCCCTTTTTGACAAATTATCGACAAAAAAATTTGTCGAAGTCGACATCGATTGCCGCGCCGCTCTCATGCAAAAGCAAGCAAACTTCGGAACCCGTGATGCGTCGGTACAAGAAAGTATGTAAAGCCGGTAGCGATAGCGCATTCTCCAAGAGGGCGGTTACCTGACAGCTACATACCTGGCAGCTGTTTGGCGGCTTTCTAACGGCTATTTGGCAGCTATTCGGGTGCTTTTTGGCGGCGATTTGGGTGTTTTTTGGAGCTTTGGCGGCTATTTCGGTGCTTTTTGGCAGATATACAATCCGGAATAGAAGGCATTGCCCGGAATACAACTATCCGAAATAGAATTGTAAAATTTGATGTTTTCTGCAGTTCTACAACAACACTTCAAAATTGCGCGCTGCATTATTTAGCCAATTTGTCAAAATTTTTTATCGACAATTTTGTCGAATTTGTCGATAAATTTCGACGAAAAATATTGAAAAATTTATCAACAAATTTGTCGAACCTTTGTCGATAAGGCACACTGGTTGCATTTACTTACCGTACCCCCACCCTTCCCCTTCTTCCAGAACAGAGTTGCCGGAAATTTTTAACAACCCAGTCGAATAAGACAAAAAGGCAAATGACCGTATTTATTCGATTATAAGGGCACCTCTAATTTTACGTTCAAAGTGATGTAGATGGAGAAAAAAAAAAAGGAAAATCGGTGTCCAAAGTGAAAAGGAAATGTTTACTTTTTTCATGCAAAAAGAACGTAAACGTACCCAAATCGTGGTGTGGCTTCATTTTGTGTCGATTTACGGATACTTTTCGACGAAATTAGGTCTCGCCACGATTTGGGTACGGTTACACTCTTTTTATGTGTAAAATTAAAAATGTTCTTTTCACTTTGGACAACAATTTTTCTCCATCTTCATCACTTTGAAGGCAGCATAATTGAAGTATTTTGAAACCCATTTTTTATTGACTTGAAATCAAAATTTTGGCGATTTTATTTAATTTTCAACCTTTCAGTAAGAAAACGGAGGAAATAATTTTTTCGGGCGTTTCAAAAAAAGATGGGTATGCTTTTTTAATAGAGTAAATACTAGAAATACCTTCAGATAGTACAAGCTCAAAGAGTCCTTCGCTATCGCATCGTGAACTCGAATACATGCTCCATTTTTCACAGATACAGTAATCACTCTACGCGGAATTCGCGCGCAATAATGCTTGGGAAAATTGGGCATCGTTTTGAGAAAATGTTCGAGTCGAACTAACAACTCTTGCCGCTGAATTTTCACCATTTTCAGCGCCGAAAAAACAGCGAGAACCCAAAGTTAAATATCAACAGCATCATTCCCAGGGGGAAAAGGAGAAAATATGATAAATAGGGCCTGTTCGTTTTGCAAGAAGAGACATTCATTACTTTTTCAACTTCCTTGTCAGCCTCTTCTTCCGTATCATCGCCACCACTGTCGTCCAGTTTGGAAAAGTTTTCAGAGAATTTCAGATTCATAGTTCAGCTTTGCAAATCAAATCGATACAATATTGTTCAACAGCAATGACGGTTTTGTGCGTGGACAGCTGCTGCCTCTTCCCAAAAATCGGGCAGCAAAGATGGGGAAAAGAAAAAAAACACAAAGCGCAACAAAAAAAAGAATGTTGGATGCATCTATTTCATGCGGAGCGGTGTATTGTTGTTAGGCAACATGTTCGCAGGCTTGCAACTCTTTCGTAAATAATGTTTTTTTTTAATGTTTTTTGTTCTGTTTTTCCTACTCTTATCAGTAAATCACAAACCTTGGCGACAGCCACACCGCCGGCTCCAGTTTTTGATGCTCCAAACGTCCAGGAATTCACCAGCTCGGCCACGGTGCTCGCCGAGTTGTCTTGGTCGGAAGAAAATGTTTGGAAGGAGCACCACGGATACGGAAATTACTGAAGCGTCATACGGCCCCAAGAACAGAAGGAAAGGCAACGACTTCCACATCGGCTCTCTCAACGTCAGATCGATATCCGATCAATCCAAGGCCGAGGCATTCGACTTGCTAGCTGTCAATAGCGGCTGCAAGGTGATTGCCCTACAAGAGACGAAGAGAAAAGAAGGGGAATGGGTCTTGTCCAGTGGAGCCGAACTGATCTGCACAAGACGCGAAGCTCGCGAAGGAGGACTGGCTTTTTGGATTCACAAAGACTGGCTCGATAGTCTGGTGGAAACGAAGAGAGAGTCGGACCGTATTAGTACGGCGTCGTTCGATTTTCATGGATCTCATCTCCACGTCATCAACGTCTATGCACCCACCTCGGCCGCTAATGAGACCCAGTCGGATAAGTTCTACAAGGATCTGAAGAAAGTATACACACGGCTATCGAAGTGGGACTCGTCGATCATCATCTGCGGAGACTTCAACGCCGTCGTCGGATGCTCTTCAGACGATCTTCCATTTGTGGGTGGACACGGAACTGGTCAAAGAAGTGATAATGGTGATCGGCTGGTGAACTTCGCGTTCTCCAGCAGAGTTTCAATACTTAACACGATCTACCCCAAACGACCCAACCGGAAGTGGACATGGATCAGTCCGAACGGCAAAACGAAGAACGAAATCGACTTCATTCTCACGAACAGGCGAGAAATTGCAGTAGACTGCGAAGTATACTGTGATTATCTCAACTGCAGTGACCACCGTCTTTTGCGCGCGAGATTCCGCTCAACCGCGAAGAAGGAAAAGTCGAGGAAGTTCGCAAAGGCCAAGCGGGCTGGAGGCGAAAGATCATGGGACCCCGTCAGATTCAAGAACACCATCACCGAAATGCTCACGGAAAATCCACCAACATGCTATGAAGAACTCACGGAGTCGATAAGGAGCGCTGCCAGCACAGCTACGCATGCAACTCATCAACTCAGCAGGATTTCCGAAGCAACGAAGAAAATGATGATGTCCCGCTTCCAGATGATACACGCCGGACAGACGAAGAACGCGGATCTAGCGAAAATCAACAACGAAGTTCGAAGATCTTTGGAAAATGATTTGGACAAATGGCGAGAAGTTAAAAGTCTCGAAGCCGCGGTGAAAGGAAGAAGCTTGAAGAAAACGAAGCGAGCACTGACACTCAAATCCTCCCCGTTCACGAATTTAGAACGGCCGGATGGATCAACGACATACAATCGTCCCGAGATCAGGAAGCTAGTTCTCACTCACTTCTCCAATCTGTACGCAGCGACGACGCGAGAGCCACAATCCAGATACAACCATCCAGATGAGCCGGAAATTCTCCAACATGAGGTCGAACACGCAATAGTCACCTCAAAGACGAACATTTCGCCAGGACCTGATCAGATTACAATGCTACAATTAAAGCTGGGAATTGAGAGCATAGCTCCTCATCTCACAGCCGCACTGAATCAAGTCCTCACGAACGGGAGAACACCGGAAGACTGGAAGACGGTGAAGATTTCTCTCCTTCCCAAGACCACGAAACCGAAGAAAGTGAAAGATTATCGTCCGGTTGCGTTGTCCTCAATCGTCTCAAAACTCTTCACAAAAATCCTTACGAGAAGGATCACCGCCAAAAGCGAGGATTACCTGGAAGAGTCACAAGCAGGATTCAGACGTGGAAGAGGATGCGCAGACAACATTCAAGTCGTCGCGCAGATGTGGGAAAAGTGCACCGAATTCAAGATTCCGCTCGTAGCGGTCTTCCTGGATTTCACTTGTGCCTTCGACAACGTTAATTGGACGAAGATATCCCAAGTCCTGAACAATCTTCAAATCGGAAGAAACGTGATTCGGGCCTTAAACAACTCAAACTCTTCGGCGATTGGAGAGCTGAACGTTCTGAACAAGAAGATGAGGTTCAAGATCAAAAGAGGAGTACGTCAAGGTGATTCGTCGTCTCCACTACTCTTCGCGCTGGCTCTTCAGGCGATCTTGGATGAGCTAGACCCAGCACCTTGTGAGGATGATAAGACCGGAATTGACATCAATGGAGAATCAATTCACCGTTTGGAATTCGCAGACGACGTTGTTTTATTCGCGAGCTCTGTGAAAGAGGCAGAAGATAGAGCAAATCGGATTGCAATGGGATGTCCCAAGTACGGCCTCAATATAAACCCGTCCAAGACGCAAATATTGATGAATAAGTACGTCACAAGATCAGATATCGATATTCTGAACACGAGGATTGAAATCTCCCAAAAGGTCAAATACCTCGGAAGAACGTTTGCGGACGACGGATCTCTCACTGAAGAAGTCGCTAGAAGGATTCGCGCGGGATGGGCTGCTTTCAACGCCATTCGGCGGGAGCTCTTGCAGTCTCCTCAGAAGACAAGAATAAGACTTCTCACAACAACTGTCATCCCAGCGATGACTTATGGATGCGAGACATGGACTTCCAAGGAGGCAGACACGAAGAGACTACAGAGAGCGGTTAGCAACATGTTCGAAATTGCCGGATGTGACCCACCAGACATGGAAAAGCAAGTCTTACGAAGAAAACTGAAGTGGGCAGGACACGTATCACGCATGAAATACGACAGATGGGCGAAGATAGTATCAGAATGGGATCCTAGGGGATCAGCACGACCACGCGGTCGTCCTCCGAAAAGATGGGCCGACGACATCAAGGATTCGATCAAAATCTTCATCCACAATGAGGCCCTCAGGGGCAACCTCGGGCACGGCCGCCGAAGAATTGGCATACTCGAGGCAAGACGAGCATGGTCCACTGTCGGAAGGGATCGTGTAACTTGGCGCAGCTTGGTTCGCAGTATCCAGGATGGAAACTGAGGTCGAACCTCACAAGTATCACAAGTATCACAAGTATCAACCTTTCAGTAAGAAAACGGAGGAAATAATTTTTTCGGGCGTTTCAAAAAAAGATGGGTATGCTTTTTTAATAGAGTAAATACTAGAAATACCTTCAGATAGTACAAGCTCAAAGAGTCCTTCGCTATCGCATCGTGAACTCGAATACATGCTCCATTTTTCACAGATACAGTAATCACTCTACGCGGAATTCGCGCGCAATAATGCTTGGGAAAATTGGGCATCGTTTTGAGAAAATGTTCGAGTCGAACTAACAACTCTTGCCGCTGAATTTTCACCATTTTCAGCGCCGAAAAAACAGCGAGAACCCAAAGTTAAATATCAACAGCATCATTCCCAGGGGGAAAAGGAGAAAATATGATAAATAGGGCCTGTTCGTTTTGCAAGAAGAGACATTCATTACTTTTTCAACTTCCTTGTCAGCCTCTTCTTCCGTATCATCGCCACCACTGTCGTCCAGTTTGGAAAAGTTTTCAGAGAATTTCAGATTCATAGTTCAGCTTTGCAAATCAAATCGATACAATATTGTTCAACAGCAATGACGGTTTTGTGCGTGGACAGCTGCTGCCTCTTCCCAAAAATCGGGCAGCAAAGATGGGGAAAAGAAAAAAAACACAAAGCGCAACAAAAAAAAGAATGTTGGATGCATCTATTTCATGCGGAGCGGTGTATTGTTGTTAGGCAACATGTTCGCAGGCTTGCAACTCTTTCGTAAATAATGTTTTTTTTTAATGTTTTTTGTTCTGTTTTTCCTACTCTTATCAGTAAATCACAAACCTTGGCGACAGCCACACCGCCGGCTCCAGTTTTTGATGCTCCAAACGTTCCGTACGAGTTTATTCTTCTCTGACGTTCGAAATCGCTCAACGATTCGTAGTACTTTTCACGGCGAGCCAACCGAAGCAACAAGAAAACTGGCAAACTGAGGAGCGTCTGAAAATATATAAATAATTAGAGGGGTCATTGTGTTATTTTTCCTTTAAAAACTTGGTTTGTCGGTGTTTGCGCTAAGCTCCGCCCACTTGTGGAATCTTTTTAAATTTAAATTTCCATTTTCCCAAAAAAAACCCTTTAACTGTACGCGACTTTCGGCCTTTATTGTTGTGGAAAACTTGATAAATTTCCCGAGAAATAAAAGAGTTGTTTTTCAAAAATTTCGGGACTACGGACTAAATTTTTATCTACCAATTTTTTTTAAAAAGTCTTTTTCTCTTTTTTTAATATTTTTTATTGCATAGGGATACAAGAAACTGCAAAACGACAGGAAAACCGTTTTTTTCCAGAAAATATTTCCCTGTGTCTCACACGTTTTACCTGTCATTTTCCAGTTTCTTGCATATGGCCTCTGAATAGGTCCATTATGAAAACTGGTTTGATTTTGCGTCTCACGCTCTTTCTGCCAGCTTGCGTTTGGCAATTTTAATAACACTTATGAACATATTCATTTGAATTAAAATCATTTATTTAAATGCAAAACAAAATATTTATTGATTAACCTGAATTTTCCTGCACCATTGAGTTTGAGCCTTTCTGCGAATCGCGCCTAGACATCCTGGTCAAATAAATGAATGTGCCATTAATGACGTGTACTCCGAGTGGACAAAATGACAAATGAGTTCAGTTCGAAAATACTAAAATTGATAATATCTTGTCCACTTGGAGTACGCGCCTTAATGGCGCATGAATTTTTTTGGCCAGGAGGTCTAGACACAATTTGCAGAAAGGGTTAAACTCACTGGTGTAGGAAAAGTCGAGATCCCACGTAAAGAGGGAAGAGCGTCGAAATGTAGGAACGAAAAGAGGGGAAATGGGCGGAGCCAATTGCAAGAGTGCCGAAAACTCTTGCGACATTGTTTTCAATAAAAGTTTTATGTTCAAATTGGTTTTATTTAAATTTTTTGAAACTAAAATCATCGAATACTTCGAAAAGACATCCAAAAAAAAATTAGGCTCCGCCCATTATCCCACCTTTAAAAAAAAATTCAGGTTAATTAATTAATATGCTGCTTCGCATTGAATTAAAATGACATAAAAGTTCATTTTAATGTAAATGAATAGGTCCATTAGAGTTTGAGATGTTTCTAAACAAAAAAATCCAATAGGTTTATTTATATATATATATTTATGGACCTATTCAGTACAGGAAAAACCCATTTTTCGTGGTTTTTTTTCCCTGTGCAGAATTGAGGTATAACGACAAAAAGCTACAGTACTCGGAGGCGTTTTGACGTAAATAACTAGTCATGTCGAGACCACCAGCCAAATGCATTATTGAAAATTAAAAGCGCATGACATTTCTCAACGCGATGGGTTTTTTTCCTGAAAAACAATTTAAATAGGGAAAAACCACAAAAACTGATTTTTTTTGGTTCCTGTGCTGAATAGGTCCATTATTGAAAATTTTATTTTAAAAAATGATAAAAAAGAGCAATTTATCAAATTTGATCGAGCAGTCTCTGATATCGCAATCTTCTTTTTCTTCGTCATTAAAGTCCTGTCATAATTTCCATTACACTTGTTAAAAAAAATATATATATTCTTTAAACACCGATATTAAAAAAAAAATACAGAATAGTTCATAACATAACTGAAAAAAAATTGAATTTAATTAAAAAAAAGAGTATATTTTTTCGCTGCGCATTTTTAGATTTTGCAGAGTACAGTAGTCACCTCTAGAGTTAAAGCAACAAAAGCTATTTAATCTATTGTGTTTTAAATCGACTTGCGACATGAGAAAGCGAAACTCCGCCCACTTATTTGTGTGCGACCACGCGAACACAGTGATATTTGAAGAGACGCAGACAGAACGGTGAATGCAGACTTGCGTTTTGATGTCGCAAGCCGATTGAAAACACAATAGTCCAAAAAAATCAAATTATTTACCGGTACTATAACTAGTCCATAAAAATAAAGCTGTGTGACGAATAAGATAGTCATTAGTTTCGCTCGATTTTTCGCAGTAAATTTTTCAAAAAAAAAATGGTGAAAAGCAAAGAAAAGTGAAGTGACACGAATTTTTTGGAAATCTGACACTTCTATCATCTCACATCTCATCGACTAGCTCAAAGTTTAACAATCTCGCTCACCTGCACTGCTAGAATGATAAGTGCGTGCACTGGAATGGATATCCATTGGATTCCAATGAATTGCAGCCATCGCGGATCGCCAATCTCGCTGTGAATGTCCATGGAGAGCATGTATTGGAGGCAGAGAAGGAACTGAAAGTCAGGAATAGAATGTATTGATAATACAGAGCTTATAAGCTGCGGTACGGTACCTCAATGTACATCAAAAGAAGCGGTGACATTGTGAAAGAGGATTTTCGAGTGTCTCGAAGAATCCAAAGAATACAGGTGACGATGAGTAGGATCAGGCCGAAAATCGAGTGGTACAGAAGAGCCCAAGTCTGCATTTAGTTTAATTATTTAATGTTAAATAAATAAATATGTAAGAATTAATAAAGGTCTCACCATCATAGCAGCCAGGGCAATCGAATACGAGTGGAAGATCACAAAACTCATCACGGCGACCATTCCCTTCGAAGCGGCCGATTCTTGCTCTCCGGCTGCTGAAACTTTTCATTTTTCCAGTACTCTATTTCCAGAAAACCCGATATTTACCATTGAAAATATTGTTCAATTTTTTCCTATCAACCACTTGTGACGTCACCTTTCGCATCGGAATCGAATTCGGCGCTTCAGTGCCGTTACGTTCTGTCGATGCGGAACGCTCGCGCTGCTGCTCATCTTCGTTGGAGGAGGAGGCGTTGGAGAGCAGCTGGAAGAGCAAGGGTTGGGAGAAGAAATGATAGATGAATAAGGGTTGTGTGGAAATGTGAAGAAGAAAAAAGCAGAGGAATTATTGGGTAAAGAAAGGAATCGGTGGTGGACAAGAAGAGGAAATTTTGTGCAATTTGAAAAAAACTGCAGTACAATTTTTTTTACTTTTATAAAGTCATTTAAAAAACGGATATCGGTGTTTACAAGCCCCGCCCCTATTCGGAAGCCTGTGGGGGGAGGTTTTTCAGTATTTCATAGAGCTCCCTATAAAAAATCACAAGGACAAAATGCAAAAAAACTTTCGAAACGTCCGAGAGCCAAAAAATGATGAGCCGCAGTCTTGAAAAAAGGGAGGCGCACTGTGGTATCAGGAGGGAGTGAGTAAGCGCGCCCGGACGCACACACGCAACGCATCCAATTGAGGCCCAAAAAATAAAAAATCGCGCGAAAAATTTCGCATTATCGGAGAAAAAAATCAACGCGCGCGAAATATTTTTGGATTGGATTTCGTAATTTTCACGATTTTGCGTTGGTTTTTCTCTCCGATAATGCGAAATTTTTCGCGCGCCTTTTTTATTTTTTGGGCCTCATTTGGATGCGTTGCATGTGTGCGTCCGGGCGCGTTTACTCACTCCCTCTTGAGACCCCAGTGGAGGCGGAGCTTGTTTCCCGGGTTTTATGGACTCTAATTCTGGCGGGGTTTTAATTATTTGACGACGTCTTATTTGAATTGGAACCAGGCTTGGTCGGAGTCGGAAAACGGAAATTCCGATTTACCGAATTTTCCGACTTTGAATTTTTGGTTAATTTGTTGATTTTCGTATTTTTTCAAAGAAATAAGATGAGCCAATTGTTAAGAATCTTTTTCGGAAAATACAAAAAAAAAATCCAGTTTTAGTTTCGAAAATCGGAAAAAATGTCGGATATCCGATTTTCCGAAAAATTATTTCGGAAAAAAATGTACTTTTCCGATTTTCCAAAAAGCATTTTCCGAACAAGCCTGATTGGAACTCGTTGTTTGCTTACTGGTGTTGCTTACGGATTTACGAAGCTCCGCCCACTTCACTGTTTTTTTAACCCTGAAAAAACCGGGGAAAATTTTGCAAGTCTGCGGCACAGTTTTTCCTACATTTCAGAACAATTCCTGTACAAAACACATTCTGCACACTTGCAATGGGCGGGGCTTCTTTCTCAGTTTTGAAAATGTTTTCCCCGGACTATAAATAGTGTGAATTTCCAATAAAATTAATACAGTGCTGGCCAAAAAGAATGCGCGTTTAGCTGTTTTCTGTTCGAAATGACCAACTTTGAGTGTGTGCCACGAACTTTGAAAGTGCGCGACTAATTTAAAACGATTTGTGTTGAAGCTTCCAACCTAGGACTACATTTTACTAGTTGATAACTTTTTCGTATGACTACTTTCAAAGGTACTGTAGATCGCAGAAGCGATAATCGTCAAAAACTCAAAAATGTGCACAAATTGCTACAATTTTTGAGGATTATCGCTTCGATCTAAAGTACTTTTGAAAGTTTTTGTAAAAAAAAGTTATCAACTAGTAAAATTTAGTCCTAATTAGTAGTGCACTTTCAGAGTTCGTGGCACACACTCAAAGTTGGTCATTTCGAACAAAAAGCAGCGAAACGTGCTTTTTTTTTGGCCAGTACTGTATTTGAAAAAAAGTTATTTAGGAAAAAAAATTGCACAACGATATTCACAACGTTCAATTAAACTTTCAAAGATTTCTCAATTTGTTCAACAACCAAACCGGGCAGACAAACAGACAAACACACGTAAATATTTACAAACTCAGGAATCGTGGTGTGAATTGTGTGTGTAAGGGTGGAAACACAAAGAAAGATGCGTGCAAAAACGAGTGAACCAATGTTAAACTCAAAAATGCACAATTTTGTGTCACACGCACCAAAGTATTGCCTCTTCCTCGGCCGGAAGGCGTACCGGCGACCGTGGAATCTTCAGAAATTGAGATAAGACGGCCTTCATCATCCAAATTCGTCTCGACAGTACCGGCAGACGTGAAACGCTAAATCGAGACAAAACAATTCGAGTTTTTGTCATTTTAAAACAATTCTACACCTAACTAATGCTAACTAGAACTTGAACCATTCCATCAACTTTGAATGCAATTGAGAGAGAAAAAGACGATGGACAAGAGAGATTCAGAGAAAAAAGATAGAAAAAAAGCGATAGCGACACATAGAAGCAGACAGACACAGAAAACTGACTTCTTCATGCACCGATGATCCATAATCATTGTCATCAATGTATTGACGAGATCCATTTTTTGTAAATTTGTACTGGGCGACCATTAGATAGTAGAATATCTGAAACTTTTGTGTTTTTTTTGTTTAGCGGTGCAAATAACTGCAAAGTAAAACTAAAGAATATCAACATTCTAGTACAGTTACTGTACTACAGTACCGTTCAAAAGGTTGTGAACTTTTGAACGGAGAAGATGAGGATTTTGAAAATTTGCATGAACATGTACCGTAATGTTGTTGACAAGCTCCCAAAATGGATTTAGGCAATTTTGAAAATTTCCCATTTTTCAAAAAATTTCAGATGTCGAAATTTTCGACCCAAAAAATGTGTTTTTTCCAGATTCGCCAGAGCTCTATATTTGTTTTCAAAATGAAGTATTTGAACTAAAAGTATGGTTTTAGTTGAATTTTAGTTTATCGGACAATTTTCAGATGAGTTATGGACCTATTCACAAAACCGGAAAAAAAGGAAGAAAAAGGAAAACAATTGCGGAAAAAATCGGAGAATGCTCCGATTGACCTGAAATTTTGGGAAATATTGGGAAAAATTCTCCTGTACACGCTCAAAAAATTTTGGACCAAAATATAGATTTTAAAAATTTTCAGAAAAAAAATCGATAATTTTTAAAATCGATATTTTGGGCCAAAATTTTGTGAGCGTGTACAGGAGAATTTTTTCCAATATTTCCCAAAATTTCAGGTCAATCGGAGCATTCTCCGATTTTTCCCGCAATTGTTTTCCTTTTTCTTCCTTTTTTTCCGGTTTTGTGAATAGGTCCATTATAGCTAGGGACCGCAACGAGTTATCCAAAACTCAAAATTTCCGAAAACTTGTTGCTGGAATGTGTTTCTTGGCTCAATATGAGTGCGCTGTCAAATTTTTTTCAAAAAATGTTCGGTATTTCTTGAGTTATACCATCCCAAAGTAGCACTGTTTTCTCCCCAGATTTGCATGAGGCGGGCCGTCGAGACGCGAGAAAAGAGACGCCGACAGAGCGAGAGTGAGCGAGAGACAACACAAAATGGAGAGAGGCGAGGGGGACTGTATCCTCCACCGCTGCTTGCGCGATCAGCATTTTCAACGGAAAACGGTAATTTTGCACAGAAATCGGCACGAAAAAAAAATCGGAAACTAGAAGGACAGAAACTGATTTCAGAAATGAATTCCCCATATCTTAAACTATCTGTATGCTCAAAATTAGCCGCGTGCCCCGGTAAAATCGACCACACGGGTCAAAAAAGTAAGCTCAATTTTTGTTTTCTCCTTTTTCTGAGAAAACTATGCATTTTCATGTAAAAACAACTTGTTCATTAGATTCAGCAGGGTCGATTACATCTGAAGAGATAGTTTTGAGTATCCTACTTCAATCCGGGGCCTCCTTACAGGCCTGTAAACATGCGCGCGCGAACTGGGGAGAAAAATCGTCGGACTCCGCCCACCCCTTTGCGCTCCCTAGTTATAGCACTTTTAGTATCAGGGTTCCATGAGCAAGTCAACTTTGCCGCTGATGACACTTTTCATGAAAGTCAACAAAACCGAAGAAAGTTAAGAAAATCGTATTAAACACAACTTTTAGTAGATTTTATTCGGTATTTTTTTGATTCTCAATAAAAATGGCATCCGACTTGCTCATGGGAACCTGATACTTAAAGTACTGTAACTGAGCTGAATTTTGATAACAAATAAAGTTCTGGCAAATCTGAAAAAAAACATTTTCTGGGTCGAAAACTTTGACATCTTAAATTTTTGAAAAATCTGACATTTTCAAAATTGCCTAAATCAATTTTGGGAGCATGTCAACAACATAACGGTACATGTGCATGCAAAATTTCAAAATCCTAATTTTCTCCGTTCAAAAGTTACATCCAGAAAACCCAAAATACAACATTTTGAATGTTACTGTATACAGGGTGGGGAATAAATATGGAGCCGTGGCTTTGCGTTAGTTTTGGAGCTTGCAGAAACAAAAATCGCGTCTACCATATTATTTTTTATTGAACTTAATTGTTTTTAATTATTTTCCAACGTTTTAGCGAATAATATGAAACTTGAGGGTACTGATGGCCACTTCACCACCTCGGTCTGATATCGTTGAGAGCTCGACCTGGCACGCACCTGAGGGCACTCTTCACAGATGAGGAAATATTCACGGTGGAAGTCAATAAAAATGGTCAGAACGACAGGATCATTGATGTAGACTTCCAGTCTGCCTATAAGAAAGTCAAATGCCTTAATAAAACGTATAATTCTTCATCCATAATGGTCTTCGAAGAAATCTGCGCAGATGACAAGACTCAACTGGTTTTCGTGAATGAGGGAGCCAAAATCAACACGGAATACTAAATTGAGAACATTTTGGAGTCCGAAGTGCTTCCTTGGTCCCATTCCCACTTCGAAAATTGTGATTGAATTTTCCATCATGACGGCGCACCGGTTCCATGTGCAAAAGCCTCTCAACAGTGGCGTGAAGCCGATTTCACTGGTTTCCTCAATAGACTGTTTCGAGTCCGGATTTGAAACCGATGGATTTCGCAGTGTGGAGATATTCAACCCAGCAAGTCGTCACAAAGAATAATGCCAATCTGAGCTGTCACCGCGGCGAAAGGTGGACGATTTGAAAACTGTTTATGCCACTTTTTTACTGTTGTTTAATGAGCATTTTGTTAGATTTGTAGAAAATAATCTCATGTTTAAACAATTTTACACCGTTTTGAATGCGGCTCCATATTTATTCCCCACCCTGTATACTCAAATGTAAAGTCTAAAACTCACCAAAACAACGACAGGATTCGCGTACAGCGGCCACTTCATTATCACATCTCCCGAGCTCAAATCTGGAGCCACGAACGGGAATTTCCACCACTCTGGACACGTTGAATCCATCAGAACATTCAGTCCGAATAGTCTCGAAATGAAACTTCGTGTTGGCAGCCATTCTTGATGCACGATTGGAATTTGATACATGTAGAGGACCAGAAAGTGAACTGCCGAGTAGAAGATTAAAATTTTCTTGATCTTATTGTAAACCGAGTGCCTCAACGGATTGTAGGTGGCCCACCACGTGGATATCAGAAGGAAGAACGCGAAATACACAAAATTCGACACCGATGGCTTCACAATTCCCACGAAGGCGGTGAAGAGAAAAATGACAAAGTTGGTGAGTCTTCTCAGCGAATTGCTGATGGCGCTCCACATGATGGCGGCAGTTTTTCGTCGGCGTCGTTGCTCCCTGTAAGTATACGGGATTGATTAGTTTTCTAGGCTCTGGGACGTTTCGAAACTTTATTGCTAAATTCACGAAAAATAGCACAACAGTTTCGAACCATCCCAGAGCCGTTCACAAATGTTTTAAAAAACTCACGATTCACTTCGAACGGTCACTACGTCTCCAACCATATCCAGACGTTCATTTCGATGCGACAAAAGCATTACGATGATAAAAGTGAGAAGAGCGGCAGAGAGTGAGACTATTTCAGGGAGAAATGCGCGGGTGGATTCGAAGGTTCCGGTGGGTTGGAAACGGACCAATCCGATAGATCGGAAGAGAGTGGTGTCCCATCGGTCACAAATGTATGTGGTTACATTTTTGTGTACGACGACTTCAGAGATCTGAAGGTCAATTATTGCAAAATTAATTTTGGTTTCTAGATATTTTATTCTCAGTATGGAGCGCTGCAAACTCGCTCCCTTCGCACAGTGGAGGACGCGGCCACTTCGTTGGCGACGACAGAGTGCAGAAAATTGAGAGAGCCGTGACCGATGTTTTGCTCTGATTTCTCTGAACCTCACTCCAAATGCATGCGAAATTCGTTGTTCGATTGGAGCGAGTTTTCGGCGTTTTATACAGAGTATAAAATGTTTCTGACTTTTTACGAATTTACACAAAAGCAAAAAATGAGAAAAATAAGTATTCCAAAAGGAGTACACGAGGTGCGGCCACTGGCCGAGAAAATCAGCGGCCAAAATAATTCAACGCCAATCCGATTTTTTTTAAATGTGTATTGTGTTTTCAATCGACATGCGACATGAAAACGCGAGACTCCGCCCACTTATTTGTGTCGATCTGTCTGCGTCTCTTCAAATATCACTGTGTTGGCGTGGCCGCGCACAAAAAAGTGGGCGGAGTCTCGCGTTCTCATGTCGCAAGTCGATTGAAAACACAATATCTTTATCCTGCTATTTATTTCCTACAATTTTTTGACTAATGGACCTATTTCAGAGAAAAACGGAAAAAATGACAAACAACTGGGAGAAAACTCGGAAAATGCTCCGATTGGTCTGAAATTTTGTGAGAAACTGTTAAAAATGCTTCCAGACTTTCTCAGAAAGTTTTGGACCAAAATATCGATTATAAAAAATTTCAGAAAAAAATCAATATTTTTTTTAATCGATATTTCGGTCCAAAATTTTCTAACTAGGGAACCATTTATCTAATGCATGGACTCTGCCTTAACCGTTGACACAGTTCGAAAGAGGGACTTTTAAAATGTATATTCCAGTTTTCAAAACCTGCTTACGAGACTTCTGAATATATGAAATTTCAGTCCAAAGTTTGACCATTGGTTTTAGCAGAAATAGCCTTTCACGAGCTATTTTTCTCGCCACGACCACCCCATTTCATAGGTTCCCTCATTGTTCACTTCAAAACATGCGAGGGTGGCGCAGGTGGGTGTACTTGCGTTTCTGAATATTGAGATGCTGGTTCGACCCCCACGAAATTATTGTTTTTTTTTTTTCAAATTATTTTTCATAAGTTTTTTGGAAACAATTTTTTTTAGTTTACTTTAAATATTTCCCTTTACACTTTGGATATGGTAAGATTTATATTCAATTTTGAAACTTTTCTCTCCATATTATATCATGGACTATTTCAAGTTTTCTGAAATTTCTGTAATCAAGGTTATGACCAGTTTGGCAGATGCTTTCGCGCTCCTCCCATCTGAAAATTCCAATCAGTTCATATTTGGAAAAAAAAACGTTTCGATTTGTTCATGTACCTGTGCTGAATAGGTCCATAGCCAAGTTCCAAAGGAAAAGAAAAAAAATCCATTACTTCGTGGGGGGTCGAACCAGCATCTTGATATTCAGAATCGTAACTACTCCCGCCAGCGCCACCCTCGCATGTTTTGAAGTGAACAATGAGGGACCCTATGAAATGGGGTGGTCGTGGTGAGAAAAATAGCTCGTGAAAGGCTATTTTTGCTAAAAATGTGAAACTTTGAAACTTGAAACATATATTCAGAAGTCTCGTAAGCAGGTTTTGAAAATTGGAATATACATTTTAAAAGTCCCTCTTTCGAACTGTGTCAACAGTTAAGGTAGAGTCCATGCATTAGATAAATGGTTCCCTAGTAAGCAAGCCCGGAAGCATTTTTGACAGTTTCTCCCAAAATTTCAGACCAATCGGAGCATTTTCCGAGTTTTCTCCCAGTTGTTTGTCATTTTTTTTCCGCTTTTCTACAGTACTTTGAATAGGTCCATAATACTTTTTAGATTATGGGGATATTCACGAAATGGCAAAAAATAGCTAAAACCAGCAAAAAATTCAGCGAAAATACAGAGAATGCCGCGGTTGTTTGGGAAATAATGTCAAAAATACTCTCAGGCATTTCCAGAAACTTTCAGACCAAAATATCGATGTTTTTTTTCTGAAAATTGTTAAAATCGGTATTTTGGTCTGAAATTTTCTGGGAATGTCGGGGAGCATTTTTTCCATTAATTCCCAAATTTCAGGCCGAAATCCGAATTTTCGCATAATTTTTCCTTGGTTTTAGCTACTGTTCTATTTCGTGAATAACCCCATAATTAAAAAATACTGGTGTTATCCGGAAAGGAAAATTGCCGAAAAATATGCCAGCCGCCAGTGTTCTAGGCCATTGGTCACATATCGTGTACTCCTTTTGAAAGTGTTCTGATTTTCTCGATTTTATTGTGTTCTTAATCGAGTTGCAGCATGAGAACACGAAACCCCGCCCACTTATTTGTCCGGGACCACCCAAAAACAGTGCTAATTGAAGAGACGCAGACGAAAAAGGGATAGCAAACTCATGTTTTCAGGAAACCAGCAAAATATGCAAAAAATTCATCGAAAATTCGGAGAATGGTCCGATCAGTCTGAAATTTTGACAAAAAATGTCAAAAATACTCTCAGACAGGTGCAGAAAATTTCAGACCAAAATATCGATTTTGAAAATTTTCAGAAAAAAATCGATAACTTTTAAAATCGATATGTCGGTCTGAAATTTTCTGCACATGTCCGTGGGTATTTTTGACATTTTTTATCAAAATTTCAGACTGATCGAATCATTCTCCGAATTTTCGCTGATTTTTTTTTTTGCATATTTTGCTGGTTTCCTCGAATAGACCCATTAAAATTCCAAAAATCCAAACCTGATAAGAACCAATTCCTAATGAGACTGCCAGGCAGAATAAGAAGGTGATAGATACGAATGAGCCGACCAATTCTGAGAATATTTCACGTTATTTATAAATGTATTATCCTTTTTCATAAAAAACTCACTTGGAAGTGGCAAATTATGGCGAATAGGTGGTAGAACTGCACTGAGAAAAGCGAAAAACACGTATCCAGTTGATAAAAAGCATGGTCGGATTATTGCAGCTGCAATTTCAGTCCAGGGCAGACTAATAATAATTTTTTTTTTAACTTACCGGCAAGCAGTGCCACAGGTAGCACAAATTTGACCGTGCATGTTTTGAACCACGGCGGAACAGTCATTTTTTACGGAGTTTCGGCTTGGTTTTATTTTACCGCATGTGAATCTGAGCAAAAATAAAATAAGATAAAAACTGTTTTCAACATTTAAGATTTTGGTGAAATAAGAGACAACAATTTCAAAAATCTAGATCTGCTTGTTTGCACTGATATATAATATTTCTCTACTGTTTGACTTTGATGTGTAAAAGTTCGAAAAACAATTTACTTTTTTCTTGAAATTCTTTATTTATTTTGTTTTAGATATTGTCGGCCCGCCAAAATGGTCAAATACGCTCCACTGAACTCAACGATATGCTATTTTCATTTTGGTCTCCAAAATATTTCATTTCACGTGTAAATTCAACATGAAATTAAATAATTTGGAAGCTAAAATAAAAATCGCATAGCGTTGAGTTCAGCGGAGCACGTTTGATCATTTTGGCGGGCCAACAATAACATATTTCGCAGCGCCCGCCGCTGCAATAAAAAATATAGCGGGAGAAAAAAAATAAACAAAGTTTTGTTGTGAGTGTGGTTTCTCTACAACAAAACCAAAAAAAAAAAAAAAAGAAAGAACACTTCCAGAAATACGCTTGTTCAAGAAACTTTGCATTCCGTATGACAAAACATGTGATACGATGACTAATATGGAGAGAAAATAAGGAAATAAAAAATGATAGACGCTAGTGTTTGTACAGGTGTAGGTGTGCCGCGGGGGATGGGAATTTCAAAAAAAAAAGTTGAACTGGAAAGTTCCGAAATTCGGGAAAAAGACAGCGAAAAATGGAAATTTTAGTTTTATTTGAAAGTAAACCCAAAAACTTAGCAACGAGAGAAAATTTTTGCAAGTGTGCCGCGCGATCATTGTTTTACTTATTATTATCGGCCCGTCAAAATGGTCAAACGCGCTCCGCTGAACTCAATGGTATGCGATTTTTATTTTGGTTTCCAAATTATTTCATTTCACGTGTAAATTCAACGTGAAATGAAATAATTTGAAGACCAAAATGAAAATCGCATAGCGTTGTGTTCAGCGAAACGCGTTTGATCATTTTGGCGGGGCGTCAATACAAGCTTGCAGCTTGTTTATTAATGTGAAAACAAAAAAGTTGCAACGCGGTGTTTGCGTACTTTTGAAATTCAAATGGCAATGAAAGAAATAGCATCGAAAATGAAGAGATTTTTTCCCATCTTAGTTTGAATTTTAAAAGTACGCAAATTTTTGGTTGCTCCGCCCCTTTTCGCAGGTTTTGGTGGGGTCTAGAATTTTCCACACAATGTTTATGACGTTATGCACGAAATAGCAAAAAACGGCAAAAACCTGCGCGAAAACTCGGGAAAATTTTTTTGCAACTAGCGCACAGTTTTTAGCAAGTATGCCGCATGATCGCTATTCTTTTTTTATTTTTTGGTTGTTTTCCCGATTTTTCTTTTAATTTCAGAACAATTTAAGTGAAAATTATGAGATTTTGTTATGGGGTTATGCACGAAATAGCAAAAAACTGCGTGAAAACTCGGAAAATTCTCCGATTAACCTGAAATTTTGAAAAATACAGGCAAAAATACTCTTGGATATGTTCAGAAAATTTCGGGCCGAAATAGCAATTAAAAAAATTTTTTGAATCGATACTTTGGTTCAAAATTTTCTGAGCATATCCAGGATTATTTTTGCCCTTATTTCTCAAAATTTCAGGTCAATCGGAGCATTTCCCGAGTTTTCACGCAGTTTTTGCTGTTTTTTTGTTGCTATTTCGTGCATAACCCCATAACAAAATCTCATAATTTTCACTTAAATTGTTTTGAAATTCAAATAAAAATCGAGAAAACAACCAAAACATAAACAAGAATAGCGATCGTGCAACAAACTTGCTAAAAACTGCGCGCTAGTTGCAAAGAGAAGTGTAAGAAATACTAGAAAAGAGAGATGAGCGGAAGTGGAATTTTGAGTTTCGGTAAACGGGAGACGGAAGAAGACGTAATTTACGGAGCTCGAGAGATGAAAGACGGAAGAAATTTTGTTTGGTGGAAAACGGAATTTCGTCAAGTTTTTACTTAATTAATTAAACGCAGCTTCGAAAATTTCGATTTTTCGCCAAAAGAAGTCGAAAATCAGGCAAGTTCAAAGTAATTTCTTCCTATTTACTCGCGGTTTGTTTCGACCAGCACAACAAACGGTAAACCCCGACCACAAAAAAAAGGAATCGCGACCGTCCGTCGAGCCATCTGCGTCAATACAATCAACACACTATCTCACCAGTACTCGCAGACCTAAAATGGGAATCGTACATAAATTGGCAAATTTTCAAAAGAATGCCGATTGAGTGAATCACCGCGTGAACACGCACAACATTGATTTATCGGGTCGCAAAGTGGGAATAGAGTGCTAACTGATATGTTAGAGAGCATGAGCACACAATGTTTGTAGAGCTCTTTTTCGCGCCGCTAGAGTTATCAACACTGGTAGGAAGGAAAGAAATGATGAATGAATAGATGCCAACCGATCGGATAGAGTTCAATTGAGCCGAATGATGGTTGAAAGGGAGAGAAAAAAACAAAGCGAAAGAAAGAGAGAGCGAAGGAAGATTTTATGGCTTCGCAGAGGTGACCCAAGGACGTTCAGGTCTTTGTGTCATTATTTAGCATGCGGTGAAAAATTAGCGAGCGCGAGAGTATTCAAATTTTGAATTCTAATTTCAATTTCAAATTGCAATGCACTCGCCCACCGCTCAATTGTTTATGCATAATTTAATAAACAATTGGATTATTATTACGTATTCACAACAGATGCACTTCGCAGTAACGGAAAACACGTTTTTATGGACCTATTCAGCGCAGGAAAAAAAAAACCGATTTTCGCGGTATTTTTCCCCATGCAGGTATTTTTCCAGGAAAAAAACCCATCGCGTCGAGACCCGGCAGTGAAAAATACAATGCGCCTTTAATTTTCAATGGGAATTCGGTTAAAATTTAAAGGCGCATAGAGTTATTTCATCGGGCAGTCTCGACACGATAAGTTGTTTACGTCAAAAAACCTCCGACTACTGTAGTTTTTTGTCTTTTTTCCTCAATTTTGAATAGGGAAAAAAAACCACGAAAATCGGTTTTTTTCCTGTACTGGATAGGTCCATTAGAAAAAATAAATAAAGAGTTAAGAGAAGTTTCGATGAATGTTTAAAAACAATAAAAACCAAGTAAAAAAATGTGAAAAATACCCCAGAGGCTAGAAAAGAAAAAGACAACAAATTTCCAGAAAATTTTCTCTGCGTCTCTCCCCCAATTTTTTGAATAGAAACTGAATTTGGAACAAAAAAAAACTGATAAAGCTATTTTTCGCAAGTAGCGCGCAGTTTTTATTATTTTTACAACTTATTTATTTCCTCTTTTCTTTGCAAAAAAGTTTCATGACGGATCTCGGGGAGACCCTGAGAAAACCGGGGAAAACCACGAAACCGGGGAAGACAAAACCAGGGAAGACAAAACCGGGGAAAAAAACGGACAAAACCGGGGAAGAGTCTCCGCCCCTTTTTGCAACTGCTGCACGATGTTTTGTACTGGAAGTGTTGAAAAAACAGGAAAAAGTGCGCCGCAGACTTGCAACTTTTCCCCGGTTTTGTCCATTTTTTCCCCGGTTTTGTCTTCCCTGGTTTTGTCTTCCCCGGTTTTTGTGGTTTATGTATCTTTTTTTAGCGTGTTGTGTCGATATTCTAGTAACTAAATAAATAAAAGCTTATAAAAATGAATGTGTGCAAGCACCGCGACGACAAAATACAGAAAAATATACGAAATGTCGCACTTTCGAAATGTACGAGAGCCCACGGCCTCCCAGACTCCCAACGCGCCAACCAATCACTGACGCATTTCTGGTGTTGGCGCACAACTCGAAGGCGCGTCTTTGAGCGCTCTGATGTTCTTGTGTGCGATTTTCTCGTGAAACAATAAATTTTTAACAAGAATTATATGCGGAGATAATGTAGAGAAACGTTTGAAAGAGTAAAAAGTGATGAATAGCGTCGAAAAACTCACAAAATAACCGATTTAATTGGAAATTAGCCATTTCGGCGAGAAACAATTAAAATTTTCATTGAAATCAGCTATTTTCGAGCAAAAAATAACACGACTTCAAAAAAAATCACCGTGATTAGATTTGAACCAGAAAAAAACCCAGAAAAATGAAGTTGAACTTTTTTTTAATTTCGAAAAATTTTTTTGGCGAAAATTATGCAATATGTGAGTGATTATGACAAAAATTAATGAATTTGGTCTGGACAAATCGATTTTACATAGAAAAAAAGTAGAGTTTCATAAAAAACAGAAAGAAAAAATTTGGCAAACGAAATGAAAATAACGAAGTACGGAGTTCAATTGAATTCAATTAAACGCGTTTGACCGTCGCGTCGCTCCGGGCCAAAAATACAAAGACGAAAAACGGACAAAATATAGGCAAATTCATAAGAAGACAGTCTTTTTAATTTAATTAATAACTTCAAACTGTATCTTCCAAGTATCAAACTGTATCTCCTTCTCCTACAGGAGTTCAAATTCTTAATTTTAACGCTTATTCGAAAGGTTTCACACTCCTTTTTATTTCGCCGAGAATTTTATCGATAAAAAATTATGGGAAAGACAAAATATTTGACGATAAGTACATTTTCAGTACTAAATTAAAAACAAATTTGAAAAAACTGAAGTTCGCGCCAAAAGGAGCGGAGCGAGCTCAGTGGAGCGCGATTGCACTGCCTGGCGTGCTGGGAGGCCGTGGAGCCGTCATGACGGGTTGAAAAATAGGAAATCTGTAGTTTGGACCGGTAACTTAGTTTTCAGCCAAAAAAATTTGTTCAGCATATTAAATCATGCTGCGGCACAAGAACACGCCCATTTTTGCCCGTGAATTTTAAAATCGGACTAAATAGTGCTATTGTAAAATTCGAAAAATAGTGCTATTTCAAAATATTTTCCAAGTTCGCACGCAATACAAGTGGGCGGAGTTTCAATCTTTTGTTTCGCAGGACTAATGAAACCACAATATTTTCCAAAAATTCAGTTTAATGAGACTATTTTCATCACACTTCTGCCAATTTTCAAAATATATTTTTTTTCAAATTTTAGCCAAATAAAATACAACAAATTCAAAAGGAATTAACGAAAAAAGAAAGGAAAATCCGAGACGAACGAACGGAGAGCCCGAGTGGTCAGCGCTAAAAAAAATATCTTCTCTTTTTCTCTCATTCACTTTCTCAATCTTTTGAACAACGGCGCGAAGGCTGTTTACTTGTTGGTTCACTTTGTATCACATCCTACGACTCTTATCTTCTTCCCGATCTCTCGTCCATCGCTTTCCACACGGTGACCACAAAAACAGAACGAGAGGAGGAAAAAAGAGCATTGATGTCTTGTAGAATCGTATATATTTATGTACAAATGAGGAAAGGGTGTGATGGAACAGTAAAAATTGGGTAGGTGGGCCCTTATGGGCCTATGTAGGTTCGCAAAGGAATAAAATGGCAGGAAAATTCATCTGCATATTGTCGGCCCGTCAAAATGGTCAAACGCGCTCCGCTGAACTCAACGCAATGCGATTTTCATTTTAGACTCCAAATTATTTCATTTCACGTATAAATTCAAAGTGAAATAAAATAAAAAACGTTGAGTTTAGCGGAGCGCGTTTGACTATCGTGGCTGGTCGACAATAGGTCCATTAATTGTACAACAAAATCCTCTTTATGGAAAGGCTCTCTGAGCACTTGAACTTTCGAGTTTAAGTGAAACAATTGAGACTGGCGGGGTAGACGATTAGATTGAGTGTGCAGGTCAGACAACTCGTAGTATCAAATGCATTGCAACAATCGACCTTTATCAGTTTCTTCGCTCTGGCTATCAAAACCATACAGAACAACAATTGTCACTTCCTTGTACATTTAAACATGAGACAAAAATAAAAAATCAACAAATGCAGCACTACACATTAGGCGTGTTTATTTTTTAAAAATGAGAAGAAAAACAAATAAAAAGACACACTAATAAAAATAAAAACACATTTTATAGGTTTACGATAAACAATACGCATTTTCTCGCAGTTTTCAAAAGTACGCAATTACCGTGTCGAAATTTTTTGTTCACGCAATAAAAAAACCTATTTTCACAAAAGAAATTTGAAGAAAAATGAGCAAAGGGTCTTTATAAAGCTGTGTAAACACCACTGATCCAAAGCTCCAAAAATATAATCGTGTTTTTCCTTTTCTAAATTATTTTTCGACCCTGATTTTGAGCAATAAACAAAAATGCTCATAACTTTTTGGCAAATCCGGAAACAAAATATTTCTCACCTGTTATTTAATTAATTATGGAGGCAATTTCCCAGCCAGGAGTTGAACGGATCCGAGTGAAGCGAAGCACTTTCAGCAATCCGATCCGAATGCAGAAATTGTATTTTGTTGATGGAAGCGAGTCTCAAGAAAATGAATACTTTAATATTGGAAGAACTTTATGAGACGGGAATCGCGAAAAACAACTTTAAAATTGTGCAGATTGGTTATAAATTATTTAACGGCATAAATTTGCAAGTCAGCAATAAATTTTTTACTTTTAGCAACTTTTTTTGTTTTAAATTAAGAATTTCATGAGCAAAACAAACAACAATCTGTCAAAAAATTGCAAAAGAAATTTTCGAAGTCCCGCCCTTTTTGCAATGAGGGCACAGATTTTTGCAAGTGCGCGGCACGCACTATCCGGTAGATTTTTTTCGGTTAATATTACTCTCGTATCGGCATCTGCTCATAAACTTTGAAAGTAGCCAATTTTCCCACAAAATATCTCGGAGCGCATTTTATGACACAGTTGAAATGAGTGCGACCGTAACCCATAAAAAAATGTAAACAAATTCAAAAAAATCACGAAAAATCAAGATAAAAGAAACAAAAACAATAGAATTTGTTTATATTGTCAAATGGGTTACGGTCGCACTCATTTCAACTGTGTCGAAAAATGCGCTCCGAGACATTTCGTGGGAAAGCTTCTAGCTTCTTTCAAAGTTCACGGCGTGCTGGCCGGAACGTTATTGGCAAAGCGCTCCGCTGAGTGTCTGCCTCTCTCCGGCGAGAGTTTTCTACAAAAACAACAGTATCATCTCACTCTGCTTCTCTGCGTCTCCTCTTTGTATCAGTTTAACGCAGAAAAACGCTGCGCAGCTAAATGCGGCCACGCTTAGGCGAGAATTTTTTTTTTTCGAGAAAAAAGCCCGCGAAGTTTAAATTTTATTTTCCAACGTTTCGTCCAACACGCCGTGAAGATTATAAGCAGCTGCTGAGACAAGAGTAATATTAATCTTTGTTAAAAATTGCTTAAATGTCCATTTTTCCCTTCATAATCTCAAATTCACTATAATGCGCTGGAGCGCGTTTGCAACAACACATTTGCCGTGGCTGCAAAAATGGGGTTTTCTCTAGATTCCAAAGTATCAGAGATCACTTTTTGGGTTAATTATATAAGAGAACATTGAACAAAAAAAATTCCCGGTCGGTACATACATATTTATGTACTCCGTCCATCAAATTTTCCCAGCACTTTACACATTTTGATAATATTTTTGTTCGAGCAGGCCCCACCTGTTTTCGCAAAAAATTACATTTGGAAAATTAAGAATACTTTTGGTGTATTTACTATAGAAATTAAGTTAGCGGTTTGGCCACGTTTGGCACAATCCCGAAAGCGATAAGTTAGTAGCGCTGCAAATGCGACCTACAGTACTTTTGTCATAATCGTCACTTTTTAGTTCAATTTTGGGCAAAAATGATAACATTCCGTTTCGCATCAATGAGCTCTAATTCAAATGACCTGTTTTATCAAAGATCTTCTTCTTCATCTTCTTGATCGAGTCAAACTACACTAAAAAAAAGACCTAGAGTTATTCCATGCATTCATTAAAAATTGTCATTTCTTGGTGACCTTCTTTCTTCCTTTTCTAATTTCAGGATATACATATTTATTTATTTCCTTAAAATATTGATGTACTCTTTCTCTTTTCTTCCTTTTAGACTCTTTCCAGCCACGCCACTTTCCATGCCTGCCTGGTTGCTCCGAGCAATATGATATCATTCCTCGAAAGGCAAGGCCAGGACCTATAATTTGATTGTAGAGTGAAATCGAATTGATCCTGCCCCCTTGTAAAATTGAATTGAGTTTACATACCTTGGCTCTCACGTGTTTTGTTTTTGTTATCGTCCACAATATTTTCTGTGACTGGAATTTTCTTCAATTTCAATGGTAGAAATTTGTATGCGTGGTGTAGCGCAGCCTACCGTGAACGTCCTGCCCCCCTCCCTTCTTCATCCTCCCAAATAAAGAATCAGAAGAAGAATAAGAAAAAGAAGAACAAGCTCCTCCTTTTGCTCATTTCCTGTTATAAACGATCGCATGACTTGGTCTCATTTGGATAGACTGGAGGAAGGAAGGAAGGAAGGAAGAAATAAGGATTATTAGAAGAAGATACATTCCTTCCTTCGTTTTTTTCCCTGCAAAACACCAACATATTCCATTCCAATTTCCAATCCACATAATCCTTCTCCAGATGGCGTGCTCCTCCAGAATAGTGGCCGTGCTCCTGCTGCTCGCCGTCGGCACAATCGCTGTCGATCCTCTCGACTTTTTGTTCAGCTCAAACATGGCTCAATATCCGCGATATCGTCCGATATCGTCGTCAAACGCGGCGGCCGTGGATGCCAACTTTGGAAAGAGGTTTTGGATTGGGTTCGCTATTTTTCTCTCTTTTTTTGTTTATACTGTACTTGATATTTGTGGTATTTTATTGATGGCAGTCTATCGTTAAGTTATTTTTTGTAAAATTCAAGATTATATAGGGTTAAATCATGCTCTAATAATATCTTCGTATGAGACCGCATCTGCCGAAAACCAAAGATCTCGTCTCCGCAAGGGTCCATCATCCATTAAAATCGCCGCTTTCTCACGATGAATATCGGTAAGAATTTTGACACAGTTGAATGAGTGCGACCGTAATCCATTCAACAAGAGAGTGAGCAACGAGAGAGCCGTGAAGTGACCAAAAATCAAAATAAAAACATTTTTTCTTATTTTCTGTATCTCCGGTTCTATGGATTACGGTCACACTCATTCAACCGTGTCAAAATTCGTGCAGATATTCCTCGTGGGAAAGCGGCCATTTTAAATTATGATGGAGCCTGACCCTGGCTAAGAAGAGATCAATATCTGAAAAAAAAATTGATGGTTATTTAGCAAAAATATTATCAACTCAATATTCTTGCCGGCTACCACATACCTAATGGGGCGGAGCCTCGATTTTTCGCGCCACTGATTACTGTAGCCGGCAAGAATATTGAATTGATAATAGCTATTCATGTGCATCAAAAATTTCCTGTAACCATAACCCTGTAGAGGCCAAGCTCATTCAAATTCTTGCGCTGAATTTTCTAGGTCGTTTCGCTTATCTGGAACAGGGTAGAAAAAATTAAAAACACAAGTTTTAAAAGCCACACATCTAAATTTTTTTTTAATTTGAAACGTCATAAAAACTATTTATCTGCATGCATGAGCGCTCTACTGCACAGAGAACGCATTTTTCTTTTTTTTTTTCTCAAAAAAATAACCAAGAAAATGTTTTGATTCGCATGATTATCAAAGTTGTCTCGCAATCAGCTGACACTTTCTGTGATCTAGAAAATGCAAAATCTTCCACGTGTAAATTCAGCACGACCGGACACAGCTGAAGTAAGTGTGACCGTAATCCATTGAAAATATTTTGACGGGAAATGCAGTAAAAATAAGAGTTGAATTGTGTCTTTGTTTTTTTTTCGGAATATTTTTTAATGGGTTACGGTCACACGGGAAAAGTCGAAATTCGGGTTACAATCTCCTCTCATTTTCCAAGTCTGCGGCACGAGTTCTGAGTCCGAATACATGAAATTGGAAAATTTTCTCTGCGTCTCTAGCCCTCAGTACATGAAAATCAGCAGAGCATTTTTCAAAAATTGTTTTCCACAAAACGGTTTTCCAGCCGTTTTCCAGTTTCATGGATTCGGCCACTTTGGAAGAAATTCTATAAAATGCAGAGAAACCGTGCCGCAGACATCTAGAAGTGGCGGAGGAGTTTGTTTCCAGGTTTTGTCAGCTTCTTTCACTTTCATTTCAGCTGTGTCCTGTCATGCGAAACTTTATCTTGGAAGAGTTTCAATTTTCTAGGCTACAGGTCTAACCTGTTGAGACCTGAGTATACGAAAAATTCTGTCCAGATTTTCTGGATCCAAAACGCACAACCTCCATTATTTTCTTCCAGAGCCCCACCCGGCTGTGTGTGCACAGAGTTTCTCGGATGTCACGGACCCGGATGTATGCGTCGAATGTACCAGAAGGCAACCTAAATACCGTATTCCACCTCTAATTTCGCTTCAATTTCATACAATTTGATCATTGTGAAATAAACATTTGCCAGTGTTAAATCGTTCTTTCAGGAGGTTTAGGGTCGATAACGCAGTCGGTTGTGGTGGCTGTTGCCGTTCGAAAGGTCACAGGTTCGAGTCCGCCCTCACCCTGGGTTCACCCAGCCCCTAATTGGGTAGTGGGGAATTTTACGAAATTGTCGCTTTCTCACTAATTTTTTTTCACCCTACAGTAGTCCCTGTTAAATCTATATCTTAACAAGGACTACTGTAGGTATGTGTACTTGAAACCTGTAAATTTCGCTAAAAGACATAAAAAATGACCAGAGAAAGAAGTTTTGATATTCTCCTGCAATTATTACTTCTCTTTCAGAATACGACACCAAGCGAATTTCGAAGAAAAGTAAAAAAGGATGTTCTGAAAAAGTGCACTGTAATTTCTCATTAAATTTGTTTTGTTTTAATTCCAAATTTGTTTGATTCTCATGGATTCTAATTATATAGATTCGAAAGCCTCCTGACAAAGTTTTGTCTAGGGAAGCTCAAGGTTAGGCATGCAATGCATTTTTAGGTCTAGACTCGAAATTATAACATTTTTTTTCGATTTTAAATGATTTCACTAGAAGACGCTAAAAATCGCTTGTGTACTTCCAAATTTAGAGTTGTGGAAATTAGCTGGAAATACAATTTGCACGTTATATTTCTGTGTATTTATCACATCCAGATTCGCACGCATGACTGAAAGTGCAGCGCCTGTGGACTGTGTGCCAACTTGATTATCTTCTATGTTATTTCTTTGGGTTCCAGAAAATACTCTTTTCTAGATTGCATGGTGTCTAATGGGAAAGAAACGAAGGTCGAAAAACCTAGCAAATGCAAAATCTTCAATGACTTAAATAAGCACGATCGAAAACAGCTGAAATTAGTGTGACCGTATTCCATTCAAAATTAAAGTCTAAACAATGCGAAGAGCTCAGAAACGATGCAATCGTGCCCTATCGCTAAATATGAATTCGAAAGAAAAACCATTGGGAAAAAGAAGAAACTCAGAAAACGACGTACGACATTCCGCGTGTTATCAACAGAGCGCGGAATCAATATTTTGACCCACTAAAATCGTATTTAATACTTAAACATAAAAGCAACATTGGCTCATCTCTGAATCTAAAAAATCTTCCTTTTTTTCCGGAACCATCGGTAAACGACGTTGTTCATTTTTGTGTCCCCCATCTGAGGACGTTGATCCGTTCGATGGATGCGTCTGTCCGCCAGATGTTCAAAATGTGTTTTGCATCGCTTTCAATCGGACATGAAGATCTTCATTTTTTTTTTGCATTTTTAATTTTATGCTCGTTATAACGTATACGTTTAGAATTGTGAATTGAATTAAATTTGAAATGTTTTATGGCAAACGGTTTTTTGCGGAAAAACATTCACAATTTTTTGCTTTTTTATTGCAAAATCCAAGATCCACGGCGTGCTAGACCCTACGTAAAGGAATTCGCGCCTTTTTACATGTGTCTGTGTCTCGACAGTGGCATTCGGCCACGTCTAGTCAAAAGTGTGCAAAAATGGAGACACCGAGACGCGAGAGATGGCGCTGGAATATTTGATCTCAAAAAAGTTTTCTGAAACGTAGTCCCGAACATGCCGCCACTGGGGTATGAGGAGGGAGTGAGTAAATGCGCCCGGACGCACACACGCAACGCATCAAAAAGAGGCCCAAAAAATAAAAAAGCGCGCGAAAAATTTTGAATAGAGTTTCGTAATTTTTACGATTTTTCTTTGGTTTTTCGGTAATGCAACATTTTTCGCGCGCTTTTTTATTTTTTGGGCCTCTTTTGAATGCGTTGCGTGTGTGCGTCCGTTTACTCACTCCCTCCTCATACCCCAGTGTATGCCGTGAGATCAAAAGGACAAGAAAACATTGCGCGGTGCACTTGCCAAAAACTGCGCGCTATTTGCGAAAAGGGGCGTGGTCATGTTATAGCGTGATGCGTCAATGTTTTGAGTCAATAGTGATAAAGATGGGCTCTTTTCTTATTTTTATTTTTATGATTAAAATAATCAATTAAATATTGTGAAATCAACTGAAGGGAGGGGGCATAAAATGCTCGCGGTGTTTTTATTTTTATTTTCAAAGTTTTTATGCATTTTTATCCATCCCCTCAGGCAACTCATTTCTTGCTATAATAGGAAATTTTGGAATTATAAACTAGTGATTTATGGATATTTGGCGACCTCTTATAATTCCAAAATGTTCTGTACAGATTCCAAAATTTTCTGCACAGGCGCGTATCTCCTGCACAGATTCCAAAATTTTCTGCGCAGATTCCAAAAATTTCTGCGCAGATTCCAAAAATTTCTGGACGGATACCAACATTTTCTGCACAGATACCAAAATTTTCTGGACAGATTCCAAAATTTTCTGCGCAGATTCCAAAATTTTCTGGACAGATTCCAAAATTTTCTGCACAGATACCAAAATTTTCTGCACAGATTCCAAAATTTTCTGCACAGATTCCAAAATTTTCTGTCCAGATTCCCCGGAATCTAAACTTTATCGATTGAATAAAAGAAAATTCATTTTATTGGTTATAACAAAAAAAAGGAAAAATTTTAAAATAGAAAAAAATTAAGCCGATGTCGATGGCTGTTCCGCGTCGTCCGTTCTGCACCTTTTGACGAGCTTCGATCTGGCCGCCGCGCTGAAAATAAATTATGATATTGGCAAAACAAAAAATTGCACTTTTGAAAATTCAAACGGCAACGAAAGAAAGAGGAAAACCTGCTTTTCCAAAAAATCACTTCACGTTGGGAAGGTATAAAGTTCTTAATTTTTGTCGGAGAGCTTTAAAAAATTTTTTCTGTGGTAACTAGAAGAGTTTATAAAAATAACCAAAAAATAAAAACTTGGGTTCATCGCTGAAAATTGTCTGTGATTTTTTGTTGAAGTTTAGCGAGGTATAACACAAATGTGCGCAGTTAAAATTAAATTCTGTTTGAAAATTTGAATTCTCTGTGTTAAAAACTATATGATTAAATCATAAGATGTAGCTTGTTCGACCTACTTTACCCCCAACGATGCGGTTTTTTGGAGACCATTTCACGTTCCTGTAATTTTCAGCTAAAAGTAGGCATTTGCAGAAAATTCTGATCGCCTCCAAGGGTGGGATTTTACGGTTTTTACGGGTTTTTAAGGGACCGTAAAAAATTTTACGGATTCCGTAAAATTTTATCCGTAAAATCCGTAAAAATTATAAAGCTAATTTGTCCAATTCGAGGAGAAAAAACCGAAATTTTTGTATTTTTCTTGAATTGTTTTCTAAAAATTCTGCCGAAGTAGAAAATGCTTTCAATTCAGTGGGATTTATCCAAAAATTATTTCAGAAAAAGCTCAACATATTTTTCGATGTTGCATACTGAAATTGAATAATACATCCTTTGAATTTTAGGGGCTAATTTCCAATCTGATGCTTTTCTTTGTTGTTGGCCAATTTTATTTCAATGTTGGTGATTTTTTTTTTCTGATTTTTGCAACTAATTTTCCTTACTGAACAGTGAAATTTGCGATTTCACGGATTTTACGGTTTTTACGGATTTTTAAACTGTAAATTTTACGTTTTACGGAATCCGTTAAAAAAATTTTACGCCCAGCCCTGATCGCCCCAGTAGATTACATATTGTGAAAACAAAAAAGTTGCAACGCGGTGTTTGCGTACTTTTAGAATTCAAACGAAAATTGGAACAAATCTCTTCATTTGCCATGCTATTTCTCTCATTGCCATTTGAATTTTAAAAGTACGCAAACACCGCGTTGCAATTTTTTTGTTTCCACAATAAAGCTCAATTTTAACATACCGTATTTCCTCTAATTTAAGCGCATGCGCTTCTATTTTTCCACCTCTTCTCTAAATGTGCTTCTATTAGATGGTGTGCTTTAATTAGAGGTGCGCTTATATTAGAGGAAATACGGTAAGTGGATTTCTAGATATTGGGCAAACAAAAAAATTGCAATGCGCTGTTTGCGTACTTTTGAAATTCAAACGAAAATGGGAACACATCTCTTCATTTCCCATGCTATTTCTTTCATTGCCATTTGAATTTTAAAAGCACGCAAACAGCGCATTGCAATTTTTTATTTTGGCAATAAGATTGACAGAAAAACTCATGTAAATACATCCATTACTTACGTACTTTGTCCTGATTTTCAATTGTTATCTGCGCTCCACTGTTTTTCGAGTGCCCAAGAAATCACAGGCTGATTGGTGGCGCGATCCATTAGGCTGCAAACACTTCAAATTGAATGCAGCTCATAAAAAAGCCAAAAATAAATAAATAAAAATAAAATAACAACGCAATAAAAATTCACACGAAACATTTCGAAATTCGTGACGCGAATGGTATTGTGAAAACAAAAAAATTGCAACGCGGTGTTTGCGTACTTTTGAAATTCAAATGGCAATGAGAGAAATAGCATGGGAAATGAAGAGATTTGTTCCCTTTTCCATTTGAATTTTAAAAGTACGCAAACACCGCGTTGCAATTTTTTTGTTTTCACAATACCAAGAAATTTTATTGACGCATCTCGTGCAATCAATTTTACAAATCTTAGCAGATCTTGCAAGACCGGTAAATTTTCTGTACAGATTCGAGATTTCAAAAAATTTTCGAATCTGTCAAGACCCCTTTATAGTTTGTAAATTTCTATATAAGATTTGTATTTCCTAACAAGATCTGAGTTTCCTGGACAAGTTCCAAAATTTCCTATTCAGATTTGGATTTCCTATTATAGTAAGAAATGAGTTGCCTGAGCCCAAGAGCATTGTGTCCTCTCGCTGTGAGCCAAAAGTGCTCAAATCAAACCAGCCGATGATGGTTATGACGTTCCCACGTAAATATTTCCGCATCCTCCCATCAATTGTTCTTCTCTTTTCTTCCGCACCGCACAGTAGTTATTGTGTGTTCGGCGTCGCGTCCGTCGCGTCCTAATCTTTGAAAATGTCGCCGGCGACCAACCGCCCGCTCCTTTGTTTGTCTCCGCCGAGCAGAGAAGGAGCAATAATGCGCGTGTTCGGTGCGTGTATTCATGCTCCTTTTATATTTCATGATTTTCTATTCCGTTCCGTTCAGTCTTTTTTCTTCCTGAATTTCGCTGAATCCCACGATTCTCGTCAAAATGACTCAATTCCCAGACGCGCATCTTCATCGCCCACTTTTCCACATAAATTCACAGCGCACAGCCGTTTTTGATAGTCATCTGTCACGAATGCTCATTTTTTATTTGTCCTCGTCCACGACGACCACGAAGGTCTTTTTGAGCCAGCTCCAAGATTAGGTTTTCTTCTGCTCGCTCAAAGCGTTGGAACAAAACAATGAAAAATTCTTGTTTGACTTTTCGTAATGAAAAATTTAGAGCCGGAATGCTGAAATGTGTGCATATGCACAATGTTCGTGGTATCTCGCAGCGATCGGAAAATAAGTATTACGTATTCCTGGAATGGTGATACCGCGTCAAATGGTGTACATTGTGGACTCGTCACAAAAAAAAACGGCAATTATTCATCGAAAAATTTCGCAATGAAAAAATTCAAATTTGCGCGTCGATCGACAAGTCTGCAAACACCGTCCGTGGCGAGACCGCAATGTATACCATTTGACGCGATATCACTATTCCAGGAATACTTAATATTTGTATTGTGTTTTAAATAGACTTGCGACATGAAACGCAAGTCTGCATTCACCGTTCTGTCTGCGTCTCTTCAAATATCACTGTGTTCGCGTGGTCGCGCACAAAAAAGTGGGCGGAGTCCCGCGTTCTCATGTCGCAAGTCGATTGAAAACACAATAGTGTATGTAAATATCTAGTGATCAAAATTGCGCACTAATCCCAAGAGGAAATTTCAATTGAAACGTTGTCCTTCTCAACGTTTTTTTTCCAGATCTAGGCGCTAAAAATAACACGGATTTGCACGAAAAGGGGAAATGTCGAGACTACGGACACGTGCGTTTTGGTATCATAATCTCCGCTTCCTTTATTCTATTTCGGTTGAAAAGAAGCAAAAATAAATGTTTCTAGTTAGCGGCTGCTATAAAAAGAGCAGCTGGGCCGGGTAGAAATTTGTCATTTTTATCGAAAAATCGAAAATAAGCCAAAAAAGTGTTTAAAGTTATTGGAAAACAAAAAAAATTTTGAATTCGCGCCAATTTTTGTGTGCGGTGGAGCGCAGTTGCAGCCCGGAAGTCGAACATTTTTCTATTGATTTTTCAATTTTTGCCAGTTTCTTCTTTCTTTTTCTTTGTTGATTTTGTTAAATAAGGCTTCCATTCGGACCAATTTTCGTCCGTCCGGTCCGTCCGTCCGTCCGCCGTCCGTCCGCTTCGTCCGCGGTTCGTCCGGTTCGTCCGGTTCGTCCGCGGACGGTCCGGTTGGTCCGGTTGGTCCGTTTCGTCCGGTTCGTCCGCCACGCTCTATTTGGCTGGGAATTTTAATTTATGGCACTCTCTTTAAAAATTCTGGCATTGAAAATGTAAGCGGTTGCAAATTTATGTAGAATTAGCTTTGCAAAAACAAATTTTTTAATTTTTTTCCGAATTTTTGATAGAAGAAACAAGACATTTCTGTTGATATTTTAAAGAAAAAAGAACAAAAACAGCTTTTGAAAACAAAATATAACAGGAACAAAAAGAAAAACTAACAAGAAAAAAAAACGGACGAAGCGGACCGACCTCGGACGAACCGGACGAACCGCGGACGAGCGGACGAACAGCGGACGAAATTCGTCCGCTTTTTTTTCGTCCGAATGGAAGCCTTATTGTTAAATTTCAAAAGCTTGTAATGTTTTTTTTTTCAAAATCGAAAAAAAAAATTATGGGGTTATTCTTGAAACCAGCAAAAAAAGCAAAAAATAGAAAAAACCAGCAAAAAATTCAGCGAAAATTCGGAGAATGCTTCGATTGATCTGAAACTTTGGGAAATCATTAAGAAGATACTTCCGGTCATTCCCTGAAAATTTCAGACCAAAATATCGATTTTGAAAATTTTCAGAAATAAAAATCGATAATTTTAAAAATCAATATTTCGGTCTGAAATTTTCTGGAAATGACCGGAAGTATCTTCTTAATGATTTCCCAAAGTTTCAGACCGATCGGAGCATTCTCCGAATTTTCGCTGAATTTTTTGCTGGTTTTTTCTATTTTTTGCTTTTTTTGCTGGTTTCGAGAATAACCCCATTAGAAAATTCGGTGCTACCTCGGAATAGAACTGAAGTGTAATAGAACTGCAGCGATATAGAACCACGGAGTAATGGCGAGTGACCTGCTGAGAACGTGCTCCATTGATAACACGCGCCGCATTCGACAGCAAAAATTTTTGGCACTGTGCCAATGAAAACATTTAGAAAAGAGACGAGACGGAGAAGACGGAAGAAAAAAGAGATGAGACGTAGAAGACGAGAGCGTCGCGCGTGTTCTCGCGCCAAAAAAAATCGTTTGAAAAAAAGGCAGTGGCCATTACTCCGTGTAGAACTTGCTTCGCAATAGAACCGTTCGGAATAGAACTGTTCGGTAAAGAACTGTAGCAAAATAAAACTGTTTTGGAATAAAACTGTTCGGAATAAAACTGTAGCGTTTTGGAACTAAATTAGCAATGGAGCGCGATTGCATTGCTTGGCCGTCAAGGCGGGCCGAGAAAAAAAATGATAAATGTTTATTCAAAAAAAACAACAAAACAAACAATTTTTGATGAATAGCTCAAATATAAAACTGTTTAAAAAAGCACGCGCATGAGAAATTCCAATATTTGAATGAGCAAGCAATGCAATCGCGCTCCATTGCTAATTTAGTTCCAAAACGCTACAGTTTTATTCCGAACAGTTTTATTCCAAAACAGTTTTATTCCGATCAGTTTTATTCCGAACAGTTTTATTTCGTTACAGTTCGATTTCGCTACAGTTCTATTCCAAAGCGAGTTCAATTTCGCTACAGTTCTATTACGCGTCAGTTCTATTCCGAGGTAGCACCGAAAATTCGTGGTCTAGAATTTCGAAATTTCCTAAAAAAAAAAAAAGTAAATAAATAAAAATTTTCTAATTTTTCTCAATTTTTCCACTATAATTTTTTCCTATTTTTGCTCATTAGAGTTTTAATTTTGAGGCAAAAATTAGCGAAAAACCGTCGAAAAAACTGATTTTAATATTTTTTTTTGAACTTGGCGCCGTTTTCATTAGTTCGTTGGAGCGCGTTTGCATCATCCGTTAGCATAGATTTATTGATTTTTCACTGATTCATTTTTCGAATTTTTGATAATTGAAAATGTAATTTTTGTGAATTTTTGATCGTTTGATCTCTAATTTTTGGGCGCAAATATTTATGAATGTTTCCCGGCAATGTTGAATGTTTAATCCATAATTTTTTGAAAACATTTTTCTTTAAATTACGTCACTGACTACTTTGCACTTTTCCTCTCTCGTTTTTTATTCAAAATTCAATTTTGCAAATGGAGCGCGAACATGACTAATTTATGTTCTTTAGGAAGGCGTAGAGGGAGTTAGGGGGACAATTTCATTTTCTCTGGTTTGACTTGACGACCGGAAAAGGAACAGAACGAACAGAACAATTACGTCTTCTTCTTTTTCTTTCTTTCTTTATTTTCATTTCTTCCGTCGTAAAATAATTACTTTTTGCCCCGCGTTCTTCTCTTCTACCACTCATAAAGTGCACTTTGAATGGGAGTAAATTAACCCGCCGGTGTGTCTTCATTCTGATGCATTCATTCCGCCGTCCGACGATCGTCATCGTCATCGTCATCCGCTTCTTCTCATGAATTCTCCAGATTGCTTCGGTTCGGTTCGCTTCTCGTCACTGCCTGTCAGTCAAAACTCGATCGATCATTGTCCGAATTTCAAACGTGCGTGTCCTGCGCAGTAGTTCTCTCTATCTCTGCGTCTCTCCTCTCTACGCATTATCTGTTCGCCAGAACTGTCTCTCCGGCTAGTATCTCTGGCGCTCTCTCTGTTTGGGTAATCTCTCGCCGCCATGACTGACTGCTGTGGCCGGACGACGCAAGCGCCCCGAATCGTATTTGATACTGGTCTCGAAAACCAACATTACCAAGCGAGTTGTCTCTCTCTCACCTTTTGCGTTTCAATTTCCTTCTCCCCTCTACTTTTCACGATTTGATGATTCGTTTCCATTTTGATTTCAAATACAAAATATTTTCAACTTTTTCCTAAATTTCAATCGACCTTCCCTTCCCTTCATCGTTCGTATTCAAATCTCCTCCCAAAGTGGGTCAAGTTTATGAGGATTAGAGAATCGGAACGATGAGAAAAACCTTGCAAACGAATCAAGTGTTCCCACCTTTTTATTTATTTGTTTATGCAAATTTGTGACGTGTATTTAGATTCTAGAAAAATATTTATTCAAGTAAATAGTTGTGGCTCTGCTTGTTTATCACTAAAATTTTAAAAATTCAGAGAAAAATCTAATGGACATATTGTGAAAACAAAAAAGTTGCAACGCGGTGTTTGCGTACTTTTGAAATTCAAACGGCAATGAGAGAAATAGCATGGAAAATGAAGAGAAATGTTGCCCTTTTCGTTTGAATTTTAAAAGTACGCAAACACCGCGTTGCAATTTTTTTGTTTTCACAATATTCACAAAACCGGAAAAAAAGGAAGAAAACGGAAAAAATCGGATAAAGCTCCGATTGACCTGAAATTTTGGGAAATATAGGAAAAATTCTCATGTACACGCTCAAAAAATTTTGGACCAAAATATCGATTTTTTCTGAAAATTTTTAAATTCGATATTTTGGTCCAAATGTTTTGAGCGTGTACAGGAGAATTTTTCCCAAAATTTCAGGTCAATCGGAGCATTCTCCGATTTTTCAAGAAGTTTTTTTTTTCCCGTTTTCTTCCTTTTTTTCCGGTTTTGTGAATAGGGCCATAAATAATCTGATTTTTTGGTACGCACCATATGCAAATTTGGGCGGATTCTGGTTTCTTGCAGACACCGTTGCCTCGATTTGAGATACCTCGTCAAATAGTGTGCATACGGGTCTCGCCACGACAGTGTATGCACACTTGGGGATTTACGCGCAAAGTTGAATTTTTCGTTTTGAATTTTTTCCCGACGAATAAGTTCCGTTTTTTCTGTTATTTACCGGAAATTATTTTTTTGATAAAACGCACAAAAAATCAATTAAAGAAATAACAGAAAAAACGGAATTTACACGTCGAAAAAATTGAAAACGGAAAAATTCAAACTTGCGCGTAAATCCACAAGTGTGCAAACACCGTCCGTGGCGAGTCAACCATGTACACCACTCGACGCGGTATCACCATTCCAGGAATACGTAACATTTTTTCACGAGCAAAATTCAGTTAAAACGCTTTAATGTTTCGCAGGTCTCGCGAAAAAAAGGAAATAATGAAAAAGTAGCCGAATGTGATTAATTTATGGGGTTATTCAGGGTCGGAAAAAAAATAGTTTTTTTCCTTTTTTTCCTTATTCAAATGACGGAAAAAAAAGAAAAAAATCCGTGGCCGCGAGAGTTTTTTCCGTTGCTTTTCTAGGCCATCGCAAAAGTTTTTTAGGCCCTCGGCCGTGAGACCTGCGAAATATCGATTTACGGGCGAATAATTTTTGAAAATTGGACTCGCGCGCAGGTCTCACAGCGGAGGGCCTAAAAAACGTTTGCGATGGCCTAGAAAAGCAACGGAAAAAAACTCTCGCGGCCACGGATTTTTTTCTTTTTTTTTCCGTCGTTTGAATAAGGAAAAAAAGGAAAAAAACTATTTTTTCCGACCCTGAATAACCCCATTAGAGAAAAACTGATATTTTCATTCATTCTGCGAATTTTTACTGAAAAATATGTTTTTTTGCAAAAAAAAAGATGAAAAATGGTGGTTTTCGAGGAAAAATCGAGATTAAAAAATTTGAATTTATTTATGATCGTGTTTTTTTTCGCTGCGAGACCTGGTATCAAGTAAGTACTGAATTTTGCTCGTGAACAGATAACATGGCAACAAAAAAGAATAAAATTTTGAGACTTGTCAGGCAATATTTGAGCTGGTTTCTAAAATTGTTATATTATGTATTCACCACGACACGTTGTCTTATTGCAGTTATTGCAAAAACATGTTTTCATTGAAGTGTCATCCCGTGGCGAATTTGTGATATTTTAAATTTTCACGTAATTTTTTCCGTTGCAAAAAGTTCATTGAAAATGCATGGACCGACGCCGAAAATAACGAAAAAAAATTTGTTCTCGGTAATTGCTTTCTTAAATACCCTTTTTTCACTTTATAACCGACTTTCGGACGTTTTGAAAGTGTTTCTGCATTTTGTCATCGCGGTGTTTGCACACAATAATTTATTATTCAAAGCGTGTTATGGAAATTTTCTTATATTGTGTTTTCAATCGACTTGCGACATGAGAACGCGAGACTCCGCCCACTTATTTGTGCGCTACCTGTCTGCGTCTCTTCAAATATCACTGTGTTGGCGTGGTCGCCCACAAAAAAAGTGGGCGGAGTCTCGCGTTCTCATGTCGCAAGTCGATTGAAAACACAATATTATGTTTTCAATCGACTTGCGCCATGAAAACACAAGTCTGCATTCACCGTTCTGTCTGCGTCTCTTCAAATATCACTGTGTTCGCGTGGTTCGGCAAATAAGTGGGCGGAGTTTCGCGTTCTCATGTCGCAAGTCGATTGAAAACACAATAAAGCTTTTAACACGGTGATTCTTTTACTACCGAGCACACAATTCTCGTCCACCGATTTGTTTTTTCTGTCGCGATTTTCTAAATGACTTCGGATCGGGAAGTTTTTTGTCACATTACTTCCTCTCATTATGGCGCATATTTAAAACCAGAATTGGTCTGATTTTTTACGTACAATTTCAAATGCAGGGCGATTCTTTTATTGCCGGCCACGCATTTCTAGTCCCCCGATTAGGTTTTTCCTGTCGCGATTTTGTAAATGACGTCTGATCAAAAAGTTGTCTGTCACGTTACTAGATCTCATCAGGGCGCATATTTTAAACCGAAATTCGTTGGTTTTTATACGTACAATTTCAAATGAAACTGTTTTTCCGTGGTGGCCGAACTCATTTCCGCAAATTTTTTTGCCGCATTTTGCAAAAAGGGGAGGTAACTCCGCCCACTCCATGTGATGAGAGAGTGAGAGAGTGCGAGGCGGAGAGAGGAAATACTTGGGGCCGGGGGACTAGAAATGCGTGCCCGGTAGTAAAAGAATCACCGTGTTTAAAAAGTAATTTGTGCAAACACCGCGACGACTGAATGCAGAAAACTTTCGAAACGTCCGAGATTATCCGTGATCAAATCTTCTCTTAAACAAATTCTCTTTTTTTCCCCCAATGACTCATAGTCAGTCAGTCACCTTTCTTTCATTCCTTCTTATTTCCTCATCCTGCTCCTCTGTTTCCAATTTTTCAATTCCCTCCCTCATCCGCCCGTCGCTATGATCCTTTAATGAGACAACAAATTGGATGAAAGAAAAGTTGTTGTTGTTCGAAGCCAAATTATGGGATTATATGGGCGGCACACACACACACACACACACACCACGAGAGAGAGAGAGATAATGTTTACGAAAAAAAACAGAAAAAGTGGTGATGAAAAAAGAGGAAGAATGAAGAAAAGAAGAAAGTGTCCGGAAAGGGATTAGCCACCAGATTTCTCGCCACGAAGCTTCTTCCATTCTTTCTCATTAGGTTCTGTCATCACCCTGTAAATAATCCGGAAGGAAACGGCCTTTTCTGCTTGTTTATCCATAGAAATCTTCTAGAAATGTTCCGAATGTTTTCCTATCTGTTCTGTGGTTTTGTTTTCTGAATATTGCAATTTTTGAAGCACCAATTCACATTTTAAAGTGCTTCAGAGCTTTGCCAGACGGCGTTTCGAGAATTTCCCAGAGCGAAATGTTCGGTTTTGAATAACGCTATGGAAGATACAGTACTGGCCATAAAGAATGCGACAACTAGTTTTTTGACGATAACCTCTTGGAATGTTAACTTTTTGACCCAAATTTTTTGTGAAATTTTTTCAGCACTATCAGAAACGTTTGTGTCAAGTTGATTTTAAAATCCTGCTGAAAATTATTTTTTTATTCAATTTTTTCGAAAATTCATGAAAATTGACATTTTTTGAGATCTATACAAATAAGCTCTAGAATCACCGAAGGCCAAAAACAAAAGGAAGGTAACTATAAAAAGTTATTTAATACTTGGTTGGGTATCTTTGGCATCAATCACAGCCTGGCATCTACGTGGCATCGAATCCAGGAGCGTCTGAACCACCGTCATCGGGATACTCTTCCAAGCAGCTTCGAGTTGAGCGAATTTCTGGTTGGCATTGGAGGCTCGGATTCCATTGAGACGTCGTTCTAGCTCCTTCCACATATGTTCGATGGGATTCAAGTCCGGAGACTGACTTGGCCATTCCAGGAGATCCACACGGCGACATCGAAACCAATTGGCGACATGTCCCGAAGTATGCTTCGGGTCATTATCCTGTTGAAACACCCACGATCGGCCGAAATTTGCTCTTGTCCATGGTCGCATTGTGTTCTCCAGGATGTCTTCGTACACATATCGGTCCATGGTTCCAACAATTCTCTTCAATGGACCCATGAAAGTGTCGGAGAAGCATCCCCAAACCATCACAGATTCACCTCCATTTTTACCGTCGGACATTGGTACTGAGGAGCATATCTGGAGCCAATAGGACGTCGAATCCATTGAATACCATCAGTACCGAACAGCTTGAACTTCGATTCGTCGCTCCAGATGTGATTAGCCCACTCTCGAGGTCCCCAGGACAAGTGCTGTTTAGCCCATTCAACGCGAGCTTTCCGGTTTTTTAGACTAACGAGTCCGTGCAGTCCAACAACTTGCAGACGTCTTCTAATAGTCCTTCTCGATGGCCCCGGATCATTTGGAGACGTCACGGAAACGTGAATATCCGTAGATGTGCGTCTAGGATCTTCTCGGCACGCGCGCAAGATATTTCGATCCATAGCTCTGGAAGTGGTTCGGGGTCTTCCTGGAGATTGACGATGAACTATACCATCCTGAATAGTCGAAATTAGTTTAGAAAGCTAATGGAAACCTTACATCATCACGATTATTCTTCAAAATACGGTAAATTTGGCTGGAAGAACAACCAAACTGAGTTGCGAGTATCTTCGGATGCGCGCCTAGTTCATGTCCACGTACGATGCTTTTTCGAACGTCCACAGTGAAAGTTTTTTTTCACAAATGGTCTGACCATGGCTGAAAAACAATAAAAAACTAATTAGAACTACTCCCAATTAATTTTCATTCAAATTTATACAAAAAACTGAAATACATGAAAAAAGTGCAAAAATGAGAAAAATTTTAAAAATTAAAAAAACACTTTTTTTTTGCAGAATGATGCAATTAGCAAGTACGCAAGTTTTCGTGAGGTTCCATTGCAGATACAGTAAAAAATTCGAGTCAAAACATTAACTTTCCAAGAAGTTATCGTCAAAAAACCAGTTGTCGCATTCTTTATGGCCAGTACTGTATTATTACTCTCGTCTCACAATCAACAGCAGTTCATCAATTTGAAAATATCCAATTTTTCCACGAAAGGTCTCCAAGCGCTTTTTCGACACAGTTGAAATGAGTGCGATCGTAACCTTTTCTCTTGTTTTTCGTTATTTTTTTTTAACTTTTTTTCACATTTTTAATGGTTACTGTCGCACTCATTTCAACTGTGTCAATAAATTTGTGCTTCGAGATCATTCGCGTGGAAATTGGCATTTTCAAAGTTTATGAGCAGCTGTTGAGACGAGATGTGTTCTCGAGCGAAATTCATTTACGATGCTCCGTTGTTCCGCAGGTCTCGCAGCGAAAAACTTTTTTCAAAACTCTATCATCGACCTGCGGAACATCGGAGCGTCGTAACTCAATTTCGCTCGTGAATAAAAAAAAATCTGTAAAATAATAATTAAGAAATTTTTAAATTTGTACCGACCGTCTCAGGTATCGAGTCAAACTTTTCTGAGTAACAATAAAGCCATTATTAAATATTTTCAAACTTTTCAAGTTTTCAAACTTTTTCAAGACACGTTTAAACTTTTTCAAGACGTTCTAATACTTTTCAAACCTTTTCATGCTAACATCAAACTTTTTCAAGATGCTCTCAAACTTTTCTAAGCCATTTTAAAACTTTTCTAAGCCATTTTAAAACTATTCTAACCCATTTTTAAACGTTTTGAAGCAATTGCTTGATTGTTACATGAAAAGGTTTGAAAAAGTTTGCCTCGCGATGCCTGAGCGTTTTGGCAGAAACCTGACTCCGCCCACTTACGCAAATGACGCGCACTTTTTTTTTGCAACAGCCGCACGATTTTTGGTTGACAATTTTATACGGAAAGTGTGTGAATTTTTTGCTTTTCTCATGTTTTCTTGGACAATTTTGTGATTTTTTCATGGGTTTTTTCCATGGAAAGTTAAAATTTCACTTTTTTAGTGTAAAACGATCAGAAAATCATGCAACAATTGCAAAAACGGGGGTCTAATGTGTCTTCTAGAAAAAATAGGTGTTTTTTAGAACACCGTAATCCAAAATTTTTGGACATGAGCTGTTTTTCGTTGGCTAATAGCCATTTCGAAGCCTCACTCGCGCCGGTCCCGCGCCTGGCTTGTTCTGAATTTCGCCGATTAGGTGCCAGTAATGGCAATCTGCTATATTTGATGGCTAATAGCCATATCCGCGTCAAAAATTTGCTGTGATCTTTCAGATGTTTCTATTTAAATTGAAATTAAATTTATGCCGCGTCCAAAGTTCAAAAAATTCCTGAAATCAGGAGTTTTTTGCAGTCCAAAGTTCCTAAAAATTTCCCAGAAATAACAGGCGGTGACAGTTGAAACCGGCGTTACCGTAGTTCCTTCGCTGCGAGACCTTCTGTGTTTGAGCTTGAATTTTCCCGCAAAAAAAGAAAAAATTGATCAACTGTGGGAAAATTCAAGTTAACACACAGAAGGTCTCGCAGCGAAGGAACTACGGTAACGCCGGTTTCAACTGTCACCGCCTGTTATTTCTGCGAAATTTTTAGGAACTTTGGACTGCAAAAAACTCCTGATTTCAGGAATTTTTTGAACTTTGGACGCGGAATAAGGGTGCCCTTCTAATAGAGTGAAACAAAATATTTTGAAAAGGGCGTAAAAGCCAACTTGTTTTCGGTTTTTTTCTGCAAAGCGAAGCAAAGTTAAGAGACAGAAAAAGGAGAAGAAGTTTGTATCCGAGCCGATCAGGGTACTCAGGTAATTTTCGGCATGTGCACGGCACACGAGCAGCAAGGTGCCGTGAAAAACGGCAGGCTGCCGGGTAGGGGTAGCGTTACGCAAGCAAACGGCACACGAGCAGCAAGGTGCCCTGCAAAACGGCAAGCTGCCCCGCGAAACGGCAGGCTGCCGTGCAAAACGGCAGCGTGCCGGAGGAGTGCCGTGCCGTCGAAAAAGGCGCCAGCATTCTTCTCTTGCGCAGACTGAGCAATGACGCAATTTTTTCTACATGAGTTTTACTTTCGAATTCATTTTTACGATTATTTTCGTATTTTTCTTCAATTTTGTGGAAAAAGTAAGTGTTTATAATTATTTCATGTAGATTAAAAATGTTTTTACAATTTTCAACAAGGCATTTGCTCAATTCTGCTGGCCACGATGGTTTATACAGTGATCGATCGATTTTGGAAATGGAGTTTCCAGTTGGTTCCAGGTATATTTTTTATTATGCCGCGCCTAAGATTGCAAAAAAATTCTTAGAATCACTTGTTTTCAGTTAGAAGTTCCAGAAACAATCCCAGAAATAACAGGTGTTTACCATGATATTTTACCGCGCGATGATGGTATATAGTCGGTGAATACATCATCAACCTCGCTCTACTGCCAAAATTCCTGTAAAACAGTGTTGCACTTGCAAGATTAACTCGAATTCTAGTTTTATACTCCTTTTCAACGAAAAATAACGTATCCACGACGAATTGCAGTTAAAATTTGATTTTTCGCTTCAAAAGAGGCGCACTACACTGTTGAAAATTGAAAAGTGCGGTAGAACAAGGCTGATGGTGCATTCGCCGAGTATACACAAAATTTATTATGCGAATATAAACATTTCGACGCGATGATTGCGTACTTCTGAAAATGATAAGAGTTGCTCTTCATTTTTTCAGCAAAAAATGGAAAAATCCAGCAAAAAATTTAGCGAAAATTCGTAGAATGCTCCGATCGGTCTGAAACTTTAAGAGATCATTTAAAAATATGATCGGAAGTATCTTTTAAAAAAATTTCCCAAAGTTTCAGACCGAGCATTCTCCGAATTTTCGCTGAATTTTTTGCTGGATTTTTCTATTTTTTGTTTTTTTTTGCTGGTTCCGAGAATAGCCCCATCATAAAGTTACGCAATCCCCATGTTCCATTTTTTTGTTTTCACAATACCGGTAAAAATATGTTATGGGATTATTCATAGCACGCAAAAAAAAAATAATTAGTTGCGAATTTCGCCTTATGTATCACTCATCAAAAAATACAAAATATTCGAATCTTTTGCAACTCCATATTTCCAAATCTGAATTTTGGCGGAAAAATTGAGCGCCAAGTGACGAAAGGTTCGCGAACGAGTGTTACAAACGATACCCCGATATTTTGCAGTATTCGCTGCGAGACCACAGTAAAAAACGTAGCGTTGTTTGTATCACTCGTTTGTGAGCATAATAGAACTGTAACGGCTTACTAGACAAGTTTCGAACTGTTCGACTTAGAATTGCCTGGTATGGAACAGTTCCATTCCACGCAGTTCTGTAACGACCGTTTTTTTTAACGTTACAGTTCTGTTCCGCAATATCACCTTGACGAAATAGGGTTGCAAACAAAGAGAATTGTTTTTAAAACAATGTGAATTGTTTGTTTTTTCTATGTGCGCGAAATAAGGCAAAGAATTGCAAACAATTATTTTTCAAAAAATGAATAACCCCATCAGTTATTTCTGGATTTTTTGTGGAACTTTAAACTACAAAAAACATGTTTGGAGAAACTGTACTTATGAACAATTACTCTACGGAAATGTAAACAGTAAATGGTTTTCCGCGGAAAATTGTTTATTTCTAAAAGGGATTTTCGAGACCCTGAAAAATGCGAGTGAAACCCCGAAACCGGGTAAGTCAAAGCCAAGGAAGACTAAACCGGGGAAAAACTTCAGAAACCGGTAAAAATTTTTCAAGTCTGTGGCACGATTTTCCTGCATTTTATAACAGTTTCTGTACAAATCTCGTGTCTCTTGCATGTTCAATTTTTGCCGGTTTTGTCTTGACTTCCCCGGTCTGGTGTTTTTTTTTCGGTTTTGTCAGAATCTTGGATTTACGGACCGGTTATAGTACAAACTAGCCAATAAAATTTTAAAAATTAAATTAATCGTCAAAAAAACCATTTAGTGTTTTTATGTACCGTGCGGTAAACGCTCATGAATACAGACCCAGTAACTTTTTAAACTTTGAGCGGCAATAAATCTTTAACTTTCTTTTTAATGAATAGCTTCAGTTTTATAAGTTCTCTTGCAGTGGACCATCTACTCGTCGATATGCGGAAATGGCCCTTGACAAACGATACAATTCGATATTGACGGATCGTGTGATGCTCCGTAAACATAATTAAATTTTTTGCCATGTTTTTTTTGCTGTCTTTTAATGTTTTTTTATTTAATAAATTTGATTAATTTCAACGAATAGAATCGACCAAAATGGAATCAAAAATAAGCAGGGTTACGGCAGCTTGCCGTGCTTTATTTCGGCACGCTGCCGTGAAAAACGGCAGGCTGCCGCGCAAAACGGCAAGCTGCCGCTGGCAGGTGGCACCCCTGCCAATTCGCGCAGCAGCTTGCCGTTTTTCACGGCAACGTGCCGTTTCGAGGGGCAGCTTGCCGAAAATTACCTGAGTACAGAAAAGAGTTTCAAAGTGATAATCCTGAAGAGTGTCGCTTTTCACTCTTTTTCTCAGATCCATCTCACTTGTTCACACTCTTATTCATCTGTTCTGATGACACGTACTTCTCTTTCTCTCTGTTCTCTTTTTCTTCTTCCTCTTCTGCTAGTTGGCACCGCTTCTTCTTCTTTTTCTATTCTTTTCTTTGGTTTTCATCCCACGTATTATCATCTCTTTTTCTTCCGTTTTATCACTCTTTGTGTGAGTGAATCGGTGAGTGATGAGATGATGAAGAAGAAGGAGAAGCGATGAGAAACGACGACGGGAGAAAAAGAAAAAAACGAAAGTGTGGATGATATGATTATCCTAATCACACTCCACTTTCTTCCCTCTCTTTTCCTTTCTTCTCTCTCTCTTTTCTTTCAAATTGTCGCCGTGATTTTTCCGACTTTTGACTAATCTGATAAATAAGTGATTATGATTTTAATTTTAATGAAAAAATTTAATATATTACGTATTTCTGGAATGGTGATATCGCGTCAAATGCTGTACATTGCGGTCTCGCCACGAACGGTGTTTGCAGACTTGTGGATGAATTTAAGTGCAAATTTGAATTTTTTCGTTTTTTGTTGTTGTTATTATCTGTGCCATTATAATTTTTCTGGGCTAGTGTTTAACATTTTTTTAACAACATCTTGAAATAAAATGTTAAACACGAGCCCGTAAAAAATTTCCAAATTCCATAGAGTTAAAAAATTAAAAACGGCACAGTCAATAAAAAAAAAAACGGGAATTATTCGTCGAAAAATTTCGAAACGGAAATATTCAAATTTGCGCGTTAATTCATTCACAAGTCTGCAAACACCGTCCGTGGCGAGACCGCAATGTACACTATTTGACGCGGTATCACCATTCCAAGATACGTAATAAACATAATTTTTCACATAGCCATGCGATTTGTGCAACAAAAAAATACCGTATATAATTCTTTGGTCTGATTCTAAATTTACATATTCGTTCGATCAAATAAATAATTCTTGCCAATACACTTGTTAGGACATATTTTCGGTGAAATATTTACAATTTTTGAACCTAAAACAAATTTGGTGAACAAAATTAAAGAAATAAAAACTTACAATTAGAATTATCTATTCTCAGTTTTTTTGTTGCAACATGAAAACATGTGTCCGCAAACACCGTTCTGTCTGCGTGCGTCTCTTCAATTAACACTGTGATTCCGTAGTCTCGCACAAATAAGTGGGCGGGATTCATTTCTTCATGCTGCAACTAGATTGAAAACACAACAATGGGGTTATTTACGAAATAGCTGAAACCAGCAAAAAATTTCAGCGAAAATTCGTAGAAGGCTCTGATTGACTTGAAACGTTGGAAAATAATGGCAAAAATATTTCCGGACATTTCCAGAAGATTTCAGACCAAAGTATCGATTTTTTTGAAAATTTTTAAAATCGATATTTTGGTCTGAAATTTTCTGGGGACGGCTGGAAGTGTTTTTACCATTGTTTCCCAAAGTTTCAGGTCGAATTTTCGCTGAACTTTTTGCTGGTTGTGGCTAATTTTTGCTATTTCATGAATATCCCCATTAGAGAAATCAAAATTTTAAACATTTTAACACTATTTTTTTGAAATCAAATGACTATGAAAATTGGAATTGTGCTCAATTTTATGCTGTAATCCCTAAACGTTTGCTCGTGACCAATATCCTGGTAGGCTCGGCGATTAATCGACTCTTTGACCACACACCTGTTATGATCCTTCTTAAATTATTCCCCTTTTCATGATTTTTTTCCAATCACTTTATTGAAATATTCAGTTCTCACGTTGAATATTTCTGCAAAATCGGATTAACCGGGAAATGGTGGATTTCCTGTAACTAGGTCAAGAGAACAAAGAATTTCTATTTATTTTAAAAAGTCGCAAATAAATATGTGTGGGAGTTTTTCTTTTTTGTTCTCTGTTTATTTATTTGCAAATTGACATCATTTTTCGAACGCTTTTCTTTTCTTTTTCATTTTTTCTCTTTTCTGCTTGCCCTTCTAGAAATTTCCACAAAATCTCAATATCTGTGCGCCCATTTTTTACGATTCCTTCCCCGTCAAAAATTGGAATTGGAAACATTCCGTTTCAAAAGCACCCCATTTGCAAACAGTGAAAACGAAGAGAACAGATGAGTCAGAGTAGAAAAGAGACGGGCAAGAGAAAAACGTTGTTTTTGTGGGCTTTTTTTTACTTTGACGCCAAAAAATATAATAAGATAACGATTTTTGAACTCTAATGTGCGGCATAATTTTTTTGATTGGGTGATTATCAATTTTAAAACTTGACGGGTAAAAAAATTATTTTGTTGATTTTTACGTATTCCGTATTCCTAAGATTTTTACTAGTCTTTGAGTGTTTCCCGCGGAAATTTGTTTTGATTTCGCGGGGATGATCAAACGCGCTCCATTGGACATGGCCTAGAAAATGCAAACTCTTCCATGAGAAGTTTCAGCACGAACAGACACTGCTGAAAAAAGTGTGACCGTAATCCATTCGAAAAATTTTAAGATTTGTTAATTTTTTTATTATCGATTACGGTCACACTCATTTCAGCTGTGTCCTTTTCTAGGCCACAGCGGGGTATTGGTTTCGTGAAAATCTTGCTGAAAATTTCCAGTTTTCACTAAAATTGAGAAAATTTTCCGAAAAAATATTTTAAAAAATTGAATAAAAATCACTTCGAGACGAAAACTCACCACAAAACAATAATGAACCTATTAATTTGAATTAAAATGAATTTTCATGTCATTTTAATTAAATTCAAAACAACATGATGAATCTGAATTTTTCTGAACCATTGAGTTTGAGCCTTTCTGCAAATCGTGTCGAGACCTACTGGCCAAATAAATGCATGCGGCTTTAAGGCGTGTACTCCGAGTGGACAAGATGACAAATGAGTTTAGTTCCAAAATACTGAAATTGATAACATTTTGTCCACTCGGAGTACACGCTTTAAAGGCGCATGCATTTGTTTGGACATGAGGTCTCGACACGACTTGCAGAAAGGCTCAAACTCAATGGTTCAGGGAAATCCAGGTTAATTAATTAATATTTTGTTTTGCATTGAATTAAAATGACATAAAAATTCATTTTAATTCAAATAAATAGGTCCATAAAAATTTCGCAATCGTTGCAACAAAAAAAAAAACCAACTTTATTACTAACTATAAAAACGCTCTTCGATGATTCCCCCATTCTTTTCGTCGTCGTTTATTTCCTATGTTTTCCTCCGAGCAAACAGTATAAAATTTCAAATGGGTTTGATCGATTTGATCTACCATGAGCGCCAAATTTTGGAATTGCTAAAAAAAAAATGAATTGCCTTTGTTTTTTTTTTTCGATCGTTTCGACCATAATTGTACCATTCTGCTGCTATTCATTGATTTTCCCGTTCGTCTCGATACACCATGTTAGTCATGCTCCTCTCTGCCTCGAGTGTCAGCTGCGTCCGTTTCTCTCTCTGTTTCAATACTGCCCCTTTCAAAAAACCGTAGTAAAGTGACCCTTAACTTATCTGTTTGATATTTATCACTGTCCAGCTGCATACAGTATCCTTTATATGACCTTGTTGGAAAAATTTATGGTTGAAGCTGAACAGCTTTGAATTTGCGACAGGTGCCGAACACGTGTTCTTTTCTTTTCTTTTCAATGCCATTTATTTTTTTTTAAGTTTTCAAACTTTCAGCCGCCCGCCCCACTACTCTCCTTCTCTCTCTTCGTCTAATAATTGACCCTCCCATCTGGGATTGTTGAGCCAAACGGAGCCATCGGAGAAATTAGTGGGAGAGGAAAATGCGAGAGTACAAAATAGTCGTGCTCGGATCGGGAGGTGTCGGAAAATCGGCGTTGGTGAGTGAGGGGGGATGATGTCTTTCTACCCAAAAAATTAGGGAATTCGGACATTTCGAAAGTTTTTCTGCATTTTGTCGTCGCGGTGTTTGCACACAATAATTTTTAAAAGCTTTTAAAGGTAATGGACCTATTCACAAAACCGGAAAAAAAGGAAAAAGTTGCGGCAAAAATCGGAAAATGCTCGGATTGACATGAAATTTTGGGAAATATTGGAAAAAAATTCTCCTGTACACGCTCAAAAAATTTTGGACCAAAATATCGATTTTTTCTGAAAATTTTTAAAATCGATATTTTGGTCCAAAATTTTTTGAGCGTGTACAGGAGAATTTTTTCCAATATTTCCCAAAATTTCGGGTCAATCGGAGAATTCTCCAATTTTTCCCGCATTTTTTTCCTTTTTTTCCGGTTTTGTAAATAGGTCCATAAGTTCCATACAAAGTTTTGAAAAAAATGATTGTGTGCAAGCACCGCGACGACAAAATGCAGAAAAACTTTCGAAATCTTGAGGTTTTTATCTACTTTTCTGGAAGTTGTGATTGATTTTTTTGCTAAAAAAAAATTGACGGAAAAAAGGAAAAAATTTAGATTAGCCTGAAAATCTTGCAAGCATGGTCAAAAATACTACCAGAAATCCTCAAAAATTGGCTCTGAAATATTGATTTTTAAAGTATTCAATCTCAATATTTTAATCGGCTCTGGGACGTTTCGAAACTTTAGTGCATTTTCCAAATTAACCAGTAATGGGGCTATTCTCGGAACCAGCAAAAATTAGAAAAAAACCAGCCAAAATTCGGAGAATGCTCCGATCGGTCTGAAACTTCGGGAAATCATTTAAGAAATACTTCCAATCATTCCCTGAAAATTTCAGACCAAAATATTGATTTTGAACATTTTCAGAAATAAAAATCGATATTTTTTAAAATCAATATTTCGGTCTGAAATTTTCAGGGAATGTCCGAGAGTATTTTTTAAATGATCTCTCTAAGTTGCAGATCGATCGAAGCATTCTCCGAATTTTCGGTTTTTTTCTATTTTTTGATTTTTTTGCTGGTTCCGAGAATATCCCCATAAGGCCGAATTTTGTCAATAGTGCAAACACGGCGACGAATCGTCCTTGTTTCGAAACGTCTCCAGGACAAGACATTCTCACAATTACCTATTTTTTCAGACGGTACAATTTGTGCAAGGAATATTTGTGGAAAAGTACGATCCAACGATTGAAGACAGCTATCGAAAGGTATATAATTGATTACACCCCCCCCCCCCCCACCTAAAAAATGTTAACCCGAAAATTCCATTCAGCAAGTCGAAGTGGACGGTCAACAATGTATGCTGGAAATTTTGGACACTGCCGGAACGGTAACTTTTACCCCTTTTTTTGTGTTTTGGGACCCGTTTCAGTTTAATTTTCAGGAACAATTCACGGCGATGCGTGATTTGTACATGAAGAACGGACAGGGATTCGTGCTCGTCTACTCGATAACCGCTCAGTCGACGTTTAACGATTTGATGGACCTTCGTGATCAGATTCTCCGCGTGAAAGACACCGATGAGGTACGGTACTTTTTAATTGGATTATAATTTATAAGTTCTAATATCTCTTATTGTCCAGGTGCCGATGATTCTAGTAGGCAACAAGTGTGATTTGGAAGACGAGCGAGTCGTTGGAAAAGACCAGGGACAGAATTTGGCACGACAATTTGGGTCCGCTTTCCTTGAAACGTCTGCCAAAGCGAAAATTAATGTTAGCGAGGTGAGGTTATGGTTATTAAAGGAAAATTTGGGTTACTGTGAGCTAGTTAAAAACGGGGAAATGTCGTCAAAATTTTTTTCAAAATGGGGAAAATGTTATGGTTTTTTTTTTCAAAATATTTGATTTGTCATATTTTTTTCATTCATTTCAAAACAAAACAAAAAATAATTTTTCTCTATGAAAATATGGCTCCGCGACATCTCGAAACCAGACATCTCGAAACAGCGTTAACAGTGGGGAGGGGGTTGAAAGAGAGGTAGGAAGTAGAATTTTTTCACAATTTAATGACTATTCAGCAAATAATCAAAAAGTGCAAGATTTGAGCGTCGTTTCTTTGGCGGCCACCAAAAAATGTTTACAGTATGCAAACTGTGCCTTGCATCGGGATCAGGGGTGGGGCCAAAAAAAAAGTTTTTTTGGTCGTTTATTTTGTTTTTTTTTCGGGTTTTATTTGGGTGAAACAAAAAAAACATTTTGTTTTGTTCATGCATGTGAGAAAAACAGTTTTTTTAAGTCGCGGAGGCGCAAAACAATGCCTGTATGAACAAAAACTCAGCCGGGATATGCTCTGAATTGACAAAAAATCTCTAATTTTAAACGAAAACTTTGGAAAATTTCCATTCAATTCGCACAAATACACATTTTTTTTCGGTATTGTTTTCTTGAAAAACATTTTTTTTGAGAAAAAAAATTTTATTTGTCCTTAAAAAATTAAAACATTAAAAAACAAAAAAAAAAGTAATTTTCCAACGTTTTTATGGAAAATTAGAGTTTTTTGTCAATTCAGAGCATATCCCGGCTAAGTTTTTGTTCAAATAGAGGCATTGTTTTGCGCCTCCCCGGCTTGAAAAAAAACTGTTTTTCTCACGTGCATGAACAAAACAAAATGTGTTTTGTTTCACCCAAAAAACCCGAAAAAAAAACAAAAGAAACGACCGAAAAAACAATTTTTTCGGTCCCACCCCTGCCTCTGATGCAAGGTGCAGTTTGCGTACTGTAAACTTTTTTTGGTGGCCGCCTTGCACTTTTTGATTTTTTGTTGAATAGTCATAAAATTATGAAAAAAAAAAATGTTTACTTCCTACCTCTCTTTCAACCCCCCTCCCCACTGTTAACGCGGTTTCGAAATGTCGCGGAGCCGAAAATATGGAAAAAAATACCCCGTGAATAATCCAAAAATTGATCAAAACAGCCTCATTTCGTGGTGGCCGAATTTTTTTTGCTGTAAGTACAGTATAACCCCCCCCCCCAGGAAATACCGGTAGAACCCCCCCCCCCCCCCACTGGAAAAGGCGGATATAGCCCCCTTTTTTTGAAGCAAGTGGTTTGGTGTAACTCTATTTCGGTCGATTTTTGCTTGTTTTGTTAATATTCTGATATAGGGGGATATTCTGTTATGATGGGGGCCTTTCTGGTTCGGCGGGGGGTGGTTCTGATATGACGGGGGGGGGGGCGATATTGACATGGAACACAGATCAAATTTGCAAGAAAAAGGAAGGGGTGGGGGCTGTTCCTACCTTTTCCGTGGGGGACGATACTGGTATGAGCTGGGGGGTTTATCTGACAAATTACCTAGGATACCTGAATGACCCCCTCTCCCCATTTGTACTAATGGGGGCTATACTAGTCAACTAATATGTCAGAATAGACTCACAGGCAGTATACCCCCCCCCCCCCCCCCCCCGATCGAGTAAATTGGAAAAAAAATCAATTGACGGGGGGCGATACTGGTAAATTACCCTAAATTTTTTCCTTCCAGGTATTCTACGACCTCGTGCGCCAGATAAACCGCCGTTACCCCGAATCGGGTCGCCGGCAGGGTCACTCGAACAAGCAGTGTTGCTCTTGTGTCATTATGTGATTTATCTCTCAATTTTATCATTTAAAACTATGTGAAAATATCCCAAAAAAACTCACAAGGTAAATACTCGTCCACACCTTTTCTTTCTTCCGTTGATTCTTCTTTTTTTTTTTTTAACTTTTTTCAAATTGTTTCTTTCAATTCATAATAATCTTCTCGAATTGCCGTTTTGAAAGTATTATTATTATTTCTTTTTTTATAATAGTTTCGCCCTCTCTCTCTCACACACTCTCTCTCCCGCTTACGATGACATTTTTTCTCAAAAATTTTCTTCCGAATTCACCCCGTTTAGCCAGTGTGCCTTTGACGTTTTCTCCAGTTTTCTTTTCTTTTTTTGTCGCCACTACAGTAACCCATCTCTGACAGACACACACACACACACAATATCATTTATACCATTTCCATTCAAATCTCTAATTGAAAATTTAAAAACTAAAATTCCTCTGAATTTTTCTTTTTCCACGTTTTTTCACCCACCAAATGAGGCATATCTTGGATCCTCCACCTTTTTGTTTTTTCTTAATATTTATTGATTTTTTGAACCTTTTTTTGTCTTAACTTATTCACCGCCGCCGCCACCGTCGCATCATCATCATTCACTCTGAAAATTCTCTCTTTCAGACAAATCTTCTTGCTAAATTAAATTTCTTTTCTTTTCTTTCCAATTTTTATTTTGATTGACACGCTACTACTGAAATTTAATAAATTTGGTCATTGAGATGATTTTTTTTTTTTTTTTTGAAAATTGGGTAGGACCAACAACAACAATTTGACGATTGTGAAACAAAAAAAGACGGACAAAACTCGTTTTGGGCGGGTCTTTTTCTGAATTTTTGTGACTTTAAAAACGAACGGATGACACGAGGGAATCAGTAAAAAAATAATAAGTATGATGTCGAGAACTTTTGTGGTTGCCATGCTTCTGGCTGGAATTTTGCTTCTCGAAGCTTATGTGAGTTTTATGGTTTTTTTGTTGAAATTTTGAGAAAAATTAGGTTTTTTAAGGAAAGCGATAGGTCTATTATAGCTCTATCATAACTTGAGTATTATGTACCTATTCAGCACAGGAAAACACCGTTTTTCGTGGTTTTTTTCTCTATGCAGGTCGTTATTTTGCGTCGAGACCTGGCATTTATAAAAAAATGTACTGCGCCTTTAATTTTCAATAAGGAATTTGGTTGAAACTTAAAGGCGCATCGAATTATTTCGCCCGCCGGTCTCGACACGACCAGTTGTTTACGTCAAAAAACCTCCGATTACTGTAGTTTTTTGTCGTTTTTCCACAATTCTGCGAAAAAAAAAACCACGAAAAACGGTTTTTTTTCCTGTGCTGAATAGATCCATTGTAGATCTATTATAGCGCTATTGCGTAACGTAATAGGCTGTTAGAACAGTTTAGATAAGAGTTAGTTTAGATATTGCGCGATAGAGCTATAATAAGCGGAATCTAAATTTAGGTATTTAAAAGCCTATTCCTCATTGATACTTAATAGCTCAATCGCGAAAAATGTACTTTTTTATGTTTTAGAACTTTCTAGGCACAAATTTCTAGTTGGAAAGGCAAAAAAATTAAAAAAAAAAAATTTTTTTTTCAAAATTAAAATTTTGAGTGCTAAAATTCAGCGAAATTGGTACAGTATTTTAAAAAATTTTAAGAATGTAATGGTCTAGAATTCTGTAAATTTTTAGTGAAAAACTATAAGAAAATCTATTAAAAATCATGATTTTGTATAAAATTTTCAAATAATTTTTTTTTCTAAGCAGAGGCTGAATGCAAGAAACTGGAAAATGGTATTTTCCGGAAAACGGGTCTGTCTATTTCTCTGCTTCTCCTACTCCTATCATACAAAAATTCGCGTTTTCCGCAATTTTTTCGCTGGAAAATGATATGATTTTACTGTCATTTTGCAGTCTCTTGTATTAGACCTCAGGATAAAACAAATATTCAAGTTGACGATAGGAAAAATTAATTTTTGACCAAATTTAACAGTCTTCAAATCTCAGAAATTCAACAATACCTTTTCAGAAAGTACCACAAGACCCAGCCACCCAACTGAAACTCAAAAAACGTGGCCAAAAGTGTATGGCTAGAATTCTTCCAAACACACCGCCTTCAAAATCATTGCAAAGAGAATTGGCGGTGAGTACAGTTTACAGAAATTATTTTCATGATCGACCCAAAAGATTAAAATTTCAAAATTTCAGAACTGCTTCAAAGTTGACTGCGCCCTGGCTATAATCCCAAGAGTCGAGGCACAGTTTCCACGAGAATTCCCAGTTTTGAAAGGATGTATGGGATATTGATTGTGATAACTTTCTCTTATCTGAAATTGTAAATGATAATAAACTGGTTTTTTTTTTCAATAAATGTGTTTCACTTTTTTGTTTTGATGGGATGAAAACAGTGAAAGACGGACGACCTATCATTGATAATCAAAATAAAATAACAAAAGGAAATGATAATAAGTTCTACCCGAGGAAGAAAAATAAGGAAGAGAAAGAAGAATGTTACAACGGAGGTTCTTTGATAACTGTTCGTCTTGAAGTTGTAATTGCAGTCGGGCGAGGAGTGTTGATGAAAACAAGATCGATTTCTTCGGATTGTGGACTTTCTCTTCCCAGTTTTATTCCGGATACTTTTACAGTGTAGCTGTAAAGATTAATTTTGCTGGCTACCATAAGAGTTCATGCGGAAAACACAAGGCCACACCCGTCAGCTTTTTCAACTGAACGCAGTGAAAAATCTTACAAAATGTGAGTGGGTGTAATTACACGTGGCTTTTTCATTTCTCAAAAAACCAAATGAAAGTGGACAACGACAGAAAACCCGGAAAACGCACGGCGTGCTGCCCGGAACGTTATTGGCAACGCGCTCCGCTGAGTGTCTGCGTCTCTCCGGCGTAAGTTTTCTACAAAACAACCATTTCCGCGCACGCTGCTTCTCTGCGTCTCCTCTTCGTATCTGTTTTAACGCAGCCGAGTGGATATGCAGCTAAATGCAGCCTACAATAGAAAAGTGCGACCGCGCTAAAAAAAACCCCGTGCGGATATCAAAAAAGTCCATAGTTTTCATGGGGAAATTTCTAAATATCAGGTCGTACCACGAAATAGAACTTAAAGGGGGTGCCAACTTTCTGGGGAAATTTGCTTAAAATATACTCTTGGGTGGGGGATTTACGAATATCACATCGATATCGCACGAAAAAAATTCTCTGTTTTTTTATGATTTTTACAAAAAAAAATAGAAGACCACGAGGATTACACAAAAATCGTGGCCTTGGCCTAGGAAACCCGCGGCCGCTGCTTCTAGAAACATCCATTTTCACCAGAAATATTTATTTTCTTGCAATTTCCCTCGCTTTTATCATCGATTTTCTATAAAACATGCTCTAATCGCTTATTAAATTTTTAGATGTTTGCGAAAACACATTTTAGTCATAAAAATCGAAAAATCGATATTCGGCTGTCGTTCAATTCAACGTTTTAAATAATTTCTTGTGAACATTTTTTGTTCAAATATAAAATTTACAGATAAAAGAGTAAATTTAATGCGAAATTGAGCAGGAAAAAAAACAAAAATGGAAGGTATGAGAAGTTTTGTTCCGAATTTATCGTGGCTTTTGTGATCAACACGCATTAATTTGCTATTTCAAAGCACGAAATAAAGTCTGTACATTATTTCTCAAAGATTAATGCAAAAAAATGCGAGAAAGACCGGAGACAATGATGAAAACGAAAAATGGCGTTTGAATTTCGCGCCAAATCGTGTACTCCCCGTGGTCTTCTATTTTTTTTGTAAAATTCGCCAAAAATCAGAAAAAATTTTTCGTGCGATTTCGATGTGATATTCGTAAATCCCCCACCCAAGAGTATATTTTAAGCAACTTTCCCCAAAACGTTGGCACCCCCTTTAAGCAAAATGGAATTAAAATATTGAACGAAAATCTACGACCATTTGCCTACCTCAATGTATGATCCAACTGAAACGGAAATTCAAATTTGGTTATCCCACTTTCCACGTCAATCTCGTGCTTCATCGTCTGATTGTTGTTCGCCTCGTCCCGAATGTACACTATGTATTTCTGAACCCATATTCTTTTTATTTTTTTGTTAATATTTCCATCATTCCCAACCCAATTACCGTATAAATTGGTTCGCCGACTTCGACGAACACTGTCGAATTGACGACGACTGCTGTGAAGTTGTCGATGACGTCATTCTCGTCGAACGAGATCAAATCGAACGTGTACACCTGTTCAAATTCTTTTTTTTCTTCTTAATTTTGATGGGGCTTTTTTTGAATTGAAAACTGGTTCACTTCGGGGGCACAAAGAACACTTTTTTAAACTTGCAGGGTACAGACTGATACTTAAATTTCTGCAAAAGTTTTAGCACGTTTTGTTGTGTGGGCATGGAGAGGAAGGGGTTGTCTAGATGTTGTTGGGGGTTTGAAGTCAGTGATAAAAAATTGAGCATAACAATTTTTTTTCTTAATACAAACGCATTCCTAGATTTTCACTGATTTTTAGCTTAAAATACCATTAAAAACAATGTTTAACTTTTTTACAACGACGCTCCAAAATTCCGCTTTGCCCGTTGTTTAACGCTAATCAATACACATTTTTTTCAACAAAACTATCGAATTTTCCTTTATTTTTATTGAGTTTTAATCAATTTTTTGTCAATTAATCGATTTTAATAGACAAGAATGTGGAATTGAAAAAAAAATTTAAAAATTTGTTTAAAATTGCAAAATTTCTATTATATATCTTTTAATGATTTTTGCGACTATCAACACTTTTAAATATTTTAATGATCTTTAAAAATTAAAAAAATGCCAAAAACTTTAAAAATTGAATTTTCGACTACAACGGCACTCCGAAATTCCGTTTTGCCTGTTGTTTAACGTGAGTTTTCTCATACTGTTTTTCAGCCAAAATATCGATTTTAACTAGTTTTTCTTGAATTTTTAAAATCAATTCTTGCCAATTAATACGGTTAAAAGATAAAATGTTTGAAATTAGCAAAAAAAAAACTGGGTGAAAACATCGAGAAAAAAATGACCAAAAATTTTTTAAAAACCATTTAGCGACATCAAAACACTCATAATTTTTATTCAAATTATCCTTAAAAATAAAAAAAAATGCCAAAAACTTTAAAAATTGAATTTTCGACTACAACGACACTCCAAAATTCCGTTTTGCCTGTTGTTTAACGTAAATTTTCTGATACTGTTTTTCAGCCAAAATATCGATTCTAACTAGTTTTTCTTGAATTTTTGTCAATATTTGTCAAGGAATGGTGTTTAAGATGTTTCAAAAATTGTAGGTTTGCAAAAATATTGGGTGAAATTTATTTTTGTAAACATGAGAAAAAAATTGGCCGAAATATTTTTTTTATGATTTTTGCGACTATCAACACTGTTAAACATTACAGTTGTCCATGAAAGTTGAAAAAAAAATCGTCAAAAAAAATTAAAATTGAATTTAAAAAAAAAAAAAAAACGACACTCCAAAATAACGCTTCGCCCGTTGTTTAATGTAAATTTATTCAACTTTTTTTTCAGCGAAATTATCAAATTCTTCTTTATTTTCATTGAGTTTTTATCAATTTTTTGTCAGTTAATCGATTTTAATAGACAAATTTTTAAATTGCAAAATTTCTATTATATAATTTTTAATGATTTTGCGACTATCAACACTTAAATATTAGATTTATGCATGAAATTAAAAAAAAATCGACAAAAATTAAAAAAAAAATTGAATGTTTGACTACAACGACACTCCGAAATCCCGCCTCGCCCGTTGTTTAACGTGAAATATCTCAAACGATTTTTTTCAGCGAAATTATCGATTTTTCTTTAATTTTGTCCTACATTTTATATTGGTTTTCACTTGCCAAAAACAAAAACAAATGCCGAACAATTTTTTGTTACCAAAAATCCGGGCACATCAAAATCTCACCTTTGTCTCAGGACCCTCATGTTTCTCATTAGTCGCTGTCATTTTCATTTGATACCGTTCATTTTCTTCCAGTCCATCTTCAATGCCGAGCACCACGTGTAATACTGACGAGTTGTACGTTAGTTTCTGTAACTTTTCTATTAATTGTAGGCAGACGAAAAACCCAATCACATACCAGCCAATCTTGCTCTTTTTGCTCAGGAGCTTCCTGTTTTTCTTCTTCAACTTCTTCCTTTTCTTCTTGTTTGACTTCCTTCTCTTTTCTGATATAAATTGTGTACATTTGAATATTCCCATTCGGTAGCCTGGGCTCTGTCCAGAAGATGTAAACTTTCGAGTCTTGAGCATGCAAGGAACTCATGATTGGAGCAGATTTTGGTCCTCCATTGGGTGTCGGAATCCAGATGGGAAACGTTTTTTCGCCTTCTCCGTGCTCATTTTCAGCCGATATTCGTAGAGTGATGTTGACGTCGAGGGGGATCTGAATTCCTCAATTTGGAGTACCTTGTTAAATGGTGCGCATGCGGGTCTCGCCACGACTGTGTACAGTGTGCATACAAAGACGTGGCAAGACCAGAATGCGCGCTATTTGACGAGGTAGCTTACTGTAAAGACTCCACGTGATTCTCTTACAGTCCCCTCAGTCGTTCTTTTTAGCATAGTTTTAATACCGTAAACGTAATTGATATCTGCTCATTTGCAGATGCTCACTCGCAAGACATGTCACGATTATGCACACAGCAATCAACTGCAACGGGAAATCCCTCTCGTCATCTGCGTCTCCTACCGTCGACGCCCAGCCTGAGCCACCGTCCCTGCCAATGCCACCGCCTACGCTAGCTGCCTTCACAAGGACCATGCCGACCGCCATCTCTGCCATCTCTGCCGTCTCCGCATGTCGCCGCTTACCTCGTCACTCTACAGGCCGACCATCTTCGGACCACGATCCCGCGCCAACCAGTCAGATCACCGTCTGCGCCTCCGAAGTCTCTCCGATCTATCGCCTGCTGTATCACTGAGGAATGTTCCAGAGCGCCCGTGCCCACGCCTATAAAAGGCAGCTAATTTAGTCATTCCGCAGCGGTTTGCGGACCCGTACCTTCTCTTCCTTTTTTTGCTCTTCTTCTTACCCAATGCCTTGATTGCTAAGTGTGTAGTGACTTGTCTATTTTCTTATAATAAACTTTTATAACCTAAAGGCGCGCACGTAAAACGTTACTGGTAGCAGCGAGTTTAGTCTAGGTTCTTAGTTTTTTAACTACCCTAGGCTTAGTATTCACCGTACGTCGCGTCTTAGGTAAAATAGCTTTTCATTATTTTAGTCTTTATTGTATTTTTCTCTCAATTTAGGTGCGCAACTATTTTGTTAGGAATCCCTTTGGGTTAAGAGTAGGGCCTAAATTTAGGTAAGGTGGGGGTTTGCAGGTGGTGATTTAGTTAGGAGGGTATCCCTGCCTCAAAGGGTTTATGTAGTTTTTGTTTGTGTATACATTTGTATGCACGTGGTTGGCGCCAAGTAGAATAGGTGTAGGCTATTCTGTCTCCTCTCGACGGCTTTTTCATCATGTAACGTTTATTTTTTTTTTAATTTACTCGTTCACCGCTCGGTTTGGTTGAAACTTCTGGCACCGGCCGGAAGCATTCATATTTTCAGAGAAAAAACTACGGAGTTCACATCTACGACCATTCGTTATGACACCGATTTGGCGCATGGACACGTGTTTACCACGTTTTGCTGGACCCACCGTCGTCAATTCGACTCATCTGCTGGCTTTGAAGAATGCCGCTGTCGTCGATTTCAACAACATCGCGACAAGGATGAAGGAGTCGGAGGAGAGGACGGCGATGGAGATGAGAGCGCTCGCTGAGCAAGTTGATCGTCGGACGACCAATATCGTCAGCCTCGAGCGTCTCGTGGACCAGCTGCGTAGCCGTGTAATCGTCTTAGAGGAGCAAGCTCAGGGCTTCGCTCTTGTCGGTGAGTCATTTGTTTCTCGTAGTTCTACCGAACACTCGGGCGTGCGCGCCCCGGTGGTAGAATCGGGAAAAGACTTAACAGTCCCAGATAGATCAGTTGAACCATCAAATCCTACGGATAGCGTACAAAACGCTACAAGCGCTGCGGAGAACTCTCTCGCAGAAGAGCACGAGGAAGCTCGAGAGAGTGAGGCACCACACATTCCGCGTGTGTGCGTGTTGGGTTTCAAGTCGACCACGTCGATTGGAACGTATTCTGGAGCTTTTTCAGAAAGTTTGTCTTTGTTTGTAAGACAGTTCAAGGACCAGATGAAGGCGGCCGATGCAGAGGCATCGGAGACAGCGCAGGTGTACGCGTTTCTGACATTCCTCGTTGGAAACGCTCGGGACAGAGCAGAAGAATTTTTGGATGGTAACGCAAACGCCACAGTGGATCAGTTGGTCGCCGATCTTAAAGCAACGTTCGAGAACGAGCTTACAGGTAAGCTCAAGGAGGCACAGTTCGCCAAATGCAGACAGGAACGTGGAGAATCGATTGAGAAGTACTTCAATCGAGTCAGGATACTAGCAGCACAGGCATTCCGATGCGAAAACAAGCAAATGATTGAGAAGAAAGCACGCGACGCTTTTCTCAACGGCCTCGAAGACACAATCCGGTACAACGTAAAGGACAAGGACCCGAAGACATGCAAACAGGCATTAGATGAAGCAATCCGTCAGGAAATCCTCCGGGAAGATCGATTGGCATCGCAGCAGTATGCTCCAACAGTGGCGCTACTCGACGAGATGAGATCGTTCAAGAATGATTGGTTCAACGCGCAATCAAAGCCGAGAATGCAAAACAATCGGGACGGAAGCAGAATGGTCAAATTCAGTGGTAAGTGTTTTCATTGTGGTATTCCAGGACACATCGCCAGGGATTGTATGAAAAGGAAGGCCGGTCTACCAAAAGTGGTACAGACAAACGATGAAGCAGTCAGGAATCATCAGATTCAGCAGAGACCCGCTCACGTGAAAGCAGCAGTGACGGAGGATCTACAGTCACAACTCGAGATGTATCGACAGCAAGTCGCGGAATTACAACGAGTTAATGAAGCTTTGTTGTCCGAGCAACAAGACGCTCGCGACGTACGCAGTTTGGCATGGCCAGTGAAGAATAACCAACCGGTTGAGGGTAAGTCGGATTTTTCCGTAAATTCCGCGCATTTTCCGCGAATTCCCCTGACCGCGCAAATCCCAATTAAGGTAAATGGTTTTCGCTGCTTTGCACTCGTTGATACAGGATCAACGATAACGGTGGCAGGTCAATCGTTCAGCAAAAGAATCGGAGTTCCGAAACTCCATCAAGCTAGTGCCCCGCACGCAGTGGGACTAGGTGGCAACGAAGTCAGGATGGCTGGCGCAGCGTTCGTCACATTTTCAATTGGATCGCAGAAGTTGGTGCATCGCGTTCATTTTTCAAATGGCGAATGCACACCAGAAGGACCGAGAGACTACAACATCATTCTGGGAAATGATTTGCTAGCGCAACTCCCACGGTTCTCGATCGACTACAACAAATCGATATTCCACATGGGAGGAGAAACGTTGCCCATTGGAAGCAGGCACACCACGTGTGCTCCACAGGTATTTGAGGTACATGTTTCAGAGGAAACAATAATTCCAGCTAACAGCGAAAGTTTTGTTTCGTGCAGTATGCCGACGACTGCGGTCGTTAGCGCGACAGTATATTTGGTTACTTCGCAAAGTTTAGTCAGTCAATCGTTATTAACAGCCCCCGCGCTGGTTAACGCAAATAATTTCAGAATTTTAGTTACAAATCCGACAGATTTTGAGGTCACATTGACAGCCGGCACCAAGGCCGCAGAAGCCATCGAAGTATTCGAGGACGAGAGCAAAGCAACGTGTTTTTGACAACGTCAACACAGTTAACACAGCTTCCGTCACGGAAGATCCCAAGTTCAAGATTTCACTCGACAAAGCAGTATGCTCAGAAGATCAGAAAGAGGTATTATTAAAATTATTCAGTAGTTCCAAGACAGATCCAGTACACATTTATACAAACACGGAAGTTCCGGTGCGCGGACGACCGTACAGGGTACCAGTGAAGTATCAAGCAGAATTGGAGAAGCACATCAATGGATTACTTCTATCAGAGAGGATCACGGAGTCAAACACGCCGTGGATCAGTCCAATAGTTTTGGTTCCAAAGAAAAATGGTTCTTTGAGGGTTTGTCTAGATTTCAGGAAACTTAACGAGGTTACTATTCCGGACAATTTCCCGCTTCCGCGAATAGACAGTATTGTGGAGAAAGTAGGTGGCAGTAAGTTTTTCTCATCATTGGACATGGCCAATGGATATCTCCAGCTGAGGTTAGATGCTGAGTCATCTTACAAGTGTGGTTTCACCACAGAAGAAAAGGTTTATGCATACACGCACTTACCTTTTGGTTTAAAATCAGCCGCGTCTTACTTCCAAAGAGCGCTGAAGACAGTACTAGCTGGACTAGAAAAAGACGTTATGTTGTATATCGACGATGTGTTAATTTTCAGCAAAACATTTGTCGAGCACGTGGCAACTCTACGGAAAGTCTTGACAAGATTTCGTGAGTTCAACCTGAAAGCATCGCCAGCAAAGTGCGAGTTCGTCAAGAAGTCCATCGTATTTCTTGGACATGAGATCGGCGAGGACAGTTATTCACCGAATCAAGCGAACCTGGATGCAATCCAGCAGATGCCAGTGCCTAAAGATCTCAAAGCAGTATTACGATTCGTCGGAATGGCCGGTTTCTTTCGCAAATTCATCAAGAATTTCTCGGAAATCGCGGAACCATTGACAAAGCTCAACAAGAAGGAGCAACCTTTCGAATGGACAGTCGAACAGCAGCAGGCTTTTGACAAACTCAAGGAGCTTCTCACCAGCAAGCCAATTTTGATATACCCAGATTATGAACGTGAGTTTCACATTTTCACTGACGCCAGCGCAGTGGCTCAGGGAGCCATGTTGGCGCAGACCACAGAAGATCTGGATCGTTTCCACGTCGTGGCCTACGCAAGTAGAACCTTATCAGAAATAGAAACACGCAGACCAGCGATTCAAATAGAATTGGGTGCAATTATTTTTGCCCTCAGACATTTTAAACCATATGTTTGTTTATCGAAGATTATTCTTCACACCGATCACAGACCACTAGTTTATCTGTTAGCTAAAAGAAAAGTTAATGAACGATTAGCCAGATGGCTCATCGAGTTGCAGCAGTATGATATCAGTATCTTACACATCGATGGAAAGAAGAACACAGTCGCAGATTGTCTTTCCCGTGCTAAGGACGAAGTAGCACCACTTCCCGACGAAGAGTTAGAAGATGTCATAGAATTTCCAGTTTGCATGGCCATCGACCGAGCAAACGACCGAGTTTCCAAACATTTCACACCGGTCGGAACGCGCAAACCTATAAACATCGCTTCCGAACAGAACGAGGATGAAGACATCCGTATCATCACGACGTTTCTGACGTCACCAGCCGCATCAATCGAGGGAATCTCAGAAGAATGGACACCATTTTTAGAAAGGGTAAGCCTTTCAGACAAAGGTATTTTGACGGTAAAGTTTGGAGGAGAAAGCACAAAAGTGGTAATTCCAAAAAAGTTAAGAAAATTAGTTTGGGAATCGTTCCACAGCAGCCTTTTAGGAGGCGGTCACTTCAATTGGAGGAAATCCCTTCATAAAGCACAGAAGAAGTACTTTTGGCCAGGAATGCGGTCAGAATTTTTGAAATGGACGCTGGAGTGCATCAAATGCCAGCAAAAGCAGAATCCGCATCCTTCCAAACGTGAGTTACAGCAGGTGGTCATCACTTCACACGTCTTCGAGACAGTTGGTGTCGATCTGACAGGTCCACTTCGGACATCCACAAAAGGCAACAAATATTACATAAATATGATTTGTTGGTTTAGTAAGTTTGTAGTGTCCGTACCACTACCGGACGCAACATGTGAGTCAATTGCTAGGGCAATTTTAGAAGAATTGGTATTAAAATTTGGTACTCCAAACCAGATAGTTTCAGACAACGCAACGTCTTTCACATCAGCAGCTTTCAAACAGTTTTGCGAACTTTTGGACATCAGTCATCACAGAGCAATTCCGTATCACAGTAAAGGGAACGGAGCAACAGAGAGAACGTTTCGCACTTTCCACTCAATGATAGCGAAACACGTGAACAAATCACACACGGATTGGGACACGTTGCTGCCGTATGTCACGTTCAATTACAACAACACGGTGCATAGCACAACAGGAGAGACACCATTCTTTCTTATTTTCGGTAGAGACCCAACGCTCACAATCGATCGGATTCTGGACCCATCGCCAAAATCCGTGAAAACGGATCTCCGTTTGTTCAAGGAAAGTCTCACAACGACGCTCCGGGATGCGTGGAATGAAGCCGCAATCAGATCCCGAGAAGCCCAAGCAGTTTATCAAAAGAAAGCCAACGAAGGAGCACAAGGCTCAATCATAAAGGCTGGAGACAGAGTTATGTACAAAGATTACTCGAATCACAAAGGATTGTCACGCAAGTTAGTTTTGCCATGGGCAGGAGATTTCCGTGTTGTAGAAGTAAATCCACCAACAGCGACGATTTACGACAGAAGAGATTCGAGAAAACCTGAAAGAATTGTTCATTTGGACCAAATCAAGAAGATTTCGTCATCTGAGGAGGATATCGACACACCAGCCACGGAAGTCGACGCAGTCGCAAACGACGGTGAAAATCCGGAAGTCGAAGATCGACGGGAAGAAGTTATCAGAAATCCCGAGCCAACAGTTCAAACAACGTCGAAGACACTTTCGAATCAGACAGAGACGTCATCAGACATAGCACCAGTTAGAAGAAACCCGCAACGTCAGAGAAAACTTCCCGCTAAGTTTAAAACCTAAAATAATTTTGAATCAGAATAGGAGTTTTACACACTTCATCGCATATTAGAGTAACATTTCCATTCAAAAATCGCACTGTTTAAAGGAACATGCAACAAAGTTTTCGGTTACGGTAGTTAAAGGCGCACACCAATCCAAGCAAGGGTCTCGACACGAGGTCAAGTGCCGCCCGGGTTTTTCGAAAATAAGTAATCAATTTTAGGATTTCATTTAGTTTTTGTTCTGTTTTGGGGAATCCTTTTCATTTAGTATTGTCTTTCCGTTTAGGGACGTCACTCTCTTACTAGTTTGTTACTTTTGTAGTAAAATATCGCTAGAATTCGTAATTTACCTCAATTAAATGACCGTAAAATTTTTTTTAAGCGTTGGTTTTTGCAGATTATCATCATCGATATTGTTTCACACACATCAACCAGCAGTTCATGAGCGCCGAAAAGAGTCACCCATCGGACGTCGTCATGGCTGAAGCGGAGGAGGACGTCAAGGACACGTCAGGTATGCCGGGAGGGAATTCCAACCCGTCTGTGGTGGAGGCCGCGCAGTTGGGCTCGCGGGCTCAGCTGGCCCCTGTCACTGACGGGGCCCTCTCGGAGGTAGTTGTTATTGAGAAAGATGTTGAAAAGGAGGATAATTCCCTCTTGTACGAGTGTAACCCACTAGCAGGTATGGCTGATGCGTTGGACGCAGCAGAAGACGAAGTTCCGCAAGCAATTGCCGAAGAAGTTATCGTGGCTCCCGCGGAATCGCAGGAAGAGGTAAACTTTTCAGAGCAGATCACGAATCCGGCGATTCCAGCCACGCAAGAAGATCACCCACTGAAGAACTATTACGGAGGACTGGCCGAAGAAGAACTGTCGTACAACCCAGCAAAACGTGCCGCTGACAAGCTGACCATCAAACAAATCCAGAAAGGTAGAAATATGACAGTTGCAGCAATTTCAGCACCAGCTATGGAGATGGTCCGTCCACTCGTGGAAGACAGGCAGATGCCAGTGCAATTCCTGGACAAAATCGATCCGGACATCGACGCGATCGTGGCAGTTGTCGTCAAGAACATCGGAAGTTACATGCTCGCATCACCAGCCAAGAGAGAATACTGTGGTACCGACCGTGGAGATCTGTTTTACCTGGCCATCAACGAATACACGATTGACTTTCTTTCCGGAAAACCGATGGACACCAGAGGACTCTACACCGGAGATCTAGTGGTAATTAAATCAGTTTTTAGGAGACAGCAGTTCAAGCCTGAGGATTGGTCCCCAGTTCAGCTTCCAGTCAACAAGGACACGCATGCATTTTTTGCGGCCAAGGAATGCGCGGTGTTCAGAAGGACGTTCGAGCTCAAAACGCCAATCTGTGCTGCCGTCGACGCCAAGCAGCGAGGACACAAGCTTCCAGTCGTGATTTATGGCCAGACGTCTCTCGCATGGATGAAGCCAGTGCAAATCAAGAAACAGAAGGAGAAGTACCTTGCCGCCAACGTTTTCGTTCCGATGGTCTTGCCGGGACAGCTGATTCGCGACATCAAGAAGGGAGATGCCAAGAGGATGGTGCTGGATCTTACATCAAGGGTGCAGAACATTTGGGCGTTACCACCACTCATCACGGAAATCACGCCGATTGCTCCAGAGAAGCGAAGAAATCTGGAGATGGCTCCAATGTCCTTCTCGCACAAGGCACCACACGGAGATGCATCGTATTCGCAGGCTTATGCGGCCACCTTCGGGCTGTATGGATGCATTGCTCTGGCATCGCGTAACGAAGATTTGCGACACTTTGTGGCGGACATTGTATCTTTTAAGACGATCAGATACAAAGGTATGATTATCACATTTGATTTGATTACAGGTGATCGTGAGACACAGACAAAGTTTTGGCCAAAGGGCACAGCGATCTCAGCGGAACTACCGGATGGGAGCAGTCTACGTTTGTCGGTGCTAACAGCGGAGCAAGTGCTTAGGCGGGTACGCGTAGGCGCTCGGTTGTTATCACCGGCGGTAAGTTTGGATGCGGTAACGCAAGTAACAATCCATCAAAAACCATCTGATAGAGGCGATCTTGCCAGGCAAGCGCCAAAGCTAAAAAGTATTCCAGCTGTCAACGAGAAGAACAACGCCATGCGGGCACTCGCAGTGCTCAGTGGAGAGCAACCACTCCCACCACTCCCACCACTTCACGGAAACACGGGTGAGGAATTGTTTACAGCAGGTCTCGTGCTCTCGGACCAACAGGTTCAAATCACCCGGACGCTCGCTCAGAACGACTTCACAGCGCTTGCCATTAGCTGTGGATTCGGAACCGGAAAAACGACAACATTGTGCATTGCGGTTCTCAACAGGATGAACACCACGCCAGGAACCAGCGTCATGGTCGGAATGTCGAATAGTTCGGTGACTTCCGCAGTATCAGCAATGCGCCACAACGATAAGGCGGGTAAGTGCAAAATTGTCAGAATTATTTCAGCCACTAACAGGAATCAGTTGGAGACTGAACACCACACAGACGACGACTTCCCAATCATTTGGAAAGGATTTTTCCGTAAACTGGTTATGGATTTCGACAATAGCAGCAAGCCATTTGATGACGACATTGTCGACGCCGCACACTATCTGAAGCAGACTGCAGAGATCACAGTCAAGATGCTCAAGCGCCGCGATCTCCGAACAGAGGTAAGTTCGGGTACACCGAAAAAGCAGCTCATGCAGCTTTTCTTCGGGCTTTTCAAGCCAGACATGGTGCTCGGCACCATTGCTTCGATCAGATCCGCGTACACTCGTACCGGAATGCAGAAATTTTCCAGCGATGTAGGTTTGCTTTTGATCGATGAAGCGTCTCAGTTGCCGCGGTATGCATTTATGACCATGTGCCACACGTTTCCACAAGCTCGACCAGTGCTACTTGGAGACACCAATCAGCTTCCACCGTTTGCCGACAACGAATTGCCGGAACAACTTCATCAATACGCCATTGGTTCGGTCCTTCGAGATGCGTCGTCATTTAATCGTTTCCCACAACTGCCACTCATGACAGTCCACCGTTGCCCAGCGCCTATCACGATTATGCTAAGTAAGTTGTTTTACAATAATGAGTTGCAGACAAGTCGTTCGCCAGCACAAGACTTCTCGGAATTGACATCCATGGGATTGCCGAACAGTCATCCGATCGTCGTCATGTCGCACAGTTTTTCGCACAGAATGGAGGGTACGTCGGTTTTAAATATTCAGGAATCGCTTTGGGCTATCGATGTGGCAACCGAGTTGAAGCAACTTCGTCCGGACAAGTCTGTCGCAATTTTGACGTTTTACAAGGCCACTTGCGTCCATGCCATGAACCGCGCTCCGAAGAACGTCTACGTCAATACTGTGGATGGCGCCCAAGGGCGCGAATTTAACTACGTGCTCATCCTCACGTCTCGTACCGATGGAAGTCACGCGTTTTTGGACGACCGACGTCGGATCAACGTGTCCCTATCACGTACCCAGGATGTCTGTTTTATATTTGGGAAGCCCCGTTTTCTGCGAGGAGCTCCCCAATGGGAGCGTCTCCTTGGAGAACTTCCACTTGAGAGCTTCTATGAAGCTAACTAAACCAATCACCGCGTAGTCTTTATGTAAGGTTACTGTAACAATGATTCGGGGACGAATCCTCGTAGGGGGGGAGATGTAAAGACTCCACGTGATTCTCTTACAGTCCCCTCAGTCGTTCTTTTTAGCATAGTTTTAATACCGTAAACGTAATTGATATCTGCTCATTTGCAGATGCTCACTCGCAAGACATGTCACGATTATGCACACAGCAATCAACTGCAACGGGAAATCCCTCTCGTCATCTGCGTCTCCTACCGTCGACGCCCAGCCTGAGCCACCGTCCCTGCCAATGCCACCGCCTACGCTAGCTGCCTTCACAAGGACCATGCCGACCGCCATCTCTGCCATCTCTGCCGTCTCCGCATGTCGCCGCTTACCTCGTCACTCTACAGGCCGACCATCTTCGGACCACGATCCCGCGCCAACCAGTCAGATCACCGTCTGCGCCTCCGAAGTCTCTCCGATCTATCGCCTGCTGTATCACTGAGGAATGTTCCAGAGCGCCCGTGCCCACGCCTATAAAAGGCAGCTAATTTAGTCATTCCGCAGCGGTTTGCGGACCCGTACCTTCTCTTCCTTTTTTTGCTCTTCTTCTTACCCAATGCCTTGATTGCTAAGTGTGTAGTGACTTGTCTATTTTCTTATAATAAACTTTTATAACCTAAAGGCGCGCACGTAAAACGTTACTTTACAAAACACATTTACTGTTCTTTTTTTTTAGAGAAAAACTCGATTTGGGAACTCCAAAAGGACTACACGAGCAGTAATTTCCCCGGATTTAATTTCAATGAATTTACAGAGCACACTAGATTTTATGGATCATTAAATAGCTAACTTGAAATAGGTTTTACAAGAGTATTGTGTTTTCAATCTTGCGACATAAGAACGCGAAACTCCGCCCACTTATTTCTGCGCGACCACGCGAACACAGAGATATTTGAAGAGACGCAGACAGAACGGTGAATGCAGACTTGGGTTTTCATGTCGCAAGTCGAAACACAATAACATTGTCAAAAAATAGCAAAGCGGTGACTTACCGCAACCCAAATAAGCACAAGTATCACACCGCGTTTTGCAAGAAAAATAAAAAAAATAAGATAAAAATTATTACGGGCGTGGCCTAAATCACTCCGTAAATAAATCGTTATTGTTTTTCGGGTTACTGTAAGTCACCGATACATTTTTAGTCATCCACGGTCATTTTTCGCCTCCCGGACATTTCAAACCCAGGGTATGCAATCTGTCGTCGCGGTGTTTGCAGACAACTTGCTTTTTTTTTGCCTAAATCGGTTTTCGTAGAAAAAATGGTTTCAATCAAAAAAAGGAAGAAAACAAAAACAAAAATGACGAGTTGTCTGCAATCACCGCGACGACAGATTGCATACCACGGGTTTGAAATGTCCGGGAGCCCATTTTTCGATATTAATTTTTTTTTTGATGATTCTATTTTGAATCTGCTAATTTTTTTCGACTGTAATCATTTTTTGACCGTAAAAACTCTAATACAACGGCATGCACTTCTATTTCACCACAACTGCCGGGTATTTAGAGGTTTGCACACCAAACTTCGGTCGTCTGATTTGGTGTGCAAACCTCTAAACACCCGGGAGTTGTGATAAAAATAAAAGAATAGAAGGGCATGCCGTTGTATTAGAGTTTTTTACGGTAATAAAGGTATTGCTAAAATTTTTTTAAATGTTTTTTGAAGCTTACATCAGGAATCTTGACCGGTGGTCCAGACACTTTTGTCTTAAAATTAGACAAATACAGATTGTATTCCAAATGCTCCCCATTTGGATTCTCAATCGTATTCCAATTTATATATAGAATCGATCCGTCCTCCTCGTCAAAACTCCAACTTATGTTGCTGGGCGCTTCTCCAGGTCCTGAAAAAGGCAACTTTTGGGAGAAAAAAAAAGAGAAATTTCAGGTTTTTACAGAACCTTTTTTCAAAACTTCAAGAAACATTTTTTGAGATTAATTAAACATGGAATTAACAATAAAAACATTACAAAATTCTAATGCCATCAAGAATAAAACCCCGCCCACTTTTTTGCGCGCGACCACGCAAACACAAGGCTATTCGACGAGACGCAGACATAACGGTGAATTAATGAGGACTCAAGTTTTCATGATGCAACTCGATCGAAAACTCACTTCTCACAATAATAGTCCTTATCACTTCCACATTTTCATACTTATTTTCAGCTCTACACTTCACTGTAACATTGCTCCGCGAGCTAATCTGCGGAGCCTTTGCTTCAAAATATTCCGTATCATAAGCAGTTGTCTCCACTTCTTCAAACTTCATTTCCGCGTCATTTCCAAACTGATAAAACATTTCCGGACGCGGTTTTCCTGTTCCCTTGCAGCGAATTTCCACATTTTGATTTGGCTCCGCCTCGAACTCAAGGATGTTCGAAGCGAGAATTTCCAGATGAAGGGGCTCGACTGAAATTTTTAGAGGGATGTTTGAAATATATTCACCAAACTCACAAAGCACATCAGATTTGCACTGATACTTGTCCGAAATGATACCCGGACCTCTATCGGAGACCGCTTGAACTCTCACAAAATGATTGATTTGTGGCCCAAACGCTTCCACATACGTGTCCAATTCAGCTGTTTCAAACTTGTTCCAGTCCGCCAAATCATAGTTTTCGTGTTCCGAATAATAGACAATGTACTTCATAATGTCTCCATTTGGCAGGGTAGACTCTTGCCACGTGACATTTATTTGATTGCGGTAGGCGGTGAGTTTGATGTTGGATGGGGGATTTCCAGGGCCGAGGACGCGGATTTCGACGGCCTGAAAGAGGCGGTATTGAGCAGAAAATCAGAAATTCGACAATAAAGCTCTAGTACTTATGTCTGGACTGCAACCGATTAAATAAAGCTCATCAAAAATATAAAATAATTAATTTTTCGGTCAAAGTTTCTATATTAAAAGTTCTTTTGATTTCTTATTTATGTCTTTGATACCATATTCTTTGATCTTATCGTGTTTTCAATCTAATTAGTACGCCAAAAAACTATTGGAAAAAACGAAAAATTCGATATTATCGTTGTAAAAATATATTGTTATCCTTTACTTTAATGAGAAAATTAAACAGTTTGGAAATTGGGCGGAGCCTTATTTCACAGTTCAAGCGGATTTTTTGGTGGCAAAGAAAAAATGCATTCATTTGACCCAGACTTTCAATAGTTTAGATTTACGAGAAAAGTATGTACACAGTCTAAAAAAACAAAACTCACCATTGAAGAATTTCCTTCATTATTATATCCGAAACATGTCAAATCTCCGGATTCTCGAATTCCATTTCTAGTGATTTTTGATCTGTCAAAAAACGAGAAATTTAATTTCTACCTTTTTTTCTTACAAGACAAGCGAAATGAACCTAATTTCTTGTAACACATTTTATTTTCTCTTAAAATCTCACTCACATAACAGTAGTATCATCCACCGGCAGATTTTGAACTTCCCAACCATCTGTCTGATTCTCCACCGATCGATCCTGCCATTCCCACGTGATCACTGGCGCCGGACTACCCACACCTGTGCATGCGATTGACAGCTTTTCCGACAAGTTTGGCTCCTTTTCTATTAACGGAGCACCTTCAAGGGTTACCGTGGTCGTGAGCTCTAAAATAAAATTAAATTTCTTTGATAATCATGTTCAAAACGCACTTCCATGTCCAGTCCTAAACCATCGGGGCTTCGAACTCTGCACACCCCACGAAGGATTGTCGAGTCGAGCCGTCACTTTCACCCAGTACATTTTATTTTTCTCCACCGAATCGCCGTCAATTTCGACATCTACCTATGGTATAAAATTGTCTTTTCAACCGTATCTTGTAGAGGAAATACCATGGAAGAGAGCTCGTCGATTCGAATTGCTTTTGGTTGAATTTGACTCCATTGAGCATGTAGGACGTCTTCTGTGGCCGCCAAGTCGATGCGGTATTCCTGGAAGATGCATCTTCAAATTTCGTTTGACAACAAAAGTACCGTAATTGCTCTGTTATTATAGATTCAATTTTCTTGCCGGTTTCCATATTGTGTTTTCAAACGATGAAAACGCGAGTCTGCATTCACCGTTCTGTCTGCGTCTCTTCAAATAGCACTGTCATTGCGTGGTCGCGCGCAAATAAGTGGGCGGGGTATTCTTTTTTAATGACGCAACTCAATTGAAAACACAATATATCCAGCAGCAAATTTTGCAATAGACTCAGAGATAACGAAAAGGGACACAAACTAACTGTAAGATTTTTGCACTGAATTCAGTTGAAAAATCTGAGGGGCGGGGTTTCAAACTCTTGCTTCTGCTTATTGGAGCCAAGCAAGAAAATTGAAACGAATAAAAACGATAACAGAAAACCCATACATCAATGGCTTTCGAATGATCGTCTGGATCGCGAACCGAGATGAATTTGATATGAATCGTGTTGTCATCCTGGACTTCAGTTTTTAGATCCGTCGGAATTGGGAGCTCTGAAAATTGACAGTGTGAATTAAGCTGACATTAAAATCTCCTAATTTGATTTTCAAACATTTGCAGTGAACTTTTTTCAATGATGCGTTGGACGGAACGTTGGAAAATAAAATTTGAACTGCGCGGGGTTTTTTTCCCGAAAAAATAATCCTGGCCTAATTGCAAGCGTGGTCGCATTTCTCTATCATAGGTTGCATTTAGCTGCACAGCCACTCATCTGCGTTAAAATGATACGAAGAGAAGACGCAGAGAAGCAGAGTGCGAGGAGACTGTTGTTTTGTGTCAGCACGCCAGCGACTGTCGCCGAAAAGACGCAGACAATCAGCCTCCCCCTCACATCAGCGGAGCGCATTGCCAAGAACGTTCCGGTCAACACACCGCATGGATATTAAAAAATTATTAATGTAATTTATTATTATTTTTCTGTTTATACATAAAAACCCTTGAAATATGTAAAAATTTTTGAACTTTCGAATTTTTTGATTTTCGAAGTCGTTGTAGAAATTGTCAAAAGAAAATAGGCAGAAGCGGCTAAAATTAACGTTTATTCGGATTCTCGTTATCAAAAAAATCAGTGAAAACTATGAGAAAAAGGGCAGAATTTTCGCTAGTGATAGGAAAATAAAACAAATTTTTTCCCCGTTACATAAAATTTTGCTCTGACAGAACTGAGGCTCCGCCCATTTTATTTTTCAAAAACTGATTTTTTTTTTCAATTTACAGCTCAATTTCAAAGTTCTAGCCCACAGAATACCGTTTCCAACATAATCGAATTCCAAAACTCACCCGAATAAGCCGTCTCAAACTCGGCCACCTCACTCGCCGGACCATCCGCATGCGAATTTTTGCCAGAAATCCTGACTCGATAGAAAGTTTTCGGCTTCAAACCAACCGTCAAATCGAATTTATATCGGTTAGTTTCATGATTCGATTCCACGAATTGCCACGTTTTATAGTCCTCGTTCGACAAACTCAAATCGCGGGTGTAGTAGATCAAATAGCCCTGAAAATACCATGGAACACTCCCCAAATCCAGCAAACACTCACCGTAACATCAGTCGTGGAATTCGGTGTATCCCAGCTTACTGTCACTTGATTCGCCTCGTTAATTAGAACTTTTAAATTGCTCGGAGGACTATCCGGTCCACCGTTTAGGGTTTTGAAAGAAGTGAGGCTGCTGGTCGGACCAATTCCACCCGCGTTTTTCGCACGGACGCATACAAAATAATCGGTTGATTTTTCAAGGGAGCCAGTGGGTAGGAGCATTCTGTTTATCTGCGTTTCCTTGGCATTCGATTCGTACTGTAGCCAAGAGCTTTTGTCCTCTTTTTCATCCTTGGATACCAGCACAATGTAGCTCTTAATTGAAGGTTTTTCAGTGTTTAGTGCATTTTTGTGGTGCGGTGTTTTCACTAGAGATTTGAAACTTCCAAAAACAAAATAAAAAAGGAAAAAAACGGAAATGCGCGTGTGTTTTGGTGTCACTAGTGCAGTGCAAACACCGCGACGCACAAGTTTAATGAAACAAATCGTTAAAATAGGCGGATGTCCATTTGGAGTGTCGTTGCGAAAAATATTGTTTTTTTTTAATAAAAGGGACATTTTTGTCTACCTTTAACTAGAAAACCGCCCACTTTCAGACAAATCTAGTTTCTTTAAAAAGGAAAATAAATGAGACCGATATTGAAGTTTAAATTCTGTGTAGATTTACGCGCGTAAATCTACACCTAATTCAAATTTTGAGACTCCACGAAAAGGGGGGGGAAGGGCGAAAATGTGGGAACGAAAAGGGGGGAAAATGGGCGGAGCCAACCACAAAAGTGCCGCAAACTCTTCCGACATTTTTTCTAATAATATTTTTATGTTCAAATTGACCTTATTTAATATTTTTGAAACTAAAATGCTCGAATCCTTCGTCAAAAATGAAAGAAAAAATTAGGCTCCGCCCATTTTCCCCCCTTTTCGTTCCCACATTTCCACACTTTCCCCCCTTTTCGTGGGGTCTACAAATTTTGTTAATATATGTTTTTTTTGCAAAAATGACAAAAATGACATTTTTTATCGGGCTCTTCAGTGCAGGAAACACAATTTTTGAACCTCTCTTTCTGTCTAAAAATAAAGCGACGACCTACAGTAACCTGAAAAACAAGATTTACGGAGGGATTTACGCCACGCCCCAAAAAACTTTTCACTTGTTATTTCCTTGTTTACTCGTTTTCGAAAAAGCGCGTGGTCATTGTCTATCATTTTCATTAAAAAAACACATATTTTTCACAGCGAGTTAGGAACGACACTCCAAAATGACGTGATGCAAGCATCTTTTTGTTAGCGTAAATACACATTTCGGTGAAAATATATTTTTAACACAATTTTTCCATTCTTCACAGTACACTTCATTCAGTTTTCGACCCCCATACCTTGATCGGCAAGTTTGGAAACTGTGGTGCATGCCAAACCACAATTGCGTCCAGAGCATTGACCCGTAACACTTGAACTTGACTTGGCGCATCTCCAGGCTCTAAAAACCATAATTTTCATAAATGTTTCCAATACACAGCGTGCTTTCTGGAACGTTGATGCAAATGCGTTCCACTGCATGTCTGCGTCTCGTCGGCAACAGGGTGCCACAAAACGAACAATTTCCGCGCACTCTACTTCTCTGCGTCTCCTCTTCGTATCCGTTTTAATGCAGTCTACGATAGCTTTTTTTCGGGAAAAAACCCGCGCAGTTCAAACTTTATTTTCCAACTTTCAGTCCGTCCAACACACCGTGCAACAATCAACCAACTTACTATCAACTTTCAACTCAATCGTCGAATAATTACTGCCCGCCGAGTTCTTCGCCCTACAATGCACATATTTTGACGTCAAAACCGAAAAATTGTGCATCGCGGTGACAACGCCGGCGGATGAAGTGGCTTGAAGACGATTCCACACGTCCACTTCCACGTGGCTCGCGTTTTTTCTATCGCTGATCGCCATTGAGATCGAGGGGCGGGGCTTGCCGCGACTCGTGCATTGGATTGTGAGCTGCAATTTGGGGGTTTATTTATTTTTGATTACAATGGACTACGAGTATGCACCAATTCCCTGGGATCCACCACCATTGCAGCAGCGGCCACTCCATTCAACTCGGATTCCACTGATATTGGTTGGGCTGTAATGATGTGGGGGGTTTTTTTTCCTGTTTATAATAAACTTATTTCCTTCCACTAACTATCTCTTTCCATGGCGACGATGTCGGAAATGATGCCTGGGCCAAGATCAGTGGCCGCTTGAACGCGTCCGTAAAAACTTTCTTCGGTGTCCATGATGATGCTGGAAGAGATGGACATGTAAATTTGATTTTACCACCGTTTTCATTATAGGAAAAATCTTTTTTTTTTTTTTTGAATTTTGAATTGAATTTATTCTTTTTTTCTTTCTTTCTCCGAGAGTAATACACGAGCACAACTGTGAACTGCATTATTTTTATTTTTATTTTAAAAAAATGGTGTCAAACATTTCGCATCTCAATAGATATTTCATATTGGCAGGCTTTTAAGACCGCGACTAAACCGGGAACAAGCCCGGCCCTCCTGCATCACTGTTTCTCAGTTATTTACGCAAAGGGCGTCCTTTTTTTTTCGGTTTTACAGCGTCAGCGTCATATCTTGAAGCGTCATATCTCGGTTCCTAGTGGCGGCCCTTTTTCAGAAATTTTTGAGAGTTGTTTTCAAACCATCTCTAATGTGTGGTTAAATTTTCAGAAATTTCCAAATTGGTGACCCTAAACACTTCCCTTGTTAGACATATGATACAAGGCAAATAAATGAACTATCAAAGTCGATATTATCTGTCCAATTATGATGCCCTTTTAAAACAGAAAATTTTACGTTTTTACGTACCTGACCATTTTCTCCGACCCATCCAAATCCATTTTCCGCCAATCAGAAAGCGGATCCTCCCGATTCAATGTATAATACACGACGTATTTCTGAAATGAGCACCTATGCAGAGTGACAGAGCTATGACTCTCTAAACGTTTTCGCGCCTTTCTATGTATGGTATGAAACACCAAAAAGGTTCTATAAAGCGGTACTTACCGTAATCTCTCCATTGGGATGCGATGGTGGTTTCCATGATATCGTATATCCCCGTTTTTCGGCTACCAAGGTGATTTCTGATGGCGGACTTCCGGGACCTTTTATCACTACCTAAATCAGATCATTTTGGGTGAAATGGCGATATTTTGCTATTTCTACGCTGAGAAAGAAAGCGCGCTCCGCCGCACATATTGTTAGTACTTGTTCTTGTCAAATTGCATGTATTTTTATTAATTTTCGTTATTACGTATTTCTCGATTTGAGATAGCTCGTTAAATAGCGCGCATGTGGGTCTCGCCGCGACGGTGCATAAACAATCACACCATTGGACGAATATGTATAAAGTCTGTGAAGATATTAGTGTGATGGAGCGCTCCTCAATTATTTTTAAACACGAAGTTTCGCGGGCTATTTCACTCGCGCCTCTGCGTCTCTACATTTGCATTCGTTTAAGCAGAACGCCAATGTGGAGACGCAGAGAACAGCGACAGAGCGTGTTTTCCTTTTTGTAGGGTCCTGCACGCTGTGGCACCCATAAATACATAGCTACACTATTATGTATTCAATCGAGTTGCCACATGAAGACACGAAACCCCGCCCACTTATTTGTGCGCGACCACTCAAACACAGTGCTGTTTTAAAAGACGCAGACAAAAAAGGGATAGAGAGTGTGCGGGCGCCTGTTGTAAATAGAGGAGATCTGATGCAACAATCGAATTCCTCCTATCAAAATCTATCAGAATATTTATAAACAATCCGTGACAGAGACCTCCATAGGTAATTTTAGAACGTTTTTCTGGTCGTCGTTTCAGTTTTTTGAAAAATTCGCATGAAATTTGAAATTTTCAGTCAAATCTAATATCACCAATCAATTTTGCGTAAAAAATTACGTATGAAAACATTCTGGTATGCATAATTATGTTCATAGTATTCGGGCTACTGGAGCGCAAACTCTCAAAATGAAAGCGAGGAGAAAAAATTGAGAGGCTCCGCCCACTCCTTTTGCGGTGCCTACCCATCAACAAATACTCACATCCACATCTTTAGCCGAATCTCCTGCCTCGTTCGTGGCGATACACGTAAATTTCGCAGACCTAGTTCTAGATTTCGCCCTTATCGTCGACTCGATGAAATCTTCATGAACCGATGTGACCACTGTGTAGAAACTAGAGTCCACCGACACTTTTATTCCTGAAATTACCTGTTCTTGTATTTCTTGTCCATTAAAAATATTCTTACCATTAACCTTCCAAAGCACAGACGCCTTACTCGCCGACTTCACCGTACACTTAATGCTCAACGGCTCATTAGTTTGCGGATCAGCAGTGTATTCTTCATTTGGATCCGTTCTCACTGCCGCAAGAGCTGTCGAGTTGGTGGTGAAGGTTGCCGAGTTGGACGGAGCGCCCTGGAGTGGTCCACCCGTGACGAACATTTTCACTTCGTATGATTGGTTCGCGTCGAGACCGTCGAGAAGAACCTGTAAGTTGGATTAGTGGAAAAAAACAGTTGCGAAATTTTGAATACCCTTCCATCAATGTCTGATTTGAAAATCAAGGACTTCCATTCTTCGTCAGTCGTTTGTTTGTACATCAGTGTGTAGTTCTGTAATATGGTTTTTTTGAGTTTTGAGGGGAAGAGGAGCAAGCCAAGCCTGCGAATCAAAGTGAATAGAGTTAACCAAAACAGAAGAGCAGCCTCCAAATAAAGCAATATGTAACATAGAGCTTACACACACCTGAGAATTGAATACATAAATATTAGTTTTTTTTCTTCTTAAAAACGGACGAAACTAAATCTTATTTTTCCTTTTGCGCGTCGTTTCACGTGTTTGCGTGCACAGCATTTAATCTCTTTACGACTGAAATTAAACAAAAATTTTTAAAGATGAATTCCGCATAGTAATGTAATAATTACAAATGCAAAAATGTCGATGAGACGCTCACGACACCGGCCGGGAAACAAGCCCCGCCCATTTAGGAAGTCGGTATGGTCCGGGTGAAAACTTAAGGAAGCCACGTTGCCAAAAAACTGAGGAGCACCTATCCAAGTTAATTCTTAGGCCCCGTCCAGGGATGGGACAAAAAAAAGTTTTCCACAAAAAAATAAAAATTGTTTTGTCCTCAAAAAATTACCAAAAAAAAAATTTTTTTGCTCTCAAAAAAATTAACAAAAAACAAAAAAACATTTTTTGTCCTCAAAAAATGTACCAAAAAAACAGAAAAAAAAATTCCAAAAAATACGTATTTCTGTCAGTTAAAAAGAAATTTTCCAAATTTTTGTTGAAAATTAGAGGTTTTTGTCAATTCGGAGCATATAAGTTTTTGCCCAAAAACCGGAACTTTTTTTCGCCTCTGTGGTTCTAAAAAATTTTTTTTCGCCTACGGCGCATCCTCAGAAAAAGAACAAAAAATGTTTTTTCTCATCCAAAAAAAAAACCCCGAAAAAACAAAAAAAAAATCTTTAAAAAAATTTTTTTTTGGTCCCACCCCTGGCCCGCCCCTTTACTCACCTCAATAACATTAACATCATCCGATGGCACAAACGAAATGAGCACTGACGAATTGTGCAAAATTTTCGTATTCACAATCAACGGCGCCTTCGGAGCAGTGTGTCGAGTGGTCACCGAAATGACTCCAGTCGGCTGGCTTTCCACATTATTAAAGAATATGGTTGCTCGGACTCTCAACACATTTTCATCATCTGTGCCCGTTTTTTCCGTGCCCAACATAAAAGTATACGTGTTCTCATTGGAAAGCGCTTCCTGTTGCGTCCATTGTTCGTAATCGTCAGAAGAGAGACTGGCGTCCAAAGTGTAGTAGAGCTTGTAACCCTGGAAATTGAGGAATGAGGGGGGGGAGGGGAGGGGTGTGATGAGGCGGTTAGGGAGTAAGGTTAGAGTTGATACCGTAACAGAGCCCGTGAAGAATGGTTTTTTGGAAAGTTGAATTGTTAGATTCAATGAGGTGTCGATGGAAGTGTTGATGAATAGTGGAGAGTCGTCGTTGATTTGGCCTGGCGAAGAATAACTGGTTAAAATTGTGTGTATTTTTTTTTAATTTGCTTCATGATGTTTTTGAAACATTTGTTTTACTTTAAATATATGTACTGTCGACCCAGCCGGCAAATTCGGAGAATTATGGTGGCTGAATGAGATTTTTAAATTCCCACGAGGAGCCAGGAGGAACTTTACAAATCCCATCGAGTCACGATAATCGGTCGTTTGAAATTTGCAAATTTTCTTGAAAAAATATGTACAATAAATGAAATACCTATCTAGGGAAGTATACGAACACCAGCTTCTATTATGGGATGTTCTAAAAATTGGAGCATAGACTAATTCAGCAAAATCTGCCCATTCGACCGGTGAAGCAACCGAGAAATTTCCATTTTTTTTTGTAATCAAGCGCTCTGAGCGACCCCCATAGCCTACGGAAATTTCGTGGAGCCATAATTTGCTCCATATGTCGAATGGGCATATTTTGACTTCAGAAATGAATTCATCATAGCTGAATCAGTCTCTGCTCCAATTTTTAGTACATCCTAGAAGCTGGTTGTCGTATTTTCCTAGTAAGACGGAACTGTCTGCGTCTCTTCAAATATCACTGTGTTCACTTGGTCGCGCGCACGAAATTGGGCGGAGTTTCGCTTTCTCATGTCGCAAGTCGATTGAAAACACAATACGAAAAAGGTATCAGCTAGTAAAATGTAGCCCTAGGAAAAGTCACTTCCTGGCTTTTCTGGACACACAAAGTTGACCGTTTTGAACAGAAAAGAGCACAACGCGCATTCTTTTTTTGGCTAGTACGTAGTGTATTCGTGAAGATATTTGTGATTCCCGTTACCAATTTAACGTATATTTTCTTATTAATTTAAAGAAATGGCTAGCGAAATCCTACAATGCACGCCTCCCCCGTCTTCCAACGCGCCACCAAGTTCGTCGGGTAATGAAATTATTTTTTCACTCGAAAATTTACTTTTTTGAGAAATTCGAATCATTATCTGATTATTCAGGATGACACCATCATTTTAATCCAAAAACTAGGCCTTTTTGTCAGGAAATGACAGAGCCTTAGGGTTTTAAAAATGCGCCAGGTAGAAACAATTTTGGATGGCTGGGGTGCCGTGCAATGGAATTTCGATGCCTTTTTGTCTGTTTTTTAATTAAATCTCCATATTTATTCTTCTTATTTTAACCCATTTTTATTATGGGAGAAAGCTTTTATCACCTATTAAAATCGGACATATATAATTTTAAGGTTTAACAATTTTTCTGGTCAAAAGAAAAAAACCGCCTTGATGTTGCCTTGTGACTTGTTTTTTTATTGCGGTTTCATGTGATTTTTCCTCATTCTTTAGAGTTTTTTTTGTTCAACTCACCCGCCGAATCGAAGCACCGAACACCGAAGAGCAGCAGGAGCACAAGTGATAATGATATCATCTGGGGGGAATATTTGGGTATTCAGAATCGAATTGCAAGGGCAAAACATGGAATCTTTCCCGTTTTGGTGTTGCAACATATGTAACACGATTGAAAACAAAACACATATTACACAAAGAAGGAACGGAAAAAAAATGAATAATGGAAAATTAAAATTTTTTTTTAATTGGAAAGCTGGTAAAATGTTCGAAAAGTAATATAAATATTTAATATCCAAGAATGTTGCAAAAGTGATAAAAATGATACGAAAACTGATATCCAGAGATTGAGCACCTCTCGATGTGTCTGGCGGACGGACCCCTCGGGGTCAGATGTCTTCCGGGCTCTGCGTCTCCTTCCCTTGCACACTCCCTCCGCTCTCAACTTTCTCTAAAACTCTCCTTGCTTTCAGCACTATCTTCTTGTGATTGTCACTTGTCGGATTTCACGTGCTCTCGGAGCAAATCAACTTGAAAAGGTACTAGGTGCGTGAACTTTGATATCACGTCTTGATCTTTGTGGTTGGGGTAATGGAAGAAAAAAGTTAAATATTTATTATTTAAAAATCATTTCAAATAAAATACAAAAGACAGGAGATCAAAATGAACGAATCGGTACGCTTTTGATTCTTCAAAGACTATATTATCTGTTTACGAACGACTGGGACTTACGACGCTCCGATGTTCCGCATTTTTAACTGTTCCGTAGTATTCGCTGCGAGAACGCAGTGAAAAACAGCGGAACAACAGAGCGTCGTAATTCCCATTCGTTTGTGAACACATCATATGATCCCAATGGATTACTGTACCCTTCAGGAACAACAAAAGCAGTTTGAATTGCACGAGTTGGCTCGTCAAATCGTTGTGCGCATCGAAAAGTTTGGCACAGTCGAGGGCTTTGCCGACTGTGACCTATTGGAGATTATCAAGAAGGTACAGTCGTTCAATTTTCCCCAACAGATTTCTTTTTAATCGTGCAGACAAAAGAAATCCTGACACCGCTTCCCGCACTGATTGAGGTGGTGTCACCGATTGTTGTATTTGGAGATATTCACGGACAGCTGGGCGATTTGATGCAGTGAGTTTGGGGGAGTTATGGCTAATAGCCGTTCAGTTAGAGGCCCACGTCAAATGGATTAGGTATGCGCGGAGTTCAACACAAGACTCTACGTAACGGGAAATGCGCCCTGTCGCATTTCTCTGCGTCTCCTTTGTGGTAAGCGCAGCTTGCAAATTAGAGACGCAGAGATGCGAGTGAAATGAAACTTTTGTCCAGAAAGCCACCGTGCGATGATTTCCGCCAATCTCACGCCGATTATATGTATTCCAACACTTCGTCTGAGAAAACTAACGGCTATTTTTAAGAGATAAATGCCCAATATGCGCCAAAAAAACGTAAAAAATCGAAATTTTCGCTAAAAATTGTTTACTATAAATAACGGCTAATTTGGAGTGTCGTTATGAAAATTTTGCATTAATTTTTTATTTTATTGATAAAAATTGACAAAAAATCAGCGAAAACCTGAGAAAAACCGATAATTTCGATGTAAAAATTTTTCTCAATTTTCTTACAATAAACAACGTCCCATGCGTAATTTTGGAGCATCGTTTAAAAACTACGATTTTCAATTTAACCAAAAAAACGAAAAAAAAAACGCAAAAATTGAAATTTTCGTTGAAATAATGTTCTTTCCTGTTCGCGCTAAATAACGGTCAATGGGTTATTTTGGAGCGTTGTTCTAAACTGATTTTTGAAGTTTTGAACAGAGGGAAGTTAAATTAAACGTTTGCCAATCAAAAATAAGGATTTTAAGAGGAGGAAAAATTAAGCAGAAGGAACCAAAAAAAAAATGTTTTTTAGCAAAAAACTCATAAAAATTGATTTTTTTTCAGTTTTTCCCAGAGAAACTGCAAAAAAACGAAATTTTCGTTGAAAAAATTAGCTAAATTTTTAAACGATAAACAACGGGCAAGGCGTAATTTTGGAGCCTCGTTGTAAAAGCCGTTTTTGAGATTTAAAAAAAACAGGCAGGAAAAGGACTGCAGGTTTGAAATTTTTTAATAAAACCGGGAAAAAGTTGTACAAAATTGACGGACAAGCTCCGCCCCTTTAGAAAATTTGCGCCACTTTTTTCCTACATTCCATATCGTTTTCTCTACAAAACTCGCGTCGCAGACTTGCAAAATGGGCGTGGCTTTCCTAGAGCATACTGTAATTGCCAAGAAAATTAAATTTTTCAGATTTATCCGAGTAGTGGGCCGTCCCCCAATTCGTCAGCTCCTATTCCTCGGTGATTACGTGGATCGGGGCTGCAATTCTCTAGAGGTATTTATTTACACCCAAACAAAACCCCCTATTTAACCCAATTTAGGTGATAATTTGGCTTTTCTGCATGAAGATATTGCACCCAACAAAAGTTCATTTGCTGCGCGGAAATCACGAAGTACGACGGGTCAACGCGGTGTACGGTTTTTGCGATGAAATGCTCCGCAAACGGAGCTCGCACATGTGGAAAATGTTTAATGATGTATGATTTTTTTTTAGAAATTTTAACGTTTGGAACCTTTATAATGGGTATTTCAGACTTTTTGCGAGCTCCCATTGTGCGCCAGCGTCAACCGAAAAATTCTGTGCATGCACGGAGGAATTTCGCCGAAAATTGAGAGCTGGGTGTCGTTGAGTGAGATGAGTGTGAGTTTTTTTAAATGTCACCGAACACTTTTATTGATCCCATATTCAGAAACCCCGCGTGCACGCCGAATGTGAATCCGGTCAATCTGTGGACATTTTGTGGTCGGATCCGAACAAAAAGTTTGGCGATTTTCAAGTGAATGCGAGTCGTGGCATATCTTGCCAATTTGGCAAATCTTCTGTGGATCGGATTTGTAAAAATTTGGACATTGACCTTATTATTAGGGCTCATCAGTTGAAGATGAAGGGGCACGAGTTTGAGTTTGAACACCGGCTGCTCACAATCTTCTCGGCGCCAAACTATTCGGGATCGTATGGCAATTTCGCATCGGTATTATTTTTGGACCAGTGGCTTTTCTATGAAATTTATTGTTGTTTTCGTCGATTTGATGTATTATTGTGTTTTCAATCGAATTGCAACATGAAAACGCCAGTCTGCATTCACCATTCTGTCTGCGTCTCTTCAAATATCCCTGTGTTTGTGTGGTCGCGCACAAATAAGTTGGCGGAGTCTCGCGTTCTCATGTCGCAAGTCGATTGAAAACACAATACGAAAAAGGTATCAGCTAGTAAAATGTAGCCCTAGGGAAAGTCACTTCCTGGATTTTCTGGACACACAAAGTTGACCGTTTTGAACAGAAATGAGCACAACGCGCATTTTTTTTGGCTAGTGCGTAGCGTATTCCTGAAGAAATTTGTGATTCCCGTAGCCAATTTAACGTATAATGTTCTGAAACAATTTTTTTTGAAGAAGTTTTGAAAATTTGGAAAATTCTAAATTTACGAAAATCAAAAATTCAACGAAATTTTTGGAAAATATTAAAAAAATTTTTTTTAAAATTTACCAGAAAATAAAACGCAGTATGCCTATTATGGGGTTATTCACGAAATGGCAAAAAAATGGCAAAAAACGGCAAAAAACTGCGCGAAAACTCGGAAAGTGCTCCGATTGACCTGAAATTTTTGGAAATGAGGGAGAAAACTCTTCCGGACATTCCCACAAAATTTCAGACCAAAATATCGATTTTTAAGAAATATTGCTTTTTTTTCTGAAAATGCTTAAAATGGATATTTTTGTCTGAAATTTTGGGGTAATGTCCGGGAGAGTTTTCTCCCTCATTTCCCAAAATTTCAGGTCAATCGGAGCACTTTCCGAGTTTTCGCGCAGTTTTTTGCCATTTTTTGCCATTTCGTGAATAACCCCATTATAGATTTCTCCGTATTTTGTGAGAAGCTCGAAGCATTGAAGAAAAAAACCGGGGGAAAAATAACTTAAAATATTCGAGGAAAAAGCTCCGCCCCTTTTGTAAGTGTTCGGTACTTTTTGAAGACTTTCGATCATTGTTTCGAAATACTCAAAAAAAAAAGTATTTTGAGAAGTATTTTTCCCAGATTTCTTGGGGAAAAATAGACATTTAAATAAGATGACGAACCGTTCAAAAATAATGAATACAATTTTAATTTCAAGCCGATAAAAAAGTATATTTACTGTCCTCTTATTACAGGTTTTGTTCTATAATATTAATCTCGTTTCAGCACCTGCCCATAAACTTTGAAAATAGCCAATTTTCCCACGGAATATCTCGAAAAGCATTTTCGACACAGTTGAAGTTAGTGCGACCGTAACCCATTTAAACGTGTAAACAAGTTTTTTTTAAATTATGGTTTTAAATGTATTTTCTCTGGGTTTTCGTTACTTTTTGAACTTGGTTACTTTTGTTTATTGGGATACGGTCGCACTCATTTTAACTGTGTCATAAAATGCGCTCCGAGATAATTCGTGGGAAAATTGGCTATTTTCAAGGTTTATGAGCAGCTGCTGAGATGAGAGTATTAATAGAGCTATTACGGTAAAACATCTAAAAAATGAGAAACCTTCTACTGAGCCATACAATAGACCTATCCCACACCACATCCCCTTTTTTTAGGTTGCCACCATCTCTCGCAGTCTAAAATTGCAAATTGTCACTTTGAAACCCACTAAATCGTATGATGCAATGAAGGCGGAACGGAAAAAGCGCAAGGAAACGGCTAAAAAGTTTTTACCGCTAGACGAGAATCCCAAGAAAAAGAGTGAGTGTAACCTCCACACTCATAATTAATTTATTTTTCATGCAGTAACATGCCAATCCAGCTACGGTTCTGGCTCGATTTCCATAGAGCATTTGTCGCTAACTGGAGTAGTTTCTTGTTTTGCACATGATGCGAAACACTGTAAAAAGGACAAGGAGCAGAAGCACTTTCCGCTCAAAGAGTACGGTGTTCAGAGTTTTTCTTTGAAATTTACATCAGAATATTCAGACTTAAAACTGGTGAGGATTTGCCATCGTTGCTCGCCAATATTCGTGTCGCGCAGAATCAGAGATATGGAATGGAGTTTATTTTGAGGTACGCCTTAACCTGAAGAGCACGTGAAAATTTTGAGCATCAATTTCATTTGAGTTTAAATTTCAGCGAAGAATTGACATACGAAGAGGCGGTGCGTCGGCGGATGGGAATGCTGGAGGCCAAAGACTTGCCTGCCAAGACACCGAGCCCCGAACTTTTGTCCCCGTCAGATCTCGTTCCTCCAGCGCCTCCACCACCAGTTTCAGATGCGCCAGCTGGAAGTCCTTCCTCGGCTGAGCACGATCAAGTCATTTGATGATAAACTTAACGTTTGATGATGTGAATTAATAAATGAACATCAAATTTTAATTTGTAATTAGTTGAAACCAGAAGGTTGTTGACGGCTATCGCCATCGCCGTCAAAAACCTTCTGGGAAAGCTTGGGGACGCGCACGGCGTGTTGGAGGCTACGTTTTTGAATTATTTTTCAAAAGCGAATTTTCGCGCGCTATTCTACTCTCGCGTCCCTGCGTCTCCCCCGCAGAGACTTGTGTCGATTTACGAGATTTTATTGTTTCTTTCTTACTTTTCTTTGTTATTTTTTTTTGCTCATTCATTATTTTTTTGTTTGTTTCTTATTTAAAAAAATTATGTTTTTAAAATGGTTGTTTTTGAGATTAATATTCCAATTTTTATTGTTTGAATATTGATTTTAAGTCGGTTTTTTTGTAAATAAAACAGTTAATTTTAATTTAATGTAAATTCTGAAAAACAAAATACGAAAATTGGGACTAAAAATGCGAACAACGTTATATTTTGCCAAAAAAAAAACATATTTGGCAAGGCGCCAAAGATTTTTGGCAATACTCCAAGAGAAATATATGGAGGCGCAGAGAAAAACGCAAAAGTGCGCCAGGGCGCGTTTGCACTTTCGTAGGGTCCAGCATGCCGTGACGCGGAGTCTTCTTGAATTTTCAGTTTTACTGTATGCAAGTATTATTGTTTTAAAAAATTTGTCACCTGGCGAGAGGCGCGAATTCAAAAATTAGGCTCCGCCTTATCGCCGAAATATTTCTGCAATTCTGCGCGCGCCAATTTGCAATCGTGGTGCGCGCGATTTTCTGCGTCGAATTTTTGTTCAGTGCCTTTCAATTTCTCCTGGAAATCTTTATAAAACTGTTATTTTGAAGCGAATTTGGCAATTGTTGATTTAAAGTGAGTTTTTAATTGTCTTTAGTCGATATTTGTCAATAAGTAACGCAAATTCAACGCATAAAATCGCGCGCACTGCGATTGCAAATTGGCGCGCGCAAAGTTGCAAAAATATTTCGGCGAGAAGGCGGAGCCTATTTTTTGAATTCGCGCCTCTCGCCAGGTGACAAATTTTTTAAAACAATAATAAATACAGAGTGCGGCGAAAGTACTGTAACCGAAAGAAAACGGCATAAGTTCTCGAAATTTCAACAGGAGTTTATCAAAGTAACAAATAACAAAATTAAATTATAATTGCTCGATTCTGGCACCTTTGTTTTTGATGACCTCTTCCAATCTCTTCGGGTATGCGTCAATGGTGGCACGGAGGTACTTTCAGCGAGAAGTCCTCTTGAGAGCATCCAAATTCCTGTGAAGACGAGTTTTAACCTTCGCTTAAAGAGTTCCTTACACGGAATAATCCATCGGATTGAGATCCGCACCAGGGCTGTGCGAAAAATTTTTCGGACGAAAAATTTTTTCGGTTTTTTCGGTCATATTTCGAAAAATTTTTCGACCGAAAAATTTTCGGTCTGAAAACTTCGAAAAACTTTTCGGCCGAAAAATTTTCGATCTGAAAACTTCGAAAAATTTTTCGACCGAAAAATTTTCGAAAATTTTCGAAAAATTGGGATGCGTTCAAGACGCGGAGTATGTGCGCAGAATAACCAAGATTTGTATAAAATGTTTTTTTCATCAATGTATTTTATGTTTTTCCCCAAAGAAATGACAAAAAAGAAACGGTGAGAGAGAGAGAGAGGCGAGGCGATGAGATAAAATATTAAAGGCGCAGATACTTTCAAAGCCGATGGGTCCCGCAGCGAGCGCCTGTAATGAGAGCGAGAGCAAGCTAAAAATGGCATTCTACGTGGTTTTCAGCGTGTGCTTTTCGTGTTTTTTTGCGATTTTTCGCATTTCTGAATGTTTTTTGTTAATTAAATAGATAATTTGCGCATAAGTGAGTCGTTAATTAAGTAAAATAGTCTATTGAATGATTATGTATACCTAAATTTACGTTTAATTTAAATTATATTTGGTTTTTCGAATAATATGTAACGTAACGAATCGACGTGGCGTAAGATAGCCTATCCGAGTATTATCGATCGACTCTTCTTTTTTTTATATTTTTTTCCTCTCTTTTTGGTATGTCTTCGTTAGGCTATGATATGATCTTCTTTTCTTTATCTCTTTTGCGTTACCGGGTTTGTTACTGGTGTCTTGCTTACTGGTTTGCCCGTTTTGGGGTAAAAACTTTATTTATCACGTTCCTTCTACGTATTACGATGCGTTGAATTAATTTTTCATACTTATCCGATGCTCATAATATTTAACTGTACTAATCGACGTCGCGTAGGATAACCTATTTTAAATCTTTACTATTATCGATCGACTCCTCGTCACTCGTTTTTGTATATTTTCGTACGGCTATAATACGACCTATTGCCTTCTTTGTCTCGTTTAACTGGTTTTGGCTAAATTTGCGCTTTGTTTTCGGTGGAAATTCAAACGATTATCTTTTGGCGCGAAAACACGCGCGACGCGTGTCGAATCTCTCGTCTTCTTTGTCTCGCTTTTTTTCTGAGTGTTTGCATTGGCACAGTTCCAAGATATTGTGCCGTCGAATGCAGCGTGCGCGTGTTCTGTGTGGATTAACTAGAGTGAGAGAAAGACAAAACCGGCTGCGGTACGTGTAAATTTAACTTTACGAGGACTCGTCAACGTTCCATTTTTTGGTTGATTGGTTACGCGTATACGCGTATACTTTTATCTGTGTTCACTTATCATTATTTTCGTTTTTGTTGGCGCCTAAGCTAATATTTTCTAATTTGAGCAGTTACCAATGACTTAAAAAATAGTGGAAAATTGCGGACCGCGTGCTTATGGATATTGAACCGGACGCTTTTACGTAAATGGAGAAAGTATTACCTATTAGGTTGACCGAGGGAGCAATATCAGGAGCCAGCCCCAATGCGAGGTAAAGGCGGCTTAATTCAAGATTGAGGAAACCGAGCCCCACGCAGAGGGCTGCGAACTTATAATAACATTTAGTTAATTGAAAAGAAGGGTCAGGCCGCTTATACTATCAATGTTTACAACAGAATTAAAAGTGTGTCAGTACGTATGACAATTGAGGCGAAGATATTCATGAAATTTCAATAACTTTACGTTGTTTTTATATGAATTAGTGGAAGGTTTGACAAGAAAATCATGAGAAGGGAGACCATTCCAACATTTAAGAAAAAAAAAAAAAAAAAAAAAAAAGAGCGTGCAGCCGATTTGAAACTCGTGAATTTGCGCAGACGAGAACCGCGGGTGGCCACACTTTCAAAGTTCATAAAGCAAATTCTGACATGTTACTTTTATCGCTAAAAAAGCCTCTCCCCCTCCATATTTAAAAGTTCATTCCCTACCATTCCGGCTATCCACAGCCCCACAGGTGCTCACTTTACTATTCAATCGCTAGTACCGAAGCAGGGGGGGGGGGGGGGGGGGGGGGCAGAGATTATATTGATTTGACTGTACCTAGATGACTCCCTAGTTATAACAAAGTTATGTGATTCGTAGTCGCAATGAGCGACAGAAATTGTTAAAAAAAAAAAAAAAATAATAATAATAATAATAATAATAATAAATAAATAAAAATAAATAATTTGGAGAGAGCAGGAGTGTGCCTGGCAGAGGAAAATATTTAAGTGGGGACCCAAGAGCACATTTTGCTGACTACTTTTACAAGGCAATCTTGTCTCATGAACACTGAAGTTAACAGATAAGCGCAGAAAGGAGGTGTTGCTGTATAGGAGCGTGGCTCCAACGGTCCTGGGCCGTATGATTGGTGGAAGAGGCTTTAGAGTTTATTGTATAGGAGCCCGGCTCCATCGGTCCTGGACCGTATTATTGGCAAAAGAGAATTTGGAGTGTTTTTACAGAGAAGCCCGGCTCTAAAGGTCCTGGACCGTATGCTCGGCGTAAGAGGCTTGAGAGTTTATTGTATAGGAGCCCGGCTCCAGCGGTCCTGGACCGTATTATTGGCAAAAGAGAATTTGGAGTGTTTTGTATAGGAGCCCGGCTCTAACGGTCCTGGACAGTATGATATTGTTAGAACAACAATCAGCAATGACTGTCATTGCAGGAACAACTGGAGGAAAAATGTGCAACAAAGAGTGGAAATGGTGACCCGAGCTTAGGCAAAATTTCTAGCGCGATGAGAGAACTTAAAGCAGCAGGAATGGTGACAAAAGGAACGGCAGGCGGGTAAAAATATATACCAAACGTTTTCATAGCTAGACCGACTGCAGTAAGCATTTTAACAGAGGCCAAATAAAATCATATTTGATATGTCTCTCCCTGATGGTAAAGAGGACACATCCTCCACTTCCTTTTATTCCCAACACTTAAAGACTGGTCTTATTAATTAGGGTTTATTATAGGGGTATTGAAAATAAGAGAAGTTCCATGATGCATGGTAAAATTACAAAAGGGCGGTTATCTAAAGAATAAAGTTAAAGAGGGAGATTACACTATGAGTAAAAGGCTACGGGAAATATTAACATGAAAACTAATAAAAGGGTAATAATAAGTAAAATAAAAGACCGGGACTATTGGTTACATCCCACGGTCCTAGCCTTAAAACTAACTAACGGGTGTCAATACGAACGCCCGCCGAGAGAAGGCGAGACGTAGGGTGGGAGAGACACCCCGTGGGAGAAGGCGTGTCTTCCAACCTACGACACATATCTACATAACATAGTCGAAAACTAGAACAGGGAAGTAAGATGTTGATGGAGCCTGAAAAAGTCCGGATTTTGATTATTGACGGCGAGGAACGGACGTTTTAAACTGGCCCAGATAAAATTGGTTACCGTTTGTTTGCGAACAGTGACAAAGCCAAATCAGAATTACTTGATTTGTTTCAATTGTAAGTAAGTAAATAAGATTACCGTCACGTGGTTGAAGTGGAACCAATGTCTTTAATAGAACATTTTAGATTAGTCTGTCTGTTTGTTTGTGCGTCTCACACACAAGTTTGCGGTGGACAAAACTTTATCCCGCGACCTGTCGATTGACGTTCAAACGCGCTAACCACTATACCACAAGGGTCGCGAGAACTTGAACGAAATAGGGAAAAGAAATGATTGCCATTTCTATTAAAAAAAAAAAAAAAAAAAAATCAGTAAAATTAAATATTTGACGAAGGCGAGTGTTCACTTGAGAATTATTGTTTTCAGAGAGGGGTACAAGTTTTGAATACCGATAGTTTCTAATTTCGCGAGGTCGCCCTACTTGTGTGCCTGTTTGATTTTCATTTCTAACAATAGCCCCTGGCTTTGTATAGTTCTAGCTAATACCACTATGATCCCAGTTGAAGTGAATAAATGCTATTCTCACAAGATTTCATGACGGGGAAAAAATAATTAACCCGACTGTAAGGAGGGATAATTTATGTTTTTCCCCAAAGAAATGACAAAAAAGAAACGGTGAGAGAGAGAGAGAGGCGAGGCGATGAGATAAAATATTAAAGGCGCAGATACTTTCAAAGCCGATGGGTCCCGCAGCGAGCGCCTGTAATGAGAGCGAGAGCAAGCTAAAAATGGCATTCTACGTGGTTTTCAGCGTGTATCCCACCCACCCACCCTGCGATGAACGGACATCCTAAAACTGTAGGATTAACGGGAAAATCTGCAGGAGCAACTGAAAAGTTGGACGAGGATAACGATTGAATATTATTGACCTGAAGAGCGCCAGCCAGAACTAGCGAGAGCGGGTAATACTGCTAACGCGTGAACGCGAATAAAAAAGAATTAGTTGGCTATAAGACACACAATTTCCGAACGGCGAACCATTTTTTCCTCGATATCTAATTAATGGATATCAGAAAAGTCTGGGAAGGAGCGTAATGTACTAAGCTGTAGTCGCCCTCCGGATGTCCCACAACTCTTTTAGCTACGGAGAACGCCCTGGCAACAACTCTGGTGAAAGCCGCAAATAGAGGAGTTGGACGTAAGAACTCCACGCAACGAGTTCACCGAAGTGGACATTTCGGCGATCTTGAAGACGGCAGAGGAAGCAAGATGTCAAATCATAGCCTTGCTATCGAGGCCGGCGCTATTAAGATCGAAGGAAGCGCCATTCTCATATGGGAATGGTACAGACAGGGATGGCTTTAGAGGTTTTATCGGATGACCCAAAAACGACTAAGAACCGAGAGGATGGGGAGCATTTGTGGAGTGATAGCAAGGATCGACGTCGGAATTCTATGTGGAATGTAACGGTTCGGATAAGCGGAAAAGCTACTACGCGTTCCCAAATCTAAACATCAACAATGCGCTCTATTCATCAGCAATTCAGACAAAAACCAAGTCCGTATCGATCAAGACAAGGATAGAAGACTGCGCCCAGCTCCGTTTGGAAGGGGGCTGGAACGAAGTAACTCGATGGGATAAAGAGCATTGGTCGCCGGAGGCCAGAAGCTGGACCGCAAAGGTATTTGATGAATTTTCCAGATTTGCAAGGAGTGGATACCAGCAAGCCGATCTTGCCCCGTCAAGTGGTTCGGACGCGTTCATTGACGTCGACACAAACTCGGGACTACGGAGGATGGTGGAATACGTACCAAGTGTTGTCGGAACCTGCAGGCGATTGACGGAATTTTAAATAGCCTTGTTTTGCTTTGGTTGATTCCAAATGTCTTTACCCGCTGTTCATTCCGTAGCCTTTTTCTGTTAAGTGAACTCCCGATTCCTCCCCAGAAATCGATTCTCTCGTCCCAGTCATGAATTCATCAGACCTATCGACACCCAGCAATCACATCGTAGTGCCACCTTAAGTTGTTTTTACTAAAATACTCATTTATCGGCTTTCTTTAATGTAATATGATAACTCTGTAATATGTAATATGATAACTCATCTCTTGATCGCTAATCATATCTTCGTCTGCATTATTACAATACCACCATAAGGTTTTTTTTTTTTTTTTTTTTTTGTCGTTTTGCTTCTATTATCAGTCTGGCCTTGCCTACTGTAAATTGTTTCACCCACGCTAATACCACTATGATCAGCTAATACCACTATGATCCCAGTTGAAGTGAATAAATGCTATTCTCACAAGATTTCATGACGGGGAAAAAATAATTAACCCGACTGTAAGGAGGGATAATTTATGTTTTTGCACCTATCTCAATTAAAGGAGGTCCCAACTTTTTGGGAAAATTGCTTAAATTGTAGTATTGGGTGGGGGATTTACAAACATCACATCGAAATCGCAAAAAAAAATTATCTGGTTTTGTATGATAATAGTCTTCGAATCGACACGTGTCCCATATGTATTTGGCGCACGTCTCGAATTCGATGGCTATTCGCCATTTTTAAGCGGCGCACGTCCCGAATACGATGGCTATTAGCCGTTTTTTATGGCAATTATCCGTTTTCCATGGCTCTTAGCCACACAGCTGCCAATTCCTGCCGAATACGCGCCAAAAACCCTAGGAAACCGGTGACCAGCATTTTTCCAAAAAATATTCCTTTTTGAAATGGTCAAAATGTATATTCCCTCTTACCTGGCGCAATTTTGGCCGATTTGAAAATAATTTATCAAAAAAATAGCAAAAAAATGAAAGAAATCGAAGAAAAAAAAAACGATTATTGCTGAAGGCAATACAATTTTCGAAAAGACGCGGTCGGCCGCCGGCCTAGAAAACCGGGAGTGCTGGCCTAGCAAATCTCGACTTCGTGTTCTCCCCGTGGTTTTCTATTTTTTTTTAATTTTGTTGTAAAATCCGTCAAAAACCAGAGAAATTTTTTGTGCGATTCCGATATGATATTCGTAAATACGTCACTACTGATTTTGTTGAATGTATTGAATGAATAATCTGTTTTTAACTGAATTTCAAGAAAAAAACAACATTTTTCGAAATTTTTCGGTTTTTTCGGGAAAATAATACCGAAAAATTTTTTTTCGGTTTTTTTTTCGTCTTAAAAAACTCGAAAAAAATTTTTTTTCGTTTTTTTCGGTCTAAAAATTTCGAAAAAAAAGTTTTTCGAAAATTTTTCGAAACTTATTTTTCGCACAGCCATGATCCGCACTCGAGGCAGGCCATTCTTTTCCGGATATGAAACTGGGGAAATTGGCTTGGCACCACTGCTGAACGCGTTTGGCCGTGTGAGCAAGCGCTCCGTCTTGTTGGAAAGTCCAATTTTGCAATCCAAAGTGAGATTGGGATCAAGGCAGCATGACTTTCACCAAAATCTCGTTCAGGTAGTATTCCTGGTTCCCTTTCACACCTGGCTCCACAAAAACCAGTGGTGTTTTCCGATTGCAAATGATTCCTCCAAAACCATGCTTCGCTGGAGATGGGCTGCACGGTGAATGTAGAAACATAATATTGACAGTTTAATTACTAGTCTTTCCACGGGCCGGCAAAAAGGGGGCGAGCCGGTGAACTGGCCCGGCCCGCCTACTTTTTGCCGGACCGTGGAAATAAGAGTATCTTCATCATTTTCATTTTGTTTTTGCGCGTAAAATTAAATACTGTCTACGCAGACCCGTGAACGGACGCTCAATTTCAAAAACTGTGATTCAGCAAAACCATTTTTTCCTCACGCTCCGCCCCCTCAGGTTTTTCAATTGAACACAGTCTTCTTTTCGCGGGCGCATATGGTAGCCGACAAGGATACTGAACCAACAATAAATAACATTAAAATAATATTAAACCCAAATAAATTCCGAAAAAAAAAACAAGATTAAAATGAAAAGACACGGGAGCAAAAAAAAACAGTTTTTAAAACAAATTCACAGAAAAAAGGAGTCGAAGCGAAAAGTTGCCTAAAATACATGAGACGCTGAGATTCCATAATGATGACAATGTAGAATGAGGGATCGATGAAAAGAGAGTGGAAAAGAAATCAGTCAAGATCTATGACTTCTGGAACTCGATTGCTCTGCGAGTTTGTGAATTGCACCAACTCTTCGCGTAGTTCCACGCACCCTGGAAAGATTTATTTTTTAGTGATTAAAAAATAAAAAGGAAAGGACATACGTTGCTCAAACGGACTGCCTTCCGCTTTCAAAATTTCGCCATTTCTGAGCTTCACAAAGAAACCGTTTGAAAGGACCACCAATTGAACATCGGAGCCAACTGGCACGGATCGAAGTTGACCACCTCCGCCGACTAGTGGGAAACACATTGCTGGAAATATTTATTTCAGAATTTGGTGTAACGTTCCATGGACTTTTCTAAATACCGGTTCCACGGATTTTATTTCTACCAGTTCCATTGACTTTTTTCCTAATGGTACCATGCATTTTTTCCTAGCAGTTCCATGGATTGTTTTCCTAGCAGTTCCATCGATTTTTTTTCCTAACAGTTCCACGGATTTTGTTCCCTAACAGTTCCATCGATTTTTTTTCCTTACAGTTCCATCCTTTTTTTCCTAACAGTTCCACGGATTTTGTTCCCTAACAGTTCCACGGAATTTTTCCACCAGTTCCATGGATGTTTTTCTAAATACCGGTTCCATGGATTGTTTTCCTAGCAGTTCCACGGATTTTCCTAGCAGTTCCATAGATTTTTTTTTTCCTAGCAGTTCCATAGATTTTTTTTCCTAACAGTTCCATCCTTTTTTTTCCTAACCGTTCCACGGATTTTGTTCCCTAGCAGTTCCATGAACTTTTTTCTGCCAGTTCCACGGATTTTCCTAGCAGTTCCATCGATTTTTTTCCTTACAGTTCAATCCTTTTTTTTCCCTAACAGTTCCACGGAATTTTTCCACCAGTTCCATGGACTTTTTTCTAAATACGGGTTCCATGGATTGTTTTCCTAGCAGTTCTACGGACTTTTCTTTACCAGTTCCATTGATTTTTATTTCCTAACAGTTCCATCCTTTTTTTTTCCTAACAGTTCCATCCTTTTTTTTCCTAACAGTTCCACGGATTTTGTTCCCTAGCAGTTCCATGAACTTTTTTCTGCCAGTTCCATGGATTTTTTTTCTAACAGTTCCATGGACTTTTTTCTACCAGTTCTATGGTCTTTTTTCCTAACAGTTCCACGGATTTTGTTCCCTAGCAGTTCCATGAACTTTTTTTCTGCCAGTTCCATGGATTTTTTTTCTAACAGTTCCATGGACTTTTTTCTACCAGTTCTATGGTCTTTTCTCCTAACAGTTCCATGGATTTGTTTTCTAGCGGTTCCATGGATTTTTTTTCTAACAGTTCCATGGATTTTCTTCCTAACAATTCCATGGACTTTTTTCTACCAGTTTCATAGATTCTTTCTATCAGTTCCACACGGGGTGCTGGCGACTGCCTTTTTTCAAATTATTTTTTCACGTCAAAATCTAACGCTCTGAGGTCGTGACACGTGGTAAATGGCTCTCCTCTACGTCTCGTCGATTAAACGCTTTCTGCTTCAAAATTCATTTCAAAAAATGAGAATTCGCATAAATTGGCCCACTGCCAAGATTTTTTCAACGGAGCGCCACGGCATGCTGGACTCTACGAAAGTGCAAACGCGCCCGGACGCACTTTTGCGTTTTTCTCTGCGCCTCCATATATTCTCTTGGAGCATTGCCAAGTCTTTGGCGCCTTGCCAAATATGTTTTTTTTTTGGATAAATATAACGTTGTTCGCATTTTTAGTCCCAATTTTCGTATTTTGTTTTTCTGAATTTAAATTAAATTAAAATTAACTGTTTTATTTACGAAAAAAACCGACTTAAAATCAATTTTCCAACCATTTCAAAAACATAATTTTTTTTAATGAGAAACAAAAAAATAATGAATAAGGAAAAAAAAACTACAAAGAAAAGTAATAAAGAAACAATAAACTCTCGTAAATCGACACAAGTCTCTGCGGAGGAGACGCAGGGACGCGAGAGTAGAGTAGCGCGCGCGAAAATTCGCTTTTGAAAAATAATTCAAAAACGTAGCCTCCAACACGCCGTGGGTGGTTCCATGGATTTTTTTCCTATCAGTTCCATGGATTTTTTCTACTAATTCCAGGGACTTTTATTTTAACAGTTCCATATAATTTTGTTTTGTTAATTCCACGGATTGTTTTTCTTGAAAACACAAACCTCGATCAGTAACCACATTCTGACAGACTCCAGAAGACGTAAAATTTGGTGTAAAGCTCTTTGCAGCTCCAAAAAACGCGGATGGGTCTCGTGGCGGCAACATTTGTCCATTTGGAATATTATTATTAATGTTTCCAAATCCATTGTTGAATGACGTCATCGTGTGTCCTCCCCCATGATAGTTGGGTACGGTTAGGCGAAGAGTGTGTGGCATCGGAGTTGAACGTATCGGAAGTGGATGATTGAATTGTGGTTGAAATTGTGTGGATGGACCCGCCCATTGACTGTTATTACCGTAGTTTGTCGCAAAGGGCAAAGATCCTTGTATAGAAGAAGAAGAAGGAATGCTGAAATTGGTCAACGGATCGAAATTTTCCATTCGTTTCTCCTGCTCGAACAGCAATTGTGCCTCTCGTTTCTCTTCTTCACTCAACGCCTTTTCCGACTCCATTATCAAAGATTCATGGAGGAATGGCTTCTCGGAGAACATGTAACTCATTTTCTCAGTGATTTTATCAAGAATCTCATCTCCAAACTTCCAATCCACAGTATCCCACTTGTCATTCACAACGTCTTGTGACTCATCGTACATCAAAAGTGTCTCCAACTCTTTCTGCGAAATGTTTGCATCCACCTGTGCATCGTCGACCACTCGTTGCTGCAATCCGTGTTTCGAGATTTGTCGATTGAAAATCGATCGTTCCATTGAATTGTCCATAATCAGTCTGTACACGTACGTTTTCTTCTGTTGACCGTATCGATACACTCGGCAAACCGCCTGTGCATCGTGACACGGATTCCAACACGCGTCAATTATGATACATCGATTGGCTGAGACGAGATTGATACCGAGAGATCCAGCTCTCGTAGAGATCAAAAATAAATGAAGACCCGTTTCGGAATTGAATCGATTGATCAGTTTCTCACGATCAGCTCCACTCGTTTGTCCGTCCAGCCGGAGATAGTTTCGATTCTTTTCCCAATACGCACCGTTTCCACCTCCCATCACCACGGCTCTTTTTTTGAGAATCTCTTCAAGCATGTCCAATGCGGGAAGATTTTGACTAAATATCAAAATTTTCTCTCCGATTCGCGTGGATTCGTCGAGAATCTCAAGAGCAATTGCTAATTTATATCCATTCTCCAGAATTCCTTCCTGATAAGTTTCAAAGAGTGAATACGTCCAATCGTATCGCATTCTCGTCTCTTTCTCTCCGTCCTCTTCATCTTCATCGCTCTTCACTTTTTTGTTCGGTCGAGATTTTCGCGGCTTTTTGGATGATTTTGGGGTGGAGTTGGTGGAGAATGGAGTGGAAGGACCAGCCGAGAGTGAGGAGGGGTCTGACGTGGAATACGGAGAGGGCGGCATTGTATTGTAGCCATTTTGCCATTGCGCTGGATTTTGCTGAAAAAAAAGGAGTTTGTGCTTTTTCGTATAATATATTTACGTTACTGCGCAGTCACGAAGCCACGAACGTGTTTCGTAATTTCATGTTTCGAGTGTGTTCAATAAAAATTCCATTTCTTCTCCTAATTTTATGGACCTATTCACAAAACCGGAAAAAAAAAAAGAAAAAACGGAATAAAATTGCGGAAAAATCGGAGAATGCTCCGATTGACCTGAAATTTTGGAAAATATTTGAAAAAATTCTCCTGTACACGCTCAAAAAACTTTGGACCAAAATATCGATTTTAAAAATTTTCAGAAAAATCGATATTTTGGCCCTAAATTTTTGAGCGTGTACAGGAGAAATTGAATTTTTTCAATAATTCCCTAAATTTCAGGTCAATCGGAGCATTCTCCGATTTTTCCCGCAATTTTTTTCCGGTTTTGTGAATAGGTCCATTATAGTTGCATTCATCTACATTTCAAGAATTTGAAAAAATGAGCTCTGGTAAGTTTCGAAACTGGGACGCTTCAAAACTTTTTTTCATTTTTGCTTGGCGTTTTCGCCAATTGACCAATTATTTTTATTTTTTGGGAATTTAAATCCACTAGAATAATGCCTCAAAAAACGCACAAAAGCTTCAAAACGTCCCAGGGCCCAAAAAATAACAAAAAATATGGGCAATGAATTTAGCGAAAATTTGGAAAATAGTGTCAAAATTCTCAAAAACTTAATGATTGGTAAAAATGTTTTTTTATTAAATTTTCTATTTTTTTGAAAGTATTTTTGACTATATTTCCCAAACTTCAGGAAAATTGGAGCATTCTAAAAATTTATTGCCTTTTTAATAAATTGATTTGGCTACTGGGACGTTTCGAAACTGGGACATTTCGAAACTTTTGTGCTATTTTTGACTCTGGGACGTTTCGAAACTGGGACATTTCGAAACTTTTGTGCTATTTTTGGCTTTGGGACGTTTCGAAACAAGACATTTCGAAACTTTTGTGCTATTTTTGGCTCTGGGACGTTTCGAAACTTTAGTGCTATTTTTGGCTATGTAACGTTTCGAAACTGGGACATTTCGAAACTTTTGTGCTATTTTTGACTCTGGGACGTTTCGAAACTGAGACATTTCGAAACTTTTGTGCTATTTTTGGTTCTGGGACGTTTCGAAACTGGGACATTTCGAAACATTTGTGCTATTTTTGGCTCTGGGACATTTCGAAACTTTTGTGCTATTTTTGACTCTGGGACGTTTCGAAACTGGGACATTTCGAATTTTTTGTGCTATTTTTGGCTCTGGGACGTTTCGAAACTGGGACATTTCGAAACTTTTGTCCTATTTTTGGCTTTGGGACGTTTCGAAACTGGGACATTTCGAAACTTTTGTGCTATTTTTGGCTCTGGGACGTTTCGAAACTTTAGTGCTATTTTTGGCTATGGAACGTTTCGAAACTGAGACATTTCGAAACTTTAGTGATATTGTTGGCTCTGGGACGTTTCGAAACTGGGACATTTCGAAACTTTAGTACTATTTTTCTTCGCCGTGCTCGCACTATAAACACAATTTGGCCAAGGATAAAATTGTTGTCGAACCTTTTACCGCTGAATTTGGAGAATTTTTCGAAATTTACCACAAAAAATGCAAAAATTTTTCGTAACGTCCCAGAGCCTAATTAATTGATAGCCAACAAAGAATATTCCAAGAGAACTTTTTTTTCCTATTTTTCGTCAATTTCACTATTGTTGCACCTCCTGCTCAGAAATGTCAAGGTTCGACTTTCGTGGTGAGGCCCTCAGCGCTACAACAGAGTCTTGAATATTTTCAACAATTTTTACGAAAAAAAAAACAAAAAATAAAGAAACTTACATTTTGAATCATCATATTTTGTTGTTGCTGCTGCTGCTGCTGCTGATAAGGCGATCCACCGTAACCCATCATCATCCCATTATTGTGCATAATTTGTTGTTGCTGTTGCATTTGCACCGCTTTGGCCATCTCGGCCGCCCGTTTCTTTTCTTCCGCCGCCAATTCCGTTTTTTTAATCTGCTCGACCAGTCTGAACAGAATATCCGGATGGTTCCAGAACTTGGAGCACGCTGAGAACGCCATCAGCGGGTTGAATGTACAGTCGCCGTTTCCTTTCGCAATTTCGCTCTTCGCGTACAATACAAAGTTACGGTAGAGCATGCGTTGGATTTGACTTTTTCGAAGCAACAATACATATTCTTTGCTCTCGGGTAGGATCTTTTTGAGCAAATGATGAGTTCTCCGCTGAACAAATCCTTTGACGAGCTCGACGAGCACATGAGTTCGTTGAAGCGCCACTTTCACGTCTCGATCCGTCGAATCGACACATTGACCGTTTTTGATAGGCTTTTCGAACCGCTCGACAAATGATTTGCGTGTGCCGAGATACCTGGGTCGAACAAAGTCAATCATACAAAAGTACTCCAAAAGATTGTTTTGAAGCGGATAACCGGTGAGAACGATGCGTCGTTTCGTCTTGATCGCGCCGAGGGTCATCGAAATTTCCGCAGTGATGTTCTTGATTTTGTGTCCCTCGTCACACACGACAAGATCTGGCCCAGGATCGAGGAGGGCTCGACGGAGAGCTGGAATACTTGGGAATTAGAAATTGGAATTTCGGTTTGTTGAATTTTAAAGCTGATTCGAACTATCGCTATTCGCAATGAATAAATCGAAGTTCTAGGTGTTATTCAAGGGGATGACAAAATTTCTTCTCAAACTTTGGGAAATATTGTGAAAACAAAAAAATTGTAACGCAGTGTTTGCGTACTTTTGAAATTCAAACGGCAATGAAAGAAATAGCACGGGAAATGAAGAGAGTTGTTCCCTTTTGAATTTTAAAAGTACGCAAGCACCGCGTTGCAATTTTTTTGGTTTTCACAATAATATCAAAGTACTTCGGAATGAAATATCGATTTTAAAAATGTTGAAATTAAATATTTCAGTTAAAATTTTCTGAGCATGTTCGTGAGTATTTTTACCGAATATTGCCTAAAATTTCAGAGAAATTGAGTCATTTTCGACAAACTTTTGTCATCTTTTTGCATTTTTCGGCATTTCTATGAAAAACATAAAATTAAATTAAAGTTTAAAAATGCAAATTTTCTAAACATCTCAAGAGGATACCGTTTTTCCTCTAATTTTCCGGTATTTAGAGTTTTACACACCAAATTCGGCAAAACACTTTCTAACCAAGCAGTCATGAGACGACCGAAGTTTGGTGTGAAAACCTCTAAATACCCGGAAGTTGTGATGAAATGAAACAATAGAAGTGCATGCGCTTAAATTAGAGGAAATACGGTATTTTTCAGATATTGCAAGATGGGTAAACATACCGTTAAAACTCTATTAGAACGGCATTCCTTTCTATTGTTCGGGACTTTTGAATGGATGCCGTTAATCCAAAAACCATAATTTCGTAATTATTTTTCTACATTTTCGTTTAAAAGTTCCATTTCAAAATGTTTGTTTTATTTCACAATTCAATAAAATTTGCAGCCATTGCCCCCATTTTTGCAGTCTACTTAAATATTTAAAAATTTCCGTAATTTCGCTGACGGACCCGACCCGTAATGGACATATGTATATGATTTTTCCTGTCATTTTATTCCTATTCAAACCTACATTTCAATAGGAAAATTTATTCAAATGCAAGTTTGCATAGGGATAAAATGGTAGGAAAATTCATGTGCATAGGCCCATAAACTTTAATTAGCGAAAATCTTATTTTAACAATGGGGGGGATTTGTTTTTCAATTTTTGTGGATTTCAACTTTTTTTTTCGGACAATTGAATTCAATTCATTCAATATACTACAAAAATAGAGAAGCTTTAAAAAAAATCCTTTCAGCGTTCGACCCCCCAAATAAGGTTATTCACAAGACCAGAAAAAAACTGCGCGAAAATTGGGAGAATGCTCCAATTGACCTAAAATTTCGGGAAATAATGGTGAAAATGTTCCTGTATATGCTCAGAAAATTTTGGACCAAAATGTTAATTTAAAAAATTATCGATTTTTTTTCTGAAAAATTTTTTAATCGATATTTTGGTCCAAAAATTTCTGAGCATATCCGGTAGTAGTTTTCACCATATTTCCCACAATTTCAGTCTAATCGGAGCATTATCCGAGTTTCCACCCTATTTTAGAGTTTCCCCTCGGCCAAAGCAAAAACTCACAATCAAAAGCCTCCTGTCGAACTCTTCCACCGTTTGTAAATCCCGTCTCAAACTCCACGTCTTCCTCTTTTTTAGCCGCTTCATCCGTTAAACCGAACACTGAAGAAACTCCAGACAAGTTCAATTTAGGTCTTCCCTTCTTCTCCTTCTTCGGTTGTGTCGATTTGATAAGCGAACGGAACATGTCATATCCGATGAGCAAAACTCCGCCCTTTTCGTCCCATTGTTCTGAAAAACAATATATTACGTAATTGTCACTGAATTACTCTGTCCCACTGACCAATAAGATTGACTCTCTGATCGAAAGTTTTGACCGAGTCGCCAAGCAAAAAGACGTCAAACTGTCGAATTCGATCACCGCAATCCGAAAACTTTGGAATCCACTTCTCGTACTCGGAAAACCAATTTTGAATCGTATTCACCGGAACAATAATCACAATCTTTTTCGCTTTGGTCGCTCTGAGAAAAATCTCGGAAAATGTTATGACTTGAATCGTCTTTCCAAGACCCATAGAATGCGCTAGAATGCATCCGAATCCGTCGGATTTTTTGAATTCGTCTATTGATTCAATAGTATTATCATACATAAAACGGACTCCTCCTAATTGATGAGGTTGAAGCACGTGAGTAAGATGAGAGATTACAAAGACGTCTGGATCTTCGGAAGGATGTCCCGAATTGACTAGAAGGCGTCCTCCACACTTCTCAGTGCTCTCCAGGTCTTTTTGACTTCGTGCTTTCTTGATTCTCTGCGCCTCAACGCTGTGCTGAGCTTCCATTTGATCCGCATCCAGCCGATCTTTTTCAGCTTGCGCCCATCGCATTCGGCGGGCAGGTTGCGGAATCATGGATCTAACGTCTGTTATCATACAATCATCGTCAGAATCCTCGGTTAAATCCACCAAATCCACGGGGCCTTTCGACGTAGATGGCTTCTGGAATTCCGACTTGAATCGCTTCTCATCGTCAAAATCGTCGAACATAAAATCATTGTTCGATATGTCAAGCTGGGGAAGCGCTTCGTTGGAGCCAGCAAGCAGGAATTCCATTTGTTGGAGATGGTCATTTTGCTGGAAAATATAAATTTCTATTATTGATTTTTTCGATCATTTTTCACTCACAGTTTTACTTTTCTCAAGCCTGTCCAATCTCTGTTTTTCTAGTCGCTGTGCTTCAAGAACACTCTCATCCAGATAGACCGCGTCGAAATCCGTCCTGAAGAAAATGAAGAAAAAACATGATTTTGATTTTTTTTTCTTTGCCAAATTTTTTTTTTGAAAATCATAATAACCTGATATGTTTTCTCTTCTGCGACTTTTTCGTCTGTGTCGGGATGCGAATATTTAAAAGCTCTTCTTCTTCCTCTGGAAATGGAGAAACATGTTTTACCAGTATTTTTACAGAAAAACTCACGATTCTGCTCATATTTCACAGGATTTTGGGTTCTCTCGTCCAGCGAGTCGCCAATCTCCTCTTTCACCTCGCTCATTTCATTTATTGCCTCTGGAATTATAGGAAAAGTTGGGAAATAAAATGCTCAAGAGCTCACAAATATTTATGAATCGAAAAGTGGTAGGCGAGAGAGCGTGTGAAACGAAGAGACGCAGAGAAAAATAGTGCGATGGGGCGCGATTGCAGCGGGTCATGCTAACGCTTTTTTCTAGAATTTTCGAATCGATTTCAACTTTGGAAATTGCCGTATTGAGGTATTTAATTGTCCGTCCGGCATGCATGCCGCTCGATAATTTCAGGCTGCTTGAAATTTGAGGCCATAAACAGCGAAAAAATAAAGAAAACAAGCTTCAATTTATTATCTTAAAAAAAATAAAATATATTAAAAAAAAGAAGGCAAAAAAACAGTATTTTTGAAGATGAAGAAGAAAACCCATATATAAAATATAAATTATTTACCGCTGAAAATCAAAACGAAACGAGAACTGACTAAAAATCGAAAGAATTCGAGATCTATCGGGTTAGTTTTTGAAATTAACTAATTAGGGGCCTAATTTGATGGAAAATGATTAAATTGACGTGATATAAGGTGCTAAACTAATTCGGGCTCGGCGCAGGAGCTGGCGTCAACTTTTCCTTGAGCTTTTCCAATTTTTCGGCCGACGACATCAACAGGCTTTTTTGCTCGTCTTGTTGGGTCTGAAACCATTTTTCATTTTTTTGCTGCATAAATTTTGAAATTAACACCTTTTGCAGTGTAATTTTGTACACATGCCCATTTCCGTCCAAAGTGAGCACCGAGTATCCGTCAAACCAGCTCAAATTCTGAACACGATAGTCGAATCGGAAGAGGCGGGGATTTGTGAGGAGGCGTAGGAATGAGACGTATTTGACACGCCATCGACATCGAACGGTTCCCTCGTCGATGACTGGTACCGCTGAGAGCACTTCCATTTCCACGTGTGGTAGGGTTACCTGAGCTTTGCGTAGGACAGTTTTTCTCCGCGTCACAATAATTCTGGTTTTAACGAGAAATTTGTGTTTTTTATGTTAAATACTCCTCATTTACTACTATTGTTTTCCCGCATTTTTGCGCAACGGTGAATTTTCGTTCAAAAAAATTGAAAAATGTAATGGACCTTCACAAAACTTCACAAAATCGGAAAAAAAATAAAATAAAACGGAAAAAATTGCAGGAAACATCGGAGAATGATGCGATTGACCTTAAATTTTGGGAAATATTGGAAAAAATTCTCCTGTACACGCTCAAAAAATTTTGAACCAAAATATCGATTTTAAAAATTTTCAGAAAAAAATTGATAATTTTTAAAATCGATATTGTGGTCCAAAATTTTTTGAGCGTATACAGGAGAATTCTTTCCAATATTTCCCAAAATTTCAGGTCAATCGGAGCATTCCACGATTTTTCCCGAATTTTTTTTTCCGTTTTCTTCTTTTTTTTTCGATTTTGTGAATAGGTCCATAACTTTTGAAGAAAAAATTCAATTTTCAAAATGCGAAAAAGTTCTATGTACTGCCCTTCTATTGAAGGCTGCCCTTAAATATGCGGTTCCCTTATAATAGACTGAATACGGTACCCATTTTTAACTTTTATGATGAGAGTTTGCTGTCAACTGCCCTCGCGAAAAGTCGCTCTATTGAAAAAAATATTGGCAGTGTGCCGAATTATGCGAATACACATTTTTTGAAATAAGAGAGCGTGCAAGTGATGAGACGCAGCGTTGTCACGCGATGCAACCATAGGACGTGGTGTGCCGTCGGCGGCCAAAAAAGTGAGAAAAACATAAAGCTTTCAGAGAAATAATCAATATTTCGGTCCAAAATTTTCTAAGCATTTCCGTATTTTTGACATTATTTCTCAAAGTTTCAAGCCAATGAGCATTCTTCGAGTTTTCCCCATAAAACTCTCTCCCTCAAAAATATTACCTGTCCCAATGTCCCAATAATTCCAAAATGGCTCATCAACTGCTCAATGCCTCGCTTCTGAACCGCAAAGATCTGATCATCGCACACGACGTCTCGGCGGTAGAACGTGTAGTCGAGACGGTGTTTGAACATCAATGGCACCTTCAAAAACACATTTTCTTTCTTTCTGTTTTAGAATTGCGTACAGTTTCGACAATTCGAGTTGTCACATGTTCAAGTTGGTGCGGAGCAGGCTTTTCATGTGAAAAATCCATGCTGAAACATCGAAAAGTAGCCGATTTCCAGCCAATTTTCGCCGGTCGAAGCATCTGAGATTTTATTTGTTTCTTTTTTTTTAATGGTTGGGCTGAAAATTAAACTGGAAGAAACTGTCAAGGTGGTAACATGCCATTAAAGTTTAAAATAGAGGAAATTTTAACAACAAAAAAAATTTGTAAATTTTACAAGAATTTTAAAAGTATTTAAATAGGCGTAAATAAATAAATAAATAAATATCATAAGTGATTGATCGATGCTGGATGACGAGATAAAATTGGTAAGATGATTTAAGATACGATTAAAGGTAAATATTTAAATATACTTTAAAAAATAGATACAAATAAATGGAAAATGAAGGATCGAAGGAAGGAAGGAAATCATATTGGAGAACTGTGGAACTTGACAGTATACTTACTCCCCCTTGCCTTCATTTTTAGACCCTTTCTTCCCATCGCCAGCACTTTCTTCATCTTCTTCCTCTTCCTCATCCTCTCCGTCTTCTTCCCCCTCCACCTCTTCTTCATCTTCTTCTTCTTCCTCTTCTCCCGTATTCTCTCCATTCTCAAATCCCGACACATCTCTGGAATCTCTGCCGCCCGCCACCAGCGAATCATCAATCGTCTTCGAAGTCTCATTGAGCTGACGAAGAGGTCGACCATTCTGAAACCGCTGATTCAACTCATTAAACGGTTCTATGTAAAAAAAAATCTAGAAAAAAACACGAATACCTCATCAACACCTCGTTCCTCTGCCAAAAAGTCATCGATATCGTCCTCTTCGACTTCGTGCATATCCGGCATAACGTAGTATTGGAGTGGATTGATGTACAAGTCGTCTTTGATCACCTCGGCAATCTCATCGCTGTCTGGTGGAGCCGCGTACGTGAGCCATTCGAGGAATGTGATTGTGGTGTCAGAGTCGCCGTCTTCTGGCTGCTTTAAATTCTCAATAGAGCGCAATTTAAAGGCAGTGGCGTTTTTAACTAAATTTCTGCAGTCTCTCGAAGGTTCGATAGATATTACGTCTTCCTCGATTTGAAATACTTCGTAAATGTCGATTTACGCGCAAATTTGAACGTTTCTGCTTTGAATTTTCGTAAATCCATGGACACTTGAGACCCGCATGCGGACCATTTGACGGGATATCTAAAATCGAGGAAGACGTAATACTTCCAGAAAAAAATGCGTACAGCTGAAAATACAGTAACGTAGTGATTTCGCTGCGAGACCTCTAACTCGATTTTTTCCGCGCGCGCTAGCGACATCAACTACTTGGGCATCAATATTAATTCTGTGATTTTTTTTCCAGTTTTACACAAACTTTATAATTTTTCTTTCGTTTCTGCAGAAAAAAAGTTATTTCAAATATAATTACGGAATAAATCCACTTTTATGACTGAAATTCCAGGGCTTAAATCCACGATGGGGTTATACACGAAATGGCAAAAAACTGCGCGAATACTCGGAAAATGCTCAGACTGACCTGAAAAGGGAAATTAGGGCAAAAATACTCCTGGATATGCTCAGAAAAAAATTTCAGGTCAATCGGAGCATTTTCCGAGTTTTCGCGCAGTTTTTCACCATATTTTTTACAGTTTTCAACATCTACGTCGATTTTGCACCAAAAAAAAAACCAATTCAAGGAATAAAAAACGTACAGGTTCCGGTTTGCGATTCTCCTTCCACTCAATCTCGGTGATTTCGGTGCTCGGCCGTTCCGATTGCAAGTGATACGACTTGATAATAGTCTCATTTTCAAAGTAGTCGTTCTTGTTAAACGTCATGATGATTTTGAATCCGCTGCGCAAATCCTCAAACTCTTGAACTTCCAAATCGCGAAGAGCGGCGAGCAAATCTTCCTGTTCTTCCGGAATCGCCGTTGACAAAAGATGATGGTTGAGAAAGGCGGTCTGCCAGAAATTTGTAATTTGCGTCGTCAACTTCTTTCGTTTCTCGTAGATTGGCATACGCTTCTTGTTGAATGACTGCTCCACTTTCAGAATCTCTTCCGCCGCTTTTTCGCTCATCACATCCAATTGATGTTGAACAGCGTCCAGTTCCATCAACTTCTCTTTCACGGGACCAGCCACTTCTGAGCGAAGATTCGGAAACTCGTCCGAGTTTTTCATTCGCTTCGCAGCGGGCTCTTCACTCATTCTTGTCTGGAAATAGGCGAGAAATTACGCAATTTCAGATTAAAAAGAAGAAAAAATAGAGTAAACAAAAACAAGTGAAAAGGGGAAGGGACAGTTGCTGCATTAAAGTTCAAATTCGATTGTCAGGGAGCGCGCAAGCACGAGAAATACGCAAACATGTTATTGGCGTGTTCCAAGTGAAAACATTTCCGCGGTTTCTTTGAAACGAAAGATAACGTACCGTAAAACCTGTAATAGAGGCGCATGCGCCTCTAATTTCAACCTTCCCTTTTTGTTGCGCCTTAATTGCAAAAACGCTTCAGTTTGAGGTTTTTGCATCTAATTTTCAAGCCGAATTGGTACAGTTTTTAAAGCTTATTTCTAATGGGGTTATTCACAAAACCGGAAGAAAACTGAGGGAAAAATCGGTGAATGCTCCGATTGACTTGAAATTTCGGGAAATATTGGAAACAATTCTCCTGTATATTTATTTATGGACCTATTCATAGGATTCGTTTTTTGACATTTTTAACATTGTTTAACATTTTTTGGCATCTATGAATAGGAAAAACAAACAAAAAAACACATTTTTTTGTTTTTTTTTTCTCCTATGAATAGGTCCATTATATTTTGGTTTCACAATATGCAATAGTGGGTTGGAGAGCGTGACAAAACCGGGGAAGTTCAACACTGTCACGTAAAATTGCGGATGACTCTGATTTTCCGCGCGAATTGCGGAAAAGTTGGCATGTCAGTAATTATATGAATAAAAAATTCAACACTGAATCTTCGGAACTCTGAAAAAATAATGCTGAATTTTGAAATTCAGCGTTGTCCGCAATTTTACGTGACAGTGTTGAACTTCCCCGGGTTTCTCGTTTTTCCCCGGTTTTGTCACGCTCTCAAAATTACATACAAAGTTTTGAAAAAAAAAATGAATGTGTGCAAGCACCGCGACGACAAAATGTAGAAAAAATTTCGAAACGTCCGAGAGCCGATTTTCTGGTCATTTGACACTAAACGAGTGAAATTTTAACTTTCCATGGAAAAAAACCTTCGGAAACAAGCCGGCAGCCTCTAATTGACCGGCATCCGGGAAAGTAAAGTAAATACTGTAAATAAATTGTAGGATGAAAAAACAACTCGAAACCTATTGCAAATCGAAAAAAAAAACATAAAATTTCCATTCGATAAAGTTTATTTGCTACCAGAAAACTGGTGATTTATAAATTGGTTAGTTAGTTGGCGAATCGTGCATTTAGGGAAAAGGGGGCGGGGAGGGAAATCCATAGAGAAAAATAGTGTTCTTGAGAATACATGCAATGATATCCGATATATTACAAATACACATCACAAGATCCGAGATTAGCGAGGATATTTGGGATGGATAATATGCTGGGACGGGCGTTTTGACAACAACTGGGGTCAACTCTCATGAGACAAGAAGAACACCGGCTGAAAGTATCGCGCACGGATTAAATGGTTGGCGGGGAGAGACTTATTATATTCCAACTATTCACAAATTGCAGACATTATTAGTTAGTATGTCACGGAAGGGGGATGGGGGATTCAACAGAAAAAAGCGCAGTAGAATGAGGGTGGGGGAATGAAAAAAATTAAAAAAAAAAAGAAGAACAAGTTCTTTTACCAGAGCTCTAAATGCTTTGCCATGTCTTCTGCGAGATGATCAAACCCTGGCATAGGTGAAAAAGTCTCCTCACGGTGTGGATCGGCAGTTGGCAGGACATGAGCAGATTGAGTGTTAGAAGCGAGGAAAGCCGCAGCGGCTGCAGCGGAAGCCGGTGAATATGGAGACGACTCGAGATCCCGGAATGGTGTGGAACCGGCCGATGAGTAGCCGGAGACACCTCCTGGTGTGGATTGTTTGCCCATCATAGTGAATGGCAAGACACCGGCAGTGGCAGCGGCTCCGATGAGCATCGACTCGAAGGGGCTAACCGGGCGACTCGTCATATTTGTGTTCTCGAGGGAAAAGATGGAAGACGGCTCCAGTGGCCAGCTCGGGTGCGGACGACTTCCGGCATCTGAAAATTGGAATAGAAGGGTGTTGCTTATGCCGCGTCCAAAGTTCAAAAAATTCCTGAAATCAGGAGATTTTTGCAGTCCAAAGTTCCACAAAAAATTCCAGAAGAAACAGGCGGTGACAGTTGAAACCGACGTTACCGTAGTTGCTTCGCTGCGAGACCTTCTATGTTTGAACTTGAATTTTCCCGCAAAAAAATAAGTGAGCAACTGTGGGAAAATTCAAGTTTAAACATAGAAGGTCTCGCAGCAACTACGGTAGCGTCGGCTTCAACTGTCACCGCCTGTTTTTTTCTGGGATTTTTTGTCGAACTTTGGACTGCAAAAAACTCCTGATTTCAGGGATTTTTTGAACTTTGGACGCGGCATTAAATGAGGTTCCAACTTTTCGGGGAATCGTGGGGGATTTACGAATGTCACATTAAAATCGCAAAAAAAAATTGTTCTAATTTTATTTCAAATGATTTTTGATTTTTCTAAAAAAAAAAATAGAAGACCACGGGGAGTACACGAAATCCGAGGCCGTGGCCTAGAAAATCCCTCAGCCGCGGCTTCTAGAAAGTTCCATTTTTTGCAGAAATGTTTATTTTCCTTGCAATTCTCCCCGTTTTCGTCATCGATTTTCAATAAAACATGCTCTAATCGCTTATTAAATATATTTACAAAAACAAATTTTTCAAGCAAAATCTGATCAAAGCTAGGAGCCATCAAACAGGAAAACAGAATTTTCCGGAAAATGGGCTTGTCTGTTTCTCTGCGTCTCTGAACTCTATCATAAAAAAATTCATCGATTTCCAAATTTCGTTTTAAGGAAAATGGATTCGGCTTCAGAATATTTAAAAAAAAAACCGAAAAAACCTGGGAAAATTTTTCAATTCTGCGGCACAATTTTTCCTGCATTGGCGCAGACTTGTAGAGGGTGGGTCTTGTTACACGGTTCTGCCAATGTCTCGAAAAATACCCACCTTCCGGCTCATTTATACCGCTTCTAACCGGCAATTCATAGCGTGGCCCACGAGTGGTAAGAGGCGTAGGGCCCAGAGGAACCGAAGACCCTTTGGTCGGCTCAACAGGAGTCGTCGGTCTAGCGAGCAAATCAAGCGGTGCCGGTGCCGGAGCAGAAGCTGCGGTCGTGGCCCGGCCACCACTCATGATTTGACTCTCCATTTGGTCGCGAAGATCGGCGAGGGCGTGACGCTGCGACACCTCGAACAACTTGTCAGCGCGAATGTAGGCATTCGGTCCGTGATCAGGATGTATGAAAAGACAACGCTTCCCGTATGGGCAGAGTCCGGTGGTGGTGTACTTGTCGCACAGCTTAGTCTTGTACTTGTTGTTCTGACGTGGTTCGATTCTGAAAGAAGATGGTGAGGACGACATCTAGCTTTTTTTTGTTGTTGCAGAACTAACAGCGAAGGACGAAGCTCCTCTTCGCCATGAGCAAAACGGCAATTTTCGGCGAAAGTGCACGTCTTCGACTCGAGCCATGCCTGACAGATGACAGTCTTGTACGACTCCGGCTTCTGCATACGACGCTCACCACGACGTCTCGGATCGGCTGAAGGCACGTTATGATGATGATGAAGGGATGGAATAAGCGCCGACGGTTGAATGGTGTTCAGAGCTCGCATTTGCATCGAGTGTATGTGCTCGTTCCTGAAAACTTTGCTCTAAACAGCTGTTTGGGAAATATTGACTATATGAACTAACTCAGCAATTTCCTTGCGAAGCTGCTCGTTCACAGCCATCAAATTAGCAGCCTGAGCGAGAAGTGTCGACAGCTGGAGTTTCTGACCGATTGGAGCATCAGGACTGCTCTCTGACGGCAGAGCAGATGAGAAGAGCCCGCTGTCCGGAGAGTTGGTCGACATTTCCGACGAGCACCGTTTTTCCATCTTCAAACTGCAAAAAAAAAAAATTACTGAAACTACAAATGTAAATATCTCACTCTTCGTTCATGCCAGCAATATCCTCCTTGACGTCCATTTCTGATTTGTGAGTGAGTGATGAAGTGAGGTTAGTAGGCGGTGGAGGGGAGCCCGGCTCAGTCAACAACCCTGAAAAAGAGCAGAAAATTGTAAAACAATTCTCATTGAGAGTTGGAAAAAAGAGAAGAACAAGAAAAAACGAACACATCAGCCGAACAGCGATCCAGAGAAAAATGAGAATTTTGCCGGTCGATGAAGATTTTGGCGGCAGCGCGGGTGACGAAGTGGTCAAAATCTCGAAAAAAAAAGTTCGCGGTTTTTTGTAATAAAAAAAAAGCGAAATATTCAAAGCGAAACAGATTAGATTGCAATAAAAATTAAAAAAAAAATAACGTTAAAATCTTGGAAGTTTAAATTGTAAAATTTTATTGGTCTTGCCACGAGTTGGGTACGGTCACGTTGACGTGAAGTGTACACGTTTTAACAGTATGCGCCTTTAATTTGAAAGGTTACTGTAGGACAGTTTTTATCGAATTTTCGCCTATTTTTTACTTGTTTTTGAAATTAATTTTTTTTTCGCAGTTTACTGATTTTCTGAGGATTTTCGTTAAATTTTTTCGCAGATTTCTCAAGTCGTAAATTGCTAAGTTTGTCGATTTGGTCAGTTGCCGTTCGTTTTCGAGTCACCAATGCATTTTTTTTCGAAATATTTGAAAATTAATATTTTGAGTGAGATTCACCCACGGCGTGCTAGAGACTACGTTTCAGAAAAAATTTTTGAGATCAAATTTTCGAGCGCCAATTCTCGCGTCTCTGTGTCTCCATTTTTGCACACTTTTTGCTAGACTTGGCAGAATGCCACTGTCAAGACACAGGCACATGCAAATAGGCGCGAATTCCTTTACGTAGGGTCTAGCACGCCGTGTTCACCCATTACCAATTCATAATTTTTGAGCGCATGAAAAATTGGGGGTACTACGGTATAGAACTCGCACGGAATAGAACTGCGCAGAATAGAACCGGCTGAAATGGAACTGTACTGAAAACAACGGCACGAAATAGAACTCAGGGCCTCGCAATGTACAACGAAATAATTCTTCGAGTTATTCGAGCGGTTCGGGCCCGTTACAATTTAATTTCAGGCGGTTCTATTCCGCGCAGTTCTATTCCGTGCAAATTCTATACCGTAGTACCCCCGAACAATTTTCTTTTTCGAGTTTTTCAAGAAAATAAATAAATTTTTCGGGGCGTGGCTTAAATAGCCTCGTAAATTGGTTTTTCGGGTTACTGTAGGCCACTGTTTTATTATATGTTCACGAACCGCCCGCAGATTTCCACTGTTCCGCAATATTTACTGCGAGACCGCAGTGAAAAACTGCGGAACATTGGAGCGTCGTTTGTACCATTCGTTCATGAATGCATAATTTTTTTTTTCGACTTTTTTCTTCAATACAAAATAACCACAATTAGGGTTTTTCTAGTTTTTTGTGACTGTGAATGATTTAATTTAATATTTACCAACAAAATATACATTTGAGAAATTAAATTTTTATTTCTTGATTAACCCGTATGAAGAATATAACTTTATGTACAGAAAAGTATCAATAAATTATCGGCGATTGAACAAATATAACCGACGAACGTCGATATAGGTCCAAATGTACGAGTAGATGAATAGAATTTCAAATGCTCCGAAAAGTAGAAATGCCACCCTGAAAATAATACAGTACATTTGGCTTTTATTAGATTCCGAGGAGGGCAAGGGGGTACTGTAATCTCATATTCGACATTTTGCGTACTTTTGAAAATTCAAGCGGTAATGAACTAAATAAATAGCATGGAAAATGAAAATAAAGATTATCATTTTCGTTTCAATTTTAAAAGTCCGCGAACAGTGCGTTATAAATTTTTTATCTTCACAATAAAAATTCGTCAAGATTACGGTAGATTTGAGACCCTCACCGTAGTAAAATAATGTCCGCAATTTTGTAGTTTCGATCTTGTCCGTTCACCTCTTCGCGAATCTCATCCGGAACAGTGATCGTCGACCCGATTATGGCGCCTGCAAACAAATACAAATCAAATAACCTCACTGATTGCCGCCAATTTTACCGCGTCCGGTTCATCGAACCCCCCCCCCCCTTCACTTTAATGCGATTTCGTTGCCCTTCTGATTAGGTTCTAATCACTGACCTGCATACGCAAAGAATAATATTGTGTTGAGAACGATGTACGGTAGCAAAAATTTGGGTTTCGCACGGAAAATCGCCACGAAAAAGAGCATTGAGAAGAGTAAAATCAAAGTGATCAGAATGGAACAGATTACTGTAAAATTAGGGGGATTCACTTTAAAGCTGTTTAGTTTATCGTAACTCACTTATGAATTCCACATAGTTTCGTGGCATTTTTTGTACGAGTCGGACCAATCCGTACACGTAAAATGAGAAGAGGAAGATTGCATTGAATGAGATTCCGAATATTGACACTGAAATTGTGCTTTTTTTGTTGGAAACATTATTCTAAATATCACATATTCGTCAGGATCTCCTCACTTCTTGTGCTATTTCTTATTTAATTTTTTGTTTTTGTTTTTGTTTTCAACAAGATTTCGTTTATCGAGAAGCGTCATCGCTGTTTTTTTGCACCCGAAGTTGTCGTTTTTGCGACGAATAAATTCTCCAAAAATACGCTTTTTAACTTCAACAGTGAAAAATGTTTCGTGAGTGATAAGGTGACACTTGCAAAATTTAACATTCAATTTATTAGTTTTCACGCTATCTATCACCCAAATAACCTCATAGACCGCAAAATTTCAATGAAAAACGCGAAGTTCACGTGCACTACTGCTACTCAGATTTTCGCACCTACAGTACCGGCCAAAAATAATTCGCGTTTTGCTGTTTTCACACGGTATTTCGGAGGGAACATCGCTGAAAAATTTTTGAACGCGCTGCGCATGCAGCCAATTAACTGCGTAGCAACTCAACGCTGTTCAATTTTGTTGTTTTTCATGTTTTGTGACTCAAGTTTGAATGTGTTTTTTGAATTTTGTATTCGTTTCTCTATCATTTTCTGATGAGATGTCTCTTTCTTCTACACTCGGCAATTTCCGGACATTACGGCACGATGAGGTTTAGAGAAAAAATAAAAACGTTTTGGGGTTATTCTCGAAACCAGCAAAAAAAGCAAAAAATATAAAAAACCAGCAAAAAATTCAGCGTAAATTTGGAGAATGCTCCGATCGGTCTGAAACTTTGAGAGATCATTAAAAAAACACTATCGGACATTCCCTGAAAATTTCAGACCGAAATATTGATTTTAAAAAATATCGATTTTCATTTTTGAAAATTTTCAAAATCGATATTTCGGTCTGAAATTTTCAGGGAATGTCCGAGAGTACTTTTTAAATGATCTCTCAAAGTTTCAGAACGATCGGAGCATTCTCCGAATTTTCGCTGAATTTTTTGCTGGTTTTTTTCTATTTTTGCTTTTTTTGCTGGTTCCGTGAATAACCCCATAAATATTATGGATTCATGACGTAT